>CM042684.1:508170184-509478841 GCA_023614405.1 Avena insularis | reverse complement strand
AGGTCAATAATGTTGTTCCCAACAACACTAAAAAGTGCTGCCATAAAATGGTATCGGCTTTTTTAAAGGCCGCTTCCTCGATAATAGAAAAATCTCCTTCAGGTTTGCCAAAAGTGGCGCTATAGCAGTTTAGGTTTTCAAACCAGAGAACTGCTCTCGTGCACCATCTCTTATAGTACATACCATCAAAAGGAGACTACCTAGTAGCCGCGGTTACACTAGTGGAATTCAGTTGCCTATAATCAGGTTTTTAGATTGTTGAAAATATAAGCAATAATACATATGATTTAATCCAAATAAATAATTGATAAATCATGATCATACAAATAGCAAATAAATAGATCATGCTTAATAATAGAGTAGACGAACATATTTCATCTAAACAGGATGGACTTATCACATCTACTCTAAATGCTAGAAAAAGAAACTCTAGCAAAATCAGAAAGAGAAAGTTCAGGATCAGATACAATAGTAATAGCCGCAGCGGTAGCAGCACCACTGTCACCCAAGTTAAGTTTGTCGAAGAGGTTAGTGACGTCCAGAAAGAAACTCGTTGTCGAACGACGTCGTGGATGCCAGCAGTCGTGCTAGGGCGTTTCCCAAAAACCCGATCGCCTCTCATCTGTACAGATTCATAAGAGGCGGGGTTCCGGAGGCCTACTATCTCGATTTGCGGTGCATGCCGCAAGATGAGATGGAGAAGACGAAGATGGCAGCGCAGTAGACATGAAGGAGATGCATATAATGATCTGTATTCACGTAGGATTTGCGGGTAGTTTATATAGAAGTCGGAGTCCAACTACAGACGCGTGATGGATCGCTACTGTGAATTGGAATGTGGATCTCACACGAACCAGCATTGTTCCCGGGCTTCCAAATACACAGTACCTCGTGTTCCAATCGAAGTCGGACTCCGTAGGCAGATCGACGCGGGATGGATCCTTCCTTCCATCAATATATACGCCGGCGGCGCCCTCCTGGCCGGCATCACATCCATTGCTCCATTGATCGCACGACTTGATCCCGCCGGGACAACCTGCCTGCTGCCGCTAACCAATTCGATGGAGATGAACTCGAATTCACCGACCACCATGTGCTTCGTCGAGCGAAGATCCAGCTATTCCTTCACTACTACGGCCACGCCACCGCACCATGCCGGCTGCAAGCGGCCGCGCGCGCAGCCGACGACGACGACGCTGGCTCTCTACGACCCATCCACAGCAGATCAACAACGGTACAATGATGTGGCCATCGCCCAGGCGCAGGCCGGGGCTCTGGTGCCGTTCACCGGCGAGCCCATAAATGCCGTCCCGCTCTCCGCCGTCGCTCCCAGGATGCTCGCCCCCGACGTCGTCCGCGCCGAGCCGCCGTGGCTACGCATGGGGATACTCCCGCGACTGAAGCTCCGCTGCGACCTACCAGTGTACTTCATCGACGAGAAGGTCATTACCGCCACGGACCTCGACCGACAACAGAACCGGTTCCGTCTCCCCAACGAGGGCGTGCTGCGCAACCTCCGTTCCGTGCTCACCCTGGAGCAGCGCATGGCTGCTAACCTGCTGCACGAGGAAACCCCGAGGCTACCGAGGCTGCCCAAGATGCCCAAGCTCCCAGGGGAGAAGACGAAGAAGAGGACGGGGAAGAAGCACGGTGGGCTCCCCGTGCTCGTGGTCGTGCCCAACACCGGCGTCAAGGAGCTGCAGCTATCGCGGTGGGACAGCAGCGGCGGCACCGTCATCAAGGGAGAGGGGTACCTCAACTTCATCAAGGACTGCGGCTTCAAGGTACACGACGTCGTGGAAATCTGGGCTTTCAAGGAGACCTACTTTCGTCTGCTTGGGAATGACGTGTGCCATGACGGCCCTCTGCATCTTTTGATCACCAAGAAAGGGGAGATGCTACATCATATCGCCGGTGTCTAGTTCCATACCAAGAGGAAAGAGTGGAAGATGCACCTTTTGTTTGAATTCAAATGGTTAAATTGAGATCATATCTGGCCAGTACCTTTTCATATGTAATGTCCTGCGTTCATTGAGAACAGGCTTTGCTCGTAGCCCTTGCGACTTAATGAGTTACTAGTAGGGTTTTCCCCGGGGGATATTTCCTCTGGATCCCTTGCCTCCCCCGGCCGCCGACACGTGCCCCCTAAAAAGTTTTGCTACAAACTATCCCGTTTTTGCTACAAATAGCCCCGCTTTTAATATATGTAGCAGAAAACGGTTCGGTTCAAAAAAAATAAATAAACTAGATCTCGTCGGAGAGTTTGCTGGAGACCATGTAGCAAATAAATTAACTAATGTAGCAAAATCGACTTCACCGGAGACTTTTGCCAGGAGACCTCGCCGGATACCTTATAGCAAAAACTTTGCGCTATTGTAGCAAAACCACTGAACGGGTGTAGCAAAAAAAAAAGTTCTATTCTAGCAAATCCAACTTCGTCGGAGACCTCAGCGAAGACCTTATAGCAAAATTTGTATGCTATTGTAGCAAAACACACAAAATCGGTTGTAGCAAAAGGATTGTACGAAATTAGCAAAATATATATTAATATGTAGCAATAAAAAATGATAAGATAGCAAATGCTCGTAGCACCGACGAACAACATAATTAGCAACACCGGCCAACATAACTAGCAACACATGCCAATTAGAGTAGCAAACCCTGGAGACTGTAGTAGCAACCCGGATGACTTAGGTAGCATGTCGTCGCTGAAGGCCATGACAGCGGAATCTGGCGTCGTGGTCGTTGTGGTCGCAGAGAAGTCAGGGAAGGCGTGGGCGGTAGAAGTTTAGGCCTTGGGGAAACACCGGAGACCGTCTTCTCGCACCACCCCAAGGAGTAAAAGGATGTTCATGAGCTCCAATCCATGGCCAGCACCGGAGACCGTCGCTCACAGCAACGGGCACCATCCAGCTGGGGCAGGCGGGCGCTTTCTGCACGTGGCGCAGGTTGCGGCGGCGCTCGCTGCAGTCGGCGCTGGTCGCGGCGGCGCGGGTCGTGGCAGCGCTCGCTGCAGTCGGCGCTGGTCGCGGCGGCGCGGGTCGTGGCGGCGCTCGCTGCAGCTGGCGGTGGCGCAGGGCGCAGGGCCGGGGCAGCGGATGGGCGCGGGAGCTATGGCAGCGGCGGCGGGAGGAGCCAGATGCGGCAGTTGAAGGTTGAAGACGACGATATCGTTTCCCTTAATTATTTCGGTTTTGGATTTCTTTTTGCGTCCGACTCAGATTTAAATTGTTTTGCAAAATGTATATATGAAATATTAAAGAATTTTTTGAAAATTAACACAGACACTATAGAAAACAGCCGAGGCGCCGACGGCCGGCTGCTGTCGGCACAGGTTGTGCCGACGGTGGCCGTCGGCGTAGCCCCCTCGGCGTAGCAGCTGGTCGGCGTAGCGAAATTGCCGTTGGCGTAGGAGAACCGTCTCGGCACAATTTCTGCAACGGGCCTCATCTTGTCAGGCAACGGCCGTCTGATAACGGTGTCAACTGGCCGCACCCTAGACCTACTAGCCCTATTAGACCTACATCTACTAGCCCTATTAGACCTACATCTAGCTCCGATGTCTCTCCGTTCCCATCTTCGGCCGGCTATTCAAGCGAAGAGGGTATAAGATCAGGCAGGCATGCGGTGGTTGACTCTCAAGAGGGGGTGGAGCAAGGGAGAAAGGAGACTGGGAGGAAACCGCGTCTTCGGTTCCGTCTTATGGTGGACTTAGTGTAGTTCCCTTCCATGGAAAGTGTTAACTTGATTATTTCTCTTATAATTACTCAATTACCATGCCATGTTTATTTGTGAGTTACATTAGTTATTGTCCATGTCCAGTCATAATATTTACGTTCTCATAGATGTATAAATTTCGAGTAGGAAAATACTTATTGGAATTCAAAATCCCAAAAATTTGCAGGTGAGTCTAGTGCAGGCGAGTTATTCGCCTCTGGTTAACTGGATGATGCATAGTTGCTTGTTTCACCCGGTTGGATTTACGATTTTGGTTTGTGCTTTGTTAAGATGTGGCAGAGATGTCATCACGGGGGCATGCTCCCCTATTGTATTTTGTGGACGACCTTCAAGCCATTTGTGTGAAAATTGCCGAGTATTCTCGTGTAAGAGACTTTATATATGTATTCGTAAATATTTTTAACTTTGTGTTGTGATATATAAATTGGTTAAGCATGTCATGATATGAAGTTCATTAAGCATTCTAGAGTTTGGATTTCAATTGTATGGGCCAGGAGGGTAGTTAGCCGACTACTCTCCCCGGTACACCTACTTTTGAAGGTCTTACTCTTGGGAAAAAAGGCTTTGTATTTTATTTGGACTCTATCGAGCAGTTTTGAAATAACGTGTATGATGGTGTGCATGTGGCTGAAAGAGTGAGAGTCAGCTTCTGCCAAGAGGCATACGCAGGTGAAGCATGTTTACTGGTCTAACTCAAACCAATGCAGATGTCATCTATAGCTGGGCATGGCCAGCCCGGCCTGGCCGGCACGACCCGAAAAAAGCCCGATGGGCCAGGCCTCTTAGGCCTGCGGGCTGGGCTTGGGCTTCAGATCTGCAGCCCGGTGAGTGTTTCGGGCTAGGCTCGGGCTTGGAACAATGCAGATCGAATAAGGAGATACCTGGCCCGATGGCCCCGAAGGTTTGTGCACTTGGCGGGCCAGGCTCAGGCCTAGTTTTGAAGCCCGGCTGTCGGGTTAGGCCGGGCTCGAGCCTAGAAAAGTGCGGGCAGGCTTTGTGCAGCCCGGCCCGATCCTGGCCCAGCCTGAAAAGTACCCAGGCCCTCATCGTAATTGATTTGTATGCAGGACATCATGGGGTCACCGACCACGGTTCGTTGTGCCATCCGGGTCCACAGTTACTTCATATTAAGAACCATTTGAAGCATATTGCGCACCGCGATAACACAAGCGAAGTCATACCATGAGCTTGCTAGCTTCTGCAAATATGTGAGGAAACTATTGGCTGCGTTGGCATAATCCCTTGTCGGCGCACGCCCGTCGGTATAAGCCAAATGGGGTCCCCACATAAATAGCTAACGGTTCTTTGGCTACGCTGATGGCTTAGCCGTCGGTCAAGTTTTTTTTTAAATTTTTGTTTTTAACTTTTCTAAAAAAAATCATATTTTTTGAATTGTTTGACTCGCTAATCTCACTGCCATCTATTTTAACTCTAAATATGCCTAATATCCGATCAAATTGTACTCATGGTCAAACTTTCCAATCGGTCACCCATCCCCACACTACTCCAGCCCGAGCATGATTAACTTTTCTATTTCTTCCGATCCAAATAAGCTTCCAGTAAAGAAATTGAACCTTGTTGATAATTCTATCCTATTAATCCTATTAACCCATGGACGATGGTATCACACGTCTTTATTTTTTAAATTGCAAATAATTATTTAAGTAAGCAAAAATGAATAAGTATAATAATCTTGAATTCAAATAATATTAAAATGAATATTTTTTTGCCTTTTCTCTTTAATATGGAATAATTCATATCTTTAAATCCGTAAACCAGAATTTGACAAATAATATGTCTAAATCGATCATAAAAATGAAAATAATTCAAATATTAAAACCCTATGATCCTTTTAATCATGCATCATGTTGTTTTAATAGTCTACAACAAGGTTTTCTAAATAAAATTTATTAAATAGTGTTCAAATCTTCAAAAAATCCTTTTTGAATTTGAGGATTTTAAAAAATCCTTAGCTCGGGGGGCTGAACATCGCTAAAATTGCAATGAATCTCTGATAAAATAGAATATTGTGAACATAAAAATGAGCACCGGATATTGTACCTTTAGTTCAAATCTGACCCACTTACCGATTTGTAGGAATTTGTCTTTTTTATGAGGGGTGTACAGAAAGGTTGAGATACTCCAGTTGTGACATTTTTTTTGAAAAATGTGGTGTTGCCATTTTGAAACTTTCATTTCGTGGTTGCTTCACAAAACATCCCGTTTTTGATACTCGGAAAATGGAAAATGGCCTTTTGGTACGACAAAAAGGAAAACTTCCTCCTGCGATATTGTTCACCATCCTAAGATGCACATGTGTGCATGATATGGAAACATTATCATAAACTATATCACGATTCTAGCCATAATATTGCTTATTTAGCCTGAAAACCATGAAACCTCGAACATGATAGCTCATTTTTGAGAAGGTATTTTTGAGATATTTGGAATATTCTAAATTTGATATTTTTCCTTGCAACTATATCACATAATATGATATCACATGGAGGTTTTACATTGTTTGGATCGTTTATGAATTTCTTATGCCCGTTTCAAACTATGGCCAAAACAGCGGGCATAAAGATTCTTAGCTCAGGGCTAAGCCTCGCTAAACTTGCAATGGACCTCTGATGAAATAGCATATTATGAACCTAAAAATATTTTTTAAAAAAAATCATGAGTATCAGGTCATGTACCTGTAGTTCAAATCTGACCCATTTCCAACCAATTTGGTGTGAATTTATCTTTTTAATGAGGGGTGGACGGAAAGGTTTAAGATACCTCGATGGGACATTATCTATCAAAGATGGCCTATTTTAAAAAAATGGGGTGGTACTATTTTGAGACTTTCATTTGGTAGTTGCTTCCCAAAACACCCCTTTTTTTACAATCAAAAAATGGAAAATGACCTTTTGGTGCGACAAAAAGGAAAACTTCCTCCTGCGACATTGTTCGCAATTCTAAAATGCACATGTGTGCACAATATGGGAACATTATCACAAACTATGCCGCGATTCTAGCCATAACATTGCTCGTTTGGCCCAAAAACCATGGAACCTCGAACATGATAGCTGATTTCTGAGAAGATTTTTTTGAGATATTTGCAATATTCCAAGTTTGATAGCTTTTCTTGCGAATATGTCACATAATATCAGACCACATGAAGGATTTACATTGTTTGAATCGTTTTTGAATTTATTATGCTCGTTCCAAACTATGGTCAAAACGGTGGGCATGAACATTCTTAGCTCGGAGCGAAGCCTCGCTAAACTTGAAGTGGATCTTTGATCAAATAGCATATTGTGAACCTAAAAATTATTTTTTCCAAAAAATCATGAGTATCAGATCATGTACCTATAGTTCAAATCTGACCCAGTTCCAACCGATTTGGCAGGAATTTCTCTTTTTAATGTGGGGTGGAATAAAAGGTTTTAGATACCCCATGGAAGGTTAGGGGAGTCAGCACTGCCGCCCTGTGGGAGGAGCCCACCTCCACCACCTAAAGGTGGTCGTTGACTGGACATGGTAGCAGGGGCACACTAGGCCAAGGCGGGCCTGGCCAGACCCAAATAGGCCCGTAAACCCCACGCCGCCTTGCTGCAAAGGGAAGGCCGCTGCACCACCGTCCCCAACCTCAGCTTCATCGCCGCTACCATTTTCAGGAGGCGTCTCCACTACCGACACATTGGCCCACCGAATCCCAGATCGGGCCCGAGGGTCCCCAATCTGGGCAGGGAAGGCACCATGCCGCTTCAACGCCCCGCCCAGCTAGCTGGCACCATCCGCCTGAGTCACTCGGAGGAGCCCAGCCCAAAGCGTCGCTTCCTGGGGTGCACCGGCACCGGGAGGATAGCCAGCCCCGACCATATCCCAGAGGCGAATGGTTGGAGGAGGTCCTCCGCCGCCGGTCCTTCCCGGGTTTAGCCCGGCGGCCCCTGCCGGCAGCGAGGGAGGAGGAGGGAGGAAGGTTACGGCAGGGGCAGCGGTGGTTCCCTCGCCTCAGGGAGGGCGAGAGGAGAGCGAGGGTTTTTTCGTAGGCTGTAGCTCGTACCGCTTCAGCTCGGGCATGCATTGTTGCAGAGGCCGAGTGATAATTGGTATCTCGGCGATATTAATATGGGGAGCGTTGCGCGTCCCCTGGGATTACTCCCCCGATCCCCCAGGTCCTCTTACCGCCACGTGTCAGAAAAACACCATAATCCCTCTTTTTCTACAAACCACCTATTTTTGCTACAAAAAGCCCGCTTTTGTTGCATGTAGCAAAAACGGTTCGTCCACGACGAAAATAAAAAGACAAATATCGCCGGATATATCGCCGTAGTTTCGCCGGATACTATGTAGCAAAAAAATTATGCTAATGTAGGAAACCCGACTTCGCCGATGACATCATTGGAGACTTTCACCAGAAGACCTCGCTGGATACTAGGTAGAAAAACTTTACGCTATTGTAGCAAAACCACAAAACTGTTGGGTTACGTAGAGATAAACAGAACTTTTTCCCTACACGGTGATCCCAAGATCTAGCTGAGGTAGTAGGCCACGAGGATTACCACTAAGCGCGTAGATGCAGAATTGATGAAGAACGTCGCTTGATGCAGTGCAGTCCTCACGATTGGATCGTCGAAGTGCTGAATGTACAACACCTCCATTAGTATCCACACGTATGAGGAGGAGCACCGGCGGTGCACTTCTAGGTCCGGTACGGCGGCTGGAAATAACTAGACTGGGGCTAGGGTTTCCAACACTTGGAATGACCTAATCGCTCCCACTCTCTAGGTATGTGTGCCCCAGTATATATAGGGAGTGAAAGTGGGCTCCACTCACTTATGTCCCATTCACTAAAGCCCATATTAGTCACTGTGAGTCCAACTCACAAACTTAGTCTGTATCCGATTCGGGTCCAATCCAAATGCATTTTCGGTTTAGGTCTAGCCCAAACTTGCTCCCGCTGTTAAGTGTGTGACCTGATAGGCTCATGGTGACTCAGACACGATTCGAGTCTCACTCGTGATCAATCAGTCAGTAGCTTCTCCTAGCAGAACATGCCGACCGCTTAAGTACCAAAGAGTCATGATGATATACCTTCCAATGCGACGTTCGTCTGAGTCCCTTTTACCTCACGATATACCTTGTCGACCTATAGGCGAATGATCGCCATCCCTATAAATAGTCCGACTCTCTTCTCGATCCGAGATAAGTGATTCATCCGACTAACTCTTTAGTCGATCGCCTCGGTTAACACTTAACCGAGTCGTGGATGGCCATGCTTTCCGAATTATATCTCCCGAGAGGGCCCAGAGAATACCTCTCCAGTTGGAGGGGAAAAATCCCATCTTGGTCATCCACATCACGCAGCTTGATTCTCAGTCGGCCGAATGCTGCCTTTATAACTTCCCTTTGATGGACCAGTGCTTGATAGAACCTAAGTCGGTGATCCTCATCTCGGATTGTGCAATAACCTCAGGTCTAAGGATCACATTGATTGAGACATACAAATTATGACTTGTTCGTTGTATCTCAATACGGGTCAGTCTAACTCGCTAAACTCTTTAGTTGAATTTGTGTAAGTCGGAATGGCATCAACATTCCCATGACAAGTGGAATAGAGTCATCAGCCAACTTTCACATTAGTCTAAGTTGTGTGTCCAACACAACCTCAACAACCAAGGACATTTAGTATGAACAACATGAATATATAGTTCCATAATCGAATCACATATTCAATGATAAATATCAGAAGTTCATACAAGGGCATTAAACTTTATTAATACATTGGGAATAACATCATACATGATTGCCTCTAGGGCATATTCCCAACAGTCTCCCACTTACACTAGAGATAATCAACCGACATCACATGTCTAGGCATATAATGCCCATAGCTCTCAGGTGCGCCTCATGCTTCGGCTGTGGTAGCGGCTTTGTCAAGGAACCGCAATATTTGCATCCGTGTGTACCTTGCATAACTTGATATCACCTTGATCCATGAACTGATGAATCATGTGGTAATGCATGAGTATATGTTTGTTTTGTTGATGTTACCTAGGTTCATTGGCTTGTGCAATAGCACCATTGTTGTCACAATACACGTCTAACGGATTGGACGAGCCCTGAACGACACCAAGATCCATGAAGAAATTTCTCATCCAAACGGCTTCCTTTGCTGCCTCCGACGCGGCAATATACTCATCCTCTGTCGTAGATGCAGACAAAATCTCTTGCTTGGAACTCTTCTAGCTCACAACCCATCCGTTTATAACAAACACATACCAGATTTCAAACAAGAATCATCTGAGTCAGTGAGATAACTCGCATCCGTGTAACCCCTTACACTGAGTTCATCCTCAGCTCCATAAACTAGGAACATATCCTTAGTCCTTCTCAAGTACTTAAGGTTATTTTTAGCCGCTGCCCAATGCATTTCTCTAGGGTTAGCCTGGTACCTTATCACAATGCTTAGAGCATAAGAAACATTTGACCTTGTACAAACCATAGCATACATGATGGACCCGACTACTGAAGCATACATATTCACACTCATCCGACTTTGCTCATCAGTTGTCGAAGGACACTGAGTCTTGCTAAGTTTTACGCCATGGGACATCGGTAAGAACCCCCTTCTTAGACGAATTCATGTTGAACCTTTTCAACACTTTGTCCAAATATGTACTCTGACTCAATCCAATGAGCCGTCTTGATCTATCTCTATAGATCCGGATTCCTAGTATGTAAGTTGCCTCACCCAAGTCCTTCATTGAAAAACTCTTTTCCAATGGTTCCTTGGTTTTTTGCAACATCTAGACATCATTTTCAATCAGTAATATATCATCCACATATAATATTAGAAATTTTAATTTGCTCCCACTAAACTTCTTGTATAAACAAGAATCATGATCACTTTTGATGAAGCCAAACGATTTGACTACCTCATCAAATTAAATATTCCAACTCCGAGATGCTTGCTTCAACCCATAAATGGATTTCTAAAATTTGCATACCTTCTCAGCATTAGCCGGATCGACAAAACCGTCGGGCTATATCATATACACATCATTAGTTAAATTTCCATTAAGGAAAGCCATCTTGACATCCATCTGCCATATCTCATAGTCGAAATAGGTTGCTATAGCTAACATGATCCGAACTGACTTAAGCATCGCTACGAGTGAGAAAGTCTCATCGTAGTAAACTCCTTGAACCTGTCGAAACCCCTTTGCGACAAGCCGTGTTTTATAGATAGAAATATTTCCATCCATATCAGTTTTATTCTTAAATACCCATTTGCACTCGATGGGGCTTGCACTGTCTTGCATATCAACCAAGTTCCAAACTTGATTTTCATCCATGGACCCTCGGATTTCATGGCTCCAAGCCATGACTCGGAATCGGATCCCACCATTGCTTCCGAATAAGTTGCCGGCTCATCACTATCCAATAGTAATACATAACGAACATTTCGCAATTTGGCCCTTCTTCGCAGTGTCGACGTATCTACCGGCTCAGCTACCATGACTGACTCAACCACCAAAGCTTTGCCGACTCACTACTGACCGGTTCCTCTCAAATTTCTTTGAGCTGCACCATGCTCCCACTGACTCCCCGACTAAGAAACTCTTTCTTAAGGAAGACACCTTTCTGAGCGATAAACACTTTTCCCTCTTCTTGATTGTAGAAGTAGTAACGCAAGGTTTCCCTATGATACCCCATGAAAATACACTTATCTGACTTGGCTGTAAGCTTGCCCGACTGAAGTCGCTTGACAAATGCTTCACAACCCCAAATCTTAAGAAAAGACAAACTTGGCTTCTTGCCAGTCCACATCTCATGTGGTGTCTTCTCTACCGACTTTGATGGTACTCTGTTTAGTGTGAATGCTGCAATTTCTAGACAATAACCCTAAAATGATAATGGCGGATCCTTCTGACTCATCATTGATCGTACCATGTCCAATAAGGTATGATTCCTCCTTTTAGACACACCGTTTCTCAGTGGCGTTCCTGGAGGAGTGTGATGGGGAACTATTCCACAACTCTTTAGATGGTCATCAAACTCATGGCTCATGTACTCACGTCCTCGGTCCGATCGAAGAAACTTTATTTTCTTTTCGAGTTAATTTTGTACCTCATTCGGGAATTCCTTGAACTTTTCAAAAGCTTCTGACTTATGTTTCATTACCTACTCAAATCATTAGTGAAGGTAATGAAGTACTCATAACCACCTCTGGATATCGTACTCATCGGGCCACATACATCACTATGTACTAGTCCCGGTAAGTTGGACGCCCTTTCACAACTCTTTGCGAAAGGTGTCTTGGTCATCTTACCAAGTAGGCAGGATTCGCATGTCTCGAACGACTCTAAGTCGAACGAAATTAGGAGTCCATCATCATGAAGCTTCTTCATGCGTTTCCAACTTATATGACCAAGCCGATAGTGCCAAAAGTAAGTCATATTCAGATCATTTTGATTTAACCTTTTCACATTTATGTTGTAGACTGATTCACCATCAAGATTAAAATGAAATAACCTGTTATGGATGGGTGCAAAGCCGTGAAACATATCATTCAAATACAAAGAACAAGCATTATTCTTAATATTCGACTCATAGGCTTGTCTCATCAAACATGAGGCAAAAATAATGTTTCGACTAAGCACTAGAACATAATAACAATTATTCAGCTCCATTAAGTATCCAGAAGGTAAATGAAGTTGCATCGTGTCGACTTCCAATGCAGTGACTCTCGCTTTGTTGCCGACTCGAATGTCTACCTCGCTCTCGCCACGCTTCTAGTTCTTACCAGCCCCCGCAACGAGTTGCAGATGTGAATAACTGATCTGATATCATATACCCAAGAACTATTAGGTGCATCCGCAAGATAAATGTCTATAATATTGCAAACAAGCATACCTGAGATGGAAGTCACACCTCCACTCGTTGCTTTATCAGCCAGATACTTATTGCAATTACTCTTCTAGTGGCCATCTGCCTTGCAATAGAAGAAGGTGGATCCGGCTGCAGAAGATGGCTTAGTCCCTGAGGAAGCGCTTTGGACTGGGTCCTCGGCCTTTCCTCCCGACTTTGCCTTTTTCTTCTTAGTCTAAGAACTCTTCTTGAACTTAGCCTTATTCTGCACCATCAACACTTGACTGGCGCCTTTCTCGAGATCCGCCTCAGCCTTCTTGAGCATCCCATGTAATTTAGTGAGTTTCTTATCCATGCCATGCATGTGGTAGTTCGATATGAACTAACCATATACACTAGGAAGAGAGTTCGGAATTATGTCCATAGCAAACTCTTCTCTAATAGGGTAGTCAAGCCTTTCCAAATTCTGCACGTAACCGACCATCTTGATCACATGCAGACTCATCGTATCTCCATACTTAAGCTTGCAGCTCAGCAAAGCTTGAGGGACTTGATACCTCTCGATCTTTGCCTAAGCCTAGAACATACTTTTGAGGCTTTCGATCATATTGTAGGCCTCAACATTCTCAAACCGCTGCTACAAGTCCAGTTCCATGTGAGCAAGCATAAGACAGCTTATTTTCGTGGACTCATCACAAGTCCGACGGTAGGCATTGGTGGATGCGACAGTCGCATTCTCATTCAGCTCATCTAGAAGGGGTTGTCTAGGACATGGTCCCTCTTTTCTTGTTTGAGAACAATTCTCAGATTATGACACCAGTTGGTAAAGCTAGTTCCATTTAGATTATCTTTCTCTAAGATAGTTCTCAATGCAAATCTGGAAATCTGAGGAAGACTGCTAGGTGCCATTGATCTACAATAGAAAATATGCAAAACGCTTAAGACATGTATCCATAAAAGATCAAGCATATTAAACACTTTAATACTTATGCTCCTACTAGAACCAATACTTCTCCGATGGTTAGTAAGTGATTCAAGATCCTAAATAAGCAATGCGACTAGTGAGATTTAGCATCACCGCTAGTCATCAAATGATCTAGGTAGACAACTCATTGTCAATCGTATCTCCTACGACTCCTATTGGTTGGGTGGCATCACATGCCCCGGCTCCCGTACGACTTTTCCCTGAGTCCCACAATCATTGTAATAGACCCGTCTAGATTACCAAGTGCTTCCGTTGTAAGAGTCTGACTTGAACCCACTTAGTCGGAAAGAATTGATAGTACCTCAATTTTATGTGCCCACTACCAAAAATGTCCGACTTGTGATGATGCAGCATTGGCGGGAAAACCAACTAGACATTCTTTGAGAGACTACTTTCTACCAACTATCTAATAGAGGTAAAACAGAGACATAAACATACCACAAATTGGAGAACTTATAATGTGAAATGGTATGACTCTCTTCATGGTGATCTCCATCTCCACAAAGTTTGTAATTCGACTCATCCCAAATCTTCTCACGTGCCGCCTTACTCCATGTAACCGACTTGTACATCGACTTGCATGCCATCCGGGTTCTCCAAACAGCTACACTAGTTAGTAAGGTAAATTAGATAGATAATTCGACATGCAAGGTCATTTTACAATAAAATGATAGCACCTAGGCTCCAGCCGGCTGACAAAAACCGTGATACGCAAATCACGTATGGATTACACACATCACATGCAGATAAGCCATACCATTCACAATATCATCCGGCAAAAAACAAGTTATGCATAGATACAATATCTACCGGCGTTGTGAAACTCGCAACGACATCTAAGGCGCTACGACAGGGTGAAGCCGGCGGTCCCAAATCGCAGAACTCATATGCTTTCCGAACATGGATTTCTTCATCGGATAATTTTTTTACCCAAATCGGATCCGTACTTTGATTCGATCAAACTCTTTGACCTTCGATCACCGCATCCATATTTACGTGTCACAATCTACCCCGATGGAGAAAGTCAACTGGTAGGGTTATGCCATTCCACGACCTTAGCGGTATGAACACAGAAACCAGGTCAACCAATTCTCCTAGTACAGTTGATCCAATCAACCTCGTACAAAACCGATCTATCTCATACATCATCCACCAAACAGCAATTAGATCCAATCTAATGCCAATCGCATATCAGATATGCATGATCTCAAGCCTAAAACCAGAAGCTAACACTCTGATAACACTGTTGGGCCACATAAAGATAAAGAAAACTTTTTCCCTACGCGGTTGTAGGAAACCCGACTTTGCCGATGACATTATCGGAGACTTTCACCGGAAGACCTTGCCGGAGACTAGGTAACAAAAACTTTACGCTATTGTAGCAAAACCACAAAACTGTTGGGCCACGTAGAGATAAACAAAACTTTTTCCCTACACGGTGACTCCAAAATCTAGCTGAGGTAGTAGGCCATGAGGATTACCACTAGACGCGCAGTTGCGTAATTGATGAAGCACGTTGCTTGATGTAGTGTAGTCCTCATGATCGGATCGTCGAAGTGTTGAATGTACAACATCTCCACCAGTATCCACACGTACGAGGAGGAGCGCCGGTGGTAAACTGCTAGCTCCGGTACGGTGGCTGGAAAGAACTGGACTAAGGCTAGGGTTTCCAATGCTTGGAATGACCTAATCGCTCCCTCTCTCTAGGTATGTGTGCCCCAGTTTATATAGGGAGTGAAACTGGGTTCCACTCACTTGTGGCCCATTCATTAAAGCCCATATTAGTCACTATGAGTCCAACTCACTGACTCAGTCCGCATCCTATTCGCGTCCAACCCAAATACATTTCCGGTTGAGGTCTAACCCAAACTTGCACCTGCTCTTAAGTGTGTGACTCGACATGCTCATGGTGATTCGGACACGATTCGAGTCTTACTCGTGATCGCTCGGTCGGTAGCGGCTCCTAGCAGAACATGACGACTCCCAAGTACCAAAGAGTCATGATGACATACCCTCCAATATGACTTTCGTCTAAGTCCATTTTTCCTCATGATATACCTTGTCGAACTATAGGCGAATGATAGTCATCCCTTTAAATAGTCTAACTCTCTTCTCGATCCGAGATAAGTGATTCATCCGACTAACTATTTAGTCGACCACCTCGGTTAACACTTAACCGAGTCGTGCATGACTATGCTTTCCATATCATATCTCCTGAGAGGGCCCAGAGAATATCTCTCTGGTTGGAGGGGCAAAATCCCATCTTGCTCATCCACATCATGCAACTTGATTCTCAGTCGACCCGAACTCTACCTTTATAACTGCCATTTGATGGAACAATGCTTGACAGAACCTAAGTCGGTGATCCTCAACTCGGATTGTGCAATTACCTCAGGTCTAAGGATTACATTGATTGAGACATACAAATGACGACTTAGTCGGAATAGCATCATGATACGTCGTAAACGTATCTATAATTTTTGATGTTCCATGCTTGTTTAGTATCTACTTTCTTATGTTTTGTTCACACTTTGAGGTATTTTTATACATTTTCTAGAACTAACCTATTAACAAGATACCACAGTGCCAGTTGCCTGTTTTCTGCTATTTTTGGTTTTAGAAAAGCTAGTAAAGAAATATTCTCGGAATTGGACAGGACAAAACCCGAAGTCAATATTTTACCCAAAGCAATACAGAGACCAAAGGGGAGACGGAGTGGTGCACCAGGGCGGCCACACCTGGTGGCGGCACGGCCTGGGAGGCACGCCACCAGGGGGTGTGGGCCCCCTGGTGCTCCACCGACCTTGCCCCTTCGCCTATAAAAGCCTCCCAGGACAAAAACCCTAAGTACCCGATAGACAATCCACGAAAGAGTCTATAGCCGCCATCATCTCCATCCCTAAATTGGGGGGATCCGAAGCTCTTCCTGGCACCCTGCCGGAGGGGACAGATCACCCTGGAGGCCTTCTTCATCACCATGCAAGCCTCCGGAGTGATGCGTGAGTAGTTCACCGTTCGACTACGGGTCCATGTAGTATCTAGATGGTTGGTTCTCCTCCTTTGTGCTATCATGTTTAGTTCTTGTAGCTATGTTCATTATCAAGATCATCTATTTGTAATGCTACATGTTGTGTTTGCGGGGATCCGATGGATATTAAGATGCTATTTTAAATTGATTATTGGTTCTATCATGTGTATGTTATTTGTGATCTTGCATGCTCTCCGTCATTAGTAGCTATCTTGGCCAAGTAGATGCTAACAACTCCAAGAGGGAGTATTTATGCTCGATAGTGGGTTCATGCCTCTAATAATATGGGGAAGTGACATGAATCTCTAAGGTTTTAGATGTGTTGTTGCTACTAGGGAGAAAACAACAATCCTTTGTCCATGGGGCAATCGTATTGTTTACTTTATACACTTTGCTTAATGCAATTATCTGTTGCTTGCAACTTAATACTGGAAGGGGTTCGGATGATAACCTGAAGGTAGATTATTAGTCATAGATGCAGTTGGATTACGGTCTATGTATAATGTTGTAATGCCCAATCAAATCTCATAGGTAGCAAGATGTCGAGTATATGCATTGTTATGCTTTCTCAAATCTATCAATTGCCCTGATGTAATTTGTTCACCCAGCATGTTATCTATCTTAAGGAGAAACACCTCTAGTAAACTATGGACCCCAGTCCATGCTTTTACCATTCATATACCATCTACTGTTTACTTTCTGCAAGCAATTACTATCTTCCACACTATACATGTAATCCTTTGTGTTCAGCAAAACCGGTGAGATTAACAACGTCACTGTAAGTTGGGGCAAAGTTTTGTAGTTGTGTTGTGCAGGATTCCAAGTTGCTAGGAACACCTTGCAGTTGTTTCCTTGCTCCTACTAGTTCGATAACCTTGGTTTTATAACTGAGGGAAAACTTGTTGCTATGCTCATCATACCTTCCTCTTGGGGTTCCTAACGAGCTCGATATATTTTGAGCCATCAAGCCTTTTTCTGGCGCCATCACCGGGGAGTTAAGGACGGCTTTACAAGGAGAGTCTCTCACAATCAATCTCTTTACTTTGTTTTTTATTTTGCTTAGTTTATTTCTACTTTGTTTTGCTTGTTTCTTTTTATCAAAAGCACAAAAAAAAGTCTCTATTTCTGTTGGCTTGCTTTAATCTTAAAAAAATGACTACTCTTGAAAACACTAAGTTGTGTGACTTCACTAGCACAAACAATAATGATTTCGTGTGCACACCTATTGCTCCACCTATTCCTGAAGTTGCTTTCTTTGAAATTAAACCGGCTTTGCTTAATCTTGTTATGAAAGAACAATTCTCTGGTGCTGGTACCGATGATGCTGCTGCTCACCTTAATAACTTTTTTGAACTTTGTGAGATGCAAAAACATAAGGATATAGTTGGATATATTATTAAGGTTAAACTGTTTCCTTTCTCTTTGAGAGGAAAAGCTAAAGAATGGTTGCTATCCCTACCTAGAAATAGTATTGATTCTTGGATAAAATGCAAATATGCTTTCATTGGAAAATACTATCCTCTTGCTAAGATTATATCTATGAGAAGTGAAACAATGAAATTTAAACAATTTGATAATGAACATGTTGCTCAAGCTTGGGAAAGAATGAAATCTTTGGTAAAGAATTGTCCCACTAATGGACTGACTGCTTGGATGATTATCCAAACCTTTTATGCAGGGCTGGATTATTCTTCAAGAAATCTATTGGATTCTGCTGCTAGAGGCACCTTTATGACCATTATTTTGGGTGCCGCAACAAAACTCCTTGATAATATGATGGTTAACTATTCTGAATGGCACACTGAGAGAGCTCCACAAGGTAATAAGGTAAATTCTGTTGAAGAAACCTCCTCCTTGAGTGATAAAATTGATGTTACTATGTCTATGCTTGTTAACGGAAAAGCTCATATTGATCCAAATCATGTTCCCTTAGCCTCTTTGGTTGCTCAAGAAGAGCAAGTTGATGTGAACTTCATTAGAAATAATAATTTTAGCAACAATGCTTACAGGAACAATTTTGGTAGTAATAATTATAGGCCATATCCTCCCAATAATGGTAATGCTTACGGAAATTCCTACAACAAGAAGAGAAGTGCACCCTCTGGACTTGAAGTCATTCTTAAAGATTTTATTAGTAAGCAAACTACTTTCAATAAAACTGTTGAGGAAAAACTTTTAAATGCTCAAAAAAATATAACATATTTGTCTAAAGCACAATCCTCTTTGATTAATAAAATGGCTGCTAAACCTGAAACTATAGAAAACCCCTGTGTTGCTACTAATGCCATACACGTTCGAATTGATGAAAATGTTAGACTGTTAGCTGAATTGCATGCTAAGTGGGAAAGAGAAGATGAAATTGCTAGAAATAGTAGTATTTGTACTATCACCACCACTAATGTTGATGCTAGCAAACCACATGAAGTCCCCATTAATATGGGAGACAATAGTTCTACTACCTTGGATGGTAATGTTGATTTTGATCTTGATGGTTGCAATATTTTTGAAGTAATTATGTTCCTACAAAAGCTTTCTAAAAGTCCTAATGCTAGTACTATGAATATGTCCTTTACAAAACACATTACAGATGCTCTCATAAAAATTAAAGAAGAAAAATTGAAACATAAAGCTTCTATTCCTAGGAAATTAGAAGATGGTTGGGAACCCATCATTAATATGTAAGTGAATGATTTTGATCTAAAAGCTTTATGTGATCTTGGTACTAGTGTCTCTATTGTGCCTAGAAAGATTTTTATGGAATGCTTGATTTGCCACCATTAGAAGATTGTTATTTAGATGTCCAACTTGATGATAATGCTAAAAAGAAACTCATGGGAAGTATTAATGATGTTCTTATTATGGTTAACAATACCTATGTTCCCATTGATTTCTATGTTTTGGATGTTGAATGCAATGCTTCTTGTCCTATTATTTTGGGAAGACCTTTTCTTAGAACTGTTGGTTCCATTATTGATATGAAGAAAGGCACCATTAAATATAAATTCCCATTAAAGAAAGGTATAGAACACTTCCCTAAGAAGAGAGAAAAAATACCTTTTGCCTCTCCTATTAAAACAAAATTTGGTCTAAATGCTTGTTCATTTGAAAATGCTTGAATCTTGCTTCCTATGCCTAGCTCAAAGGCGTTAAAGAAAAGCACTGTTGGGAGATAACCCAAATTTTTATTCAGTAAGTTATTATTTTGTTGAGTCTTGGAAGTTATTGCTTCAGTAATAACCTCTCCTTATCATTTTTTTGTGGTTTTTGTGCTAAGAATAACCTCTAATGAGAGAGAAGTAAGACTTGGGAAAGTTGTTGTCCCGAAACAGATTTTTTATGCTTCACTATAAAAAATCTTGAAAACTCCCTGTATGTCGGATTGAGCTGTAATTTTTTGTGCTTATGCCCCAGGTTATTATCTAACTTTCGTTAGCTTATCACTTTTAGATTTGAGCAACAGAAGGTCTTCTAAAAAATCGATTTTTACCTGCTGGTCTGTTTTGACAGATTTCTGCCATTATTTGCATTTGCCTCTTAATCTCTTTCTCTTTGAGTTCTATTTGATCACTTGAGCTTTTAGAAAGAATTGCTACAATATCTTGTGTTTTAATGGAAGTTTTGCTTGTGTTGAAACTGAACCTTAAGACTTATTATCTTGAATACACTAATGTTGCTAATGAAGAATGTGTGAAGTTTTGTATGAATGAAATTTTAAAGTGTAGGGAAGAATAAGTGATGATATGAAGTACGGACAAAATCTCAACTTGGGGATGCCACCCGTGTCACCCCAAGAAATATTCAAGAAGTACAAGCGTCAAAGCTTGGGGATGCCCAAGGCATCCCCTTCTTCATCAATAAAAATCTCAGGTTTTCTTCCAAACGCTTCATTTTTATTGTTCCATGCACAATTGTGTTGTTCTTGAAGCGTCTTCGTTTTTGTTTTTAGTATTCTTTTGTTTGGTTTGCTTAAAAAAATTGGTTGGACCCCCGCATTCATATGATGTTTTCAAATAAGTTGATTGGTGATTGGAAAAGAGTAGGAAGTTTCATGCTTATAAGTGGTACAAAAGGAGCTTGTTTAGACTGTGGCCTAGACTTTATCATGTCATATTTGATATTGTTTTGGCTTTATGCTTAGTAATTATGGCTGTAGCGTGACTTGTTCCAAACAATTGAGATTTCTTAATGTGCCTTGAAAGAATCATGCGTTATTTTAGCATTTAAAAGCATAATATTGTGGTATTCTCCTTTGATGCTTTATTTGGGTTGACTTGGCGCATGCTTACACCATGTTAAGACTATGAACCAGTCACCTTAGCCTTTATGATCATTTAGTTTATGACTTGTAATATCACTTTATGCTTTAATTAACAATGTTTTGTCGTTTTGCATGATTATGGCAATTATTGCTCTCTTAGTTGGTCGCTCCCAGTCTTTTGCTAGCCTCTACCTGTACCAAGTATGAGTTCCACTCATGCATCTAACCCCCAAGAAAACCAAGTTATTCCAAAGAGTCCACTATAAAGTCCTATGCATGGTGTGTTACACCATTCCAAGTATATTCATGCTTTTATCTACCTTCCGAATTAAACTTGTTATGTGAAAATTAGTGATTAAAGCTCTCACAAACATGATGACACACTTTACTTTCTTGCACTTAATAAACTTGAACCATTGTGTCCATCTATACTGCGTATATGCTTGCGCTTTATAAGTTGTGAATTAGCAGAACCATGCTGTCATGGGGAACGCTTTCAACATTGCACTTATTATTCAGTTGATATCATGATCTTTTGCTTATGGATCATGGTGGTGTGAAATAAAAGGGGAGCTTGTAAGCTCATGGAGTTTGTATGTGTGTTAGAGAAACACCCGGGCGGCTTGCCTAATCCATGCCTAATCATGGTGGAAACTTGCAGCATAACCATAGTGAGCATTATATGAAGCATCCTAAATAAAAACCTATGCAAATAGCAAATAAAAAGATCGCTGAGATGCTCATTGTCTATTGCCTTGTCATTTTGATATGGAATAGCTCCTGTATCATGGGGCAAGGGGTACCCCGTTGGCGGCTCTCTATGATACACATGTACTTACAATGACAAGAACTTACTCGTGACTAAAGTTGAGTAGCATGAGGTTCGATACTGATACGTCCATTTTGCATCACTATTCTATGTCTTAATTCACTATTATTCATTGATATATTTCGTATTGACAGGTGATACTTATGTTATTTCATCTATTTTTGCATGGTTGATGACTTTTGGAGCATGGACCGCTGTAGTCAGGATTCTGATGGAAAAGGTGCTGTTTGGAGGCAAAATTCGCGAAGATCAGAAAATCCAGGAAAATAAATGGAAAATCCTATTTTTCCAGAAGACTAAGGATGCCAGAAGATTGAGTGGAGGTGGGCCACAGGGGGCCCACACCACCCCATGGCGCGGGCAGGCCTAGGCCGCGCCTAGAGGTGGTGTGGCCGCCCTGGCCCACTCCAGCCTCTCCCCTCTGGCGTATATCATCCTCCCAAAACCCTAAGACTCAGGGAGCGACCATAGAAAGATTCCGCTGCCTCTGCGGGACAGAAAACACCGAGAGAGAAAGATCTCTCCGGCAGACAAATTTCTACCGGGGGAATTCCTTCCCGGAGAGGGGAGATCGTCGCCATCAACACCACCATCAAGCTAGACTTCACAGGGATCATCATCATCATCACCACCATCATCACCATCAGCACCCTCATCACCATCTCCATATTTCTGTAACAATTGCGTCGAATCTTGCATTAGTTCATAGGGGAAACTTTCCCGGTGTTGATTACTCTTTGTAGTTGATGCTATTGAGTGAACCATTGAATTATTGTTTATGTTCAGATTGTTATACATCATTATTCCATCTCTGATCATGATCCATATGATGTCTTATGATTAGTTCGTTTTGTTCTTGAGGACATGGGAGAAGTCTTGTTGTTAGGAGTGGAGTTGCGTTGAGAAAGATTCAATAGATTGTTATTTAAATTGTGGTGTACTTCTTCTAGTGGTGTCATGTGAACATAGACTACATGACACTTCACCTATATGGGCCTAGGGGAATGCATTGTGTATTTGGCTACTAATCGTAGGGGTTGCTGGAGTGACAGAAACCTGAACCTCCGTTAGGAAACCATTGCACAAGGGACGTAAGGGTCTTAGAGTTTAAAGCTGTGGTTAGATTTCTACCTTAAATACTTTCTTGTACTTACGGATGTTTGCAAGGGGTTTAGTCACAAGTATGTATTAGTCTTGGATGGGGCGGTACATTAGCACAGGTTCACCCACACTACACTTAGCAAGCTAGAGAAGATTAATCAGCTATATGAAGCGAAAGCACTTGACAGTCTTCCCATGTGTCCTCGAGAATGTTTGGTCATATTAAGTAATACAACCGGATTGTCCTTTGCTACATAAAGGATTGGGCCACTTGCTGCGTTTATTCCTACTGTCTTTTATTTACTCATACTTTGTTTACTTGCTTTATCGAAAACCCCTAAAAATCCGTTTGTTAAGTATTTGTAGAGAATTCCTGATCCATACCACTTGCCAGCATCTTCTGCTCCTCGTTGGGTTTGACACTCTTACTTATCGAAAATACTGAGATACACCCCCTATACTTGTGGGTCATCAAGACTATTTTCTGGCGCCGTTGCTGGGGAGTGAAGCGCTATTGGAGAGTGGAACTGGTAAAGGAAACTTCTACTGTGAGTATTGTTTACTTCTTCTAGTTGCTTTATTTTCGTTATGGATAATTCGTTGAGTTTCTTATTTGGTAATGCTACTACCACTGCTAAGGTAGTAGATAAGCCACCACCTGCTGAGAATGATGTTTTCAAAATACCTACAAGAATTATTGATCGTGTTATGGATAACTACTATGTTGGGGATGGAACTTTCCATCCTGGTGATCATTTACTATTTATACACGAATTATGCGGGTTGTTCAAGTGTGCAGGTATTACTACAGATCAAGTTAAGAAGAAGTTATTCTCATTATCGCTGAAAGGAAGAGCTGAGGACTGGTATAAGCTGCTGAAGAATGGTCAAGCTCTGGAATGGGAGGAAATAGTGCCTCTCTTTTATTCAAAGTTTTATCCTCCTAGTGAGATTCATAAAGATCGGAATCAAATATACAACTTTTGGCCTCTTGATGGAGAGAGTACAACTCAAGCTTGGGGGAGATTGAAGTTACTAATGCTCAAATGTCCCATTAATGAGCTCCCCAACAATATTATCATCAACAACTTTTATGCAAGGCTCCCTCTACATGATAAGGATTTATTGGATGCTTCTTGTGCTGGATCATTCACTCGCATGGAAGAAGAAGCTAAATGGGATCTTCTGGACCGTATTCAAGACAATGCTGAAGCTTGGGAGAATGACAAAGTTAGAAAGTCAGGTATAAATTATGATTATGAATGCATTGAATCTTTTATGGAAACTGATGACTTTCAAAATATTAAAAATGCTTATGGTCTAGACTCTCAAGCTATTGCTTCTTATTTTAAGGCTTTTGCTTCCTACATTGAAGTGCCTAAAAAGAAGTGGAATAAGTATCATGAACCTTATAAAGATATTGCTAAGAGTGTTCCTGCAAGAAATACTGAAGTTTATACTGCTAATCATGTTTTACCTGAACCTTATATTGAGAAAATGCGTTTTCCAGTTAAGGTAAAGGAACATTCTATGATAACTAGTATGGTTAATGAAAGTACAAATAAAGCTATTGAACCTGATGAACAAATGGTTGATGAACCTATAATAGCAAGTGTGAAAGACTTTGTCACTAAATATGAAAAAGAGGGACACACTATCCTTTGCAAGGATACCTCTAATATTGTTTCACATAGTAGTGTTATGAGAGTTAGTATTCCTGTGTTTTCTGTTAGAATAAGTGATCATTGCTATGATGGTCCTTGTGATAGCTACATTGTTAAGTTTAAGCATGATACTGAAAGCTACTATGAGAGAGGGGAAAGTGTTCTTATGTATCTCAATAATATCAAGTTTCCTCGTTTTATGCTGAAAGTTTTTATGTTGCACTTCTTTTGCCCTCTTATGCAAGTTGCTTCTGGTTTTAAAAACTTGTTTATTTACAAAATTCCCTTGCATAGGAAGTGGGTTAGACTTAAATGTGTGTGTGTTTTTTTGCTTCTTAATGCTCTCTTTCACTTCAATTCATATCCCTATGAGAGCTTCTTCAAATTATCATGCTCATCTTAATGGCTATAAAGAAAGAGCTTTATGGGAGACAACCCAATTTGTTTTTGCTTTTAGTTTGTTTTTGTTTCTTTGAGTCTTGGAAGTTATTACTTCGGTAATAACCGGTCCTTATCCGTTTTGTTTGGTTTTTGTGTCAAGATCAACCTCTAATGAGAGAGAAGTAAGATTTGGGGAAGTTGCTGTCCCGAAACAGATTTTTGTGCTTCACCGTAAAAATTCGTGAGAGATCTCTGTATGTCGGATTGAGCTGTAATTTTTTGTGCTTCTGCCCCAGGTTGTTATTTAACTTTCGTTAGTTTTGCACTTTTTGATTTGAGCAACAGAAGATTTTCGAAAAAAAATGATCTTTACCTGCTGGTCTGTTTTGACAGATTTAGCCACTCTTGCATCTTCTTCTTTATTCGATTTCCTTTTTGAATTCTTTTTGGGTTTTCGGAAGGAGTTGCTATAGTAGTCTATGTTTTGATGGTTTTCAGTTGAAGTTGGACTCACAAGGTTCTATCACTTCACTTATACTAATGTTGCTAATAAGAACTGTGTGAAGTTTTGCGTGAAAGAAATTTCCAGGAAGTGGAGATAATGGTGTAATAAGAAAAAGAAGGGTTTTATGACTCAAGTAATAAGTATATGAAGATGAATATATTGATGTTATTCAAGTGATGACTCCGGAAGAATCTACTATATACCAAATTCAGAGACCTGCAGAGTCCGTTTCCAAATAGGTAACAGTTCTGGTAAGAAAAGTTCCACGAAAATACAATCCAACTATATTTTTGCAGTTTTCAGTCAATAAGGAAAGCTACGAAGAGAAAAAGGGACGGAAACGGAGCCAGGGTGGCTCACACCACCCTGTGGCGCGGGCCCACCCCTGGGCGCGCCACCAGGTGGTGAGTCCACCCCGGACTCTGCCTCCGACTCGTTTTCTCCCAGTACCTTCCTTTTGATGTGAAACTTCGTAATATATAACCCCCCGGATCTTCCGAGGTTCGTATATCGTGTTTTTGTCATGCTTTTGTTTCGATCTATTTCTACCAGGTAGAATCCCAGATTTGGAGCCACAATGTCTTCCTCTGGTTCATCCAAGGGAGATTCCTTAGAAGATATCATCAACCCATACATGAGAGAATTGAAGATTCATCCCAAGGAGTTGTTGCTCGAAGGTGGGGAAGTCCGGATTAAAGAGGTTCAATGCCCTAAAGGTGAAGGAATTCTGGAGGATAGGATTGAATCATTGGAACAAGAAGTCTTTAGGTACAAGAAGATGGCGGAGCGTGAAGTGGATATCATCCATAAGATTTGTTCCGAACTCATCACCGAGCACCAGAAGGAGACTACTGAACTCAAAAACGAAGTCCTCTCACTCCGCCAAACAACCAACGAACTGCAAGCACAGTTCTATGATGTTCAAAATCAAAACTGTGAGTATGAGGCTAGATTTAAACGCATAAGTGCTGCTGCAAGTTTCAGGATGTTGGAAACCATAATGTCCTTTGTTGATGGGAAGCCTTTACCCTGGAAGATGGACGAAGATGAGAAGATACCACCACCACCTAAGGAGTAATTCGTCATCAGGTTTGGCATCCCCTTGGTTTGTTCCAAGCTTGGGGGAGTGCCGCGGTATCACATCACTATCTTCTATCTTTTTACCTTATTAGTAGAGTCATATCATGAATAGAGGAGTTATTATGTAGTATGGTTTGCATTATGGAAGTGTCCCCTCTCTCGTTAGATATGTATCCCTTGGTGTGAGTTTCCATTATGGAATATTAATGAGAAGTTCTATCATTCACTCTTTTGCATAGGTTATATTAGTTTTCAATTCGTGGTTATATGATTGATCTTGTTGTTAGTATTGGTATCACTTTGGGATCATTGAGTTAATTTAGTTGGTTTTGGCAAACCTGGCTCGGTCAGTAGCAGCACGTTTTTGAGAGTTGAAAATAAAAAGATAGTAGTACTCTAAAGAGAAATATTTCATCGTATTTCTTTCTTGATTTGCTCATAAGTCTAGTATTCTCTAGTTAAGATCTTTTGTGTTTCCAAGGAAGATTGCATGTTTGTCTTTATCATTTGTATGCTTGGTTGTTTCCTTCAACTCTTGTACTTTCTACCTAGCCTTGCTAGCCAAAAACCTGTATTGAGAGGGAATTCTTCTCGTGCATCCACCTCCTTAAAACCAAAACCTTTGCCATTTGTGTCCATCATACCTACCTAGTAGCATTATTGCTATTCCAAGTAAATTCTTGTTTTATCTACCTCCCAAATTAAACTTGTTATGTGAAAATTAGTGATTAAAGCTCTCACGAACTTGATGGCACACTTTACTTTCTTGCATTTAATAAACTTGAACCATTGTGCTCACTTATGTTGCGTATATGCTTGCGCTTTGTAAGTTGTGAATTAGCGTAACCATCTTTGTCATGGGGAACGCTTTCAACATTGCACTGGTACTTTGTACCAAGTTGATATCATGTTCTTTTGTCTATGGATGTCGTCACTGTGAAATGAAAGGGGAGCTTGTAAGTCCATGGAGTTATGCATATCTGTTAGAGAAATGCCTGGGCCGCTGGTCTAATCCATGCTGACATGGTGGAAACCTGCAGCGTAACCATAACGAGTATCTATGAAGCATTCTTCTTATAAAAAAGAGATAGAGATTGAGAAAAAGAGAAAAGAAAAAAAAAGATATTATGAAAAGAGGAAAGAGAGAAAAAAGCACCATATTCCCATTGACGAGGGTTTAACTCATCAATGCCCATTGTTATGGACTTGGGTTTTGGAGAAGGAGGGAGCGCTGGAGACATCTATCGATTAGGAAACAAGCACACAGGGGACAAAGGATTTACCCAGGTTTAGGCCTCGTAGAGGTCCCTACTCCTACTTGTCTGCTCGTGGAATTATCGAAGGAGTCGAAAGTTACAATGGTGCGCAGATGCAATCTGGCGAGGGTTGTGGAAACTAGGGTTGCGTGTGTGTCCTCCTCGCCGCCCCCTCCTAGCCTTTATATAGATAGGCTAGGTCTCGGGTAGTAGGTCGAATTAGTTACAAGTTAGGGTTTTCCCCTTCAAACTTTCTATCTTTAGCTTCTTCTTGTTCTTCAAGCAATCGAGAGTCCGCAAGTCACTCGAGTCCTTTCATCCGGGCCTTGGAGACACCATGGGCTTGTACGTATTTGGACCGTATATACCAAGCTCGAGTACCTGTAGGTTATACCCATGTCAGTAGCCCCCGAGTGTCCAGTAGAATCGTAGATTCGACTGGGGACTTTTGAAGTCTTCGAGTGCTTGATTGAGTACATTTCGACTGCTTTTATTTGTGCCATAGGGATTGTTGATATACGTGCTTGATATAACCGAAGTACCCGTATCAGTTAACCACCTTAGGGTGAAACAACGCAATCTACTCGAACTCGAGTCCTCGGACTCGAATCCGGAAAAGTGCTGGCGTAATTCGACTCAGGCCGCGGAGGTCTTATGGGAGTCGCATTCCAGTTATACGGGTGTCAACACTCGACGCGTCCGTCAAGGCATGTTCATCGTGTCTATAGGCACGGATATATTTCTGGTAGTGCGCAGCTAAATGCGTTGCCAGGCCTTATTCAGGTCTTACCTTCACGCTATAAGCGCGGCATCTGAATTTTATCATCGCGGAGACGATTCGGGCGACCTAGGAGACGTAATCTCTTTGTAGGGAAAAAATATGAGGCGGTGTCACCATGAGCTGCGAGTATGGTGTCGCCATGACCAGCGCTCCCTATGGGAGTAGCCCCCGAGTGCCTGGTTGAGTCGAAGACTTAGGCAGGGACTAAATAACGTTTGCGACTACCGTCGTCTTTTGGTTGCTTGTTTCAGTCAAAATTTTCCAGCGCTCCCTATGGGAGTAACCCATGTCCACAGTCGAATTGTATTTTCGAATGGTTTGGGTTTGCTTTTGATTGTCCTTGTTCCTGCAAAAAGAAAAGAAAATCGTAGGGTGCACGGCCAGCGCTCCCTATGGGAGTAGCCCCCGAGTGCTTGGTGGAGTCGAAGACTCCAGCAAGGACTAAAGTAGTCGAATTTTTCCACTATGTAGCTTTGATGACGTCAGTGCTGATGCTTTTATGACCTCAGTTGCCCGCGTGAGCGAGTTTGACGAGACGTGACGAGCGGTGGGTCCCACTTCCCGAATTTGATTTGACTGGGCATGCGTAATCTTTATTTTAACTATGCCTCCTCGATTTCCGCGCGCAATGGGAGTAGTGGAGGGACGGTTCGCGCTTCCCCTTCTCCACGTGTCCAACACGATGTGCGCCATGCGTCCAGTAGGGTTTTTCTGAGCCGTTGGATTGCATCTTCTAGGGGTTAAGTAGCGATGCTACGGCGGTAATTTCCCATTTGCGCTCTTTCTTCCTTGCTGCCATCGCCATTGCTGCTGCTCTTCTGCTTTTTCTTGCGCTCGTTTCCTCCACAACGCTGGACCACCTCCGCTCGTTTCCGAGCTACTTTCTGCGCTCGCATCGTCACCGTTCAATGGGGAAGAAGAAAGGAGGCGTTGTTGCTGATTCTGCGGCCACCGTCCCCGCGGCAAAGAAGAAGGGTGGCTCCGCTGCTGTGGGCACCAGCACCGCCGCTGGCGGGAAGAAGAAGGTCGCGGGCACCCGCGTGACAAATGGTGCGTGGCACCCTTCCATGATCAAGGCGTCGGATCTCCGTCTTCTTCGCCAAGACGGAGTTATCTCCGCAGCAGTCGCTGATGCGCGCGTCCCTAGCGGTGAGACCATTCCTTCTCCTCCTGCTGGTTTTCGAGTGATGTATCTTGCATTCGTCATTCGCGGTCTTTCCTTGCCTCTCCACCCCTTTCTTAGGGGTCTTCTTTGTTTCTACGGGCTCCAGCTCCATCAGCTGTCCCCAAATTCGATCCTCCACATCACTTGCTTCATCACTCTTTGCGAGTGCTGGCTCGAAATCGAGCCACACTTTGGTCTTTTCAAGCGCATATTTAAATTGAAGTGTCAGTCTGCATCTGGCTCTTTAGTTTATGACGTAGGTGGTTGCGGAATCCATGTCGACCCATCCGCCACCTACTTCGACATCAAGCTCACCAAGTCCGTCTAGGGATGGAGGGACAAATGGTTCTATGTCCGTGATCAGAAGTCCAAAGATGAGCACTTTGGACTCGCGCCCTTCGATCCCGCGACTCCCTGCAAGAAGATGCATTCCTGGAAGAACGTAGTTATGCCTGGCGAACTCGCGGAGACAGACGTGCTGTATCAACGCGTCTGCGACCTCGAGAGTCGCATAGGCGTAGAAGAGGGAGGTTGCGCCCTTATCCGAACCTGGCTGCGCCGTCGCGTCCAACCCCTTCAAGCCAGAGTTCATCCCATGTTTCAATGGGCTGGCGCTGATGATGCCACTCGCGTGTCTGCCGATGGCATGTCCGCGAGTGAGGTGGATAAGCGGGTTTGACTGGTCATGAAGTACACTGGCAAGGATGTGCTTCCGAGTGAGCCAATTGTTCCTCCTTTTGATGCTTCGGATCCTCCTCCTGAGGTTCAGTTGTGCTACGTAGTAGCTTATTTTCTTGATTGTTTTTATGTTGCTTACTTGTTCTTTTTGTTGATCTTCGCTGTCTGTATGCAGGATTGGGCGGTCTCGCCTTGTATGCCCCCTCTCCCTGAGGGGATTATTCCTCGCAAAGCTTTGGAAGAGGACGAGTCTGAGTCGACTGTCCCTTCTGATGTGGAAGAGGAAGCCCCCGAGTCCGAGAGCCCGGATACTCGCAAGCGTTCGCGCAGCAAGGATACCGACGCATCGTCTCCTTCGACTCCAGAAGGCACGAGAAGATGCGATTGCCTAAGGAGTCTTCGTCGGAGTCGGTGGAGGCCACGTTTGATTTTGACAAGTTTGACTGGTAAGTTTTCGAGTTTATTTGTTCTTCTCTGTTTTCTTCTTGTTGGCTTTGCCCTGGAGTTTGCCCTTTCTCAATGTGGATTTTGTCTTGTAGTCAAGAGGCGTCGTCATCTTCTGGCGACGTCGAGTTTTTGAAGGAACCGGGAGTCGCGACGTCAAGGGCCAAGGAAGAGGTCGAGCGTGCTCCTTCCCCTCCGGTGGCGGCCCACTCCGGGCACAATTCTTCGAGCTCTCCTCACATAGGGGAGCATCGAATGGTTGCTCGGATGACGGTACAGCAAACCTCTTCGGAGCCGTTGGAGGATCATGTAAGTATATCTTTCCTTCTTTTTAGTGTGGCAGTCGACGTTATCCGTTGCTTTCACTGTTTCCTTGTTTGTGCGACAGCTCCTTGTAAAGGAAGACGCGCAAGTGGCAGAGCAGGTGATGGCGATGGGTCGCCAGCATGCAATGCTGGAGACGCGTCACCGCGTGGTCGAAAGTGAGTGTTCTACACTTATTATTTTTCGTCTTCTCCTTTTTTGGTATAGTCGACTGATAGTCAACTTTTGATTGCCGTGTAGCTGAACATAACGCTTTACTGTGCAATGTCGCCACCTTGGAGAAAATGCTTACCGCGGCTGTGAAGGGTCGCGACGAGGCACTCGCAGCTCGTGACGAGGCACAGAAGCGTGAAGAGGATCTGCGTGCCTCCTTTGCGGCCAGGGAGAAGTTGTTCGAAGAACAACTGTTCTCAGTCGCCAAGGCTCTCTCAGGTACCTTTTACTTGTGGATATTGTTGTCCTTCTCTACCCTTAGTGTTTTTTGCTGGTAGCGCTGGAGTTTTTGATCCATGCATGGGTTCATGTGCAGATGCTGGCGATCTGAGCTTTGACCCGCAGGCCCTTCGTTGCGACGATGCTCTGGCAGGCGCGGTGTCTGCAGTCGAGGAACGTAGCACCGTTGTCCAAGATACACTTTCCAAGGCCAAGGTCGCCCTCAGTTGCCTCCGGGAAGAGTTGATGCCGAAGGCTGAGCTGATCGATAACATGGACGAGCTGGTGGAGTCATTCGCCGGTGGTGTGCCTTCCGCCTACAAGAACTCCCTCCGCGCGGCTGGCGCGTCCATGACACTCGCGATGGTGCAGGCCCACGCAGCTGATATCGATCCTTTCGCGGTGTCGAAGGCGATGCCTGTTGGCGCGGATGGTCAGCAGGTAGTCTTCGCTCCTTTTGCGACTGCCTGTGCTAAATATGGCCATCACTTGATAAATACTGTTGCGAAGTACTCGGAGGAGCTCCAACGTGCTAAGAAGGCGGCGAAAGCCTCGGCCTCAGGGGCCGATGGAAAGTCAGTGGCGTCTGACACTGCCACGGACTTGATGAAGCCCCCGAAGCCGTCAAAGTCGAAGAAGCCAGCTGCTCCGTAGTTATCTTTTGTAATAGTTGATTGATTGTTCTTTTGGTTTAAGAACATGCCTGCTAGCGAGTGTGTCTGTGAATATTCGATTCTGAATGCATCTGTTCCCTTTGCCTTTGTGTTAATTTGGTCGCCTTATTTTCCTCTGTCTTGACTTGTGGTAGGGTACATCAAGTGATCCCGTGGGGGGGAACCTAGGACTCGCCATCTCTTGATGATACAGTGGCACCACCGTGCTCCAGGGTAGAGGAGCTATCCTTGCTTTCACGACTTTGTGATCGCGTGAAGCAGCTGGAGCGTGAGTTGCCCATGATCCGCGGTAGCGCAGACGTGTGGAAGTCGAAGGCGGAAAAAGCCGCCGCCCGTGAGCAATATCTTCTTGGCGAGGTGACATAGCTGGGTGACCAATTTAAGTGTTAGTTTGCTTATTCTCATCTTTTCCTTTGTAGTTACTCGCAGCGGTACGTTGTACTCATGCTATTGATGCTGCTTCGTGTAGTTGTTAGCGCACGCCATCCGCAGGAGGAGAAGGATAGAATTGCCATTCGCCTTCATGATCTCACCCAGGAGCAACTTCAAGAGAGTGGATACTTCTGGGTAGATCATGATCGTGCGATTGCGTTGGCGACCCTGAAGGATCGCGCATCGCGAGTGCTACTCTTCCTGAAGAAGTCGCAGTCGTGCTTGAAGAACATTTATAGGGTGATGTTCCCGCTGGACGATACTCCATCAAGCCTGTTGGCTCTCCTTGCAAAATTTCAAGATCTGTCCGCGGTTCGCGAGTGCGTGAGGCAGCAATTGGTGGCTGGTGCCAAGGCTGCCCTCTCAATGGTGCGATTGCACAGGCCTGACGTGGATGTTGTCGCCATTGCCTCTAGGCTGCCAGCGCCACCAGCAAGATCTGCCTGGAATATGGTACCACACTATCAGGCGGTGGACCGTCCAGCAGAGGAGATCGTCGACTTCTTCGAGGAACAAACCAACGTTCTTCTGTTGCAAGAGTAGCCAAATTTGTATCCTGCACATAAGTGTACTTGTGTTGTAAAGTTCGTATAAATGTTGTAAATTTATTGTCGAATGTGTATAAAGAGCTTTGTGAGCGTGAGGTGCGTTGCACTATGCGAGTCCTTTTCGTTAGCCTGGCCATCTTTTATCGCACTCCCTTGTCAACCTGTCAGGTGCGTTGCAGCTGGGTTGAGTTTGTGTTAAGGGGTTCGATTGATGTGCCAGCTACTCAGGATATCGCGTTTGTGGTTCGAAGAACAGATGTATGTAGGGTGGCGCAGCCCCCGAGTATAAAAATGGACAAAGTAAAGGAGAACACGGACTTTTGGGGCACTTAGCTTTTATTTATTCGAAGAACAGTGTGAGGTACAATGTGCGGCTAAGTAGCCTTGGCTGAGTAGCCTTATTTGCGATGTAAAATTAAAAAACGACTAGGGGTAGAAGCGTCGCAGTTGTGCGACGTTCCAAGAGTTGGAGTATGCGACTCCTGTCTCTAAATCTTGAAGGCGATAGGCGCCACCTGGGATTACTTCTGTAATCACGTACGGTCCTTCCCACGGGGACTCGAGCTTGAGATGCCCCTGCTGCTTCAGTCGCGGGATCAGGTCACCTTCGACGAAGGATCTAGGGCAAAGCCTTCTACTGTGGTAGTTGCACAGGTTCTGCTGGTAGATCGTGGATCTTTCTGCGGCGATTTCTCTTGCTTCGTCAAGGAGGTCGATGGAGTCTTCGAGTGCAAGGGATGACTCTTGTTCGCTGTAAGCGACCACGCGCGGCGCCTTGTACCGTACTTCGGCGGGTAATACTGCTTCTTCTCCATGCACCATAAAGAATGGCGTGTATCCCGTGGCGCTGTTTGGAGTTGTACGTAGGCTCCAGAGTACGGATTGCAGCTCATCTGGCCAGCAACCCGCGGCTTGTTCGAGTGGTCGGAGGAGTCGCTTCTTGATACCGCTGCGGACGAGCCCGTTTGCTTTTTCCACCTGACAATTGGTCCGTGGATGCGCTACTGCGGCGTAGCTGATGTTGATCCTCTGGTTCTCGCAGAATTCTTGGAACTCCTTGGATGTGAAGTTCGTCCCGTTGTCGGTGATGATGTTGTGCGGCACGCCGAAGTGGTAGACAATGGACTCGAAGAACTTGACTGCGCTCTGCCCTGATTGGTTGGTCACCGGCATGGCCTGGATCCACTTGGTGAATTTGTCGACTGCAACCAAGAGGTAGACGTAGCCTCCGCGCGAGGACCTTGGAAGCTTGCCAACCATGTCGAGCCCCCACTGTGCGAAGGGTCAGGCCAATGGAATAGGCCATAGCTCTGTGCCTGGTGCGTGTGGCTTGTCCGTGAATCGCTGGCAAGCATTGCATTTTTGGACTATGTCCTTGGTGTCGCGCATGGCCGTGGGCCAGTAAAATCTAGCTCGTAGAGCTTTAGCAACAAGGGCTCGACTGCCGGTGTGGTGCCCGCAGGTCCCTTCATGGATGTCCAGGAGAACTGCTCTTCCATCGGCCATGGAGACGTATCGTTGTAGCACTCCTATGATGTTGCGTTTATACAGTTCGCCGTTGACAACGGCGAATGCCTTGGAGCGTCGCGCGATGTGCCGTGCATCTGTCGGATCGTCCAGTAGTCTCTTGCTGAGGAGGTACGTAATGTACGGCTGCGTCCAAGATTGCTCGATCATCATGACGCTCATTGGTCCCTCGAGTCCTGTGTCCAGCTCCAAGTCCTCGAGTGCCATTGGCTCATTGGGTGGCGTAGCCCCCGAGTCTGTTGTTGCGCTTGTTTTCTTCTCTACGGCCTTTGACTTGATGGAGCATTCGCATATGCGCTCGAGAAATACCCCAAGCGGTATGGGGGCGCAGGTAGAGCTATGTTGGCGAGTGCGTCCGCCTCCTCGTTGCTTTCGCGACCTACTTGTCGCAACTCGCAACCATCAAAGTCTCCTTCGAGTGTATCGTAGAGGTCGCGGTACGCGATCATGTTGTCGTTCAGTGCGTCGTACTCGTGCATCGTTTGGTTGACGACCAACTTGGAGTCGCCATATATGATGAGCCTCTTGGCACCGCAAGCTTTTTCCGTCCTCATCCCGTGCAACAGGGCCTCGTATTCAGCCTCGTTGTTTGAGGCTGTGAACTACATTTGCAGGATATACTTCAGCTTGTCCCCTTGAGGTGATGTCAGTATGACACCTGCGCCTGCTCTGTATTTCCGCTTGGACCCATCAAAGTGCATTGTCCAGAGGTAGGACATATCTGGCTTGTCCGGGAGCTGGTTCTCCATCCAGTGCACGAGAAAGTCAGGGAGCACTTGCGACTTGATTGCGTCGCGTTTTTCGTATGTGATATCTCGTGGAGACAGCTCTATTCCCCAAAGCGCGACTCGCCCCGTGGCGTCGGGGTTATTGAGGATATGCCCCAACGAGGCGTCGTTGACTACCACGATTGGGTGTTCCTGGAAGTAGTGGCGCAGTCGCCGGGCGGTCATAAAGACAACGTACGCCAACTTCTGGTAGTGCGGATACCGCTGTTTTGTTGGCGTGAGGACCTCGCTGAGGTAGTATACCGGACGTTGTACGCCGTGGACCTTGTTTTCCTCAGCTCGCTCGACGACGAGCACTGTGCTGACCACCTGGTTGGTGGCGGAGATGTACAGCAACAGTGGTTCCCTTTCTCGTGGAGTCACCAGCATTGGCGAAGTGGATAGCAGGCGCTTGAGATCTTCGAATGCTTCTTGCGCTTCATTGGTCCACTCGAACTTTTCAGCTTTGTGGAGGAGCTGGTAGAAGGGCAATGCCTTTTCACCCATCCGACTGATAAATCGACTGAGAGCCGTGATTCGTCCGGCCAGTTGCTGGACGCCTCTTATGTTCTTCGGCTTCTCCATGGCTAGTATGGCTTTTATCTTTTTCGGTTTCGCCTCCATTCCTCTCGCAGAGCAGAGATACTCGAGTAGCTGCCCGGATGGTACGCCGAAGGCACATTTGTCCGGATTGAGCTTGATCCGGTAGCGATCGAGGTTGGCGAAGGTTTCGCGCAAATCGTCGATTAGAGAGGCTTCCTCCTTGGTCTTGATTACTATGTCGTCGACATAGACTTGGATGTTGCGACCCAGTTGTTCCTTGAGGCAAGCCTGCATGCACCGCTGGTAGGTGGCTCCCGCATTTTTTAGCCCGAAGGGCATTGTGTTGTAGCACACCAAAGGGCGTTGTAAACGCTGTTTTCTCCTGGTCTTCCTCCTTCATTCGAATTTGATTATAGCCTGAGTAGGCGTCGAGGAAGCAGAGGCGCTCGCATCCCACGGTGGAGTCGATGATCTGGTCGATCCGTGGTAGCGGAAAGTGATCTTTTGGGCAGTGCTTGTTTAAAGAAGTTAAGTCCACACACATCCGTAGGATATCCGTGTCCTTTTTTGGTACCAGCACCGTATTGGCGAGCCAAGTGCTTTCCTTGATCTCGCGTATGAACTTGGCCTCGAGGAGTCTATTGATCTCCATTCCGACTGCCTGCGCTCGTGGCTCAGACAGTCGCCTGATTGTTTGCTTGACTGGCCTTGCGTCGGGGTTGACGTTGAGTGCGTGCTCGGCGAATTCTCTGGGAACTCCTGGCATGTCCGCGGGACACCAGGAAAAAATTTCCCAGTGCTCACAGAGGAATTCGACGAGCACGAGTTCCTATGCGGGACTCAAGTTGTTGGCGATGAGGGCCGTCTTGGCGGGATCCGATGGATGGACCTACACCTTCTTTGTGTGCACAGATGAGTCAAAGGAAAGGTCAGGTGAGCTTGGCCTACTCAGGGGAGGCAGACTGTTGTCTGTCGTCTCTTTTAGTCTTGCGAGTTCCTCCTGCATGCCGAAGGACTGGGAGATTCTGTTGAATTCCCTATTGCAACTGTCAGATCGCTCAAAGCTCCCGTTGATCGTTATGACGCCGTTGGGACCTGGCATTTTCATCTGCAAGTAGCCGTAGTGGGGCACTGCCATGAACCTAGCGAATGCGACGCGCCCAAGGATGCAATGGTATTGTGAGGGCCAGTCGACGACCTCAAAGTCGATGCGCTCGTGCCGGAAGTTCTTCGGCGTGCCGAAGATGACGTCATGGTTGATTTTGCCCAGGGGGTATACGCCTTTCCCTGGGATGATGTCGTGGAACGTTGTGTCCGATGCCTCCAGGCAGGTTAGAGGGATCCTCATTGCTCGCAAGGTACTCGTGAATATGAGGTTGATGCCGCTCCCTCCATCCATGAAGACGCGACTCATGTCGAAACCTCCAATTTGTGCCTCGAATACGAGGGGGCAATGACCTGGGCGAGGTATCTGAGGCGGGTGGTCGCGTTTGTCAAAGGTGATGCACGACTCGCTTCCACTGAGGTACTCAGTGGTGGGTGGTGGCGAGTGCGTGGCCAAGTTGACTTGGCGAGTGATGGCCTTCTGCACCCTGTTGGAGGGGCGCCCCTTTTGGATCATCATGGTACCCATGGCCCATGGGTACGGTTCGCCCCCGTGGTGCTGGTCCGGTGCGGCTCCGTTCGGAGGTGGCCCAGGTGGTGGTGGTGGTGCGCCATGTGCCACGGCGCCCGGAGCGGCTCCGTAGCCTCTTTCGACTGCATTGCGGTTCATCCAAACCAATCCCTCGTGTAGCTTGAGGAACTCGCGGCAGTCCTTGAGGAGGTGGCTGGACTTTCTCTTGCCATCATGCTTGTCGATGTAGAAGTGTACCGTGCATAGCCCGGACAATTTATCCTCGATGGAGGTCGCGGGTGCTTCATCACGAGTGCGGCGTTGCCATACTTGCGTGGTTTTCCCGGAGTCGTGGTATCCGCCGCTGCGGTATCCGCTGTTGCGGTTATCGTCGCGTCTATCGGTGTAGCCAGCCGCGACCATGTTGACATCGCCGCGGTCATCGTAGATGCGCATGCGGCGCTTGCCTCGGCGGACGCGTCTGCGTTCGAGTTTTGCCTCCTTGTCGGAGTGAGCGCGATTTTTTACTGAATCTTCTCCATCGGCCCACTGATTCGTGATCTCCATCAGGTGGTCGATGGTCTGGGGCTTTGAGCGGCCCAGCTCCTCCCTGAGCTCTAGGCGGCGGACACCACCGTTGAATGCATCAATCGCGCGGTCTTCTGAGATGTTTTCCACAGAATTCTTGATGATGGACCACCTTTGGATGTAGGAGCGCAGCGATTCGCCAGATCTTTGCTAGCAGCATCTCAGCTCTTCGATTGATGCGGGTCGTTTGTACGTGCCCTTAAAGTTGCGCACGAAGCTGTAAACCAGCTCATCCCAACTGCGAATGGATCTGCGTGGGAGGTTATTGAGCCATGCCCGGGCGGCGCCCTGCAGCTGTAGTTGCAAGCATTGCATGGCAGTACTTCGACTGCCTCCGTGTAGCCTAACGGAGGAGATGTGGTCCTCCAGCCAGATCTTGGGGTCCTGTAGACCGTCAAATTTTGGGTTCTCCGATGGTAGTTTAAACCCTTTAGGCATTCGCTTCTGGCAAATGGATCTGCTGAAGCATCGGGCGCCGCAGAGCTCCCCATCTTGTTCTTCCGTGTCAGTCGACCGAGCATGTCGTGCCCTTGATTTGTCGATCTTGCGCTGCGTGAGGTCGTCGCGCGCATCGTAGTCGCGGTCGTGTCGCCGTGAGCGGCGACGTCGATATAGGTCGTGACTGTCATCGCTGGATGAGGGCGAGGAGTGGCGCTTTGCTAGCGCTTTGCCCTTTTTTGGGTCTGGTACTGGCTCCTTGTCGAGGGCGGCCTCGATTAACCCCAAACCCGCGATCGTAGATCGGTGCATGGCAGTTCGGGGATCTCCAGCTGGCGGCTGGTTATTGAGAAGGTACATGGTGGCTGCCGTCACCGCAGCCTGTGGCATCCTGGGAACCACGTTGCCTCTCGTGTCGACTGTCATAGATCCGAAGTCGAGGACTTTTGCGGCCTCTATGCGCTCTTGTTCAGTGAGGTGAGCCATCCGCGACTGCCTCTTCTTGGCGAGGTATTCGTTGCCTCTTTAGGAGGATCCTCCGTAGGAGGAGAGCCCAGCACAACGAAGGCTCGATTCGTCCGCTGCCTTTTTACGCGCCTCAAGTTGCACGATTGTTTGCAGTTGGCGCTTGAATTCTTCCTTCAGGAGCCAGTGATAGCCCATCAGCAGTTCCTGCGGGGACCCAAAGGGTAGAGGTGTGCCCCGTAGGGCTTCGCGACAGCGATCCCACTCTTGCTCGTTGAGCTTGATTACAACGCATTCGCCGGTTTGCTCATTGATTATGCTGGGAGGTTCGACTACTCCTCCGTTGTTGACGGGAGTGCGGTTGCCGCCATTACCGCCGTTGCCACCGTTGCCACCGTTGCCGGCGTTGGGTGGATCGGTGCCGTTACCGGTGTTACCACCGTTGTCGCGATTGGCGGAGGTGTCGCCTGCGTTGATGACAACGCACATGAAGTGATTGGGGAAGTTGTTGCTTCCACAACTTTCAGATCCGGAACCGTAGGTTCCATCTTGATGTGATTGCTCGGATCGAATCGCGATAGCATCACTGATCGTATTCTCGACTGCCACCGGGGCGTTGAGCTCGCTGAGGGTGCCGATCGATGGAGGGAACCATGATGCCGGGGCAATCGCCGGTGTTGTCGGCTGATCAGGCATGCGAAGCGTGCCCATCTGAACAACTTGGAAGCAGAAGCTCCTAATCATCAGGCTTGTCCTTTGCTGCATAAAGGATTGGGCCACTTGCTGCATTTATTCCTACTATCTTTTATTTACTCGTACTTTGTTTACTTTCTTTATCGAAAACCCCTAAAAATCCGTTTGCTAAGTATTTGTAGAGAATTCCTGATCCATACCACTAGCCAGCACCTTCTGCTCCTCGTTGGGTTCGACACTCTTACTTATCAGAAATACTGCGATACACCCCTATACTTGTGGGTCATCAGATACTCGTAAGCACGGGGCATGAGATTTTCAACTTATAACTTGTCAAGCATATTTTCATATTTGTGTCACTTTAATCTTAATCACCTCAAGATGCTTATGATAGGGGCAATGAGAGCTTAAAGCTAATATGTACCATAATTTTTGGAAGCTCTTTATGAAACTTGAATCTCTGCTTCCCTTTGTGAAGGGCCTTTCTTTTACTTTTATGTTGAGTCTCCATCTTCTATCTTTATGCACCTATTGAGAGAGCATAGTGATCATTCTTAGTTTAATGTGCATTGTCCCAAAGCTTATTGATTGATTCATAACTTTGATATTGCTTGTTCTTAAATTATTTGTATCTAGTCATCCTTATGAACTTTGAAGGTGTCCTATGCATTTATGTTTTGCTATACGATGAGGGACAAGCTGAATACCACTCTTATTATGTTTTCTATATGTGAAACAAACAAACATCTTTCCATGCACTGTTATTCATGATCTTTTGTTTGTACCTTTTCATGTTACAACATAGTTGCTATGTCTTATTGTTAGAACTCTATCTTTCATGCTTATGTTTAGAGTACTTTGATCTCAGCTATCAATGCTTTACAAATATGATGGTGCACGTCACCTCAAAAATTATTCTTTTTTATTACTTACCTACTCGAGGACGAGCAGGAGTTAAGCTTGGGGATGTTGATACGTCGTAAATGTATCTATAATTTTTGATGTTCCATGCTTGTTTAATATCTACTTTCTTATGTTTTATTCACACTTTGAGGTATTTTTATATATTTTCTGGAACTAACCTATTAACAAGATGTCATAGTGCCAGTTGCCTGTTTTCTGCTGTTTTTGGTTTCAGAAAAGCTAGTAAAGAAATATTATCAGAATTGGACGGGATAAAAGACAAAGTCAATATTTTACCCAAAGCAATATAGAGACCAAAAGGGAGACGAAGTGGCGTACCAGGGCAGCCACACTTGGTGGCGGCGCGGCCTGGGGGGGTGTGCCACCAGGGGGTGTGGGCCCCCTGGTGCTCCACTGACCTTGCCCCTTCGCCTATAAAATACGCACAGGACGAAAACCCTAAGTACCCGATCAAAAATCCACGAAAGAGTCTGTAGCCGTCGTCATCTCCATCCCTAGATAGGGGGGTTCGAAGCTCTTCCTGGCACCCTGTCGGAGGGGAGAGATCACCCTGGAGGACTTCTTCATCACCATGCAAGCCTCCGGAGTGATGCGTGAGTAGTTCACCCTTGGACTACGGGCCATGTAGTAGCTAGATGGTTGGTTCTCCTACTTTGTGCTATCATGTTTAGATCTTGTGAGCTCGTTCATGATCAAGATCATCTATTTGTAATCGTACATGTTGTGTTTATGGGGATCCGATGGATATTAAGATGCTATTTCAGATTGATTATTGATTCTATCATGTCTATGTTATTTGTGATCTTGCATGCTCTTCGTCGTTAGTACCTATCTTGGCCAAGTAGATGCTAGCAACTCCAAGAGGGAGTATTTATGCTCGATAGTGGGTTCATGCCTCTAGTAATCTGGGGAAGTGACAGGAATCTCTAAGGTTGTAGATGTGCTGTTGCTACTAGGGAGAAAACAACAATCATTTGTCCATGGGACGATCGTATTATTTACTTTAAACACTTTGCTTAATACAATTATCTGTTGCTTGCAACTTAATACTGGAAGGGGTTCGGATGATAACCTGAAGGTGGATTATTAGTCATAGATGCAGTTAGATTACGGTCTATGTATAATGTTGTAATGGCCGATCAAATCTCATAGGAATCAAGATGTCTAGCATATGCATTGTTATGCTTTCTCAAATCTGTCAATTGCTCCACTGTAATTTGTTCACCCAGCATGTTATCTATCTTAAGGAGAAACACCTCTAGTGAACAATGGACCCCGGTCCATGCTTTTATCATTCATATACCATCTACTGTTTACCGTTTACTGTTTACTTTCTGCAAAAAATTACTATCTTCCACACTATACGTTTAATCCTTTGTGGTCAGCAAAACCGATGAGATTGACAACCTCACTGTAAGTTGGGGCAAAGTTCTATGGTTGTGTTGTGCAGGATTCCAAGTTGCTAGCAACATCTTGCAGTTGTTTGCTTGCTCCTACTGGTTCGATAACCTTGGCTTCATAACTGAGGGAAAACTTGTTGCTCTGCTCATCATACCTTCCTCTTGTTATTCTCAACTAGCTCGATATATTTTGAGCCATCAGATCACCATGTCCATAACAAGTGGAACAGAGTCATCAGCTGACTTTCACATTAGTCTAAGTCGTGTGTTCAGCACAACCTCAACGACCAAGGATATTTAGTATGAACAACATGAATATATAGTTCCACAATCAAATCACATATTCAATGATACATATCAGATGTTCATACAAGGGCATTAAACTTTATGAATACATTGGAAATGATATCATACATGATTGCCTCTAGGGCATATTCCCAACAAAAACGTATGTAGCAAATAAAATATCCTATTGTAGCAAATCCGACCTCGTCGGACCACCTAGCAGGAGATCTCGTCGGAGATCTTGTAGCAAGCCATATATACTATTGTAGCAAAACAAGAAAGCCTTTGTAGCAAAAAAAATTATAGCAAAAATCGACACTGCGCATAGCACCTAGCTCCGCCGCTGGCCGCATGTAGAAAAATTAAAACTCGCTTGTAGCACCGCCACCAACCGCATGTAGAAAATCCCACAAAACTCGCCACGTCTGTCCTGTGATAACATACCCCGACGACGTCAATGGAGAGATGGAGGAAAACGGCCGACGCGAGCTTGGTGGCCGGCAAGAGGTGCAAGATGGACGAAGCAGCAGGGGGCGCGCTTGGTGGTGAATCCTAGGCCGCGCGCCGCTGGAGCCAGGCCACTCGCCGACGGGATCGGGCAGCGCTCCGACGGGAGGAACATCGAGGATGGGGAGGCGGCACTGCAGGTACTCTACTATGGCGAGGGTGGGGTGGGGCGGCTGGGCGGTGCAGGTGTGTGGGCGGGCAGCGCGGCTGGGAGGCGCAGGCGCGTGGGCAAGCCAGCACGGCAGCGCGAGCAGCACGGCTAGGCGGCGTGGCCAGGCGCGAGGGCGCCGCAGCTTGACGACGCGAGCGCAAGGCATGGCTGGGCGCAGGACGCGCGGGCAAGGAAGTAACCACGGGATCGCGATGCGTTATCCTCGGGAGAGTAGTATCATTTTCCTATTAATATATGTTTTTTGTCAAAACGTGATGTGATGATGTGCATGCCGTTCAAGTTGGTGATGTCTATTTAGCGAAGACAAAAGGCCTTATTTGTGTGTACTGCAATCTCGTGCCAAAATTCGACACATGCACTCATTGAAAGCTTCACGGAGAAGACGACAGATTAGTAACATGAGGCCACGGGAAAAAAAGACCTGGCTCCAGCAGGCAACTGACATGACAGGGGAATGGCGACGGTGACACCGAAATTCTGTAATAAACTCAAAAAAAAAAAATTTGTATTAATAAGGTTGCATCACGCACGCATCAGCTCGCAGCCGCCTACATTATCTTTAGCTGGCTCATGCACAAACACACTCGCTGATCAGAAGGACCATTCACACTCTATATGACTATATCTGAAAGCGAAAAATGTAAATCGAGCAACAAATTAATTAACGACCGACGCAGAAATCCTCTCCGAAAATGCAAACTTCTTTGCTAGAAAGCCATGGATGGAAGCGAGCGCGTAGCTAATGCCCGACGCCGGGGCTGGGCACGGACTGCATCGACCGCGCAGCCCTGGAGAACCCCCTCGGCGCCGCTGCCGCTGCCGCTGCCGATGCCTCCTCGCCGCCGGGGCTGGACGGCACTGTGAGTACCAGGCCACCTTGGAAGTGCATCACAATTCCCTGCTCGTGGTCCGCCGCCAGCAGCTGCCGCCCCTGGCACGGCGAGCAGCTGAGAAGGATCAGCAGCATCAGCACGGCGAGAAACGCCCACGACGACGGCGACGGGCCCCTCTTGCTGCTGTAGCCTGTACGAGTGGGGGAAGCCATGCCGATACTGCAAGACGACGCTGCTCTGCTCCTGGTCGTAGTTGGCGTTGACGTCAAGCAAGAAATGGAGATGGAACTTGCTCTCGATCTGATGGGGAATAAACAGAGGAGTACTCTCGGTCTATATATAGAGCGAAGCGATTGATTCCTCTTTGCCAGTGGAGACAGAATTCCTGGCGGCAAACTGCCGGCCTGGACGGCTATATTTTTTTCCTTCTGAAACTGCATGTGTAGTCCAATTTTGTTCCATGTTTTGTTAAAGCGATAGTCGATGGGTTTACAAATGCTTAGTAGAGGCAGGAACTGTGATGCGGAGAAACAGATGTCCTGCTGCCGAAATTTGGCGTTTTGTTAGCGCTTGCCTGGCAAGATTAAAGCGCGTTTTTCTGCCGGCGATGACATATGCGTGGGTGAGTACTTAATTAGCTCTGACATTATGATTAATTAAGAACTTGTCAACCAGCTGACCCATGCATTTTCTATGTCCAAAATAACCTGAGTTACTCTAGCACGTAACTGAGGATTATAATTTTGCCAGGGACTACATTTGGCAGCATCCCCTGCCAACTCCCCAGACCGCGTTGCCCAACCGCGCTCCCTATATACGGCACTTATAACCAATTTGAGAATAAATGAAAATTTTCCTGAGTTAATAAACCGCAGTTGTGATTAATCATTCAACACAAACAAATAGAAATTTAAGAAGTTTGACAAACCAATTTCATAAATTCCAAAAGTTTTGAACCAAAGTTTGAAACAATTTAAGCTAGATGTTTCCCTTGAGCATCCACGAGTGCTCCACCAGATCGTCTTGCAGTTAGCGATGAGTATTTGGGTCTCAGATTTCCTGGTGCATGGTGAGAAAAGTAGCAAATGTGGTCGGCATCCGATGATCAACATCTGCAAGAGGATCCTGCCCGTGATATGGTTAAGTGTCAATCATTAGATTCTCGTGCTCATTCTCAATGATCATATTTTTAATGATCACACGGCCAGTCATGACGTCCCTCATCGAACCATTTGGGGTTTAGGATTTAGAGTTTAGGAAATAGCAAATTGAGCTTAGAGCACACAACAAATACCGGCTCGACATCCTTCCTACAAGCTTCATGGTACAGAGCAAACCAGGATCTTCTACCCATAATAGGATTTAAGATTGTTTTGGGAGTAGTCCGGTCGTCTCGTTGGGTTGTTGCTTGGTCGCTTTTTGGCCAAGTTTATAATGGTTTTCACTTGGTTTTCCACAAATTAACCGACATGTCCGATGAGGCAAATCTTTTGACTCGGTTCTAAAAACATTGTGCTAAAATTCGACACATGCACCAATCCAGACATGACGGAGAAGACGACAGAGTATAGTATCCAAGAGAATGCCACGGAACATCTGGCTCATGCAACGGATACTACAGAGGGATGGCGACGCTGACACCAAAATTTCATTCCATTCCACCAAGTTAATAAAGACTTTTGACAACAAAAAATACTATGGTTGCATCACGCATCAGCTCGGAGCTGCATACATTGCTTTCAGCGGGCTGATGCAAAAGCACGCCTGATCCTTCTCCATCCGAAGGACCATCCACACTCTACTTATCTGAAAACGAAGAAAAGTTCAATCAACAAATTAAGTAACGACGTACAAATCCTCTCCGGAAATGCAAACTTCTCCGGGGGCAAAGCCTAGCTAATTAATGCCCGACGCCGGGGCTCGGCACGGACCGCACCGACCGCTCGGCCCTCGAGAACCCCCTGGGCGCCGCTGCCGGTGCCTCATGGCTGGAGCTCGGCGACAGTCGGAGCACGAGGCCACCTTCGAAGTTCATCACCTTGGGCTGCTCCTGATCCGCCACCAGCAGCTTCCGCCCTTCGCATGGCGAGCAGCTAAGCACGATCAGCAGCAGCTAGCACGGCGAGCAACGACCACACCGACGGCGAAGCGCCCCTTTTGTTGCTGCTGCTAGTTGTACGACCCATTCTGAAACTATACAAAGATGCTGCTTGCTTCTACACGTATCTGGCGCTTAGCTTAAGGAAGAATTGGATCTTGTTCTTGCTAATTGGTAGGCTAGCTGCCTTGGCAATTTTGGCAAATGGAAGTTGCTCTGGAGCTGATGGTGAAAAGAGCTGTGCTCTCGCACTGTATATATAGCGCCGCGGATGATTCCTTGTTGCCCGTGCACACTGTCCACAGAGAAATCTTCGCGGCCAACTGCCGGCCTCAAAGGGTATGCATTTTTCTCGAGCGTCGTACATGCTAATGTTTATTCCATGTTTTGCTTGAGCCATAGTCAACGTGCTTCGGGCCCCCCCCCCCCCCCCCCCCAACAAAAGTTTGCATCAGTCATTTTTATTTTAACGTGTTCAAACCTATATTCAAGCTATGTATACCTCCGTATAGATATACTCGGTCAAGCTAGGTGTACTCCACGTTCTTACTGGTTGATCCCACCTCCTGTTATCGCGATGTACGTCTTTGAATGCCATGTTTTGAAATTTTATTGCTACTGCTATATACCTCCCGATCTTCGCCTCCCGCAGGCACATGAGTATACGTGTAGGGTGAGTATACGTCTAAAAGGACCATACATGTTTCGGCTGGGTTCATACGATCTTCGAAACGAATCAGTATCGAGCTTTTGTTGTCCAAGTTGAAAAAAAGGAATACCAAAGCAAAAGTGTCGGAGAAACTGTCCTGCTGCCGGAATTTGGCACTTTGTTAGCGCTTCACTTCACGTACGTTCACATTAACACGTAGTCGAAAATGCGTCATCTGCGGTCGATGACATGAATAACTCAGTTCTGACCTTGTGATCATGAACTTGTCAACCAGCTGACCAAAGTGTTGTTTATGTCCAAGTTAACCATGGCATTTTTTTCTGACACTAGTACGTATTTAACTGATGGTTGGTCTTTTACACCAGGATTTTCGGCAGAGACTACATTTGGCAGCATGTATAAAACATTTCCGGCTCTTGGCTGCATAATCAACAATATCCTACATGAAACTGCACGAATCATCAATTAGTTATAATCCAGCTACTGCCTGCCAGCAAGTTTTTCCTGAGATATAGGCTGCTTTAGCACGTACTACTACTGAATATATATGGTGTTCTTGACCTACGAGAAAAAGAAATAACCAGGCTATTTGGAATGAGAATGTGAGTCGCCGAACGGCCAGAAGGAACCGATGAAGCGTGAAAATGAAGCCAAATCTGACTCAAGAACGCATCGCTAGCATTGCCGGACAACAGTGGCTTTTTTGTTCGCATGTGCTCGCGTCTTCATGCAGCCAGCCGATCGTCGATTGATTAATCGAACGAGGTTGGGTACTGTAAACCTCAAGACTGATTGGACGGCATATTCGTCGCTTCTGAATATTGTTTTTTTCGTGGCCGGCGGGGATGTGTGTTCTGTAAACCTCAAAACTGATTTCTAGGTTATCATCACGGCCGGCCATGTTAGATTTGTGAAAGGGAGAGCACTGGTCAGGACAAAGCAGGTTTATAAGGGTGCATTTTTCAACTTGTTGATTGGGTCTATAATTTTGCATGGATGACCCAATCAGCCGTGCGCAGAATATGCTAAAGCGTCTATAGCTTAATCAACAACCTACTTCCTCTGTTCTAAAAATAAGTGACTTCAGTTTATATAAATTCGGATATATCTATATAGTAAAACACGTCTAGATATATGTGAATCTAGACAAATCCATGTCACTTACTTTGAAACGGATGGAGTATTTGCGTCCAGATTAAAAAGAGAGTTAGTTACCCTACACGTGTGCCCAATCTCATGCCTGCTTGTCACATTCCAATAAGTGATGTCTATTATGATACATTTTTCTCAGGACAATGGTGCCACAAGACCACAGTTCGAAACGTGTATTAATCGAAGACATCATGAAGAAGACGACAAAGTAGTGTAACCAACAGAAGTTACGGAATGCCACAGAACATGTGGCTCACGCAACCGATTTGACAGGGGAACAGCGACGCTGACACTGAAATTTCATCTCATCGTCTCAAGAACTACATTGTCTTTGAAGAATTGTTACTCCATTCGATATCTAAATTGGATGACACTGATTTAGTATATAAAGTTAAATACGGGATTGTAGGTAGCAATAATAATAACTAGACTTCTTTGTGTGCCCCGAGGCGCGGCTGTTAGACTAAACATTTAACTATACATCTACAAAATGTTAACAGGATATTGAATGGTCTGTTAGCATTAAAATAGCGTACACCTATGCACGTCAGACTCCTCCCTATGGCCCTATGGTGCGTCCGGCAGACATAACACTTCATGATACTATCGCGCTACATATCCGTGCAAGTAAAATGATCTGCTATCAGAAAGCTAACAACGTCGCGCTATTACAACATGTGTCTCACCGCGGTCGAAAACTGTTACCGCGTCGGTAAATCACCCGAGAATAGTCTGAAACACGTAGTACACGGTACAGTCGGCGACAAGTACGTGCACCCGCGTCGGTGTTGAGCGTGTCCGAGTAGCGTTTTCGCAGCGCTAAATCCTAGATTTCTCTCTGCACCCTCTGAGGTGTGGCCATAATGCAATTCGATGTGCAAGTCGTCTGATACCACAAACGATTGCATTGCGAGCTTACGGGAACACGCCGAGGATATCATCCTGACAAGTTCTTCTCATGACACGAATGATTGTATTGCGAGCTGACTAGAACATGACGCTGATATCATTCTAACAGTTTTAGCAACTCACTCAATGACTCAAAAGGCACGCTCTCAAAGTCTTTACCGTATACGGAAACTCGCAAATCGTTAGAGTCGTGGTCTTCATGGTGCTACCTTAGCTACAGTCTATGTCGAGACACCAAAGAACATAAGGCACGTAAAACAGATGGCCAATACCAAGGGTGCGCCTCGTGGATACAAAGCGAAGGCACATACAAAAACAGAAAATAAAATTGACATACATATTTTATTTATTTCGATTTCAAACATATGGGTACATCTTTCTTGCATAAAGAGTTTCTAAGGACCTTTTTGCTTCATGCATAGGCATACAGAGGAGATAGAATAAACTAGTACATAAAGTATACACCTTATCGTATTCCTCGTGCCCTCGCCTACTCATCGTTGTCGCTATAGTAGTGGTGGCAACATATGCTCTCGTCGAATACATTCACGGTAAACATGCCCTCGCCATCAAACTTGAAGACCAGGAAGTGGCCGACAACAATGTCATGCGCGCGGTGAACTCTCTCCAGCGGTTATGGAGGTACATCTCACCAGAGCGGTAGAACGGAACCTCCATGGGGAACGTGCCAGTCGAGTCGCCGAGCACCTGGAGCACAACCTTGCGGGGCTCCTTCCCATCGATCACCGACGTGAACTTGTCCGGGAGGCACATCCTATCCTAGATCATGCCTAGTAGGATGGTGACGTGAAACTCGAAACCGACGAGGTCGATTTCGACTTTCGCAGCAGATAGCAATGTTGGCGGCAGAACATTGAGGACTCACCCACTCCTTCCTCGCCGACCACGGCCATGTCCCCGGCCAGGAGGCCACCCTAGACGCCCTCCCATCGATGCTATGCCACCGGCAATGGGTGTAGTTGTGGGCAATGTATGTACCAGTGGAAGACTGAAGCAGGGAAAACGGACGCGGATTTCTAATTTAAAAGTCCACCATTATTTGTCGGGGCGCCTCAATGCACACATTGATGAAAGCTAGCGCAGGGTTCGTGCGCCGCAACCAGAGTAAGCGCTAGCCAGCACGTCCATCTTTCGATTCATTGAAGAATTAGATAGGCCGGCACAAGCATACCAGTGTCCATCATTAATAGATAGCGTGGTAAGATGCTATGGATCGGCAGTAGGTGATTTCACACCAAAGAAGGAACAAGGAGATGATTGAAAATAGCAAGCCCGGGTCTGTGTCCGCGCCACAACAAAACCCTAGCCTAAAAGTGGAGAAGGAGGATCAGCGACCACAAGACTGCGCCCATGCCACAACAAAAACATCAACAGATTATCGCAGAAGAAGAGGTAGAGAAGAATGATCAGCGACCCTGGGACTGTGCCTGTGCCACACAAAAACATGAATAGATAACCGCGGAAAAAGAAACAGAACGAAGCGTGGCAGGAAGCGCATGTTGAGAAAAAAGTCGTGTGCCCGCATGGTAGAGAAATACTAACCAGCGCATCTGACTGCTTGCGATGAACGGGGGTATAGAAAATAAGAAAAAATACAAAAAAAGAAATGATAGTCCTGGTGACGTGGCCATCCGGAACGACAAGAGAGTAAGAACAAAGACGAAGCCAGCGCGGAAAATGTATGCAAAGAAAGAAGCAGTGCATCTGCACCACATAGCGCGGAAGAAAGAGAAGAGGTAGCGTGTATGAGTGCAAACAAAGAGTATATATGCTTAAGCATGTCTCAGATCCTCTAATGTTCGGCGTTGCATAGGCGAGTGTCCTTCCCTGACTTAATGATTGTGGATAATCTGGTCCAATTTACGGTACGATTTATAGTAAACATTCTAAAATTAACGTCCTCGACACGTTCGGTTTCTCGGAAAATGAAGCAACCATACAAAAAAGATATATTTTTATCGTGTTTTGCACGGTTCGCATATAACTTTTTAATGGTTTTTTTAGATTTTCCGTCAATGTTTAGTACGTTTTGTATTTAAGATTCTCCTGATACGATTCGAATTCATCGTTATTTTCATAAAAGTAGCAGTACATGGATGTTTCACACGGTTCGCAGTCCACTTTTATTTGTAGATGACTTATAGGAAACATGTTTTTTCATATGATTCATAGACAACATGTATTTTATACGATATTGAGGAAGCGTTTTTTCGCACGTTTCGCGGTCAACGGATATCCCACACAATTCTTAGAAAACGTGTATTTTATACTATTCAAAGTCAACTTTTTGTCTAACCTTCGCAGTCAACATTTTAAGAGGGAATGGTAGTAGAAACAAACTCGATGTTCGACGGTGGCGTCCGTCTCAAGTATGATCACCGGACGATGCATGAAGTGCAATGAAGGAAACATGCGATGATGACACTACGGAGAGAAGAAGAGAGGACTAAAAAGAGCATATAGTCGGTGCTACAACGGTGAATTTCGAGAGTATCTAACCGTAGACGCGTCACGACTAACGCTGGTCAGCAGCGGCAAGCGCCGATTTCGGGTATAGTCACCGCCTCACCGGAACGGTGCTTGCGACTGACCACTGGAGAGAACCAAAACACGCCATCGTCAAGAAAAAAAAAGAAAAGAGTGAGCTAAAGAATGGTTAGCACGAAAACCGATGCTTGTTTTTAATAATTGCAATGCAAGTTCTCTCATGATACGTCGACCCACCGCAAGGCATAGTCGCAAGAACGCGTGGAGTATTACAGTCTACGCGTCCAGCTCATGCGGCCGGGTTGGGATAACTCTCGGGGTTCGCGAGAAACTGCGGCCGGTTATAGCCTACGAAGCTAGACATTTTTTCATCCGTGATCACATGCACCCGTCTCGAGTTTCCTTAGACACGATGTCTCCAAAATGGGAATCACAACATGATCTGGCGGCGATAACCAGCGGACATCTACAGTCTACGGTGTAAGCTCTGCTAGCCAAACGCGAGAACAACTGTCATTTACGTTATACGCTGACGCACTGCATCATTTTACGCCACGTCGTCTCTGGACGGGCCGCGCGTACGCGGCAATCCATGACCGATATGGGTTTACGGCGCCACGTCAGCAATGGACGGCCCCATGTCCCATGATAATACGTGTCTGGCATGGTCTTACGGCGCCACGTCGTCTTTCGGCATGGACCCATGTCCGCAAGAGTCCGCAACCGGCATGGCTTCACGATGCCACATTGGCCCCGGCGGACCCTGCCACCCGACAGGTGCAGAGGCGCGTTGCGCTGGGAACGCCTCTCACAGGGCGGTCCTACCCGCGTACGCTGACAACGGCCCATGCCGCGCACGGCCCACTGTCCTGCGACGCGGGGCAACACGGCGCGGGCGACACCAACGCATGGTCTGGAATATTTCGCACTGGCGTGCAGCGGGGCCCACCTCACATGATAGCAGAACTCCGTTACAACGACGCCGCGTGTCCTTTTCGGCCTTCATCCCACGGGAAAAAATCGGTACGACGTACATAACATCTTGAGCCGAAACAATATAGCGCTATTATTTACTCTAATAATAATAATAATAAGCACGTATGCATAAGCTGGCAGAGCTGCTTGCAATATTTACAGCTGGTTCATGCGCAAACACACGTGGCTCATGCAACTAGGGTGAAAGGGAAGTGGCGAACGAGACACTAAAATTTCGTTCCTTTCTAGTTTCCAGAAGTTTAGGATGCATCATGTTTGGCAAAAACCAATTCTGTGAAAATAAGGTCAAGAGGTTTGCTCCAGTGCTACCTCCCTCCCCCATAGGTCATACTCGCATACACGTCCTTCTCACATCTGCTCCGATCACCGCCGCTGCCACCGCCGTTCTTCTCCACCACCGCCACCACCGTGCTTCTCCTCCGCCGCCTTCAGTCACATACTCGTCGCCCTTCTAGTCCGGAGGAGGTCGTCGGAGGAGCTAGTCCCTTTTCCCGATCACCTCGCGGCAGATCGCCACGTTAGTTGCTTCGACGAACTGTACGTCTATGACAAGGCCAGACTATCTGGTGCAGCTGTATAGTCCCGTGAACTAGAAGCCAGCCTGTCCGGTGCCGCCAGGTAGTCCGGTGCACTGGGCCTGGCAAAGGTGGCGGCCCTCACGGGCGTTGTCAACGCTGACAATGCGATCTACGACATGAAGGACCTGCTGGAAAGCACGACTCGGGCGGCAGGGCGTGGGCCGCGCTGGGATAGTGCCAGGAGCTGTACGACAACATGGGGTTCACCTTCGCGGAGGCGCACGATGACATCAATAGCCGCGACTATGCCGGGTGGAAGGAAAAAGGTCGGGGAAGCCATAGCTCTGGCACACCGGTGCGACGACTCCTTCGCCATGGCTGACGTCCCGTCTCCAATAATGCAATACATCGACTACTCCCTGCAGATAGTTGTTATCTGTTCCGCCATCACCAACCTCATCCAGTGAAGAACGTCGTCCAAGACTAAAGAGATACATTATGTGTCATTATAGTGCTATATTAGTACTACCAAGAACGCCTGGTTTACTACTAAGTCCCCAGACAATGTACCGTACTATCTGGCAGCTCGCCGGACAATGGGCCAGATAGTCCGGCCAGCCATCGCCACTCTGCAAGTCTTCACGCTGGACTGTCTGTCTCTCCACCAGATTGTCCGGCAGCTGCCGCCAAGCTTGAGCGCCGCTGAGCTTGGGTGCCGCGCCGCCACCAAGTCTGCACACAGCAGCCATCGGGCGACTCCCGCTAGCACACACCTACAAGTCGAGGCTGAGGCGTGTGCTGGCGAGCCTGTGTCACCGGCTCGTCGGACCCAACCGCCGCCTTCTCGCTTCCTAGTGGAGGTTATATTTGCACGAGAATATATCATATACTAGTATTTAATAACCAATGTCGCTAGTGATTCTAGCGCCGTTATTACGCGTTAACCATAAGATCTAGAATGGGCGGGAAAGTAAGTTGGATCTTCTTCCTTTCACATACTGACGAATGACTATACTGTAAGTTCTATGTCTGCAGGACTACATGCACATGGATGCAACCACATAAAGTTCGACGCTATCGATGCCTATGAGGGTCTGTAAGGGGCTACCGGAGATATGTTTGTCCAATGGTGGAATGCTAGGGGCAGTTATGCTTACGGAAAGGGTAGACATGCGAGGTTGCAGAGAAGGGCAGTGATTGGCTTGGACCTTAGACTGGGTCTCATACCAAGAAAGTATGAACAAGATTGGCGGCCTGGCTATGCAACAAAGCTAATCACTTATAGATTAAGCAACACAGTTTTGCAGAGTGTACAAATTTTGACATATTACTCCTTGTTCCGTGAAAGAACAATTAACGCCACAGGAAATTAACTCCTTGAAGTTCTAGTAAATCTACGAAAACTGATGGACATAGTTTTTTAGAAATAAAAGAATTTTTTTTTAAAAATGTTTACAAAAAATTGCATAGCCTAAGACCTATTGTCCGAGGTTATGGAAAGTGCATCAAACAATCCTTGTTAGTGAACTTGCTACATACACTTATACTTATACTTACCCGTATCTTTTTAACATTTGTTAGATTTCTGAGCCAATTGAATACATCGTCAAACCCAATAAGTTACAGAGAAGAACAACAAACTATCGAAGCTACCAAGTAAAGACAATGGAGTCAACAACTATATCCATCATTGTAGGAACAGAGCCACACATATATCGTTGTTTAATTCTAGAATAATAGAACCTATTTTTGTAGCCGTAGTCTATGTTTTATATTAGTATAGATAAATTGTTGTCAGTACGACAGGTTGTCACTTAGTATCAAGTAGGCCCGGTGACGATTGCTTCGAGGAAATAACGACGACGAATCGTGACCGTAGTGGTGCATGCTAGTGAGTGCTGAGTTTGGTGGTGTCGAGGCTTCGATCTTGCAGGGCTCCTATGCATCTGATCAGGCGAAATCCTTGTCGGCTACCGACACCGAAGCGGTGCCGCCTTCGGGTGGCACCATTCCTTCTTGGAGGCTGTCGTGGTTACCGAGGGCCCACTTTCCCCTTTGTGCCGTGGGAAACCCTATGCTCATTGGTCCGAGCAGCAAGCGTCTCACTTTCCTTCTTGTGGGTGTTGCTTGGGACTTAACGCTTGGACACTAGAAGTGTGGTGGAACATCTTCGAAGGGCGCAGTGTTTGCGTGTCACCATCGCTTAGTCGATTCACCTTAGTCTCCTTTTTTTTTTGGTATGTTGTTTGCTGCTGCCCAGCATTTTCTTTCCGTCTCATAATGTTCGTTGGCTGAATGATGCGGTTGATATATTAATATAGCGGGTCGAAAGCCTGTGTCGGAAGGACATGTTATGTTTGCTTGGTTTTAGATCCTTTTTCCTAAATTAATGGGTCAAATATGACCAAATCTTCTTATCTTAGGAAGTTCGTTAGTACATCAATCGACTCGATTTTCTTGCAGCTTAAAAACAAAGACAAAGATGTTACTCTAAGCGTGTGCGGAATCTCATGATGTGCACATGCCGTTCAACCTGCTGGTGATGTCTATTTAGCGAAAACAAAAGGACTTATTTCTGTGTACCGCAAGTCTGCAACCGTGAAAAAATTCGACACATGTACCCATTGGAAACATCGCGTAGAAGATGACAAACGTCCACGAAGTTATACATTAAAATACGTCTAGATGCATTCGATTCTCAAAGATATATATTTCTGAACGCAGGGAGGGAGTAAGCCACAAGGCAGAAATCCTCTCCGAACATGCAAATTTCTCCGGTGGATCATGCATGGAAGCGAGCGCCTAGCTAATGCCCAACGCCGGGGCTGGGCACGGACTGCATCGACCGCGCAGCCCTCGAGAACCCCCTCGGCGGCGCTGCCGATGCCTCCTCGCCGCCGGGGATCGACGGCACTGTGAGCACCAGCCCACCTTCGAAGTGCATCACCTTGCTACCCGGCTCGTCCGCCAGCAGCTTCCGCCCTTGGCACGGCGAGCAGCTCAGGAGGATCAGCAGCAGCACGGCCAGAAACGCACAGACCGACGACGGCGACGCGCCCTTCTTGCTGCTGTTGCTAGTGCTGCCACGAGTGGGAGAAGCCATGCCGACACTGCAAGACGATGCTGCTCTGCTCCTGCTCGTTGTTGGTGTTGAGCTTAAGCAAGAAGTGGAGCTTGTTCTACCGAACTGACAAGGTAGTAGCAGCTGCCCTAGCAGTTTGGAAGATGGAACAAACAGAGGCGTGCTCTCGTTCTATATATAGAGCGCCGCGGTTGATCCTCGCTGCCGGTGGCGACAGAATTCTTGGCGGCTAAACTGCCGGCCTGGACGTGTATATGTTTATTTCATGTTCTGTTAAAGCGATAGTCAAATGGGGTTTACAAATGCATAGTACTCCCTCTGTTTCAAAATATAAGATGTTTTAGCTTTGCGAAGCAAATATAGCTAGACTTATTTTAGTATGTCTCATACTAAAACATCTTATATTTTGAAACTGATGGAGTAGAATTTTGCTCCAGTGTCATGCCGAGAAACAGATGTCCTGCTGCAAAAATTTAGCCTTTCTTTAGGGCTTCAGCAACAAGATTAAAGCGCGTTTTATGCCGGCGGTGACATGCGTGGGTGAGTACTTAATTAGCTCTCACCTATGATTAAGAACTTCTCAACCAGCTGACCCATGCATTCTCTATGTCCAAAATAACCTGAGTAACCTACTACTACTACGTAAACTGAAGATTTGACTTTTACACCGATAGTCCGATAGTTTTGGAAGAAACTACATTTGGCAGCATAAAGCATCTTGGCTGCATAATCAATCATATCTTACACGCAACTGCACAACTCGTCCATTAAGAACGTTTTAGGTATCATGTATGTATGGATTTTGGGGCTTGCTGGGCAAGGCCCCGTGGGGTATGTCCCCGTGTCAACAGCCTCTTGCCATCTTTTTCGTTTCGTTTGGTTGTCCTGTTTTCACTTGGCTATGATGGAGTGGACAACTATCTCTCATTTGTTTGGTAGCCTACATGACATCCTTTTAACCGCACTTATGCAAATCAATGATCTTTGGTTGTTCACATGAGGCTTCATATGGTTACCATGATAGAAAAAAATGGTGAGCTAGTCATATTAATGTATATCCTCCACTAAACTCATAACATATGAAGAAAAGTTCACAGCATATGTATGCTCATTAACAAAGGGAGTCATGGTATCAACCTACCGCCACATCAAAAGTGAGTGTCAATCTAGCGACGCCAGCTCACCATCCTAATAGCACCTAGCTACAAGTAGAAATCGACATAAATTATACATCATCACTCATCACATATTTAATTGATGCTCTTCAACCTATCATTCTTAGCCTCGCTAGTATTAAGCATACCAAACAATGTGTACTCAAGCTTCTTCTTTTCCTCCTTCATACCCTCTTTTTTCTCATCCCATTTTTGGTGTCACGCCTTCATTATCTCTGCTTGAGATTTAAGCACCTACCTCAGCATCTCCGCTTCATTCTTCAACAATATGGTCGTTTGCAAATTCATGTCCTTCTCCTTGTCATTTCTCCTAGAAAAGTTCTCCACAACCTTTTCTCAGTGGCATCCATGAACTTCTTCACATCAACTAAAAGACTTGAGTATTTATTCTCAATCTTGTTTTTCTTATCTGCCAGCTCCTCCACTAACTTTGCATTCTGAATCCTCTCGTTGATTCTTGCACTGTTACTATCATGATACATTCTCCAAAGTTTTTCTACACATTTTTCCTATTGCTGGCCATTCCTTGTCCAACCAGGCCACAAACCCAACAGTTTGTGATTTCCTGCAAATCATAAGATCATACTCCTGCCATCTCCATGCGTGGCCGAGCTCGTGAAAGGAATATCCCATTTTGCGTGAGTGGAGCGTACGGCGAGGATGGCTCGCTGGCCTCGCCCGAGGGTGCTTTAAAATTCTTGTGGGCCACAACGTAGATGTCGGACAAGCAACCAATTGGCCCAACTTCTTCTCCACGAGGCCTGCCTAGGACTCTGGTAGTCTACCAAACGCGCCCTAATTAGTTAATTGTATGGCACTGCCTACAACTTTTTTATGAGATATAGGCTTTATTACTCTTCGTCCAGAAATAAGTGGCTTGGATTTATATAGATTTACATGTATCTAGACATGTTTTATTGTATATATTTTTACAAATCCAAGTCACTTTATTTCCGGATGGATGGAGTACATTTCTTGTAGCATGCACATGCTAGGTTCATGACAGATCTAATTATATGTTGACATCTCCAATGATTTTCTCCTTTTTTCCTTGGTTCTTAGTTAGTTTTATGCTAGTATAATATGCAGTGTTGTACTCCAAACCGTGTGAGAACCATTTCAGCATAATGAGATTAACTAAAAGTAATCTATACCTAATAATCCTTCGTCCAGCTTTTTTCTGAACAGTTTTGAAAATAGAGCGTTCATTATTCAAGGCAGGAGGGAGTATTTTCTTTGGTGATTCAGACAAACAAAAGAAGGATCATCCACATACATACTAATCAAAAGTACTAAACCATATGCTGACTTATCTAAACTGACTGAAAATCTAGTGGTACTGAGAATAATTTGTATTGTACCAATGAAAAAGAAAGGCTGTGTTTCCGCACAGTCGGTTCACATCTTCTGAAAATAATTTATGTTACTATAGATAAGAGAAAGTAATTATTCTGCATAAATTATTTTCTCTTATCTAGAAAATAATTTTTGATTAGTATGTATGTGGAAGAGTAACATAAATCAGTTATTATACCAGCGAAAGAGATTTTCAGAACATTTTGATCATACAAATTCTTCTGCATCTTCTTCGGTTTCACTATGTCCCATGTAGGACATGCACTCTTTGCTTGGTTTTAGTCCGGTTTTGTTAAATTAATTGGACAACTCTTTTCTTCTTACTATACACCAACGGACTCAAGTTGCATGCAGATTAAAAATATAGTAAGTTACTGCACGCGCGTGAACAATCTCAAGGTGCCCTTCAACTGGGTGACGTAAATTCAGCAAAAACAAAATGCCTGATTTATGTTCACTACAATTGTGCCAAAATTCGACACACGTACTGATCCAAAACATCACGGCCGAGAAGACGACAGAGTATAGTATATCCAACGGAATGCCAAGGAACACCTGGCTCATGCAACTGATATGACAGGGAAATTGGGCGCTGACAACGAAATTTGGTTCCATTCCACGAAATTAACTAAGACTTTGATAAAAAAATATTTATACTATTAATACTATGGTTGCATCACCCATCAGCCGGCAGCTGCTAACACACAAGCACAAGCACGAAGGACCATTCACACTCTGTGTGAAAATGAAGAAAAGTTGAAGCAACGTTAACAAAGTAACGGCGCAGAAATCCTCTCAGTAAATGTAAATTTGTCGCGTCAAACCATGGATGGAACCGTGCGTAGCTAATGCCCCACGCCGGGGCTCGGCACGGACCGCATCGACCGCTCGGCCCTCGAGAAACCCCTCGGCGCCGCCGCTGCTGCTGCCGGAGCGACCTCGCTGGAGCTTGGCGTCACTCGGAGCACGAGGCCACCTTCGAAGTGCATCACCTTGTTGCCTTGCTCCTGACCGGCCACCACCAGCAGCTTCCGCCCTTGGCACGGCGAGCAGCCGAGCAGGATCAGCAGCAGCACGGCGAGGAACGCCCAGGCCGACGGCGACGCATCATCCCTCTTGCTGCCGTTGCTAGTGGTGCGACAAGTACGAGTAGGAGAAGCCATGCCGAAACTGCAAGACGATGCTGCTAGTTGGCGCTAAGCTTAAGGAAGAAGAACTGGAGTTTGTTCTTTGTAAATTGCTGGGCTAGGAGCCTTGGCAATTTTGGGAGATGGGCTTGCTCTGGACTAGCTCATGGTGAAAAGAGCCATGGTCTTGCTCTGTATATATAGCGCCGCGGATGATTCCTCGTTGCCCGTGCACACGGGGCGACAGAGAATTCTTCGCCGCCGACTGCCGGCCCGGCTCGAGAGATAATACTTTTCTGAAACGGCCTACGTGCTTAGTCTAGTTTTATTCCGTTTTTTGTTAAAGCCATAGTCAATGGCTTTAGAAGTACTTACTAAATAGTACTCCCGCCGTCTCAAAATAAAGGCCAAAAAGTTACCTAAATTTATACGTATCTATAAACTAAACTAAATAGTCTCTAGATGCATTTAAATTTATGACATCTGTTTTGAGGCCGAGGGAATAGAATGTTGCTCCATGCCGAGGCGCCGACGGCCTTTTCCTATGCCAACAGCTTTTAGTCGGGACCCTGGGCGTAGGCCCCTAGCTAGGCAACCCAGCAACAAGGTCGTCTGCCCAGTTTTGCGCCGGCGTACAACGGGATGTGCCGACGATATTCGTCGACGTAGACAGTGCCATCGATGTAGCATCCAACTGGTTGGCGGCATAGGAAAGTCGTCGGCGTAGGGGCCGACACGTGGCCCTAGAAGACCCTGCCATGTCGGCGAAGCGACGACATCAAACCTATGCCGACGATAAGGCCCAGGTTTCGCACCAACGTCGATGGCTTGGCTATTGGCCCAGATTTTTTTTTCATATAGGCATATATTAGTACTCATTTATTTATTACTCTCAATTAGTTTAATGTGGTTATGTTTTTTTTTTCACCAATTGGAGGGATTCGTACTGTACGAATAGCGGTCTCCACCCACTTAAAATGATGTTGCGAATCTTGTCTCTCGTAGCTGCACGTGGAGAAAATCGAGTAAGTGTTATCGCATGCGTGTGAATATTATCTCTCGCACATTTTCGGGCAGAAGTTGTTGAAATATTCCATGTTGTTCCTTAGCCAGAGTGGTAGTGTCGATGCTGATTAGTGGGCCCTGGATCGTCTACTCCTCTAGACATGTAGAAAGTTTATACATCTGTAGCCAAAAACTCCCACCACGGTCAATCGGAGGGAAAGCCTGTGAAATCTTGGGCTCAAGCTTGTTCTACCTGTTAGATGTATACCAGAAGGATACGTCTGGTCAATCTATAACAGACTAGTTTTGATATTTGTTAACTTGTAATCTATTTGTCTTGACAGCCAAGCCTCCTTGTACTATATTATCCCACCGTGGGATCCTATCAATCTAAGTGCAACAATTATATTTGCCTTCACTATCATGTTGGTATGACCTAACCTAACCTAAACAAAGATAAAAATCCATTAATCAATCCTCGTACGAAGAAATTTACGGGGTAAATCTGCGGGGCCCAGAATTTAGGGTTTGACTGGAAACCGAGCACCGTGGCGCCGCGATGCCTCCCAATTTTGCATATGTCCCTAGGATATGTGCAAAAGTATGGTGGGAGATTGACAATTGCAATAACTAGCACCGAGTGCGAGCCTGTTCAGAAGCATGCTATGACAATTAGAAATTTTCTGCACGTGTAGACGAAAACTCCCAACATGATCAACCGGAGGGAAACCTGTGAAATGTTGTGCTCAAACTTGTTCTACCATGTTGCTATGAACTAACATTACTTAAACAAAGATAAAAGTCTTTTCGCAAACTCTCATACGAAGAAATTGAAGGGTTCCGTAGCAGAAAACAAAAAATTTCTATCTACTCGAACACTAATACCAGGATCTATACTATGTAGACATAAGTAACGGAGAAGGAATACAATATTCATACCTTTGCAAACAGAGGCACGCCTTACGCGGGAAGGCATATATTGATAAAGACGAGCATCACCCCAAGGGTGGTGCCTCCGAAGTACTACACATGTCCGGTGTAGGCGGCGTCTCCCGGGCTCCGATCCAGCCGAGCAGCGGAAGAAGAAGATGCCGGACCAAAGATCACACGACGGTAGTGTGAAGGTGGAGAACTCAAATCCCTCGAGGTCCTCCCCAATATTACGGAGAAGTCCTCAGAGGAATATGAGAGAGAGAATGAGCGAATTGGATGCCTCCAAAGGGGTGGGGGGAGACCCCTATATATAGTAGGAGGGGGGCTCACCACCTAGGGGCTAGGCGGTGTGGGACTAAACCCCACACCCGCCGGCCACCTAGGGGCTGCCGCCGGCCCTAGGTGGGCCCCACTTGGGCGGCCCACTGCCAAGGCTGGTCGGCCCCTCCCTTAGGCGCTTGTCTATTGGGCCTCTTTGAGGCCCATTAGCATTAAGAAGCCTTTAATAATAAAATAAAATATATATTTAATATTAATTCTCCAATTAACATTCAAATACATATATTATCATATTCCTTTGCTTCGGAACTCCTTCCGAACCCCTTCCGATCACCATCGGATGTTACCTGGAACTATTCCGGTTTCTCTCTCTCTATTTCTCCTACGGTACCTCATCTATCCCTAAGCGCCCCCACCCTTAAGCGTGACATCCTTCGGTTCGGGAACACTCCGGACATGATTGAGAATCCTCTCACATCAATGATCATCAGCGGGACCTGGATGCCCATGATGACCCCCGTGCATTCCATGAATCTTATCGCTCGAACCGTGAATAGTCGTTTCCCGTTCCCTTTGCCACTTGATACCTAGTTCATCCGAGACTTGATCTTCGATATCTCCATATCTTAGTTCGATCTCGTTGCCGATGAACTTGTTTACTCATTCCCATGCCGTTGCATTCCGTGACCCAGTCACACGCTTCCAAGCTTCGTTAATGCAACGTCACCGAGATGGCCACATATGTATCTATCCGTTACATGGACTGGCAAATCCTGGTCTTGATATGTACTCCTCTACGCGCTCCTTCGGGAAACCTGAGTGGCACCTTTTCGATCACCCAGTCATGGTATGATACTTGATAACCATCTAAGCTCCCTCCAAAATGGTGATTTGCATTATCTCACAGTCTAAGGATCAGGTTGCGAGGTTTCATGCGTTTTATCATCAATGGTAAACTTTGTAACTAGATATCATTGAGATGTTTATCTATCACGTCATTCAACCAATAACGTGACCTCATTGTCAATTGGCATAAATGCCCATGATCTTGAAATCCAGATCATCCTCATGACCAATAAACTAGTTCGCTAGAGGTAACTAGAGACACGATTTGTTTACATACCACACGTGTATTAATGTTTCGTATTAACACAGTTATAGCATAGTATGAAACGTACTATGAACATATAGGAGATGTATCAAACAATACACTTTATTATTTGCCTCTAGGGCATAACTCCTTCAGTCTCCCACTTGCACTAGAGTACAAATTAATCTAGTTTACAATAGGCAGGAACCTAACACCAATGGCATCCCAGTGTTGTTCGTGCTTGGCTTGTATGAGAGATTTAGTCAACGGATCTGCCACATTCAGATCCGTGTGTACTTTGCAAATCTTGATTTCACCTTCATCAATGTTCTGCCGGATGACGTGAAATCGTAGCTTGATGTGTTTGGCTATGGAATGAGTTCTTGGTTCCTTTGCGTTTGCAATAGCGCCCGTGTTATCACAGTAGATTGTCACGGGATCTTGTGCACTTGGAACAACTCCTAGTTCAATGATGAAATTCCTTAGCCAAACAGCCTCATTCGCCGCATCAGCAGCAGCGATGTATTCTGACTCCATTGTAGATTGTGCAACTACCAGTTGCTTCTTGCTCTTCCAGCTTACCGCTCCACCATTCACAAAAAACACAAATCATGTCTGAGACTTCGAGTCATCAGGATCTGAGTGCCATCTCGCATCCACATAACCAGTTATGTTTAGAGCTTCATCATGGCCTCCATAGACTAGGACCATGTCCTTTGTTTTCCTGAGATACCTTAGGATATTTTCCACAGCTGTCTAGTGATCCATTCCTGGATTACTTTGGTATCGGCTCGCCAAACTGAGAGTCAATGCCACATCAGGTCGAGTACTTTGCATTGCATACATGATAGAACCTATGGCTAAGGCATAGGGGATGTAAGACATCCTTTCTCTATCGGCGTCCGTTACCGGACATTGAGATAAACTCAGTATGCTACCTTTTGTTATAGGTGCCAAACCTCTTTTGGCATCCTCCATTTTGAACCTCTTCAAAATCTTCTCAAGGTAAGTACTTTGACTTAATGCAATTAGGCGTCTTGATCTATCTCTATAGATTTTGATGCCTAATATGTACACAGCTTCACCTAGATCCTTCATGGAAAATTGACTACTCAAATATGCTTTCACGCTTCTCATAAGATCCACGTCATTTCCCATGAGTAATATGGCATCCACATATACTACTAGGAATACAACTGAGCTCCCACTCGCTTTCTTGTAAGCACAGAACTCTTGTTGATTTTGGACAAATCCAAAACTCTTGATCACTTGATCAAAACGTTGGTTCCAGCTCCGACATGCTGCTTCAATCCATAAATGGACCGCTAAAGCTTGCACACCTTTCCAGCATCCTTAGGATCAACAAAACCTTCTGGTTGCATCATATACAACTCTTCATCAATGTCAGCATTGAGAAATGCGGTATTGACATCCATCTGCCAAATTTCATAGTCGAAATGGGCAGCAATTGCTAGCAAAATCCGGATAGCCTTAGGCATCACTACGGGAGAGTAAGTCTCATCGTAGTCGACTCCTTGAATTTGTCGAAACCCCTTTGCGACAAGTCGAGCTTTGTGAATGGTCACATTACCATCCGCATCTGTCTTTTTCTTAAAGATCCATTTATTTTCCACGGCCTTGCGACCTTCGGGAAGATCTACCAAGGTCCAAACTTGGTTCTCATACATGGATCCTATTTCGGATTTCATGACTTCTAGCCATTTCTCGGAATCAACACTATCCATTGCTTCTTTGTAGTTTGCAGGTTCTTCATGTTCATCTAGGATGACAAACATCACAAGACTACTGTACCAATCAGGAGTGGCACGAACTCTTGTAGACCTGCGAACCTCAAGAGTCTCGATGTCGTTGTTTTGATCATCATCATTGGGATCTTCCTCCATGTTGGAGAGCGGTTTCAGAATAGCTTCCGTTGTGCTACTCGGAATTTGGAGAGAAGGGTCAACAACTTCATCTAACTCAATTTTCCTTCCACTAATTCCTTTGGCGAGAAACTCTTTCTCGAGAAAGGTGCTGGCTTTCGCGATAAACATTTTGCCTTCGGCCTTGTTGTAGAAAGTATACCCAATTGTTTCCCTTGGGTATCCCACAAAGATGCATTTTTCCGATTTAGGTTCGAGTTTGTCAGGCTGTAGTTTCTTGACGTAAGCCTCACATCCCCAAACTTTCAGAAATGACATGTTGGCTTCATGCCATACCATATCTCATATGGGGTTGTCTCCACGGATTTGGACGGTGCTCGGTTCAAAACAAAAGCAGCGGTTTCTAACGCATATCCCCAAAATGATACGGACAAATCAGTCAAAGACATCATGGATCGCACACTATCTAATAGAGTACGGTTACGTCGTTCCGACACACCATTACGCTGTGGTGTTCCGGCTGGCGTAAGTTGTGGGATTATCCCACAGTCCTTTAAGTGCATGTTAAACTAATAACTCAAATACTCGCCTCCTCGATCCGATCAAAGATGCTTGATTCTCTTGTTAAGTTGATTCTCTACTTCCTTCAGAAATTCTTTGAACTTTTCAAAGGTTTCAGACTTGTGTTTCATTAAGTAGATATATCCATATCTACTCAAATCGTCAGTAAAGGTAACAAAATAACGATAACCATTGCGCGTTGAGACACTCATTGGTCCACATACATCCGTATGCATGATTCCCAGTAGGTCTGCGGCTCTCTCCATCGTGCCGGAGAAGGGTGTCCTGGTCATCTTGCCCATAAGGCATGGCTCTCATGTATCAAGAGATTCTAAATTTAATGATCCAAGAAGTCCTTCTGAATGAAGCTTCTTCATGCGCTTTACGCTGATGACCCACAAGTATAGGGGGTGTATCGCAGTATTTTCGAGGGAAGTGAAACCCAATTTATTGATTCGACAAGGGGAGCCAAAGAATATTTATCAGCCTTAACAACTGAGTTGTCAATTCAGCTGCACCTGGAAACAATCTTGCTCACAAAGAGCTTATCAAGAGCAACAGTTTTGTAGTATGAATAGTAAAGTAACAGAGTAAAGCAAAGACAGAGTAAGCAAGAATAAAGTGGGATTCGAGTGCGGTAGGCATAGGGATGGATGGACGGGCGTTGCATGGACAAGACAATCCACATAGCAATCAGAACATAGGGCAATTGCAGATAAATAAGATAAAGCATCCAAGTACTAGATAATCCTAGGCATGTGTTCCATATACAGTCATACGTGCTCGCAATGAGAACTTGCACAACATATTTTGTCCTGCCAGCCCGTTTGCAGCGGGGCCTCTAGGGAACTACTGGCAATTAAGGTGCTCCTTTTAATAGAGCACCGGAGCAAAGCATTAACACTCGTGAACACATGTGATCCTCACATCAAAGCCTTTCCCTTCCGGTTATCCCGATTTCTGTCACTTCGGGGCCATAGGTTCCGGACAACGACGTGTATATACAACTTGTAGATAAGACCCACAACAATACTATCATAATGAATCAATAATAAGTTCAGATCTGAAATCATGGCACTCGGGCCCTAGTGACAAGCATTAAGCACAACAAGTCGCAACAAAGTCATAAAGCACTAATAAAAGATACTAGGCACCATGCCCTAACAATCTGATACCATTACATGAACGATCTCATCCAATCCCTACCATCCCCATAGCCTACAGCGGGGGATTACTCACTCATAGATGGGGGAAACATGGATGGTCGATGGAGAAGCAATGGTGATGATGATGGCGATGATCTCCTCCAATTCCCTGTCCCGGCAGGGTGCCAGAACGGAGTTTCTGGTGCTGTTTCGTGGAATCTGATGGTGGTGGCGGAGCGGAACTCCTTCTGGAAAAACGTCGAACCCCCCAAAGTTTTTAGGTCAGATGGCTCCTTATAGGCGAAGAGAGAGACCGAGGGGGTGCCTGGGAGGCCCACACCACCCCCTGGCGCGGCCTGGCCTGGCCCGCGCCTGCAGGTGGTGTGGCCATCCCAGGGCTCTTCTCCGTCTCATATTCTGGCTCCTCGAGTCTTCGGGTGAAATAGGATTTTTGGCATATTTTCCGGGATTTTTCCTGATAGTTGATTTTCTGCACAAAAAGTAGACACCAAGGCAATTCTGCTGAAAATGCTAGCTTCGCATTAGTTGCATCCAAATCACACAAGTATAGAGGAGAAACAATAGCAAAAGTGTTCGGGAAAGTAGATACGTTTTGGACGTATCAACTCCCCCAAGCTTAGCTTATTGCTTGTCCTCAAGCAATTCAGTTGAAAACTGAGTGCGATAAAAGAACTTTCACGAACACATTTGCTTCATATGATGTAAATATTCTCAGCAATGTGATCAACTACCTAGACAATTCATAATAAAGAGTATGCAACTGAGTCTACTTAATAGTCATTGCAAGCTATGAAGAGATTCCAACTCAAGAACAATAAGTAGCATGAAGCACAAACATAAGCAACATTACAATGCTCATAGAAAGGTATGATAGAGTGGTATCTAGCTTGCCTTTGATTATGAATGCCAAGGCACCTCTGAAGTTCAAGTGATGACTAGAAGTAAAGATATCAAGGATACAAGCATCAAAGTCATAACACAAATAACCAAGTAATAGAACAAACACAAAGAATGACACCATGCTGTCAAGAAGGTGCTCAAAGAATATGTGGAGACTCAACAAGTAGAAGAAAAGGTTTTGAATAATTTGAAAGGCTTACAAATGCTGAAAGTATGGTACTTGTTAGCTTTGAGCTCTCATTGCCCCTATCATAAGCATCTTTAATGTGGTTAAGGTGAAAGTGACACAACTAAGAGGATATGCTTGACAAGTTATAAATTGAAGTCTCATGCCCCTTACTTACGAAGACCGATCCTCATGCTACTCAACTTCAGTCACAAGTAAGCTCTTGTCATTGTAAGTACATACGTATCATGGAGAACCGCAACGGGTACCCTTGCATATGATACATGAGCTATCCCATAATCAAAATGACAAGGCAAGGCATAATGAGCATCTCAGATCTTTTATTTACTATGTGCATAGATTTTTATTGAGGATGCTTCATAGAATGCTCATTACGGTTATGTGCAAGTTTCTACCATGATTAGGCATGGCTTAGGCTAGCGGCCCTGCATTTCTCTAACATACATACAAACTCCATGATCTTACAAGTTCCACTTTTATTTCACAATCACGGATCCATAAGCAAAAGAACATGATATCAACTAGGTACAAAGTACCTATGAAGCGTTGAAAGCGGTCCCCATGATACATGGTTCTGCTAACTTCAACTCATAAAGCGCAAGCATATGCGCAACAAAGAAGGACGCAATGGTTCAGGTTTATTAAGTGCAAGAAAATAAAGTGTGCCATCAAGTTCGTGAGAGCTTTACTAACTAACTTTCTCATAACAAGCAAACATTTTATTCGGAAGAAAACAAGGCATATTGAATATGCACGGAGATAGCAAACGATGCTAATAGGTAGGTATGGTGGACACTTTGGAAATATTTGGTTTAGGGAGTTGGAAACATGAGTAAAACACTCAGTGGAAGTGAAGGCTAGCAAAAGTAAGGGAGCGAAAAACGAGAGAGCAATAGCTATCATTATCATGCTTGCAACAAAACAGGACTACTCATGCCATGAAAATGATTCAAGATCCTCAAGGCAAAATAATTCATCGAGGCTCAACTGATTATAGTCTTGTGCATGCGTGAGCATGTGCCAAGTCAATTCAAATGAAACATTCAGAGGACGATACCATGGTGTCATACCAATTTATAAATAGAGTAATGCAAGCAAACATTCATGAGACGTGCTACAAACTATTAGCGGGCTGGAGCTAATCACAAGAAAGCAAGAACTACTAAGCATCCAAAGATAACATACACCCTACATGAACGGACTAAGAAAGCTCACAAAAATGAGTATATGTACAAAAATGAAGACAAATAGAGTTCGTTACCAGCCTCTTACCACGCCTCAAGTTGTCATTAATCCTCATTATTGCTCTTCACTTGTATGGCTTGAATAATAATATGAAACCCATAATCCACTGAGAACTGCCGAACCCTGAAGCAAACGCGCAAAAACCAAAGAAGAACGACAAATATTTTTGGTGTTTTTGATTTTTAAACAAGAACCAAAAGAGAGAAACAAGCAAAGCAAAATCTTTTTGGGTTTTTCGAATAGTTCAAATAAAGCAAAAAGGGAAAAGCAAACCAAGGCAAAAAAGAAGAAGCAAGCCAAAGAGAAACAACAAAATATTTTTGGTCTTTTTGTGTTTTTAGAAAGCAAAAGCAAAGAAGAACGAAAACTAAAAAGAGAACGAAAACATGAATATACAAAGTACCGACGCAACATGATATGGAGATGAGTGCGGTGTCGGCGTACCTCCCCCCAAGCTTAGGATTTTGGCCTAGATGGGTATCAATCCCAAGCTGGCCAGGATGAAGTGTCATCGGGGTACGACGAGGAGGTACCCTTGTCTTGGTGCGAGCCCGAGTACGCCCCTCCGTAATGTGCGGAGTAATCATAGGAGGGCACGTCCTCCTGGTGCTACTCGTGGAAACCCAACAAGCGAAGCTGCTCGTCCACCTCCTCCTTGGAGCGCGACCACGGTCTTCTGTCAACACTAAACAAAGCAGGTTGTGGCAAGAGGATCTCCCTCTCATCCCCGTCAGTGAAAAGCATCCTATATACTAGATTGTTCAAATCAGAGGTAGCAATGACAAAGTGATGAGTTTTCATGGCAACAAGGTCGAGCCTCTGTGGTGCTAGCATAGCATCATCAGGAGCCACTGAAAGTTCTAATGCATCGACTATACGCGAGGCAATGATGCCCCCATAGATAGGCCCCCTAGCAGCTAGGCGGCGAGCAATAAGCGAGCCAAGATTGTACCGAGTATCGTTGTTGAGCGCAGCAGCAAGGAAAGCTAAGTGATAGTTGGAGATATTATTAGTGTTCTCCCTACCCAATACACTAGTGGCAAGATAGTATGCAAAGTATCTAAGAGCAGGGAGTTTGATATTTCTTATCTTTCCACGCTGCGCCACGCGATCATCATCATTGGTCACCCCTCGGTAAAGCTCCAACAAATCAGCGGGTCGCCCTTGAATTTTCTTCACGGTCCCTGTCATACGCACACCTACAATATTGCAAAATCTCTCCAAAGGCATGGTGAAGGGCATATCATAGATTTTAAAGGAGACAGTGGAATGATAGGATGTGTTAGTAAATGAGAAGCTCTCAACAAAAGTTTTGGTGAGCATAGCGTATTGTGCACTCTCATCTTGCATATAAGAGGTTAAGCCAACCCTCTCAATCAGTAGCAAGAAATCATCAAGAATACCTGCAGCTTGTAAGAAAGTAAAACAAGGAAAAGAGGATGGGTGAGCATCCCCATCATCCCTTTCACTGCCAATACGAGTTGCAATGAGATCTTCATTGTATGATGGCCTAGCTTGAGAGGCTGTTCTTGAGGGCCTCGACCTCCTAGGTGCATCACTCTCAAATATCTCTCCAAAAGTATGGTTGTTCATGCTTGGTATTCTAAAATTTAAACACCTATTAAACAAGTGATTGCAAAGTAAATATAATAAAGGATTCTACTCATAGGGACTTGCAAGAGGCCTAAACATGCATCAAAACTATATCTCTAAGCATCAAACAAGCTTACAAGCTCTCATAACCAGTCACCTACAGCAGCAAAATACTCAACATATAATACACTAAACACAAATCTACTTGGACAAGGGGAGGAGTCACATACCAAGGAACAATTGCTCCAAATTTCAGCAAGAAAGATGGGCTGAGCAAGAAGATCGAAGAAATCGAGAGCAAGCACAGAAAGAACGCGATTTTGATCTATGAACTGGAGCTTACTCGGGAGAGAGAAGAAAGTGGCAGGTGAGAGAGTAAGTGGGGGGGCCAGGGGTGGCCCACACCAGGGCATGGCGCCACCCAGGACTGGCCGCGCCACCACATGGTGTGCCTGCCTGGTGGGCCCCCCTGGTACCTACCAGGTACTCCTCTGCCCCTTTTTTCACATAAAAATTTAATATGAATTTTCTGGAATTTTTCGAGACACTTTATTTTTGGGCTTTTTTTCAAAAATAGAAGAATGATTTTTCTGACAGACAGATTTTTTTCCTTTTGGAAACATGATGCAAGGACAAAACAAGGCTAGAACTACAGAAGTTCTAGCATGCAAGCAACTAACAACACAAAGAAAACTAAACGAAAGCAAAAACTAAAATGCAAAGGATAGAAATAAACGGAGATAATCATAATGAAAACATTATTTTGTTCAACGGAATCCTTTTGTTAGCAAGGTTGATCAAGTCTTGCTACCAAAACAATTGCATATGAGACAAAACTCTGTACTCCACTAATGATTATGTTACCTTAACCTTGATAGCAATGGTCCCAATCATAATAGTTTCAAAATTTTCTCTTGGTATGGGACAATATATTTCTCCAACTTGAATGCCTTCAACATGTTCAATTGAATTCAGTCCATAAGTCCTCTCAATCTTCTTGGAGAAATAGACAGTATGTTCCTTGTCATTAACATTGAAGGTCACCTTTCCTTGATTACAATTAATAACAGCTCCTGCAGTATTAAGAAAAGGTCTCCCAAGAATAATAGACATATTATCATCTTCAGGCATTTCAAGCACAACAAAATCAGTTAATATCAAGCAATTGTGAGCCACCTAAACAGGTACATCCTCACATATACCCACAGGAATAGTGGTAGATTTATCAGCCATTTGCAAAGATATATCAGTTGGTATCAATTTTTCAAGCTGAAGCCTCTTGTAGAGAGAGAAAGGCATAACACTAACTCCAGCTCCCAAATCACACAAAGCAGTTCTAACATAACTGTTCTTAATAGAGCAAGGGATAGTTGGAATCCCTGGGTCTCCAAGTTTCTTAGGAACCTTACCATTGAAAGAATAATTAGCAAGCAAAGTAGAGATTTCTTCATTAGGGATCTTCCTTTTATTCGAGACAATATCCTTCATATACTTTGAGTAAGGAGGCAATTTAATAGCATCAGTCAAAGGAATTTGCAAGAATAAAGGCTTCATCCACTCACAAAACTTATTATAGTGTTCATCTTCCTTTGACTTGTGTTTCTTATGAGGGAATGGCATAGGTTTTTGGACCCAAGGTTCTCTTTCACTACCATGTTTCTTAGCAATAAAATCTTCTTTAGTGTATTTAGTATTCTTAGTGTGGTTTTTAGGTTTTTCTTCAACTTTCTCTTCATTAGGAACAACATTTTCTTCATTACCACTTTCAGTTTCAGCATCAGAGATAGATATACTATTAGGATCCATAGCAGGTTCAGAGGGTTCTACAACAGTTTTATGTTTCTTTTTCCTTTTCTTACGAGTAGAACCACTATTTTCAGCTTGTTGAGAATCCTGCTCAATTCTTTTGGGATGCCCCTCAGGATATAGAGGATCCTGGGTAGCAGCTCCGCTTCTAGTTCTAATTTCATAAGCATGTTTTTCTTTAGCAGCATTAACTAGCAAGTGTTTTGCACTTTAACGAGTTGATCTATTTGAGTTTGAACCATTTCAAAGTGTTTAACAATCATTTTAACATCATTAGAAGTTCTTTCCACAATATCTTTCAACTCAACAATAGCTCTAGTGTTTTCCATTAGATGATTTTGCACCCTTTTATTAAAGTTATCTTGCTTAACAATAAAGATATCAAATTCTTCTAAGCATTGATCAGGAGGCTTCAAGTAAGGGATATCACCTTCATCAAAGTGTTGGAGAGAGTGTACCTCAATAGTGGATGAATAGGGAATAGGATTACATAATTCTTCTATAGGAGGTAAATTCTTGACATCTGCAGCTTTAATTCCCTTCTCCTTAAGACATTTCTTAGCTTCCTTCATTACTTCATCATTTAATTCAATAACTCCCCTCCTCTTTGATGTTGGAATAGGCACAGGAATAGATGGTTCAGGTACAATTACTTAAGGTATAGCTTGTTTAGGAGGAGTCCAATCTTCATAATTCTTTCTTATTTTAGCCATTAGTTCCTTAGCTTCCTTAGGAGTCCTATTCCTGAAAACATAATCAGCACAACTATCTAGGTATGTCCTAGATTCTTCGGTTAGTCCATTATAAAATATATCAAGAAGCTCATTCTTAGGTAAAGGACTTCCAACATCTGCATGAATCAAAGCATAAAACCTTGCCCAAGATTCGGGCAATACCTCTTTTTCTCCCTGTTTAAAATCAAAAAGTTCCTGCAAAATAGCATGTCTAGCACTGGGAGGAAAATATTTCTTCATGAAAGTACTAATCAAGCACTCAGGGCTATCAATAGATCTAGGAGGTAAATTACTAAACCAAGTTTTAGCTTCTCCTTGCAGTGAAAAGGGGAAAATCTTAGCAACAAAGTAAGTACGCATCTTAATACATCGGAAAACAAACCACTCATGGTAGAAAGTTCATTCATATGTGCTACCGCACTTTCATTCTTAGTCCCACAAAAAGGTTCATTCTCGACAATAGCTATGTAAGATAGATCGAGAGAGAAATCATAATCTTCATCTATAATGTTTATGGGAGAAGCAGCAAACTTAGCATCAAGGGATAATTTGGGTCTAATAGTATGCCTCTCAAGGAGATTCTTAGCAGCGCTCCTATCATGGGCGTTCCTACATTCTTCAATAAACTCATCAGTCATCTCAACATAATCTTCTTCAGCATCATAACTCTTACTAGACTCAGGTGAACTAACAGGTGTGGCAGTGTCTTCATTAGGAGCTTCGGTATTTCCAGCTATAGTTCTAGCAATCGTAGCATCTAGGAAAGGACCTAATGAACCACTCTTATCAAGCACAGTAGAGCAGCATCATAAGCATCAGAAGTTCCAGATTCAGCAGTAGTAGCAGTGTGTGTAGCATGTGTATGTGGTGGTGTAAGGAACTTACTCAAAACAGACGGTGAATCAAGAGCAGTAGAGGTGTTCAGAACCGTACCTCTTCTTGTAGTGGATGGTAAAATTGGAAGATTGCCATCACGAAAATTAACAATGATTGATGGATAGCAGCGAACAATAGAGTATCCAAGTGAACTTGATAAATAAAGCTAGGGTCCCGGCAGCGGCGTAAAATAGTCTTGATGACCCACAAGTATAGGGGTGTATCGTAGTATTTTCGAGGAAGTGAAACCCAATTTATTGATTCACACAAGGAGCCAAAGAATATTTATCAGCCTTAACAACTGAGTTGTCAATTCAGCTACACTGAAACAATCTTGCTCACAGCAGCTTATCAAGAGAGCAGCTTTGTAGTATGAATAGTAAAATGGCAGAGTAAAGCAAAGACAGTAGTAACACAAGCAGTAGCAGTGGGATTCGAGTGCGGTAGGCATAGGGATGGATGGACGGGCGTTGCGTGGACAAGACAATCCACATAGCAATCAGAACATAGGGCAATTGTAGATAAATAAGATAAAGCATCCAAGTACTAGACAATCCTAGGCATGTGTTCCATATATAGTCATACGTGCTCGCAATGAGAACTTGCACAACATCTTTTGTCCTGACAGTCTGTTTGCAGCGGGGCCTCTAGGGAACTACTGGCAATTAAGGTGCTCCTTTTAATAGAGCACCGGAGCAAAGCATTAACACTCCGTGAACACATGTGATCCTCACATCAAAGCCTTTCCCTTTCGGTTATCCCGATTTCTGTCACTTCGGGGCCATAGGTTCCGGACAACGACGTGTGTATACAACTTGTAGATAAGACCCAAAACAATACTATCATAATGAATCAATAATAAGTTCAGATCTGAAATGATGGCACTCAGGCTCTAGTGACAAGCATTAAGCACAACAAGTCGCAACAAAGTCATAACGCACTAATAAAAGATACTAGGCACCATGCCCTAACAATCTGATATCATTACATGAACGATCTCATCCAATCCCTACCATCCCCATAGCCTACAGCGGGGGATTACTCACTCATAGATGGGGGAAACATGGATGGTCGATGGAGAAGCAATGGTGATGATGATGGCGATGATCTCCTCCAATTCCCTGTCCCGGCAGGGTGCCAGAACGAAGTTTCTGGTGCTCTTTTGTGGAATCTGATGGTGGTGGCGGAGTGGAACTCCTTCTGGAAAAACGTCGAACCCCCCTAAGTTTTTAGGTCAGAAGGCTCCTTATAGGCGAAGAGAGAGACTGAGGGGGTGCCTGGGGGGCCCACACCACCCCCTGGCGCAGCCTGGACTGGCCCGCGCCAACAGGTGGTGTGTGTTGGAGATATGCCCAAGAGGCAATAATAAAAGTGGTTATTATTATATCTTTGTGTTTATGATGAATGTTTACATCCCATGCTATAATTGTATTGTAAGGAAACACTAATACATGTGTGTTTTGTAAACATAAAAGAGTCCCTAGTAAGCCTCTTGTGGAACTAACTTGTTGATTAATTGATGATCATGGTTTCCTGATCATGGACATTGGATGTCATTAATAACAAGGTTATATCATTAGGAGAATGATGTGATGGACACACACCCATAGTAAGCGTAGCATAAGATCAAGTCATTAAGTTCGTATTGCTATAAGCTTTCAAATGCATAGTAACCTAATCCTTCGATCATGAGGTTATGTTAATCACCATCACCGGATGGGTACTTTGATGACATCAAACACCGCTTCGTAACTGGGTGGTTATAAAGGTGTCATTGGGTATTCTGAAAGTATGTGTTGAAGCGCATGGACCAAGATTAGGATTTGTCCATCCATATGACGGATAGATATGCTCTGGGCCCTCTCGGTGGAATGTCATCTAGTTAGCTTGCAAGCATGTGACTAGGTCACAAGGGATGACATAACATGGAACGAGTAAAGAGTACTTATCAGTAACGAGGTAGAAGTAGGTATAGAGATACCGACGATCAAACCTCGGATAAGTAGAATATCGCGTGACAAAGGGAATTGGTTTCATATGTTAATGGTTCTATCGATCACGAAGTCATCGTTGAGTATGTGGGAGCCATTATGGATCTCGAGATCCCGCTGATGGTTATTGATCGGAGAGGTGTCTTCATCATGTCTGCATATTCACGAACCGTAGGGTGACACACTTAAGGTTCGAAGTTGTTTTAAGTAGATATGGAATGTGCGTTGGAGACCGAATGTTGTTCGGAGTCTCGGATTGGATCCAGGACATCACGAGGAGATCCGGAATTATCCGTAGAATAAGATTCATATATTGGGGATCATTTTCTAAGTTAGGAAATGTTCCGGAGTATTTATATGGGGATTCTAGAAGGTTTCGGAATGTTCCGGAAGGTTCTAGAAGATTTCTTGGAGTTTGCTTGAAAACCAAGAAAGGATCAAGGAATCCTTGTAGGGCAAGACAAGGAGTAGTGGGGGAGGAGGACTCCTTCCCCCTTCCCAATCCGCCGGCCAAGGAGGGAGGGGAGTCCTACTAGGACTCCCCCTCCCATGGCGCCTCCCTCCTTTAAATAGAGGGGTGGAGGCGCCACCCCCTTGCCCCCTCACAATCCGCAAACCCTAGCCGCCTCTCTCCTCCTCCTTCCCTCTACTCTGGCTTAGGCGAAGCCTTGCAGAATTCTCTACTCCACCACCACCACACCGTCGTGCTGCTGGGATTCCGTGGAGAAGATCTACTACCTCCGCTGCTCACTGGAACAGGGAGAGGAAGGTCTGCTTCGACTCCGCATGTGTGACCGACTACGGAAGCACTGCCGGAAAGCGGCGCCGGAAGGATCGTCCACTCGATCTTGAGATCGGCAAGTGATCGACTACATCAACCACGAGATCCGATCTCGTAACGCTTTCGGGTCTACAAGGGTTAGTACAGATCTATCTCGTTGCACATGTCTAATAGATTAGATCTTGGCTTTTATCTAGATTAGATCTGGGTTTTGTTCGTTCTTGCGGTAGAAATTTTTTGTTTTCCATGCTACGAACCCATCAGTGGTATCAGAGCCAGATGGCGCGTAGATCTGTTGCACGAGTAGAACACAATGGTTTTGTGGGCGTTGGTGCTCGTGCCATCTTTTGCTTTGTGTACTTTGCATCTTGCGGTATGGTGGGATGAAGCGGCTCAGGCTAACCTTACATGTCATCGCACATGAGACTTGCTCCATGCTTGTCGTGTAACTTGCTTTGCACAAGTGGCTTTGCGGGTGTCTGTATCTCCCACCATAGTATAGATCCAATCTACACTTTGCACTTGATAGCACTTGTATCAACGTTGTGGTTCAGTTTCGTAGGTAAGATCCATTCTTATTCGAAAGCCCCAAACCACGTAAAACATGCAAAGAAAATTAGAGGCATCTAACTTGTTTTTGCAGGGGTTTTGTGATGTGATATGGCCATCATGTGATTGTGATTATATTTGATGTATGCAATGATCCTTGTTGTAATATGGCAACGGCGGAGAACTAATGGTTGTCTTTAATTACATTAAGTCCTGCGTGTCTATTCATCTTGTAATAGCTTTATTCCAAGTAGTTGTAATAGTTGCTAGTGATGATGGACAACCATGAAGCGGCGCCATTGACCTTGGCAATCTTTGGTGATGATGGAGATCATGTCCGTGCTTTGGAGATGGAGATCAAAGGCATAAGAAGAAAGGGCTATATCATATCACACTAATTATGAATTGCCTGTGATGTTAATCCTTTATGCATCTTGTATTGCTTAGATCGCGACGGTAGCATTATAAGATGATCCCTCTCACTAAATTTCAAGTAATAAAGTGTTCGTCCTTAGTTGGCACCGTTGCTAAGACTCGTCGTCTCGAAGCATCTCGTGATGATCGGATGTGATAGATTCTACGTGTGCATACAACGGGTGCAAGCCAGATTTGCACATGCGGAAACTAAGGTTAATCTTGACGAGCCTAGCATGTACAAACATGGTCTCGGAACACGGAATACCGAAAGGTAGAGCACGAGTCATATAAGTGATATGATGAACATGAAGATTGTTCGCCGATGAAACTACATCTTCTCTCGTGAAGATCGGACTTGGTGTAGTGGACTTGGTTCGTGTAATCACTAAGACAATGTGAGGGATGTTGTTTTGAGTGGGAGTTCACCTAGTTAATTTAAGAATTAAAATTGAACTCAATTTATCATAAACTTAGTCTAAACTACTTGCAAATTTGTTGTAGATTATGGCGAATCTCTCCATCAATTTCAATGCGTTCCTAGAGAAAGAAAAGCTTAAGAACAATGGAAGCAACTTCACGGACTGGCTCCGTGGTCTGAAGATTGTCCTTAGGGCTGGTTAGTTGACCTATGTGCTCGAAGCACCGCTAGGTGACCCACCTGCAGAAGATGCCACCGATGACGTAAAGAATGTTTACGCCACTCGGAAAAATCATTACTCCACAGTTCAGTGTGTCATCATGTACGGTTTAGAAACGGAGCTTCAGAAGCGCTTTGAGCACCACGACCCGTTCAAGATCATTAAGGAGCTCAAGCTCATTTTTGAGACTCACGCGGCCGTGGAGAGCTATGAGGCCTCCGAAAAGTTCTTTAACTCTAAGATGGAAGAGGGAAGCTCCGTTAGCGAGCACGTGCTCACCATGTCTGGGCACGCAAAAAAGCTCCAAGAGTTGGGGATAACGATTCCTAATGAGTTAGGGATTCACCGTGTCCTCCAATCACTGCCACCGAGTTATAAGAACTTTGTGATGAACTACAATATGCACTGCATGAACAAGACGTTGCCTGAACTATCGTCCATGCTGAAAACTGCTGAAGTGGAGATCAAGAAGGAACACCAAGTGTTGATGGTCAATAAGACCACCAATTTCAAGAAACAGGGCAAGCCTAAGAAAAAGGGCAACTTCAAGAAGGACGGCAAGAAAGCTGCCGCACCTGCTAAGAAACTGAATGCTTCTACTGCAAGGGTGCTGGTCACTAGAAGCGTAACTGCCCCAAGTACCTGGCGGATCTGAAGAACGGCAACATCAAGAAGAAAGGTATATTTGATATACATGTTATTGATGTGTATCTTACTAGTAATCGTAGTAGTGCACAGGTATTTGATCTTTGGTTCGTTGCTCATATTTGTAACTCGAAACAGGAGCTGCGGAATAAACGAAGACTGGTGAGAGACGAGGTGACGATGCGCGTTGGAAATGGCTCCAAGGTTGATGTGATCGCCGTCAGCACGCTCCCTCTACATCTACCTTCGAGATTAGTTTTAAATTTAAATAATTGTTATTTGGTGCCTGCGTTAAGCATGAACATTATATCTGGATCTTGTTTATTGCGAGACGGTTACTCTTTTAAGTCTTAGAATAAAGGTTGTTCGATTTATATGAGTAATATCTTTTATGGTAATGCACCTGAGATGAATGGTTTATTCTTATTGAATCTCGATAGTAGTGATACACATGTTCACAACATAGATGCTAAATGAATAAAGTTGAATGATAATTCTACATACATGTGGCACTGTCGTCTTGGTCACATTGGAGTGAAGCGTATGAAGAAACTCCATTATGATGGACTTCTTGAATCACTTGATTTTGAATCACTTGAAAGATGCGAAGCATGTCTAATGGGAAAAATGACTAAGACTCCATTTTCTGGAATAATGGAGCGAGCTACAGACTTATTGGAAATAATACATACCGATGTGTGCGGTCCAATGAGTGTAGCGTCGCGTGGTGGATATCGTTATGTTGTCACTTTCACGGATGACTTAAGTAGATATGGGTATGTCTACTTTATGAAACATAAGTCCGAAACTTTCGAGAAGTTTAAGGAATTTCAAAGTGAAGTGGAAAATCATCATAACAAGAAGATTAAGTTTCTGCGTTCTAACCGCGGAGGTGATTATCTAAGTTATGAGTTTGGCATGCATTTAAAGAAATGTGGAATACTTTCGCAGTTGATACCGCCGGGAACACCACAGCGTAATGGTGTGTCCGAACGTCGTAATCGAACTCTCTTAGATATGGTTCGGTCTATGATGTCTCTTACAGATTTACCGCTATCGTTTTGGGGCTATGCATTAGAGACAGCCGCATTCACTTTAAATAGGGCACCATCTAAATCCATTGAAACGACACCGTACGAATTGTGGTTTGGTAAGAAACCTAAGTTGTCGTTCCTTAAAGTTTGGGGTTGCAAAGCGTATGTAAAGAAGTTACAACCTGATAAGCTTGAACCCAAAGCGGAGAAATGCATCTTCATAGGATACCCTAAAGAAACAATTGGGTATACCTTCTATCATAGATCCGAAGGCAAAGTTTTCGTTGCCAAAAATGGATCCTTTCTTGAGAAGGAGTTTCTCTCGAAGGAAGTGACTGAAAGGAAAGTAGAACTCGACGAGGTTATTGAACCTTCTCTCGGAGTTGAGAGTAGCGCAGCACCGAAAGATGTTTTTGTGCCGCCTGCACCAATTAGAGAGGAAGCTCATGATGGTGATCATGAAACTTCGAACGAAGTTACTGCTGAACCTCGCAGGTCAACGAGGGTTCGTACCACTCCTGATTGGTATGACTCTGCCTTGAATGTCATGTTGGTGGACAACACTAATGACCTTGCGACGTATGAAGAAGCTATGGTGAATCTAGATTCCGACAAATGGCTAGAAGCCATGAAATCCGAAATGGGATCCATGTACAAAAACCAAGTATGGACTGTGGTGGACTTACCGGATGGCCGTAAGGCTGTCAAGAACAAATGGATTTTCAAAAGAAAAACAGATGTTGATGGTAATGTTACCGTCTATAAAGCTCGACTTGTCGTGAAAGGGTTCCGACAAATTCAAGGAGTTGACTACGATGAGACTTTCTCACCAGTAGCGAAGCTAAAGTCTATGAGGATTTTGTTAGCAATTGCTGCATATTTCGATTATGAGATTTGGCAGATGGATGTCAAAATGGCGTTCCTTAATGGTGACATTGAGGAAGAGTTGTATATGGTACAACCCAAGGGTTTTGTCGATCCTAGTGATGCTGACAAGGTATGCAAACTTCAGTGCTCCATTTATGGACTGAAGCAGGCATCCCGGAGTTGGAATCAACGTTTTGATAAAGTAATCAAAAACTTTGGATTTATACAAACTTATGGAGAAGCTTGTATTTACAAGAAAGTGAGTGGGAGCTCTGTAGCATTCCTAGTACTATATGTAGATGACATATTGTTGATTGGGAATGATATAGAACTTATTAATAGCGTCAAAACCTATTTGAATAATAGTTTTTCAATGAAGGAACTTGGCGAAGCGGCATATATTCTAGGCATCAAGATTTATAGAGATAGATTAAGACGCCTAATAGCGCTTTCACAAAGTACATACTTAGACAAAGTTCTAAAGAAGTTTAGAATGGAAGAGAGCAAGAAAGGGTTCGTGCCCATGTTGTCAAGTAAGACCTTGAGTAAGACTCAAAGTCCGGCTACGGCAGAAGATAGAGAAAAGATGAATAATATTCCCTATGCCTCGGCCATAGGTTCTATCATGTATGCCATGCTGTGTACAAGACCGGATATAGCACATGCTGTTAGTTTGACTAGCAGATATCAAAGTGATCCTGGAATAGAACACTGGACAGCCGTCAAGAATATCCTAAAGTACCTGAATAGGACTAAGGATATGGTTCTTTCTTATGGAGGTGATGAACAGCTTATTGTAAACGGTTACACTTATGCTAGTTGGAACACCGATCCAGATGACTCGAGTCACGATGCGGATCGTATTTATTTTGAATGGTGCTGCGGTGAGCTGGAGGTGCCAAGCAAAGCGTTGTGGCGAAATCTTCAATCAATCGGAATACATAGCTGCCGGAGGCTGCACAAGAAGCCATATGGATGAAGGAGTTCATTATTGAACTTGGCGTGGTTCCCAGTCGTTGGACCCGATGGCCATCTCTGTGACAACACAGGTGCCATAGCTAATGCAGGAGCCAAGGTCACATAGCAAGTGAAGCACATCAAGCTACGTTTCCATGCTATTCGCGAGTATGTCCGAGATGGTGACATAAAGATTTGCAAAGTACACACTGATCTGAATGTGGCAGATCCGTTGACTAAACCTCTACCTAGAGCAAAGCATGACCAACACCAGAACGCCATGGGTGTTAGGTATATTACCATGTAATCTAGATTATTGACTCTAGTGAAAGTGGGATACTGTTGGAGATATTCCCAAGAGGCAATAATAAAAGTGGTTATTATTATATCTTTGTGTTTATGATGAATGTTTACATCCCATGCTATAATTGTATTATAAGGAAACACTAATACATGTGTGTTTTGTAAACATAAAAGAGTCCCTAGTAAGCCTCTTGTGGAACTAGATTGTTGATTAATTGATGATCATGGTTTCCTGATCATGGACATTGGATGTCATTAATAACAAGGTTATATCATTAGGAGAATGATGTGATGGACACACACCCATAGTAAGCGTAGCATAAGATCAAGTCATTAAGTTCGTATTGCTATAAGCTTTCAAATGCATAGTAACCTAATCCTTCGATCATGAGGTTATGTTAATCACCATCACCGGATGGGTACTTTGATGACATCAAACACCGCTTAGAATCGGGTGGTTATAAAGGTGTCATTGGGTATTACGAAAGTATCTGTTGAGCGCATGGACCAAGATTGGGATTTGTCCATCCATATGACGGATAGATATGCTCTGGGCCCTCTCGGTGGAATGTCATCTAGTTAGCTTGCAAGCATGTGACTAGGTCACAAGGGATGACATAACATGGAACGAGTAAGAGTACTTATCGATGCGAGGTAGAAGTAGGTATGGAGATACCGACGATCAAACATCGGATAAGTAGAATATCGCGTGACAAAGGGAATTGGTTTCATATGTTAATGGTTCTATCGATCACGAAGTCATCGTTGAGTATGTGGGAGCCATTATGGATCTTTAGATCCCGTTGATGGTTATTGATCGGAGAGGTGTCTTCATCATGTCTGCATATTCACGAACCGTAGGGTGACACACTTAAGGTTCGAAGTTGTTTTAAGTAGATATGGAATGTGTGTTGGAGACCGAATGTTGTTCGGAGTCTCGGATTGGATCCAGGACATCACGAGGAGATCCGGAATTGTCCAGAGAATAAGATTCATATATTGGGGTTCATTTTCTAAGTTAGGAAATGTTCCGGAGTATTTATATGGGGATTCTAGAAGGTTTCGGAATGTTCCGGAAGGTTCTAGAAGATTTCTTGGAGTTTGCTTGAAAACCAAGAAAGGATCAAGGAATCCTTGTAGGGCAAGACAAGGAGTAGTGGGGGAGGAGGACTCCTTCCCTTCCCAATCCGCCCGGCCAAGGAGGAGGGAGTCCTAGGACTCCCCCTCCATGGCGCCTCCTCCTTCAAATAGAGGGTGGGCGCCACCCCTGCCCCCTCACAATCCAAACCCTAGCCGCCTCTCTCCTCCTTCCCTCTACTCGGCTTAGGCGAAGCCTGCGAATTCTACTCCACCACCACCACCACACGTCGTCTTGCTGGGATTCCGTGGAGAAGATCTACTACCTCCATTGCTCATTTGGAACAGGGAGAGGAAGGTGCCGCCGACTCCGCGTGTGACCGATCATTGCGCGTTCGAACAGCTGCGAAAGGATCGTCCACTCGATCTTGAGATCGGCAAGTGATCGACTACATCAACCACGAGATCCGATCTCGTGGCTTTCAGTCTACAAGGGTTAGTACAGATCTATCTCGTTGCACATGTCTAATAGATTAGATCTTGGCTTTTATCTATATTAGATCTGGGTTTTGTTCGTTCTTGCGGTAGAAATTTTTTGTTTTCCATGCTACGAACCCATCAGTGTGGCCATCCCAGGGCTCTTCTCCGTCTCGTATTCTGACTCCTGGAGTCTTCGGGTGAAATAGGATTTTTGGCATATTTTCCGGGATTTTTCCTGATAGTTGATTTTCTGCACAAAAAGTAGACACCAAGGCAATTCTGCTAAAAACAGCGTCAGTTTGCATTAGTTGCATCCAAATCACACAAGTATAGAGGAGAAATAATAGCAAAAGTGTTCGGGAAAGTAGATACGTTTTGGACGTATCATACGCCAATGTGACCAAGACGGCAATGCCACATAAACATGGAATTATCATCATTATGCTTACAACGTTTAGCATCAATATTATGGATGTGAGTATTGCAATCAAGATCTAGCAAGAATAAACCATTAATCACAAGCGCATGAACATAAAAGACGTCATCCATATAAATAGAACAACCACTTGTTCCAGATTTAAATGAATAACGATCTTGCAATAAGCAAGATCCACTTACACTATTCATACTCAATGCGAGTACATAGTAGAATTTATTCAAAACTAGAATCAATCTTGACGGCAGATGTAGAGATAACGTGCCAACGGCCACCACATCGACTTTCGTGCCATTGCCGACACGCATCGTTACCTCGTCCTTTCCAAGCCGCCTCTTACTCCGCAGCTCCTGTTGGGAGTTACATATGTGAGCAACAGAACCGGTATCAAATACCCAGGTGTTCCTCCTGGCGTTGGTAAGGAACACATCTATAACATGTATATCACATATACCTTTGTCTTTGGCGGCAATCTTGCCAGATTTCTTGGCCTCAATGTACTTGGGGCAATTGCGTTTCCAGTGCCCATCCCCTTTGCAGTAATAGCACGTGGTACCGGACCTAGGGCTGGGCCCAGTAGCCTTAGAGGTGTTGGCAACTACTTTACCATCCTTCTTTGACTTGTTGCCCTTGCCCTTTGTCCCCGACCTTTTAAAGTTAATGGTCTTATTGACCATTAACATCGTGTGCTCTTTCTTGATTTCTACCTCAGCAGTTTTGAGCATGGCGAACACTTTAGCAAGGGTCTTAGTCATCCCTTGCATGTTGTAGTTCATCACAAAACTCTTATAGCTAGGGGGCAGCGAGTGCAGCACCCTATCTATAGAGAACTCCTCCGGGATTTTGCAATCCAGGGCGTTTAAGCGCTTAACGTTCCCAGACATTTTGACCACGTGCTCACTAATGCTGCTGTGCTCTTCCATTTTAGCAGAGAAGAAGAGCTCGGAAGCATCATACCTCTCCGCACGAGCCTGTGGAGCAAAGACGACCTTGAGATCCTCAATGATCTCAAAAGCATTCATCTTCTCAAAACGCTTTTGAAGCTCCGGCTCCATGGCATAGAGCATTCCACTCTAGATGAGGGAGAAATCGTCCGCCTTGGACTGCCAGACATTCTTTTCGTCCTGGGAGGCGGAATCTGCAGGCTTAGCCGGAAGCTCAGCCTCGATGACATAAGTCAACTTGTAGGGGACTAGGAGGATCCTAATATTGCGGAACCATGCGGTGAAGTTGGTTCCATCAGTTTTCAGCTTGTCCTTCTCGAGGAAACTTCTAAGGTTGAAGGTGGGTGGGCGAGACATCTACAAAGGATTTGCAAAGTATTTAGACTATGTTCATATTAATGAGTTCAAGTTTTAACTAAAAGAACTCCCACTCAAACGAACATCCCTATATTCATTTGAGTGATCACATGATCCCAATCCGCTGCACCTCCCCCGATCGTCACGGCCATTAGTGCAGTTTCAAAGGTGGACATTCCCCAATGTCGATCACATCAACCATGTGATTCATGCTCGACCTTTAGGTCTCTTGTATTCTGAGGCCATGTCTACACATGCTAAGCTCGCCAGTTCTAACTCGTGTGTATTCACAGTGCAACATGGCTTACACCCATTATATGCGAACGTAGATATGTCTGAGACCCAGGCCTGTAACCCTGGATTGCCTCATACTGAAGAACTTTCTTGGTGGTGCACACACAAGGGGAATACGATAACTGGAATACTATGAGGGATTATCTTATTATGCTACTGTCTACTAAGTATACTAGCACAATAAGTAATACTTCAAAAGTAAAGTGTTATGACATGGTTATAGCTTTATGATCATCATCAATAGCCTTAAAGTTTCACAAACTTGTCAATGCCATGTTATAACACTTGCCCCTATGCAATAATGAAGATAGACGCCTCTATATTAACTATTGCATGTTTTACGCGGCTTTAGGGCTTTCGCAGTAGAACCCCTTCCCACCTACGAACATTGAGCCACGACATGGATTCAATGATTGCCGTTCTTCTTACCTTTTCAGGGCCCTCCAGTGTCAATGCCATATCAACTACTGTAGAGAGACAGACACCCCCCTAAGCCACTTTGATTTGTGGACCAATCTCGTGAATCACCACGTGAGGTTGGTTGGGGGCCGCTTCATCAAACAGTGCCGCGATATGAACAATAACACTAAAGAGAGTAGCAACTAGAGAATCAATGCCCACATATTGCTATGTGTTCTATCCGTACGAGATGTCTACCCATAGACCCGTTCTGATACCACTGAAGGGTTCCGTAGCAGAAAACAAAAAAATTCTATCTACTCGAACACTAATACCAGGATCTATACTATGTAGACATAAGTAACGGAGAAGGAGTATAGTATTCATACCTTTGCAAACAGAGGCACGCCTTACGCAGGAAGGCGTATATTGATGAAGACGAGCAGCACCCCAAGGGTGGTGCCTCCGAAGTACTACACACGTCTGGTGTAGGCGGCGTCTCCCGGGATCCGATCCAGCCGAGCAGCGGAAGAAGAAGATGCCGGACCGAAGATCACACGACGGTAGTGTGAAGGTGGAGAACTCAAATCCCTCGAGGTCCTCCCGAATATTACGGAGAAGTCCTCAGAGGAATATGAGAGAGAGAATGAGAGAATTGGATGCCTCCAAAGGGGTGGGGGAGACCCCTATATATAGTAGGAGGGGGGCTCACCACCTAGGGGCTAGGCGGTGTGGGACTAAACCCCACACCCGCCGGCCACCTAGGGGCTGCCGCCAGCCCTAGGTGGGCCCCACTTGGGCGGCCCACCAAGACAAGGCTGGCCGGCCCCCTCCCCTTAGGCGCCTTGCCCTCTTGGGCCTCCCTTCGGTTGAGGCCCATTAGCATTAAGAAGCCTTTAATAATAAAATGAAATATATATTTAATATTAATTCTCCAATTAACATTCAAATACATATATTATCATATTCCTTTGCTTCGGAACTCCTTCCGAACCCCTTCCGATCACCATCGGATGTTACCTGGAACTATTTCGGTTTCTCTCTCTCTATTTCTCCTACGGTACCTTATCTATCCCTAAGCACCCCCACCCTTAAGCGTGACATCCTTCGGTTCGGGAACACTCCGGACATGATTGAGAATCCTCTCACATCAATGATCATCAACGGGACCTGGATGCCCATGATGACCCCCGTGCATTCCACGAATCTTATCGCTCGAACCGTGAATAGTCGTTTCCCGTTCCCTTTGCCACTTGATACCTAGTTCATCCGAGACTTGATCTTCGATATCTCCATACCTTAGTTCGATCTTGTTGCCGATGAACTTGTTTACTCGTTCCCATGCTGTTGCATTCTGTGACCCAGTCACATGCTTGCAAGCTTTGTTAATGCAACGTCACCGAGATGGCCACATATGTATCTATCCGTTATATGGACTGGCAAATCCTGGTCTTGATATGTACTCCTCTACGCGCTCCTTCGGGAAACCTGAGTGGCATCTTTTCGATCACCCAATCACGGTATGATACTTGATAACCATCTAAGCTCCCTCCAAAACGGTGATTTGCATTATCTCAAAGTCTAAGGATCAGGTTGCGAGGTTTCATGCGTTTTATCATCAATGGTGAACTTTGTAACTAGATCTCATTGAGACACAACTATCGGATGTTTGTCTATCACGTCATTCAACCAATGACGTGACCTCATTGTCAATTGGCATAAATGCCCATGATCTTGAAATCCAGATCATCCTCATGACCAATGAACTAGTTCGCTAGAGGTAACTAGAGACACGGTTTGTTTACATACCACACGTGTATTAACGTTTCGTATTAACACAGTTATAGCACAGTACGAAACGTACTATGAACATATAGGAGATATATCAAACAATACACTTTATTATTTGCCTCTAGGGCATAACTCCTTCAGAAATCTAGGGGGTGGATCTACGGGGCGCACGGGCTAGGGTATGGCTGGAAACTGAGCACCGAAGCGCTTGGATGCCTCCAAATTTTGCGTGTGTCCCTAGGATATGTATAAAAGTGTGGTGAGATGTTGATAATTACAATATTTAGCCCCCGGGTGCGGGTCTGTTCAGAAGCATGCGATCACACTTAGAAAGATACTGCATTTGTAGCCGTCGGCGTAGATGTGACCATTTGGTCATATAACCGGCCACATGTGCAGGCTGTGCCGGCGGCTTAGCTGTCGGTGTAGGTTCCACGCTATGTTGACGGTTTAGCTGTCTATGTAGGTTCCACTCTATGCCGATGAAGCTGCTCGTTCGGAAGGCCCTGTGACTGACATGTGTGTAGGCGCTGACAGCGCCAAAGGACCGTTAGCCAGGTTCGTGGGGCCCATCTGACTTAGGACAATGGTTTAGACGCCGACGACTCAGTTTGGCCATCGGCCTACCAGCTATGCTGAAGACAAACGAGTCCGAGCTGACGTCGTCTTACGCCGACGGCTTTCTCTGCGCTGACGACAAAGTCTGAGCAGACGTCGTCACTATTAGGGAAAATCTTATAGCCGGATTCCTTACCGCCGACGAAGAGGTCACGGGGGTCGCCGGCAGTAAGGCTATCCAGGCCTTCCTCGCGGTACCGCTGGCAAACTAAACATGCACCGCAGGGGCTTGGTCAGTTATCGCCGGCGAACAATTTTAACGAGCGCTGGGGCTGTGGAGGGTCGCGTGTCCTAGATGGGCTAGCCTTTACCGTCGGTGAATAAAGCCCTTAGGCGCCGGGGGTACGATGGGCTCGATGGGCCACCGGGCCGAAAAAAGCAAGTTGTCGCCGGTGAAGTTAGCACTGAGGAGCGGGGGGTAAGTGCGGGCCCCACCTGTAAGTGCGCACGCGAAAATCCCCAATTCCCACTCGTCGCACACGAACGCTAGCCACACAGCAGCCCCTTCGATCTCTCTCTGGCGACCCGCCCCGCCGTTGTGCCTTGCCGCCCCCTCGCTCCGCCGTCGTCGTCCCTACACACCGTCGTCGTCCCGCATCCCCCTCGCTGTCGCCGTGGAGGTCTGCCCACCGTCATCCGCCTGCCGTCATCGTCTGTGCGCTCATCGTCGTGCTCGTCTTGGTGGTACATCGCCCTCTCCCCTCTCTTCCTCTCTCCCTTGTCGTCCCTAACCGGAGGATCGGATCGGATTGGATTAGTTAACATTAGTTCGGATTAATTAGATTAGTTAGTTTATCGGCCGATTAGGTGCTAGTTGTTTCTACAGATTAGGTGCTAGTTAGTTCATCAGATCATCATTAGGTGCTAGTAGTGATCAGATTAGGTGCTAGTTGTTTCTACAGATTAGGTGCTAGTTAGTTCATCAGATCATCATTAGGTGCTAGTAGTGATCAGATTAGGTGCTAGTAGTAATCAGATTAGTAATCAGATCATGCTGTCAAGAATTCACTTCTCCATCATATTTAAATTAGTTAGTGGTTTTATTTAAATCTAAGAATCATGTTGTCTAAGAATCATTGTATTGTTTTTACTTGTACACTGTTTTTGCTAATATGTTTGCTTGTCTGTTTAAGTAGTATGGCGCAGTGGGAGCCGAAGTACCGTGGTGTGTATAAGAAGCCGACGAGGATCCCCACTTGGGAGGCTAAGATCACCATCGATGGGATTAGGTGCCACCTTGAGACATGGCAGTCCCCCGAGGAGGCGGCACGTGCCTATGACTGCATGGCAGTCTAGCACAGGGGGCTAGGGCGACCCTCAACTTCCCCGAGGATCGAGCTAGGGTCATTCAGAATAGGCCTGTGGGTATGAGAGTCACCACGAGGGCGGAGGAGCAGGAGCACCGAGTGGTTGAGAGACAGCTTGTTGACCCCTTGGTGCCGGCGCTCCGCGCGGATACTACCGTGATGAAGAAGCAGTATGAGGTCTTGGCGACCATTACGCGCCAGCAGCCCGTCCAGGAGGCGGGTCCCTCTAGGTACGACGACGTGGGTTCCTCCACCGTGCGTTCTCACGTCCCGTACTACGGGTTCAGCTCCGGCGACTTCACCGTCACACCCACTTCGTCTGCTTCCCTAGGTTCCTTAGGTTTGTCGTCTGACGAGGACGGGGACGTCTGATCTAGCTATACACTGTCATATATTACTTTAGACTTATCCTGCTAGACTTTGTCATATATATATATAGGAAAAATCTTTCTTACTCCTGGGTGTAGTTACACCCACGTCTAATATACCACCATACAGAAGTATACGTGATACTTTATCAGTTTGAGTGTGTTCATATACTATATCTAAGATACTTCAAATCAAGTTACACAAAAAAATTCAAATATAGTCCGAGTTTGCACTATATATCCGAAATACCTTCATATTTGTACGTAAAAAGAAGAGTATGTGAAAAATTTATACATACTACCTTAAAAGTAGTATATATACTACCAATTAGTCTTATAATACTTCATACTACGCGTAGATACTCTCCGGTATGATAGATACTGCCTAGATAGTGTGAAACATACGTGGGTGTAACTACACCCGGATGTAGTATGAATATGTCCTATATATATATATATATATTACTTATCCTGCTACTTGTCATATATATTACTTATCCTGCTAGAATTTGTCATATATATTACTTATCCTGCTACTTAATTAGTTTATAACTATGTTTACTATTTGTCTTCTTTCTAGACAAATAAATAGAATGGATGCAACAACTGTGCACAACCATTGGGGAGGTGCATGGACAAGAAGTTCCCCATAGTGCTCCCTGTCGGGTTTGAGGTTAGGACGGTATGTGCTCTATGAGATACACAGTATCATAGATGTATATATATATATATAATAAAAATAAACCATGGACTTTGTTGTATTGTTATTGTTTTACTCAGTCCCTTGCGCTTGACGACGGGACTTCATGGACCATTTCCAAAGAAACACCATGGACAATGTCGTGTTTGAGGTCACTTTGATATCAGATGCTGATCTCGACAGGAGTTATGTGGTTACAGTGACCAACATAGCGATTAGGACATCTTTCAGTGGACCTGGCTAGATAAACTTTTTAAATGATCATGACATGCAATACGGAGACAAGATAAAGATATTTCTCATACATCAAGCATTCGTAATCTACTACATGTACACGCCCCCCGACGATGATATCCAACATTAAGCTAGCTATGTAGTTGAGACCATCCTTATATGTCGTTTACTCTATACATGCATTCTTTTTTAACTTCTTCTCAATATATATAGATTGGATTATAGCGAAAAAGCATGCGGCAATTGTAGTCAACATAGTTGGGATTACATGGACAAGAAGATCACCGTACCGCTCCCTGCGAACTTTGGTATTAGGACGGTATGTTCTCTGAAATTCATGTGGAGAATGTAAATATATATATATATATGTTTAATGAAAATCACGACTAATTATTCTGTCCTATGTTTTTACCCAGTCAATCCTTTGCGGTGCACGACATGGCTTCATGGACCATCTCCATAGAAGCATGGATGAGGTTGTCGTGTTTATTGTCACTTTGACGCATCATAATCACCCCGATAGGACGTACCAGGTTAGGGTCACCAACGAGGAGGCCCGAACATATTTTAGTAGTCCTGGATGGAACAGACTCTTCATCTTGTACGACGACATGAAAGAGGGACGGAAGTTCAAGTTTTTTGCTCAGTCATACTTATGGCATCATCTATTTCACTTGCTTTCCTCCCGACTCTTCCGACGAGGGTGAAGATGAGTGAACTCTAGATAATGCTATATGAACCAATGTCCCAGCTATACTGAACATGTGGTGGTTACTGCTACTGTTTCCCGTGTTAATATGTATTTTGCTGTCATTATCCGGTATACCGTGTATTCCTGTATTCATCTGCTTATTCTGTTTATTTATTATTATTTTGCTCTGATACATAATACTGCCGGCGAACAAATTGTATTACCCCTGGCGAAGGGATGTGCGCCAGTGGTAGGAGACATTATCCCCGGCGAATGGGCTACTCGCTGGTGGTATTATAAGTTATCGTCGGCGAATCGTATGGTTCGCCGGCTGTAATGCATTATCGCCGGCGAGATGATCACCGGCGAACAGGTACTCGCCGGTGGTAGGCCATTTTGATGCGTCGGCGGTGAGCCTTTCCCTACTAGCGCGTGTTACACCGACGACCGCCGTCGGCATACAGATGGCAAACGGGGTTATGCTGTCGGGGCCTCGCCACATTCCTGAGTGATGCCATGCGGTGAAACTGTCCTGCTGCCGGAATTTGGCGCTTTGTGAGCGCTTGAGGCACGTTCAGACTATGTACAGATTAACGCGCAGTCGAAAACGTGTCAAGTGGCATCTGCCGGCGATGAAATGTACGGTTGTTGAGTATTTAATTAGTTCCGGGTTCTGACCTTGTGATCGTGAACTTGTCAACCAGCTGACCGATGTATTTTCTATGTCAGATACTAATAACAATGGCAATTTTTACTGACACTTGTACGCGACTGATGGTTTGTCTTTTACACCTGGATTTTCGGCAGAGACTACATTTGGCAGCATAAAAGCATCTTGTGCTCTTTGCTATAATCAACAGTATCCTACTCCCTCCGTTTTAAAATATAAGATGTTTTAGTTTTGTGAAGGGAGTGTATCTAGGCTACTTTTAGTGTGTAGGTTCACTCCAAACCTAGATGAACCTACACACTAAAAGAAGTCTAGATACACTTCTTTCACAAAACTAAAATATCTTACTCCCTCTGTTTCAAATTACTCCGCCGGCGCGCTTATGTAGGTGGGCTAGTACTTCCTCATTTCTCATTCAAAAAAATCCTAGGATTTTTGAAATAGATAGTATGAAATATGTACTACGTATACCAAAAATTCTAAGAATTTTTTGATGAAAAATGAAAGAATACTAGGCCACCTAGGTAAGCGTGCGCTCGGAGTAATTTGAAACAGAGGGAGTATATTTTGAAACGGAGGGAGTACATGAAACTGCACGAATCATCGATTACTTTGAATCTAGCTACTGCCTGCAGCTTTTTCCTGATATATAGGCTTAATTTAGCACGTCGGATGCGTCATCGTCATGAACGGTGTTCTTGACCTACAAGAAATAGAAATAACCAGGCTATTTCGCATCGGAATGTGATTGATAGTCGCAGAACGCCCAGAAGGAATCCACGGAGAGAGAAAACGATCGGTCGTCAGGCCGAGCGAGACCGTGGCCTCTTTGGACGAATGGTGAAGAGCGAAAGGGAAGCCAAATCTGACTCGAGAACGCATTGCTAGCGTGTTCATACAGCCAGCCGATGATCGTTCGAACGAGGTTGGGTAGCTAGCTATAGCTTCCTCGTGCGAAAGGGACCGCATATTCGTCGCTTCTGAATACTGTTTTTTTCGTGGCCGGCGGAGATGTGCCCTGTAACCCTCAAGACTAGATCTCTAGGTTATCCTCACACGGCCGGACATGCTAGATTTGCGAAAGGGAGAGAACTGTTCAGGACAAAGTTGTTTATAGGGATTCATTTGTAAACTTGTTGATTGGGTCTATAACTTTTGCATGGATGACCAAAGCGTCTATAGCTTAATCAACGACCTATTTGTGCCCAGATTAAAAAAAAGAGTTAGTTACCCTAAGCATGGATGATGTCTATTTACCCAAAATAAAATACATTTTTCTCAGGACAATTGTGCCAAAAAAAACATTGGAGAAGAAGACAAACTAGTAGTGTATCCAACAGAAGTTAGGGAATAATGCCACAGAACACGTGCTAATGCAACTGATTTGATAGGTGAACAGCCACGCTGACAATGATAATTTCATCTCATTCTTTAAAGAACTGCATCGTGTTTCACGAAAATAATACTCCCTCAATTCACAATTACCTCGCATCCTAAGTTTAGTCAAAGTCAAACTTTGTAAACTTTGACCATATTGTTAGGAAAAAATATCAATATTAACAACATATAAAAGTATTGAATTAGTATTATTATAAACTATATTTTCATATTATATGCATTGGAAATCATGGCTGTTGATATTTTTCCTTATATTGTTAGTCAAATTTTGCAAAACTTGACTTTGACTAAACCCAGAACGTAATTGTGAACGGAGGGAGTATACTCTCACTAGTAGAAAACGGACCTTTGGTCCAGGGGTATTATCCCCGGTTTTGCTATAAACCGGGACTAATGCCCCGGTCCAACGGCTAGATCTGGCCCCAGGAGGGTGGCAGGCACTAGCCCCGGTTCGAACGGGACCTTAAATCCCGGGTCGTGTAACAAACCGGGACTAAAGGGGTTCAGGCAGGCTGGGTCGGGCGCCAGACCCTTTAGTTCCGGTTTGTTATACGACCCGAGGCTAAAGGTTGACCTTTAGCCCGGGTTCTAGACACGAACCGGGACTAAATGTCTGGCTATATCTTCTTCCCCTGCCCGAGCCACCATTCAAGCTGGTGGCTCCTCTCTCTCTTTCTTGCTCAAGCTCGAGTTCATGCCCAATTTTTTCTCAAGATTTGTCTATATTTTGTGGTGCCCTATCTATCCAAAGGTTCTAAAAGGTAAGCAACTTCATCATTTGAACTCTTATTGCTATATTAGCTCATTTCATGCTCTATCTTGTAGATGGATTTGTGGATTTAGTTTGGTAGTTATTTTTGCAATGATAACATGAGATCGATGTTTAGATTCTATCTATCTTGTATTAATGTAAGGAACTCTGAGGTAAATATCACAATATGTGGATTCTATCTATATATATCTTGTTTTGCACATAGTCTCGAAATTTGATTTTAGAAGCACACAAATGCGTGAGTTCATCATTCTAACTAACTGGGCTAAATATCCTTCTTCGTCTACCTGCGTTCAACAAACTGAAAAAATTGTAACAAAGATAGGGTTAATTCATAAAAGTTTGATAAGAAGACATCACAGTACATCTTCGAGAAGCTCCTCTATGGCGAGCTCCTCGAAGATGTCTGAGGATAGGATCCTAAGACATCTTCGAGAGAAGCTCTGCCATAGTGGTGTCCCTCTCGCACCATCTTGGAGTTAATAACTTCTCTACCTATAGATTAATACACCGGGTAACTAAAACAATTCACATATTAGGGAGTGCCTCTATGGCGAGCTCCTCGAAGATGTCTGGGGACGGGATCCTAAGACATCTTCGAGAAGCTCTGCCGTAGTGGTGTCCCTGCTCTTGCACACCATATTTCAGTTTATATCTTCTCTAGCTAGATCAATATGCTGGTGGAGCTAACTAATTTCACATATTAGAGAGTGCCTTTACGGAGAGTGATACATTGCAAATGTATCTATAATTTTTGATTTACATGCTTAGTTTTATCCACTTTCTTGTGTTTTGTTCCAACTTTGGAGTACTTTTATTATGATTTCTTGGACTAACCTATTAACAAGAGCCATAGTGCCAGCTGCCTGTTTTCTGCTGTTTTTGGTTCCAGGAAAGTCAGAAAATGAATATTCTCGGAATTGACGGACAAAAGCAAAGTGCCTATTTTCCTAGGTCATCGGATGCGAATCACGAGACGGAGAAGGGCTGGGGGCCGGCCACACCACCTGGCTGCGTGGCCAGGCCTGGCCTGCGCCAGGGGGTGGTGTGGCCGACCCCAACACCCCCTCGGCCTCTCCTTCCGCCTATAAGATGCCCTCGGGATGAAAACCCTAAGTACCTGATCAAAAATCCACGAAAGAGTCTGTAGCTGCCGTCATCTCCATCCCTAGATCGGGAGGGATCTGAAGCTCTTCCCGGCACCCTGCCGGAGAGGGGAATTCACCCTGGAGGCCTTCTTCATCACCATGCAAGCCTCTGGTGTGATGCGTGAGTAGTTCATCCTTGGACTACGGATCCATGTAGTAGCTAGATGGTTGGTTCTCCTCCTTTGTGCTTTCATGTCTAGATCTTGTGAGCTCCGTTCATGATCAAGATCATCTATTTGTAATTCTGCATGTTGTGTTTGCGGGGATCCGATGGATATTGAGATGCTATTTCAGATTGATTATTCATTCTATCACCCTGGAGGTACTAGATGTGCTGTTGCTACTAGGGAGAAAACAACAATCCTTTGTTCATAGAACAATCGTATTGTTTACATTACACGCAATTCGTAAAGCATTAATCTGTTGCTTGCAACTTAATAATGGAGGGGGTTCGGATGATAACCTGAAGGTGGATTATTAGTCATAGATGCAGTTGGATGGCGGTCTATGTATAATGTTGTAATGCCCAATCAAGTCTCAAAGGAGTCAAGATGATTAGTATATGCATGTACTGCTTTCTCGATGTTTGTCAATTGCCCCGTTGTAATTTGTTCACCCAGCATGTTATCTATCTTAAGGAGAGCCACCTCTAGTTAACTATGGATCCCGGTCCTTTTCTTTTACATACAATCTACAAACTGTTTACTGCTTTGTGTTTACTTTCTACAAACTTTTACTTCTTTCCATTCGATACGTTTAATCCTTTGTTTTTCGCAAAACACGGTGAGATTGACAACCTCATCGCAAGTTGGGGACAAAGTTCTGTGGTTGTGTTGTGCAGGTCTCCACGTTGCTACTAGCACCGGTAGTGCGCCCTGCCAAAGCTCAGCTAGTAACACCTTTGGGGTGTTTCCTTGCTCATACTAGTTCGATTAAACCTTGGTTTCATAACTGAGGGAAAACTTGCTACTGTGCTCATCATACCTTCCTCTTGGGGTTCCCAACGAGATCTACGTCGATCGTCGAGCGCATCAAGCTATTTTCTGGCGACGTTGCCGGGGAGTCCCTCATAACCAATCTCTTTACTTTGTTGTTTTTGTTTTGCTTAGTTTCTTTTTGCTTTGTTTGCTTGTTTTGTTCTTTGAAAACACAAAAAAAATTAATTTTACTTTGTTTGCTTTCTTATTTGAAAACCCAAAAAATGACTACTCTTGAAAACACTAAGTTGTGTGACTTCACTAGCACCAACAACAATGATTTTATGAGCACTCCTATTGCTCCACCTGTGGCTGAAAATACTTTCTTTGAGATAAAACCTTCTTTGCTCAATCTTGTTATGAGAGAACAATTTTCTGGTATTGGTAATAAAGATGCTGCTTCCCATCTAAATAACTTTGTTGAACTTTGTGAGATGCAAAAGCATAGGGATATAGATGGTGATATTATTAAGCTGAAATTGTTTCCTTTCTCTTTGAGAGGAAAAGCTAAAGAGTGGTTGGATACCTTAACTAGGAATAGTATTGATTCTTGGACTAAGTGCAAAGATGCTTTTATTGGAAAATACTATCCTCCTGCTAAGATTATATCCATGAGAAGTGAAATAATGAAGTTTAAACAACTTGATAATGAGCATGTTTCTCAAGCTTGGGAAAGAATGAAATCTTTGGTAAAGAATTTTCCCACTCATGGACTGACTGCTTGGATGATCATCCAAACTTTTTATGCAGGATTGAACTATTCTTCAAGGAACCTATTGGATTCAGCTGCTGGAGGTACCTTTATGACCATCACTTTGGGTGCTGCAACAAAACTATTGGATAATATGATGGTTAATTATTCTGAATGGCATACTGAGAGAGCTCCACAAGGTAAGAAGGTAAATTCTGTTGAGGAAACCTCCTCCTTGAGTGATAAGATTGATATTATTATGTCTATGCTTGTTAATGAGAAAGCCCATATTGATTCAAATAATGTTCCTCTAGCTTATTTGGTTGCTCAAGAAGAGCAAGTTGATGTGAACTTCATAAGAAATAACAACTTTGGCAACAATGCTTATGGTAATAATGCTTATAGGAACAATTTTGGTAACAACAATTATAAGCCATACCCTCCCAACAATGGTAATGCTTATGGAAATTCTTACAACAATAATAAGAGTGCTCCCTCTGAACTTGAAGTTATGCTTAAAGAGTTTATTAGTAAACAAACTGCTTTCAATAAAACTATTGAGGAAAAACTCTCTAATGCTAAAAGAAATATAGCATCTTTGGCTGAAGCTCAATCTTCTTTGAATAAAATGGCTGCTAAACCTGAAACTAATGACAATCCCTTTGCAGCTACTAATGCCATACAAGTAAGAATTAATGAAAATGTTAGACTATTAGCTGAATTACATTCTAAGTGGGAAAGAGAAGATGAAATTTCTAGAAACATTAGTGTTTCTACTATTACCACCACTAGTGTTGAGGCTAGTAATAGTTCTACTACTTTAGATGATAAATTTGATTTTGATCTCGATGGTTGCAATATCTCTGAAGTTATTAAGTTCCTACAAAAGCTTGCTAAAAGTCCTAATGCTTGTGCTATGAACATGGCCTTTACAAAACACATTACTGATGCTCTCATAAAAATTAAAGAAGAAAAGATGAAACATAAAGCTTCTATTCCTATAAAGCAAGAAGATGGTTGGGAACCCATCATTAGTATGAAAGTGAATGACTTTGATTTCAAAGCTTTGTGTGATCTTGATAGTAGTGTTTCTAATATGCCTAGGAGGATTTATGATATGCTTGATTTGCCTCCTCTTGAAGTTTGCTATTTGAATGTCCCACTTGATGCTAATGCTAAAAATAAACTTATGGGGAGTCTTAATGATGTCTTTATTATGGTTAATGATTCCTATGTCCCCGTTGATTTCTATGTTTTGGATGTTGAATACAATGCTTCTTGTCCTATTACTTTGGGAAGACCTTTTCTTAGAACTGTTGGTGCCATCATTTATATGAAAGAAGGCACCATTAAATATCAACTCCCACTCAAGAAAGGTATAGAACACTTCCCTAAAAAGAGAGAAAAGATTTCTTTTGCTTCTCCTATGAAAACAAAAATACTTCAGTAATAACCGCTCCTTATCCTTTTTATTTTCTTTTTGTGCCAAGAGTAACCTCTAATGAGAGTGAAGTAATGATTGGAAAAGTTGCTGTCCCGAAACAAATTTCTGTGCTTCACCTTAAAAATTCCTGAGAGAGCTCTGTATGTCGGATTGAGCTGTAATTTTTTGTGCTTCTGCCCCAGGTTGTTACCTAACTTTAGTTAGTTCAACACTTTTTGATTTGAGCAACAGAAGGTCTTCGAAACAATTCGTCTTTACCTGCTGGTCTGTTTTGACAGATTTCTGCCATTTTCTGCATTTGCTTCTTGTTGGTTCCTTCTTGAGTTGTTTTGGGGAATTTAGCTTTTTGAGGGAAGTGCTACAGTAGCTAGTGTTATAATGGAAGTTTATTTGGTGTTAGAAATGAACCTTGAGACTTATTTATCTTAAGTGCACTAATGTTGCTAATGAGATTGTGTGAAGTTTTGTATGAAGAAATTTTTTTAGGTGTATGGAAGGAATGAGTAATGAGATGAAGGATGGACTAAAGCTCAATCTTGAGGATGCCACGCGTGTCACCCCAAGAAATATCCAAGAAGTACAAGCGTCAAAGCTTGGGGATTTCCAAGGCATCCCCTTCTTCATCAATAAAAATTCCAGGTTTCTTCCAAACGCTTCATTTTTATTGTTTCATGCACAGTTGTGTTGTTCTTGGAGCGTCTTCTTTTTCGTTTTCGTTTTGGTTTTTGTTTTGCTTTGGTTTTCTTAGTTCTCTGAATAAGTTGGTTGGACCCCCTCTTTCATACTTTGGTTTGCAAATAGTTTGGTTTGGTTTGGAAAAGAGTAGGAAAGTGCATATTTTTGTGGTAAAAAGAGCTCGTTTTTTACCGTGGCTATGCTTTGTCATGCCATGCTTGATATTGTTTTGGCTTTATGCTTAGTATTCTTCGCTGTAGCATGACTTGTTATAAACAATTGAGATTTCTTAATGTGTCTTGGATGAATCATGCGTTGTTTTAGCATATTAAAGCATAGTATAGTGGTATTCTCCTTTGATGCTTTATTTGGGTTGACTTGGCACATGCTCACACCATGTTATGACTGTCACAAGTCACCATAGCCTTTATGATCCTTTAGTTTTCAACTTGTAGTATCACTTTATGCTTTGATCAATGATGTTTTGTCGCTCTGCATGATTATGGCCATTATTGCTCTCTTAGTTTGTCGCTCCCAGTCTTTTGCTAGCCTACACCACAAAGTATGAGTTCTACTCATGCATCCAACTCCCTAAACCAAGTTATTCAAAAGAGTCCACCATACCTACCTACTAGCTTATCATATTCCAAGTACATTCATGTTTTTGTTTACCTTCCACTTGTTATGAGAAAACTAGTGATTAAAGCTCTCACGAACTTGATGGCACACTTTACTTTATTGCCTCTAATAAACTTGAACCATTGGGTCCTTCTTTGTTGCGTATATGCTTGCGCTTTATAAGTTGAAATTAGCAGAACCATGTACCATGGGGAACGCTTTCAACATTGCACTTGTACTTTGTACCCCGTTGATATCATGTTCTATTGCTTACGGATCCTGACGGTGTGAAATAAAAGTGGAACTTGTAAGATCATGGAGTTTGTATGTGTGTTAGAGAAACGCCTGGGCCGCTAGCCTAAGCCACGCCTAATCATGGTGGAAACTTGCAGCATCACCATAATGAGCACTCTATGAAGCATCCTCAATAAAAACCTATGCAAATAGCAAATAAAAAGATCGCTGAGATGCTCATTGTCTGCTTGCCTTGTCATTTTGATTATGGGAAAGCTCCCGTATCATGTGCAAGGGTACCCGTTACGGTTCTTAATGATACACATATACTTACAATGACAAGAGCTTACTCGTGACTGAAGTTGAGTAGCATGAGGATCGGTCTTCGTAAGTAAGGGGCATGAGATTTCGGTTTATAACTTGTCAAGCATATCCTCTTAGTTGTGTCACTTTAACCTTAATCACCTTCAAGATGCTTATGATAGGGGCAATGAGAGCTGAAAGCTACAAGTACCGTAATTTTTGGAAGTTCTTTATGAGACTTGAATCCCTACTTCCTTTTACAAAAGGTCTTTCTTCCACCATTATATTGAGTCTCCACCTTCTATCTTTATGCACTACTTTGAGAGCATAGTGTCCATTCTTAGTTCTATGTGCATTGTCCCAAGACTAGTTGATTGATGCATAACTTGCTATTGCTTGTTTGAAACTATTGTATCTAGTCACTCTTATGAACTTTGAAGGTGTCCCATGCATTTATATTTGCTACTCTATTGAGGGACAAGCTGAATACTTTTATGCTATGTTTTCTTTATGTGAAACAAACAAACGTCTTGCAAAGCATGTTATTCATGAATCTTTTGTTTGTGCCTTTTCATGTTGCATCATAGTCTCTTTGCTTATTGCTAGAACTTTGTCTTTCATGTTATGATTAAAGTACTTTGATCCCAGCCTTGAATGTTTTGCAAATACTTTGATCAAGTCTTTGATGGTGCATGTCACCTCAAAAATTATTCTTTTGTTCACTTACCTACTCGAGGACGAGCAGGAGTTAAGCTTGGGGATGTTGATACATCGCAAATGTATCTATAATTTTTGATGTTCCATGCTTGGTTTTATCCACTTTCTTGTGTTTTGTTCCAAATTTGGAGTACTTTTATTATGATTTCTTGGACTAACCTATTAACAAGAGCCACAAAGTACCGCCTGCTTTTTCTGCTGTTTTTGGTTCCAGGAAAGTCAGAAAATGAATATTCTCGGAATTGGACGGGACAAAAGCCAAAGTGCCTATTTTTCCAGAATGGATCAAGTGCCAGAATACGAGACGAAGAAGGGCTAGGGGCGGCCACACCACCTGGCCGCGCGGCCAGCCTAGCCCATGCTAGGGGGTGGTCTGGCCGACCCCAGCACCCCCTCGGCCTCTCCTTCCGCCTATAAGTTGCCCTCGGGACAGAAACCCTAAGTACCCGATCAAAAATCCACGAAAGAGTCTGTAGCCGCCGTCATCTCCATTCCTAGATCGGGAGGGATCTGAAGCTCTTCCCAAGCACCTGCCGGAGGGGAATTCACCGAGGCCTTCTTCATCACCATGCAAGCCTCCGTGTGATGCGTGAGTAGTTCATCCTTGTACTACGGATCCATGTAGTAGCTAGATGGCTGGTTTCTCCTCCTTTGTGCTTTCATGTTTAGATCTTGTGAGTCTGCTCATGATCAAGATCATCTATTTGTAATTCATACATGTTGTGTTTGCGGGGATCCGATGGATATTGAGATGCTATTTCAGATTGATTATTGATTCTATCATGTATTTGTTATTTGAGATCTTGCATGCTTTCCGTTGTTAGTAGCTATCTTGGCCAAGTAGATGCTAGCAACTCCAAGAGTTAGTATTTATGCTCGATAGTGGGTTCATGCCTCGTAACTGGGAAGTGATGAAATCTCTAAGGTACTAGATGTGCTGTTGCTACTAGGGAGAAAACAATGATCCTTTGTTCATAGAACAATTGTATTGTTTACCTTACACGCAGTTCGTAAAGCAATAATCTGTTGCTTTCAACTTAATCTTGGAGGGGTTCGATGATAACTCAAGGTGGATTATTAGTCATAGATGTAGTTGGATGGCGGTCTATGTATTATGTTGTATTGCCCAATCAAGTCTCAAAGGAGTCAAGATGATTAGTATATGCATGTATTGCTTTCTCGGTGTTTGTCAATTGCCCCGCTGTAATTTGTTCACCCAGCATGTTATTTATCTAAGGAGAGCCACCTCTAGTGAACTACAGATCCCGGTCCTTCTTCTTTACATACAATCTACAACTTTTTACTTCTTTGTGTTTACTTTCTGCAAACTTTTACTTCTTTCCATTCGATATGTTTAATCCTTTGTTTTCCGCAAAACACTGTGAGATTGACAACCTCATCGCAAGTTGGGGACAAAGTTCTATGGTTGTGTTGTGCAGGTCTCCACGTTGCTACTAGCACCGGTAGTGCGCACTGCCAAAGCTCAGCTAGTAACACCTTTGGGGTGTTTTCTTGCTCCTACTGGTTCGATTAAACCTTGGTTTCATAACTGAGGGAAAACTTGCTGCTGTGCTCATCATACCTTCCTCTTGGGGTTCCTAACGAGCTCTACATCGATCGTCGAGCGCATCAGCGAGCTCCTCGAAGATGTCTGAGGACGAGGTCCTAAGACATCTTCGAGAAGCTCCACCGTAGTGGTGTCCCTAGTCTCGCACACCATCTTGCAGTTATTCATAGAAATGCATACCTATTTATAGATTAAGCAGCACAACATAGTGTCGGGCACTGATGACATAATGTCGACACACTCACCCCTGGCATAGTGCTACCACCCACCCAAAATAGTGTCGTCATTTAATTTATTGGCTTAGTGCTACCCACTGAGGACATAGTGTCGACATGTTGTCTCCACATCCACATTTAGTCCGGGTTGGTGCCTCCAACCGGGACTAAAGGTTCATCATATCTTTAGTCCCGGTTGCTGGCTTTAATTTTTTTTTTAGATTAGTACTAATTAATTATGATTATGCTGCCACCCACCCAAAATAGTGTCGTCATTTAATTTACTGGCTTAGTGCTGCCCACTGAGGACATAATGTCGACATGTTGTCTCCACATCCACATTTAGTCCCGGTTGGTGCCTCCAACCGGGACTAAAGGTTCATCATATCTTTAGTCCCGGTTGCTGGCTTCAATTTTGTTTTTTAGATTAGTACTAATTAATTATGATTATGTCTGATGTACTTAATTAATTATATAATGCAGATGAGCCAGCAATGGATGTACGCTGACCGACTCTCTAGCGAGTTCATTAAAGGCGTGCATTCTTTTCTCCTTTTAGCCGAGGTAAACAAGCGGAATGGTTTTATGTCTTGTCCATGTGGTGTCTGTCGGAATCATAAGGAATACTCTTTCTCAAGAGTCCTTCACAGCCACCTATTTCGGTCCGATTTCATGACCGGCTATAATTGTTGGACCAAGAATGGAGAAAGAGGGGTTATGATGGAAGACAACAAAGAAAAAGAGCATGATAATGACTACCCTACTATGTCCCCTGAATATGATGGTACTACAATGGAAAACATTGATAAAAAAGATGAAGAACGAGCATCAGATCTGCCTGATGATGATCTTAGTCGGGCCATTGCTGATGCCCAAGAAGAATGCGTAACTGAAAGGGAGAGGTTGAAGTTCAAGAAGATGTTAGAGGATCACAAGAAATTGTTGTACCCAAATTGTGAAGATGGGCACAAAAAACTGGGTAGCACACTAGAATTGCTGCAATGGAATGTAGAGAATGGTGTGACTGACAAAGGATTTGAAAAGTTGCTGAAAATAACGAAGAAGTTGCTTCCAAAGGATAACGAACTGTCCGCTAGTACCTACGAAGCAAAGAAGGTTGTCTACCCTCTAGGATTAGAGGTGCAGAAGATACATGCATGCATTAATGACTTCATCCTCTACCACGACGAGGAGTACGAGAATTTGGATGCATGCCCAGTATGCACTGCATTGCGGTATAAGATAAGACGAGATGACCCTGGTGATGTTGAGGGCGAGCGCCGCATGAAGAGGGTTCCTGCCAAGGTGATGTGGTATGGTCCTATAATACCACGGTTGAAACGTCTGTTTAGGAACAAAGAGCATGCAAAGTTGTTGCAATGGCACATGGAAGACCGTAAGAAAGACGAGATGTTGAGACACCCCGCTGATGGGTTGCAGTGGAGAAAAATCGAGAGAGAGTTTCCGGACTTTGTAGGTGATGCGAGGAACTTATGGTTTGGTCTAAGTACAGATGGCATGAATCCTTTTGGGGAGCAGAGCTGCAGTCATAGCACCTGGCCTGTGACTTTGTGTATCTATAACCTTCCTCCTTGGTTATGCATGAAGCGGAAGTTCATTATGATGCCAGTGCTCATCCAAGGCCCGAAGCAACCCCGCAACGACATTGATGTGTACCTAAGGCCATTAGTTGAAGAACTCTTACAGTTGTGGCACGGACAAGGTGTACATGTGTGGGATGAGAACAAGCAGAAGGAATTTGACCTACGAGCATTGTTGTTCATAACAATCAATGATTGGCCTGCTCTTAGTAACATTTCAGGACAGACAAACAAGGGATACATTGCATGCACACATTGTTTAAACGAGACTGGAAGTATATATTTGGATAAATGTAAGAAGAATGTGTACCCGGAGAATCGTCATTTTCTTCCGCCCACGCACACCCTAAGAAAGAAAGGTAAGCACTTCAATGGTGAGGCGGACAGCAGGTGTAAGCCTATCCGCCGTAGTGGTGATTATGTATTTGATATGGTGAAGGATTTAAAAGTAATCTTTGGAAAGGGTCCTGGTAGACAATCTGTTCCGAAGGACGATGTCGGACACGCACCCATGTGGAAAAATAAATCTATATTTTGGGAGCTACCCTATTGGAAAGTCCTAGAGGTCCGCTCTGCAATTGACGTGATGCACCTGACGAAGAATCTTTGCATGACGCTGCTAGGATTCTTGGGCATGTATGGGAAGAGCAAAGATACACTTGAAGCACGGCAGGACCAACAACGTATAAAAAACCGAGACGGCATGCATCCAGAGCTGTTTGAAGGTACTGCTAGCTACGCTCTTACCAAAGAAGATAAGGAAATCTTTTTTAAAGTCCTTTATAGTATCAAGGTCCCGTCTGGTTTCTCGTCGAACATAAAGGGAATAATAAATATGGCAGAGAAAAAATTTCAAAACCTAAAGTCTCATGACTACCACGTGCTTATGACCCAAATTGCCCGATTGCATTGAGGGACTCACGAAAATGTTCGAGTACCCATTGTGAAGCTATGTGCGTTTCTCAATGCAATTTCTCAGAAGGTAATCAGTCTAGATAGTCTACCAAGGTTACAGAAAGATGTGGTCCAATGTCTTGTCAGCTTCGAGTTGGTGTTCCCACCATCCTTCTTCAATATTATGACGCACCTCCTAGTTCACCTAGTCGAAGAGATTGACATTCTCGGTCTTGTATTTCTACACAATATGTTCCCCTTTGAGAGGTTCATGGGAGTGTTAAACAAATATGTTCATAAACGTTCTAGGCCAGAAGGAAGCATCTCAAAGGGATATGGAACAGAGGAGGTCATTGAGTTTTGTGTTGACTTTATTCCTGACCTTAAGCCCATCGGTGTTTCTGAATCATGGCATAAGGGTAGACTTAGTGGAAAAGGCACACTAGGAAAGAAAGCAAGGATATGTATGGACGGACATTCTCTCACTAAAGCACACTACACAGTTCTGCAAAGTTCTACCTTGGTGGCTCCATATATCGAGGAACACAAGAATATTATACACTCCAACAACCCGGGGAAGCCTGGCTCCTGGATTAGAGATGAACACATGAGGACTTTCAGTGGTTGGTTGCAGACATATCTCATGAATGACATAAATGTTGGAGAGCAGATGTACTTGTTGGCCAGGTCACCATCTTCGACTATATTGACTTTCCAAGGGTACGAGATAAATGGGAATATATTTTACACGATCGCCCAAGATAAAAAGAGCACCAATCAAAACAGTGGTGTCCGATTTGATGCAACAGACAAGAATGGGAAAAAGGATACATATTATGGTTGCAAAGAGGAGATATGGGAACTTGACTATGGACCTTTTTTAAGGTTCCTTTGTTTCAGTGCAAATGGGTCAAGCTGACAGGAGGCGGGGTTGAGGTAGACAAGAAATACGGAATGACAATAGTGGATCTCAACAACCTTGCGTATAGAAATGAACCATTTCTCCTAGCCAATGATGTGGCTCAGGTTTTTTATGTGAAGTACATGTCTACCAAACCGAGAAAAAGGAAAGATAAGCAAAAGAATACAACATCCGATGAGCCAAAGCACCAGATAGTTCTTTTAGGCAAAAGAATCATCGTGGGGGTGGAGGATAAGACAGACATGTCAGAAGATTATGATAAATTTCATGAAATTCTGCCCTTCGCTGTGAAGGATGACCCAAGCATCCCGTTAAATAAGAAAGATGCTCCATGGTTACGGATTAGAAGAAAACCCTAACAATAGAGATGTGTGGATGCTGGTGAAGTACAATATTATTAAACCTTTATTTTTAATGATCTGCTTATATGTATATGGATATGAACTATCTTGATCTCAATAGGTAGTATTGCAACTTGCTGTGGCCAGACATTTATTAATATTAAAATGTAAAAATTAGTCATAATCATATCTAGCCCTGTAGTACATAGCTTCAGGGTCGTCTTTGGAATCGTCATTGTCATCATCGTCACTCGTAGCACGCGGCTGGATCCTCAGCCCTTCCTCGTAGCACGCGGCTGGATCCTCCGGCCTCGGATTCATGACGCGCGGGGGAGGGGGCTCTCGGATGACGACCCCAGTACGCCCTAGGCCTTCACCACCACCACCATTCTTGTGGCTATGCGGCTGGTGAAAGTGCGGGTACCTCAGGCGAGGATGGTCCCCCATGGCGATGTAGCGCATCACGCCGGCGATAGTCCGGTTCATCCACCACAAGCAGCGACCATCCTCGTTGTGGTTCACTGGGGGCGGGCCGTCACCCTCGTACCTGGCGAGCTCCCTTTTCCGCCGGTTTGCGAAGAAGGCATTCTAAGTGTCGAGGTTTTCGGGATCCCAATGGGGATCCATCCACTGCTCTGGCGTTAGCTTGAGGTAGAAGTGGTTTGTGATGGCCACCTAGCGGGCCGAACCTTGAGGCACAGGAGGAACAGGAACCCCTCCAGCTTCAAAGATCCAGCCGGGCACCGGTACCCGCGGGCATGGGTTTGAGGCGCACAGCGCTCGGTCTCCTCGAAGGCCGAAAAGGTCCGAAGCGGTGTCCATTGTTGTGAGAGAGAAGGTGTGGATGTGTGGATGGACATGGAGGTCGGCCTAGATATAGAGGGAAATGGCAGAAGAACATGGCGGTAAGCGGGGGAAATGGCGGGAGAACATGGCAGGAAGTGAGGGAAATGGCGGGAAAACATGGCGGGAAGCGAGGGAAATGGCAGGAAAATATGGCGGGAAGCGGGGGAAATGGCGGGAAATATGTTTTAGTCTTAGTTACTAGTTTTAGTATTAAATATTATATTTCTAATGAGTATATTATTTTTTGTGAATATTTTGGTATATTATATGTATTTTTCTGTTTTTAAATAATAAACTATATTTTTCCAACATTTGTACTAAATATAATACTTGTTAAACAATATATAATATCATTTAAGTTGTATAATAAAGTATGATAATATATTTAAATTATAGATCTTCTTTTTTTAAAGATTTTGATATATAATACATAATTTTCTGAAAACTATAAACCATTTTTGGTTTTGGCGCAAAAAATAACCTTTACAAATACCTTTAGCCCCGGGTTGTAATACAAACCGGGGCTAAAGGGGGGGTCTAAATACCCCACCCCCATCCCGGGTCATGCCACGACCCGGAGAGCCGCCAGATCACACCAGCGCCCACGCCGTCCGTCGCGCCGCCGCCCGCGCCCGTGACAAGAGGAGCGTCGCCCCATCTCCGCCCCGCCCCGCGCCGCCCTGCCCCGAGCCGCCGCGCCGCTGCCCCACCGCACCTCCTCCGCTGCCCCTGCAGGTGAGGTCAATTTAAGTACGTATTAGGTTAATTAGTATATAGGTTAAGTATCAGGTTAAGTATTAGGTTAGTATATATATATAGGTTAAGTATTAGGTTAGTATTAGATTAAGTATTATAGGTTAGTATTAGGTTAGTATATAGGTTAAGTATTAGGTTAATTTAGTTATTAGGCTAGGTTAATTTAGTATATAGGTTAAGTTAGTATATAGGTTAATTTAGTATATAGGTTAAGTATTAGGTTAAGTTAGTATGTAGTAGGTATATAGGTTAATTTAGTATATAGGTTAAGTATTAGGTTAATTTAGTTATTAGTTAGTATAAATACCCCCACCTCCACCCCGAGTGTTAGGTTTAGGGTTAGTGTTATTAGGGCAATACTTAGTGATTTAGTTACTGTTTATGTTTTCTGATTGTTTATTGCTATTATTTAGTTATGCCTCGTCCTCCTCGTCCGAGCCTACTGGACTCCGTCGGTTCCGGGGATGTCCGAGTCCGGGCTCCGCTGGGTTGGCACTGGGAGGTGCTACCTGTTAGGACTCGTACGTTGGTGAGGAATCCGGGTATCATCATCGACCCGGAGCTTCTTTGGTGGTGTCCACGAGGTCCAGGAGCGGTGCAGAGGGAGCCGACCCCCGACGAGGTGGTACGTCGTCGTATCAGGAAGGAGGACGAGCACGTGCGGCGGTACATGTATCTTTTGGAGACTAGGTTCTCCAATATCTGGAAGGTTCACGGATCTCACCCGAGCTATTCTCCGGTGATGGTTCCTCTTCTCTGGATGCAGAGCTCTCGTAGCACAGAACGCGGCAGCCGAGTTCGCTAGTTTGATATGAGCGAGATGTATTAATAATGTACTTTATATTATGAGCGAGATATGAGCGAGATGTATTAATAATGTACTTTATCTTATATTATTGTACTTTATCTTAATGCAAAATCGTTTCATTATTAGTACGTATTCTTTTTCCTGTATCCGAGTTGTCGCAATTGTAATATTCTTTTACTTAATGCAATATTCTTTTTCTGTATTAGTTAAGCTATGGACTGAAGACAAAATGAAGAGGAGCTTCTCAACATGATAGATGACGGTACTAGGGGTTCTTATTACAAATCCTCCGAGTATCTTAATTTGTCTGGAGGAGACGATGGCGGAGACGATAGTGGAGACGATGGTGCTGACCATGGTGGAGACCATGGTGAAGACATAATAATAACTAACTCCGTCGAGGTATGTAAAGCCTCTATCGATCGATCACTATTATAGATGCACTAATTGATTCGTACATATATACTGACGAATGTTTTCTCTTAGACCTCCGCTTCCGGCCAATCTTCTACAAGGACAAGAGGCCCGACACACAAGTTGCCCACTGATGTTCGTTTCAGCATTGACTTAGTCTCTCCGCTGGGTCAACCGTTGGAGCCCAAAGAATCCGTGAGTGCACTTATAACTCAATGCAGAGTGATTGTTAGAGACACCGTCCTGATCACCACGCGAAATTGGAATAAGCCAGGAAAGAAAAGGGATCCAGTTGGGGCTAGTTTTGTAGATGACAGAGCGAGAGATGCGATGTGGAATTCTCTGATGACACATTTCACCCTACCAATCTTGGAGACTGATGAGATCACAGAACAAATGACGAGGAAAGTCAAGCACTTTGCTCTTAAGAAGATGGGCGAACTATTCAAGGAATGGAAGAAAAGATTGTACCACAAGTATGTCTTGAAGAAAAAAACTCCTCCATTCACTGGCCCACTAGAGTTGCAGTAGGATAACTGGGCCGCATTTGTGGAATACAAGACCTCGGCACCAACTAAGGCAATGTCAGAAAAGAATAAGTTAAATGCAGCCAAAAAGAAATATCACCATCATATGGGCACAGGTGGGTACAGGAGTGCCATGCCTAAGTGGGATAAAGCTGAGGCTGACCTAGAGGCTAAAGGGGTCACTCCAGCTACGTCTCGTTGGCTCAGGAGGTCAAGAAATTGGGTACTCGGGCATGGGGCATCGTTAGACCCAGAAACAGGCGAGATTGTTGCAGCCGAAGAAATTTCTTCACCCATGAATGAACTTATTAAAATGATAAAAGAGGTTGAAGAGGGAACGTTTGTTCCCTACAAAGAGAAGGATGAGCTGACAAAGGCTCTCGGGAATCCTGAAAAGGCTGGACGAACAAGAGGGTTCGGACCTTCTTATCCATGGGTTCTCGGGTTTCCCGAGCACCTTGACACGTACAGAAGCCGATCGAGAAAAACAAAGCGGCAAAAAGAGGAGGATACAGAGCGGTTCGCGAGGTTTGAAGCCATGCTGCAGGAGCATCGCCAGGAGCTTAATGAACTTAATGGACTCCGACAGCAAGATCCTGCACCAGACAGTACGGTCGGCCCATCACAACGGAAAAGCAGCGTGGCTTCCACGGAGGGCCACGGTAATGATGCATCGATGGATGTGTACCCCGTGGATGCAATTAAGGAGAAGACTAGTTGTGAGCTGCATGTTCAAGTGAAGAATATATCCATGAAGGTGGCGGTCGGCTTTGCTTTACCTTCTGCACCGGGAGCGACTTACCATTACAATCCGATTCCAGCTGGCTATGCTTGTGTCGGTGTGGACGAAATTCAACCTATGTGTCAGTCACTACAGCTTGATATCCCTGGAGGTCAAGGGGAGACGACACTGGGAGAAGTCACGAGTGGCTTCATTCTTTGGAAAAAAGAATACATCAAGTTTCCAGGCTCGACACCAAGGCCACCTTCTCCACAGAGAAACAATCCATCACCTCCAAGGCAACCATCTCCTCCTAGTAAAAGTCCACCTCCAAGTCCACCTCCAAGTGCACCGTCTCCTCCCAGTAAAAGTACACCACCTCCAAGTCCAATCCATGACCCCAACACGAGTCCATCTCAATCTACGCAGCCGCCTCCACCCACTAAGGGCCAAAAGCGGAAGAATATCACCGCTCTGTCGAGCGATAACCGACGCCCAAAGCGATAGTTGTCGCCCCTCCCAAGAGTACCGCCTGTTCCTCCTAAGAGGGCTTACGACCTGACCGATGAGGAGACCGATGCGGTCATACGGGCCGAAGTGGATGCTCATTTTAAAAAGAAACAACCTGAGCCAGAGGTCCAAATAAAACCAGAAACCAAGGAGCACTTTAGGAAATTACTGACGCAGCCATCCCAAACTCAGTTAAATGCGCCAGATGACTATACACGATGTCTTCAGAAGACACTGAAACATAAGAGATCAAGCGATAGAGGAAGCATCACAAAAGAGGTTCCCCGGCAGGGGAACAAGCAAAACAATCGAGTGGTAGCGGAAGCATCAGAACGGATGTCCCCCAGCTGGGGAAACAAGCAAAACAATCGAGTGGTAGCCGAAGAACCAAAAGAGACGTTCCCCAGCTGGGGAAACAAGCAAATCAATTCCTCCCCTGCTTCAGGTGCAGATACCCGAACCTCAACTATATGAGGGAGAACTTATGGATCCGGAAATGGCTAAGATATTGGCCGAGCAATGTAATATGTCTATTCATGACATTCTTCACGGCGATATGCCCAAGGCTGAGGTAGCACCCAAATTTTTTCATGGGGAGCCTCTGGTCAGTTCTGAGAGGGTTCGGGATATGCCAACAAAAATGCGACGATTCCATGAATGGTACATGAAATCATCAAAAGTAGAGCGATATTGGCTCATCCTGAAAGTTCGAAAATCGCATTACTTCGCTGAAGACGAGGTCCCTGTTGAATTTATAGAATTGTTTCAGTTATTCAATCTAAAGGAACTCGACAAATCTATCCTCAGTTGCTATTGTCTGTAAGTGGTTACTTTATTTATGTAATTAAGTCTCTATCTCAGCTTGTTCAATTGATTGCCGGTAAGTATACTCATTATATTCTTTTATACGCTATATATAATGATGCAGAATGAAGATTCTCGAATGTAAAAGAAAGTCTATCAATGGATATAGTTTCATTGACCCACATCGAGTTAATGGAGCTATGCTAAAGGATAAGCCACTGGAGACCGAGCAAAACTTGTTCCGGTTTCTCACGAACCGGCATTTTTGTAATGAAATACTATTTCCTTACCACGACGGCAAGTGAGTTCTTGTACACATTAACTTTTTCTTACTCAATGTTCAGTGTAAATGATGAGTTACTGACGTATATAAACCTTGCATAGGTACCACTAGATTCTTCTAAGCATTTCAGTTGACTTGGGAAGAGTTCACATCATGGACTCACTAAATAAATATATTGAAGACTACCGCGGCATTATCGATATGCTCCAGAAGTAATTTCAACCATTATCGCACTATATCGGTTTTTTTCGTTCATTTTCTAGGATATCAAGTAGTTATTCACTCATACATTCATTTTCTTTGTCGGATAGGGTTTGGACACGGTTCAAGAACAAGGTCCATGGTCAATGGCATGAGAAACTATTTTTTAAATCGGTCTCGGTAAGTAGTACGGGCTAAGTCCGCGCATCTATTTAATTCTAGTTTATGTGCATTTATCATGCTAGAGTTATTATTTGATTGAATTATATTCTTTTAAAGTACGCGAGGCAGCCACAGGGGACTAATCTATGTGGATTATACGTGTGCGAGTTTATTCGCATCACTATTGAGAAGCCCTTGGAAAATGTTCGAGTAAGTACACAATATATTCACCCTTTATTTTTATTACAAAAAGTTGTGTTGAGTCTAATTCATACGATCTCCTTATTTATAGTTGGACGCGATGCAGGACAAGCTCCTACCAGAGGACCGCCTACTAGCAATCCAAGAGGAATTTGCTGGATTTTTGTCGACGAGGTCATAGAGCCACGCGGAGAATTCTCTCTAGATAGACCCTAAAGCATCCATGCAATAATCTCCATGTAATCAAATAGAAGGTTCTGGACCCGGTTGGGACTCCATGTAAATTATATTATATATTGCATCAATGTGTACAAGTACTATGTAGTAGCATTCTGTATGTATACGAAAACCTGTTTCTAATGAAAACACAGAATGAAAAATAATTGAACACAAAACACAAAATGAAAAGAAAAACACAAAACCATAAAACCCCATCTCCTGCCGCGGCAGCCAAATGGCGCAAAACGCTGCCGCGGCAACCGGGACTAAATGTCCTCCAACCTAGCGCGCCTCGTGGGGCCACGTGATGGACCTCTAGTCCCGGTTCGTAACAGAACCGGGGCTAATACTTGGACCTTTAGTCCCGCTTTTGTAGTCCCGGGTCACATTCCGGGACTAAAGGTCCTTACGAACCGGGGCTAATAGCCTGGTTTCTACTAGTGTCTCTACAACTATGTTTATAGGTTTATTAGGATATTGTGTTCTAGTTCACTCGAAAGTTAGGACGGTGTCACTACGAATCGGTCAATTGGAGAAATGCCACCATCCGACACGGACTCGTTATATTTCTGCAACTGGTTCGTTTGACGCTGGCCACCGTTTGCCTTGTCTAACTTCCTGGCTAGTTGACTCGGTTTCTTATATGTCGGTCCCATCACGCGCAGCCGTTGTTCTGACCATTATTCTGACCAGCGAGCCCCATCACCTGAGTTATCGACCGCGCGCATCCTAGGTTTGAGTATCCGTGACCCCATTATTCTGCAATTTGACATATTTTTTCGCCCCACCGCCCCGCTCCGCTACACACAGTTTTGGCCTGTCCCGCCACCACACTGTTTCGTCGTGCACCGCCCCGCACTTCCACCACCCTCCCTTTGGCTTAGCATCGTCATCATTGCCGTCGTCCCCTCTCTTCCCTCTCTCCTTCCTGCTTTGACATGTCCTGCCGTGGTCAGGAGGCCGGAAGAGAAAAGCTGAGACGGATGTTGGTTAAGCGACAATAACGGTGGACTTGAAGCGGATCCGACATGGAGATGGATCCTGCGATGCTGGAGAGGACAGGTGAGAGCAACACAGAGGAAGAGGACACGGTGAACAAAGATCTGCAGCTCTAGAGCATGGTGAATGTGGTGTTCGTCCTGTCTGAAGGGTACGAATTGTAATTCCGTCGATTCCCTTTTTGAATTAGCGACTCTAGTCCCGTGGTAATATGAAGGATGTGTGTTGATAACCATATGATGTTTGCCGCATCCGGGTTCCTACTAAAGATTCGGCATGGGTGTCGGACCAAAACCTTACACGATGGTCAAATTGTAGTTAGCGATGCTTTTGATTATCGACTGATTGTAGACTGAAAAGACAAAATTGGATAAGTTGTTTGCAATTCCAAGAGGCACCTCCCTGCAAAGTTTGGGCTCATTCCATTGAGGCATGCCATTTTTTGGCAGTGATCATGATAACTAGGGTTGAAACACAAGTTAACTCCTAGTCGATAGCCATCCACGTGAAGGTTTGCATGTGCAAACTGTTTGTATGTCCTGGTTTTGACCTTTCCTGGATAGTAGGTCACAAATAAAGACTCCATGAGGGTTTTATTTTTTCATTTTTTTAAATATCGTTTGGTTCAATAAAAAGGCCAAACTTCTAAGCGTGCGAAACCGCCTTAGGTTTTCTAAATTTTGTATCATACACATTGATTAATCCTAGAATATCTCTAGGGCACAAAAATCCTTGTTTTTATTTTTTAGAAGAACATTAGGGTACCTATATTTTGATTTTTTAATTATCCAAGCATTACTCAAGAAAAAAAGTACTATATAGCTTCACCATGAGAAAAATCATAATCTCCCTAGAATGGCCATCTAACATGACCTAATATTGGAGAAAAATGATGGATGGCATTACACATGCATAATTCTTGCACCTTTTTTGGAAAAAACCACTCAGAATTGAAATTTCTGGATACAAAAAATCAAGTTTTTTTCATAGATCCCAAAATCCCTTGTTGGAGAAGTTTTTTGCAATGCCATGAGGCACCTCTCTACCAAGTTTGGGCTCATTCTACTAAGGGATGCCATTCTTTTGGTAGTGAGCATGATAACTAGGGTTGAAACCCAAGTGAGATCCTACTCGATAGCCATACGAATGAAGGTTTGCACGTACAATTTGTCTGTATGTCTCGGTTATGATTTTTCCTGGGTAGTACGTCGCAAATAAGGACTCCATGCGTAGGTTTCTATTTTTTAATTTTTTTAATTTCGTCCGGTTGGATTCAGAAAAAGCCAAACTTCCTAACGAGCATAACGCGTAAGAGTTTCTAAATTTTCAATCATACACATTGATCCATCCTAGGAAATCTCTAACGAAACCAAAAACCATTTTTGTTTGAATTTTTAGACCGATATTTTGGGTACCTATAGTTCAAATTTTGAATTATCTAAGCATTACTCAAGAAAGCAGTATATAGCTACACCATTATAAAAATCCTAATCTCTCGGGAATGGCCATCCAACATGACCTAGCTTTAGAGAAAAATGTTGGACGGCCTTAGATAAGCGAAATTATTGCACCTTCATTGGAAAATGTTGGATGGCCTTAGATATGCGGAATTCTTGCACCTCATTTGAAAAAAACACTCATAATTCAATATCACATGGTGGGATGGCCCACTAGGGACACCCCCCCCCCTTTGGCCTTCCCTAGGGCGCGACCCTTGGGCCTCCTCCGGTGAGGCCCATTAGGTGGGCTACCCCATAAATTCAATGGAAATTATTTTTTAAGTATTAATTTATTTAATTAATATTAAATATATATTACTTAATACATATCATTCCGAAACACCTTTCGGACCCCTTTCGATAATCATCGGATATCCCTAGAACAATTCTGGAGTTCTCTCTCATTTTTCCTACGATCTCTAATCAATCCCTAATCGTCAGATATCCTTAAGCATTACACCCTACGGTTTGGGAATGCACAGACATGATCGAGACACTCTTTGATCAATGACCAACGGGGGTGTCTAGAAAGTCACGATGGCCCCCATGCTTTTCACCAATAACTTGAACCTTGAATGCCGAGTCTCATTTCCTTTGCTCTATGATACCTAGTTTGTGCAAGATCTGATATTTGGTATTGTTATACCTAGTTCAATCTTGTTACTGACAAACATATTTGCTCGTTTCCATGATATTACATCTCCGTGACCTAGTCACATGTTCGCAAATTTATAGATGTAATCTTACTGATTGGGCCTAGTGTATTTATCCATCACTCGGATGGGAAAATCGCGATATCGATGCATACAACTTAACCTATTTCTTTTGAATACCCAATACACACCTTTATGGTTACCTAGTTACGGTTAAGATGGTTGATGTGATCAAAGCAATCACAGGAGATAGTGATGAAATATGATCTCACGATCAAAGGAGTGACTTACTACAATTTGCTAGATATTGCAATGTTCAACTTCGTGACTAGATCACATTGTAATACTAGGGTTAGTTGTGTGTCCATCACTTCATTCATGTAATGAGGTAACCTCATTGTTAGTTGTTGTGGCAAAGTCCATGATCGGAAAATGTCGATCATCACCTACCCAATGAATTAGTCTAGAGGATACTGTGGACCTGGTTTGTTTATATACCATACTTGTATTAATGTTTCCACTTAAAGCAGTTATAGCATGATACAAAACTATTACGAACTAATGAGATATGTCAATAAAAAAATTCTTATTGGCCTCTAGGACATATATCCTTCAGTCTCCCACTTGCACTAGAGTCAATAATCTAGCTATTGTTTCATATATTTTAACACCCATGGCAAATCTTTTGAATCGGTTTTAAAAAATTATGCTAAAATTCGACACATGTACCAATCTAGTCATCACGGAGAAGACGACAGAGTATAGTATCCAAGAGAATGCCACGGAACATCTGGCTCATGCAACTGAAATGACAGGGGAATGGCGCCGACACTACTGACACTAAATTTGGTTCCATTCCACCAAGTTAATTAAGATTTTTGACAAGAAAAAAAAACTACACTGTTGCATCACGCATCAGCTCAGAGCTGCGTACATTGTTTTCAGCTGGTTCATACCTGATCCTTCTCCATCCGAAGGACCATTCACACACTCTACTTATCTGAAAACGAAGAAAAATTCAAGCAACAAATTAAGTAACGACGCAGAAATCCTCTCCGAAAATGCAAACTTCTCCGGTGGCAAAGTCTACTAGTTAATGCCCAACGCCGGGGCTGGGCACGGACCGCATCGACCGCGCCGCCCTGGAGAACCCCCTTGGCGCCATGCCATGCCATATTGCCATGCCCTGGAGAACCCCCTAGTGCTCTGACGAGAAGGAGTAGGAGAAGCCATGCCGAAACTGCTAGTTGGCGCTGAGCTTAAGGAAGAAGTGGAGTTTGTTCTTGGTAATTGGTAGGCTAGCTGCCTTGGCACTTTGGCGAATGGAACTTGGTCTGGACTAGCTGATGGGGAAAAGAAACGTGCTCTGGCTTTGTATATATAGCGCCGCGGATGATTCCTCGTTGCCCGTGCACACGGGTCCTAGAGAATTCTTCGCCGCCAACTGCCGGCCCTGCTTGAGAGAGAGACTATACTTTTCTTTTCTGATGAAACGGCGTAACCTACTTAGTCTAGTTTTATTCCATGTTTTGTTAAATCGATAGTCAATGGCTTTAGAAAAACTGTCCTGCTGCCGAAATTTGGCGCCTTGCTAGCGCTTGATGCTCGTTCAGAGACTCTACGTACGTACAGATTACATATATATGCATGGTTGAGTACTTAATAAGTTGTGGGTTCTGACCTTGTGATCATGAACTTGTCAAGCAGCTGACCCATGTATTTTCTATGTCCATACTAACAATGGCAAATTTTACCGACACTTGTAGGTAATTGATGGTTTGTCTTTTACACCTGGATGTCCCGCAGAAATTACATTTGGCAGCATAAAGTATCTTGTCCTCTTCGCTGCATAATCAACAATATCTTAACATGGAACTGCAGGAATCATCGATTAGTTATAATAATCTAGCTACCGCCTGCAACTTTTTCCCGAGATATAGGCTTTAGCACGTAGTACTATTGAAGTATATATGAACTCGTAGCATAGGATCCGTCACCGTCATGGATCGATGGTGAGAAGTAGAAATAACTAGGCCATTTCGCATCGGAATGTGAGTTGCTAAAGACGGCCAAAAGCAATCGGCGGAGGGCGAAAATGATCGGTCCTAAGTCTGAGCAGACGGCCGCACTTGGCCATTTTGGACGAGCGGGAAGAGCGAAAGGGAAGCCAGTTCTGACTGGAGAATACATTGAACTGGAGGACAACTGTGCCTTTTTTTTTCATGTGCTCGCGTCTTCGTGCAGCCAGCCCGATCATTGATCAATCGACGTACGGCGACCTTTACAGCTTGCTAAAAAGACTTATATTATGAAACGGAGGTAGTAGCTTCCTCGTGCAAAACGGACGGCATAATTTTATTCGTCCCTTCCGAATACTTATTTCTTGTGGCTTGGGATATGTACTGTAAACCTAAAGACTAGATTTCTAGGTTATCATCACGGCCGGCCATGTTAGATTTGCAAAAGCGAGTGATCTATTGACCACAAAGCTTGTGTAGGATTGCACTTTAAACTTGTTGATTGGGTCTATAATTTTTGCATGGATGACCCAACCAGCTAGCCGTGCGCAGAATATGCCAAAGCGTCTTTTTTAGCTTATATAATTGACAACCTATTAGTGTCTAGATTAAAAAAAACACTTCCTCCGTCCAAAAATAAGTGATTTGGATTGTTTCAATATCACATGTATCTAGACATGGTTTAGTGTATATATACGTGCAAATTAAATGAATCCAAGGCAGTTATTTTTGGATGGAGGGAGTAGTTAGTTACCCTAAGATGTGCCCAATCTCATTTATGCTTGTCACATTCCACTGGGTGATGTCTATTTACCCCAAATAAAATACATTTTGCCCAGGACAATAATTGCGCCACGGGACCGCAGTTCGAAACGTGTATCCATCGAAAACATCATGGAGAAGATGACAAAGTAGTGTATCCAACAGAAGTTACAGAATGCCACAGAACACATGCTCATGCAACTGATTTGAAAGGGGAACGGCGACAAACGCGCACTTGCCTTCAGATTAAATTAAGATTGTCCGCGATCTCACGATGTCCCCTTCAACCAGTTGACGTCAATTAATTAGCGAAAACAAAAGACCTCTTTCAGGTTCACTACAATTGTGGCAAAATTGGACACATATACGATCCAAAACATCACGGAGAAGACCACGGAGTGTATAGTATCGACGAGAATGCTACGGAACATATGGCTCACCCAACTGATATGACAGGGGAATGGCGACGCTGACACTAAAACTTCGTTCGCTTCCACCAAGTTAATTAAGACTTTTGACAACAACAAAAATAGTATAGTCCGTATTTAATACTTTATCAGCCGGCTCATGCACAAGCACACCCTGATCCTTCTCCATCCGAAGGACCATCCACACTCTACGTATCTGAAAATTAACGGGGAAAAGTTCAAGCAACAAATAAAGTAACGACGCACAAATCCTCTCCGAAAATGCAAACTTCTCCGGTTGCAAAGCCTAGCTAATTAATGCCCGACGCCGGGGCTCGGCACAGACCGCATCGACCTCTCGGCCCTGGAGAACCCCCTCGGCGCCGCTGCTGCCGCTGCCGGTGCCTCCTCGCTGGAGGTCGGCGACACTCGGAGCACGAGGCCACCTTCGAAGTGCATCACCTTGCTGCCTTGCTCCTGACCCGCCACCAGCAGCTTCCGGCCTTGGCACGGCGAGCAGCCGAGGAGGACGAGCAGCATCACGGCTAGAAACGCCCACCTCTTGTTGCTGCTGCTGCTAGTTCTACGACCCATTCTGAAACTATACAAAGATGCTGCTTACTCCTACACGTAGCTGGCGCTGAGCTTTAGGAAGAAATATATGGAGCTTGTTCTAGCTAGTAGTACTTGGCGAATTGAGCTTGTTCTGCAGCCGTGCTGTCGCTCCGTATATATAGCTAGCGCCGCGGATGATTCCTCGTTGCCCGGCCGTGCACGCGGCTCGACCGAGAATCCTTCGCCGCCAGCAGCCGGCCGGCTCGAGAGAGTATACTTTCTGAAACGGCGCACGTACTTGGTCTACTATTTTTGTTGTTGTCAAAAGTCTTAAAGTCTTATTCCATGCTAGTACTATATTAAAGCGGTAGTCAATGGCTATAAAAAATAATTAACAGAATTTTTGCTCCATGCCGTGCTAAAGAAACTGTTCTGCTGCCGGAATTTGGCGCTTTCTTAGCGTTTCACGTCACGTATGTTCAGTTTAACGCGCAGTCGAAAATATGTCATGTGCCGGCGATGACATGGATAACTCAGTTCTGACCTTGTGATCATGCAAGAACTTGTCACCCAGCTGACAAATGTGTTGTTTATGTGCTACAAGTTAATCATGTAAATTTTTTTTTCTGACACTAGTACGTATTTAACTGATGATGGTTTGTCCTTTACACCGGGATTTTCGGCAAAAACAACATTTGGCAGCATAAAGCATCTTGGGCTTTGGCTGCATAATCAACAATATCCTACATGAAACTGCACGAATCATCATCAATTAGTTATAATCTAGCTATACTGCCTGCTGCAACTTTTTCCTGAGATATAGGCTGCTTTAGCGCGTAGTACTACTGAATATATATGGTGTTCTTGACCTATGAGAAATAGAAATAACCAGGCTATTTCGCATCAGAATGTGAGTCGCAGCAAGGAATCGATGCAGCGCCAAAACGATCGGTGGTGAGTCCGAGCGAGACGGCCGTTCGTGGCCTTTCTGGACGAACGGTGAAGATCTGCGGAAAAAGGGAAGCAAAACCCGACTCGAGAACGAATTTTTGTTCCCATGTGCTCGCGTCTTCATGAAGCCAGCCAATCGTCGATTGATCGATTGAACTAGGTTGGGTAGCTAGCTCGCTAGCTTCCTCGTGCAAAAGGGACGTCGTATTCGTCGCTTCTGAATACTGTCTTTTTCGTGCCCGGCGGGGATGTGTTCATCAAGACTAGATTTCTAGGTTATCATCACGGCCGGCCATGTTAGCTTTGTGAAAGGGATAGAACTATTCAGGACAAAGCTTGTGTAGGCATGCATTTTAAACTTGTTGATTGGGTCTACAGTATTTTCTGGGATGACCCAATCAGCCGTGCGCAGAGTGCCAAAGCGTTAAGCGTCTACTAGCTTAATCAACGACCTATTTGCGTCCAGATTAAAAAGAGACTTAGTTGCTTAGCTGCTGGCTCGGCGACGGCGGGGTGCAGGCAGCGCTCCTGGGTGGTGCTCCTAGGGCCAATCGGGCTCGTGAGCGGGCCGATGGGCTTTGGTGGCCCGCATGAACTGGGCATGGTGGTCTGCACAGTGGAGTTGGCGTCGCGCAGCAGGGTGGCTAGGCACCACAGTGGAGCAGCCGACAGAGTGGAGGTGGCCTGGACTAGCGCTAGCTAGGTCGCGAGTGGTCGTCGCGGTGGAGCGGTGGTCATCGCAGTTCGCCGACGTCGAGGTATGGCTGACCTCTCAGAGTGGTTGCTCATGTCTTCTCGGTTCTGCCCTATCCGATGGACTTAGTGGAGTTGGCGGTTGGGCCGGGCGAAAGCTCCGCTTTTTGCTGGCAACGACGACGCCAGCGGGCGTCGTCTCCTCGTTGGAGGCGTTGTCATGGCTGCAAGCGCGCTTCCCCGCCACGACCATCGGGGGAAACCCTAGATTCGTGTCTCAGATCAGGCCGCGGCGGCACCCCGGTGTCGTTCCCTCCTTGGAGGCGCTGCGTGGATTGCTCGTGGAGTCCCCGAGGGCATGTAGAGTCTACGGTGGCCACTCTCTGAGCTTGGGTCTCAGAGGAGCAATGTACACCTTGCTGGCATTTGCTAGACGATGCCTTCCTCCAAGTTGGTCGGGTTGTGCCGGTCACTCGCCAACTTCTTCTTGGCGCTTTGGGGTGGTCGGTACGTTGATCCGTGCCATTTTGGCTTAGGATCATGTAGCGAGCTTCTGGTCTTGGTAGTGACGCGGTTTTGAGGCTTTATGCCTCGTCTCTTCGCCATTGCGGCTGGAGGTTGGGCAAGGCAAGTCTTCGTTTCTTGCGAGTGTGTTGTAAGACGTTTGGCATGGTGTTAGGCTTGAGAGGGCATGTGTGGAGTGGTCGCTATTTGTTGGTGTTGTATCGTTTTTCTATCTTAATGGAGAAGACACGCAGATTGTGTGTTCTTGAAAAGAAAACAAACTTAGTTACCCTAAGCGTGTGCGCAATCTCATGCATGCTTGTCACATTCCACTGGGTGATGTTTATTTACCCCTCAAAAAATACATTTTACTCAGGGCAATTGTGCGACAAGACTACGCTCATTCCAATCCTCAATTCTCCTTTCGAGATTCGGGGATAATGAATCAATTGAACGCGCTTCAAAGATTTGTTCCACTTTTGGAAGACCTTGCGTTATGTCACTAGATCTCGATTTTTCATATATAAACGTAACTAACCTATCCCCCTTGTAAAGGATTTCTCCATAATAACCATTAACAGTTGCTCCTGTAGTGGCCAAATAAGGTTTAGCTGCTCTTATAACAAAGGAATCCATATTAACAATGAAAATTTGACAGCTCGAAAAGTGTATCCATTGAAAACAACATGGAGAAGATGATAAAGAAGTGCATCCAACAGAAGTTACAGAATGTCACGGAACACATGGCTCATGCAACTGATTTGATAGGGGAACGGCGACGCGCGATTTTTTTACAAATATACCCCCTGCGACGATGCAGCGCCAAAAATGCCCCCCGGCGAAACAATTGCTGAAAATGCCCTGGCGGGAGGCTAAAAAGCCGACACGTGTCACCTCCCGCCAGGGCCGGTGGCGGGATGAACCTCCAGCCATGGGGGGTGGCGGGATGTACGTGCCGCTTCGAGCAGCGGCGGGATGAGGCGGGCTGGCGGGACGTGCACCTGCCGCTGGCGCGATGTTGACTCGTTTCCCTCCTGCCTCAGCCGGTGGCGGGATGCCTGCTACCTGACGCCTCGGTACTTGGTGCGAGCCTCGGTACTCGGTGCGGCTCGGTAATTAGTGCGGATGGAATTTTCCCGCCCATGCTGAGCTGACCCCCAGAGTTTATAGACCACCGAAAGTTGAAAGTTGTACCTGCTTTTTTTACTTTCTAGGGACTTGTTTGTTGGCTAGATTCCTTTCGCGAGACTTGTTTGTTGGCTGAGGCTTCAGCTTGAGTTCTATAAGTACAGCAGCTGCAGCTATTCTCAGTTCATTCCGTTCAGCTGCAGCTATTCTCAGTTCATTCCTTCCAGTTTCTCTCAGTCCATTTGCTTACACCCACTGTAATCACCCTCTGAGGCTAAAAGAAGACTGCACCAACGTTCTAGGGTCGGAAGATAGTCATTGATCAAGGTGAGTCGATTGATTGTATTTTAAGCTATGCATGTTGTATATTAGTCGGTTGCTGTAATTTGCTGTGCAACGTTAGAACTATTAATTAGCCTTGCAACTTAGTTAGCTCGTCTAGAAATATTTTAGCTAACCAACGTAATTAGGTATTTAGGCCGGGTAGAAATATTTGTGCTCTTGTAGCAATATTTTAGGTATGCACCTTAATTGGACCTGTAGAAATATTTGAACTCATCTAGTACTATTTTAGGTATGCAACAATAATCAGGTCGTGTAAAAATATATTCGGTGGTGTAGTATTATTTTAGCTTTGCAATGTAATTAGGTTGTGTAGAAATATTTGGGTTGTTGTAGCGATATTTTAGGTATACGACTTAATTGGAACCTGTAGAAATATTTGAACTCGTGTAATAATTTAGACCATGTAATAATATTTTAGATAAGGAACCTAATTAGGTCATGTGGAAATATTTTAGCTAACTAACGTAATTAGGTATTTAGGCCGGGTAGAAATATTTGTGCGTTTGTAGCAATATTTTAGGTATGCACCTTAATTGGACCCTGTAGAAATATTTGAACTCATCTAGTAATATTTTAGCTATGCAATCATAATTAGGTCGTGTAAAAATATATTTGGTGGTGTAGTATTATTTTATCTTTGCAATGTAATTAGGTGGCGTAGGAATATTTGGGTTGTTGTAGCTATATTTTAGGTATACGACTTAATTGGAACCTGTAGAAATATTTGAACTCGTGTAATAATATTTCTTGCATGTACGGTTAGATAATTACATGTAGGTGGTAATATAAATAATTGTATTAATAAACTATGGTTATGGTTATATATAATTAATATGATTATATTAATATGATGCGATTAGATACTATGAACATTTTGTATGTTTTTTATGGTGAGGACATCACTCGGCGATGGGCCGTCGGGGCTTGATCTGTCGCGTTGTGAGACAAAGAATGTGATAGTGAAAGAATTAGTGAATGCTAGTTTTACGGATGTTAGAAGGCGCATCCGCGCAGAGTTTGGGCCAGAGATGGCCCGTAAAATGATGACCGTTGAAGCGGTCATTTGCAAGAGAGTGGAAGAAGATTACCGTTGGGCACTTCGCCAGGTTAAGGGCAAAAATTCGTGGGGTTCATACATGAAATTTGCAAGCACACCTGGTGCGGCCATGTATGGTCAACCGATGGTGTATGTGCACTTTATTGATGCTAGCGATGAACCTGGTAGCAGCACCTCCACCGGTGAGCTCCAGTTATCCATCGCCGCAATGGATATAAACATGGAGATGACGGAGGAGAGGCATGTGGAAGATGCCCTTGTTCCCACCCAGAATAATGGACCTTATTCCATGGCGGTTGTCGACCTCAATGAGCGGATTGAGGGACAGTCAAATGAGCTTGATTCTGGTGACGACGATCGTGAATCGTCGGATGATGATGAAAACGACGACGCCGGTCTGAGTCAAGTCAGAGCAGTGGCGCCAGCAATGGCACCTGGGGACATAGAGGCTCTTGTCATCGGTCACGATGATACCTCTATCTGTGGAGTCGGAGCTACCATCCTGGAAGAAAACCAGCAGTTCCCGAGCAAGGAGGCTGTGGACATGGCGATCAGGAGATATGCCATATCCATTTCCCGACAGCACAAAGTGAAGAAATCTGACAGACATTTGTTGAAGGTTCTTTGTGTAGAGTCTGGTTGCAATGGAAGAGTCGTTGCTCGACAACCTGCGGGCATATGCAAGCCTTGGACGATAACTCGCATGGTTCCTCACAGCTGTGAGTTACATGGTAGTCTGTCTGAACACCGCAATGTCAGTGCCGCATATGTGGCACAGGTCATTGCATCCATGGTAAAAGATAAAATTAGTGTATCAGTGAAGGCATTACGAGATGGTGCAACAGATACGATTGGATTCCCGGTAAGCTACGGCAAGGCCAGGCGTGCCAAGGAGTCTGTTTTGGAGGGGATGTATGGGACATATATGGAGGCTTACAACATGGTTCCGAGAATGCTGCATCAGATTGCTGAAGCCAACCCGGGAACTATTGTATATAGGATGGAAAAGAACCACCCGAGTGGCACTCCGGATCATTTCATCCTGGACTGTATCTTCTGGGCATTCAGCCAAACTATTCAAGCATTCCACCACTGCCGACCTGTGATATCAATTGATGGTACCTTCCTCACCGGACAATATAGGGGTACTCTCTTGGTAGCTGTGGCGTCAGATGCCAATAACCAGCTTCTTGCTATTGCATATGCAATAGTTGAGAGTGAGACCATGTTAGCTTGGTTGTGGTTTCTCGAATGCTTGAAGGATGGTGTTGTGAGAGATAGGCCTGGTGTATGCATCATTTCTGATCGCAACCAGGGGCTTCTCAGTGCACTAGAAAAAATTAAGCATGAGGTACCGATGGAGTTCCGTTGGCCTGATCTTGAAACTAGATGGTGCATGAGGCATCTAGCAGCAAACTTTTACTCTCGCTTCAGGAGCAAGGAATGTTTCAAGGCATTCAAAGTGATGTGTATGCAGAACCAGCCGAGGAAATTCGATGCCCTCTGGATGACATTGAATGCCGCAACGCCCGCAGCTTCAGGAGATGCACCGGCCGAGCCAGCAGGTGCAGGGAATCACAGGAGGGCCAGGAATATGGCTGAGTGGGTGAACGTTAATTGCCCGGATGTTCGGAAGTGGGCGTTGGCTCATGACAATGGTGCTCGCTATGGCATAATGACAACTAACATGTCAGAGGTGTACAATGCAGTGCTTAAAGGTGTCCGAGCCCTCCCTATTACTGCTCTAGTTGCTGAAACATGGTCCCGCACTGTGGCGTACTTTGCGGATAGAGTTCAACTAGCACATGCACGAGTGCAGATGAATAAACAATGGTCTGAAGCAGTGCAAAATCACTTGGCCATGAAAATTGAAAAATCAAAGACTCATGGTAGCAGAGTTGTGGACTCGCTAAGAAAGAGGTGGGAGATCAGAACAAGACAAAAATACGTGCATGGTTACTTGAGAGGGGATAAAAAGCAGGAGGTTACACTCAACCCAGCGACATGTGAATACACGTGCAGGAAGCCTTTGCTTTATCACTACCCTTGCAGCCATGTCCTCAGGGCGGCTGCAGACCAGAAGATTTCCGTAGATTCATATGTCTCTTCATACTTTAGCATGCATAATCTTATAAAGACGTGGGATGGCGAGTTCTGGGTATGAGGTGTTAAGGAGCATCACAACACTGTTTGGTATGATGGACCAATATGGTGGCCCAACTCTGCGCTCAAGCGAACCATTAAAGGACGTCGTCAGACTAAGCGTTTTAGAAACGACATGGACCATAGCCAGGTCGGAGAAGGACGTAGGTGTAAGACGTGTAAAAGTCCTGGGCACACGGCAAGAAATTGCCCTCACAGGCTATAATGTTGTACTTTCGTATTGTATTATGTTATAATGTTGTATTTCAATGTTGTAATATTTCATATTTGCTCGGTTGTAACATTTAGTGTTTGGTTCTACTATGTTATTTCTGTAACGTACAATGTTTTAAATTTTAATTTTGGTGATGTAATATACTACTTTTTAAATTTGTATTTTTTGCATTCGTACAGACTATAGAGAATTTACCTCCTCTCTTGGATGGGCAGTACGATACTACCCATCGGTGCCAACAGTGGATTAATCCGGAAGGTCCGCTAGAAGGGCCAAGTACTTTCAGATGTCGAGGCCCAGCGAACCGATGGATTCTTGATGAGCGATTCGTGCCTTATCTTTCTCGCAGCAGACTACTTCCTTTCGCTAGACTGACATCCGCGCCTCATTTGTTCAAACTGGACCCTGCCTTCTAACATCACTTGTTGACCGGTGGAGACCGGAGACACACACCTTCCATTTTCGTTGGAGAGAGATGACACCTACACTTCAGGATGTGTCCATGATCACTGGATTGCCTCTTCGTGGTATTCCTCTCGTGTTGCCGCCACCACTTTCATCATGGAAGGAAGAATTTGAACAACTGATGGGTACCGTTATCCCGAGAACTCACACTGATAAGTTGGCTAGTAAATTTTATTGACTTTCCAGATTATGTTTCCGAGGAAGTAGTACGTAAGCACCTGGTTGCGTACTTACTCTACCTATTTGGCATGTTGTTCCCATCAGGAAATGGTGAGGTAGTCAACCTGATTTTTATTAGACTAGTAGAACACATAGCACTTCCTCTAGACCATTTAGAGATCACCCAGTACAGTATCGGTTCGGCGGTGCTATGTCAGACTTATAGGGGGTTGTGTGACGCCTCATATAGGAAAAAGAAGGTTGGTAGTGTAGCCCCAATTCTGTGTGTATGCTACATGTTCCTTCAGTTGTGGTCTTGGGAGCATATACCTGTCGGACGGCCGATGATAGAAGATCCAGTGCACCCATATAGTGGTCATGACGTCCAGTTTGAGTGCGCGACCATGGGTACCCGGTGGACATATGGTACATTACGTTGGGCCCATGATTTGGCTTCAAAGTGCTATCCTCTTTACCATGAATATTTCGAGACCATACATCACTCTTCTATCACATGGAGAGCGTGGCATGTACAATACATAGAGAGTGTGGCCGGGGATAGGGGTTTAGCACATGAGTGCTTCCAAGACCAGGAGCTTTGGTGGACACGTTGTCACATTCTGTGCCTCTATATGGTGGAACCACTGAACCCTGAGCGTGTGATGCGTCAACTTGATCTATACCAGGAAGTCCCTCCACCGCCTCCCAACTGTGTTGAGTCTACATTTCACGAGTATGTTCTCAATCTTAAATCCGTTTAAATTGATGCAATGTTTTGTGGTCAAATATTATAACTATGGTTATACGTATTTTAGGCAAAGCAATCAAGGGAGAAAGAATCATAATTGGTTGCGGATCCAAAAGCTACGGATAGATCAATGGAATTCGAATAAGCTTGTGAACATAGTTCAAGAAAATAGGTAATATTGTTAGGTTATTTTAATTTTCAATGGTATCCTCATCACACTGAATATGCAGGGTGTTTTTCGATAGTACGTGGGATGCTTATATGACATGGTACATTGCAAACACACGTTCCAAGCTCACCCGCGCTCCAACAGATAGGCCAGCACATCGCACACGTCAAGAGCAGCTAGAGGGAGGGATAGAACATACTACAACAAACCGCCGTGATGACACGGTATATATATTTTTATACTGTCTTATTTATAATTCTACATTTATACTAACAATATTGGTTGTTATTTTCAGCTAAGTAGGCAACATAGCATAATCGCGGATGTGCGTGAAATAGTTAGAGAGAACCCTCGTTCCATGACGAGTACCATCAAGAGCAGGTTGACACACATTTTCCAAAATGCTTTACATACAACTACTAATTGGAGTTGTGGCCGAGCGGATGATGTTATGCTACGACAGTACAACATGCCTAAGTCTTTCTCGTCGCGGCCGAGTGAAGCAAGAGCAAGCCAGGGGTATCCAGCACGCAGCGCCTCTATGCGTGAGAATGTAGCACGCAGCGCCTCTATGCGTGAGAATGTATGTATTTTCTATACTAAAAACCCGGTTCCAGGAACATTTATTTATAATATGCTTGTCCTAACAGACTAGAACACGCCAAGACACTACTCTTCTGCGTACATCATCGAAGATTACCGTAGAACCCTCTAGACCTGAGTCTTCAAGACAGCCGCCACGCATGAGTCCAATAATTTTATATCCACATCTGCTGAACTAATTGAATTCTAACATGCAGACCTTTTTTAGATTGACCATGGTGCAACACATCAACCAGCACCTAGAGGAATATTTCCGGAAACTGCTAGAGAACTATTTCAGGAGACACCGGTACGCGTTTCTATAATTGTACTAACTTATTATTATATTTTAACCATTCTAATATTTAATGTTCCTATACAGCCACTCCTGTTGATGCATGGGATGATGATGATGCTGGATTTAATTCCAACATGCCACCTCCTCACCCAATTATAGGCCATGGAAGTTACTACGCATATGATCAGGCATACGAGCAACCTTAGTCTTCATACAATCCTGGACCATCGCAACCAACTTATGATCCAATGATGGACTTCTTATATACCGATATTGATACGAGCCAAATTCTGGACACTCATCAAGATTCAGAAATCAGGGATCATTTTATACCATCCCAGCCAAATCTCCGCACAAATCCTAGACCAACGGACCTATTAAATTATCCTTCAGATCACATATACAGAGAACGTGCAAGGAAACAACCGAGGCAATGAGAGCGATTATTGTAACTCCGGAGGTGTAGCCATATTCTATATGAACATTAATGTATTATTCTACATATTACTATTATTTTGCATTCATCAATTTCAAATAAAAATTCATACAAAATTAAGATATAACTAGAATGAAAATACTTCGTCATTTATTTTTCATTACCACACGATATAACCGAAATTAGGAGACATACAAATGCAGAATTTAAAATACGAGTACTTTAATTAAGATACAATGGCAGGCATGGATTTAGATACTAGGACAAAAGTCTAGTGGTCTTGGGTCCAGCGTGGCCATTTTCCTGTCTTATCACCACGTTCTTCGGCTACCTTTGCCTCAGCAGCCCTTTCTCTCAGTCTCTGCCTGTTCGCCTCCCTAGCCTGCCGTTCCTGCTCCTCCCTGAGGCGTCGTTGTTCCTCTCTCTGCCTCCGTAGCTCCTCTAACTGACGTCGTTGCTCCTCTTGCGCCGCTCTATGCTCTTCCGCAACTTCCTCACGACGCTCATCTTCGTAAAATCTTTCCCACGCACGGCGACTCCTTTCTTCTATCTCACGAAGCGCCCACTCTGGCTGCTCCGTGTCAATCCAGCGATACCACATGTACAAGGGCAGAGGAGACTACAACACAAATAATAACACAATAAATATTTTATAACACAAACGATATGTCATTTCGTTATGGACGAAACATACCGGAGGCCTATTGTAACTCCAGGGAGCTGGATCATACTGATAATTGGGACACATAAAAAACTTCATGCCCATTTTATCAGAAAAATCGGTGGACTCTTTCACCTTGCAAAGATGCCCGCACCAACACCGAAGATGTTCCACACCCGGAGGCAAACTCGCATCCTTCATATTTTTCGGCCTATAGTCTTGGTCTGAGCAAGGCAAACTCATAGTCACCAAATAAACTAGGAAACGAAGGAATAAATGGAGAAGAATGCTTAGATGAAGAGCCTGATACTACTCCTTTTATAAGCCAGCCTTAGCTATTAGCCGGACGAATCTGCATGCGAGTGGGCTGCAACTTTCGGTGATCAATTTGCTGTACCGGTGCTCCTTTCGGTGGTTTATTTCCTGTAGAGCAGCAGTCCGGTGCTCCTTTCGGTGATTTATTTCCTGTAGACCAGCAACAATTGGAGGTCCTTTCGGTGCTAATATTTCATGTAGAGCAGCAGCTGTCAATCAAGCATCAATTACCGAGGGGGCATATAGCAGCACCAAGTACCGAGGCGGTAGCTGCAGGCTTCCAGCAGGAATCCCGCCACCGGCTGAGGCGGGAGGGACGAGTCAACATCACGCCAGCGGCAGGTGCACGTCCCGCCAGCCCGCCCGTGGGGCCCGCCTCATCCCGCCACTGCTCGAGGCGGTACGTACATCCCGCCACCCCCCATGGCTGGAGGTTCATCCCGCCACCGGCCCTGGCGGGAGGTGACACGTGTCGGCTTTTTAGCCTCCCGCCAGGGCATTTTAAGCAATTGTTTCGGGGGTATATTTGTAAAAAAATCGCGACGTGCTGACACAGAAATTTTCATCAAATTCTTCCAAGAACTGCATGGTGTTTGACAATAATAATAATAATAATAATAATAAAACTAAGGTTAATTGCATCACACAGCTGCTAACATTACTTTCTGCCAGCTCACGCATGCGAAGGGCCGACGGCTTTTGCCGTCACTCAGATTTATGTCGTCGGCCTTTCAATTATTTCAGGCGAAAGGCCGACGGCTTTTGTTGTCATCATAGCTCAAAAGACCGTCGGCTTACCCCTACGCCGACAGACGCTGTCGGGTTAGATCTCGTTGGCCTACCTTCCCGGCTGTCGACGTCTCGTGAGCCGTCGGCGTTACACATCTAGGCCGACGGTTTTCCACTGGCTGTCGGCATACCGCGACCGCCAGCACGAATCCTAACGGCTGCAAAGATGACGGCAAAGGAGATACGTCGACGGCTTTGCCGTCGTCCTACCTTGCCACGTGTTACCGTGCATTCGTCCCGGTCCACCGCTGTGGGTCCCAGGGTATAGAGAAGTCAACGGCAAAGCCGTCAACCTACCTGCCACGTGTTGTAGCCAGAATGCGCCACTGTGGGTCCCATGCAGCAGAGATGCCGACGACAAAGTCGTGGGCCTAGCTGGCCACGTGGTGGTAGCTAGTCTACTGTCTCACGTTCACAGGCCAACGGTTCTAACCGTCGGCCTAAGTACAAGACGCCGACGGCTACCGTCGGCCTAGGGGCCACGTGGCGCCCTCTAGTGTCTGCTCGCACCTAGGCCAGGAGCTACGCCGACGGCTCTTTGCCGTCGGCCTAGCTTGCTTCCAGATTTAGGTTTTTTTCTGTTTTCACCATTACCTGCAATTCAAAAAATGTCTGCAAGCCACCGGAGCATATACAGATATATATTCACTCCATGCATACAAAAAGCATCGTCAATGACGATATCAACCAACATATTAACATATGATCATCAAGTCTCCATACATAGCATCAACAAACATGTTACATCCAGGGGAAGTTCACACATACTACAAATGGCTCATCAACAGTCTTTGAGTTCACGCCACCCAGCACAACAAGTTCACACCACACAACTGAACACAAGCACGTCAAGTTCATGCAACACCTAGTACAAACGGGTCACGCCATGACATGTTCGATACAAACCGCTCATCAACATACACTTCATCGCCAGGAGCACCATCACTACAAAAGAGAGAGAGCATCCATAAGTATTTGCATGGAAGTTTAGAATGGAAATTGTTCCAAATCAAAGTTTAGCATGGTAATCGGTCTAAGTACAAGTTTAGCATTGCAATTTGGTGTAAATACAATTTAAGCATGGCAATTTGTTCATAGTCCAATTTTTTGCCCTTGGTAAATTGGTATAAGTACATGTTTAGCATGGTGAATTCTTCTAAGTACAAATTTAGCATAGAGAATTCTTCTAAGTACAAGTTTAGCATGAAATTTTGTTCAAAGTCAAAGTTTTTGGATTGTGATTGTTCTAAGGTAGAAAATAGTCTAACTATTTCATGATATGCTAGAGTTTGCTTGTAACTTACCGTAGCGATAGTCGCTGCTCACCACGGGCCGCCATGGGGATGCAAGCCATGACCATTTTACCATACATGTGAGGGAAGCCTGATACATTGCAAATGTATCTATAATTTTTGATGTTCCATGCTTAGTTTTATCCACACTTTGGAGTACTTTTCATATGATTTCTTGGACTAACCTATTAACAAGAGCCACAGTGTCAGCTGCCTGTTTTCTGCTGTTTTTGGTTCTAGGAAAGTCAGAAAATGAATATTCTCGGAATTGGACGGGACAAAAGCCAAAGTGCCTAGTTTTCCGGAAATCATTAGATGCCAAAGTACGAGAAAGAGAGGGGCTAGGGGGCCATCACAACACCTGGCCGCGCGGCCCAGCCTGGCCCACGCCAGGGGGTGGTCTGGCCGACCCCAGCACCCCCTCAGCCTCTCCTTCCACCTATAATATGCCCTCGGGACAAAAACCCTAAGTACCCGATCAAAAATCCACGAAAGAGTCTGTAGCCGCCATCGTCTCTGTCCCTAGATCAGGAGGGATCTGAAGCTCTTCCCGGCACCCTGCCGGAGAGGGGAATTCACCCTGGAGGCCTTCTTCATCATCATGCAAGCCTCCGGTGTGATGCGTGAGTAGATTATCCTTGGACTACGGATCCATGTAGTAGCTAGATGGCTGGTTCTCCTCCTTTGTGCTTTCATGTTTAGATCTTGTGAGCTCCGTTCATGATCAAGATCATCTATTTCTAATTTTGCATGTTGTGTTTGCGGGGATCCGATGAATATTGAGATGCTATTTCAGATTGATTATTGATTCTATCATGTCTTTGTTATTTATGATCTTGCATGCTTTCCGTTGTTAGTAGCTATCTTGGCCAAGTAGATGCTAGCAACTCCAAGAGTTAGTATTTATGCTCGATAGTGGGTTCATGCCTCTGGTAATCTGGGGAAGTGACAGAAATCTCTAAGGTACTAGATGTGTTGTTGCTACTAGGGAGAAAACAACAATCCTTTGTTCATAGAACAATCATATTATTTACTTTACACGCAGTTTGTAAAGCAATAATCTGTTGCTTGCAACTTAATACTGGAGGGGGTTCGGATTATAACCTGAAGGTGGATTATTAGTCACAGATGCAGTTGGATGGCGATCTATGTATAATGTTGTAATGCCCAATCAAGTCTCAAAGGAGTCAAGATGATTAGTATATGCATGTATTGCTTTCTCGATGTTTGTCAATTTCCCCACTGTAATTTGTTCACCCAGCATGTTATCTATCTTAAGGAGAGCCACCTCTAGTGAACTATGGATCCCAGTTCTTTTCTTTACATACAATCTATAAACTGTTTACTGCTTTGTGTTAATTTCTGCAAACTATTACTTCCTTCCATTTGATACGTTTAATCCTTTGTTTTCAGCAAAACACGGTGAGATTGGCAACCTCATCGCAAGTTGGGGATAAAGTTCTGTGGTTATGTTGTGCAGGTCTCCATGTTGCTACTAGCACCGGTAGTGCGCCCTGCCAAGGCTCAGCTAGCAACACATTTGTGGTGTTTCCTTGTTCCTACTGGTTCGATTAAACCTTGGTTTCATAACTGAGGGAAACTTGCTGCTGTGCTCATCATACCTTCCTCTTGGGTTCCCAACGAGCTCTACATCAACACTGAGCCATCAAGCATTTTTCTGGCGCCGTTGCCGGGGAGTCAAGGACATCTTCACAAGGGGAGTCCCTCATAACCAATCTCTTTACTTTGTTATTTTTGTTTTTCTTAGTTTCCTTTTGCTTTGTTTGCTTGTTTTGTTATCAAAAACACACAAAAATTAGTTTTACTAGTTTGCTTTCTTATTCAAAAACACAAAAAAATCAGTTCCTTTCTTAAGTTGCCACTATGTCTAGGCTTGCTCCAATCACTATGTCACCCGAGGAAATGATTTTCACTTTTAAACAAGGAATTGAGGAAAGTTTTAAGGAAGCTTGGTTTAGAATCTCTGATCTACATGAAAAAACCGAGCCTAAAATGACTCAAAGCTTGTTCCTTAGCAGCTTTTACCTTGGAATTGCTCTTTGCTATAGATATGCTTTAGATGCTGTTGTGGGAGGAGATTTCCTCCAATGTAATGAGGATGATGCTATAAATGCTATGAAAAAATTGATCCTCACTTATAACTTGCCTAGCCAAACTGATATTTCTTTCGCAAGAATATTTGCTAGATTGAACACTCTTGAGACTAGCACTACTAGCTTAAAAGATTGCTATAATACACTTAGGGAGCATCACAATTATGTCCCAATAAATTCTGAACCATCAAAGTGGCTCCCTATAGTAAAGATTGAGGTAAACACTGAAACTTTTCAAGCTCGTTGTGATATCATGTCTGAATTTTGTCTTATGCCCAAAGATATTTATGAATCTCTGAATGTTTGGGGGCTTACTGAAGGAGGAAAAAAAATATCTCTTGCTAATAATGCTACCATATTAACTATTGGAATAGTTGAAGGAGTGTTTACAAAGATACTTGGGAAAATGATTTCTAGTGATTATCTTGTTATTGAATGTGCAGGAAAAGGACAAATTACACTTGGAAGGTCCCTATTAGAACTCTTTGGAGCAATAATAGATGTGGGAAAGGGGACCATGCACCTTTTTTCTCCACCAAACAATCATATTTTCCCCAAGGTTAAGAATAAAAATAAGAGAGGTAAGGGCAAGAAATTTGGTCTTAATGCTTCTTCATTTGAGAACACTTGATTCTTTTTCTTGCTTCTTATGCCCAACTTAAAGGCGTTAAAGAAAAGTACTTATTGGGAGATAACCCAAAAGTTTTAGATGAGTCTTGGAAGTTATTACTTCAGTAGTAACCACTCCTTATCCTTTTTATTTGCTTTTTGTGCCAAGAGTAACCTCTAATGAGAGAGAAGTAATGATTGGGAAAGTTGCTGTCCCGAAACAGATTTATGTGCTTCACCGTAAAATTCGTGTAAAATCTCTGTATGTCTTTTTGAGGCGTGAATTATTTTGCTTGTTCCCCAGGTTGTTATCTAACTTTCGTTAGTTCAACACTTTTTGATTTGAGCAACAGAAGGTCTTCGAAAAAATTCGTCTTTACCTGCTGGTCTGTTTTGACAGATTTCTTCCATTTTCTGCATTTGCTTCTTGTTGGTTCCTTTTTGAGTTCTTTTGGGGAATTGAGCTTTTTGAGGGAAGTGCTACAGTAGCTAGTGTTCTAATGGAAGTTTATTTGGTGTTAGAACTGAACCTTAAGACCTATTATCTTGAGTGCACTAATGTTGCTAATAAAGATTGTGTGAAGTTTTGTATTAAGGAAAAATTTCAGGTGTATGGAAGGAATAAGTAATAATATGAAGGATGGACTAAAGCTCAAGCTTCCAGATGCCACGCGTGTCACCCCAAGAAATATCCAAAAAGTACAAGCGTCAAAGCTTTAGGATGCCCAAGGCATCCCCTTCTTCATCAATAAAAATCCCAGATTTCTTCCAAACGCTTCATTTTTATTGTTTCATGCACAGTTGTGTTGTTCTTGGAACGTCTTCTTTTTCGTTTTTGTTTTCGTTTTTGTTTGCTTTTGTTTGCTTAGTTTTCTGAATAAATTGGTTGGACCCCCTCTTTCATACATTGGTTTGCAAATAGTTTGGTTTGGTTTAGAAAAGAGTAGGAAAGTTCATGCTTATGTGGTAAAAAGAGCTCGTTTTTGACTCTGGCCTATGCTTTGTCATGCCATGATTGATATTGTTTTGGCTTTATGCTTAGTATTCTTTGCTGTAGCATGACTTGTTATAAACAATTGAGATTTCTTAATGTGCCTTGGATGAATCATGCGTATTTTAATAGCATATTAAAGCATAGTATAGTGGTATTCTCCTTTGATGCTTTATTTGGGTTGACTTGGCGCATGCTCACACCATGTTATGACTATCTCAAGTCACCATAGCCTTTATGATCCTTTAGTTTTCAACTTGTAGTATCACTTTATGCTTTGATCAATGATGTTTTGTCGCTCTGCATGATTATGGCTATTATTGATCTCTTAGTTTGTCGCTCCCAGTCTTTTGCTAGCCTCCAAAACAAAGTATGAGTTCCACTTATGCATCCAACTCCTTAAACCAAGTTATTCCAAAGAGCCCATCATACCTACCTACTAGCTTATGCTATTCCAAGTATATTCATGCTTTTGTTTACCTTCCAAATTAAACTTGTTATGAGAAAACTAGTGATTAAAACTCTCATGAACTTGATGACACACTTTATTTTTTTTGCATCTAATAAAGTTGAACCATTGGGTCCTTCTTTGTTGCGTATATGCTTGCGTTTTATAAGTTGAAATTAGCAGAACCATGTTTCATGGGGAATGCTTTCAACATTGCACTTGTACTTTGTACCCTGTTGATATCATGTTCTTTTGCTTATGGATCCCGGCGGTGTGAAATAAAAGTGGAACTTGTAAGATCATGGAGTTTGTATGTGTGTTAGAGAAACGCTTGGGCCGCTAGCCTAAGCCATGCCTAATCATGGTGGAAACTTGCAGCATCACCATAATGAGCACTCTATAAAGCATCCTTAATAAAAACCTATGCAAATAGAAAATAAAAAGATCGCTGAGATGCTCATTGTCTGCTTGCCTTGTCATTTTGATTATGGGATAGCTCCTGTATCATGTGCAAGGGGTACCCCGTTGGCGGTTCTTTATGATACACATGTACTTACAATGACAAGAGCTTACTCGTGACTAAAGTTGAGTAGCATGAGGTTCGGTCTTCGTAAGTAAGGGGCATGAGCTTTCGGTTTATAACTTGTCAAGCATATCCTCTTAGTTGTGTCACTTTAACCTTAATCACCTTAAAGATGCTTATGATAGAGGCAATGAGAGCTGAAAGCTATAAGTACCATAATTTTTGGAAGCTCTTTATGAGACTTGAATCCCTACTTCCTTCTATGAAGGCCTTTCTTCCACCATTATATTGAGTCTCCACCTTCTACCTTTATGCACATACTTTGAGAGCATAGTGGCCATTCTTAGTTCTGTGTGCATTGTCCCAAGACTAGTTGATTTGTGCATAACTTGATATTGCTTGTTTTAAACTATTTGTATCTAGTCACTCTTATGAACTTTGAAGGTGTCCTATGCATTTATATTTGCTACTCTATGAGGGACAAGCTGAATACTATTATGCTATGTTTTCTTTATGTGAAACAAACAAACGTCTTGCAAAGCATTGTTATTCATGAATCTTTTGTTTGTGCATTTTTATGTTGCATCTTAGTTTCTTTGTCTTATTGTTAGAACTTTGTCTTTCATGTTATGATTGAAGTACTATGATCCCAGCTTTGAATGTTTTACAAATACTTTGATCAAGTCTTTGATGGTGCATGTCACCTCAAAAATTATTCTTTCTTTTTATCACTTACCTACTCGAGGATGAGCAGCAGTTAAGCTTGGGGATGTTGATACATTGCAAATGTATCTATAATTTTTGATGTTTCATGCTTAGTTTTATCCACTTTCTTGTGTTTCGTCCACACTTTGGAGTACTTTTCATATGATTTCTTGGACTAACCTATTAACAAGAGCCATAGTGCCAGCTGCCTGTTTTCTGCTGTTTTTGGTTCTAGGAATGTCAGAAAATGAATATTCTCGGAATTGGACGGGACAAAAGCCAAAGTGCCTATTTTTCCGGAAGTCATCAGATGCCAGAGTATGAGACGGAGAGGGGCCAGGGGGCCACCACACCACCTGGCCGCTGACCCCTGGCAAGGCCCGGTGGTCTGGCCGACCCCAGCACCCCCTCTGCCTCTCCTTCCGCCTATAAGATGCCCTCGGGACGAAAACCCTAAGTACCCGATCAAAAATCCACGAAAGTCTGTAGCCGCCGTCGTCTCTGTCCCTAGATTGGGAGGGATCTGAAGCTCTTCCCAGCACACTGCCAGAGAGGGGAATTCACCCTGGAGGCCTTTTTCATCATCATGCAAGCCTCCGGTGTGATGCGTGAGTAGTTCATCCTTGCACTACGGATCCATGTAGTAGCTAGATGGCTGGTTCTCCTCCTTTGTGCTTTTATGTTTAGATCTTGTAAGCTCCTTTCATGATTAAGATCATCTATTTGTAATTCTGCATGTTGTGTTTGCGGGGATCCGATGGATATTGAGATGCTATTTCAGATTGATTATTGATTCTATCATGTCTTTGTTATTTGTGATCTTGCATGCTTTTCGTTGTTAGTAGCTAGCTTGGCCAAGTAGATGCTAGCAACTCCAAGAGTTAGTATTTATGCTCGATAGCGGGTTCATGCCTCTGGTAATCTGGGGAAGTGATAGAAATCTCTAAGGTACTAGATGTGCTGTTGCTACTAGGGAGAAAACAACAATCCTTTGTTCATAGAACAATCATATTATTTACTTTACACACAGTTCGTAAAGCAATAATCTGTTGCTTGCAACTTAATACTGGAGGGGGTTCGGATGATAACCTGAAGGTGGATTATTAGTCATAGATGCAGTTGGATGGCGGTCTATGTATAATGTTGTAATGCCCAATCAAATCTCAAAGGAGTCAAGATGATTAGTATATGCATGTATTGCTTTCTCGATGTTTGTCAATTGCCCCGCTGTAATTTGTTCACCCAGCATGTTATCTATCTTAAGGAGAGCCACCTCTAGTGAACTATGGATCCCGGTTCTTTTCTTTATATACAATCTATAAACTGTTTATTGTTTTATGTTTACTTTCTGTAAACTATTACTTCCTTCCATTCGATACGTTTAATTCTTTGTTTTCAGCAAAACACGGTGAGATTGACAACCTCATCGCAAGTTGGGGATAAAGTTCTATGTTTGTGTTGTGCAGGTATCCAGATTGCTACTAGCACCGGTAGTGCGCCCTGCCAAGGCTCAGCTAGCAATACCTTTGGGGTGTTTTCTTGCTCCTACTGGTTCGATTAAACCTTGGTTCATAACTGAGGAAAACTTGTTGTTGTGCTCATCATACCTTCCTCTTGGGGTTCTCAACGAGCTTTACATCAACACTGAGCCATCAAAGCCCTGTAGAAGCACCAGGCGATGGACCACCTTGCCACACCGGGGTGACCACCGGGGACTCGTAGGGTGAGGTACAAGTACGACACTAAATAAAGTGTCCGAATGAGTCGTTCCCTACATGTTTGAGCAAAATATGGCAAGTGTAAATATCGATGTGTACAAGAAAACAACAAAATATGGCATCGCTCATTTTGACTTTCTTTCATGCATGGCTGATTTCTGGATTTCCTGTGATCAATAACAGGTTTATTGCAGTACTTGTAGAAGCAAATATTATTTATAAAGTTCGTCCTTTGAAAGCTTTGCAAATGTCAACAACACAACCCCGTAGCCACATTGTCAATGTGGCCACGTTCGCAATGAAACGGTGTTTAAAAATAGTCTACACTATAATTTCTAGAATAATAATAAACAAGAGAGATTTAAAGTAACTAGTAACAAGGTAAATAAAGTACTAAAAGTAAACTAGAACAAAAACTAAAACAAAGGGATTATAGCTATAGGATTGAATGGAATGAGAGAGGGTTTCTATGCTTCGGTCTCACTAGTACTAGATGGGCGAATATATGTGTGATCCATTGTTTATAAGAGATTTCTTCAACAAATAAACGTTCCCCACTCGATTACCGAGCTGTCACACTGTGTGTACTATGCACGAATCTCGCGTGTCACTCGCAAGACAAACATACACTTCTGAACTAAGGGATTCCGTGCACTTATCTTCATGACTCATGTAATTGAATACTTGGATCACAAACATATTCTAATTTAGCGCACAAGATCAAACCTCAACCTAGAACCTAATCAATCACTCACACATGGATGAACAATAAAACATAGATGAATATATTAATAAAGTCATAACCATGTTCAATCTTACAATTACAAGATCTAAAATAAGGGAGACAGAGATGAAGGCGCCGTTGAAGAAGATGATGATGATAATGAACGGTGCACACGGTGAAGGTGGGGGTTCCTCCTTATCCTCCTCTTTCTTGATGCTCTGGAGATGTGGATATTGTGTGCGGCGGCTATGGAGGTGGCGGAGCGGCGGGGTTTCGCCCCTAACCTTGTTCTAGGGCTTCCCCTCTTTAAATAGGCATTTAGAGGCCGGTTTTGCGAACCGACGGAGCTAGGGGTCGAATTTTCCTATTGGGAATTCATAAATGTTGTTTCATTTGATGAAACAAAGCCGTCGGAGGGTGGTACGACCGTACAGTACGGGTGGGGACTGCCAGTACCAGTGGTCGTTACGCCTGCAGTACTCCATAGTGTTTTTGCCGATATTTCTTCATACGGACTCCGATTGAGGTGTTCTTTGGCTCCGTGGATTTTTATGGACAAGGGCTACACCACATGGTCTTGGATCTTCATTTGGAGTTGATTGAAAAATTCACTTTTTCCTCCCCTCAAATGGCTAAGTCTGGTACCTGCAACTCCTCCATATTGAATTTTCTCGGCTTCTTTTATCCATAATTGTTCATAGCACCTACACATAAATCAAAGACAATAAAAATGTAATAAAATTCTAATAAAACTATTATTGTGCAAGTCCATGTGGAAATGAAGGAGAACTAGTAATCATACATAATAGGCATAGTTGTAGATAAATGAAGCATATAATGAGTGACAATATGAATAATTTATATACTTGAATATGCTTCAATTTTGAACTCATCAATTTCCTAAAGATAGACTCTTGCTCATCCCCGAGCAAGATGGTGGCTTATGGACAAGGTCATCATGTTCATGAGGCACGAGTCGATACCTTCAATGAGGCAAAAAAATTAAAACAAAAGTACACTATCAGATGTAGAAGATCGATGGCTTATATCCTTATTTTCCCTGCAAGCTCAAAGTAAGAAATAATATATTCATACAAGGCAACACAAACTCAGTTATGTCAATCTATAAAAGATCAATTAAAACTTCAATGCTCCCTGTCAAGAGTAAATTTAGCTTTGAAAGCAAAACTTATGATCCTCCTATTGCGGCCTTTATGTTTTGTATCTCCTCACTTTGTAAAGTAAGGGTTTCAACGAGAATATGAATTCACTTATGGTTGGTAGTCATATGCGGCCAACACTTCATTCATTTGAAATGCTCATCAATTTAGCGAAAACAAAAGACCTCATTTTTTTAGATGCAAAAGACCTCATTTATGTTCACTACAATTGTGCCAAAATTCGACACATGTACTGATCCAAAACATCATGAAGAAGACGACAGAATACATAACTACATATAATATCCAATAGAATGCCATGGAACATCTGTCTCATGCAACTGATATGACAGGGGAATGGTGACGCTGACACTAAAATTTCGTTCAATTCCACCAAGTTAATAAAGACTTTTGACAAAAAAAATACTACCATGATTGCATCACGCATCAGCTCGGAGATGCATACATTATTTTCTGCCGGCTCATGCACAAGCACACTTGATCCTTCTCTATCCGAAGGACCATTCACACTCTCTACGTATATTAAAACGAGGAAAAGTTCAAGCAACAAAGTGACGACGCAGAAATCTTCTCCAAACTTCTCTGCTGGCAAACCATGGAATCGAGCGCCTAGCTAATGCCCGACGCCAGGGCTCGGCACGGACCGCATCGACTGCTCGGCGCTCGAGAACCCCCCTCGGCGCTGGCGCTGCCGCTGTCGAAGCCTCATAGCTGGAGCTCGGCGACACTCGGAGCACGAGGCCACCTTCGAAGTGCATCACCTTGCTGCGTTGCTCCTGACCCGCCACCACCAGTTTCCGCCCTTGGCACGGCGAGCAGCCGAGGAGGATCAGCAGCAGCACGGCGAGAAACGCCCACGCCGACGGCGACGCAGAATGACAAGCCATGCCAAAACTGCAAGAGGATGCTGCTAGTTGGCGCTTAAGGAAGATGCGGAGTTTGTTCTTGCTGATTGGTAGGCTAGCTGCCTTGGCAATTTGGCAAATGGAACTTGCTCTGGCCTCTCGAGCTGATGGTGAAAAGAGCCGTACTCTCCCTCCCTATATATAGCGCCGCGGATGATTGCTCGTTGCCCGTGCACACGGGTCCACGGAGAATTCTTCGCCGCCAACTGCCGGCGCACCTCGAGAAAGGATACTTTTCTGGAACGGCGTTTTACGTGCTGAGTCTAGTTTTATTCCAATGTTTTGTTAAAGCGATAGTCAATGGCTTTCGAAACATTTACTAGTACTCTCTCCGATCCAAATTAATGGTTTCAGATTTATCTACTCCAAGATTAGATACATTTAAATCTAGACAAATCCAAGATCATTAATATGGAATTTTGCTCTATGTCATTCGGAGAAACTGTCCCGCCGCTTCCCTTCAAACTACGTACAGACTAACGCGCAGTCGAAAATGTGGGGTGAGTACTTTACTAGCACTGGTTCTCCTCTGACTTTGTGATCATGAGCTTTGTCAACTAGTTCAATGTGCTGTTTATGTCCAAGCCAACCTTGGAAAATTTTCTTACACTAATACTACGAAATGATGGTTTGTCTTTTACACCAGGATTTTTGGCAAAGACTACATTTGGCAGCATAAAGCATCTTGTACTCTTTGCTGCATAATCAACAATATCCTATTACATGAAAATACATATCGATTAGTTATAATCTAGCTACTGCCTGCACTTTTCCCCCGGCTGAGATATAGGCTTTAGCACGTACTACTGAATATATATGGATGGGTGTTCCGCTTGACCTATGAGAAATAGAAATAATCAGGCTATTTCGCATCGGAATGTGAGTCACAAAACGGCCAGAAGGAATCGACGGAGCGTGAAAATCAGTCGTCAGTCCGAGCGAGACGGCCGCGCGTGGCCTTTTTGGACGAACGGTGAAGAGCGAAAGGGAAGCCAAGTCTGACTCGAGAACGCATCGCGTTTTGGAGGCCATCTGTGCCTTTTTTGTCCCCATTCCATGCTGCCAGCCGATCATCGATTGATCGATTGAACGAGGTTGGGTAGCTAGGTGTAGCTTCTTGGTGCGAAAGGGACCTCAAGATCGACTAGATTTCTAGGTTATCATCACGGCCGCCCGGCCGGCCATGTTAGATTCGGAAAAGGGAAAGAACTATTCAGGACAAAGCAGTTCATAGGGATGTATAATAAGCAGTTCACAGGCCTGTAATTTTGCAATGGATGGCCCAATCAGCCGTGCGCAGAATATGCCAAAGCGTCTATCTATTAGTTAGCTTAATCAACAACCTATTTGCATCCAGATTAAAGAAGAAAGTGTTAGTTACCCTAAGCTAGCGTGTGCCCAGTCTCGTGCATCCTTGTCACATTCAACTGGGTGATGCATGTCTATTTCTCCAAAATAATCCGATTCAAATTACTGTTCTCATATTTGTCTGATTCGGATGTGTTTAGTCATGTTTTAGTGGTAGATACATCTGAATCTAGCTAAATCTGAAAACATTAATTTGGGATCGTAAGGAGTATTTTGCTCCGGACGATTGCGCCACAAGACCACAGTTGTTGGAAACGCGTATTCATTGAAAACATCATGGAGAAGAGGACAAAGTAGTGTATAATCCAATACAAGTTACAGAATGCCACGGAACACGTACGTGGCTCATGTAACTGATTCGACAGGGGAACGGCGACGCTGACACTGAAATTTCATCTCGCGGCCGCCAGCAGTATTATTTTCCGCCGGTTCATCATGCGCAAACACACACCTGGCTCACGCAACTGAGATGAAAAAGGAAAATGGCGAAGCTGACACTAAAATTTGGTTCCGTTCCACAAGTTAAGGCTGGCCGCGCTCACGCAGCTGCTAAGGTTATTTTCTGCCGGCTCATGCGTGCGCAAACACACCCTATTAGTTCCAGGACAATTCACACACTTCTATGTCTGAAAGCGAAAAAACTCAAAGTTGATCAACCCGTGGAGTAACCGAGCCTAGCTAATGCCCGACGCCGGGGCTCGGCACGGACCGCATAGACCTATCGGCCCTCGAGAATCCCCTCAGCGCCGCTGTTGCCGCCGCCGTCGCTGACTCCTCGCCGGAGCTTGACGGCACCCGGAGCACGAGGCCACCTTCGAAGTGCATCACCTTTCCTTGCTCGTGGTCCGCCGCCAGCAGCTTCCGCCCTTGGCACGGCGAGCAGCCGAGGAGGATCAGCAGCAGCACGGTGAGAAGCGCCCACACCGACGGCGACGCGCCGCTCTTGCTGCCGTTATTGCTAGTGCTGCAGCGACGAGTAGAACCCATGTCGAAACTCTGGTACGTGCTCCCCAGATGAGCTTAAGGAAGAAATAGAGTTGGTTCTTCGCTAGCTAGGAGTAGATACTTGGGTTGTCTTGGCAACTCGGCAAATAGAGCTTGCTCTCGAGCTGATGGGGAACAGAGCCGTGTTCTCGCTCGGTATATATAGCGCCTCGGCGTGTCAGTGTGGGCGATTATTGCTCCTTGCCGACCCGGCCTGGGAATTTTCTAAAACGCTGTACGTAGTCTAGTTTTATTCCATGTTTTGTTACATAGTCAATGGCAGAGTTTACAAATACACAGTGCCGCGCTTGCATCTTTTAACGCCTTACCCACACCCCGTTTAATTTGCCTCTTCGCCGCCAAACTCTACTCCTTGGCCGCCACGCAAGTCATCCACATCCGCTTCTCGTGTCCATACACCTTCCAACAAGGTGGTAAAGCCGAGCTCGTATCATCTCTAAGGTGAGAGACATAGTACGTTCTCTCTTAATTCAGACTAGCGCTTACCGCCTCACTTTTGGGTAGAAGCTTTTGATATCACGCCACTTACGTCCTTAATCATATCGCCTCCTTACCAAAGCCATCACCGTCCCTCTCCCTCACTAGTAGAAACAAGCGCTTCGGTTCGGAGCAGATTCCGACTCTAGTCTCGGGTGGGTTATGGGCGGGACTAGTGTGAGCTCTAGTCCCGGTTCGTTCCGGCTCCAACGGCTAGGAGGCCGGGACAGCTCTAGTCCTGGGTCGTTCTGGACCTCTAGCCCCGGTTCGTGATACGGCCCGGGGTTAGAGGGCTCGCGCCAACCAGCCCCACGTGCGGGAGCCTATAGTCCTAGTTGGTATCATGGCCTGAGACTAGAGGTTAATCACCAGTCTCGGTTCGTAATACCAATCGGGACTAAAGAAAACGGACAAACAAAATCACGAGTTCTGCTACGGCAGGAAAACAGGCAAAAATCCTGTCGCGACAGGAGAACGGCTGTCCACCCCCCGGGGGCAGGAGATCAACTTTTCTAGTTTCAAAAGCATGATAAAAAATTATAAAAAATTCAAAAATAAAATCCTTCGAAATGTAGTTATATTAAGTGATTTAGCTGTTAAAAAAATTAATAAACATGAATTTTGACATAATTTGCAAAAAATGTCATGAAAACTTCAAATGGCCTTAGTGTTTTCTTTAGGATGTTGAGGCGATGGCTACGTCTTAAAGTCAGAATAGGTCATCCCCGTCCTATCATCGCTCCGGTGGTGCGTCTAGCGCTCACAGAGGGTGCGTGGGGTCGTGTTTCCGACAGATCTCCGCGGGTCCGATCGTTTTCCGTATTCATCAGTGTGTTTTGAGGTTAGTCTCTTCAGATCTAGAGTTGTCATCTTCAGCGATGGTTGCTGCTCTAGTGCGCTGATCCTATAGGGCTTTAACACGACGACTTCCCGTTTGTCTAGTACAACAAGCTCAACTACGACAAGCTTTGCCCGGCTCCGGTGATGGAGGGACGAGGACGGCGGCGCGCCTTCGGCTCGTGCTAATGTATGTAGTCGTCCCTAGATGGTCCAGTAACCTATTTGTAATTTCTATTACTTTTATGACTTTTTGTACTGCTGTTGATTATTAATAGATCGGTGAATTTTGCAAAAACAAAACAACAATATCGTACTAGTACATGAAAATGCATCGATTAGTTATAATCTAGCTACTGCCTGCACCTTTTCCCCTGAGATATAGGCTTTACCACGTACTACTGAATATATATGAACTCCTAGGACGCGTCAGCGTCATGGATGGATGTTCTGCTTGACCTATGAGAAATAGAAATAACCAGCAGGCTATTTCGCATAGGAATGTGAGTCGCAAAACGGCCAGAAGGAATCCACGGAGCCCGAAAATGATCGGTTATCTCGTCAGTCGTCAGTCCGAGCGAGACGGCGGCGCATAGCCTTTTTGGACGAACGGTGAAGAGCGAAAGGGAAGCCCAATTCTGACTCGAGAACGCATCGCGTTTTGGAGGCCATCTGTTCCTTTTTTTTGTCCCCATGCGCTCGCGTCTCCATGCCGCCAGCCGATCATCGATTGATCGATTGAACGAGGTTGGGTAGCTTCTTCGTGCGAAATGGACGGCATGTTCATGTTCGTCGTTTCTGAATACTGTTTTTTTTTCGTGGCCAGCTGGGATGTGTTCTGTAAACCTCAAGATCGACTAGATTTTTAGGTTATCATCACGGCCGGCCGGCCGGCCATGTTAGATTCGGGAAAGGGAGAGAACTATTCCGGACAAAGCAGTTCATAGGGATGTATAATTAATAAGCAGTTCATAGGTCTATACTTTTGCATTGGATGGCGCCCAATCAGCCGTGCGCAGAATATGCCAAAGCATCTATGTGTAGCTTAATCAACAACCTATTTGCATCCAGATTAAAGAAACTGTTAGTTACACTAAGCTTGTCACATTCAGCTGGGTGATGCATGTGTATTTACCCAAAATAAAATACACATTTTGCTCGGGGCGATTGTGCCACAAGACCACAGTTGTTCAAAACGCGTATTCATTGAAAACATCATGGAGAAGACGACAAAGTAGTGTATCAAATAGAAGTTACAGAATGCCACGGAACACGCACGTGGCTCATGTAACTGATTTGAAAGGGGAACGGCGACGCTGACACTGAAATTTCATCTCGCGGCCGCCCCGCAGTAATATTTTCCGCCGGTTCATCATGCGCAAACACACCTGGCTCACGCGCAACTGATATGAAAGGAAAATGGCGAAGCTGACACTAGGATTTTGTTCCGTTCCATAATTTAAGGCTGCATCATGTTAATTTGGCAAAAAACAATTCTGTAATAACACAGTTAATTGCACCACGCAGCTGCTAACATTACTTTCTGCCGGCTCATGCGTGCGTGCGCAAACACACCCGATTATCCCTTCCAGGAAAATTCACACACCTCTACATGTCTGAAAGCAAAAAAAAACTGATGTTGATTAGCAAAGTGATTAACGACGACGAGTAATCCTCTACTAATGCCCGACGCCGGGGCTCGGCACGGACCGCATCGACCGCTCGGCCCTCGAGAATCCCCTCGGCGCTGCTGCTGCCGCCGCCGTCGCTGCCTCCTCACCACGGGAGCTTGACGGCACCCGGAGGACGAGGCCACCTTCAAAGTGCATCACCTTTCCCTGCTCGTGGTCTGCCGCCAGCAGCTTCCGCCCTTGGCACGGCGAGCAGCTGAGCAGGATCAGCAGCAGCACGGCGAGAAACGTCCATGCCGACGGTGTCGCCCCACTCTTGCTGCCGTTGCTCGTGCTGCGGCGACGAGTAGAACCCATGTCGAAACTGTGGTACGTGCTCCGAGATGAGCTTAAGAATGAAATGGACTTGGTTCTTGGCTACCTAGCTAGGAGTAGACACTTGTGTTCGCAACTAGGCAAATACAACTTGCTCTGGAGCTGATGGGGAACGGAGCCGTGCTCTCGGTCAGTATATAATATAGCGCCTCGGCGTGGCAGCGCGAGCGATGGTTCCTCGTTGCCGGTGGACATGGAATTCTTGGCGGCCAGCTGCCGGCCCGGCCTGAAAAAGTACTTATTTTCTAGAACGCTGTAGGTAGTCTTGTTTTATTCCATGTTTTGCTAAAGTCGATAGTCAATGGGTTTACAAATACACAGTGCTAGAATTCTGCTCCATGTCATGCGGAGAAACTGTCCTGCTGCCGAAATTTGGCGTTTTGCTTGCGCTTCACTGACTAGATTAAAGCGCGTTTTATGCCGGCGGTGACATGCATATGGGTGAGTACTTAATTAGTTCTCAGTTCTGACATTCTGATCAAGAACTTGTCAACCAGCTGACCGATGTGCAAATATGTTGGTTATGTCGAGATTAACCTCGGAATTACCCAATTGGAGAGTTACTGATTATTACCGATAGAAAGACTTAACAATATCGAATAAAGTTAGTAGTAGTTTTTTACATCTATAGTTTTGGTAGAAAATACCATTGGCAGCATAAAGCATGGGTGATTTTACAGTGTATCCCGATTACACATTTATGTGTGTAGTATATGACCCGATGGGACGGTCCAAATTAACTAGCCAGTTTTGGACCTTTAGTTAATTATAGGTAATTTCTGTCAAAACTTTTTGGTGTAAAAATTTGCTTTTAATTATAAGTGTAAATACGACGGGAAAAAACTGGATGCGCGATTTAACAACTGTAATCGCCAAAATACACTTCTGAGACGAAATATATTACCAAGAATTTGAGATAGTATATCAGATCTAGGCCACACGATCGAGCCGATTGGACTGTGTCCAGGTTTTATTGATGTACCGTAAAACATCCTAAACATATGTTGGCTGCTACTAGTAACGGATTACTACTACTAGCTTTTTACACCCACAGTTTTGAAAGAACTACATTTGGGAGAGTGAATTTCCAGAACATGGATACTCTTGAACCTAAAGTTTTACGTAGTAAAGTTTCGTCCTCTCATTAATAAGTTTCTAGCTATTTTGAATTTATGTTGCAGGAATCCAAGAAACTTATCCGGGCACTTCTTACTATTCATTTGAAATTTTATCATTTTTTCCTAAGCTACATAGTTTCGAGTTTTGATGCGCAAAAACTCATGCACATGCATACGTGTTGCCTCTACATGCGAATATTTTTTTATTTTTCTTTAACTTTATTTACTATGGGTTTCGAATTTTTTAATGAGTATTGTTCTAGGCGAGCTCCGGAGTACCCACTACCCATTGCCTAATTGCGCTATATAAAGCATCTTGGCTGCATAATCAATACTAATATCTTACACGGAAGTGCACAAACCATCAGTTAAATGGTTAATTATAAGCTACTGTCTGCAACATTTTTCTGGGATTATAGGCTTTAATAGTACTGAATAGTATATGATCATATACTCCCAGGTAGCTAGCTAGCTAGATAGTGTTCTTGACCTATGAGAAGTAGAAATAACCCAGCTATTTCCCATCGGAATGTGGACACTGCACCGCAAGGGGGATTGATGCAGGAGAAAACGGTCGGTCGTCGGTCCGAGCTAGACGGCCGTGGCCTTTTTGGACGAACGGTGAAGAGCGAAAGGGAAGCCAAGTCTGACTCGAGAACGCATTGCCGGACATGTGTTTGTGTGCAGCCGATCGACTGTTGGAACGAGGCTGGCTAGATAGCTAGCTTCTTCCTGCGAAAGGGATGGCATATTCGTCGCTTCTGAATAGTGTCTTTTTGTGGGCCAAGTGTTTTAGAAACCTGAACAGAAGATTTCTAGGCTATCATCACGGCCGGACATGTCTGATTTTTGCGAAAGCGAGAGAACTATTCGGGACAAAGCTAGTTCCGTCTCAAATTAGTTCTCTTACTTGTGTCTAGATACGGCGGTATCTAGTTACGAAACATATCTATATATACGTTTGTATCTGCACAAATCACAAACAACTAATTGAACACGGTGGGAGTAGTATTTGAACTGGCGATTGAGTCTATACGTTCTCTCCATCTCGAATTAGATGTCCAAGAAATTCATATTTATCTATATACTAAACACTACAAAAAAAAGTCAAGGTGCCGGCGGCCAGTCGGCGTAGCCCCTGAGATGGGCAGCCGAGCAAACCGGCCGTCAGTCTAGGTTAGCCGTCGGCGTAGGGTAGGATAGGTCGACGGCAGCCGTCGGCTTAGACCGGGCTGCCGGCGCAGTTGATTTGCTGTAACGGTGATGCGACGGCGTCAAGGCTACGCTGACGGCTTTATCATCGGCGTAGGTTTCATAGCTACGAAGCCGTCGGCTTAGCTATTTTTCCTTTTTGTCACATTAATCCAAGAAAAATCATAACTAAATCATTCTAATTCAGAAAATACATATAATATATCAAAATTTGCATAAAAACAAAATCTATCTATCTAAACTCAAATATTACATATTTATGTTGAATAAAATATAAAAACATTACAAATACTTTTGTATGACACATTTTTCATTTTCTGAGTGCTAAAAAAGGGGGTGTTTTGTGAACTAACCACCAAATAAAAGTTTCAAAATGCTACCACCCTATTTTTGAAAAATACTAGACTATATTACATTGACAATGTCCCAACCGAGGGATTTCAAGCCTTTCCGTCCATCCTGGTGAAAAAGCCAAATTCCTGCCGAATCGGTTGGAAGTGGGTCAGATTTGAACTACGGCTACATTATCTGATGCTCATGAATTTTTTGCAAATATCATTTTTAGACTCACAATATATTGCTTTATCAGAGATTCAATGCAAGTTTAGCGAGGCTCATCTCCTAGCTAAGAACCTTTATACCCGTCGTTTTGACCATAGTTTGAAACGGACATAACAAATTGTAAAACTGTCAGAACAATGTAAAATCTTCATGTGGTGTCATATTTATGTGACATAGTGGCAAGGGAAAATACCAAACTTGGTATATTGATTGGATCTCAAAAAACCTTCTCAGAAATGATCTATCATGTTCGAGATTTCATGGCTTTTTGGAAAAACGACCAATGTTATGGCTAGAATTGTGGCATAGTTTGTGAGCATGTGTCTATATTGTGCACTCATGTGCATCTTGGAATGATGAACAATGTTGTAGGAGGAAGTTTTCATTTTCGTCGCACGGAAAAACCATTTCCAATTTTTTGAGTCCTAAAGACGTGGTGTTTTGTGAAGCAACCACGAAAGGGATAATTCAAAATTCTACCACCCCATTTTTCAAAAATACTAGACCACCTTATATGGGCAATGTCCCCGTTGGGGGATCTCAACCCCTTCCGTCCATTCCTGGTGAAAAGGACAAATTCTTGTTGAATCTGTAGGAAGTGGGTTAGATTTCAACTACAGGTACATTATCCGATGCTTATGATTTTTTTGCGAAAATCATTTTCAGACTCACAATATGTTATTTTATCAGAGATCCAATGCAAGTTTAGCGAGGCTCAGCCCCGAGGTAAGAACCTTCCTGCCCATCGCTTTAACCATAGTTTGAAATAGGCATAAAAATTGAAAAACGGTCTGAACAATGTAAAATCTTCGATTGGTATCATATTATGTGACATATTTGCAAAGAAAATTACCAAACTTGGTATATTGATTGGCATCTCAAAAAAACCCTCTAAAAATGAACTATCATGTTCGAGGTTTCATGTCTTTCAGACCAAACGACCAATGTTATGGCCAGAAGTGTGGCATAGTTTCTGATAATGTGCATATATTGTGCACTCATATGCATCTTGGGATGACGAACAATGTTATAGGAGAAAGTTTTCTTTTTCGACGCACACAAAAGCCATTTCCAATTTTTCCGAGTGCTAAAAGCTGAGTGTTTTATGAAGCAACCACGAGAGGGCTAATTCAAAATGCTACCACTCTATTTTTCAAAAATACTAGACAATCTTATATGGATAATATCGCAACTGGGGGATCTCAAACCTATCCATCCACCCCTTGTGAAAAAGACAAATTCCTGCTGAATCGGTAGGAAGTGATTTGAACGACATGTACATTATTTGATGCTCATGATTTTTTGCAAAAATCATTTTTAGACTCAAAATATACTATTTTATTGAAGATCCAATGCAAGTTTAACGAGGCTCAGCACCGAGCTAATGATTTTTTTAGAATCCTCAAATTCAAAAGGGATTTTTATATGATTTTTTGAAGATTTAAACACTATTAAATAAATTTTATTTGGAAAACCTTGCAGTACACTATTAAAAATGCACGATGCATGATTAAAAAGATGATATGGATGTCATGTTTGGATTTTTCTTATTTTTTGATTGATTTAGACATATTATTTGTCGAATTCCAATTTACGGATTTAAAGATATGAATTTTTCCATATTAAATAGAAAAAGAAAAAAAGTATTTATTTCATTTTTTATCTAAAATTAGGATTATCATTACTTATTCATTTTTGTTAACTGAAATAATTGTTTAAAATTTAAAAAATAAAGAGCGTATGACACCATGGTCCAAAGTTAATAGGATTGATACAGTAATATTATCAACAAAGTCTATTTTTTTTATCGGAAGCTCACTCGAAAAGAATAGAGAAGTTAAGCGTGCTGGGCTGGAATACTGTTAGGATGGATGACCGATCGGAAAGTTTGACTATCAGTGCAATTTAACCGAAGATTAAGCGTACTTAGAACTTAAAAAACTTGTGAGATTAAAGAGTCAAACGATTCAAAAAAATGAAAAAAAATTGATAAAAAAAATGTAAAAAATTTGGAACAAAATTCTTAAAAAAGTATTGGGCTGACAGCTAAGATGTCGGCGTGGCCAAACGTTCGTTAGCCATTTAGGTGGGATCCATCTGAGCTATGGTGTAGCCCTCTACGCCGATAACTTTACTATGCCGACGACAGTTACGTCTAGATCAACGCCGTGCTACGCCGACGACTGCCGTTGGTATAGACCTACACCAACGATAATTTGGCCAATGCCGACGGCTTTTGGCCATCGGCATAGTGAGGCATTCCTGTGGTGAAAAGACGTCAAAATACATGTGAATTTCATCTAAGTCGAGACGGACAAGAGTGTAATTTTGCATCAATGACCCAATCAGGCGTGGTTATAAGGGGAGCCACATCTGACTCCAGAACGCATTGCACTGGAGGACAAGTGTGACTTTTTTTTCTTTCCATATGCTCGCGTCTTCGTGCGACCGAGCGATTGATCGAACGAGGTTGGGTAGCTAGCTTCCTCGGCCAAAAGGGGCGGCATGTTAGAACGTCTCTAGCAAATACCGTATTCGGTTATGTCCCGTAAAATAATAATCAGTTTACGGTATGACGAAAAAATAGCTTTTCTAAATACCGTATAGCGCGCAGTAAGCAGCTAGCTTCCCACGCACACAGCTAAGTAGGACAACAAGCAGCAGCTTCCTAGCAAGTAGCTAGGACTAAGGATGGCAATTTTATCTCGGATCCACGTATCCATGGATATCCGATCTGACAGATAAGGGTATGGAGGGCTAATTACGTCTATGGATTTCATGGGATGGATATCCGCTAATTCATGGGGTGGACATGGGTAGTGGTTTCGCTCCATGGATATCCAACGGATACCCGGCTAACACTTGAGACCCACGTGTCAATGAGACTGTTATGAGACATCTATGTACTTTCTGGTTTTATCTTGTGTTATTTGACATATTTTAAGTACTATGTGGTTGAAATATTGTTGATTTGATATTCCTATGTATTATCCATGTAATATTTGCTGAAATGGTGCCGAAATCAGTTATGCTAAATGTTGTTAGGATTATGTATATGGCGTGTAAACCAATGGATATCATGGATATATGGATATCCGGCGGGTTTGGATATGGAGCGACATCCATGCCCATGGATATCTTCGTGGACGGACTAGAGAGAGGTTCGTGGATTTGGATTCGAATTTGGATTTGATTTTGGTATATCCGTTCAAACCCATTCCATCGCCATCCTTAGCTAGGACAACAAGCAGCAGCTAGCTCGTGCGCACGCACGTAGCTAGCTAGGACGGCACGCAGTAGCTAGGACGACGTGCGCAGCAACAATTCCGGCCAAGCACGAGCTAATCTAGGCGTCGGCGGCACGATTCTGGCCGGCGACGGTGTGAATTAGGGCGTCTTCTCGGAGTAGCGGTGGGCACAACCATGTCTGATCCAGATCAGCGTGTCAACGAAGAAGACGATGGAATATTCTTGGTATATTCTGTTTTGTGGTATGCGCGGTATCTGTTTTTGGCCGACGTTTTTCGCACCGCAAAGACGAGTTGCGGTTTACGGTTTACCGCATACGCGTTTTGCGGCATGGCTGGATAAGGTATGTGCTAGAGATGCTCTTAGATCGTTGTTTCGTGGTCGGGGAAGTGTTCCGCAAACGTGAAGACATGTCTTTTAGGTTATCATCACAGCCACCCATGTTAGATTTGCGAAAGGGAGAGAACTATTCAGGACAAAGCTGTTTATAGGAATGTATAATAAGCTTGTTGATTGGGTCTATTATTTTTGCATGGATGACCCAATCAATCCTTAGCAGAATATGCCAAAGCGTACCTATAGCCAAACACACGGCCTATTATCCGGAATGCAGGCCGTTAAAACAAAAGTTCCAATATTGCCGCTGGATGTTGAGTAACTCTCTCTCGAAATAGGCTTTCGCCCCTCTATATTAATATAGCAATAACCGATACAACTTGTGATACCATAGCTAGGGCAGACAGCACAATAAGCCCAAAAGAAGAAAAAAAGAGGAGAAAGAAAAGAATAGAAAACAGTGCCGATACCGACGGATCAACGAAAACAAAGATGACACGCCACCGATGCGCCCTCCGAAGTAGTCCCGCCACGATCCTAGCACTCCGAATCACCTTGTACCAAACAACACCTCCAAGAAGGAAAACGACGACAATGCCGTAGCTGCTCGGACTAGTCCTAGGGTTTCCCCCGGTACGCTCTGGGTTGTGGGGAAGAGGTACCCCAGACGCCCTTCAGGAAGGAATGCTGACACTCGCAAGCGTCACCGTGTCGGTGCCAATACGGCAGGGATTTCTCCTGACCCCCCAAAAACCACCTCCAGAAGCAAGCTGTAGTGCTCCACTAATCTTGCCACCCTCTAACATACGCCAACACGGTCTCGTGTCACCATCGTCGTCTCACCATGGCAACCGCTGCGAGGCCAGCCGGACTAAGAAAGGACAGCCGAAGACAGGACCGCGGCAACACAATCACGTGGGAGGGAACAATCTCCATCACCATAGACAGTAGCCAACCGGACGCATCGGCAAGATCACACCAAGCCATTAGCGCCAGAAGGCGACATTAGCATAGCCATCGGGAGGACATCCTCCACTGCCATTGGCGGGTGCCGACCGGATGCGGCAGCAGGGACACACCAGGCCATGCAGGCCCGGCCGAGTCCCGAAAGGGCCCGTAAAGTCGCCGCCACCACGCTGCTGCACGTAGGCCACCGCCTCCGCTACCCTCGAGATTGGCCCCATAGACCCGACTAGAAGGACCCATGAAGCTCCTGCCACCACCCGTCCTACACTGCTCGTTAGTCTACCTGGGTAACAAGGTCAAGACCGGCCTGACCCAGATCAGGCCCTCTTTGGGCCTAGATCTGGGTCTGTAGGGCCCTATCCAAACCAGCCCCTATCATCATCGCCACCAGCTGGGGCTCCCGCCGCCGCACTTACCATCCACAGCACCAGGTCGCCCTTTCGCCTCTGAGTTGGACCGCCACTGCCTAGATGCACTGCTCGCGCCGCGCCGTCCCACGCGAGGAGGACACTGGGTGGTGGAAGCAGGGGGCCGCCGCCACCGAAGCCGGCCGGGTTGAGCCTGACGACGAACGCCAACGACGGCGGAAGGGGATCTATAGGGGAGGGGCGCTTGGGAGGGATCCAGCGGTGCGACCCAGCCGCCCGCGCGGGGGCGACCAGGTCGCGGGGGGAGAGGGACGTGAGGAAAACCGGATGTTGCGTAACTCTTCCAACGACATTTGATATTATGGATCTATCTTATAGAAGTATCGTTAACATGTCTCCAACATGTGGGCCCAAAGATATACTTTGAAAAATGGTGTAACTCAAAGTTCAAGTTTAGCCTATGTATAAAACCTTGGATCTCTAGGATCAGCCTAGAAGCATCCAACATTTCATAAATCGAGGCAAAAAAAATAGCACATCCTTATGACGTAGAAAATACTAAATTGCACAAAATCACCAAAACTAGCGTCATGATTCTTCTTAGCCCACCATTGTGTTAACATTTTACTATAAAAACACCACCATTTGTAATGGCTATTGCACATGCTATAAATGGACCTTCCCATTGTTGATCATAGACCTCATAAGCATGTATTATGTCGTGGTGGTGGCACGGCAGATGCCATGGATAGGCTAAAGATGGAGCCAATGAACACTAGAAGAATCCAGGGAGGGATAGTGTGGTGATTCCACACACAGATGTTTGTATTTCACTCTATCAATGTTGGATTACAAGGGCTCCTTGAGCAGTTCGTGAGAAGGAGACTAGTTCTCTTACCCCCCACTACCATGCTCTAGGGTTCTACCAAGACAGGATGATCGATCCCCTGCTATGGAGGCCCAGGTGCTCCTTATATAGGGAAACCCGGGTTACAAAGTTAGGGCATACGTGGAGGCATATTACCCGAATATGCCCCTTGGTTAAAGCTAGATGCTTCTTTATTCGCTTTAACGGCTAGTCCGGACTATGGACGTAACCCTCTGCGTGCCCCTTGCCTTTAGGCGTCACCAGACACAAGCTACGTCAGCCGACATTGCATGCATCATCTTTATCGGTCACGCCCCGCTGATCCTTCCCTCTGCTTGCTTCGCTCAGGCTTCAATGGACAAAGGCCACCTTTTGACCAACAGGAGATTCCTTCCTTCTCTTGGAAGCCAAGTGGTAGCCCGGCTAACGCTTGGGTACCTACACATTTAGTAGATAAACATGGTCGACATACATTTTATGCCAACCGGATTAATGCTAGGCAAACGCCCAATGGGCCGGGTTACTGTGTAAGTCGGCATGCCTTGAGGTGACCTGGCCAGCACTTGCTTTGACCATGCCGTACCTTGGTTAACTCGGCATTTATACCCCGGTGTGACCCTACCCGAGGGTATCCCTATTGGAAATATGCCCTAGAGACAAATAGTAATAAGGACTATTATCATATTTCATAAAGTTTATGATTAAGTTTTATATCATGCTATAACTGTATTGAGAGGAAACATCAATACACGTGTGATATATAAATAACTAAGGGTTCCCAGTGAAACTCTAGTCACTGGTTCATTGGTCAACAGATGATCAAGTTTCCTGATCATGTGGCATTTATGCCAGTTGGAAATGGAGTCAACTCATTCTGAGAATGAGATGATGAACCAATACCCAACCTAAACATCGTGACCCGATCATGTCACAAAGTTCAAGTTACAATGATTAGAAATGGATCCTCATCGACTGTTCCTTAGACCATGAGGCTATATCAATCACTGTCTCCCGAGAGTGCTTAGATAGCATCAAGCGTCACCTTGGTAATACAGTGATTATAAAGCTGTGTTCAGGTACTCAGAGGAACCGTAGAGGCAATATATGTCAAGAGCGGGATTTGTCCGTCCATGTAATGGAAAGATACTTAAGGGCCCACTCGAAGAAGTTATATACAATAGCTACGCAGCGTGTGATTTGATCAAAGGGATATCACTTATCGGAATGAGTCAAGTAGCATTATTCAGTAACGAGATTGAACACGACATGATGATGTCATTGATCAGATCTCAGGCAATGCAAGTATCGAGAGACAAAGGGAATAAGACACGACCGTCCCGGTTCAAACGACGAAAGATCTTCGTGGAACACACATGGGTCACATGGCCATCCAGGTCCCTCTGTCGATCATTGGTCCGGGAGTGTCCCGACCATGTCTGGAGTGTTCCCGAACCATAGGGTATCACGCTTAAGGGTTTGATGATGCTTAGAGGGTGTTTATAGGATCAGAAGAATCACCGAAGAATAGTAGAGAGAAAACCGGAAGGGTTTCTGTAAGTCCGGAGGATGTCCGGAGTGGAGTTGGAAGGTGTTCCATAGCCACGGAGATTGAATAATATGTGAATGAATGTTAAATATTGATTTACTCATTTATTCATAATTATTTAATAAAAGAGAAAATCAATTTAAAGGTCAAAAGGCTTAATGAGCCAATTCCGAAGGGAAGAGGGCCCATTAGGGAAAGGCAAGAGGGAGAAGGGCCAAAGGGGGTGGCCGGTGCCCTAGTGGGCCAGCCCTCCCCCCGTGCGAGGCCCACGGGGTGGCCGGTGGCGCCACCCCCTCCCCCTTTCCTATCATTTAGTCCCACCCTGGGACATTGAGGGAGGTAGTACCCCCCTCCCCCGATATATGGTGGGGGTATTTAGCCAGATAAATACACACAATATTCAATAAAGGTGTCCTCACTTTTGGGGAGACCTCCAATTGATATTCTCTCTCTCTCATGACTGTGGTCCCAAGTGGAGAAATTTCTACTTTGCTCGCTAATTATTCCTTTAATGGTAAGGTTCCTAAGAAACTTGGAGACCTAGGAATTCCAACTATTCCTTGCTCTATTAAAAATAGTTATGTTAGAACTGCTTTGTGTGATTTGGGAGCAGGAGTTAGTGTTATGCCTTTTTCTCTCTATAAGAGCCTTCAACTGGAAAAACTAATACCAACTGATATATCTTTGCAAATGGCTGATAAATCTACTACTATTCCTGTTGGTATATGTGAGGATGTACCTGTTCAAGTGGCTCATAATTGCTTGATATTAACTGATTTTGTTGTGCTTGAAATGCATGAAGATGATAATATGTGTATTATTCTTGGGAGACCTTTTCTTAATACTGCAGGAGCTGTTATTAATTGTAATCAAGGAAAGGTGACTTTTAATGTTAATGAAAAGGAGCATACTGTCTATTTACCCAAGAATATTGATATGACTTATGGTTTAAATTCAATTGAACATGTTGAGGGCATTCAAGTTGGAGAAATATATTGTCCCATACCAAGAGAAAAATATGAAACTATTATGATTGGGACCATTGCTATCAAGGTTGAGGTAACATAATCATTAGTGGAATACAAAGTTTTGTTTCATATAAAATTGCTTTGGTAACAAGACCTGATCAACCTTGTTAACAAAGGGATTTTAATGAACAAAAAATTGTTTTCACCATGATTATCTTCGCTTACTTCCATTCTATCCATTTTAGTTTTTGCTTTCGTTTAGTTTACTTTTCTGTTGTGAGTTGCTTGCATGTTGGAGTGTCTTAGAACTTCTGAAGTTTTTGTTTTGTTTTGTCATTGCATCTTTCCAGAAACTTTTTCTGTTAGAAAATCTTTCATCTATACCTGAAAATTGCTCAAAAATAAAGTGTCTCGAAAAATTCCAAAAAATTCATATTAAATTTTTACGTGAAAAAAGGGGCAGAGGAGTGCCTGGAGAGTACTAGGGGGCCCACTAGGAAGGCACACCACATGGTGGCGCGGCCAGCCCAGGGGCACGCCTGACCATGGTGTGGGCCACCCCTGGCCCTCCACTCACTCTCTCACTTCCCACTTCTTTCCCTCTCCCGAGAAAACATTAGTTCTTTGCTCGAAATCACATTCTTGTTGTTCTTGCCCATGATTTTTTGATCTCCTTTCTCAGCCCATCTTTATTGCTGAAATTTGGAGCATTTGTTCTCTGGTATGTGACTCCTCCGCTTGTCCAAGTAGATTTGTGTTTAGTGGTTTATATCTTGAGTATTTTGCTGTTGTAGGTGACAGGTTATGAGAGCTTGTAAGCTTGTTCAATGCTTAGAGTTATTGTTTTGATGCATGTTTAGGCCTCTTACAAGTCCCTATGAGTAGTGCCCTTCATTATGTATTCACTTTGCAATCACTTGTTTAATGGATGTTTAAATTTCAGAATATCAAAGATGAACAACCACACCTTTGGAGAAATATTTGAGAGGGACACGCCTAGGAGGTCAAGGCCCTCAAGATCAGCCTCTCAGTTTAGGCCTTCATACAATGAAGATCTCATTGCACCATGCTTTGGCAATGAAGGAGACGAGGGGGATGCTCACCCATCTACTTTTCCTTGTTTTACCTTTTTGCAAGCTGCAGGGATCCTCGATGATTTCTTACTACTGGTTCAGAGGGTCAGTTTGACCTCATACATAGAAGATGAGAGTGAGCAATATGCCGTGCTCACCAAAACTTTCGTTGAGAGTTTCGTTTTCACTAACACCCCTTATCAGTCAACTGTTTCTTTCAGAATTTATAATCTACCTATCACCATGTCACTGGAAAGATTTTGCATCATTATAGGTATAGGCATGACGGGGACCGTGAAAAAGATCGAAAGGCGAGCTGCTGATTTGCTGGAGCTCTATCGAAGTGTGACAAATGACGATGACCGCGTAGCTCAGCGCGGGAAGATAAGAAACATCCAACTCCCAGCTCTTAGATACTTTGCTTATTATCTTGCTACTAGCATTCTTGGTAGGGAGAATACAAGTAATATCTCCAATTATCATTTAGCCTTCCTCGCTGCTGCACTTAATAATGATACTCGGTACAATCTTGGCTCTCTCATTGCTCGCCGCCTAGCTGCTAGGGGACCTATTTATGGGGGAATTATTGCTTCACGTATGGTTACTGCGTTAGAACTTTCTGTGGATCCTAATGATAGTATATTGGCACCACAAAGTCTTGATCTTGCTGCCATGAAAACACATCACTTCGTCACTGCTGACTCTGATACGGACAGTTTAGTATAGAGGATGTTGTTTACTGACGAGGATGAAAGGGAGATTCCTTTTCCGCAATCTACTTTGTTCAGTGTTCACATGAGGTCGTGGTAGCGTTCCAAGGAGGAGGTGGACGAGCAGCTCCGCTTGCTTGGTTTGCACAGTCAGCACTAGGAGGATGTGCCTTCTTACGACTACTCTGCGCACTACGGTGGGGCGTCCTCGAGCTCGTACCAGGACGAGGGTACCTCCTCGCCATACTACGGAGGCACTCCATCTTGGCCAGCTTGGGATTGATACCCACTTAGGCCAAAAGCCTAAGCTTGGGGGGAGGTACACCGACATCACACTCATCTCCATATCATTTTTTGTCGGTACTTTGTATATTCATGCTTCGTTCTCTTTTTAGTTTTCGTTCTTTCTTTGCTTTTTCTTTCTAAAACACAAAAAGACCAAAAATATTTCTGTTGTTTCTCTTTGTTTGCTTCTTCTACTTTTTGCCTTTGTTTGCTTTTTTCCTTTTGGCCTTGTCTTAATTATTCAAAAAACCCAAAAAAGATTTTGCTTTGCTTGTTTTTCCTTTTTGTTCTTGCCTTTGAAAATTAAAACACCAAAAATATTTGTTGTTCTTCTTTGGTTTTGTGAGTTTGTTGCAGGGATTCAACAGTCCTCAGTGGAATTTGGTTTCATGTTATTATTCAAGCTACACAAGTGAGGAGCAATAATGAGGATTAATGACAACTTGAGGTGTGGTAAGAGGCTGGTAACGAAGTCTATTTGTTTTCATTTTTGTACATATACTCATCATTGTGGGCATGCTTAGTCTATTCATGTAGGGTGTATGTTATTTATGGATGCTTAGTTGTTCTTGCTTTCTTAGGATTAGCTCCAGCTCGCTAATAACTTGTAGCATGTCATATGAATGTTTTCTTGCATTGCTCTATTCATAACTTGGTATGACACTGTGGTATCCTCCTCTGAATGTTTCACTTGAATTGACTTGGCACATGCTCATGCATGCATATGACTGAAACAATAATAAGTTAAGGCTTGATGAATTATTTTGGCTCAAGGGTCTTGAATCACTTTCATGCCTTGATTAGTCCTATTTTGTTGCAAGCATGATTATGACAGTTATTGCTCTCTCATTTGTCGTTCCCTTACTATTGCTAGCCTTCACTTGCTTTGAGTATAAGCTTTACTCGTGTTTCCAAGTCCCTAAAACCAATATTGCCAAAAGTGTCCACCATACCTAGCTATTAGCTTCATTTGCTATTCCGTGCAGTATGCCTTGTTTTCTTCCGAATAAAATGTTTGCTTGTTATGAGAAAGTTAGTTAGTAAAGCTCTCACGAACTTGATGGCACACTTTACTTTCTTGCACTTAATAATCTTGAACCATTGCGTCGATCTTTGTTGCGTATATGCTTGCGCTTTATAAGTTGAAGTTAGCAGAACCATGTATCATGTGGAACGCTTTCCACATTGCACTGGTACTTTGTACCTCGTTGATATCATGATTCTTTTGCTTATGGATCCCGACGGTGTGAAATAAAAGGGGAACTTGTAAGATCATGGAGCTTGTATATGTGTTAGAGAAACGCCTGGGCCGCTAGCCTAAGCCATGCCTAATCATGGTGGAAACTTCCAGCATAACCATAATGAGCATTCTATGAATCATACTCAATAAAAACCTATGCAAATAGCAAATAAAAAGATCGCTGAGATGCTCATTGTCTGCTTGCCTTGTCATTTTGATTATGGGATAGCTCCTGTATCATGTGCAAGGGGTACCCCGTTGGCGGTTCTCTATGATACATATGTACTTACAATGACAAGAGCTTACTTGTAACTGAAGTTGAGTAGCATGAGGCTCGGTACTCGTAAGTAAGGGGCATGAGATTTTAACTTATAACTTGTCAAGCATATCCTCTTAGTTGTGTCACTTTAACCTTAACCATTTAAAGATGCTTATGATAGGGGCAATGAGAGCTCAAAGCTAATGAGTACCATACTTTCAGCATTTGGAAGCCTTTCAAACTTTTCAAAACCTTTTTCATTTCCTTGTTGAGTCACCACCTATTCTATGAGCACTTTCCTGAGAGCATAGTTTTCATTCTTAGTGTAATGTGCTTGTCTCAGAACTTGATTAATTGTGTTATGACTTTGATGCGTGTATCTTTGATATCTTTACTTCTGGTCTTCACTTGAACTTCAGAGGTGCATTGGCATTTATGTTTGCTCTACAATCAAAGGTAAGCGAGATACCATTCTATCATACATTTTTATGAGCATTGCAATCTTGCTTATGTTTATGTTTCATGCCATTTACTATTTTTGAGTTAGAAGCTCTTCATAGCTTGCAATGACTATTAAGTAAACTTAGTTGCTTACTCCTTATTATGAATTGCCTGAGTAGTTGATCATATGCTGAGAATATATACATCTTATGAAGCAAATGTGTTCGTGAAAGTTTCTTTTATCGCACTCAGTTTTCAACTAAATTGCTTGAGGACAAGCAATAAGCTAAGCTTGGGGGGAGTTGATACGTCCAAAACGTATCTACTTTCCCGAATACTTCTGCAATTGTTTTTCCTCTAAACTTGTGTGATTTGGATACAACTAACACGGACTGAGGCTGTTTTCAGCAGAATTACCTTGGTGTCTAGTTTTTGTGCAGAAAATCAACTATCAGGAAAAATCCTGGAAAATATGCCAAAAATCCTATTTCACCAGAAGACTCACGGAGCCAGAAGACGAGACGGAGTAGGGCCACGAGGGGCCCACACCACCGCACAGGCAGGCCAGGCCACGCCTGGGGGTGGTGTGGCCGCCTCGGCTGCCTCCTCGGCCTCCCTCTTCGCCTATAAGTTGCCTCTTGACCTAAAAACCAAGGGGGGTTCGACGTTTTTCCAGAAAGAGTTCCTCTGTGCCGCCACCACCAGATTCTGCGATTCGGAACCAGAAACTCCGTTCTGGCACCCTGCCAGGATGGGGAATTGGAGGAGATCATCGCCATCATCATCACCATCGCTTCTCCATCGACCATCCATGTTTCCCTCATCTATGAGTGAGTAATCCCGCACTGTAGGCTATGGGGATGGTAGGGATTGGATGAGATCATTCATGTAATGGCATCAGATTGTTAGGGCATGGTGCCTAGTATCTAGTATTAGTGCTTTTATACTTTGTTGCAACTTTTTATGCTTAATGCTTTTCACTAGGGCCCGAGTGCCATGATTTCAGATCTGAACATGTTATTGATTCATTATGATAGTATTGTTTATGGTCTTACCTGCAAGTTGTATACACACGTTGTTGTTCGGAACCAAAGGCCCCGACGTGACAGCAATCGGGATAACCAGAGGGAATGGCTTTGATGTGAGGATCACATGTGTTCACGGAGTGTTAATGCTTTGCTCAGGTGCTCTATTAAAAGGAGCACCTTAATTGCAAGTAGTTCCCTTGAGGCCCCACTACAAACGGGCTGGCAGGACAAAAGATGTTGTGCAAGTTCTCATTGCGAGCACATATGACTATATATGGAACACATGCCTATGATTATTTAGTACTTGGATGCTCTATCTTATTTATCTTGATTGCCATGTGAATTGTCTTGTCCATGCAACGCCCGTCCATCCATCCATATGCCTACCGCGCTTTAATCCTACTATTTACTACAATTGTTACTATTGTATTTACTTTTACTACTACTATTACTTTGCTATTGCTACTACAAAATTGTTGCTACTGATAAACTGTTGTGAGCAAGATTGTTTCCAGGTGCAGCCGAATTGACAACTCAGTTGTTAAGGCTTATAAATATTCTTTGGCTCCCCTTGTGTCGAATCAATAAATTGGGTTTCACTTCCCTCGAAAATACTGCGATACACCCCCTATACTTGTGGGTCATCAACGATCCGCGTGACATCTGTGTCAGCCAATCAGGGCGTAGCACCCAGAGTGAGCACACGTTTGGGATCTCCACACGTTTGGGCTTTTGTGAGATTTGTGACCGAGAGAGAGGGCAAATCTCTTTTCACAATCCGCCTATGGATCCACCAGTGTCATTGCATGTGTGCTCTTCTCATTAACCACAGCTAGAGTCATTGCATGTGTGTTCTTTTCATAGACCACATATGGAACCACCATTGTCATTGAAATGTGTATTCTCTCATTAACCACAACTAGAGTCATTTCATGACTGTTCTTTTCACATACCACATATGGATCCACCAGTGTCATTGAAATGTGTGTTCCCTTCAGAGACCACACATGGATCCACCAGTGTCATTGCATGTGTGTTCTTTTTACTAACAACAACCAGAGTCATTGCATGTGTGTTCTTTTCACATACCACATATGGATCCACCAGTGTCATTGCATGTGTGTTCTCTTTAGAGACCACACATGGATCCACTGGTGTAATTGCATGTGTGCTCTTTTTACTAACCAGAACTAGAGTCATTTCATGACTGTTCTTTTCACATACCACATATGGATCCACCAGTGTCATTGAAATGTGTGTTCTCTTCAGAGACCACACATGGATCCACCAATGTCATTGCATGTGTGTTCTTTTCAGATACCACCAGTGTCATTGCATGTGTGTTCTCTTCAGAGACCACACATGGATCCACCAATGTCATTGCATGAGTGCTCTTTTCACTAACAACAACCAGAGTCATTGCATGTGTGTTCTCTTCAGAGACCACACATGGATCCACCAGTGTCATTGCATGTGTGTTATTTTTACTAACAACAACTAGAGTCATTTCATGACTATTCTTTTCACATACCACATATGGATCCACCAGTATCATTGAAATGTGTGTTCACTTCAGAGACCACACATGGATCCACCAGTGTCATTGCATGTGTGTTCTTTTTACTAACAACAACTAGAGTCATTGCATGTGTTATCTTTTCACATACCACATATGGATCCACCTGTGTCATTGAAATGTGTGTTCTTCTCATTAACCACAGCTAGAGTGTGACACCCCCGGGATCAGGGTTAAACAAATCCAGACCTTAGACTGACATAAGCTTAACCTAGAGCTCGAGGATATCCAGTGAAGAATCGGTAACACAAAAGTAACCCCGTGACACAAAAATTATTACAGCAAGCTCATAACTGAGCGAAGAACCAAAATATTACAAACAGAGGTCACTGACCACAAACATCAAACAACGGAAGGAAAATTATGCTATTAAGTATAGCACTTAACAAATGGCCTAAGAGGTCTGAAGCATAACGATGACGTCCCAGCCCATAGATTCCAGGATACCGGCCGGGAACCCCAAGCTACTCGTCGGTGTCGATGTCATACCAAACTTGTCTTCAAGGGAACACTTACTCTGTTACAAAAGTATCAACAAAGCAAGGGTGGGTACAGGGTGTACTCCACAAGACTTATGGCTGGTGGGGTTATTTTGCATAAATCCATCTTTGTTTATAAAACAAGAGGGAGAAGAAGCTCGTCTAATCAGAATATTTTAAAAGGGGATAAGAGAGCGGCATCTCCGAGTAATTTATCATCATCTTGATATCGACCAAAGTAATCCTCATCTCACAACTAGGATAACCCCCTCATACCCATGAGGATGCATCCTTAAGCACACGTTGAAACTTCCAAGTTTTACAATTAGTTTATGGTTCTCTATGATATTAGAATTCGGTCGCCAAGCGTTCATAACCGTGAACATGGCTTTTCGAAAAGATTTAACCCTGCAGGGGAGCACAACTTTACCCACACGTACCAACCGACTCTTAATGCGACATGATTAGCCCTCTTCCTTGGAAGGCCGGCGGAGGGTGGTTGGACACGACCTTTACCTTGCTTTCGCCGAGACCATGAGTCACGCCCTAAGGAGGGTTCCGCCGTAACAGGTCAAATCCGAAACTGGTCCCTAGAGATGTGATACATTGCAAATGTATCTATAATTTTTGATGTTCCATGCTTGGTTTTATCCACTTTCTTGTGTTTTGTTCCAACTTTGGAGCACTTCCATTATGATTTCTTGGACTAACCTATTAACAAGAGCCACAGTGCCAGCTGCCTGTTTTCTGTTGTTTTTGGTTCCATAAAAGTCAGAAAATGAATATTCTCGGAATTGGACGAGACAAAAGCCAAAGTGCCTATTTTTCCGGAAGGGATCAAGTGCCAGAGTACGAGACGGAGAAGGGTTGGGGGCCGGCCACACCACGTGGCCACGCGGCCAGGCCTGGCCCGCGCCAGGGGGTGGTCTGGCAGCCCCCAGCACCCCCTCGGCCTCTCCTTCCGCCTATAAGTTGCCCTCGGGACGAAAACCCTAGGTACCTGATCAAAAATCCACGAAAGAGTCTATAGCCGCCGTCATCTCCATCCCTAGATCGGGAGGGATCTGAAGCTCTTCCCGGCACCCTCCGGAGAGGGGAATTCACCCTGGAGGACTTCTTCATCACCATGCAAGCCTCCGGTGTGATGCGTGAGTAGTTCATCCTTGGAGTAGGGATCCATGTAGTAGCTAGATGGCTGGTTTCTCCTCCTTTGTGCTTTCATGTTTAGATCTTGTGAGCTCCGTTCATGATCAAGATCATCTATTTGTAATCCATACATGTTGTGTTTGTGGGGATTCGATGGATATTGAGATGCTATTTCAAATTGATTATTGATTCTATCATGTCTTTGTTATTTGAGATCTTGCATGCTTTCCGTTGTTAGTAGCTATCTTGGCCAAGTAGATGCTAGCAACTCCAAGAGTTAGTATTTATGCTCGATAGTGGGTTCATGCCTCGTAACTGGGAAGTGACAGAAATCTCTAAGGTACTAGATGTGTTGTTGCTACTAGGGAGAAAACAACAATCCTTTGTTCATAGAGCAATCGTATTGTTTACCTTACATGTAGTTCGTAAAGCAATAATCTGTTGCTTGCAACTTAATATTGGAGGGGGTTCGGATGATAACCTGAAGGTGGATTATTAGTCATAGATGCAGTTGGATGGCGGTCTATGTATTATGTTGTATTGCCCAATAAAGTCTCAAAGGAGTCAAGATGATTAGTATATGCATGTATTGCTTTCTCGGTGTTTGTCAATTGCCCCGCTGTAATTTGTTCACCCAACATGTTATCTATCTAAGGAGAGCCACCTCTAGTGAACTATGGATCTCGGTCCTTTTCTTTACATACAATCTATAAACTGTTTCTGCTTTGTGTTTACTTTCTGCAAACTTTTACTTCTTTCCATTCGATACGTTTAATCCGTTGTTTTATGCAAAACACGGTGAGATTGACAACCTCATCGCAAGTTGGGGACAAAGTTCTGTGGTTGTGTTGTGCAGGTTTCCGCGTTGCTACTAGCACCGGTAGTGCGCCCTGCCAAAGCTCAGCCAGTAACACCTTTGAGGTGTTTCCTTGCTCCTACTGGTTCGATTAAACCTTGGTTTCATAACTGAGGGAAACTTGCTGCTGTGCTCATCATACCTTCCTCTTGGGGTTCCCAACGAGCTCTACATCAACACCACGCACCAAGCACTTTTCTGGGCGCCGTGTATTGAGCCATCAAGCGATTTTCTGGCGCCGTTGCCGGGGAGTCAAGGACATCTTCACAAGGGGAGTCCCTCATAACCAATCTCTTTACTTTGTTGTTTTTGTTTTTCTTAGTTTCTTTTTGCTTTGTTTGCTTGTTTTGTTCTTCAAAAACACAAAAAAAATAGTTTTACTAAGTTGCTTTCTTTTCAAAAACAAAAAAAATAGTTTTACTAGTTTGCTTTCTTTATCAAAAACATAAAAAAATTAAGTCTCCTTTAGTTGCCACCTCTTCCTTAGCTCACCACGTTGATCCCTACTTTCACCTTGAAAGACCTTCCAATTGGTAGTGGTTCTATAATTGGGAAAGATAATATTGAAGAATTCTTTAATCATGTTAGCAAACATGAAGATACTAAGGATAGATCCCTTGTAGAACTTGCTCCAAATTATGAGATTGCTGCAGCTTCTTTAATTCACATGTTAGAAGCTAGGTTTGTTAACCTCAACCCCTTAATGCAAGTAATGTTTCTTAAGCTTAAAGAAATTGAAGACCCTGAAAAGAGGGATTTTATTCTAGAAACTTTGTTTAAGGAGTTCTATGATGTTGCTAAAGAAGCTAGAAAAGTTTTTGAACGTTTCAATATGCTAGGCTCATGTGTAGATGTGGTTGGTATACGAGAAAAGATGAACAAAACCGAACCTAATGGGGAGGAACCTAAGATACCAATACCCTTCAAACTAGTAGCAATACATGATGCCATAGAAAAGAATCTTGATTGGATTGTTCCTGCAAACCCTTTTGATGAGAATAGTGAACCTAAGAGCATTGAGAGAGGATCCTCTAGAACTTATTTGGATGAAATACCTTGCCTTGTTGAAAATATTTCTGGTATTGGTCTTAATGCTTCTTCATTTGAAAACACTTGATTCTTTCTTTGGTTCTTATGCCTAACTTAAAGGCGTTAAAGAAAAGTACTTGTTGGGAGATAACCGAAGAGTTTTAGTTGAGTCTTGGAAGTTATTACCTCTGTAATAACCTCTTCTTATCCTTTTTATTTGCTTTTTGTGCCAAGAGTAAGCTCTAATGAGAGTGAAGTAATGATTGGGAAAGTTGCTGTCCCGAAACAGATTTCTGTGCTTCACCGTAAACATTCCTGAGTGAGTTCTCTATGTAGGATTGAGATTTACTTTTTTGTGATTCTTCCCCTGGTTGTTATCTAACTTTCATTAGTTCAACACTTTTTTATTTGAGCAACAGAAGGTCCTCGAAAAAATTCGTCTTTACCTGCTGGTCTGTTTTGACAAATTTCTGCCATTTTCTGCATTTGCTTCTTGTTAGTTCCTTCTTGAGTTCTTTTGGGTAATTGAGCTTTTTGAGGGAAGTGCTACAGTAACTAGTGTTCTAATGGAAGTTTATTTGGTGTTAGAACTGAACCTAATGTTGCTAATGAGATTGTGTGAAGTTTTTGTATGAAGGAAAATTTTCAGGTGTATGGAAGGAATGAGTAATGAGATGAAGGATGGACTAAAGCTCAAGCTTGGGGATGCCACGCGTGTCACCCCAAGAAATATCCAAGAAGTACAAGTGTCAAAGCTTGGGGATGCCCAAGGCATCCCCTTCCTCATCAATAAAAATTTCAGGTTTCTTCCAAACGCTTCATTTTTATTGTTTCGTGCACAGTTGTGTTTCTCTTGGAGCGTCTTCTTTTTCGTTTTTGTTTTGGTTTTTAGTTTGCTTGATTTTCTTAGTTTTCTGAATAAGTTGGTTGGACCCCCTCTTTCACATGTGGGTTTGCAAATAGTTTGGTTTGGTTTGGAAAAGAGTAGGAAAGTTCATGCTTTTGTGGTAAAAAGAGCTCGTTTTTGACTGTGCCTATGCTTTGTTATGCCATGCTTGATATTGTTTTGGCTTTATTCTTAGTATTATTTGCTGTAGCATGACTTGTTATAAACAATTGAGATTTCTTAATGTGCCTTGGATGAATCATGCGTTGTTTTAGCATATTAAAGCATAGTATAGTGGTATTCTCCTTTGATGCTTTATTTGAGTTGACTTGGAACATGATCACACCATGTTATGACTGTCACAAGTCACCATAGCCTTTATGATCCTTTAGTTTTCAACTTGTAGTATCACTTTATGATTTGATCAATGATGTTTTGTCGCTCTGCATGATTATGGCCATTATTGCTCTCTTAGTTTGTCGCTCCCAGTCTTTTGCTAGCCTCCACAACAAAGTATGAGTTCCACTCATGCATCCAACTCCCTAAACCAAGTTTTTCCAAAGAGTCCACCATACCTACCTACTAGCTTATGCTATTACAAGTATATTCATGCTTTTGTCTACCTTTCACTTGTTATGAGAAAACTAGTGATTAAAGCTCTCACGAACTTGATGGCACACTTTACTTTATTGCCTCTAATAAACTTGAACCATTGGGTCCATCTTTGTTGCGTATATGCTTGCGCTTTATAAGTTGAAGTTAGCAGAACCATGTTTCATGGGGAACGCTTTCAACATTGCACTTGTACTTGGTACCCCGTTGATATTATGTTCTTTTGCTTACGGATCCCGGCGGTGTGAAATAAATGTGGAACTTGTAAGATCATGGAGTTTGTATGTGTGTTAGAGAAACGCCTGGGCTGCTAGCCTAAGCCATGCCTAATCATGGTGGAAACTTGCAGCATCACCATAGTGAGCACTCTATGAAGCATCCTCAATAAAAACCTATGCAAATACCAAATAAAAAGATCGCTGAGATGCTCATTGTCTGCTTGCCTTGTCATTTTGATTATGGGAAAGCTCCCGTATCATGTGCAAGGGGTACCCTGTTGGCGGTTCTTAATGATATACATATACTTACAATGACAAGAGCTTACTCGTGACTGAAGTTGAGTAGCATGAGGATCGGTCTTCGTAAGTAAGGGGCATGATATTTCGGTTTATAACTTGTCAAGCATATCCTCTTAGTTGTGTCACTTTAACCTTAATCACCTTCAAGATGCTTATGATAGGGGCAATGAGAGCTGAAAGCTACAAGTACCATAATTTTTTGGAAGCTCTTTATGAGACTTGAATCCCTACTTCCTTTTACAAAAGGCCTTTCTTCCACCATTATATTGAGTCTCCACCTTCTATCTTTATGCACCTACTTTGAGAGCATAGTGGCCATTCTTAGTTCTATGTGCATTGTCCCAAGACTAGTTGATTGATGCATAACTTGTTATTGCTTGTTGGAAACTATTGTATCTAGTCACTCTTATGAACTTTGAAGGTGTCCTATGCATTTATATTTGCTACTCTATTGAGGGACAAGCTGAATACTATTATGCTATGTTTTCTTTATGTGAAACAAACAAACGTCTTGCAAAGCATGTTATTCATGATTCTTTTGTTTGTGCCTTTTCATGTTGCATCATAGTTTTTTGCTTATTGCTAGAACTTTGTCTTTCATGTTATGATTGAAGTACTATGATCCCAGCTTTGAGTTTTGCAAATAATTTTGATTAAGTCTTTGATGGTGCATGTCACCTCAAAAATTCTTTCTTTTTATCACTTACCTACTCGAGGACGAGCAGGAGTTAAGCTTGGGGATGTTGATACATTGCAAATGTATCTGTAATTTTTGATGTTCCACTAGTGGAAAACGGGCCTCCAGTCCCGACCCGTAAGGGGTTTAGTCCTGGTCCTGGTAACCGGGACTGGAGGGGCGGGACTAAAGGCCCACCCATTAGTCCCGACCCTCTTACCAGCCGGGACCAATGGGCATCCACATGGCTGTCTCTGCGGGCGCTGGGTGCCCCCCCATTAGTCCCGGTTCGTATTACGAACTGGGACAAATGGTTCTCTGCCGCGACAGCATTTTAGGCACTTTCTCTGTCGCGGCAGAGAATTTAATTTGTATTTTTTTTTTCATTTCAAAATAGTTTTCTACGCTACCACATACCGTACATGTTCGTGCATACATAAGATAACTTCTCTTAAGATCGAGCATACAAATATATACATGATAGTTACACATGGAGATCACAATTATCGGGACTAGAGCCCGTCTATTCAATTACACGGTCGGGGATCATCGGCGCCTATTCACACTAAATTCTCCGGCGTCATCTATCATCTCGTTCATCAAGAATCCTGCCAGTTCTTCAGCAATTGCTACTACGCGTTGCTGTGGTAGGAGCTGATCCCGCATTTTCTCGAACTATATAAGAAAAGGAGATCAATATGAAAATCAATCATGACAACAAAAAGTGACGGTAATAAAAATAATGTTATGAATGTATTGCTTACATCGACTCTATAATCATTCAGCTCACTGGTAAACGTGCGAATGAACTCGCAAACGTAGAATCCACATAGATTCATCCCCTGTGGCTGCCTCGCGCACTTTACGAGAATAGAATTCAATCAAAATAATAATCATGCATCATGATTGTATTGAAACTAGAAGTAAAGAGATGCGCCTACTACTTACCGAGACCGGCTTAAACGTGAGCTTCTCAGTAAAGTCAACCGTAACCGCACTCTTGAACTGGTTCCAAACCCTACCCGGTAAAGAAAATGAATGAGTTATTTATTATGTGATATCTCAGGAAATCAACGAAAGAGACCGTCAGAAGCAAAAATTACCTCTGGAGCATGTCCTGCATGTCACTAAACTGTTCCAGGGGTCTCTTTAATGGGTCCATGACTTCAACTCTTCCCTTATCAAGTTGAATGTCCATGAGAATCCAGTGGAAACTGTACACGTTTATATATACATCAGTAACTCATCAATTACACTTAACATCGAGTAAGCAAAAGACACTCACGCGAAATTGTAAGGAAACAGTATGTGGTCACAGAAATTTTGCTCCGTTAGAAACCTTAGAAGGTTTTCCTGTGTTTCCTCGGGTTTATCCTTTAGCGTCTGACAATGTATTTTATCTGGGTCAATGAACCCAACACTGAAGATTGACCTTCTTTTACATTCCATGATCTTCATTCTGCATAATAATAGAGTACAAAAGGTTATAATTAGGATAATTACATGCAATGAACTGAACAACTGAAAAAAATGAACAACTTATATATAGACAATGAATTCAACAACTTACAGACAATAGCAACTCGTGAGACTTTTGTCGATGGCGTCGAAAGTGTATAACTGGAAGAGTTCTGGAAACTCAACATGGACCTCTTCTTCTCGGAAGTAGTAGTCATGTGGGACTTTCGCCACGATCATTATTCTCTCCTCCTTTACGGCATTCAAGTACCATTTATGTAAACTCCGCATTTGTGTTGGCAGTTGTTGGAACTGCTCAAAGCTAACCAGAGGCTTCCCTGGGACATATGTAGGGACTACCTGAGCCTTGGGTAACTTGTCGTCCTGGGAACCTAGCAATTCCTCAACAGTCACATTCATAGCGGCCGCAAGCTTCTTAGCTTCTTCCATATCCTGCTGGGGAGTGTCATAGGATACCACCTTGAGGGGCGGGGTTAATTTTTTGGCCTGTTCCCCGAGCTGGGGGACGTCCTTTCTTTTCCCGGTTGCACTTTGACTTGATGATTTGTTCCCGCTTGCACTTCTACTTGATTTTCTCTTCTTCACTTCCTTCTGAAGTGTGCGTCGATAGTCATCTAGCTTATGGTGCAAGTCATATTGCGATTTTGTGTTCAGAAAAGAAAGTGCATACGCTTTTTGCTTCTCGGTGTATACCGGGGCGGGCTCGGCTTTCTTCTTTTGAAGCTCGCATAACACATTGGCCTTTTACGATCATGTTGGTTTCTCGTCAAGACGATCGTAAGGTCTGATAGAAAGATTCTTGTGAGGTACTCTTGGGAGGGGCAACATTTGTCGCTTTGGGCTCCGCCTGCTTAGTACTAATCAAGGCTGCGGAGATCGAGATGGACTCGGCCGTGGTCGTAGTCATGGGGTGGGCTTCTTGGAGGTGATGGAGGTGAAGGTGACATGCGACCACTCGGAGGCGGTGTTGGCTTTGGCATCCAGCCTGGAAGCTTGATGTTGTTCTTATCCCATAGAATGATTCCACCCAGTACTTCTCCGAGTGTCCTCTCACCTTCAGGTCCAGGGATGTCAAGCTCCATTGATTCCCACCCCATTGCGATTTCATCCACACCAACTTTAGCATAGCCAACTGGAATCTCACGGCCATGCCAGCGTGCGCCAAGTGGACAAGGTAAAGCACATCCGACCGCCACCTTGATGGATAGGTTCTTCACCTTCTGATGGAGCTCACAAGATGTCTGCTCCTTGATTCCATCCACGGGGTAGCCGGGACCGCCATCTACCATACGTGCATTGTCAGAAGGGACCTCCGATTCAGCCACACTGCTTTTCTGCTGAGATGGGACGACAGTAATATTGAGTGCAAGATCTTGTAGGCGCGCTGCTCCTCGAAATTCATCAATCTGTTGCTGATGCATTCGAAGTGTTCCTATCAACTCGGTGAACTTGTCTCCCTCCTCCTCCTGCCGTCGCCTCTTTGCTCTCTCTCGGCTCTTATAAGTATATCTGTCTTTGGGAAACCCCATCTCCCACGTATAACAAGGGCCAAGGCCTCGTACACGTCCTCCGCGTTCGTCATTCCCGAGGACCTTTGTCAGCAAGTCTTTCTCTCTATCGGGACGGAACTTTGTTGTCCCCGCTTTAATCTCCTTCACCACTTTCTGCCATATATCCCGAGGTATCCTAATCCCGTCACTGCAAATAAGGTCCCCTGTACTTTCATCATACTCACTCCCATGCCCAAGGAACCAATTCCTTGCCCTCAGATCCCATTCTTCGCGTATTGGTTCTGGAGTGATCCCTTTAGCAAGCAGCTCATTCTCTTTAGCATCCCACTTTGGCATGGCAGCCGCGTAGCCCCTGGCCCCAGGTGATGGTGATATTTCTTCATCGCGGCATTTTTCTTGTTTTTTCTGACATTTCCATAGCAGGTTGTGACTCCTTGTACTTCACAAATGCATCCTAGTTAGCCTGCTGCTTCGTTAGATAGCATTCAAATTTAGGAGCCTTCTTCGTCTTCTGATACTTTTGCCATAATGCTTTCTTCCAGTTCTTGAATAGTTTGGCCATCTTCGTAAGAGTCCACTGCTTGACTTTCTTCCTCAATGTAGTTGTGTCGGCATCATCCTCACATTCTGGCAGGGTGAAATGTGTCATGAGGTCATTCCAAAGACCCTCTTTGCACCTGTCAGAGACATACTCACCCTCTTTCGCCCCTTTGGTCTTATTCCACTCTCGAACGGTGATCGGGATGCGATCCCTAACCATAACTCCGCATTGTTGTTTGAATACAGTTTTAGCCTTTTCGGGTTCCACCGGTTCACCCCGTGGTGATACCCGCGTAATTTTATAACGCGTAGATGCGTCCAACTTTTTGGCCGGGCCTCGTTTGGAATATTTTTTGCTCGATGTGGAGGCCTAAGAGAAGAAACATTCGTCAATTTATATATATACAACTCAGTTAATGCATCTACTAATCACCAGACTTCATATATATACCTCGCCGTCGGCTTCTCCACCACCGGAGCCATCGGCTTCTCCTTGATCATTTTGGTCGACCTCCTCTCCCTCACTGGAGGGGTTCAGATAAATCTACGGAGATTCGGGTGGATCAACATGGGAGGTGTCGTTGATCATATCCTCGAGAATTTCTTCCTGTGCTAGGTCTCTCTGGATTGGATCCATAGTTTTCTACAAAATGCACAGAATAACATTTTTCATTCAATATTGCTGCATAAAATAACACTAAACAATAATATGAACATGCAATTTGCTACAATAATACTAAACAATAGCAAAATTCTAGTGATGCCCTAACCCTAAGTCCGGGCGGCCCGCAAGCACCACCACGCTAACCCTATCTCCAGGTGCCCACGAGCACCACCACTCTAACCCTAAGTCCAGGGGCCCGCGATCACTACCACCCTAACCCTAAGTCCGGGCGGCCCGCGAGCACCGCTACCCTAACCCTAAATCTGGGGGCCCGCGAGCACTACCACATTAACCCTAAGTCCGGGTGCCCGCGAGCACTACCACCCTAACCCTAAGTACGGGCGGCCCGCGAGCACCACCACCCTAACCCTAAGTCCGGGGGCCCGCGAGCACTACCACATTAACCCTAAGTCCGGTGCCCATGAGCACTAATATTTTAACCCTAAGTCCAAGTACCATGAAAGCACCACCGGACTTAGGGTAGTTATTTCTTTAGCTTATCTTTATTTAGCACTGATGCTTGTCTGTCTCAATCGACACTATAATACTACATGCTATATAATATACTACTATATATATTATTACTAGTAATAAATATATATACACAAACATATATATATACTAGAAATAAATATTACAATATAAAAAAGATACAAGAAATACTAGTAATAATTCTATCTATCTATTACAAAAAATATACTAGTAATACAAGTAATAATTTTATCTATCTACTACTAAAAAAATACACTAGAAATACTAGTAATACAAAAAATATAAAAAAAGTAATAATTCTATCTATCTATTACTAAAAAAATACACTAGAAATACTAGTAATACAAAAAATATAAAAAAACAAGTAATAATTCTATCTATCTATTACTAATAGTTCTATCTATCTATTACAAAAAAAATACACTAGAAATACTAGTAATACAAAAAATATAAAAAAACAAGTAATAATTCTATCTATCTATTACTAATAATTCTATCTATCTATTACAAAGAAAATACACTAGAAATACTAGTAATACAAAAAATATAAGAAAAACAAGTAATAATTCTATCTATCTATTACTAATAATTCTATCTATCTATTACAAAAAAAATACACTAGAAATACTAGTAATACAAAAATATAAACAAAACAAAAAATGGCCGGTGTCACGGCGCTCACGGCTGCCGGCGCCTGGCATCGCTGGGCGCCGCGTCGGTCATGGGAAGCGCCTTGATAAAGGTGCGGGCGCCCTGCTGTAACTGCCGTCGCGTAGCCGCCGGACGGGGGAGCGAAGGGGAGGGGGCGCGGGGTACCTCTGGCGGGGGTACGCGTGCGGCGGCTGGAGTGGCGGTGGCGGTTGGGGGCGGTGGCGGTTGGGGTGGTGGCGGCCGGAGAATCGGGTAGCCTGCCGGCGTCTCAGGTCATCCTTCGCGCGTGGGGGGTGCTATGCGTGGGGAGAAGAAGGGGCGCGCGGCGCGCCAAATGTATAGTGGGGGACCTTTGGTCCCGGTCCTTATAACGAACCGGGACTAAAGGGTCTTTAGTCCCGGTGCGTTATACGGACCGAGACTAAAGGGTTTTCGGCCCAGCCCAACAGGCGCGCGCCAACGCCACACCTTTAGTCCCGGTGTATAGCACGCACCGGGACTAAAGGTCTTTTTTTCAAAAAAAATCACCCTGGTGCGCACCTGTTTAAAAAAAATTCAATTAGCATATTATTTAAACATTTGAATTTTGCAGTTTTTTCACCCTGGTGCGCGCCTGTATAAAAAAAATTCACCCTGCGGTACCCTCAAATCCAGCCCACGCGTGCCCAACCTTCAAGGTTCGACTACGGCGACCCCGACGATGACAGCGACGACGGCGCCGGCGATTTACACGACTACAAGGGCGTAGACAGGGCTAGGCAGGAGCATGACTGAATCACTCCAACCATTAGGCATGTTTCTTAATTTTCAGTTGTGCTATGTATCCTTAGTGTTTGTGGGTTCCTTCTCTTGTGATGGTTCCTTCTCTTTGTGTGATCATCTACCGCGGCTCAGAACTTCTAGTTTGATTGAGCAAGGTGTATTACATGAAAGGGGACCTTTATGTCTCAAATAAAAGGTTTAATACATTACATAGATTTATGTCTCAAATAAAAGGTTTAATTACATAGATTTATGTCTCAAATAAAAGGTTTAATACATTATTACACATCACCAATATCTAGTGTTGTGGTTTTCTTCTGCACCGTAGCCATGGAGAATCTTCATCATTTAACAGGATGCTTGGGTCAGTTTTCACTTTGAAGGGCGGAATTTCATAAAACTTATTGTAATCTTCTGACATGTCTGTCTTGTCATCCACTCCCACGATGTTTCTTTTCCCTGAAAGAACTATGTGGCGCTTTGGCTCATCGTATTCTGTACTCTTTTGCTTATCTTTCCTTTTTCTCGGTTTGGTAGACATGTCCTTCACATAGAAAACCTGAGCCACATCGCTATTAGGACGAATGGTTCATCCATGTACGCAAGATTGTTGAGATCCACGTTGTCATGCCGCATTTTCGTCTACATGTACCTCGCCTCCTGTCAGCTTGACCCATTTGCACCGAAACAAAGGGACCTTAAAAGTAGGTCCATAGTCAAGTTCCCATATCTCCTCTATGTACCCATAATATGTGTCAATCTACCCATTGTCATCTGTTGCATCAAAGCGGACACCACTGTTTTGGTTGCTGCTCTTTTTATCTTGGGCGATCGTGTAAAATGTATTCCCATTTATCTCGTACCCTTGGAAAGTACATATAGTCGAAGATGGTAACCTGGCCAACGAGTACAACTCATCTCCAACAGTGGTGTTATTCATGAGATGTGTCTGCAACCAATTGCCAAAATTCTTCTCGTGTTCCCCTTTAATCAAGGTTTCAGGCTTCCCCGGGTTTTCGGAGCGTAGAATATTCTTGTGTTTCTCGATATACGGAGCCACCACGGTGGAATTGTGTAGAACTGTGTAGTGTGCTTGAGTGAAAGAATGCCCGTCCCTACATACCATTTATTTCCTTCCTAGTGTGCCTTTTCCAGTCATCCTCCCCTCATACCGAGATTCAGGAACACCAATCGGCTTAAGGTCAGGAAGAAAGTCAACACAAAACTCAATGACCTTCTCTGTTCCATAGCCCTTGGATATGCTTCCTTCTGGCCTAGCACGGTTATGAACATATTTCTTTAAGACTCCCATGAACCTATCGAAGGGGAACATATTGTGTAGAAACACAGGACCGAGAATTCTAATCTCTTCGACTAGGTGAACTAGGAGGTGCGTCATAATATTGAAGAAGGATGGCGGGAACAACAACTCGAAGCTGACCAGACATTGGACCACATCAATCCTGATAGACTTTCTCGATCGATTACCTTCTGAGAAATTGCATTGAAGAATGCACATACCTTCACAATGGCTAGTCGAACATTTTCTAGTAGAACTCCCCTCAATGCAACCGGAAGCAATTGCGTCATAAGCACATGGCAGTCATGAGACTTTAGGTTTTGAAATTTTTTCTCTTTCATATTTACTATTCCCTTTATATTCAACGAGAAGCCAGACGGGACCTTGCTACTGAAAAGGACTTCAAAAAAGATTTCCTTCTCTTCTTTGGTAAGAGCGTAGCTGGCAAGCCCTTGAAACTGCCCTGGATGCTTGCCGTCTCGTCCTTTATGATGTTGCTGGTCCTCCCGCTTTGCGGGGTATCTTTTGACTTCCCATACAAGCCTAGGAAGCCTAGAATATTCACGCAAAGATTCTTCGTCAGGTGCATCACGTCGATTGCAGAGCGGACCTCATGCACTTTCCAATAGGGTAGCTCCCAAAATATAGATTTCTTCTTCCACATGGGTGCGTGTCCGGTAATGGGGTCTTTCGGAACAGGTTGTCCTCCAGGACCCTTTCCAAAGATTACATCCAAATCCTTGACCATACCAAATACATCAGCACCACTACGGGGGACAGGCTTCGTCCGGGTTTCTGCCTGGCCATTGAAATGCTTGCCTTTCTTCTTTAAGGGATGACTGGGCGGAAGAAAACGATGATTGTACGGGTACACATTCTTTCTACATTTATCCAGATATATACTTTCAGTCTCATCTAAACAGTGCATGCATGCATTGTATCCTTTGTTCGTCTGTCCTGAAATGTTACTAAGAGCAGGCCAATCATTGATGGTTACGAACAACAACGCTTGTAGGTCAAATTCCTGATGTTTGTGCTCATCCCACACACGTACACCTGGTTTGGCCCACAACTGTAGAAGTTCATCAACTAATGGCCTTAGGTACACATCAATGTCGTTGCCGGGTTGCTTCGGGCCTTGGATGAGCATTGGCATCATAATGAACTTCCGCTTCATGCACAACCAAGGAGGAAAGTTGTAGATACATAGAGTCATGGGCCAGGTGTTGTGACTGCAGTTCTGCTCCCCAAAAGGATTCATGCCATCGGTACTTAGACCAAACCATAAGTTCCTTGCGTCACCAGCAAAGTCCGGGAAGTCTCTCTCGATTTTTCTCCACTGCCGACCATCAACAGGGTGCCTCAACATCCCGTCTTTCTTACAGTCTTCCATGTGCCATCGCAACAACTTGGCATGCTCTTTATTTCTGAACAAACATTTCAACCGTGGTATTATAGGAGCATACCACATCACCTTGGCAGGAACCTTCTTCCTGGGTTGCTCGCCCTCAACATCACCAGGGTCATCTTTTATGATCTTATACCGCAATGCGGTATACCGGCATTTATCCATATTTTCGCATTCTCACATGTAGAGGATGCATCATTAGGGCATGCATGTATCTTCCGCACGCCTAATCCTAGAGGGTAGACAAGTTTCTTTGCTTCAGACGCATCGAGGGAAATTAGTTATTTCTTGGAAGCAGCTTCTTCATTATTACCAAAGAACTTTTCAAATCCAGTCACCATACCGGTCTCGCCCACTTCAACAATTCCAGTGTGCTACCCAGCTTCTTCCGCCATCTTCACAAGTTGGATACAACAATGTTGTGGTCTCAGACATCTGCTCGAACTGCAACCTCTCCTTTTCTGTGTCGCAGTCTCACCTTGCATCACTAATGACCCGACCAAAATCATCAACGGGCTCATCTGGTTCCCGTTCTTCACCCCCTTCTTTTTCATTATCTTCATCTGCGGTATCATCGTATTCAGGAAACATAGATCGGTAGTTGCCATCATCGTTCTCTTCTTCATCGCCGTCTTCCATCATAACCCCTATTTCTCCGTGCTTGGTCCAAACATTATAGCCGGACATGAAACCGAACAAGGTGTGGCTCAATGACTCTTGAGGAAGTGTGAGCCTGCTCATTCCGACATTCAATACATGGACAACACATAAAACCATCCCGCCACTTGTTCGCCGCCACAAGGCAAAAAGAACGCACGCCTTTCTCAGAAGCGCCAGGGCTTGGTCACCGTACATCCATGGGTGGCTCATCTGCATCATACAACCATGCATATATATCAAACGCAATCACGATGCTTAAATTAGTACCGCGCAGTCAAAACGAGAAAATAGTTGCTAACCTTTTAGGACACTTCAAAACAAAGAGGAGAAACCTTAAGTGTCGCTCTGACACCTCATATCATATTTTGTCTTGTGTAAACTCAAGTGGCATCGCTCTAATAGGCATTTCACCGAACACCTCTAGTGCATATGAAGAAAAAAAAGTTAGCACAAAGTTATACCCACCTCTCACATAGGAAGAAAACAGGAGAGAGTGGAGGGCTGGGTGCATATATATAGGGCCAGGCCATTAGTCCCGGTTAGAGATACAAACCGGGACTAAAGGTTCTGCCAGGAGCACGCGCGCCGGCCCAGACCCATTTGTCCCGGTTTGTATCTCAAACCAGGACTAATGGTTCCTTACGGACCGGGACATAGTGCCTCGGCCTCCTCGGGCCGTCTGGTTCGGACCATTAGTCCTGGCCCCAGCCACGGCCGGGACTAATGGCCCGAACCAAAGGCCCATTTTCTACTAGTGTTCCATGCTTGGTTTTATCCACTTTCTTGTGTTTTGTTCCAACTTTGGAGTACTTTCATTATGATTTCTTGGACTAACCTATTAACAAGAGCCACAATGCCAGCTGCCTGTTTTCTGTTGTTTTTGGTTCCAGAAAAGTCAGAAAATGAATATTCTCGGAATTGGACGGGACAAAAGCCAAAGTGCCTATTTTTCCAAAAGGGATCAAGTGCCAGAGTACGAGATGGAGAAGGGCTGGGGGCGGCCACACCACCTGGCCACACGGCCAGGTGGTCCGCCGCCCAAAGACCCCCTCGGCCTCTCCTTCCGCCTATAAGTTGCCCTCGGGACGAAAATCCTAGGTACCCAATCAAAAATCCATGAAAGAGTCTGTAGCCGCCGTCATATCCATCCCTAGATCAGGGGGATCTGAAGCTCTTCCCGGCACCCTGCCAGAGAGGGGAATTCACCCTGGAGGCCTTCTTCATCACCATGCATGCCTCCGGTGTGATGCGTGAGTAGTTCATCCTTGGACTACGGATCCATGTAGTAGCTAGATGGCTGGTTTCTCCTCCTTTGTGCTTGTAACTACCTCGGTGAATTACGCTCTAAGTTGCATGCCTGGATGAGCGAAAGTGGTTAAAATAGTACGGTGGGGCCAGGGGCCACTCACAGGTAGACCTTTTGGCCGTCCTAACCACTTCCAGAACATCGGGACAAGAACGAGCGGCGTAATCGGCAGGCGAAGGGATCAACTACATACACAAGTGAGTATGTATGCAAGCCACCATACAACAATTTTCAGAGCCATTCCATCAAAAAGAAATAGAAATATTGCAACGACATACGGCAAGATCCAAATATCCTAGATAGAGATAATAGTTTAGGATAGCTCCTCATACATCAAACATCAGAGTATCAGGCGGAAGCGGAAAACAAGATCCGAGTACGGATAAGAAGCAAATCAGCATAAGATGCCACATAAATAAACACATCCCGCCCACAGATCTCACGGATCCCCATCCCCGGAATCTCTACACCGCGTGATCGTCGCTAACATCATCTGTCTCTTCCACCCAGTATCCATCTTGCGAGTACACCTATTCATCTGAATCAAACAATTTATCGTGTGAGACCCTAGGGGTACTCAGCAAGTCTTTATGCCTCTAAAGGGGACAAAACCTGGGGTGATGCAATTGCAGCAAAAGATAATAACTAACAAGTCTATAGTTACTCGCTAACCATCCACCTAACCAATGATATACGGATGTCCATTAATTGGTAACAACAGTTATAACAGTATAATTAACAGATCCATCCTCCTTCTCGCTTACCAACGAGAAAGCGGACGAACAACCCATCCGTTGGCAGTTTTATTAACCATTCCATGAGTATTGCACTATTTACTAGTCAGGTACTTAGTCAAATTAAAAGCGGTACTTTAGTTATACTTGTCTATGATCGAGAAACTGTGCTCCAAGTCGTCCATAATCGCGACACGGCTTTTGAAGATTTACCCTGCAGGGGTGCACAAATAGCAACACACACTCGATCAACCTCGGAAAAACCAAATAAACCCAACGAGGCATTCACGACAAAGCGATCACAGGATTCAGAAATATTTCAGGGGGCCACCCCAATAAGCTACCCACAACAAAGTCGGCCGGCTCCGAGACGGACCTGTGGTTTATGACGGCACGATCGAAACGACTAGGAACCGAAAGTGTGACTGGGCTTGTCGATACCGCAAAACGTGCGCGATCCAAAATAAGATGTGCTCCACGCACAATCTTAAATAAAGCAGTAAAGGATGGCATAAGTACAGGATAGTAATAAAACCCCAAACTAGTTTGTGGCCCCAAGAAATAGATATGAATCAAGCTCTAGCTCAGGGGGGGTCCACGGCCTCCCGGATATGGATAGTGCGAATAGTCAAGGAACAGGAATCAAGTACTCGGGGTCCTACGGGACACAATTGAGCATGAAAAACCAAATAACAGATATTGCCCACCGGTGCCTCTTTCATTAGTTATCCCATTACTACTCAGGTTAAGTTGTTTAGGTACCTCGTTATCCATCAGACACTCACATACCCTACACATGCTGTTCTACGACCCGCATGGCTCAAACAACTCCTGTAGTAATGGCTCATGGGATGGAGGAACAAGCTTCGGTGGGGTTTAAAAGTAAAGGCTATGCAGTACTTGGGATTCAATTTAATGCAATCGCGACTCAATGATGCAAGAATAAGTTAGAGGCAATAGGTACTATATGTATGCAAGCATGTGGTAGTGCTTGCCTGGAAGCTCAATTGAAGCGAGAGACATATCTGGGTAGTACTCCTGGGATTCCTGATATTTCCCCTGCTCGGCGTCTATTCGAAAGAAGAACCAAACAAACAAGGGCCAACATAAATAAAGTGAACAAGCATATAAATAAAAATGCGACAAGCAACCAAGCATGCCATGATTAATGATGCACAATTTACATGGTAGTAATGTAGCATGGCATGGGTGATGTGTTGGGTACAAGAATAAAGCATTTTATTAAGTTTTAGTCATGTTTTGCTCCCATAACACTTGCTGTCCACTTAATATTTATATGATGCATGCTGCAATTCAGAACATGGAATGCATAGCTAGAACGGGCTCGTCGCGCTGATCGATTTAGACATATTATTTGTCGAATTTGGAGTTGTAGAATTAAAGTTATTAATTAATTAAGAAAAGAACTTTTTATTGCATTTAAACAATTTCGAAAATTTAAATTAGTCAAGCATTAAATTGGATGGCATATTTGAATTCCTCACATTTTTCTTATTCAAAAACATATATTATTTGTATTATTTGGATTTATAATTTAAAAGTTATTAAAAAGAGATTTAAATTTGAATTTAAACATTTCTGTAAATTCATTTTATAAAACAGAAATGCACCCAGACTTTTTATACTCAGAGAAACCTAGCCCAAGTCACTGGCGGGTGGGACCTAAGCTGAACTGGCGCAATTGTGCGGTGAACCCTTTTCTCATCATGAGCTCGATCACATGGGTCGACTGTGGGTCCGGCGCCAAAGTGGCCCACACGACAGCGAGCGAACCAGGGGGTGCCACGTGGGGGATCTAGGGGCTGCGGGTTGAGGTTTACAAAAACCCGGGAGCCTTTTGCAAAACTGCCATGGGAGGCTGTCTGGTGGGCCTGGGGTACTGCGGGTTGAGGCAAAAAGTGTGTGGGGGGTATTTGCAAAGTACCCAACTGGTACTATTTTTCTTCCTGGTGTTCGAGCAGGCGGCGTCAGAGAACGGCCTTGCTGAGGTTCGATCCTGCGACCTCGTGTGCGCGCGCGGCGGCGGCTACCGCTGCGGTGGCTTGGGGTTGCTGTTAGGGACAGGGGAGCATGGCTAGAAGTGCTCTCGTGACGCGACGGTGTGGAAACAACCACGAACGCCGGAGCACAGAGGCTGCACGACTAACGGACCGGCGAGAACAGGCAGCAGAAACGAGGGAGGAGGTGTCAGGGGGGGTCGGTGGCTCACCGCGAGGCTGCTGGCGGTGGTGGATCGGCCGGAGAAGCAGCAGATCGGCGGGGAAGCAGATGGCCGGAGCTAGGGTTTCCGTCGGCGTGCGTAGGTGTGCAGCGTGTACAGGGACTCCTCCTTCTCACTGCGGTGTACGGTGGCGACGCAGGGGACCTCACGGTCTTCCTCGACACCCGAACACCGCGCCCGCCGCCATGAAACAAGGAGACGGTGGTCGACACCGACGGTGGTCGGCGATGGAGAAGTGGTTGGAGAGGAGGGGTTGGGGCTGCGGCGCGAGGCCAGGGGGATCTGGGGCATGGAAGAGACGAGAGGGGTTTGGAGATAAGGACGGGAGAGGAGAGGGGGCGCCGTGGGGCTCGGGGTGGGAAAAAGGTGGCTCGTCCACCTTTTCTCTTCTCCTTCCTCACGTGCTGGGCACGGCTAGGCCAGGGGCAGGGAGCTGCAGGTGGGGCTCGGCCGGGAGAGAGGCCAGGCTCGGGCTAGTGGGGCTGCTTGGCAGGGAGAGAGAGAGAAAAAGAGAGGGCCGAGAGGAGAGGCTCGGGTAGATGGCATGGGGCTCGGTCTAGGGTTAGGTAGGGTGGTGGCTCGGCTAGCTAGAGAGAAGGGGGTGGGTTGGTCCGATCCAAGGAAAAAAAGAGGAGGGGATGGTTAGGGTGGTAGGTGATTAGGTTTAGCTTAGGGTTTTGCATACCCATAGGATCAAGCAAGGTGGGATGGGTAAAGAGAGGTAGGGGTAGGGTTTGGTTAGGGTTTTTCTCCACATGCCAACAAGATCAAGCAAAAGTGGAGGGTTGTGGTGATGGATAGAGAGAGATAGGGTTTAGCATGATCAAAACATGGTTGGGGTGAGATGGATTTTGGTGGACACATGATGATGGTATAAGAGAGAGAGAGAGAGAGAGAGAGAGAGAGAGAGAGAGAGAGAGAGAGATGTTTAGGGTTTTAGGTGCACATGGCAAGGAGGGAACCAAACAAGAAGATGAGGGTTTGGGAAAGAAAAAGGGGAGCTCAACAAAAGAAAAAGGATCAATTGAGATGATTCCCAAAGGTACATGCTCCACTCCCCAAAACAATTAAAAACCAAAGGAGAAAGATAGTGGTAATTTGCATGGCCCATGCATGGTTCATAATTGCCATGTTTTAATCTTGTGAAAGCAAAGTAAATAAACATGGCATTTATACATATGCATTCCAAAATATGGAGTAGGGCCAAGCTAAAAGAATTTAAAAGAAGGTTCCATGTGGAGTGGATGGGGATGATCATATTTGAATATAATTTGAAACATGCTAGTGTGTGTGTTCCACTTGGTGCATAATATCCCCAATAATATCCCAACATGAGCAAAATTCCAATACAATCCAGATGAAAGCTAGAAAGAGGAATGCCACTCATAATGCATGCAAAGGTGGCTCCACATATCAACAATGTGAAAACAACATGATGCTAATATGAGAGCATGTGGAATTAGAAGTGGATCCATCCCATTCCCACATGAGCTAGATTAAATGCCAAAAGAAAATGTAAAAGCTCAGGGATAATTAGGATGGTGGAATTATAAGGTGGTGACAAAGAAAAGGTGATGGAGTAGAATAAAAGATATGCCCCAAACTCAACTTGGGCATCAAGCATTTATCAAGAACCAAATACAATATATCAAGAGGCAAATACAATTAATAATGCATATGAGAGAAGAACCAAATGAAAAGGGTTTTATATGATGCTCAAATGCAAGGTGGCATGATGACATGAGCATGATATAATTATGATGCAACAATTATATGTAGGAAGTAGCAATTATATTACTAGACCATGTAGCATTACATATGTTAGACAGATGGGATGCTACAACTCTCCCCCACTAAACAGGAATCTCGCCCCGAGATTCTAGGAAGAAGAAGAAGACACGAAGATGGTAGGATACTTGGCACGGAGCTCATCCTCGCGTTCCCAAGTGGCTTCATCAACGGAATGGTGCGACCACTGCACTTTGCAGAACTTGATGGACTTGTTGCGAGTCCTTCTTTCTACGACTTCTAGGATTTTTATGGGGTGTTCTTGATAAGACAGATCTTCCTAGAGATTGATGAGTTCATGGTCCATGGTCCTTCCGGGATCCTTGAAGCACTTATTGAGTTGAGAGATATGGAAAACATCATGGACCTTGAGTTTTTCAGGGAGCTCAAGAGCATAAGCGACTTCTCCTCTTCTTCCACGAACTTTGAAAGGACCGATGTATCTAGGAGCCAGCTTTCCTTTGATACCAAAACGGTGCGTGCCTCTCATGGGAGTGACACGAAGGTAAACGAGATCACCAGGGACATACTCCATGTCCGTGTGCTTTCTGTCATAGTTGCTCTTCTGGCGACTTTGAGCAACCTTTAGGTTTTCAAGAATGATGTGAACCTTCTCCTCCGCTTGAGTTACAATGTCGGGGCCAAACAATGTTCTTTCACCTGCGCCCGACCAACCAATCAGAGTTCTGCATTTGCGACCATAGAGAACCTCAAATGGTGCCATCTTTAGACTTTTCTGGAAGCTGTTGTTGTAAGAGAATTCAGCATAAGGAAGACATTCTTCCCACTTCATGCCGAAAGAGATAACGCAAGCACGGAGCATATCTTCCAGAATCTGATTAGTCCTTTCAACTTGTCCTTGCGACTGAGGGTGGTAAGCTGTGCTGAAGTTCAATTTTGTTCCCAAAGCATTTTGGAAACTTCCCTAGAACTTGGAAGTGAAGATGCTTCCACGGTCTGAGCTGATCTCAAGTGGAACCCCATACAGAAAGACAATTCTGTTGATATAGAGCTCAACCAACTGAATTGCAGAAATTGTTTCCTTGACGAGAAAGAAGTGAGCCACTTTAGAAAGCCTGTCGCTGACAACAAACATTGCATTGTTGCCCTTCTGCGACCTTGGAAAACCAGTTATGAAGTCCATCTCTACTTTCTCCCATTTCCATTCCGGAGGCTTCAATGGCTGTAGAAGACCGGAAGGTTTCTGATGGACAGCTTTAACTCTGCGGCAGACATCACACTCCGAGACATACTTGGCACCATATCGTTTCAACCCAAGCCACCAATACTGTGTTTTCAAGTCCATGTACATCTTAGTGCTGCCAGGGTGGATAGAAAGAACAAAATCATGCGCCTCCTTAAGAACTTGCTCTCTCAATCCCCGGTCGTTCGGAACGAACATCCGGTGTTCAAAGAATAGAGCTCCTTGATCATCGACGTGGAAGGACTCATACCTCGGCAGTTGAATGTTGGAGATTATGTTTTTGGCGTAAGCATCACCTCGCTGACTAGCACGAATCTTTTCTTCCAAGAGAGGGGTTGCCAGAAGATTCAGAAGATACCCTTGATCCACAATTTCAAGGTTGAGCTTGCGGAATTCCTCGCACAAGAGAGGCTGTTGTTCTTCCAGCATGAGGTTATTGACATAAGCTTTTCGGCTGAGAGCATCAGCCATCACATTAGCTTTGACAGGAGTGTAGTTGATGGTCAAATCAAAATCATTAATTGCTTCAATCCACCTCCTCTGACGAAGGTTGAGATCAGGTTGTGTGAAGATATATTTCAGACTCTTGTGATCAGAAAAGATTTCACAACGATTGCCAAGCAAGTAGTGCCTCCATATTTTCAAAGCAAAGACAACTGCTGTGAGTTCAAGGTCATGTGTAGGATAGTTGATCTCATGCGTCGTCAACTGTCGAGAGGCATAAGCAACAACTTGTTTTTCTTGCATAAGGACCACATCCAATCCTTGCAAGGAGGCGTCACAGAATATCTGGAAAGGCTTTGATGTATCTGGAGGAATCAAGACTGGTGTGAAAGTGAGCTTCTCTTTGAGTGTTTCAAAGCTTGCTTGACATGCAAGAGTCCAAAGGTATTTCTTGCCTTTCTTGAGGAGATCGGTAAGAGGCTTCGCAATCTTCGAGAAGTTCTGAACGAAGCGATGGCAGTAACTAGCCAAACCAAGGAAACTCCGGACTTCTTTGACATTTATGGGAGGAAGCCAGTCAACAATTGTCTTAACAGTTTCTGGGTTGACGGCAATGCCCTTGGCAGAGATAACGTGACCAAGGTAGGTGACTTGAGCAGCGTAACTCACACTTGGAGAACTTTGCATACAAAGGTTCTCACGAAGCTTGTTTAGGACACACCGAAGGTGTTCTTCATGTTCTTCCTTTGACTTAGAATAGACTAGGATGTCATCCAGATAGACCACAACGAACTTATCAAGATACTCCATGAAAACCGAGTTCATAAGCCTCGAGAAGGTGGCAGGTGCGTTGGTGAGACCGAAAGACATGACCGTGTACTCATACAGGCCATAGCGGGTGGTGAAAGCTGTTTTGGGAACATCTTCCTTGCGAATCTTGATTTGATGATATCCACTTCTCAGGTCAAGCTTAGAGAATACCACAGCTCCAGCTTGCTGATCGAAGAGATCATTAATCCACGGAAGGGGATATTTATTCTTGATGGTTTTAGCATTGAGAGCCCGATAGTCAACATAAAGTCTATCAGTCTTGACTCGCTTCTTCACAAAGATGGTTGGGCTACCCCAAGAAGAAGTACTGTGCTGAATGAAACCCAACTTCTCTTGTCCATCAAGCTGATGTTTGAGTTCAGCCAACTCAGCAGGACCCATTTTATAAGGCCGCTTGGAGATAGGAGCGGTACCAGGTTCAAGCTCAATCACAAACTCGACCTCTCGATCAGGAGGCATACCCGGTAACTCTTCAGGAAAAACATCTGGGAACTCACAGACCACCGGAACACTCTGAATAGCTTCCATAGCATCATCATTCAGAGCCACCAAAGAGAAAAGCTGAATTGCAGGAGTCAGACTTGGAGAATAGACTATATGGCCTTCAGGAATTTTCAGAGAAACCGAGCATTCAGCACAATCAATCACAGCTGCATTTGTTGTTAACCAATCCATGCCCAAGATAACATCAATGTCATAATTGCCCAGAATAATTAAGGAAGCCGGGAATGAAGAACCACCAATCTCAATTTGATTGCCATGGCTGATTTTAGAAGCCCTCATGTTTGATCCAGGAGATTGCACCATGAGGTGAGTTGGTAAAGTATCAGAAGGTAACCCATTACTCTCCGCAAACTTGTATGACACGAAAGAATGTGATGCACCAGAATCAAATAAAACTCGTGCAGGAACTGAGTTAACAGGAAGCATACCCATCACAACTCTAGGTGCATGCTCAGCTTGAGTGACGTTGACACAGTTGGCACGAGCAACAGTAGACCCGGGCTTGGTGTTGATGTTGAGAGCCCGAGGTGGAGGTGCACGAACAATATAAGAGCTTGCCGCATGTCTTGGAGGTGGTGGAGGAAGAGCTTTGTTGTTCATTGGACAATTCCAGTGTTGATGCCCAGTGTTTCCACAGGTGTAACAGGCACCAGGTGGACGTGGAGCAGTGTAGCCAGGGACTCCGCTAGGCGCTCCAGGGTAGTTGTGGTTGTAGCCCCTAGGAGCAGCAGTGAAGGAGTTTGGTGGCCTTGCCGCGTAGCTTGACGGTATTGGTGGAGCCGGGAGCGATGGTGGGGTGTTAGGAACCCACACGCGACGCTTAGAAGGAGCTGTCATAACTGAAGAGCTTGCTGCATCGCGGCTGTGTTTCTTGGACTCCTCAAACACTTGCCTACTTGCTTCTTCCTGTAGAGCTGTATGTTGCAGTTCTAGAAAAGACCCCGGCCTTGCATGAGTGATTGCATATTTGATTGATGCATTGAGCCCTTGTCTGAACCTCTTTTGCTTCTTCTTGTCATCAGAGATCTCATCACCACCATACCGAGAAAGGTTCATGAAGTTCCTGATATAGGTATTGACATTGTCATTGCCCTGCTTGAGGTTGAGAAACACTTCCTTCATCCTTTCCATGACAATTTCTGACAGATACTGCTCTTTGAAAGCCCTAGTGAACTGCTCCCAAGTAGGATGAAACTCAGAGTGGTTTGCCTTCAGATAATTCTCCCACCACAGAGCTGCATCTCCCTTCAGAAGGTGAGTGGCACATTTTACCCATTCTTGCTCAGGAACATCAGCAGTCATCAGCAACCTTGACATCTCACGCAGCCAATCATCTGCGTCCAGAGGCTGATCAGACACCTCAAAGTGGCGCGGGTTGAACTTCAGAAAACTCCTGATGTCTCCTCGCTTGGGAGGTGGAGGTAGCGGAACAAACTCATTCCTCCTGACACTTTCTTCAAATCGCTGCTGGTTCTGCTGCATTGCTCCCAAGGCATTAGCAATACTTGCCAACGCAGCCCGTAGTTCAGGTGGTATGTCCTCCTCAGAACGGCGTGGTGGTGCCATCCTGTGACTGATATAAAACACAAGTCAGTACCATAATGGAGAATAATAATAATCCAAAATAGTACCAAGATGGAATTAACCAAGATTTAAAGGATACAAATTACTAAGATGATATTAAAATATCAACAAAGTTCAAAGCACCTAGAAGATATTAAGCATAACGCACACGACTAAACAAGGAGTGTGGTACACAAGCTAACCAAAGAAAAAAAATCCGCAAATTTCGGCATTAAAATACCACTATATGTGCAAAACCACTTAACGAATCAAGGTTAGTAACTCTACCAATTCAATATACAAGAGCGAATGATAAAAGTAGTGGTATGATCGCGACTCCATCCCGCACTCAAATCATTACCCCGCACAAGAATAAGTAAAACACATATCCCAACTTCCTTCTTTTTAAGATGAACCTAAAGATTAGTAACTACGGAAATGAACACCCCAAACAAGATAGCGTCGGATAACAAAGAGTAAGACAGATCGCGTCGGTTTACAACGAATCAGATAGATCGCGTCGGTTTACAAAAGCCTATCGGTATGGAATGTACCAACAATTGATAACCAAAAGGCAGATAGCGACAACAAGGTTGGATGCAACAGATAGACAAGGAGATACACACTCACACACACTTTCTATGGTACTACGGAAACCCAGAACACGTGAATCCTTGTTTGAATTTTTAGAAGAGGATTGAAAACGTTACACTTCCTTACCAGAAAAAGGGTGGGTGGGTGGGTAAGAAGAAAAATGGAAGCAGTCCTACTCTCACGTTTTGTTTTTCCCTAGTATACATAACTACCAAAAATATTTGCTAGACTGACAACGACCCTTTGGCTGAGACCCTGAAGGGCGGGATGGCGCTGATACCAATTGTAACTACCTTGGTGAATTACGCTCTAAGTTGCATACCTGGATGAGCGAAAGTGGTTAAAATAGTACGGTGGGGCCAGGGGCCACTCACAGGTAGACCTTTCGGCCGTCCTAACCACTTCCAGAACATCGGGACAAGAACGAGCGGCGTAATCGGCAGGCGAAGAGATCAACTACATACACAAGTTAGTATGTATGCAAGCCACCATACAATAGTTTTCAGAGCCATTCCATCTAAAAGAAATAGAAATATTGCAACACCATACGGCAAGATCCAAATATCCTAGATAGAGATAATAGTTTAGGATAGCTCCTCATACATCAAACATCACAGTATCAGGCGGAAGCGGAAAACAAGATCGGAGTATGGATAAGAAGCAAATCGGCATAAGATGCCACATAAATAAACACATACCGCCCACAGATCTCACGGATCCCCATCCCCGGAATCTCTACACCGCGTGATCGTCGCCAACATCATCTGTCTCTTCCACCCAGTATCCATCTTGCGAGTACACCTGTTCATATGAATCAAACAATTTATCGTGTGAGACCCTAGGGGTACTCAGCAAGTCTTTATGCCTCTAAAGGGGACACAACCTGGGGTGACGCAATTGCAGCAAAAGATAATAACTAACAAGTCTATAGTTACTTGCTAACCATCCGCCTAACCAATGATAGACGGATGTCCGTTAATTGGTAACAACAGTTATAACAGTATAATTAACAGATCCATCCTCCTTCTCGCTTACCAACGAGAAAGCGGACGAACAACCCATCCGTTGGTAGTTTTATTAACCATTCCATGAGTATTGCACTATTTACTAGTCAGGTACTTAGTCAAATTAAAAGAGGTACTTTAGTTATACTTGTCTATGATCGAGAAACTGTGCTCCAAGTCGTCCATAACCGCGGACACGGCTTTTAGAAAGATTTACCCTGCAGGGGTGCACAAATAGCAACACACACTCGATCAACCTCGGAAAAACCAAATCAAAACCCAACGAGGCATTCACGACAAAGCGATCACAGGATTCAGAAGTATTTCAGGGGGCCACCCCAATAAGCTACCCGCAACAAAGTCGGTCGGCTCCGAGACGGACCCAGGGTTTCCGACGACGGCTGTAAACGACTGGGAACCCGAAAGTGTGACTGGGCTTGTCGATACCGCGAAAACGTGGCACGATCCAAAACAGTACAGGTGCTCCACTCACAATCTTAAATAAAGCAGTAAAGCATGGCATAAGTACATGATAGTAATAAAACCCCAAACTAGTTTGTGGCCCCAAGAAATAGATATGAATCAAGCTCTGGCTCAGGAGGGTCCACGGCCTCCCGGATGTGGATAGTGCGAATAGTCAAGGAATAGGAATCAAGTACTCGGGGTCCTACGGGACACAAGTGAGCATGAAAAACCAAATAACAGATATTGCCCACCCGTGCCTCTTTAATTAGTTATCCCATTACTACTCAGGTTAAGTTGTTTAGGTACCTCGTTATCCATCAGACACTCACATACCCTACACATGTTGTTCTACGACCCGCATGGCTCAAACAACTCCTGTAGTAATGGCTCATGGGATGGAGGAACAAGCTTCGGTGGGGTTTAAAAGTAAAGGCTATCCAGTACTTGGGATTCAATTTAATGCAATCGCGACTCAATGATGCAAGAATAAGATAGAGGCAATAGGTACTATATGTATGCAAGCATGTGGTAGTGCTTGCCTGGCAGCTCAGTTGAAGCGAGAGACGGATCTGGGTAGTACTCCTAGGATTCCTGATATTTCCCCTGCTCGGCGTCTATTCGAAAGAAGAACCAAACAAACAAGGGCCAACATAAATAAAGTGCACAAGCATATAAATAAAAATGTGACAAGCAACCAAACATGCCATGATGAATGATGCACAATTTACATGGTAGTAATGTAGCATGGCATGGGTGATGTGTTGGGTACAAGAATAAAGCATTTTATTAAGTTTTAGTCATGTTTTGCTCCCATAACACTTGCTGTCCACTTAATATTTATATGATGCATGCTACAATTTAGAACATGGAATGCATAGCTAGAACGGGCTCGTCGCGCTGATCGATTTAGACATATTATTTGTCGAATTTGGAGTTGTAGAATTAAAGTTATTAATTAATTAAGAAAAGGCCTTTTTATTGCATTTAAACAATTTCGAAAATTTAAATTAGTCAAGCATTAAATTGGATGGCATATTTGAATTTCTCACATTTTTCTGATTCAAAAACATATATTATTTGTATTATTTGGATTTATAATTTAAAAGTTATTAAAAACAGATTTAAATTTGAATTTAAACATTTCTGTAAATTCATTTTATAAAACAGAAATGTGCCCAGAATTTTTATACTCACAGAAACCTAGCCCAAGTCACTGGCGGATGGGACCTGAGCTGAACTGGCGCAATTGCGCGGCGAACCCTTTTCTCATCATGAGCTCGGCCCACAGTGGGCGGTGGGTCCGGCGCCAAAGTGGCCCACGCGACAGCGAGCGAACCAGGGGGTGCGACGTGGGGGATCTAGGGGCTGCAGGTTGAGGTTTACAAAAACCCGGGAGCCTTTTGCAAAACTGCCACGGGAGGCTGTCTGGTGGGCCTGGGGTACTGCGGGTTGAGGCAAAAAGTGTGTGTGGGGGGGTATTTGCAAAGTACCCAACTGGTACTGTTTTTCTTCCTGATGTTCTGACGGACAGAGCGGTGTCAGAGAACGGCGCGCGGCGCGGGGGTTCGATCCCGTGACCTCGTGCGCGCGCGGCGGCGGCTACCGCTGCGGTGGCTTGGGGTTGCTGTTAGGGACAAGGGAGCGCGGCTAGGAGTGCTCTCACGACGCGACGTTGTGGAAACGACCGCGAACGCCGGAGCACAGAGGCTGCTCGACTAACGGACCGGTGAGAACAAGCAGCAGAAACAAGGGAGGAGGTGGCAGGGTGGTTCGGTGGCTCACCGCGAGGCTGCTGGCGGTGGTGGATCGACCGGAGAAGCAACGGATCAGCGGGGAAGCAGACGGCCGGAGCTAGGGTTTCCGTCAGCGTGCGTAGGTGTGCAGCGTGTACAGGGACTCCTCCTTCTCGTTGTGGTGTACGGTGGTGACACAGGGGGCCTCACGGTCTTCCTCGACACCCGAACACGGCGCCCGCCGCCATGAAACGAGGAGACGGTGGTCAACACCGACGGTGGTCGGTGATGGAGAAGTGGTTGGAGGGGAGGGGTTGGGGCCGTGTCGCGAGGCCAGGGGGATCTGGGGCACGGCAGAGACGAGAGGGGTTTGGAGATAAGGACGGGAGAGGAGAGGGGGCGCCGTGGGGCTCGGGGTGGGAAAAAGGTGGCTCGGGCACCTTTTCTTTTCTCCTTCATCACGTGCTGGGCACGGCTAGGCCAGGGGCAGGGAGCTGCAGGTGGGGCTCGTCCGGGAGAGAGGCCAGGCTCGGGCTGGTGGGGCTGCTTGGCAGCGAGAGAGAGAGAGAGAAAAAGAGAGGGCCGAGAGGAGAGGCTCGGGTAGATGGCATGGGGCTCGGTCTAGGGTTAGATTGGGTGGTGGCTCAGCTAGCTAGAGAGAAGGGGGTGGGGCTGGTCCTATCCAAGGAAAAAAAGAGGAGGGGATGGTTAGGGTGGTAGGTGATTAGGTTTAGCTTAGGGTTTTGCATACCCATAGGATCAAGCAAGGTGGGATGGGTAAAGAGAGGTAGGGGTAGGGTTTGGTTAGGGTTTTTCTCCACATGCCAACAAGATCAAGCAAAAGTGGAGGGTTGTGGTGATGGATAGAGAGAGATAGGGTTTAGCATGATCAAAACATGGTTGGGGTGAGATGGATTTTGGTGGACACATGATGATGGTATAAGAGAGAGAGAGAGAGAGAGAGAGAGATGTTTAGGGTTTTAGGTGCACATGGCAAGGAGGGAACCAAACAAGAAGATGAGGGTTTGGGAAAGAAAAAGGGGAGCTCAACAAAAGAAAAAGGATCAATTGACATGATTCCCAAAGGTACATGCTCCACTCCCAAAAACAATTAAAAACCAAAGGAGAAAGATAGTGGTAATTTGCATGGCCCATGCATGGTTCATAATTGCCATGTTTTAATCTTATGAAAGCAAAGTAAATAAACATGGCATTTATACATATGCATTCCAAAATATGGAGTATGGCCAAGCTAAAAGAATTTATAAGAAGGTTCCATGTGGAGTGGATGGGGATGATCATATTTGAATATAATTTGAAACATGCTAGTGTGTGTGTTCCACTAGGTGCATAATATCCCCAATAATATCCCAACATGAGCAAAATTCCAATACAATCCATATGGAAGCTAGAAAGAGGAATGCCACTCATAATGCATGCAAAGGTGGCTCCACATATCAACAATGTGAAAACAACATGATGCTAATATGAGAGCATGTGGAATTAGAAGTGGATCCATCCCATTCCCACATGAGCTAGATTAAATGCCAAAAAAAATGTAAAAGCTCAGGGATAATTAGGATGGTGGAATTATAAGGTGGTGACAAAGAAAAGGTGATGGAGTAGAATAAAAGATATGCCCCAACTCAACTTGGGCATCAAGCATTTATCAAGAACCAAATACAATATATCAAGAGGCAAATACAATTAATAATGCATATGAGAGAAGAACCAAATGAAAAGGGTTTTATATGATGCTCAAATGCAAGGTGGCATGATGACATGAGCATGATATAATTATGATGCAACAATTATATGTAGGAAGTAGCAATTATATTACTAGACCATGTAGCATTACATATGTTAGACAGATGGGATGCTATAGTGCTTTCATGTTTAGATCTTGTGAGCTCCGTTCATGATCAAGATCATCTATTTGTAATCCATACATGTTGTGTTTGCGGGGATCCGATGGATGTTGAGATGCTATTTCAGATTGATTATTGATTCTATCATGTCTTTGTTATTTGAGATCTTGCATGCTTTCCGTTGTTAGTAGCTATCTTGGCCAAGTAGATGCTAGCAACTCCAAGAGTTAGTATTTATGCTCGATAGTGGGTTCATGCCTCTGGTAATCTGGGGAAGTGACAGAAATCTCTAAGGTACTAGATGTGTTGTTGCTACTAGGGAGAAAACAACAATCCTTTGTTCATAGAGCAATCGTATTGTTTACCTTACACGCAGTTTGTAAAGCAATAATCTGTTGCTTGCAACTTAATACTGGAGGGGGTTCGGATGATAACCTGAAGGTGGATTATTAGTCATAGATGCAGTTGGATGGAGGTCTATGTATTATGTTGTATTGCCCAATCAAGTCTCAAAGGAGTCAAGATTATTAGTGTATGCATGTATTGCTTTCTCGGTGTTTGTCAATTGCCCCGGTGTAATTTGTTCACCCAGCATGTTATCTATCTAAGGAGAGCCACCTCTAGTGAACTATGGATCCCGGTCCTTTTCTTTACATACAATCTATAAATTGTTTCTGCTTTGTGTTTACTTTCTGCAAACTTTTACTTCTTTCCATTTGATACGTTTAATCCTTTGTTTTCTGCAAAACACGGTGAGATTGATAACCTCATTGCAAGTTGGGGACAAAGTTCTGTGGTTGTGTTGTGCAGGTCTCCACGTTGCTACTAGCACCGGTAATGCGCCCTGCCAAAGCTCAGCTAGTAACACCTTTGAGGTGTTTCCTTGCTCCTACTGGTTCAATTAAACCTTGGTTTCATAACTGAGGGAAACTTGTTGCTGTTCTCATCATACCTTCCTCTTGAGGTTCCCAACGAGCTCTACATCAACACCACGCACCAAGCACTTTTCTGGGCGCCGTGTATTGAGCCATCAAGATGTGAGGCGGGGTCGGGTTACCAGGGGCTCCATCGACCCCAAGCAACCCCGGCCACGCTTACCTACCTGTTATGATGCACCTTCACACACCAAATCTTTCAAAACATTTTCTATGCATATGTCGAATGGAACGCCGAACTATGTGACTCATGGAATCTACTAGGAAAGTTAGTCAGTCGAGAGGTCCCCATAAACCCCGTGTGGATGTACGCTCGTCTTGGTTCCGAGGGCAAGAATTCGGGTCCTAATGGTGGCGAGCATGGGACTACAAAAACCACATCCCACCGTGGCCTCCCATACAAGCCTTAGCATGTTTAACCTTTACCACTGATCTCACCTCATCAGTATACCTCGTTCTCCTGTCATACTAGATTCTTTGCATCTGATACATCATCTGGATGAACCAGCACTGATAGCTAAGCATGGCTAAGCAAGACACAGATAATAGCTCTAGCAGTGCACACAAGCCAAACCTAGTTATGCTAGGAGCAGTGGATCGGGTAATATAAGCTTAAAGGTAGTAATGCAACAGATAGGATACTCTATCTATCGATAAAAGACCACAATAGAATCGTATGCATCATGGAAAGAATTGAAATGCTTTTGAAACCATAGGATTGTATAATGGTGGGGCTTTGCTTGCCTTGTTTGTTGATACCCAGATATAGATCTTCGGATGCCTTGTGCTTGACTTGATTATAGTTGGTCAAGTATTGTTCATCGATCTTCAATGGTGTTAATCTCGGTCTTTAATCTTGATCTCGATATCGTATTCTACCGGAAAGAACCAAACACCAGAAAGAAAGGGAAACAACAATCAACACATGGCATCGATGCAATGCTCAAGAAAGGATGATGATATGACAAGTTAAATAGCATTGAAATGAAACCCTATAGCATGCTTGGCAATTTAAAAGGGGTCCGAGGGGTACAAACCATAGAATAGGGGAGACCCCGGAATCACCTGCAAGGGTTCATTTGATTCTTATAATTAAACTTGTAATTAAAGTTGTTGAACAATGCATGATTTTGATGCTATTAGATAAATCTCATTTTTCTGAACATTTTGATATATTATACATATTTTTCTGACTTGTAAATAATTACTTATTGATTTTATAAGATTTAAACTATTTCTAGAAATAATAAACAATTTATAAAGTTATCTAAAATAACCCAGAAACTTTTTACACTAGGGCATCACCTAGCCACAGTGGCTGACAGAGGGGACCCAAGCCACCTCAGCATCCACCTCGGCAGGACGGGACCCAACTGGGTTTGACCAGCGCTGACTGCCCTTGCTGACGTCACTATGACGTTGGCGTGACGTCAGTCGACGGTGGCCAACCAGGTGGACAATGGGTATGGCGGAGGACAACAAGCGGGGCGGCGTGGTTGCGTGCGCTGGATGCGGACGAGCGTGCAGAGCATCCTAGTGGCGGTGCTGCCAGGATTTGGTCACCGGAGCTCGCTAGCGACGACCACCTGCGGCGGACAGTGTCCATTCTCGGTGCCAGGTCGAAGCAGGGGGGGTAGGAAGAGCGCGGAGGGGTCTAGGATGTCCAGCTGCTCACCGTGAAGAAGATGGTGGTGTCAGGGAAGCCACGCGAGGTCAGGGGCGACGATAATGGACGACAAGGGCGGCATCGGAGGCGAGGAAGACGGCGATGTTGGGGTCGACTCCGAGCTTCCCGATGCGATTCCTTTGTCGTGGAGGTGGAGGGAAGCGAGGCAGAGCTCCAAGTTGCGTCATATGGGTCTAGGGTGGCCGGAGACGACGGCGATTCGAGCCGGCGGTGGGCTAGGTTTTGGGCTCCCAGAGAGAAGAGGAAGAGAGAGCCAGTGGAGGGATAAGACCAGGGGGAGATAACTTAGGGCCTCGGCGTTCTTATCATCTGCTTCTGGGGTGGCGGCATGTATCATAGCGCGTACGGGATCGACGGCCGGCGGTGGGACACGTAGGAGCTTCGCTCTGTCCTTCTGTCCAGAGGTAGAAGAAAAGGGAAAAGAAATGAAGGGGTATGGCCCTTGGGCCGGGATGGGCTCTGGCTAGCGCGCGCGAGCAACGGATAGCAGAGGCAGGGAGCTGGGTCGGGCTAGAATAGCGTTCTGGTTGCATTTTTTTAGCTAAAACCTTTTCTAATTTCTGTTTTTCTTTTTGTATTTGTAATTCAAAATACAAAGTTGTTTTGGGTATTTCAAAAATACCAGAAGGTTTGCAAATATCCAAAATAATGCAGGGACCCCTTTATACTATTTGGGATCCACACTTTTAATCTTTTCAAAATTTAAAACCATTTTGAGTTGCTTTTAGAGAGAGGGAAAATAGCTAGTGTTTTAGGGTTTTACTTGATTTTCTTTGCATGCATTTTAAGGAATGATGCTCATGATGGATAAACAACCCTAAATATAAGATTAGCTAAAACTGGGGTGTTAGAGCTCTATCCCCCTTACGAGAATTTCGACCCGAGATTCCGCGGGTAGGAAGAAGAGAAGGAAACAGGGTCACTCTAAAGATAAGAGGAAAACACACCTAACAACACACCGAGTATCTCATGATCCTCTCATGAATGAATGTTCAGAAACAACTCTTAGATGACGAACATGAAACACATCAAGGTAATAGAGGAAACAAGATGAGATAGGTTTCAAGTTGTTAGATAGCTGGACTTCATAAGGATTGAGACCATGGAGCTTCATATGAGTTTAAACTTCTGAAGTGGAAAGCTTACAACAGAAAGAAAAAAACCACAGACTTCGAGAGGAGAAACTTTACTAAACGGCTTAGGTAGAGCTTCCAGGGATACAAAGATACGGATAACCAAGCAGTTGAATTACTTTTGATATGGAAGGATCACTCTTCGTTCAACAGAAGGTCAAGACAGAAAGGTGTTTTGTGGCGAGGACTCATGAGAGTCACAAGGAAGATGTAGCAAAAGAAACTTTTGATTACCAAAATCATAGTCGCTCTTCGATCATGTATAGAGAAACAGAGGGAACTCTTTATTCATCCAGGATTACCAAAATCTTTGCCAACGATTACGATATCACTTTACACCACTAAGATGAATATGTAAGAAGATTCCTGATGACACGAGGAAAAAGAAACTTCATTCCCAGACTTCAATTACTTGGCATAACAAATGCTTACCAGCATGAAAGGGTCGGGAGGATCGACCGACAGACATTTAGCAACACTACTTTAAATGTTCTCCTTGATGTTCGAGAAAGTGGACATCAAGTAAAGGTCGGACTTCGGATACAAAGGAAGCCATAAGCACAACTCCTATAATTAACTCATAGAAGATGCCTCATGAAGAGTGGTTGTTATTTGCTGATTCAAGGGAACATGGTAATAGGTCTTCTAACTAGTTGTTTCAACCATTACATCAATCTTGTCGGATTTACAAAGAGACCTATGTCAAAACCTTGAAGAACACAAACCATCATATCTGCTTGAGATTCAAATTTGGTTAGGTGAGATGATACTTCAGACTCAGCATGTCTAAATAGAAATTTTGCAACATTTACCACAAGGATAAAGTCACTAGATTCTCAAGACATGGACTATGGTGTTAAGCTCCAATAAACGGAACTACATTGCTAGACCAATGTATTAACAATTATCAAAATACAAGTGCACATACATAAAGTACTTGCAACGAAATACACATGTGTCCATAAGGAAATGAGCATAACGCTTCTCAAACCCACGGTGACATCTTTCAACAATTGCACGTGAGTGAGAGTAGGTTACTTCTAACATCCAGAACACATACTTCAAGATAACACGAAGATAGTTCTCAAAAAGTTTTCCAACATTAATGCCAACTATTCCATATGAATCTATTCTAGCATGGAGAAGATAAGGATGTTATCGATGGGCTCAATAACAAATTTATCGAGGTACTCCAAGACATTAGACTCATATGTGGTACGAACGAGGCAGAGTATTGGTCAGACCAACGGACATGAGGATGTACTCAAGTGAAACATCCCGAGTAGCAACATCATCGAGATAATCCTTGAAACTGAGTTTGATTTGATGATAACCCAAATCAAATCAAATGTGGGGGAAGATATCATTTCCACAAAGGAAACACTATCCTTCTTCAGCACTAACAAAACTAGACATCCCTTTATGAAGGAACTGAGTCAGGTAGAACTTTTATCTTACAACTCTCCAAGTTATTGTTTAAGCTCAACCTTCTAGTTCAGGGTATCCAGTACGGATCCTTGGAGAAAGGAGCAATTCAGAGAACTTGCTTTCTCAAGAACTTGACTATATGGTCATGTGGCAACATGGAGATGCTTCTAGAAATACGTCTAGAATATCACAAACCACCATATGTCACTTAGTTCGAGAGAAAACTTGCTTGGTAAGGCAAGCAGACATAATCTCAGAGCTTCGGCACAACCTAACTCTTAGACCGAAGGGAGTGTACCTGAGAAACGGACTTGTCAGCATGATCATCCTTTGCTAGGTGATAAGGTTAACCATCACTCTAAGAATGACATAAACGTCCTTGTTAAGGTCCAAAGCAATATTGGTTGCTAGGAATCTCAGATGGCCACATTACTACACACACGCATCATTCACGAGCGTGAAAGCTTGGAGGAAGGGTGGGTAATTATGTGTAAGAGCATCACTTCATTAAGAAGGTCATGAAACTCAACACAACCTCTTAGTGTAAAAGGGTGTGATACTCTAAGCTAGAACAAATAGAAGCTAGTCATTGCCTCTTGATCTGCGAATTACAATACTTTGACCTGGTCCTAGATATGACAAGGTACTAGAAATTGTTTCTCCTAACATTCCGAACTGGTTTGTCATGACGGACCACAAGAGTATCTTGCATCGGGAGACACCAATGCGAATTACTACTTGGCTACCAACTGATAGACAAAGGTCGGAGACAACAAAGGAAAAGAACATGCTCAAGATAGAATCCCGAGATGTGGATGCATAGTTTATCAATCTTCCAAAAACCCATGCATAGAAGAGGTAAGGTGTGGCAGAGTCACGAGTATAGATGCGAGACTCACGAGGAGTACTCTTGTCGTGATCTATTTGGTTCCATTAAAGAACATCTGCCGTAACATGTGGTAGGGAAAGTCCTCAATTGTCGAGTTTCAATCGCGACAAATACCACAAGCTTGAAGGCTAGAATTGTAGTACCAGCCATCCTAAGGTAATGTTTGAACATTAACGACAAGGGTCAATAGAATGGACCTTGGGTTAAAGATCAGCTTCATGTACGAGATTCATGACACCAAAATCCAGTACAATCCGGGATCTTTGGTTCATGTCCAAGGGTTAAAAACCCGAGAAAGAAGTAACTACTACTTGAATGGCATAACGTACACTCCAAGGTCCAAGGTAGTAATCATGAGGTAGCTTCCAAGATAAGAAAGAACTTCTGATGTACCCAAACAAATAAAAAGGAGGCACACAAGGTGAAAGGAAACCTCGAGACCTAGAACAGAATACTATGGATCTTACAATATAATATTGTGGGTCCATAAGGTAGAGAGATCATGATGTAAAGGAATCTCTCAACTGAAGCAGAGCAAAGGGAAACAAGGAACACACACACAACTGACTCTGGAGAACTCAGCAATAGGTTAACTGGTTGAGAAAGGACTTGCCAAAAAGGCACCTAAGCTTTGAAAGACTAGACGAGATATCAAAACTTTTCAACATCAACACAAGATAAGGTGACCCAAAGTTAGAGCGAAACTAGATAAGGAGAAAAAAGAAGCATACTAGAGTTTTCACAAATACTTTTCATCTTTGAAATAGTTTTATCAAGCACTAGACTCAACATCGACCAATAGCAAGGTTTTCCTACGGTCGGTACTGCTCTGATACCAAAACCTGTGACACCCCCGGGATCAGGGTTAAACAAATCCAGACCTTAGCCTGACATAAGCTTAACATAGAGCTCGAGGATATCCAACAAAGAATCGGTAACACAATAGTAACCCCGCGACACAAAAATTATTACAGCAAGCTCATAACTGAGCGAAGAACCAAAATATTACAAGCAGAGGTCACTAACCACAAACATCAAACAACGGAAGCCAAATTATGCTATTAAGTATAGCAAACTTAACAAATGGCCTAAGAGGCCTGAAGCATAACGATGACGTCCCAGCCCATAGATTCCAGGCTGCCGGCCGGGAACCATAAGCTACTCGTCGGTGTCAATGTCGTACCAAACTTGTCTTCAAGGGAACACTTACTCTATTACAAAAGTATCAACAAAGCAAGGGTGAGTAGAGGGTGTACTCCACAATACTTATGGATGGTGGGGTTATTTTGCATAAAGCCATCTTTGTTTATAAAACAAGAGGGAGAAGAAGCTCATCTAATCAGAATATTTTAAAAGGAGATAAGAGAGTGGCATCTCCGAATAATTGATCATCATCTTGATATCCACCAAAATAATCCTCATCTCACAACTAGGATCACCCCCTCATACCCATGATGAAGCATCCTTAAGAACACGTTGAAACTTCCAAGTTTTACGATTATATTATAGTTCTGTATGATCTTAGAATTCGGTCGCCAAGCGTTCATAACCGTGAACACGGCTTTTCGAAAAGATTTAACCCTGCAGGGGTGTATAACTTTACCCACGCGTACCAACTGACTCTTAATGCCACATGATTAGCCCTCTTCCTTGGAAGGACGACAGAGGGTGGTTGGACACGACCTTTACCTTGCTTTCGCCGAGACCATGAGTCACGCCCTAAGGAGGGTTTCGCCGTAATGGGTCAAATCCCGAAGCCGGTCCCTAAAGATGTGAGGCGGGGTTGGGTTACCAGGGGCTCCATCGACCCCAAGCAACCCCGGCCATACTTACCTACCTGTTATGATGCACCTTCACCCGCCAAATCTTTCAAAACATTTTCTATGCATATGTCGAATGGAACGCTGAACTATGTGACTCATGGAATCTACTAGGCAAGTTACTTAGTTGAGAGGTCCCCATAAACCTCGCGTGGCTGTACGCTCGTCTTGGTTCCGAGGGCAAGAACTCGGGTCATAATGGTGGCGAGCATGGGACTACAAAAACCACATCCCACCGTGGCCTCCCATACAATCCTTAGCATGTTTAACCTTTACCACTGATCTCACCTCATTAGTATACCTCGTTCTCCTGTCATATTAGATTCTCTGCATCTGATACATCATCTGGATGAACCAGCACTGATAGCTAAACATGGCTAAGCAAGACACAGATAATAGCTCTAGCAGTGCACACAAGCCAAACCTAGTTATGCTAGGAGCAGTGGATCAGGTAATATAAGCTCAAAGGGAGTAATGCAACAGATAGGATACTCTATCTATCGATAAAATACCACAGTAGAATCGTATGCATCATGACAAGAATTGAAATGCTTTCGAAACCATAGGATTGTATAATGGTGGGGCTTTGCTTGCCTTGTTTCTTGATACCCAGATATAGATCTTCAGATGCCTCGTGCTTGACTTGATTATAGTTAGTCAAGTATTGTTCATCGATCTTCGATGGTGTTAATCTCGGTCTTCAATCTTGATCTCGATATCGTATTCTACCGGAAAGAACCAAACACCAGAAAAAAGGGGAAACAACAATAAACACATGACATCGATGCAATGCTCAAGAAAGGATGATGATATGACAAGTTAAATAGCATTGAAATTAAACCCTATAGCATGCTTGGCAATTTAAAAGGGGTCCGAGGGGTACAAACCCTAGAATAGGGGAGACCCCGGAATCACCTACGGGGGTTCATTTGATTCTTCTAATTAAAGTTGTAATTAAATTTGTTGAATAATGCATGATTTTGATGCTATTAGATAAATCTCATTTTTCTGAACATTTTGATATATTATACATATTTTTCTGACATATTAATAATTACTTATTGATTTTATAAGATTTAAACTATTTCTGGAAATAATAAACAATTTTATAAAGTTATCTAAAATAACCCAGAAACTTTTTACACTAGGGCATCACCTAGCCAAAGTGGCTGATAGAGGGGCCCCGGGCCACCTCAGCATCCACCTCGGTAGGACGGGACCCAACTGGGTTTGACCAGCGCTGATTGCCCTTGCTGATGTCACTGTAACATCGGCGTGACGTCGGTCGACGGTGGCCTCCCAGGTGGATGACAGGGACGGCGGAAGACAGCAAGCGGGGCGGCGTGGTTGCGTGTGCTGGATGCAGAAGAGCGTGCAGGGCATCCTAGTGGCGGCGCTGCTAGGATTTGGTCACCGGAGCTCGCCGGCGACGACCACCTGCAGCAGACAGCAGCGATTCTCGGTGCCAGGTCGAAGCAGGGAGGTAGGAAGAGCGTAGAGGGGTCTAGGATGTCCAACTGCTCACCGTGAAGAAGATAGTGGTGTCGGGGAAGCCACACGAGGTCGGGGGCGACGGTAATCGACGACGAGGGCGGCATCGGAGGCGAGGAAGACGGCAATGTTGGGGTCGACTCCGAGCTTCCCGATACAATTCCTTTGTCTCGGAGGTGGAGGGAAGTGAGGCGGAGTTCCAAGTTGCGTCGTATGGGTCTAGGGTGGCCGGAGATGACGGCGATTCGAGCCAGCGGTGGGCTAGGGTTTGGACTCCCAGAGTGAAGAGGAAGAGAGAGCCAGTGGAGGGATAAGACCAGGGGGAGATAGCTTAGGGCCACGACATTCTTATCATCTGCTTCTGGGGCGGCGGCATGCATTGTAGCGTGCACGGGATCGACGGCCGGCGGCGGGACACGCAGGAGCTTCGCTCCATCCTTCTGTCCAGAGGTAGAAGGAAAGGAAAAAGAAACGAAGGGGTATGGGCCTTGGGCTGGGATGGGCTCTGGCTAGCACGCGCGAGCAACGGATAGTAGAGGCAGGGAGCTGGATTGGGCTAGAATAGCGTCCTGTTGCATTTTTTTAGCTAAAACCTTTTCTAATTTCTGTTTTTCATTTTCTATTTGAATTCAAAATACAAAGTTGTTTTGGGTATTTCAAAAATACCAAAAGGTTTGCAAATATCCAAAATAATGCAGGGACCCCTTTATACTATTTGGGATCCACACTTTTAATCTTTTCAAAATTCAAAACCATTTTGAGTTTTACTCTATTTTCTTTGCATGCATTTTAAGGAATGATACTCATGATGCAGAAACAACCCTAAATATAAGATTAGCTAAAACTAGGGTGTTACATAGAGTCATTGCATGTGTGTTCTCTTCAGAGACCACACATGGATCCACCAGTGTCATTGCATGTGTGTTCTTTTTACTAACAACAACTACAGTCATTGCATATGTGTTATTTTCACATACCACATATGGATCCACCAGTGTCATTGAAATGTGTGTTCTCTTCGGAGACCACACATAGATCCAGCAGTGTCATTGCATGTGTGCTCTTTTTACTAACAACAACCAGAGTCATTGCATGTGTGTTCTATTCACAATCCACCTATGGATCCACCAGTGTCATTGCATGTGTGTTCTTTTCACAATCCACCTATGGATCCACCAGTGTCATTGCATGTGTGTTCTTTTTAGTAACAATAACTGGAGTCATTTGATACATTGCAAATGTATCTATAAATTTTGATGCTCCATGCTTGGTTTTATCCACTTTCTTGTGTTTTGTCCACACTTTGGAGTACTTTTCATATGATTTCTTTGACTAACCTATTAACAAGAGCCATAGTGCCAGCTGCCTGTTTTCTGCTGTTTTTGGTTCTAGGAAAGTCAGAAAATGAATATTCTCGGAATTGGACGGGACAAAAGCCAAAGTGCCTATTTTTCTAGAAGACTCAGAGATGTAGGAGAGGGGCTGTGGCCACACCCTGTGCGCGGGCCGGGCTCGGCCGCCAGGGCATGGTGTGGTGGCCCCAGGCACCCCCTCGGTCTCCCTCTTCGCCTATAAGAAGCCTTCTGACCTAAAAACTCTGGGGGGTTCGATGTTTTTCCAGAAAAAGTTCCGCAGCGCCGCCACCACCAGATTCCACGAAACAGCACCAGAAACTCCGTTCTGGCACCCTGCCGGGATAGGGAATTGGAAGAGATCATCGCCATCATCATCACCATCGCTTCTCCATCGACCATCCATGTTTCCCCCATCTATGAGTGAGTAATCCCCCGCTGTAGGCTATGGGGATGGTAGAGATTGGATGAAATCGTTCATGTAATGGCATCAGATTGTTAGGGCATGGTGCCTAGTATCTTTTATTAGTGCTTTATGAATTTGTTGCGACTTGTTGTGCTTAATGCTTGTCACTAGGACCCGAGTGCCATGATTTCAGATCTGAACATGTTATTGATTCATTATGATAGTATTGTTTTTGGTCTTATCTGCAAGTTGTATACACACGTTGTTATCCGGAACCTATGTCCCCGAAGTTACAGAAATCGGGATAACCGGAAGGGGATGGCTTTGATGTGAGGATCACATGTGTTCATGGAGTGTTAATGCTTTGCTCCGGTGCTCTATTAAAAGGATCACCTTAATTGCTAGTAATTCCCTAGAGGCCCCGCTACAAACGGGCTGGCAGGACAAAAGATGTTCTACAAGTTCTCATTGCGAGCACGTATGACTATATATGGAACACATGCCTAGGATTATCTAGTACTTGGATGCTTTATCTTATTTATCTGCAATTGCCCTATGTTCTGATTGCTATTTGAATTATCTTGTCCATGCAACGCCCGTCCATCCATCCCTATGCCTACCGCACTCGAATCCCACTGTTTACTGCTTTTGTTACTACTATCTTTGCTTTGCTACTGCTATTACTTTACTATTCCTACTACAAAATTGTTGCTACTGATAAACTGCTGTGAGCAAGATTGTTTCCAGGTGCAGCTGAATTGACAACTCAGTTGTTAAGGCTTATAAATATTCTTTGGCTCCCCTTGTGTCGAATCAATAAATTGGGTTTCACTTCCCTCGAAAATACTGCGATACACCCCCTATACTTGTGGGTCATCAAGACTATTTTCTGGCGCCGTTGCCGGGGAGCATAGCTTTATTTATCAAGTTCACTTGGATTCTCTATTGTTCGCTGCTATCCATCCATCACGGGTAAGTCTCGTGATGGCAAGTTTCCTATTTTACCATCCACTACAAGAAGAGGTACGGTTCTGAACACCTCTGCTGCTCTTGATTCACCATTTGTTATGGGTAAGTTCCTTACACCACCACATACACATGCTACACACACTGCTACTACTGCTAAATCTGAACTTCTGATGCATATGATGCTGCTTCTACTGTGCTTGATAAGAGTGGTTCATTAGGTCCTTTCCTAGATGCTACGATTGCTAGAACTATAGCTGGAAATACCGAAACTCCTAATGAAGACACTACCACACCTGTTAGCTCACCTGAGTCTAGTGAGAGTTATGATATTGAAGATGGTTATGTTGAGATGACCGATGAGTTTATTAAAGAATGTAAGAACACCCATGATAGGAGCGCTGCTAAGAGTCTCCTTGAGAGGCATACTATTAGACCCAAATTGTCTCCTATTGCTAAGTTTGCTGCTTCTCCCATAAACATTACAGATGAAGATTATGATTTCTCTCTCGATCTATCTTACATAGCTATTGTCGAGAAAGAACCTTTTTGTGGGACTAAGAATGAATATGCGATAGCACATATGAATGAACTTTCTACCATGAGTGGCTTGTTTTCTGATGATATTAAGATGCGTACTTACTTTGTTGATAAGATTTTCCCTTTTTCACTAAAAGGAGAAGCTAAAACTTGGTTTAGTAATTTACCTCCTGGATCTATTGATAGCCCTGAGTGCTTTCCTGCAGAAATATTTTCCTCCTAGTGCTAGACATGTTGTTTTGCAGGAACTTTTTGATTTTAAACAGGGAGAAAAAGAGGTATTGCCCGAATCTTGGGCAAGGTTTTGTGCTTTGATTCATGCACAGGCTGGAAGTCCATTACCTAAGAATGAGCTTCTTGATATATTTTATAATGGACTAACCGAAGAATCTAGGACATACCTAGATAGTTGTGCTGATTGTGTTTTCAGGAATAGGACTCCTAAGGAAGCTGAGGAATTAATGGCTAAAATAAGCAAGAATTATGAAGATTGTACTCCTCCTAAACAAGTTATACCTGAAGTAATTGTACCTGAACCATCTATTCTGGTGCCTATTCCATCATCAAAGAAGAGGGGAGTTATTGAATTAAATGATGAAGTGATGAAGGAAGCTAAGAAATGTCTTAAGGAGAAGGGAATTAAAGCTGCAGATGTCAAGAATTTATCTCCTATAGAAGAATTATGTAAGCCTATTCCCTACTCATCCACTATTGAGGTACACTCTCTCCAACACTTTGATGAAGGTGATATCCCTTACTCTAAATCTCCTGATCAATGCTTAGAAGAATTCGATATCTTTATTGTTAAGCAAGATAACTTTAATAAAAGGGTGCAAAATCATCTAATGGAAAACACTAGAGCTATTGTTAAGTTGAAAGATATTGTGGAAAGAACCTCTAATGATGTTAAAATGATTGTTAAACACTTTCAAATGGTCCAAACTCAAATAGATCAACTCGTTAAAGTGCAAAACGACTTGCTAGTTAATGCTGCTAAAGAAAAACATGCTTATGAAATTAGAACTAGAAGTGGTGCTTATTGGGTCAGCAGCATAGAAAACAAAAAATTTCCTACGGTATGAACTACATGTCAAGATCTATCTACTAGGTACAAAGCAACGGGTGGAAACGAGAACTTACCCTCGTAGACAACGAGCTTTGTTAACGAGTAGGAACTCATGGTTGATGTAGTCGTACACTTGCCGATCTCAAGATCGTGATGAAGTCCAGCAGTCCGCCCACAACGCCCATCGATACAGCTCCAAAGACCATTAAGTCCAAAGCAGCATGCATCTGTGATCGCACACACGTCCGGTACTCGACAACCTCCATCCTCGCCCAAAGAAAGCAGGAAGCAACTCCTTTCCAGATAAAGCCACCGGGACCATGTATCTCGCTAATCCGAGACCATGGGGGAATAATACTAGAGGGGGAGAGAGATCCTTCACAAGGAGGTGTGTGTGAGAAGTGAGGAGGGGGTGGCCTTTTATAGGAGGAGGGGGGTGCCCCTCCTTCATGGCCCTGGAACATTTCAATATTACATGCAGAACCAATTAACAAACATTCACATAAAACCCCCTGCAACATTTCAATATTACATGCAGAACCAATTTCAGCAATTTCACCCGAAACAGTTTCGGTGTCTATTGAAATAATTCCAGCGCTTTCTTAAATCTTTATCTGAAACATATTTGCTCCAAATGGTGTCGGTATCCCTTAAGTGTGTCACCCTACGGTTCACGAATAATGCAAACATGATCGAGACCCCTCTCCGATCAATAATCAGCAGCGGGACCTGGAGATCCATACTGACTCCTACACATTCAACGATGACTTCTATGATCGTGAGAACCTTTAATGCTAGTAACTAAATTCCTTTGTCCCGCGATATATTACATGTCCGAGATTCGATCATCGGTATCTCCATACCTAGTTTTATCTCGTTACCGACATGCACTCTTTTCTTGTTCCCGTGATATAACATTCTAGTGATCACATCACTTGCTTGCAAGCTATTTCAATGTGATATCACCGAGAGGGACCAGAGTATATATATCCGTCATCGGGATGGACAAATCCCACTCTTGATCCATGAGCCTCAACATAACACCTTCGTAGTAATCAACTCCACCTTTATAGTCACCCTGTTATGGTGTGACGTTTGATGTTATCAAGATACTCTTCCGGTGTTAGTAATTAACATGATCTCATGGTCTAAGGACTAAGATTACTTCGTATGATGTTATAGCAATATAATCATAATGACTTTGATCATAATGCTATACTTCGGATGAATGTTCATCACATCATTCCACCAATGGTGTGACCTTGTTATTAACAACATCCAATGTCCATGATCAGGAAACCTTGATCATCTTGTTAATCAACAAGCTAGTCTATAAGAGAGGCATAACTAGGAACCCTTTTTGTTTATTAAACACACATGTATTGATGTTTCCGATCAATACAATTCTATCATGTAAAATAAACAATTATCATAAACATGGAATAAGATAATAACCACTTTATTATTGCCTCTCGGGCATATTCCCTTCAGTCTCCCACTTGCACTAGAGTCAATAATCTAGTTTGGAAAACTTTGTGTATTGAACACCTATGGCTTTCTGGTGTTGCATATACGCTATTGCTAGTGGTTAACATAATCTCTGGATCTGACAGTTTCAGGTCCGTGTGTATTTGCATGTCTCTGCGTCTCTACGCATCACTCATTCTCAAATGAGATGGCATTGTATAAATTTGGTCCTTTGGTGAGACCTTTAGTCTGCTCGCTCAAAATATGTTTATATTATTGTCACACAATATATCTTCATAGTATTAGCCCACTTTGAACCACACCTAGTTTGATAACAAACTACTTAACACAAATGCCCTCCTTTGCTGCTACTATAGCAGTTATATACTTAGCCTTTTGTTGTAGTATCCGTCACAATATCTCAACTTTGGAACTCATCCAAATCCATCATGGAACATCCTTTCCATTATATTGTGCCACCCATAGTCTAAATTGAGATAAATTTAACTTGTGACAAAACTAGTATCAATGTAACACTTTACAATGAACTACCTTTAACTATTTGTCACTTATACATTATATATTCTTAGTTCTTCCAAAGCTCATAAGAATATCTTTACTATTGTCCAATGATCATCTTATGAATCATTCTGGTATATGCTCATAACATTTAGAGCATAGGACATTCTGGATATATACATATCATGGTATAATCGATCAGAATCTTCATGTGATTTTACTCACCAAGTGTTGAAACACTTGAATCTGAATACAATTCTTTCCATGCAACAAGAACCTTTCTTGTTGTTTCCATATTGAACCCTTTCAATATCTCATATTGAACCCTTTCAATATCTTATATATGTATGTCTGGCACAACCATATTAGCGCCTTAATCTAGCCATATAGATATTGATGCCTAATATTCCGGGTTTGCCCAAGTCTTTCATCGAAATCTTATTTTAATGAAATCCTTAACTTGTGTCAATTCAAGATACATCATTTCCAATTAACAATATGTCCTCTACATAATGTATTAGAAATATGTCTCAGCGCTCCCACTTAATTTCTTGCAAATGCAAGCATCTTCATCATCTCTGATGAATTTAAACTCTTTTAACAGTTTCATCATGGTGAAGATTCCAACTCCGCTATGCTTACTTCAACTATTGAAGTTTACATGCCCTTTTAGCACCCTTTGAATTAACAAAACCCTTTGACCATGTCATGTACATGTCCTAGGTTACCGTTCTATTAGAAGAACCTTGTTTTGTTTATTCAACTACCATATACCAAATTATATGTAGTGGTTGCTACATTAATCCGTCAAGACTATATATTGCTATGAAAGATCAAATCTTGTCATAGTCAACTCCTTGAACATTGTCGTAAACTTCTTTCCGACATGTCGACTATTTCATAGATGTTAAACATCCATGTCTTATTTATTTATAGATCCAAACACGACCGATAGGCTTCACGCCTTTCCGGAGGGTCTTCCAAGTTCAGAAACTTGTTTTCTCGTGTATGGATACTATCACGGATTCTATGACTTCTAGTCATTTTATGGAGTCAGGGCCCATCATCGCTTCTTTGCATGTAGTCGGTTCATCATTGTCAAAACAATAATGACTTGCTTATCAAATCTTACTATCTGATTCTTACCGACCCACACGGTTCTATAGGAACTCTAATCTCCGAGATCACACCTTTTGTAATCACGAGATCCATGAGCATTGTGGCCGCCACCGGGACACTTTCCGGCGCTGCGCTACTTAGCACATATAGCTAAGGTTCAACAACCTTATCAAAGTTCTATTGTCCTCCCACTTAACTTTTCACGAAAAATTCCTTCTCAAGAAACTTGACGTTCCAAGTGACAAACTCTTTTGTCCTCGATGTTATGGAGAAATTCCCAACAAATTCTTTGGGATAACCTACAAAGACGTGCTTATCCGACTTTGGTTGTAAACATTTTACTTATGCATAGCATACCAAAATTTAAGAAAAGACAATTCTGGTTTTATCCCAAACCATAACTTATATGGTGTCATTTCAACGGATCACGATGGTGCTCTTTTCAGTGTAAAAGCGGTAGTCTCTAAAGCTTTAATCCTTAAAACATAATGGCAGTTTTATAAATGACACCCTTGATCTTACCATGTCAAACATGGTTTGATTTTATCTCTCGAATATGCCATACTCCTATGGTTTATCGAGAAACACAAATCATGGAACAATTCCTCAAGTCTTAGGTGTTTTTGCTAAACATGTAACTCAAATATCTTCCTTTATGATCGAATCATAAACTCTTTATTTTCTTGTTACAATGATTTTCCACTTCATCTTGAAAGTCTTTGAACAATTTTCAAATGTTTCATGCTTCATCCTTATTAAGTAAATATACAGATATATTCACTCAAATTTTTTGGAGAAAGCATATGAAGCAAAAAGATCCATCGCATATGGCTACACATAATGGACTATGCACATCAGCATGCACAATTTCTAATAAGCTAGTCATCCGTTCCTCTCTGGCCTATGGACGGAGTTTCAATTATCTCGAGGAAAGTCTCACATGCGTCAATTGATCAAAAAAGGCTCCAAAAATCCATCAACATGGAGTTTCTTCATGTTTTCTTTCAAATATAATTTAAACAGCAATGTCACTTCATAAGTGATCTTTCAATCATTTGTCTTGCGACATTTTAGCAATAGTGTTTATGGATGTGATTTCTCTAACTAGACTTGTAAAAGTTCATCCATCCTTTATGGAATATGGTAATTATTTGAACAGCCATTGTTCTCATGATACCGGAACAAAATAACAATTATTTAAACAAATCTTGAAGGCTTGGTTTGATGACAACGAAAAACACAATAACGCTTTATTTGTTTTCGATGAACATCATCACTCATTCTCTTGGTAGTTACTTAGGCCATTGTAGTTCATGAATTGCGTTGTCCTGTATGACACTTCATACCAACCAATTCGGTATCCAATACCGGTATCCAATACCTAAGAACCACATTGTTTAACAAGCAAGGAATATAGCCATAACATGTATATCTTCTATATACCTAAGTTGGACATCTCCAACCTTTTATTTTCTGCCAAATATTTTATAGATTCTCTTTCAGCAATTCCTTTTCTTTTAAAAGAATCTATCAACATCAATAGTGGTGTCATCAACATGACACATGGTACAAAGTGTATATAGTCAAATACTAATACCTTTGGACTTGCACTTTGAAGTGGATCACCATCATCAAATGTTTGGTGTTCTTTCAAAAATCCATTCTTTAGTAATCTATTAGTGTAGTAAACATTTTAGTTACATCTTCTATTCATCCTTATCATGACAACTTTCATGATCAAGCTACTATAGCCTATAAGGAAGAATCATGAGTATAATATCGGTTCCCAAAACCTTTTGGTAGATTCGATGCCTAACATCTCCATCCTTCACAAATTCTCATACAATATGAGAACATGTATTTTGCTAAATTATACTCTATCATAATGCAACCAAAAAACATTGTTTCAGATATCACAATATCTTTCACACATGATGGTTTCTGAAACAATTTTCAGCTCCAATATAATCTTGATATTAAAACAACTTTTTGAATATCAATAATCATGGAGGCAAACATGATACTTTAGATACTAACATTGGAATTCTTACTCTTGATTTAATACTACTTATTAAACTTCATGGAGTAAATAGAGTTTGCTGAAAGTTTGCAATAGGACTTATAAACTTTAAATTGACATTCAAAACAATACGATACCAGTTCGTAAAGTAAATATCCAGAATTCTATAGTTCTATTATCTCAATTAAAACTAAGCATAAGGTAGTGAACAAAAGCCAATGACTACAACAAATTATGCAAATTCACTTTGATTTAGTTTATGACAAATTGAGTTTGACTAATCCAAATTAGAAATGAACTCCCACTCAAAAACGACATCCCTCGTGCCTTTTTGGTGATTACATGAACCAAATCCACTACACCAAGTCCGATCATCACGTGAGTCGGTGTAGCTTCAAAGGCGAGCATCAATATGGTCATCACATCAACTATGTGACTCATGCTTAACCTTTCGGTCCTTGTTCCGAGGCCATGTCTGTACATGCTAGGATCGCCAAGTAAGAACCTTAGTATTCGTGTGTGTAAAACTGTCTTACACCCGTTGCATGAAAGCATAGAGTTGAGAACACCGGATCATCACGTGATGTCTCGAAACACGATCCATAGAACGGTGCATACTTAAGGAAGAACACATTTTATCTTGATATTTAAATGAGGGATCATCTTACAATGCTACAGAAAGCGCCAAACTAGCAGTATAAGATGCTAACATCTAATGTGTAAAGTGAGATGATATGGTCCATGCATTTGATTTCTATCATTTGCATCGTGGTATGATCTCTATCATTCCTTTGTGTGTAAGGCCAAGGTCTATGGAATTTACACGTTGAATGTGTTGTAAGAGTATCTATCATACATCTACTTACAACAATACCATATCAAGGCACTAGCCCAGCAACGATCTAAACTAGACGCCTCTAATTTATCAATTGCAAGTTTTACGTGGCTTAGGGCTTTCGGAGATAGAACCGTTTACCACGAACATGAACCACAACGAGGATAACTAAGTTATTAGCAACTCGTTGTAAATCAGATATTGACTATAGTAGGAGAGACAGACACCCGCCAGCCACTTATGCAAAACAAGTTGCATGTCAGTCGTGGAACCGGTCTCATGTACGATGACATGTAAGGTTGGTCCGGGCCGCTTCATACCACTATGCCACCAATATCCAAAATACATGAAAGAAGCAATAACATGATCATCATCGCCCACATATAAGCATATGTGTACTACCCGTGCTAAGCACCTATGCATAGATCAGGCTCTGATACCACTGTTGGGTCCGCAGCATAGAAAACAAAAATTTTCCTACGGTATGAACTACATGCCAAGATCTATCTACTAGGTACAAAGCAACGGGTGGAAACAAGAACTTACCCTCGTAGACAACGAGCTTTGTTAACGAGTAGGAACTCATGGTTGATGTAGTCGTACACTTGCCGATCTCAAGATTGTGATGAAGTCCAGCAGTCCGCCCAAAGACGCCCATCGATCCAGCTCCAGACCACCAAGTCCAGATCGCAGCAGCAGCGTGCATCCATGATCGCACACACGTCCGTACCCGACAACCTCCGTCCCTCGCTCTAGCAAAGCAGCAAGCAAGAACTCCTTTCTAGATAAAGCCACCGGGAACATGTATCTCGCTAATCCGAGACCGTGGGGAATAATACTAGAGGGGAGAGAGATCCTTCACAAGGAGGTGTGTGAGAAGTGAGGAGGTGGCCTTTGAGAGGAGGAGGGGGTGCCCCTCCTTCATGGCCGGCATGGAGGAGGTGTCTCTTCACCTCCTCCATTCATGTGGTGGTAACTCCCTCCACATAAATTTGCCCCTTCACATTCTCTTTTAAAGTCTCCACTTTAAATGCATTAAATTTCTCCAAATTTAATGCTCTCTCATTTAATAAAACTCTTTTATTATTTTTATTCAGAATTTTGTTAATTACTTTAATTAATAAACAATCACATAAAACCCCCTGCAACATTTCAATATTACATGCAGAACCAATTTCAGCAATTTCACCCAAATTTTTGTCTATTGAAATAATTCCAGCGCTTTCTTAAATCTTTATCTGAAACATATTTGCTCCAAATGGTGTCGGTATCCCTTAAGTGTGTCACCCTACGGTTCACGAATAATGCAGACATGATCGAGACCCCTCTCCGATCAATAATCAGCAGCGGGACCTAGAGATCCATACTGACTCCTACACATTCAACGATGACTTCTGTGATCGTGAGAACCTTTAACGCTAGTAACTAAATTCCTTTGTCCCGTGATATATTACATGTCTGAGATTCGATCATCGGTATCTCCATACCTAGTTTGATCTCGTTACCGACATGCACTCTTTTCTCGTTCCCGTGATATAACATTCTAGTGATCACATCACTTGCTTGCAAGCTATTTCAATGTGATATCACCGAGAGGGCCCAGAGTATATCTATCCGTCATCGGGATGGACAAATCCCACTCTTGATCCATGAGCCTCAACATAACACCTTCAGAGTAATCAACCCACCTTCATAGTCACCCTGTTACGGTGTGACGTTTGATGTTATCAAGATACTCTTCCGGTGTTAGCAATTAACATGTTCTCATGGTCTAAGGACTAAGATTACTTCGTATGATGTTATAGCAATATAAACATAATGACTTTGATCGTAATGCTATACTTCGGATGAATGTTCATCACATCATTCCACCAATGGTGTGACCTTGTTATTAACAACATCCAATGTCCATGATTAGGAAACCTTGATCATCTTGTTAATCAACAAGCTAGTCTATAAGAGAGGCATAACTAGGAACCCTTTTTGTTTATTAAACACACATGTATTGATGTTTCCGATCAATACAATTCTAGCATGTAAAATAAACAATTATCATAAACATGGAATAAGATAATAACCACTTTATTATTGCCTCTCGGGCATATTCCCTTCAGTGCTGCTACCCAGGATCCTCTATATCCTGAGGGGCATCCCAAAAGAATTGAGCAGGATTCTCAACAAGCTGAAAATAGTGGTTCTACTCGTAAGAAAAGGAAAAAAGAAACATAAAACTGTTGTAGAACCCTCTGATCCTTCTATAGATCCTAATAGTATATCTATCTCTAATGCTGAAACTGAAAGTGGTAATGAAGAAAATGAAGTTCCTAATGAAGAAAAAGTTGAAGAAGAACCTAAAAACCACACTAATAATACCAAATACACTAAAGAGGATTTTATTGCTAAGAAACATGGTAGTGAAAGAGAACCTTGGGTTCAAAAACCTATGCCTTTCCCTGATAAGAAACACAAGTCAAAGGAAGATGAACACTATAATAAATTTTGTGAGTGGGTGAAGCCTTTATTCTTGCAAATTCCTTTGACTGATGCTATTAAATTGCCTCCTTACTCAAAGTATATGAAGGACATTATCTCGAATAAAAGGAAGATCCCTAATGAAGAAATTTCTACTTTGCTTGCTAATTATTCCTTCAATGGTAAGGTTCCTAAGAAACTTGGAGACCCAGGGATTCCAACTATCCCTTGCTCTATTAAGAACAGTTATGTTAGAACTGCTTTGTGTGATTTGGGAGCTGGAGTTAGTGTTGTGCCTTTCTCTCTCTATAAGAGGCTGCAACTTGAAAAATTAATATCTTTGCAAATGGCTGATAAATCTACCACTATTCCTGTGGGTATATGTGAGGATGTACCTTCTCAGGTGGCTCACAATTGCTTGATATTAACTGATTTTGTTGTGCTTGAAATGCCTGAAGATGATAATATGTCTATTATTCTTGGGAGACCTTTTCTTAATACTGCAGGAGCTATTATTAATTGTAATCAAGGAAAGGTGACCTTCAATGTTAATGACAAGGAACATACTGTCTATTTCCCAAAGAAGATTGAAAGGACTTATGGTTTGAATTCAATTGAACATGTTGAAGGCATTCAAGTTGGAGAAATAAATTGTCCCATCCCAAGAGAAAATTTTGAAACTATTATGATTGGGACTATTGCTATCAAGGTGGAGGTAACATAATCATTAGTGGAATACAAAGTTTTGTATCATATGAAATTGTTTTGGTAACAAGACCTGATCAACCTTGTTAACAAAAGGATTTCATTGAACAAAACAATGTTTTCACCATGATTATCTCCGCTTACTTCTATTCTATCCATTTTAGTTTTTGCTTGTGCCTAACTTAAAGGCGTTAAAAAAAGTACTTATTGGGAGATAACCCAAAAGTTTTAGATGAGTCTTGGAAGTTATTACTTCAGTAATAACCGCTCCTTATCCTTTTTATTTGCTTTGTGTGCCAAGAGTAACCTCTAATGAGAGAGAAGTAATGATTGGGAAAGTTGCTGTCCCGAAACAGATTTCTGTACTTCACCGTAAAAATTCGTGTAAAATCTCTGAACGTCCTTTTGAGGCGTTAATTTTTGTGATTATGACCCAGGTTGTTATCTAACTTTCCTTAGTTCAACACTTTTTGATTTGAGCAACAGAAGGTCTTCTAAAAAATTCGTCTTTACCTGCTGGTGTTTTTTGACAGATTTCTGCCATTTTCTGCATTTGCTTCTTGTTGGTTCCTTTTTGAGTTCTTTTGGGGAATTGAGATTTTTGAGGGAAGTGCTAAAGTAGCTAGTGTTATAATGTAAGTTTATTTGGTGTTAGAACTGAACCTTAAGACTTATTTATCTTGAGTGCACTAATGTTGCTAATAAAGATTGTGTGAAGTTTTGTATGAAGGAAAAATTTCAGGTGTATGGAAGGAATGAGTAATGAGATGAAGGATGAACAAAAGCTCAAGCTTGGGGATGCCACGCGTGTCACCCCAAGAAACATCCAAGAAGTACAAGTGTCAAAGCTTGGGGATGCCCAAGGCATCCCCTTCTTCATCAATAAAAATCCTAGGTTTCTTCCAAACACTTCATTTTTATTTTCATGCACAGTTGTGTTGTTCTTGGAGCGTCTTATTTTTTGTTTTTGTTTTTTGTTTGCTTTGTTTTCTTAGCTTGCTGAATAAATTGGTTGGACCTCCTCTTTCATGCATTGGTTTTCAAATAGTTTGGTTTGGTTTGGAAAAGGGTAGGAAAGTTCATGCTTAAGTGGTAAAGAGAGCTTGTTTTTGACTGTGGCCTATGCTTTGTCGTGCCATGCTTGATATTGTTTTGGCTTTATGCTTAGTATTCTTTGCTGTAGCATGACTTGTTATAAACAATTGAGATTGCTTAATGTGCTTTGGAAGAATCATGCGTTGTTTTAGCATATTAAAGCATAGTATTGTGGTATTCTCCTTTGATGCTTTATTTGGGTTGACTTGGCACATGCTCACACCATGTTATGACTATCCAAAGTCACCATAAGCCTTTATGATCCTTTAGTTTTTAACTTGTAGTATCACCTTATGCTTTGATCAATGATATTTTGTTGCTCTACATGATTATGGCCATTATTGCTCTCTCGTTTGTCGCTCCCTTACTATTGCTAGCCTTCACTTACACTGAGTGTTTTACTCAAGTTTCCAACTCCCTAAACCAAATATTGCCAAAGTGTCCACCATACCTACCCATTAACATCATTTGCTACTTCCGTGCATATTCAATATGCCTTGTTTTCTTCCGAATAAAATGTTTGCTTGTTATGAGAAAGTTAGTTAGTAAAGCTCTCACGAACTTGATGGCACACTTTATTTCCTGCATTTAATAAACCTGAACCATTGCGTCCTTCTTTGTTGCGTATATGCTTGTGCTTTATAAGTTGAAGTTAGCAGAACCATGTATCATGGGGAACGCTTTCAACATTGCACTGGTACTTAGTACCTCGTTGATATCATGTTCTTTTTCTTATGGATCCCGGCGGTGTGAAATAAAAGTGGAACCTGTAAGATCATGGAGTTTTTATGTATGTTAGAGAAACGCCTGGGCCGCTAGCCTAAGCCATGCCTAATCATGGTGGAAACTTGCAGCATAACCATAATGAGCATTCTATGAAGCATCCTCAATAAAAGTCTATGCACATAGTAAATAAAACGATCGCTGAGATGCTCATTGTCTACTTGCCTTGTCATTTTGATTATGGGATAGCTCCTGTATCATGTGCAAGGGGTACCCCGTTGGAGGTTCTCTATGATATGTATATACTTACAATGACAAGAGCTTACTTGTGACTGAAGTTGAGTAGCATGAGGATCGGTCTTCGTGAGTAAGGGGCATGAGACTTCGATTTATAACTTGTCCAGCATATCCTCTTAGTGGTGTCACTTTAACCTTAACCATTTAAAGATGCTTATGATAGGGGCAATGAGAGATCAAAGCTAATGAGTACCATACTTTCAGCATTTGGAAGCCTTTCAAACTTTTCAAAACCTTTTTCATTTCCTTGTTGAGTCTCCACACATTCTATGAGCACTTTCTTGAGAGCATAGTTGCCATTCTTAGTTCTATGTACATTGTGCCAAGACTTGTTGATTGATGCATACCTTGATATTGCTTGTTTTAAACTATTTGTATCTAGTCACTTTTGTAAACTTTGAAGGTGTCCTATGCATTTATGTTTGCTACTCTATGAGGGACAAGCTGAATGCCACTATGCTATGTTTTCTTTATGTGAAACAAACAAACGTCTTGCAACGCATTGTTATTCATGAATCTTTTGTTTGTGCCTTTTTATGTTGCATCATAGTCTGTTTGTCTTATTGCTAGAACTTTGTCTTTCATGTTATGATTGAAGTACTATGATCCCAGCTTTGAATGTTTTACAAATATTTTGATCAAGTCTTTGATGGTGCATGTCACCTCAAAAATTATTCTTTCTTTTTATCACTTACCTACTCGAGGACGAGCAGGAGTTAAGCTTGGGGATGTTGATACATTGCAAATGTATCTATAATTTTTTATGCTCCATGCTTGGTTTTATCCACTTTCTTGTGTTTTGTCCACACTTTGGAGTACTTTTCATATGATTTCTTGGACTAACCTATTAACAAGAGCCACAGTGCTAGCTGCCTGTTTTCTGCTATTTTTGGTTCCAGGAAAGCCAGAAAATGAATATTCTCGGAATTGGATGGGACAAAAGCCAAAGTGCCTATTTTTCCAGAAGACTCCAGGAGCCCGAATACGAGACGGAGGAGGGCCAGGGGATGGCCACACTGCCCCCCAGGCGCGGGTTGGGCCTGGCCGCACTAGGGCATGGTGTGGTGGCCCCAGGCACCCCCTCGGTCTCCCTCTTCGCCTATAAGAAGCCTTCTGACCTAAAAACTCTGGGGGGTTCGACGTTTTTCCAGAAAAAGTTCCGCAGCACCGCCACCACCAGATTCCACGAAACTGCACTAGAAACTCCGTTCTGGCACCCTGCCGGGACGGGGAATTGGAGGAGATCATCGCCATCATCATCACCATCCCTTCTCCATCGACCATCCATGTTTCCCCATCTATGAGTGAGTAATCCCCCGCTGTAGGCTATGGGGATGGTAGGGATTGGATGAGATCGTTCATGTAATGGCATAAGATTGTTAGGGCATGGTGCCTAGTATCTTTTATTAGTGCTTTATGACTTTGTTGCGACTTGTTATGCTTAATGCTTGTCACTAGGGCCCGAGTGCCATGATTTCAGATCTGAACATGTTATTGATTCATTATGATAGTATTGTTTTTGGTCTTATCTGCAAGTTGTATACACACGTTGTTGTCCAGAACCTATGGCCCCGGCGATGTAAATCGGGATAACCGGAAGGGAATGGCTTTGATGTGAGGATCACATATGTTCACGGAGTGTTAATGCTTTGCTCCGGTGCTCTATTAAAAGGAGCACCTTAATTGCCAGTAGTTCCCTAGAGGCCCCGCTACAAACGGGCTGGCAGGACAAAATATGTTGTGCAAGTTCTCATTGCGAGCACGTATGACTATATATGGAACACATGCCTAGGATTATCTAGTACTTGGATGCTTTATCTTATTTATCTGCAATTGCCCTATGTTCTGATTGCTATTTGAATTGTCTTGTCCATGCAACGCCCGTCCATCCATCCCTATGCCTATCGCACTCGAATCCCACTGTTTACCGCTTTTGTTACTACTGTCTTTGCTTTGCTACTGCTGTTACTTTACTATTTCTACTACAAACCTGTTGCTACTGATAAACTGCTGTGAGCAAGATTGTTTCCAGGTGTAGCTGAATTGACAACTCAGTTGTTAAGGCTTATAAATATTCTTTGGCTCCCCTTGTGTAGAATCAATAAATTGGGTTTCACTTCCCTCGAAAATACTGCGATACACCCCCTATACTTCTGGGTCATCATCATTTCATGACTATTCTTTTGGCATACCACATATGGATCCACCAGTGTCATTGCATGTGTGTTCTTCTCATTAACCATAGCTAGAGTCATTGCATGTGTGTTCTCTTCAGAAACCACACATGGATCCACCAGTGTCATTGCATGTGTGTTCTTTTTACTAACAACAATTGGAATCATTTCATGTGTGTTCTTTTCACAATCCACCTATGGATCCACCAGTGTCATTGCATGTGTGTTCTCTTCAGAGACCACACATGGATCCACCAGTGTCATTGCATGTGTGTTCTTTTTACTAACAACAACCAGAGTCATTGCATGCGTGTTATTTTCACATAACACATATGGATCCACCAGTGTCATTGAAATGTGTGTTCTCTTCAGAGACCACTCATGGATCCAGCAGTGTCATTGCCTGTGTGCTCTTTTTACTAACAACAACTATAGGAATTGCATGTGTGTTCTTTTCACAATCCACCTATGGATCCACCAGTGTCATTGCATGTGTGTTCTTTTCACAATCCACCTATGGATCCACTAGTGTCATTGCATGTGTGTTCTTTTTACTAACAACAACTTGAGTCATTTCATGACTATTCTTTTGACATACCAAATATGGATCCACCAGTGTCATTGAAATGTGTGTTCTCTTTAGAGACCACACATGGATCCACCAGTGTCATTGCATGTGTGTTCTTTTTACTAACAACAACCAGAGTCATTACATGTGTGTTCTTTTCACATACCACATATGGATCCACCTGTGTCATTGAAATGTGTGTTCTTCTCCTTAACCACAGCTAGAGTCATTGCATGTGTGTTCTCTTCAGAGACCACACATGGATCCACCAGTGTCATTGCATGTGTGTTCTTTTTACTAACAACAACCGGAGTCATTTCATGTGTGTTCTTTTCACAATCCACCCATGGATCCACCAGTGTCATGGAATGTGTGTTCTTTTTAGAGACCACACATGGATCCACCAGTGTCATTGCATGTGTGCTCTTTTTACTAACAACAACCACAGTCATTGCATGTGTGTTCTTTTCACATACCACATATGGATCCACCAGTGTCATTGCATGTGTGTTCTTTTTACTAACAACAACTGGAGTCATTTCATGACTGTTCTTTTCACATACCACATATGGATGCACTAGTGTCATTGAAATTTGTGTTATCTTCAGAGACCACACATGGATCCACCAGTGTCATTGCATGTGTGTTCTTTTTAGTAACAACAACTAGAGTCATTGCATGTTTGTTCTTTTCACATACCACATATGGATCCACCTGTGTCATTGAAATGTGTGTTCTTCTGATTAACCATAGCTAGAGTCATTGTAGAGACCACACATGGATCCACCAATGTCATTGCATGTGTGTTCTTTTTACTAAGAACAACTGGAGTCATTGCATGTGTGTTCTTTTCACATACCACATATGGATCCACAAGTGTCATTAAAATGTGTGTTCTCTTCCGAGACCACACATGGATCCACTAGTGTCATTGCATGTGCGCTCTTTTTACTAATAAAAACCAGTGTCATTGCATGTGTGTTCTTCTCATTAACCACAACTAGAGTCATTGCATGTGTGTTCTCTTCAGAGACCACATACGGATCCACCAGTGTAATTGCCTGTGTGCTCTTTTTACTAACAACAACAGGAGTCATTTCATGACTATTCTTTTCACAAACCACATATGGATCCACCAGTGTCATTGAAATGTGTGCTCTCTTCAGAGACCACACATGGATCCACCAGTGTCATTGCATGTGTGTTCTTTTTACTAACAACAACCAGAGTCATTGCATGTGTGTTCTTTTCACATACCGCATATGGATCCACCTGTGTCATTAAAATGTGTGTTCTTCTCATTAACCACAGCTAGAGTCATTGCATGTGTGTTCTCTTCAGAGACCACACATGGATCCACCAGTGTCATTACATGTGTGTTCTTTTTACTAACAACAACTGGAGTCATTTCATGTGTGTTCTTTTCACAGTCTACCTATGGATCCACCAGTGTCATTGCATGTGTGTTCTCTTCAGAGACCACACATGGATCCACCTATGTCATTGCATGTGTGCTCTTTTTACTAACAACAACCAGAGTCATTGCATGTGTGTTATTTTCACATACCACATATGGATCCACCAGTGTCATTGCATGTGTGTTCTTTTTACTAACAACAACTAGAGTCATTTCCTAACTATTCTTTTCACATAGGATCCACCAGAACCATTGAAATGTGTGTTCTCTTCAGAGACCACACGTGGATCCACCAGTGTCATTGCATGTGTGTTATTTTTACTAACAACAACTAGAGTCATTGCATGTGTGTTCTTTTAATATACCACATATGGATCCACCTGTGTCATTGAAATGTGTGTTCTTCTGATTAACCACAGCTAGAGTCATTGCATGCGTGTTCTCTTCAGAGACCACACATGGATCCACTAGTGTCATTGCATGTGTGTTCTTTTTACTAACAACAACTGGAGTCATTGCATGCGTGTTCTTTTCACATACCACATATGGATCCACCAGTGTCATTGAAATGTGTGTTCTCTTTAGAGACCACACATGGATCCACCAGTGTCGTTGCATGTGTGCTCTTTTTACTAACAACAACCAGAGTCATTGTATGTGTGTTCTTCACATTAACCACAACTAGAGTCATTGCATTTGTGTTATCTTCAGAGACCACACATGGATCCACCAGTGTAATTGCATGTGTTCTCTTTTTACTAACAACAACTAGAGTCATTTCATGACTATTCTTTTCACATACCAGATATGGATCCACCAGTGGCATTGAAATGTGTGTTCTCTTCAAAGACCACACATGGATCCACCAGTATCATTGCATGTGTGCTCCTTTTACCGACAACAACCAGAGTCATTGCATGTGTGTTCTTTTCACAATCCACCTATGGATCCACCAGTGTCATTCGAATGTGTGTTCTTCTCATTAACCACAGCTAGAGTCGTTGCATGTGTGTTCTCTTTAGAGACCACACATGGATCCACCAATATCATTGCATGTGTGTTATTTTTAATAACAACAGGATTCATTGCATGTGTGTTATTTTCACATACCACATATGGATCCACCAGTGTCATTGAAATGTGTGTTTTCTTCAGAGACCACACATGGATCCACCAGTGTAATTGCATGTGTGCTCTTTTTACTAACAACAACTGGAGTCATTTCATGACTATTCTTTTCACATACCACATATGGATCCACCGGTGTCATTGAAATGTGTGTTCTCTTTAGAGACCACACATGGATCCACCAGTGTCGTTGCATGTGTGCTCTTTTTACTAACAACAACCAGAGTCATTGTATGTGTGTTCTTCACATTAACCACAACTAGAGTCATTGCATTTGTGTTATCTTCAGAGACCACACATGGATCCACCAGTGTAATTGCATGTGTTCTCTTTTTACTAACAACAACTAGAGTCATTTCATGACTATTCTTTTCACATACCAGATATGGATCCACCAGTGGCATTGAAATGTGTGTTCTCTTCAAAGACCACACATGGATCCACCAGTATCATTGCATGTGTGCTCCTTTTACCGACAACAACCAGAGTCATTGCATGTGTGTTCTTTTCACAATCCACCTATGGATCCACCAGTGTCATTCGAATGTGTGTTCTTCTCATTAACCACAGCTAGAGTCGTTGCATGTGTGTTCTCTTTAGAGACCACACATGGATCCACCAATATCATTGCATGTGTGTTATTTTTAATAACAACAGGATTCATTGCATGTGTGTTATTTTCACATACCACATATGGATCCACCAGTGTCATTGAAATGTGTGTTTTCTTCAGAGACCACACATGGATCCACCAGTGTAATTGCATGTGTGCTCTTTTTACTAACAACAACTGGAGTCATTTCATGACTATTCTTTTCACATACCACATATGGATCCACCGGTGTCATTGAAATGTGTGTTCTCTTCAGAGACCACACATGGATCCACCAGTGTCATTGCATGTGTGCTCTTTTTACTAACAACAACCAAAGTCATTGCATGTGTGTTCTTTTCACAATCCACCTATGGATCCACCAGTGTCATTGAAATGTGTGTTCTTCTCATTAACCCCAGCTAGAGTCATTGCATGTGTGTTCTCTTCAGAGACCACACATGGATCCACCAGTGTCATTGCATGTGTGTTCTTTTTACTAACAACAACTAGTCATTTCATGACTATTCTTTTCACATACCACATATGGATCAATCAGTGTTATTGAAATGTGTGTTCTCTGCAGAGACCACACATGGATCCACTAGTGTCATTGCATGCGTGTTCTTTTTACTAACAACAACCAGAGTCATTGCATGTGTGTTCTTTTCACAATCCACCTATGGATCCACCAGTGTCATTGAAATGTGTGTTCTTCTCATTAACCCCAGCTAGAGTCATTGCATGTGTGTTCTCTTCAGAGACCACACATGGATCCACCAGTGTCATTGCATGTGTGTTCTTTTTACTAACAACAACTCGAGTCATTTCATGACTATTCTTTTCACATACCACATATGGATCCACCAATGTCATTGAAATGTGTGTTCTCTTCAGAGACCACACATGGATCCACCAGTGTCATTGCATGTGTGTTCTTTTTACTAACAACAACTAGAGTCATTGCATGTGTGTTCTTTTCACATACCACATATGGATCCACCAGTGTCATTTAATTGTGTGTTCTTCTCATTAACCATAGCTACAATCATTACATGTGTGTTCTGTTCAAAGACCACACATCGATCCACCAGTGTCATTTCCTATGTGTTCTTTTTACTAACAACAAGTGGAGTCATTGCATGTGTGTTCTTTTCACATGCCAGATATGGATCCACCAGTGTCATTGAAATGTTTGTTCTCTTCAGAGACCACACATGGATCCACTAGTGTCATTGCATGTGTGCTCTTTTTACTAACAACAGCTAGATTCATTGCATGTGTGTTCTTCTCACAATCCAGCTATGGATCCAGCAGTGTCATTGCACGTGTGTTCTTTTTACTAACAACAACTGGAGTCATTTCGTGACTATTCTTTTCACATACCACATATGGATCCACTAGTGTCATTGAAATGTGTGTTCTCTGTAGAGAACACACATGGATCCACCAGTGTCATTGCATGTGTGTTCTGTTTACTAAAAACAACTAGAGTCATTGCATGTGTGTTCTTTTCACATACCACATATGGATTCACCAGTGTCATTGAAATGTGTGTTCTTCTCATTAACCATAGCTAGATTCATTGCATGTGTGTTCTGTTCAGAAACCACACATGGATTCATCAGTGTCATTGCATGCGTGTTCTTTTTACTAACAACAACTAGAGTCATTTCATATGTGTTCTTTCCACAATCCACCTATGGATCCACCAGTGTCATTGCCTATATGTTCTCTTCAGAGACTACACATGGATCCACCAGTCTCATTGCATGTGTGCTCTTTTTACTAACAACAACTAGAGTCATTGCATGTGAGTTCTTTTCACATACCACATATGGATCCAGCAGTGTCATTGCATGTGTGTTCTTTTTACTAACAACAATCAGAGTTATTTCATGTGTGTTCTTTTCACAATCCACATATGGATCCACCAGTGTCATTGCATGTGTGTTCTTCTCGTTAACCACAGCTAGAGTCATTGCATGCGTGTTCTCTTTAGAGACCACACATGGATCCACTAGTGTCATTGCATGTGTGTTCTTTTTACTAACAACAACTAGAGTCATTTCATGACTATTCTTTTCACATACCACATATGGATCCACCAGTGTCATTGAAATGTGTGTTCTCTTCAGAGACCACACACATGGATCCACTAGTGTGATTGCATGTGTGTTCTTTTTAATAACAACAACCAGAGTCATTGCATGTGTGTTCTTTTCACATACCACATATGTATCCACCAGTGTCATTGAAATGTGTGTTCTTCTCATTAACCACAGCTAGAGTCATTGCATGTGTGTTCTCTTCAGAGACCACACATGGATCCACCAGTGTCATTGCATGTGTGTTATTTTTACTAACAACAACTGGAGTCATTGCATGTGTGTTGTATGGATCCACTAGTGTCATTGAAATGTGTGTTCTCTTCAGAGACCACACATGGATCCACCAGTGTCATTGCGTGTGTGCTCTTTTTAGTAACAACAACCAGTGTCATTGCATGTGTGTTCTTCTCATTAACCATAGCTAGAGTCATTGCATGTGTGTTCTCTTTAGAGACCACACATGGATCCACCAGTGTCATTGCATGTGTGCTCTTTTTACCAACAACAACTGGAATCATTTCATGACTATTCTTTTCACATACCACATATGGATCCACCAATGTCATTGAAATGTCTGTTCTCTCTAGAGACCACACATGGATCCACTAGTGTCATTGCATGTGTGTTCTTTTTACTAACAACAACAAGAGTCATTTTATGTGTGTTCTTTTCACATACCACATATGGATCCACCTGTGTCATTGAAATGTGTGTTCTTCTCATTAACCACAGCTATAGTCATTGCATGTGTGTTCTCTTCAAAGACCACACATGGGTCCACCAGTGTCAATGCATGTGTGTTCTTTTTACTAACAACAACTAGAGTCATTGCATGCGAGTTCTTTTCACATACCACATATGGATCCACCAGTGTCATTGAAATGTGTGTTCTCTTCAGAGACCACACATGGATCCACCAGTGTCATTGCATATGTGCTCTTTTTACTAACAACATCTAGTGTCATTGCATGTGTGTTCTTCACATTAACCATAGCTAGAGTCATTGCATGTGTGTTCTCTTTAGATACCACACATGGATCCACCAGTGTCATTGTATGTGTGTTCTTTTTACAAACAATAACTAGAGTCATTGCATGTGTGTTCTTTTCACATACCACATATGGATCCACCAGTGTCATTGAAATGTGTGTTCTCTTTAGAGACCACACAAGGATCCACCAGTGTCATTGCATGTGTGCTCTTTTTACTAACAACAACTGGAATCATTTCATGACTATTCTTTTCACATACCACATATGGATCCACCAATGTCATTGAAATGTCTGTTCTCTTTAGAGACCACACATGGATCCACTAGTGTCATTGCATGTGTGTTCTTTTTACTAACAACAACAAGAGTCATTTTATGTGTGTTGTTTTCACATACCACATATGGATCCACCTGTGTCATTGAAATGTGTGTTCTTCTCATTAACCACAGCTATAGTCATTGCATGTGTGTTCTCTTCAAAGACCACACATGGGTCCACCAATGTCAATGCATGTTTGTTCTTTTTACTAACAACAACTAGAGTCATTGCATGCGAGTTCTTTTCACATACCACATATGGATCCACCAGTGTCATTGAAATGTGTGTTCTCTTCAGAGACCACACATGGATCCACCAGTGTCATTGCATATGTGCTCTTTTTACTAACAACATCTAGTGTCATTGCATGTGTGTTCTTCACATTAACCATAGCTAGAGTCATTGCATGTGTGTTCTCTTTAGATACCACACATGGATCCACCAGTGTCATTGCATGTGTGTTCTTTTTACAAACAATAACTAGAGTCATTGCATGTGTGTTCTTTTCACATACCACATATGGATCCACCAGTGTCATTGAAATGTGTGTTCTCTTTAGAGACCACACATGGATCCACCAGTGTCATTGCATGTCTGCTCTTTTAACTAACAACAACTAGTGTCATTGCATGTGTGTTCTTCTCATTAACCACAGCTAGAGTCATCGCATGTGTGTTCTCTTCAGAGACCACACATGGATCCACCAGTGTCAATGCATGTGTGTTCTTTTTACTAACAATAACTAGGGGCATTGCATGTGTGTTCTTTTCACATACCACATATGGATCCACCAGTGTCATTGCATGTGTGTTATTTTTACTAACAACAACTGGAGTCATTTCATGACTATTCTTTTCACATACCACATATGGATCCACCAGTTTCATCGAAATGTGTGTTCTCTTTAGAGACCACACAAGGATCCACTAGTGTCATTGCATGTGTGTTCTTTTTACTAACAACAACAAGATTCATTGCATGTGTGTTCTTTTCACATACCACATATGGATCCACCAATGTCATTGCATGTGTGTTATTTTTACTAACAACAACCAGAGTCATTTCATGTGTGTTCTTTTCACAATCCACATTTGGATCCACTAGTGTCATTGCATGTGTGTTCTTCTCATTAACCACAGCTAGAGTCATTGCATGTGTGTTCTCTTCAGAGACCACACATGGATCCACTAGTGTCATTGCACGTGTTATCTTTTTACTAACAACAACTGGAGTCATTTCATGACTATTCTTTTCACATACCACATATGGATCCACTAGTGTCATTGAAATGTGTGTTCTCTTTAGAGACCACACATGGATCCACTAGTGTCATTGTATGTGTGTTCTTTTTACTAACAACAACCAGAGTCATTGCATGTGTGTTCTTTTCACATACCACATATGGATCCACAAGTGCCATTGAAATGTGTGTTCTCTTCAGAGACCACACATGGATGCACCAGTGTCATTGCATGTGTGTTACTTTTACTAACAACAACTGGAGTCATTGCATCTGTGTTCTTTTCACATACCACATATGGATCTACCAGTGTCATTGAAATGTGTGTTCTCTTTAGAGACCACACATGGATCCACTAGTGTCATTGCGTGTGTGCTCTTTTTACTAACAACAACCAGTGTCATTGCATGTGTGTTCTTCTCATTAACCATAGTTAGAGTCATTGCATGTGTGTTCTCTTTAGAGACCACACATGGATCCACCGGTGTCATTGCATGTGTGCTCTTTTTACTAACAACAACTGGAATCATTTCATGACTATTCTTTTCACATACCACATATGGATCCACCAGTGTCATTGAAATGTCTGTTCTCTTTAGAGACCACACATGGATCCACTAGTGTCATTGCATGTGTGTTCTTTTTACTAACAACAACCAGAGTCATTTTATGTGTGTTCATTTCACATACCACATATGGATCCACCTGTCTCATTGAAATGTGTGTTCTTCTCATTAATCACAGCTAGAGTCATTGCATGTGTGTTCTCTTCAGAGACCACACATGGGTCCACCAGTGTCATTGCATGTGTGTTCTTTTTACTAACAACAACTGGAGTCATTGCATGCGTGTTCTTTTCAAATACCACATATGGATCCACCAGGGTCATTGAAATGTGTGTTCTCTACAGAGACCACACATGGATCCACCAGTGTCATTGCATATGTGCTCTTTTTACTAACAACATCTAGTGTCATTGCATGTGTGTTCTTCACATTAACCATAGCTAGAGTCATTGCATGTGTGTTCTCTTTAGAGACCACACATGGATCCACCAGTGTCATTGCATGTGTGTTCTTTTTACAAACAATAACTAGAGTCATGGCATGAGTGTTCTTTTCACATACCACATATGGATCCACCAGTGTCATTGAAATGTGTGTTCTCTTTAGAGACCACACATGGATCCACCAGTGTCATTGCATGTGTGCTCTTTTAACTAACAACATCTAGTGTCATTGCATGTGTGTTCTTCTCATTAACCATAGCTAGATTCATTGCATGTGTGTTCTCTTCAGAGACCACACATGGATCCACCAGTGTCATTGCATGTGTGCTCTTTTTACTAACAATAACCAGAGGCATTGCATGTGTGTTCTTTTCACATACCACATATGGATCCACCAGTGCCATTGCATGTGTGTTATTTTTACTAACAACAACTGGAGTCATTTCATGACTATTCTTTTCACATACCACATATGGATCCACCAGTTTCATTGAAATGTGTGTTCTCTTTAGAGACCACACATGGATCCACTAGTGTCATTGCATGTGTGTTCTTTTTACTAACAATAACTAGATTCATTGCATGTGTGTTGTTTTCACAGACCACATATGGATCCACGTGTGTCATTGAAAAGTGTGTTCTTCTCATTAACCACAGCTAGAGTCATTGCATGTGTGTTCTCCTTAGAGACCACACATGGATCCACCAGTGTCATTGCATGTGTGTTCTTTTTACTAACAACAACTGGAGTCATTGCATGTGTGTTCTTTTCACATACCACATATGGATCCATCAGTGTCATTGAAAAGTGTGTTATCTTCAGAGACCACACATGGATCCACCAGTGTCATTGCATATGTGCTCTTTTTACTAACAACATCTAGTGTCATTGCATGTGTGTTCTTCACATTAACCATAGCTAGAGTCATTGCATGTGTGTTCTCTTTAGAGACCACTCATGGATCCACCAGTGTCATTGCATGTGTGTTCTTTTTACAAACAATAACTAGAGTCATTGCATGAGTGTTCTTTTCACATACCACATATGGATCCACCAGTGTCATTGAAATGTGTGTTCTCTTTAGAGACCACACATGGATCCACTTGTGTTATTGCATGTGTGTTCTTTTTACTAAAAACAACTGGAGTCATTGCATGTGTGTTCTTTTCACATACCACATATGGACCCACCAGTGTCATTGAAATGTGTATTCGCTTCACAGACGACACATGGATCCACTAGTGTCATTGCATGTGTGTTCTTTTTACTAACAAAAACCAGAGTCATTGCATGTGTGTTCTTTACAAATACCACATATGGATCCACCAGTGTCATTGCATGTGTGTTCTTTTTACTAACAATAACCAGAGTCATTGCAAGTGTGTTCTTTTCACAATCCACATATGAATCCACCCGTGTCATTGAAATGTGTGTTCTTCTCATTAACCACAGCTAGAGTCATTGCATGTGTGTTCTCTTCAGAGACCACACATGGGTCCACCAGTGTCATTGCATGTGTGTTCTTTTTACTAACAACAACTGGAGTCATTGCATGCGTGTTCTTTTCACATACCACATATGGATCCACCAGTGTCATTGAAATGTGTGTTCTCTTCAGAGACCACACATGGATCCACTAGTGTCATTGCATCTGTGCTCCTTTTTACTAACAATAGCTAGTGTCATTGCATGTGTGTTCTTCTCATTAACCATAGCTAGAGTCATTGCATGTGTGTTCTCTTTAGAGACCACACATGGATCCACTAGTGTCATTGCATGTGTGTTCTTTTTACTAACAATAACTAGAGTCATTGTATGCGTGTTCTTTTCACATACCACATATGGATCCACCAGTGTCATTGAAATGTGTGTTCCCTTTAGAGACCACACATGGATCCACCAGTGTCATTGCATGTGTGCTCTTTTAACTCACAACAACCAGTGTCATTGCATGTGTGTTCTTCTCATTAACCACAGCTAGAGTCATTGCATGTGTGTTCTGTTCAGAGACCACATATGGATCCACCAGTGTCATTGCATGTGTGCTCTTTTTACTAACAATAACCAGAGTCATTACATGTGTGTTCTCTTCAGAGACCATACATGGATCCACCATTGTCATTGCATGTGTGTTCTTTTTACTAACAACAACCAGAGTCATTTCATGACTATTCTTTTCACATACCACATATGGATCCACCAGTGTCATTGAAATGTGTGTTCTCTTTAGAGACCACACATGGATCCACCAGTGTCATTGCATGTGTGCTCTTTTTACTAACAACCAGTGTCATTGCATGTGTGTTCTTCTCATTAACCACAGTTAGAGTCATTACATGTGTGTTCTCTTCAGAGACCATACATGGATCCACCAGTGTGATAGCATGTGTGCTCTTTTTAGTAACAACAAGCAGAGTCATTTCGTGACTATTCTTTTTCACATACCACATATGGATCCACCAGTGTTATTGAAATGTGTGTTCTCTTTAGAGACTACACATGGATCCACCAGTGTCATTGCATGTGTGTTCTTTTTACTAACAACAACTGGAGTCATTGCATGTGTGTTATTTTCACACACCACATATGGATCCACCAGTGTCATTGAAATGTGCGTTCTCTTCACAGACCACACATGGATTCACTAGTGTCATTGCATGTGTGTTCTTTTTACTAACAACAACCAGAGTCATTGCATGTGTGTTCTTTTCACATACCACATATGGATCCACCTGTGTCATTGCATGTGTGTTCTTTTTACTAACAACAACTAGAGTCATTTCATGTGTGTTCTTTTCACAATCCACATATGGATCCACCTGTGTCATTGAAATGTTTGTTCTTCTCATTAACCACAGCTAGAGTCATTGCATTTGTGTTCTCTTCAGAGACCACACATGGGTCCACCAGTGTCGTTGCATGTGTGTTCTTTCTACTGACAACAACTGGAGTCATTGCATGCATGTTCTTTTCACATACCACATATGGATCCACCAGTGTCATTGAAATGTGTGTTCTCTTCAGAGACCACACATGGATCCACCAGTGTCATTGCATCTGTGCTCTTTTTACTAACAACAGCTAATGTCATTACATGTGTGTTCTTCTCATTAACCATAGTTAGAGTCATTGCATGTGTGTTCTCTTTAGAGACCACACATGGATCCACTAGTGTCATTGCATGTGTGTTCTTTTTACTAACAATAACTAGAGTCATTGTATGCGTGTTCTTTTCACATACCACATATGGATCCACCAGTGTCATTGAAATGTGTGTTCCCTTTAGAGACCACACATGGATCCACCAGTGTCATTGCATGTGTGCTCTTTTAACTCACAACAACCAGTGTCATTGCATGTGTGTTCTTCTCATTAACCACAGCTAGAGTCATTGCATGTGTGTTCTCTTTAGAGACCACACATGGATCTACCAGTGTCATTGCATGTGTGTTCTTGTCATTAACCACAACTAGAGTCATTGCATGTGTGTTCTCTTTAAAGACCACACATGGATCCACCAGTGTCATTGCATGTTTGCTCTTTTTACTAACAATAACCAGAGGCATTGCATATGTGTTCTTTTCACATACCACATATGGATCCACCTGTGTCATTGCATGTGTGTTCTTTTTACTAACCACAACCAGAGTTATTTCATGACTATTCTTTTCACATACCACATATGGATCCACCGGTGTCATTGAAATGTCTGTTCTCTTCAGAGACCCACTACTAGGAAACAACCTATCTGTGGCGCATGAAAAGGGGACTTCTGTGTCGCATATCTTTGTCGCCATTGTTACCTCGCCACTGATAACTACTTCCTGTGGCGCATATGGATATGCGGCACTGAAGTTCCAGACTTCTGTGGCGCATTCCTTCATATGCGCCACAGGAAGAACTTCTGTGGCGCATTTACGTGTATGCGCCACAGATATGCCATGCGCCACTAACTATATAATTATATGCTCCACTGATTGTGTAACATGTATTCGAAGTAAAATACTTTCCTGGTGTATAATCAGGTATTTATACAGGATTTATCCAGATGAGTATAAAATACATTGCACAAGTAGTAGATGCATGAAAACCGACATATATATAATACAAACACTTAGAGCCCGATCGAGATACATATATAGTGTCAAGTGCCAAATTTTTACACAAGCGCCGAATACAAAGTTCATATCATCTCACATTACAAATATGAAGTGGCCACCGCCGCCTACACTAGGATCAAATATAATACAACTGTGATAATGGTGAGCAAGAGCATTAGCCCGACCAATATCTTCATCCGGTTCTTCTTCCACAAGTGGTTCCTCCACTTGGCTATCGCCTCCTCTCTAGTCGCGTATCCTTTGTAGATGTTGCCGCTGAACTTGTTCACTTGTTTGTGGCAATCCTCCCACTCCTCGTAGACTCCTGGAACCCTACCCATGTACACCACATACCACCTCGTCGCCATCTCTATAGACGACAAGGCATATTAGTAAAAATACAATGAAAAGAATGAATAATGGGTTCACATCCATATATATATATATTCATAGAATATAAAACAAAGGATCCATAAATCTAAAAGTTAGATCATCATAGAAGCAATAAGTTCAACGACAGCACGACCACAAGGTAGTTTAAGTCTAACAACAATGACCATTTCGACCACGAGATAGTAAAGTTTATGACACACACACACTAATACAGCAGGCGTCCATCAAGAATATACACACACTGGATCATGCTAGAGGCACACATCGATCACGATGAAGACTTCCTCTTCTGGCACGGCTTCAGGAATGGTAGATAGCCCTCTTTCGTCATCCACGTCCTTGTGTCACCCTGTTTACGGAGGCGTTCTTCGATCTCCCTCTTACTCAACCCTCTGGCTTGTTGTAGGGCACCGCCCCTTGTGTTGACATCTTCAATGATGATTTGCGACAACTTCATCTGAATGTGATGGAAGTCTCTAAGATCAGCATCGTCGATTTTCGCCAAAGTTTCGAACCATCCTCGGAGACTAGATGGCAGCGTTAGGTTATGGCAATCCCGAACATAGCCTTTAAGGTGATGGAGGACGTAGAAGGCCTTCTTGGCACCAGCAATGACGCTTGATCGAGGGAAGTCGAGCACGTGCTTGAACACGTGTTTGCCATCCTTGATACATTCCCCCTATCTATGAAGGTGCATCCCTTCTTGGTGTAGCCCTCGAGAGCCTCATTGAGAACACCCCTTATTCTAGTGTAGTCTGTTCTTCGTCAAACTCCCCGAGTCGAAATACATGGCTAGCGAATACCTCGAGGCAAGGACGATGAGCGTGCAGTATTTGTCTCTACGCAACACAATTGGAACGGAATGTTGGAAAAAGAGCAAAGGAAAGAAATCTATAAGAAATGCATAAGTTACGGTGATGATGAGCGAGTGTGTGTACTTACTCGGGAAAGAAAGGCAAAAGAAGTGTGCCCTTCCTCTTGTTGTCCACCATGAACTTCTCAAGGTACGCCGTCGCCTTGGTCCGTGTCTCTGATCCTTCGACCAACTGGCTGTCCCGCATGTAGTAGGGATCCACTATCGCGATTTCCGGGGTACTTTCTCTCTTGATCGTGAGCGCCAGATTGAGCGCGTATAGGCGGACCAAGTTATAGTCCAGCCATTTCGTGAGAAACAGCTTGAATATGTCCTCGAACGCTATGAAGAATATATCCGCGGGGGGTTCATCGATGAAGCCCACGTCCAATGGCACCTTGGCCGTGAAAACAGGGTAATTTGGACCGTCCTCTTTAAGAAGGAGGGCCTCTAGTGTCTTGACACCCTCGTGCAAAGTTAACATGGCTCCAACCGCAATGTGGATCATATCCGGAGTCAATATCAGATCACCAGCTACATGCACTCGGGGCAAGCCAAATTGTGTGGATGGTACGACGACGGCGTCCTGACCCCGGATCCTCTTCGGAAGAGGCTGGCTCGCACCCTTCTTATTATTATTACCTCTCTTCCTATAGTGCTTCTTCTTCACAACAGTGTCAGCCACTGCCATCTACTCATCAATCGCCTTTCGGAGTGTGTTGGGGCTGAAAACCAATCCCAGTTTCTCTTGTGGTGGATCGGCGGCCGGAGGCGTCTCTTGAGAAAGACCATGGAAGACCAGGCACCGTGTGCATGTATTGGGCCGATCAGCTTGATGGTTGTCACGAGCTGAGAAGGGTTCTTCATCCACAGAAGGCATATACAATCCTTTGGCGGCGCCGGTGTTGATGAAGTCGTCAACGTTGACCAATTCATCATCATCTTCATGGGTGCCATCATGTGTGTAACACCCTCGAATCGGCCCTATGCAAGTTTTAGCCCTTTCCGCCAAACCCGCATAGAAACGATTCAAGGACGCCCACCAGGCACTTTCGTGTGGGTGGAAAACAAAGTAATAACATTACACAACAGTCCTCGATGGGACCCACAGAACAGATATATACAACACGACTCCACGATTCAAGAATACAGATATACAGTACAAATATCCAAATCACCTTGAAAACGATAGAGCGTCCGACTACGGACAAGATGCAAATGGGGCTAAGAGCCCTAAAGAATAACCAATGGCATCCATAACCCTGCCCAGGCCAAGCCGGAAGGGTAACCCTGCTAACGACGGCGATCTCAAACCTGCTAAAACAAAAGGGGTTCCGACAAAGGGCAAAGGAAAAAGAGGAGCGTCAGTACTGAGGCCAGTACACGACGAGGCTAGAATTCGGTGGCTCTCGCCTACATAGGTATGGTGGGCTGAAGCGGCAGCGCAGCGGCACTAAACAACCTATAGAGACTCGATACAGCTGGAGATTATCAGAGAGGGATAAGAAAGACCTATTCGGATCCAACCTGAAGCTAACACCAAATAAACCCATCCTGGTATTTCCCCCTCGAGACCAAACGCGGAAGTCGGACCAAGGAACTCACACAGTTGGCAATTTTACTCATTCCGTTATAGTTGCAGCAATTACTAATCAGATATAGATAGCATGAGTCATCCTGATAGCATAAGTAGTGGGCAGTTTTAATCACCATTCCGTTGCAGTTGGAACATTTACTAATCAGATATGATAGTCCTGAGGAATCCCAAAACCCAGCAGTTGTTGGCACTTTTATCACATTCCATTGGAGTTGCAATACTTGCTAAGCAGGTATAGTATGATGCAGATTGGCATAGATCCACCAGTTGTTGGCATTTTTAATATCCATTCCGTTATACTTGAACTGGTTACTAGTCACATATTAAGTCAAATTTATAACACTACTTTAGTTATGCTTGTCTATGATCGAGATACTGTGCTCCAAGTCGTCCATAACTGCGGACACGGCTTTCAAAAAGTTTTACCCTGCAGGGGTGCACAAATAGCAACACACACTCGATCAACCTCGGAAAAACCAACTCAAAACCCAACGAGGCATTCACGACAAAGCGATCACAGGATTCAGAAATATTTCAGGGGGCCACCCCATTAAGCTACCCGCAATGAAGTTGGCCGGCTCCGAGACGGACCCAAGGTTTGCGCCAATGGCTGTAAACGACTGGGAACCCAAAAGTGTGACTGGGCATGTCGATACCGCGAAAACACTCCGCAATAATAAACAGTACAGGTGCTCCTCGCACAATCTTAAATAAAGCAGTAAAGCATGGCATAAGTACAGGATAGTAATAAAGCCCCAAACTACTTTGTGGCCCCAAGAAATAAGAATGAATCAAGCTCTGGCTCAGGGGGGTCCATAAGGCCTCCTGGATGTGGGTAGTGCGAAAAATCAAGGAACAGGTATCAAGTACTCGGGGTCCTACGGGACACAAGTGGGCGTGGTAGAACCAAATAATATCTATTGCCCACCGGTGCCTCTACATTAGTTATATCTAGCATTTTAATAGTTGTATTTAAAGTCATGATCAACTCCACCAATAAGCATCTCCACCAATAAGCATCTCCACCAATAAGCATCTGCCAACCTTCCAACAACTGTGGTACTTGACAACACGAGATCACAACTGAGCAAGCAATTACGACTCGCAAGGCCAGCTATCTACCAAACACAGGTAATAGGAGGTGTCCAAGGCAATATAGAGGCTGCATGGGATATAACTGGTGTTCGGAAACTAAAGCATCGCGACACGGCTAGCAATAGATCAACAGGAGGAAATAAAGACTATAAATGCAAAATAGGTAGAAGGGGAAGAGATGCTCGCCTGGGAAACACTGCCGAAGGATCAAAACCGGAGAACTTGTCGATACTCGCATCCACTCATCGGCCTAATCCGCGAAGAAGCAAAGCACTAAAAGAAACACCGGATGCAATATTTAATACTACGGCAGAAGATCCCGCATGACTATGATATGATGCAGATGCAGTGCAATTAGGCAATATTAAGCGGAACCATGGTCCCGACAAATGATTATATAGTTCAAGTTGTTTAGAACCCCCGCAATTTAAATGTTGTATTAACAGGGTGAAACATGACATCGGTTTGCTACACCAATTTAAATGGAGTCCGGAATAAGACAAAGATATCCCGCATAAACACTCCATATTTAATCATGAGGTGAATCGACTAAATAACCCGCACCCACAGAATATGTATGCATGCATGAACAATTTAATATGCGACAGTTGATAATGTCATATTATAAAAATAGGGGCTTAGGGTCGCACATGTAGGTTCGGAAGATCTTGGTGTTCCGGGGGTTCGGGGTCCGACAGGGTTCGACGGGGCCGGCGAGGTTCAGATACAAGATGGAGAGCTTGGCGTGTCGTGACGGAGATCTTGGGTTACAAGCAGTCGATGCAGTTGTCGATGGCGAACTTGAATGGATCAGGTACCGGTGGTCTTCGGGTTCGTGTAGACGATCGTGGCGTTCCGAGGAGAAGATCTTGGCGTTCCGGTGGCGATCTTGGCGGTCTTCGGTTATGGGTCTCGCATCCGGGAAGGAGTACTTGTCGCATCGGTGGTCTTCGGGTTTGGTCTCCGGATCCGTGTTGGCGCGCTCGAGGTCTTGGTCTTCAGGGTCCCGGTCATCGGATCCATGATGGGGATCTCGGTGGTCCGCGAGGGAGTCCTTGGAGTCCGGGATGGAGATCTTGTCGATCAAGCTCGGAGAACTTGTCGGTAGCCCTTGTACAACTCGATCATGGTCGATCTAGTCAGAATTCCTGTGGATCTCATCCATCGCAAGGGTCTCAAATAACCTGAGTCGGCATCACCACAACTTCTCCTGACATTAGCATCACCGCGTCTCAACACTGGAACCATAACTGAATATACAACGTCGTCACCACTTCATATTAACGAAACAACATAGGCGCCTTCAAGATGTAACCGGAGCAGAGGAGAGCACAGGACCGGAGACGGGCCGGCTCTGCGGCGCTGTGCTTGGCGCCCGGAGCAGAGAGGGACGAGGGGCATGGACGAGGGCAGGACGGCGACTGCTGGAGGAGGCAGGCGAGCTCCTGGCTGTGGTTGAGGATGGACGGTTGGGGCAGGGTCGTGCACGGGCGGAGGTCGGTGCGGTGCTCGCGAGGGAGATTGAGCGGTTCCCGGCGATAGCGTCGGCGTTGGGGATGCACGGCCGAGGAGGCGAGGCAGAGAGGATCGAGGCGGCTCAACAGCGGCCGGAGAGGGAGGTCAGCGAGGTGGGGATCCAGGGCGTCGGCAGGGGGTGGAAGGCGCCGAGGGTCGCCGGGGCCACGCCTACGGCGGCTCGTCGGGGCCAGAGGGGCGGCGGCGCTGCAGCCGTTGAGGAGGAAGCAGAGCCTGGCGGCGCGGATGAGCCGGGGAGAGAGGAGCATGATGGAGAGGGGGACGCGGGCGAGGGCGAGGCTGGCCACGTGGTGCGTGCGTTGGGGCGCGCGCGGGCGGGAAAACGGCCCGTGGGGCACAGGCTGGCGGCAAGCCGCAGGTGGAAGGAGGTGGCGCGTCTGTCTAGAGGCTGAGGTAGCGCACGGGGGTTGGAGGGAGGATTGGCCAGGGTGAGGTGGCGACCGGTGATTGGCTAGGGATGGGTATATAAGGATTAGGTAGGAAAAGGTTTGGGGTAGCTCTGGTTTAGATAGGATTTTTATCTGGAGGTGGCCGACGGGGCTTTCGGTCCTGGCTGGCTGGCTCCCAAAAATAATTTAAATATTATATTTATTAAAAACAAGGCGTTTGTAAACCGTTGGTAGACAAAACAAAATATTCCGGATAGACCCGGGTTTTAATTTGAATAAAGACGGGAATATTGGAAAACAAAACTAGGCGTTTTGAAAATAGTTTTAGACAAACAAATGCAAGATGACATGATGATGCTCAAATGCAAGGTGGCATGATGACATGAGCATGCGGTCATGATGCTGCAATGCAAAAAAACACCGCGATTTTCTAGTAGTGGTTTTTGCAGGGCGCCACAATTCGACACCACTAACAAAGGATCTCGCCCTCGAGATCCGCCTCATGGTACTGGGAAGAAGGTCGGCAATCAGAATCTTCTCGCTTCGTGTCGATCCTCGCGACACCACTAACAAGAGGTCGTTTTCTGTGATCGTTGAGAGAACACTCCGGGATCAAAGGACGAAGGTAAAGGTATACACAAATAAAGCCACCTCTAACTTTGATAGAAAGAGAGAACCGATGCATTCTCATCCACTTCAAATGTACGCGAGCAAATAGAGTGAGTAGTCGGCATGGGGGCCAATCCATCACGCACCCAAACTATTACTCCGCACAATCAGTAGGAAAAGCGTGCAACCATTCTCGAAATCAGACTGAAGATCTCAACAATCAAGGTTCAGAAACAAAAGAGTGATGCAGGCTTTGCATCGGATCTGGCGTAGATGATGTCGTCGCGTCGGAAAACACCGGAAGGCACAACAAGGAACAAAGAGAAGTCCAACAGATGAACATTCCTTAGATAGCATGAAGTCCGGATATAGAAACACCGTTACCAAAGGAGGAAGCGAAACCCTGAAGGTACGACGGAACCCAACCACGAGAATTCCTGGACTCGAAGAAAGGGAAGAGAGCAGATTCAAAACATGCCGAGGTAAGAGGAGAATAGCAGAGGGGTAAGGAGTAAAGTCGGACATAATCAGATCTATCCAACCGATTTTTGCAAAAATAGTTTTGACACTTCACTTCAGCCGTTAGCTAGGTTATCCTACAGGCTGGACTTGTGGGGTATCGCAACTGCTGAGCTCTGATACCACTCTGTAACACCCTCGAATCAGCCCTATGCAAGTTTTAGCCCTTTCCACCAAACCCGCATAGAAACGATTCAAGGACGCCCACCAGGCACTTTCGTGCGGGTGGAAAACGAAGTAATAACATTACACAACAGTCCTCGATGGGACCCACAGAACAGATATATACAACACGACTCCACGAGTCAAGAATACAGATATAAAGTACAAAGATCCAAATCACCTTGAAAATGATAGAGCGTCCGACTACGGACAAGATGCAAATGGGGCTAAGAGCCCTGAAGAATAACCAATGGCGTCCATAACCCTGCCCAGGCCAAGCCGGAAGGGTAACCCTGCTAACGAAGGCGATCTCAAACCTGCTAAAACAAAAGGGGTGCCGACAAAGGGCAAAGGAAAAAGAGGAGCGCCAAGATCGAGGCCAAGACACGCGAGGCTAGAATTCGGCGGCTCTCGCCTACATAGGTATGGTGGGCTGAACCGGCAGCACAGCGGCACTAAACAACCTATAGAGACTCGATACAGCTGGCGATTATCAGAGAGGGATAAGAAAGACCTATTCAGATCCGACCTGAAGCTAACACCAAACAAACACATCCTGGTATTTCCCCCTCGAGACCAAACGCGGAAGTCGGACCAAGGAACTCACACAGTTGGCAATTTTACTCATACCGTTATAGTTGCAGCAATTACTAATCAGATATAGATAGCATGAGTCATCCTGATAGCATAAGTAGTGGGCAGTTTTAATCACCATTCCGTTGTAGTTGGAACATTTACTAATCAGATATGATAGTCCTGAGGAATCCCAAAACCCAGCAGTTGTTGGCACTTTTATCACATTCCATTGGAGTTGCAATACTTGCTAAGCAGGTATAGTATGACGCAGATTGCCACAGATCCACCAGTTGTTGGCATTTTTAATATCCATTCCGTTATACTTGAACTGGTTACTAGTCACATATTAAGTCAAATTTATAGCACTACTTTAGTTATGCTTGTCTATGATCGAGATACTGTGCTCCAAGTCGTCCATAACCGCGGACACGGCTTTCAAAAAGTTTTACCCTGTAGGGGTGCACAAATAGCAACACACACTCGATCAACCTCGGAAAAACCAACTCAAAACCCAATGAGGCATTCACGACAAAGCGATCACAGGATTCAGAAATATTTCAGGGGGCCACCCCATTAAGCTACCCACAACGAAGTTGGCCGGCTCCGAGACGGACCCAAGGTTTGCGCCAATGGCTGTAAACGACTGGGAACCCGAAAGTGTGACTGGGCTTGTCGATACCGCGAAAACACTCCGCAATCCTAAACAGTACAGGTGCTGCTCGCACAATCTTAAATAAAGCAGTAAAGCATGGCATAAGTACAGGATAGTAATAAAGCCCCAAACTACTTTGTGGCCCCAAGAAATAAGAATGAATCAAGCTGGCTCAGGGGGGTCCATAAGGCCTCCTGGATGTGGGTAGTGCGAAAAATCAAGGAACAGGTATCAAGTACTCGGGGTCCTACGGGACACAAGTGGGCGTGGAAGAACCAAATAATATCTATTGCCCACCGATGCCTCTGCATTAGTTATATCTAGCATTTTAATAGTTGTATTTAAAGTCATGATCAACTCCACCAATAAGCATCTCCACCAATAAGCATCTGCCAACCTTCCAACAACTGTGGTACTTGACAACACGAGATCACAACTGAGCAAGCAACTATGACTCGCAAGGCCAGCTATCTACCAAACACAGGTAATAGGAGGTGTCCAAGGCAATATAGAGGCTAAACGGGATATAACTGGTGTTCGGAAACTAAAGCATCGCGACACGGCTAGCAATAGATCAACAGGAGGAAATAAAGACTATAAATGCAAAATAGGTAGAAGAGGAAGAGATGCTCGCCTGGGAAACACTGCCGAAGGATCAAAACCGGAGAACTTGTCGATACTCGCATCCACTCATCGGCCTAATTCGCGAAGAAGCAAAGCAGTAAAAGAAACACCGGATGCAATATTTAATACTACGGCAGAAGATCCGGCATGATTATGATATGATGCAGATGCAGTGCAATTAGGCAATATTAAGCGGAACTGTGGTCCCGACAAATGATTATATAGTTCAAGTTGTTTAGAACCCCCGCAATTTAAATGTTGTAATAACAGGGTGAAACATGACATCGGTTCTCTACACCAATTTAAATGGACTCCGGAATAAGACAAAGATATCCCGCATAAACACTCCATATTTAATCATGAGGTGAATCGACTAAATCACCCACACCCACAAAATATGTATGCATGCATGAACAATTTAATATGCGACAGTTGATAATGTCATATTATAAAAATAGGGGCTTAGGGTCACACATGTAGGTTCGGAAGATCTTGGGGTTCCGGGGGTTTGGGGTCCGACAGGGTTCGACGGGGCCGGCGAGGTTCAGATACAAGATGGAGAGCTTGGTGTGTCGTGACGGACATCTTGGGTTACAAGCGGTCGATGTAGTTGTCGATGGCGAACTTGAATGGATCGGATACCGGTGGTCTTCGGGTCCGTGTAGACGATCGTGGCGTTCCGAGGAGAAGATCTTGGCGTTCCGGTGGCGATCTTGGCGGTCTTTGGTTACGGGTCTCGCATCCGGGAAGGAGTACTTGTCGCATCGGTGGTCTTCGGGTTCGGTCTCCGGATCCGTGTCGGCGCGCTCGAGGTCTCGGTCTTCAGGGTCCCGGTCATCGGATCCATGATGGGGATCTCGGTGGTCCGCGAGGGAGTCCTTGGAGTCCGGGATGGAGATCTTGTCGATCGGGCTCGGAGAACTTGTCGGTATCCCTTGTACAACTCGATCATGGTCGATCTAGTCAGAATTCCTGTGGATCTCATCCATCGCAAGGGTCTCGAATCAGCTGAGTCGGCATCACCACAGCTTCTCCTGACATTAGCATCACCGCGTCTCAACACTGGAATCATAACTGAATATACAACGTCGTCACCACTTCATATTAACGAAACAACATAGGCGCCTTCAAGATGTAACCGGAGGAGAGGAGAGCGCAGGACCGGAGACGGGCCGGCTCTGCGGCGCTGTGCTTGGCAGCCGGAGCAGAGAGGGACGAGGGAGGAGTCACCGGCGTCGGGCGGGACGAGGGGCCCGCGGTCGAGGCAGAGGACGGCGACTGCTGGAGGAGGCAGGCGAGCTCCTGGCGGCGGTTGAGGATGGACGGTTGGGGCAGGGTCGTGCACGGGCGGAGGTCGGTGCGGTGCTCGTGAGGGAGCTTGAGCGGTTCTCGGCGACAGTGTCGGCGTTGGCGATGCACGGACAGGAAGGCGAGGCAGAGAGGATCGAGGCGGCTCAACGGCGGCCGGAGAGGGAGGTCAGCGAGGTGGGGATCCGGGGCATCGGCAGGGGGTGGAAGGCGCAGAGGGTCGCTGGGGCCACGCCTACGGCGGCTCGTCGGGGCCAGAGGGGCGGCGGCGCTGCAGCCGTTGAGGAGGAAGCAGAGCCTGGCGGCGGGGTTGAGCCGGGGAGAGATGAGCGCGATGGAGAGGGAGACGGGGCGGAGGACCCGAGGCTGTTAGGGATAGCAGGTCTCCCGCTGGTGGGCCCAGGGCGCGCAGGTGGGAACCAGGAGAGGGTTGGGACATGGGCCAGGGGCGAGGCTGGCCGCGTGGTGCGTGCATGCACATGTGGGGAAACGCCGGTAAGACAAGTGGCAAGCCGCAGGTGGAAGGGGGTGGCGCGTCTGTCCAGAGGCTGAGGTGGCGCACGGGGGTTGGAGGGAGGATTGGCCAGGGTGAGGTGGCGACCGGTGATTGGCTAGGGTGAGGTGGCTGGGGATGGGTAGATTAGGATTAGGTAGGAAAAGGTTTGGGGTAGCTCTGGTTTAGATAGGATTTTTATCTGGAGGTGGCCGGCTAGGCTTTCGGGCCTGGCTGGCTGCCTCCCAAAAATAATTTAAATATTATATTTATTAAAAACAAGGCGTTTGTAAACCGTTGGTAGACAAAACAAAATATTCCGGATAGACCCGAGTTTTAATTTGAATAAAGACGAGAATATTGGAAAACAAAACTAGGCGTTTTGAAAATAGTTTTAGACAAACAAATGCAAGATGACATGATGATGCTCAAATGCAAGCTGGCATGATGACATGAGCATGCGGTCATGATGCTGCAATGCACAAAAACACCACGATTTTCTAGTAGTGGTTTTTGCGGGGCGCCACAATTCCACACCACTAACAAAGGATCTCGCCCTCGAGATCCGCCTCATGGTACCGGGAAGAAGGTCGGCGATCGGAATCTTCTCGCTTCGTGTCAATCCTCGCGACACCACTAACAAGAGGTCGTTGTCCGTGATCGTCGAGAGAACACTCCGGGAACAAAGGACGAAGGTAAAGGTATCCACAAATAAAGCCACCTCTAACTTCGATAGAAAGAGAGAAACGATGCATTCTCATCCACTTCAAATGTACGCGAGCAAATAGAGTGAGTAGTCAGCAAGGGGGCCAATCCATCACGCACCCAAACTATTACTCCGCACAATCAGTAGGAAAAGCGTGCAACCGTTCTCGAAATCAGACTGAAGATCTCAACAATCAAGGTTCGGAAACAAAAGAGTGATGCAGGCTCTGCATCGGATCTGGGGTAGATGATGTCGTCGCGTCGGAAAACAGTGGAAGGCACAACAAGGAACAAAGAGAAGTCCAACAGATGAACATTCCTTAGATAGCATGAAGTCCGGATATAGAAACACCGTTACCAAAGGAGGAAGCGAAACCCTAAAGGTACGACGAAACCCAACCACGAGAATTCCTGGCCTCGAAGAAAGGGAAGAGAGCAGATTCAAAACACGCCGAGGTAAGAGGAGAATAGCAGAGGGGTAAGGAGTAAAATCAGACCTAATCAGATCTATCCAACCGATTTTTGCAAAAATAGTTTTGACACTTTACTTCGGCCGTTAGCTAGGTTATCCTACAGGCTGGACTTGTGGGGTATCGCAACTGCTGAGCTCTGATACCACTCTGTAACACCCTCGAATCAGCCCTATGCAAGTTTTAGCCCTTTCCGCCAAACCCGCATAGAAAAGATTCAAGGACGCCCACCAGGCACTTTCGTGCGGGTGGAAAACGAAGTAATAACATTACACAACAGTCCTCGATGGGACCCATGTAGCAGATATACAACACGACTCCACGAGTCAAGAATACAGATATACAGTACAAAGATCCAAATCACCTTGAAAACGATAGAGCGTCCGACTACGGACAAGATGCAAATGGGGCTAAGAGCCCTGAAGAATAACCAATGGCGTCCATAACCCTGCCCAGGCCAAGCCGGAAGGGTAACCCTGCTAACGACGGCGATCTCAAACCTGCTAAAACAAAGGGGGTGCCGACAAAGGGCAAAGGAAAAAGAGGAGCGTCAGTACTGAGGCCAGTACACGGCGAGGCTAGAATTCGGCGGCTCTCGCCTACATAGGTATGGTGGGCTGAAGCGGCAACGCAGCGGCACTAAACAACCTATAGAGACTCGATACAGCTGGCGATTATCAGAGAGGGATAAGAAAGACCTATTCGGATCCAACCTGAAGCTAACACCAAACAAACCCATCCTGGTATTTCCCCCTCGAGACCAAACGCGGAAGTCGGACCAAGGAACTCACACAGTTGGCAATTTTACTCATTCCGTTATAGTTGCAGCAATTACTAATCAGATATAGATATCATGAGTCATCCTGATAGCATAAGTAGTGGGAAGTTTTAATCACCATTCCGTTGTAGTTGGAACATTTACTAATCAGATATGATAGTCCTGAGGAATCCCAAAACCCAGCAGTTGTTGGCACTTTTATCACATTCCATTGGAGTTGCAATACTTGCTAAGCAGGTATAGTATGACGCAGATTGCCACAGACCCACCAGTTGTTGGCATTTTTAATATCCATTCCGTTATACTTGAACTGGTTACTAGTCACATATTAAGTCAAATTTATAGCACTACTTTAGTTATGCTTGTCTATGATCGAGATACTATGCTCCAAGTCGTCCATAACCGCGGACACGGCTTTCAGAAAGTTTTACCCTGCAGGGGTGCACAAATAGCAACACACACTCGATCAACCTCGGAAAAACCAACTCAAAACCCAACGAGGCATTCACGACAAAGCGATCACAGGATTCAGAAATATTTCAGGGGGCCACCCCATTAAGCTACCCGCAACGAAGTTGGCCGGCTCCGAGACGGACCCAAGGTTTGCGCCAATGGCTGTAAACGACTGGGAACCCGAAAGTGTGACTGGGCTTGTCGATACCGCAAAAACACTCCGTAATCCTAAACAGTACAGGTGCTCCTCGCACAATCTTAAATAAAGCAGTAAAGCATGGCATAAGTACAGGATAGTAATAAAGCCCCAAACTACTTTGTGGCCCCAAGAAATAAGAATGAATCAAGCTCTAGCTCAGGGGGGGTCCATAAGGCCTCCCGGATGTGGATAGCGCGAAAAATCAAGGAACAGGTATCAAGTACTCGGGGTCCTACGGGACACAAGTGGGCGTGGAAGAACCAAATAATATCTATTGCCCACCGGTGCCTCTGCATTAGTTATATCTAGCATTTTAATAGTTGTATTTAAAGTCATGATCAACTCCACCAATAAGCATCTCCACCAATAAGCATCTGCCAACCTTCCAACAACTGTGGTACTTGACAACACGAGATCACAACTGAGCAAGCAACTACGACTCACAAGGCCAGCTATCTACCAAACACAGGTAATAGGAGGTGTCCAAGGCAATATAGAGGCTGCACGGGATATAACTGGTGTTCGGAAACTAAAGCATCGCGACACGGCTAGCAATAGATCAACAAGAGGAAATAAAGACTATAAATGCAAAATAGGTAGAAGGGGAAGAGATGCTCGCCTGGGAAACACTGCCGAAGGATCAAAACCGGAGAACTTGTCGTTACTCGCATCCACTCATCGACCTAATCTGCGAAGAAGCAAAGCACTAAAAGAAACACCGGATGCAATATTTAATACTACGGCAGAAGATCCGGCATGATTATGATATGATGCAGATGCGGTGCAATTAGGCAATATTAAGCGGAATCGTGGTCCCGACAAATGATTATACAGTTCAAGTTGTTTAGAACCCCCGCAATTTAAATGTTGTATTAACAGGGTGAAACATGACATCGGTTCGCTACACCAATTTAAATGGAGTCCGGAATAAGACAAAGATATCCCGCATAAACACTCCATATTTAATCATGAGGTGAATCAACTAAATAACCCGCACCCACAAAATATGTATGCATGCACGAACAATTTAATATGCGACAGTTGATAATGTCATATTATAAAAATAGGGGCTTAGGGTCACACTTGTAGGTTCGGAAGATCTTGGGGTTCCGGGGGTTCGGGGTCCGACAGGGTTCGACAGGGCCGGCGAGGTTCAGATACAAGATGGAGAGCTTGGCGTGTCGTGACGGAGATCTTGGGTTACAAGCGGTCGATGTAGTTGTTGATGGCGAACTTGAATGGATCGGGTACCGGTGGTCTTCGGGTCCGTGTAGATGGTCGTGACATTCCGAGGAGATGATCTTGGCGTTCCGGTGGCGATCTTGGCGGTCTTCAGTTACGGGTCTCGCATCTGGGAAGGAGTACTTGTCGCATCGGTGGTCCTCGGGTTCGGTCTCCGGATCCATGTTGGCACGCTCGAGGTCTCAGTCTTCAGGGTCCCGGTCATCGGATCCATGATGGGGATCTCGGTGGTCCATGAGGGAGTCCTTGGAGTCCGGGATGGAGATCTTGTCGATCAGGCTCGGAGAACTTGTCGGTAGCCCTTGTACAACTCGATCATGGTCGATCTAGTCTGAATTCCTGTGGATCTCATCCATCGCAAGGGTCTCGAATCAGCTGAGTCGGCATCACCACAACTTCTCCTGACATTAGCATCACCGCGTCTCAACACTGGAACCATAACTGAATATACAACGTCGTCACCACTTCATATTAACGAAACAACATAGGCGCCTTCAAGATGTAACCGGAGCAGAGGAGAGCACAGGACCGGAGACAGGCCGGCTCTGCGGCGCTGTGCTTGGCGGCCGGAGCAGAGAGGGACGAGAGAGGAGTCAACAGGGTCGGGCGGGACGAGGGGCCCGCGGTCGAGGCAGAGGACGGCGACTGCTGGAGGAGGCAGGCGAGTTCCTGGCGGCGGTTGAGGATGGACGGTTGGGGCAGGGTCGTGCACGGGCGGAGGTCGGTGCGGCGCTCGCGAGGGAGCTTGAGCGGTTCCCGGTGAGAGCGTCGGCGTTGGGGATGCACGGCCGGGGAGGCGAGGCAGAGGATCGAGGTGGGGATCCGGGGCGTCGGCAGGGGGTGGAAGGCGCAGAGGGTCGCCGGGGCCACGCCTGCGGCGGCTCGTCGGGGCCAGAGGGGCGGTGGCGCTGCAGCCGTTGAGGAGGAAGCAGAGCCTGGCGGCGGGGTTGAGCCGGGGAGAGAGGAGCGCGATGGAGAGGGAGACGGGGCGGAGGACCCGAGGCTGTCGGGGACAGCAGGTCTCCCGCTGGTGGGCCCAGGGCGCACAGGTGGGAACCAGGAGAGGGTTGGGATGCGGGCCAGGGGCAAGGCTGGCCGCGTGGTGCGTGCCTGGGGGCGCGCGCGGGCAGGAAAACGGCCGGTGGGGCCGAGGCTGGTGGCAAGCCACAGGTAGAAGGAGGTGGCGCGTCTGTCCAGAGGCTGAGGTGGCGCACGGGGGTTGGAGGGAGGATTGGCCAGGGTGAGGTGGCGACCGGTGATTGGCTGGGGTGAGGTGGCTGGGGATGGGTAGATTAGGATTAGGTAGGAAAAGGTTTGGGGTAGCTCTGGTTTAGATAGGATTTTTATCTGGAGGTGGCCGGCTGGGCTTTCGGGCCGGGCTGGCTGCCTCCCAAAAATAATTTAAATATTATATTTATTAAAAACAAGGCGTTTGTAAACCGTTGGTAGACAAAACAAAATATTCCGGATAGACCCGGGTTTTAATTTGAATAAAGACGGGAATATTGGAAAACAAAATTAGGCGTTTTGAAAATAGTTTTGGACAAACAAATGCAAGATGACATGATGATGCTCAAATGCAAGGTGGCATGATGACATGAGCATGCGGTCATGATGCTGCAATGCACAAAAACACCGCGATTTTCTAGTAGTGGTTTTTGTGGGGCGCCACAATGTGGTGGTGGTAGCGGGGGCGACAGCGGTTGCGGCACAACGTCTTTGCCATGTGGCGGTGCACACGCTGCCAAGAGTTGATGGTGACGGCTGGTGGTGGCGACAACGGCGGTTACTGGCTTCCGAGGTGGTGGCCGGGCGATGATCGGTCGAGAGGTGGCGCCGGTGCTCCCCCCTGCAAGACGAATCTGGGTCTTCGGCCATGTCAAGGGCCAGTTTTAGCATTCCCCAAGGGTCTTGTGTTCGTTGGCTCCCTGAGGTTGAATGGGGGGTCCATGCCGTCGCACCGTGGCAACACCCGAGCCAACCTGACCTTCATCACGTCATCAACCATTCGATTGTTGTGCATCGTGCGGCTCGCCGGTTGTATAAGAGTGCCCTTGTCAACATCCTTCAACTCACCGCCGACATCTTTAAGAAGGAGTACTCAAGAAGTGTCCTGAGGTAAAAACATGTTGTTGGGCGTCATGAGATGGCAACAGTCATGCATGAAAGGAATAAAGGAGATGACGTGCACTAACTAATTAGTTACCTTGGTGATGGCGTGGATCTCGGCTAATGTAGAGACACGGCGGATGCCGGCGGCCGGCCTATCATCATCTGCAATCTCCCGCTTAGGTGCCTCACGAAGCACCGCCGCCGTCGGCTGCGCCTTATTGGTATCTTTGGCAGGAAGGGGCGTCGGTGTGACCAAAACGAGGGGCTGCGTCCTGACGTTGACGGCCGGCGGGGTCACCAGGTCCGGCGACACGGTAACATTGATGCCCGAGTTGCTGCCGCTTAAGCTGGGAAGATGTATCGGCCCCTGTCGACCTCCCGCATTCCAAGCGAAGCCCTCGAAAAACTCAGGGGGGATCATCGAGCGGAGCTTCTCTTCCACTAACTTGTCCACCGTTTTCTGGTCCACCGCCTTCTCCTCTAGTGTCTACACCTTCATCTTCAGCTCTGCAACAACGGCTTTATCCTGGTTCTTCCTGTCCCTTCTTTTCCTGACGTACTCTTTGTAGAACTCCTTGAACTTCATGCTCGTACCGAAGCCGGACACACGGCCAGCTGAGGACGGCGGCAACCCCTTGTCCCTCTTCTTGTAAGCATTGGTTGCCCTGTTGAAAACCTGTCCCACGGCTCCGTCGAATCCTGGGACGACTATGTGGCAGTAGCGTTCAGTTCCTCCTCCTACAGAGACAAGGAAAGGTGAACCCATTTAGATTATTGGCTTCATTATCTTAATTAGAATGCAATAGACTTGAGATCGGCGATAAATTCCTTACCAGATTCTTCTCAAATTCCTTCACCTCCGGATCGTCGGTGATGAACTCCCCTGTTTCCTTGTCAGGTAGTAGCGGGCCCGAACAAATTGCCTAAGATCCAAGTCCGTGATTTTAAGCCAAGGGTTGTCTTTACCAAGGCGTTCAAGCTCAGTGTCCTCCTTGTCCCAAATGGCCTGTTTCCCCCTGTAACCGCCGCTTCCAAGGTGGTGGTTACCGATGTTCTGTTCCCGCATACTCCTTCCCCATTGAGTCCATTTTATAGCGTCAGCGGTAGCTATATCCGCCTTGAATATCCTAAACTCCTCTTCATCGAGCATCAAATTTTTCTTACTAATAACCTCCCAGCTTTCACCTTTGTCAATGCTATTCTTCACCCGGGTTTTCTAGCTGCTCAAGGCGTTGCTCATCTTCGTGAGGGCTAGTCTGTTCACCGAGTTCTTATTTCTCTCGAGGTTTCTAAACTGCTCTGGGAATCTGTATCGCTTGTGAAGCTTCTTAAGGAGGTTATCGACCAAAGCTGCATGGTCAGCATGTCTGATGTACTTCGTGTTGATCGACATGCTTTCCAGGACGATGCACCCGAGTTGCAGGCCGTACCCTTTAGCAATCGCCTATGGCGCAATGGGTTGGCCACTTTCTGTGACCTCAGTGAACTCATCACAGACAGTGGCGAGCACTGGCACCTTGCTCTCCTTCTGTTCCTTCTTCTTCTTCTTCTTCTTCTTCTTCTTCTGAGAAGCGGTCGGGTTGCCGCTACCGCCATCCGTCCTCTCGCCGCCATCGGTGCGGGCGCCGCCATCGGTGGTGTCATCCTCTTCTCCGCCGCCTTCACTAGTTCCATCGTAGTCGTCTTCGTCCCTCTCGTAATCAGGATCTCCGCCCTCATTGGCCCCAGCAGCTCTAGCGACGGTCGCCTCCTCCTCCGGTGGTGGTGTCATCCTCATCTCCTCCTCCTCCTCCTCCTGTTGGGACCCCTGTCAGAATGACTGGTTGGCCTGTCTAGCTTGTTCTTCGACGCTGATCATGTGCTTAGAAGGGCCAGACTCCTTGTTGCCCGACATGTTTGCACTACTCTATTTAAAAGAGGCAAAATGTTAGCACAAATCTCGGCCGAAAAATTCGGCATGACCTTTGCTAATTTTTTGACCTAGGAGTGCCCATTTCTCAACCGAAACGGAAGTGAATCGACACTTCGGGAGAAATGGGCAACTCAAATGAAATCCCTCCAACATTCACACACAAGAAAATAGCCCCATCCACAGCCCCATTCACAGCCCCCATCCACAGCCCCATCGAATCAAATAGCACCATATAGTACCAAATAATCCCACCATATAATCCCAGCACCATATAGTACCAAATAATCCCAGCACCATATAGTACCAAATAATTCCAGCACCATATATACCAATAGTACCAAGTAATTGATGCTATAGGGAAATTTCAGCCAAACCTGAAGCATACAGAACATAATAAGCTTCTTATGTTGCACCTGGTATTAGCAGAACCAATACCAAGAGTGGTGACAGCAGAATACGAGGATAAGCTTGGTAATTAATTTGAGAAAACTTCATGCAAATATATTGCTTCTCAGATAATAAGACTATAAACAACAGAAATCTCAAAGATGATTATTTATGGACACATGCTTCCAATTGCTGAAACTGAAATCTTGTATAAGTTACTAACGAAAAGGTCAGTATTCTTCTTTAAAGCTAATACTTAATATTACATGAGCAGAAAGATGCATGAATGGCCCAGAGCTAATATATTAAGTACCTATGTATAATTATGCCAAGTGGATCTGATCAAGTGTATAATTAATTGGCTAGTTAATTTTGATGTTGTCTAGATGCATATGTGTAGTATCTACTTGGAATCTATCCTTGCGAAGTAACTTGCGCAACAATACCCACTCTAGTTTAGTATCTAGATGCATATGTGTAGTATCCTCCTCAGTGATGCTGGCACGCACACACTGGTGAGGGTTGCGATATGCTACTGATAGTATATATGTGCTAACAATCTGTCATCCTCAGTGTGTGTCTGCTGTGGACTGAGGGAAAGCAAGGTGAAGGCCTGTTTTTGTATATCTTAATTTCCTTCTGTTAAATATGCTACTAGTGAAAGGTGAGTTCCTTGCGATAAGTAAGGCCTGCACTTTACATCTCCCATTTTGGCAGCTGCATCATTTTCCATGATTTTATACAGGCCAGCGCCATGATCAATCTTTCCGTATCTGTGCTCCTCTAGGCCCTAGATCTAGGATGATAAATAGATTAAATGTGGATTGGGTCGCCGCGGTTGTAAGGTGCGTGACGCATTGTACGTTCCATATAGGTGGAAAAACACAGACCTCTATGTTCATAAAAAAATGGATGGTGACATATGGTGGCTGCGTCTTGGTTGCCTGTTATCGCTGTCAGCCTGTCAGCTTCTCAGTATCTTGGCATCCTTCAATGAGAAAAATATAGGACGTACAAGCACCGGATATATGCCGGCCTCTCAGAAATAAAGAAAACTTGAGGCTGATAACTACTGAATTATTTCCCAGTTATCTAGATCCTGCAGGCTGACCATTGCTGACAAAGATATATAGCCGTAAAGATAATATTAATAAATCAAAGAAATGTCAAGACTCGACCAAGGCCACCAAGGTTAGTTGCATCATTTGGTGGGGAGAGATAGCAAGCTGCTCCCTACCAAGTAAGCAAAAGGAACGAGATAAGGGTAGCTGCTATAGTGCCCATGTTGTTAGGTGTGCTTTCATCATTCTTAATACTCCTAGTGCCACCAAACAACTGAAAAGGGGTTCCTGTTCATGCAATTTAAAATCAATCGTGTTCAGTTTACAGAAATATCTTTTACTGTAATATGCATCCTTAAAAAGCTTCTTTTTTACTTTGTCAAAGCAAAATCTTACCTCTATGCACGCTTGCCGGTACCAAACACACGTTCATGTTGTTTTAAAGGCAGAGAACCGATGATGATCTATACTAGATGGTGGTGCGAAGCAATGCAAGTTGATAAATGATGATACATGGCGTGAACTCAACCGATGCTTCTTCTCATGCATCCTCTGTCAGAGGGAGGGTGGGGGTAGGGGGACAAACCGTGCGCGCTGCTGCTGTGGTGGTCAACGACTACGAGGGTGGCGGGCTACGGTGCGGTGGATCCTCCTCCACTGGTTCGTCGGGCGGGCGCGGCGGCTCCTCCTCCACTAGTTCGTCGGGCGGCTCCTCCTCCACTAGTTCGCCGAGCGGGCGCGGCGGCTCCTCCTCCACTGGTTCGTCAGGCGGCTCCTCCTCCACTGGTTCACCGGGCGGCGCGGCGGTGGCTAGGGCGGTGGCGGCTCCGACAGCAGCGGTGGTGGCTAGGGCGGTGTCGATCTAGGGCTAGCGCGCGGCAGTGTGACTAAGAATGGGGAGAAGGGGAAGCAGACCGAACCGTTTATTTCGCTAAGTCCTGAGGTTCTGTGGCGCATTTCGGCCATATGCGCCACAGAAGTTGGAACTTCTGTGGCGCATACTGCCGAAATGCGCCACAGAACCTGTGGACTTAGTACAAAACGCGGCGCGCGTGGTAGTATGACAAGATCACACACTTGCCTTAGTGGTCTCTGCTGCTTGCTTGTGCCATTCTAAACCTGAGGCAGCCAGGTTCGAATCCTAGCTGTCTCAGACTTTTTTTCCTTTTTTAAAAAATATTTTATTTATTCAAAAAAATCAAGAACCTATACACACATATGCATATTTATTCAAAAAAAGCAAGAACATATACACATGCATACTTATCAAAAAAAACCTCCTGAATCATATATATGTGTGTGCTTGTCACACATAAATGTGAATTTGTCAAATATCACATTATATGTTTTTGTCTCTAACTAATACCCCCACACTAATAATATCACATTATACCCACACGAATTAATACACCAAAAAGTCACACAATTGCTAGTGTCTCTTCACAATCTTCTTTCCCTTTTTCGTCGTGGTTGAATACTTTAGCCCGTGCACTTTGAGATTTCTTCTTGTGAATGGACAACCTTTAGTAGGCAGTGTGGTCTTCCTTCTTACTTTAGTAGTAGTAGGCATGTCGAAGTACTTGTCGAATTCCTCTTCGATCTTGGTCGCCGCTTTTGTCAAGTTTTTCTCGCTATGCTCCTTCCATTCCGATGATGCTCCTCTTGCCCCTCCTAACTACAACACGGTTGGGCTTTGACGGGTCGGTAATAAAAAAGCATTGATCAACTTGGCTAGCGAGTACCCAAGGCTCATTTTTTGCGGAGGCGTTCTTTGTTGATTTGGCATCTGGTATAACCATTGTGGTGAAATAGCGGCCTTCTTTTTCCACGTTCTTGGCCCATCTAACACGGAACATCGGTACGATCTCTCCACAGTAGTCGAGCTCCCATATCTCCTCAATCCTTCCGTAGAATCTTTCCATCACAGTAGTCTCACATCGAAAGGATAACATAGTTACTCCTGAGTTTTGATATTCACTATTCTTGTCCTTTTCCTCAGTGTAGAATCTGTAACTGTTTATGTCGTATGACTGATAGGTCCTTAGGTTGTGCCCTGGGCCCTGCGACAAGGAGAATATGAGTTTTTGATCTTCCGTAGAAGGCGTCTGTGGGGGATTGTCCAGTTGCCTTTTCTTGAACCAACCCGTGAAGCTGGAGTTGTGCTCTTTGGTTACGTCTTCCTTCTTCCTCGGCCGGCCCTGGTCAACGTACTCCTTCTTGATTAAGCTTCTGTGATCTTCGACCCAAGGGTCGACCACTTCAATGTGTTGTAGCGCGACTCGGTGTGCCCTTTCAAAATCAGTGCGTCGACCATCAATGCCGACATGTAGTGAACGGAAGCCCTCACTGTGACCATATCCACCGAGCCTGCCGAGGTGCTTCTTTGTGGGTATTCCAACATCCTCGTTCTCGGTGGTTAGATAATTCTGGCAGAAGGAGATGCACTCGTAGATCAGAAAGCCCTTGGCTATGATTCCATCTGGACGAGACCTGTTGCGAACGAATCCTTTGATGACACCGTTTAGCCTTTCAAACGGCATCATGTTGTGCAGGAATGTCGGCCCGAGATGGATGATGTCGTCCACGACATGTACAAGCAGATGCACCATGATGTCGAAGAATGCGGGCGGGAAGTAAATCTCAAGCTCGCATAGTATCATCACGATCTCTTCCTATAGCCTATCGAGCTGCTTCACACCGATCGACTTCCTAGATATGACGTCGGAAAAGTTACAGAGGCCAAACAACGTCTCACGGACATGCTCGTCCATTATCCCACGGATCGCAACAGGGAGTATCTGCGTCATCAGCACGTGACAGTCGTGAGACTTCATACCGCTGAATCTCTTCTTCGCCACGTCTAGATATCTGCTTATCTTCCCCGAGTAACCATGAGGAACTTTCACTCCTAAGAGGCACCTGAAAAACTGCTCGAGCTCCTCTAGACTCAGAGTGAAGCAGGCAGCGCGAAGCACCACCTCATTCTTCTTAACTCTTTTGCGGCAACCTTGAGTCCCTTCCTGATGATGATGATGATCATCATCATCATCACTATCGTAGTCAAGATCTTTCTTTATGCCAAGCAATTTAAGGTCCTTTCTTGCTTTCGCCCATCCTTGGTCCTCTCCGGCATGTTCAAGAGAGTGCCAAGCAGCACTCGTAACGTTCTTTGTGATGTGCATTACTTGAGGCTATGGGGAGTGTGAAGGACCTTCCAATACAGAGTCCCGTAAAATGACCTTGCTTTCCATACACCCAGCAGCGGCTTTGTCCTTGGTCATTTTTTTCTAGGCGCAGGGCAATCTACCCAATTATTCAAAAGCTCCTCGATTTCTTCGCTACTCCTCGGACGTGGGGCTCTTTCGATCTCTTCCTTACCATTGAACAGGTCACCATGTTTTCTCCACGGGTGATCCATGCGGAGCCACTTTTGAGTACCTTGGAACACGGTTTTCGAAGACCCGGGATCCCTTGGTAGCTGGAGATGCGGTGTCTCATCCATGCACTTGACGCATGCATTGTGTCTGTGGTTCACCTAGGCCGATACATATGCATAACCAGGATAGTCCTGCACGGTCGTGAGCAACGCGGCTCTCAGATGGAAATATTCTTTAGTGTAGGCGTCCCACGTACGGGCCGGCGTCTCCCACAAGCTGGCTAACTCCTCTCTCAATAGACCGAGATACAGATGCATATCGATACCTGGTTGTTTCGGCCCCTAAATAAGAATGCTCATGTGTACATACCTTTGCTTCGTGCATAGCCACGGGGGGAGGTTGTATGGCCATACAAACACGGGCCAGGCGCGTATACTCTGGTTTCCAAAAGGATTGAGTCCATCGGTGCTCATACCCAGCCTAACGTTCCTTGCATCTCCCCCGAACTCTTCGAACTCGATGTCTAATGCATTCCACTGGCTAGCGTCTGAAGGGTGTGTCAGGATCTTGCCCTTCTCTGGATCATCTTCGGGTTTCTCTCTTTCCGCGTGCCATTGCATGAGCTTTGCTTCCTTAGGATCTACGAAATATCGCTGCAGACGAGGGGTGATAGGAAAGTACCATACCACTTTTCAAGGAACTTTCTTGTTCCCTCTCTTGTACCGTCCTTGGCCACACACCGGACAAGTGGTTCTATCCGTGTACTCGTTCTGATAAAGTGCGCAATCATTGATGCATGTGTGGTATTTAATGTGTGGTAGGTCGAGAGGGCACACGATTTTCTTGGCCTCCTCGATACTTGGCAATGTGTTCCCCTTAGGAAGTCCGTCGTGCCAGTATTCCATGTTCGCGTTGAAGCTCACATCGGTCCATTTGTGTTCGGCCTTCATCTCTAGAGCCTTGAGCGTTACACTCAAACGTGTATCCTCGGGGCGACACCCAGGATACAATGGAGTCATCCCGTCTACCTCCATTTGGGCCAGCTTGGCTTTCTCTCTGGCTGCAGCTTTGTCGTTGCTCGTCTCCTTGAGGAGAAGTTCTTGAACATGAGGGTCCTTCAAGATCGAAGTTAGCAGCGCCTGTGTGTTCGTGTCTTCTCCTTCTTCATGATCATGCCCGTCGTCATCTCCTTCTCCATGCTGATCATGCCCGCCGGCATCTCCTTCGTCATGATGATCATGCCTGCTGGCATCTCCTTCGTCATGACGATCATGCCCGGTAGACTCTTCGTCTTCTCGTCCGCCCACGTCTTCATGACCACCACCATGTCCTGCCGGCGCCTCATTGAGGTCGCGCATGAAACCGCGCCTAAGCAGGTGACCCTCCAATTGTCCAGATTCAGGGTCGATCCAGCGCTGCAGTTTGCATGTTTGACATGGACATCTTATCATGGTCTTGTTGTTCAGAATCATGTCCTCTTTCGCGCCTTTCTTGTACCTAGCAATTCGACCTTCGCTCATCGTGCGGACCATGGTTGCCTGAGCGGTCAAAACAGAGAATATAGGTGAGAACCACACCATATGAACACACACATGCATGAATGCTAGCCGAAAAAAATTCGGCATGACCTTTCCTAAAATTTGGACATATGGGTAGTGCAAAAATTTGCCGAAATGGAAATGAATCAACATTTCGGCAAACATTGATGCAACCACACCGGCCGGGCCCGACAACAATAAGCAAACAACAAAAAACTTCCTCCCATTGAAAACATTCATGCACCACACACAAGCATCGTCTCGCCAAGGATCGCACACACACACCGCCCGCGCGACAAACTTCACCTACATGTTCATGATGGCCAAGTACTCACCTAGCTATAGTAGACACAATAATAGCGAGACGAGACCACGCGATGAGAGAGTATGGACAAATAGATCTACAATGCAAGTTGGTGGAGAGGAAATTAGTAAACAAATAGAGAGATGTGAGAGGGAAAAGTAAGGAACTTTTAGATCTAGAAGTTGGAGCGAAGCTTCTACTTACCAATCTATGGATTAAAGTAGGTTTAGATATAAGAAAAGGGAGAAACTATGGGCAATATGGGGTGTGAGGGAGGAGGAAGACGAGTTGGGAGGAGGTAGAGATGTGAAATGGGTGGTGGCGGGATAGATAGAAAAGAAAGCTAGCTCATGTCACCTTTCTAACATATGGATCTGGACGCCCTCATCTGTGGCGCATATGAAGGAAATGCGCCACATATGCTGAAACTTTTGTGGCGCATTTCCTCCATATGCGCCACAGAAGTGGGTGAATAAGATTCCCTCTATGGGGCCCACCCCCAAGTTCTGTGGCGCATGGTAGGATATGCGCCACAGAAGTGAAACACATCTGTGGCGCATATGTCAACATGCGCCACAGGACTTGGGTGATTTAGATTCCGTGGCGGGCCCCCCTCCATGTTCTGTGGCGTATGAGTAAATATGCGCCACAGAAGTTTCCTCTTCTGTGGCGCATATTACAGAATGCGCCACAAAACTTGGATCATCCCCCCCGCCAGCGGGTCCCACCAATCTTTTGTGGCGCATGCTCTGGAAAATGCGCCACAGAACTTCCAAACTTCTGTGGCGCATGCTTTCCAGTGCGCCACTAATGTCTTCCTGTGGCGCATAGATTGGCTCATGCGCCACTGAACATCTTGCCTATCTATAGGCTGTTTCCTAGTAGTGACCACACATGGATCCACCAGTGTCATTGCATGTGTGTTCTTTTTACTAACAACAACTGGAGTCATTGCATGTGTGTTCTTTTCACATACAACATATGGATCCACCAGTGTCATTGAAATGTGTGTTCTCTTCACAGACCACAGATGGATCCACTAGTGTCATTGCATGTGTGTTCTTTTTACTAACAACAACCAGAGTCATTGCATGTGTGTTCTTTTCACATACCACATATGGATCCACCAGTGTCATTGCATGTGTGTTCTTTTTACTAACAGCAACCAGAGTCATTTCATTTGTGTGTTCTTTTCACAATCCACATATGGATCCACCAGTGTCATTGCATGTGTGTTCTTCTCATTAACCACAGCTAGAGTCATTGCATGTGTGTTCTCTTCAGAGACCACACATGGATCCACCAGTGTCATTGCATGTGTGTTATTTTTTACTAACAACAACTAGAGTCATTGCATTTGTGTTCTTTTCACATACCACATATGGATCCACTAGTGTCATTGAAATGTGTGTTCTTCTCATTAACCATAGCTAGAGTCATTGCATGTGTGTTCTCTTCAGAGACCACACATGGATCCACCAGTCTCATTGCATGTGTGTTCTTTTTACTAACAACAACTGGAGTCATTGCATGTGTGTTCTTTTCACATACAACATATGGATCCACAAGTGTCATTGAAATGTGTGTTCTCTTCAGAGACCACACATGGATCCACCAGTGTCATTGCATGTGTCCTCTTTTTACTAACAACAACCAGTGTCATTGCATGTGTGTTCTTCTCATTAACCACAGCTAGAGTCATTGCATGTGTGTTCTCTTTAGAGACCACACATGGATCCACCAGTGTTATTGCATGTGTGCTCTTTTTACTAACAATAACCAGAGGCATTGCATGCGTGTTCTTTTCACATACCACATATGGATCCACCAGTGTCATTGAAATGTGTGTTCTCTTTAGAGACCACACATGGATCCACTAGTGTCATTGCATGTGTGCTCTTTTAACTAACAACAACCAGTGTCATTGCATGTGTGTTCTTCTCATTAACCACAGCTAGAGTCATTGCATGTGTGTTCTCTTTAGAGACCACACATGGATCCACCAGTGTCATTGCATGTGTGCTCTTTTTACTAACAATAACCAGAGGCATTGCATGTGTGTTCTTTTCACATACCACATATGGATCCACTAGTGTCATTGCATGTGTGTTATTTTTACTAACAACAACTGGAGTCATTTCATGACTATTCTTTTGACACACCGCATATGGATACACCAGTGTCATTGAAATGTGTGTTCTCTTCAGAGACCACACATGGATCCACTAGTGTCATTGCATGTGTGTTCTTTTTTACTAACAACAACTAGAGTCATTGCATGTGTGTTCTTTTCACATAGCACATATGGATCCACCTGTGTCATTGAAATGTGTGTTCTTCTCATTAACAACAACTAGAGTCATTGCATATGTGTTCTCTTCAGAGACCACACATGGATCCATCAGTGTCATTGCATGTGTGTTCTTTTTACTAACAACAACTGGAGTCATTGCATGTGTGTTCTTTTCACATACCACATATGGATCCACCAGTGTCATTGAAATGTGTGTTCTCTTCAGAGACCACACATGGATCCACCAGTGTCATTGCATGTGTGCTCTTTTTAATAACAACAACCAGAGTCATTGCATGTGTGTTCTTCTCACAATCCACCTATGGATCCACTAGTGTCATTGCATGTGTGTTCTTTTTACTAACAACAACCAGAGTCATTTCATGACTATTCTTTTCACATACCACATATGGATCCACCAGTGTCATTGAACTGTGTGTTCTCTTCAGAGACCACACATGGATCCACCAGTGTCATTGCATGTGTGTTCTTTTTACTAACAACAACCAGAGTCATTGCATGTGTGTTATTTTCACAATCCACCTATGGATCCACCAGTGTCATTGAAATGTGTGTTCTTCTCATTAACCTTAGCTAGAGTCATTGCATGTGTGTTCTCTTCAAAGACCACACATGGATCCACCAGTGTCATTGCATGTGTGTTCTTTTCATTGCATGTGTGTTCCTTTTACTAACAACAATTGGAGTCATTTCATGACTATTCTTTTCACATACCACATATGGAATCACCAGTGTCATTGAAATGTGTGTTCTCTTCATAGACCACACATGGATTCACCAGTGTCACTACATGTGTGTTCTGTTTACTAACAACAACTAGAGTCATTGGATGTGTTTTCTTTTCACATACCACATATGGATCCACCAGTGTCATTGAAATGTGTGTTCTTCTCATTAACCACTGCTCGAGTCATTGCATATGTGTTCTCTTCAGAGACCACACATGGATCCATCAGTGTCATTGCATGTGTGTTCTTTTTACTAACAACAACTAGAGTCATTGCATGTGTGTTCTTTTCACATACCACATATGGATCCACCAGTGTCATTGAAATGTGTGTTCTCTTTAGAGACCACACATGGATCCACCAGTTTCATTGCATGTGTGCTCTTTTTAATAACAAAAACCAGAGTCATTGCATGTGTGTTCTTCTCACAATCCACCTATGGATCCACTAGTGTCATTGCATGTGTGTTCTTTTTACTAACAACAACTGGAGTCATTTCATGACTATTGTTTTCACATACCACATATGGATCCACCAGTGTCATTGAAATGTGTGTTCTCTTCACAGACCACACATGGATCCACTAGTGTCATTGCATATGTGTTCTTTTTACTAACAATAACCAGAGTCTTTGCATGTGTGTTCTTTTCACATACCACATATGGATCCACCAGTGTCATTGAAATATGTGTTCTTCTCATTAACCACAGCTAGAGTCATTGCATGTGTGTTCTCTTTAGAGACCACACATGGATCCACCAGTGTCATTGCATGTGTGTTCTTTTTACTAACAACAACCAGAGTCATTTCATGTGTGTTCTTTTCACAGTCCACCTATGGATCCACCAGTGTCATTGCATGTGTGCTCTTTTTACTAAGAACAACCAGAGTCATTGCGTGTGTGTTCTTTTCACATACCACATATGGATCCACCATTGTCATTGCATGTGTGTTCTTTTTACTAACAACAACTGGAGTCATTTCATGACTATTCTTTTCAAATACCACATATGGATCCACCAGTGTCATTGAAATGTGTATTCTCTTTAGAGACCACACATGGATCCACCAGTGTCATTGCCTGTGTGTTCTTTTTACTAACAACAACCAGAGTCATTGCATGTGTGTTCTTTTCACATACCACATATGGATCCACCAGTGTCATTGAAATGTGTGTTCTTCTCATTAACCACAGCTAGAGTCATTGCATGTGTGTTCTCTTCAGAGACCACACATGGATCCACCAGTGTCATTGCATGTGTGTTGTTTTTACTAACAACAACTGGAGTCATTTCATGTGTGTTATTTTCACAATCCACCTATGGATCCACCAGTGTCATTGCATGTGTGTTCTCTTCAGACACCACACATGGATCCACCAGTGTCATTGCATGTGTGCTCTTTTTACTAATAACAACCAGAGTCATTGCGTGTGTGTTCTTTTCACATACCACATATGGATCCACCATTGTCATTGCATGTGTGTTCTTTTTACTAACAACAACTGGAGTCATTTCATGACTATTCTTTTCAAATACCACATATGGATCCACCAGTGTCATTGAAATGTGTGTTCTTTTTACTAACAACAGCTAGAGTCATTACATGTGTGTTATTTTCACATACCACATATGGATCCACCCGTGTCATTGAAATGTGTGTTCTTCTCATTAACCACAACTAGAGTCATTGCATGTGTGTTCTCTTCAGAGACCACACATGGATTCACTAGTGTCATTGCATGTGTGTTTTTTTACTAACAACAACTAGAGTCATTGCATGTGTGTTCTTTTCACATACCACATATGGATCCACCAATGTCATTGAAATGTGTGTTCTCTTTAGAGACCACACGTGGATCCACTAGTGTCATTGCATGTGTGCTCTTTTTACTAACAACAACCAGTGTCATTGCATGTGTGTTCTTCTCATTAACCAAGGCTAGAGTCATTGCATGTGTGTTCTCTTCAGAGACCACACATGGATCCACCAGTATCATTGCATGTGTGTTCTTTTTACTAACAACAACTGGAGTCATTTCAGGACTATTCTTTTCACATACCACATAAGGATCCACTAGTGTCATTGAAATGTGTGTTCTCTTCAGATACCACACATGGATCCACCAGTGTCATTGCATGTGTGTTCTTTTTACTAACAACAACTAGAGTCATTGCATCTGTGTTCTTTTCACATACCACATATGGATCCACCTGTGTCATTGAAATGTGTGTTCTTCTCATTAACCACAGCTAGAGTCATTGCATGTGTGTTCTCTTCAGAGACCACACATGGATCCACCAGTGTCATTGCATGTGTGTTCTTTTTACTAACAACAACTGGAGTCATTGCATGTGTGTTATTTTCACATACCACATATGGATCCACAAGTGTCATTGAAATGTGTGTTCTCTTCAGAGACCACACATGGATCCACTAGTGTCATTGTATGTGTGCTCTTTTTACTAACAACAACCCGTGTCATTGCATGTGTGTTCTTCTCATTAACCACAACTAGAGTTATTGCATTTGTGTTCTCTTTAGAGATCACACATGGATCCACCAGTGTAATTGCATGTGTGCTCTTTTTACTAACAACAACTGGAGTCATTTCATGACTATTCTTTTCACATACCACACATGGATCCACCAGTGTCATTGCATGCGTGTTCTTTTTACTAACCACAACCAGAGTCATTGCACGTGTGTTCTTTTCACAATCCACCTATGGATCCACCGGTGTCATTGCATGCATGTTCTTCTCATTAACAAGAGCTAAAGTCATTGCATCTGAGTTCTCTTCAGATACCACTCATGGATCCACGAGTGTCATTGCATGTGTGTTCTTTTTACTAACAACAACTAGAGTTATTTCATGTGTGTTTTTTTCACAATCCACCTATGGATCCACCAGTGTCATTGCATGTGTGCTCTTTTTACTAACAACAACCAGAGTCATTGCATGTGTGTTCTTTTCACATACCACATATGGATCCACCAGTGTCATTGCATCTGTGTTCTTCTCATTAACCACAGCTAGAGGCATTGCATGTGTGTTCTTTTCACAAACCACATATGGATCCACCAGTGTCATTGAAATGTGTATTATTTTCAACGACAGCCGTTGGCCACAAACAATCGGCATGCCTTTGACCATAAAATATGATAAAATGGCAAATAAAACAATTTTTAAGCTTACCTTTCATCCGGAGAATCGTACAAAGATGAAATTGGCAGGGATTTATTATTTCTCCTGCAGTTAGCCGAAAGATCCTCAAGAACATCCTCAATCACCCCTGCAACTTTTTCATATTCTAATACACCTCCATTATTTGCCCTTTCCTCCTTGTTCCGCTTACCCTTTTGTTTCTTTTCACACCCTTTTCTCGCCGACACCTCCACTTCTTCATAAATTGGCTGCTTACGTACGTTTTCCTCCGAGTGCTCATCACCGTCTTCGCGCTGCTCTTCCTCTAGTTCTAGCTGAGAAGCCTCATTTTCTGCCACCGGGGTGTGAACAAGGACAATATCATGTGTAAATGGTTTTTGCACGACCTCTTGATATGGCCGAAACCGCACAACGTTTGCATTTCCTTTTCCTAGCTCCCAGCCTTGAACCTTTATCGGAGGAGGCTTCGATCCTTAGCTTTCTAGGCCTCCCAGGTGGCCTCCTAAGAACTGGTGGTTGAAGTTTGAACCCTGGATCGACAATGTCCCAATCATTTTCATCGGCCATAGGTGGTACGTTTTCTGCATCAGTTGCAGCAAACTTGTCCATGAAGAAATAGTTGTCGACATAGTTCTCTATTTTAGATCCGCTACCTCTAAGTTTTAAGATGAAGTAAATTGCATGGTGACATGGTAGACCAGTAATCTGCCACTGCCTACATGAACAAGTCTTGTTTCCAATGTCTACAGTGTACCTCCGTTCACTTCCACGCTTGTATTCGGCATAAACCTCAGCCAATGTTCTGGAACTTCTGACCATCCTCATCTTTATCGTTCTCATTGCCCTGGTTCTTGCATTCAGTAACATAACTACCTTTAGAACTATTTTATGGCCTAAAAAATTTCTTGCACAAATTCTTTGCCTTAAATCTATCTTCACCATTATGCACTGTCTTACTGCATCCAACAAAATAACAATTCCAAGTGTCTTCATGCCCGAAATCTTATCATTGAAACTCTCTGCCAAATTATTGCAAACAAAATCCACCTTGCTTAACTCACCAAACTTGCTTCTGGCCCATAGCTTGGTGTGATGTTCTTCAAGGTATTTTTTCACCTTTGGCACTACATACATGTTCTGCAAGTAAGTAGCATGCGTGCTTGGGGTGTATGTGTATGCTGATCGCCACAAGTCCTCTTCAAAGATCTTTCCTTTGATCTTATTCGTGAAGTTAGTAGCGAGGTGCCGCATGCATTCCCTATGCTCAACCCCAGGAAACACAGCATTAACAACATTCTCAAGACCCTCGCATGCACCGGTGTGTATCACCAAGCCTTCAGGGTGACCAATTACTTCCGGTAGTCTCTGCATGAACCATGTCCAGCTTTCATTTGATTCACCCTCAAGAACAGCATAAGCTATGGGTAGAAGCTAATTATGCGCGTCCAAAGAACAATCAGAAGCAACATGTCCCCTGAACTTCCCTGTTAAAGAAGTTGCTCCTATTTCCAAGTATGGCCTGCAACCATCTAGGAACCCCTTCCACCATGCCTTCAGGCAGACAAAACATCTCCTGAAGCATATCTTATCTGCCTACTTATACCAGACCCCCTCGAGACCTTTTCTCTTCCTTTCACAACCTCGTAATCAATGTCAACAACACTACCAGGTGATGTTTTCTCTACCTGAGCTTTAAAACTATACAACATATGAAAACTGTCATTCCACTTGCCTTGAATGAAGTCTAGAGCCATCTTCTTCCCATCAAAGATTCTGTGGTAAGGAATCAGGACGTTAAACTTTTTTCTAATCTTTGCTCTGAGTTCAGCAGGTCCAATGCTATGATCCTGCCTCACCTAGTCAAGTACAGTAGCACCAATCCACTTGGTAGTCGCCGGTCTAATTTTATCACTTAAAGAAGTATTAGGGAAGTTATGTTTCTTCGTGTTTACTTTGATCTGCATTCGATAAGAATCCAAATAATTCAGAGCTAGTTATCAGCAGAATAAATATAGAAAGGCTGAAACTAAATGTAGCTATTGCAACCTGAAATGGGTGTCCACCCCGCATTGGAGATGCATGTAATCTCCATTTACACGCATTACTTTCCCTACAGTGCACCCTAAATCTCTTTTGGTCGCTCTTTTCAATGATAAATTCAAACCCATCTCTGATTGCATAGGTTGCAACTGCATATCTGCAGTCCTCTACATTATCAAAGACAGTCCCCTCATCAGTCCCATAGTCAGGCTCAAAGTTCGAATCAACCAAATATTCCCTACTCTCCATCCTATCAGGCTCAGCAGCCACATCTGGATATGCTTTCTCATCATCATCCGCACCGCCACACATTTCAGTGCCTTCATGCTCGCTTGACAAAGCATCATGCTCAAGGACAAGCTGTACAGACGTCTTGTGGTTACCAACACATATCCTTGCCATCACCACAGGACTAGAAACGCTAATTGGGGTATGCAGAAAAGGAAACACAGTTCTTACCCTTCAATGTGGATGCACGTCACCTTCTCCGGGCTCCATACCTCCAAAGCTCTACACCCCGCTTCCTCTTCCCCTGTTTCGTTGTCCTTTGTGCTCTCCAGACTTGAAGGAGATTCCGTGCTCTCTAGCCGCGCAGGACCCATCTCTGTGTTCTCAAGCCTCGCAGGATCCATCTCCGAGCGGGATCCGGATCACTAGCGTTGTTGGGCCCCTAACCCAATGGCCAACTCTCGATTTTCGTTTCTAGATGCGCCTGGGCGGTGGACGTGTCGTGGAAATGGCCATGGCAGTCGCTACCATTGGCAGCAATTGAGTGTTTCGTGAGGAAGAGTTGGCAGCCATCTGTGGTGCGAGATGGGGGCAGATGCACATGGGTTTACCCAGGTTCGGCCCCCCGGAGGGTAAAGACCTACTCCTGCTAGATTATATTATTGGAGAGCGAGTTACAAGGGTGGCGAGCTCGGCGGCTAGGCAGCGAGTCGCTTGAGGGGGTGTATGATGGAACGTAAGTCTCTAGGATACCCTAGGGAGCTTTATATATGAGGCACCTCGCTAGGGTTTACAAGTTATCACCAAACAAGATAAGGATCCGGAGGCTTTGACCTAGTCCGACTGGGCTTCTGTTATGCTCCTGGGCTTCAAATACCGGGCCTTTCCTTCCTTCGTAGTCCGGGCCGCCTTCGGACGCACTCAGCAGTTCTCCGGCCTAATCGGAACGTCCTGCTGGGCATACCCCCTTCGGCATATCCCCATCAGTAGTCCCCGAGGCCATCGTTGATGCAGGCGCAGGCGTCCTTTTGGCGTTCGGAGTAGGCGAGCCCAATTTGGGCGTCCAGTCGAGTCGGCGATGGACTCCCTTAGAACCAATGAGAATTTCCCCATGTTTCCACTCGTCGTCTCAATGAATGTTACTGCCACCAAGTCGTCGTCTTGGCGAATGGAAAGACTGGCGGGTGGCAGGTGAAATAAAGGAGTTGGACCGTCAAATCTGGTCAAACTATCCGTTGGAATTTCCAACGGTAACTTCGGCGCAATTACCGTGAGTAACGGCTACCCCGATTTTGGCGAGTGGCGTTTCCCATATAAGGGGAGTAATGGTTCAGCTCCGCAGACCTTGTTCGCATTCTTCATTCCTCCTCATTCGTTCTTCCTACCTCCAATCTTCCTGCCTACGTCCTTCCGACTTGTCCTTCCCGCATCGTGCTATTCCACATCCTACCCGATGGCGCCTCCCAAAGGCTCATGGGGGAAATCCAAGTGTACCACGGCCCAGCTTAGATCTTTCGAGGACACCGGAGTGCTCCGCAAGGGGAATTGGCAGGTTCCCCCTCCTCCGAGACCGAGCCAAAGTCGCGACCCGGCGAGTCCATCTGCTTCCCCAGTCATCTTGAGAGGGGTCTGGGATTCCCCACCTCACTCTTTTTCTGCCGCTTCTGCGCGTATTACGCGATCAAGCCATCAGATATTGGCCCACATAGCATCGAGCAGCTGGCGATCTTCGTCGCCTTCTACGAATGTTACCTCGGCTGCAGGCCGTATTTCCCGCTATGGCTGGAGCTCTTCCACGTCCGCATCGGGCACGAGGCGTCCAGCGGATTGATGCTGGCCGCAGGTGGAGTCACATTTCAACTGAAGCTGAAGGCCAATTTCATCAAGCTCCTCCTGCCGAAGAAGCATCCCGAAGACCAGCGGATGGCCGTCAAGGAGATGATGGACCAGATCCAGAAGCTGAAGGTCCAGGGGTTGATTCCGATCAACCTCTACAACTGTTGGCTCGGGCGGCGCCTGGTTCCGCTGGCGGTTCGGCCGCACTGGATGTATGAGTACAGCGGGAAGCATGACCCATCCCGAACCAGCAAGGAGTCATGGGAGGCTGAGGACTACAAGGCCGCCCTGAAGAAGATCACCGACGCAGAGTTCACCAGTGTGGCAGTCAGGGTCATGCCGTACACTCCTGTGAAGAATGAAGCCCCCACAGTAAGTTTTCTTTCCAATCGCTACGTCCGTGTTTCAGTTTTCAGTCTCCTCGTTTGGTGTTTTACTCGGGGTGGTTCTCAGCTTTTTCAGGTGTTGGAGGGCTGGCTCCCTCCGCTTGATGAAGAGGTTCCCCAGGAACTGTAGGAAGACTCTGAGGGGGACCCTTCCGACAGCGATGGGGAGGAGGAGGAGGTTACTCCCCCGGTGCCCGTGGCTCGCAAGACCCGCATGCAGAAACAAACATGAAGTTGAGGCGAGCCGCAGCTTGGACGAGCATGACGGAGGCGACGAGGTCGAACAGGAGCACACGTCCCGTTGTACTGCCACGCCGTCGAAGCCCGCACGTAGGCCCAAGTCCCCAGCGAAAAGGCCCACGTCACCGTCCAAGTCGGCGGTGGTGTTCGAGTCGGATGACGATTTCGATGATGAAGGTTCTCCCGAGGTCTCGCACAAGGCCCCAAAGGATGCAGTCCCGACAAAGGGGTTGGAGGGCGAGGACACGGAGGTAGTGGTAGAGGTTCCCCTGGCGGCGATTGCGCCGACCACTTCGGGGGTTCCAAGTCAATAACCGGATGAGGCGATGACGTCCAAGTCGCCACAGCCGTCGAGGGCGGCCGCATCGGAGCCGGAGATCCCGGCGACTACAGCTTCATCGTCAAGGAAGCCCGCGGTTTCATGGGCTTCAGATGTCTTCGAGAGGGGGCTCACCCGTAAGTTGGGTCCCGAGTTGGACAAGCCCGCCCACATCAGCACCGGGCTTCGCGTCCTCCCAGTCGCTAAGTAAGTACTGCTCCTTCATCCTGATTCGCCTTGCTCTTTTGTGTTGTCGTCATATTGATCGTGGGGACTCGTGCAGGTCAGGGGCCAAGAAGATTGGCCGTCCTTCGGTGGCTAGATTCCACCGGCCACCGACATGGGAGAGGGCGACCTCCCCAAGAAGAGAAAGGCCACCGGAGATGTGGCGACCACCGAAGTCGCGAGGAAGCAGAAGGGGGGCACCGACGACGCTGCGACCAAGGGCAGCGCCGCGGAGTCAGCTGCTGCGCCAGTCACCGAAGAGGTGGTGGTGACGCGATCGGAACCAGCCTTGGATGCGTCCATGCCGGAAGCGCCAGTCCCGACAACCAGCACCCCCGCCAGAGCGTCGGCGACGTTCCTGCGTTTCATGATGAGGGGGTTTCCAGGTGTGGCGGACACGCAGTCTCCGCAGAGTCCAAAAATCGTGGATGCGGACATTGGGTCCCGTCGCGGGCGCACTTCCTTCACGATCCCGTCGACTGACGCCAGAGAACTTCACAAGATGCTCGGCGCTGCTATTCAGGTATGTCCAGTCCCCGAGTTCCTGGTCGCTGAATTTCAGCGTCTGGGAACTGAACGTCTTGCTCCTCTCCATTCCCCGAATTCCTAGTCGCTGAATTTTGGAGGCTAGGAATTTGGTTTCTTTCTCCTTCTCCAGTCCCAGAATTCCTAGTCGCTGAATTTCGACGGCTAGGAATTGATTTTCTTTGTCCTTCTCCAGTCCCCGAGTTCCTGGTCATTGGATTTCAGTGGCTGGGAACTGGGTGTTGTTTTGCCAAATGCTGAGGCGAGTTGTTTGTTTGCAGGGATTGCAAAGGGAGTCGACCGATCGACAGGCCGCGAGAGAGCGCTTGGAGCGCGACTTGCGCGAAGCACAAGAGGTGAACCAGCGGCTTCAGGAAACTATTGGTGAGTATCTGTTTGTCTTTTTTCTCCTCTTTTGGGTGTGAGCTAGTCGTGTATGGTACGCTGAAGGCTTCCTGCAGATGGTTTCCCGGCTGAGATCTCCAAGGCCCGTGAGGGGTATGTTCCGGTTGCCGAGCTGGTCGCGTCGAATGGACGAATAGCCTCCCTGGTCAAGGACTTGGAGGAGGAGAAAGCGGCCTCAATTTTTCGGAGGAGCGAGCGAAGGCTACCGTCGCAGCGGCTGAGGAAGAGCGCAAAGCCACGGATTCCATCATCTTGGGGCTGCACAATGAGCAAACCGCCTTGGAGAAGCACATCAAGGAGAACTGCCGCAAACTCCTTGGTGAGTCTCTGTCTTTGCCTGACCTGTTTGTCGAGTCCCCGCTTTGGGGGTTTCGTAGTTTCACTGACACCTGACTTTGCAGCTATGGTAGGCCAAAGGACCCAGTGGTGCAAACTTACAACGCCTCGCAGTGCGTGACTACCATGGTGAATGCGGCCACGACCTCGGCGTTGTGCGTCCAAGTGGCTCTTCAGGGCATGTCCCCCACCGAAGTTATTCCTGGGGGGCTTACGGAGGTGTGGCGCTATCTAGAAGAGGTGCCCGCCGTTGTGGAGTGGATGACGCGCTCAGCATTCAGGCGCGGGTCCGCCACAACGTTGAGCTTGGGTCTCGCCCATTTCCCTGACGACTTCGACCTTGACGTTGTGATGAGTTTCTCTCCATCGGCGACCGGCACGGTGGAGATGTCAGAGGTGCTAAAGATGACCGCGAAGGCCGCCCCTTATGCCGATCGTGTCTTGGCGATAGGGGATATGCTGCCGTACCAGGAGATGGTGTTGGTGCCTGGCGACCCCGAGCCGGAGCATCGTGACATGAAGTCGGAGCAGCCCTTCCGGTCGTTGTTGTCGAAGTCGCTGACGACGTACCTGACGAACCCGTGGCAGCCTTTTGTTCGCGTCAAGGGGGGTGGCGCTGCTTCTTCATCAGGGCATGTGGAGTAAACAATCTAATTGTCCAAGTTGTGATGTATGCCAAGTGGTGAATGCTGTAAGATATTTTTGCAATATATGCCTAAGGGAGTCGATCGACTCGTATTGCGACTAGGAATGTGTGGTGTGTTTTGTTTATGCATCGTTTTGATTGAGCGAGTCCCCGAGCGTGTCCGCCCTTTGATGGGGTTTAACTCGATTGTATACTTTGTGTATTCTTTTGTTTATGCATTGTTTTTGTCCCTCGCATCTTCTGAGTGGTGAGTCCCCGAGCGCGAGTAGGACTGACTTATAAGCTAGTCCCCGAGCGTGGTGCCCGACCATATTGGTCATGCTCCTGTTGCAGGTTGTGAGTTCGTTGTTTGTAACGTGTCTCCTCCCCTGGCCCGGAGAGCCAGTCGCTTGGAGAGCCCTAGGCAGCTCTCTTACTTGGTGTGTTCCCGCGTCACGTGGGGGTTCCTGTTTTGCGGAGTCCCTGTGCGTGGTACTTAACCGTTTGAGTCGCTTTACACGAGGGTGGGAGGGATAGGTTGCTGTGAGAAGCGTGTACCGGTTGTCTTGGCCCGGTGGGCCAGTCGGGCTAGGCGACTCCAATGGCGGTTCCGGGTTGGCGTTTTTCGTGGACGACCCAAGGCCCGAATATTTCCGGTGCCCTTGTGCCGCACTACTTAGCTGTGCCGGTCGCTCGACCAGAGGTTGACTTCCATGAGTAGCGTATTGCTAGTATGTACGAGTACGAGTGGCACAAGAATATGGTGAGTGGACACAATTTGTGCGATCCGGATGAATTTCATTATATATTCCGATGGAGTACAATGTGAGGTTCTAAGTGTAGAACTTTCTGAGGAGGTTTACATTCCATGGCCTCCCGACCTCCAGTTGGCCATCACCCCGTATGTCGATGAGGTAGTAGGCATCATTGCCAAGGACTCCGCCTATGGCAAATGGCCCCTCCGATGGGGGGAGAGTTTGTGCATGCCCTTCTTGTCTTGGGCCAGTTGTAGGACTAGGTCGCCTTCCTGGAAGGTGCGAGTTCGCACTCGGCGGCTGTGGTAGCGGCGGAGTGCTTGCTGGTATATGGTGGTGCGGGAGCGAGCTAGGTCGCGTGCCTCGTCGAGTTGATCGATGCTATCTTGGCAGGCAACCTCGTTGGCCGCCTCGATGTAGTTGGCGACTCGAGGTGAGTCATGCTCCAGGTCGGTTGGTATTACATCCTCGGCGCCATACACCATGAAGAAGGGCGTGAACCCGATTGAGCGGTTGACGGAAGTGCGAATCCCCCATATCACAGAGGGGAGCTCGTCGACCCAGCATCCTGGGGTACGCTCAAGGGGCACCTGGAGTCGCGGCTTGAGCCCATGGAGGACGCTCTGGTTGGTGCGTTCTGCTTGGCCATTTGACTTCGGGTGAGCGACTGATGCGAGGTCGAGTCGGATGCCATGTTCTTCGCAGAATTCCGCCATGGCCCCCTTGGCAAAGTTGGTGCCGTTGTCTACTATGATGTTGTGCGGGTAGCCATACTGGTAGATGAGTTCACGTAGGAACTTGGTGGCCGTCTTGACGTCGCACTTTTTTATCGGCCTGGCCTCGACCCATTTGGTGAACTTATCGACGGCGACCAGGAGGTGAGTGAAGCCAGATGGGGACTTCTTGAATGGGCCTACCATGTCCATGCCCCATACGGCGAATGTCCATGTGATGGGGATGGTCTTGAGTGCTGAGCCAGGAAGGTGCGTCTGGTTGGCATACTTCTGGCACCCGACGCATCGTTGGACGATGTTGGTGGCGTCGACGTGTGCGGTGAGCCAGTAGAAACCATGCCGCATGGCCTTGGCGACTAGCGACTTGGCACCGGCGTGATGGCCGCATTCGCCGGCGTGAATGTCCTAGAGGATCTTGCGGCCTTCTTTTGGCTATACGCAACGCTGGAACATGTCGGTCACGCTGCGCTTGTGGAGCTCGCCGTTGATGATGACGAAGGATTTGCAGCGGCGCACGATCATTCGCGCCTCTGTCTCATTGCTCGGTAGGAGTTTGTGTTCTAGGAAGGCGACGTATGGTGCTATCTAGTCGCTAGGTTCCACAACCATGGCGACTAAGGCCGGTTCTGGTTGTAGTGGGATCCTGACGTCGATCTGTTTTGGTGGGCTGACCGACGGTTTGTGGATGATGTCGAGGAAGACGCCTACTGGTGGCGCTTGTCGGGTCGATCCGATGCAGGAGAGGGCGGCTGCCTCCTCGTTTTTGTGCATGTCGATCCACTCGACGAAGTGTCCCCCCAACTGGTCGACAGCTTGGCGGTACGCGATCATTGTTGGGGAGACGGCGTCGCACGTCCTGGCGACTTGGCCGACGACTAGATCGGAGTCGCCATAGCATCGTAGGAGGTTGACGTTCATCTCCTTAGGGGCTCTCATGCCGTGAAGGAGGGCCTCATATTCTGTCATGTTGTTGGTGTAGGGCTTGAAGTTGAGGTGGAGCACGTAACGGAGCTTGTCTCCTTTGGGAGAGGTCAGGATGACCCCATCCCCTGCGCTGTCGGCGTTCTTGGAGCCGTCAAAATGGAGCGACAAGTAGTGGAGGTATGGGAGCTTCTCTGGCTGCTGTGCTTCTTCCCAGTCTGCAAGGAAATCAGCCAGGGCTTGTGACTTGATCGCTTTGTGGGGCTCGTATTTGATGTTGTGGAAGCCGATTTCGACGGCCCACTTGGCGACTCGCCCGGTCGCCTCGTGATTGCGTATGGTGTCCTACAGGGGCGCGGAGGAGACCACCGTGATTGGGTACTCCTGGAAGTAGTGTGGGAGTCGCCACTGTGCTCGGAATACCACGTACACCAGTTTTTGGTATTGCGGGTAGCGCTGTCGTGAGTCCGTTAGGACTTCGCTGATGTAGTAGACGGGGTGTTGTATGGGGCGCTCCTTGCCCTCTTCCGGTCGTTCGACGACCATCACGGCGCTGACAACTCGAGTAGAGGCCGCGACATAAATGAGCATTGGCTCTTTGTCGAGTGGCGCGGCGAGTAGTGGTGCCGCGAGTAGCACTTCTTTGAGCGCTATGAGTGTGTCGTCGGCCTCCGCGTCCCATTGGAACGTGGGATTCTTGTGCATCAGGCGGTAGAGGGGCATTACCTTCTCGCCTAGTCGGGGGATGAAGCGACTGAGGGCCGCGACTCGCCCTGCCAACTTCTAGACATCGCGCAGGCACTCGAGTTTCCCGAGTCGCGCGATGGTGTCGATCTTGGTGGGGTTGGCTTTGATGCCTCGCTTGGAGACTACATAACCCAGAAGTTGTCCGGTGGGGACGCCGAAGGTGCATGTTCCGGGGTTCAGCTTGATGTTGTACCTCCGCAAGTTTGCGAAGGTTTCGGCTAGGTCGGCGAGCAGGTCGTCCTGGCGGGTGGATTTTACCACCACGTCATCGATGTAGACGTGAATGTTGCGACCAATTTGGTTCGCTAGACACTCCTGCATGCACCTCTAGTATGTGGCGCCTGCATTCTTGAGGCCGAACGGCATGGCCGTGTAGCAGAATGCGCCGAATGGCGTAATGAACGCCGTCTTCTCCTCGTCCTCGACCGCCATCTTGATCTGGTTATAACTAGAGTAAGCATCGAGAAACCACAGCGACTCCGATCCCGCGGTCGAGTTGATGATCTGATCGATGCACGGTAGGATGAACTCCTCCTTCGGGCAGGCGCTGTTGAGGTTGGTGTAGTCAATGCACATTCTCCATGCGTTGTTCTTTTTGAGAACCAGGACTGGGTTTGCCACCCACTTGGAGTACTTGATTGGCCGGATGAAGCCTGCGGCTGGCAGGCGCTAAACTTCTTCGGTGATTGCTCGACGGCGCTCTTCATTGAAGGGCCATAGCGACTGCTTTACTGGTCGCACTTTGGGGTCGGCATTGAGTTTGTGCGCAGCGAGTTCCCTCGGGACACCTGGCATGTTAGATGGCTTCCATGCGAATATGTCACGGTTCTCACGGAGGAACCCGATGAGCACGCTTTCCTATGCAGGGCTCATGTGCGCCCTAGTGGTGACCGTCTGGCTAGAGTCGCCTAGGACGAGCTCGACGGTGCGGGTGTGCGTGGTTGCCTCGAACGTGCACTTCGTGGCGGTTGGTTTCTTCAGGATGGTGGGGTCGTCCTTGTTGATGTTGCCCGCGTATTTCACGAGCTCCTCCGCGTGGTCGGTCTCCACGGTGATGACGGTGTCGGCGAGCTCGGCGCCCTTGTCCTCGCATTCCACGGCCATGTCAGGGTCGCCGTGGATGGTGATGATGCCGTTTGGCCCGGGGAGCTTCATTATGTTGTAGGCATAGTGTGGGGTCGCCATAAACTTTGCGAATGTCTGGCGGCCCTGGACGCAGTGGTAGGGGAGGCGGAAGTTCACCAGCTCGAACACGATCCTCTCCGTGCGGTAGTTTGCTGGAGTGCCGAAGGTGACTGGCAGCGTCACTTTCCCGATCGGGTACGCCTTCCGACCGGGGACGATGCCGTGGAAGGTCGTCAGTGTTGGCTCAATGGCTGCTTCTGGGAGCTGGAGCCTTTTGAACGTGTCGAGGTACAAGATGTAGATGGTGCTCCCACCGTCCATTAGCGTCTTGGGCAGCTAGTAGGCGGCCACCTTGGGCCTGACTACCAGGGCGACTCACCCTGGGTATTCGATCCTTGGCGCATGGTCCTGGCGACTCCAGGTGATGCTCTGCTTGGACCAGTTTAGGAAGCGAGGGATGTCGACTTGTGTCACCGCATTGACGGCGACTGCACGGGCGAGCACCTTCTTCTCGCGCTTGGTGCCGAGTTCGGTGAAGGTATGCAGCGAGCCGACGGTGGTGCCGAAGCCGCCGCCGTTCCTATTGTCCCGAGGTGGGTTGTTGTTGGGGTCCTCCCTTGCTCGTCTCGCCTTCTCAATAGCTTTGAGAGAGTGGCAATCGGCGGTGGTGTGGGTGGCGGGTTTTCCCTCCCTGTTGTGGTAGATGCAGGGCTGATTGAGCAGGGCGGCAGGGTCGAATTTCGGCCTCGTCGTGTAGTTGGCGCGGTAGTTCCCGCTGTTGGGGTAGTTTCCTCCGTCGCGGCGGTAGTTCTTGGAGTCACGCTGGCCGTAGCCAGCGTTGGCGACGAAGTTGACTCACCCGTCCGTGTGGCGCTTGTCGGTGATGCGGGTGTTGCTGTAGCGCATGTCGCGTAGGCGCCCGCTGTCGTGGATGCTAGTGCGACGTCTTCCTCCCGACTCGTCATCGGAGTCTTGGTTGGGGTCCTCTTCCGCATAGCGCTTGGCGATCTCGAGGAGGTCGGGGATGTTGTCGAGCATCTGGTAGACCCTCTTGATCTTGGTGACCAGGGGTTCGTACTGGCACGCGTTCTTGAAGTAGTGTATCGTCGTGTCTGGGTGGATGCTTGAGGCGTTTATCTGCATTTCTTGCCATCTTTGGATCCAGCGGCGAGTCGACTCGCATTGTCCCTAGATGCATCGCTCCAGGTCCTCTATGGTGGTGGCGCGGGTGTAGGAGCCCTCGAAGTGCCTGACAAAGGCGTCCCGCATTTCTTCCTGTGAGTCGATCTTTGTCGGGAGGAGCGATTGATCCACTGCCGGGTCGCACCCTCCATCATCAGGGGGAGGTAGCGAGCGGCGAGCAGGTCAGTGTGGCCTACGATTCCCATTGCCATGAGGTATGTGTCCAGCCAGACAGCGGGGTCATACGTCGGGTCGTACTTCTCGATCTCCTTGGGGGCCTTGAAGTTGGCGGGACATTTTTCCCCATGAATCATGGGTCCGAAGCATTGCGGCCCGACTCTACTGAGCGAGCCTCTTGGTTCCAGGTCACCGACTAGGCTTCTGTTACGCTCCTGGGCTTCTAGTCGCCAGCCGCTGGGCCTTTCCTTCCTTTGTAGTCCAGTCGCCGTCTTTCGGACGCACTCGTAGGCCTTTCGGCCCAATTAGAACGTCCTGCTGGGCATACCCCCTTTGGCATATCCCCATCAGGACGGCAGCAAGGAGACATGGCAGTGAGGGGAGGGGATGGGACGTGAGGGGATGGCAGGGAGGGGAGGGCAGGAGGACGACAGCCCATGGGGACGATGAGAGCGGTGCACGATTGAGTGGAGTGGCAGCGGCAGGGGCAGAGGAGCGGAGCGGAGCTGGTTGCGACAAAGCATGGAAAATTGCACAATAATGTGTTGGTGGGCGACACCAGCCCTCGAACCTGGGATGCGCGCCGTCGAAGGTGGAGGAGGCGGGCCCGCCAGTCAGAAAACATGCCACCTGTCAGCATACTATGCACGGTAGCACTTCACGGAATTTTTTAGCAGGTCCTGAAGGAAATATGCCCTGAGAGGCAATAATAAAGTTGTTATTATGTATTCCTTGTATATGATAGATGTTTATTTTGCATGCTATAATTGTATTGATAGGAAACATCAATAATGTGTGTTTAATAAACAAAAAGGGTTCCTAGTCATGCCTCTCTTATAGACTAGCTTGTTGATTAATAGGATGATCAAGGTTTCCTGATCATGGACATTGGATGTTGTTAATAACAAGGTCACACCATTGGTGGAATGATGTGATGAACATTCATCCGAAGTATAGCATTACGATCAAGTCATTGTGTTTATATTGCTATAACATCATACGAAGTAATCTTTATCCTTAGACCATGAGATCATGTTAATTGCTAACACCGGAAGAGTATCTTGATAACATCAAACGTCACACCATAACAGGGTGACTATAAAGATGGGTTCAGTGCTACGAAGGTGTTATGTTGAGGCTCATGGATCAAGAGTGCAATTTGTCAATCCAGATGACGGATAGATATACTCTGGGCCCTCTCGGTGATATCACATTAGGATAGCTTGCAAGCAAGTGATGTGATCACTAGAATGTTATATCACGCGAACGAGAAAAGAGTGCATGTCGGTAACAAGATCAAACTAGGTATGGAGATACCGATGATTGAATCTCGGACATGTGATATATCGAGAGACAAAAGGATTTAGTTACAAGTGTTAAAGGTTCTCACGATCATAGGAGTCATCGTTGAATGTGTAGGAGTCGATCGGATCTCTGTGTCCTCTGCTGATTATTGATCGGAGAAGGGTCTCGATCATGTCTGCATTATTCGCGAACCGTAGGGTGGCACACTTAAGAGTTACTGGGACACCATTTTGGAGCACATATGTTTGCATTTAAAGAATTGCAAAGCGCAGGAATTGTTTCAATAGAAACCAGAAATTGTTTCGGGTGAAATTTGTAGAAGGTGGTTCTGCATGTGATATTGAAATATTGCAAGGGGCTATATGTGAATGTTTGTTAATTAAAGTAATTAACAAAATTCTGAATAAATTTAATAAAAGAGTTTTATTAAATGAGAGAGCATTAAATTTGGAGAAACTTAATGCATTTAAAGTGGAGACTTTAAAAGGGAATGTGAAGAGGCATTTTAATGTGGAGGAGTTACCACCACATGAATGGGGGAGGTGAGGGGTCACCCCCATGCGCCGGCCATGGAGAGAGGGGCACCCCCCTCCTCCTATAAAAGGCCACCCATTCCTCCTTCATCCTCACACCTCCTTGTGAAGGATCTCTCTCCCCCTCTAGAATTATTCCCCCATGGTCTCGGATTAGCGAGATACATGTTCCCGGTGGCATTTCGTCTGGAGGGAGTTGCTGCTTCTACTGGATCGCTGGAGCGAGGAGGTGGAGGTTGTCCGGTGGCTTGAACGTGTGTGCGAGTGCGGATGCGCTGCTGAGTTCTTGGCGCTCGGACTTCCTCACGATCTTGAGATCGGTAAGTGTACGACTACATCAACCACGAGTTCCTACTCGTTAACAAAGCTCGTTGTCTTCGAGGGTAAGTTCTCTATGGATGTATGTCCACCCGTTTTCTTTGTACCTAGTAGATAGATCTTGGTGTGTAGTTCACACCGTAGGAAATTTTTTGTTTTCTATGCTGCGGACCCAACAGTGGTATCAGAGCCTGATCTATGCGTAGGTGCTTAGCACGGGTAGTACACATATGGTTGATATGTGGGCGATGATGATCATGTTATTGCATCTTCTATGTATTTTGGATATTGGTGGCATAGTGGGATGAAGCGGCCGTCTGACCAACCTTACATGTCATCATTACATGAGACCGGTTCCACGACTGACATGCAACTTGTTTTGCATAAGTGGCTGGCGGGTGTCTGTCTCTCCTACTATAGTCAATGTCTGATTTACAACGAGTTGCTAATAACTTGGTTGTCCTTGTTGTGGTTCATGTTCGTAGGTTAGACAGGTTCTATCTCCAAAAGCCCTAAGCCACGTAAAACTTGCAATTGATAAATTAGAGGCGTCTAGTTTAGATCGTTGCTGGGCTAGTGTTTTGATATGGTATTGTTGTAAGTAGATGTATGATAGATACTTTTACAACTCACTTAATGTGTAAGTTCCATAGACCTTGGCCTTACACACAAAGGAATGATAGAGATCATACCATGATGCAAATGATAGAGATCAAATGCATGGACCATATCACCTCACTTCACACATTAGATGTTAGCATCTTATACTGCTAGTTTGGCGCGTTTGGTAGCATTATAAGATGATCCCTCATTTAGATATCAAGATAAAATGTGTTCTTCCTTAAGTATGCACCGTTTTGTGGATCGTGTTTTGAGGCATCACGTGATGATCGGGTGTTCTCAACTCTACGCTTTCATACAACGGGTGTAAGACAGTTTTACACATGCAAATACTAAGGTTCTTACTTGACGAACCTAGCATGTACAGACATGGCCTCGGAACACGTACCAAAAGGTTAAGCATGAGTCATATAGTTGATATGATGCCCATATAGATGCTCGCCTTTGAAGCTACACCGACTCACGTGATGATCGGACTTGGTGCAGTGGATTTGGTTCATGTAATCACCAAAAGGACATGAGGGATGTCGTTTTTGAGTGGGAGTTCATTAGTAATTTGGATTAGTTGAACTCAATCTATCATAAACTTAGTCTAAATATACTTTACAAATTCTGTTGTAGATGGCACCACCTGCTTTTAATTTCAATGTGTTCATGGAGAAAGAGAAACTTGCTGTGAATGGTAGCAACTTCACAAACTGGGCTATGAATTTGAGGATTCTCCTCACTGCTGCACAAAAGCAATATGTGCTAGATGCGCCGCTAGGCCCCCCACCAGCTCCTGATGCCCCTGACGAGGAAAAGAATTTCTATGTGACTCGTCAGGAGGACCACAACTTAGTTCATTGCGGCATACTGTATGGGCTAGAGCCAGAACTTCGAAAGCGTTTCGAAAATGGCAATGCCTTTGATACCATGGGAGAATTGAAAATGATTTTCGATACCCATGCCGCCGTAGAGAGTTACAATGCTACAGAAAAGTTCTTTAGCTGCATGATGGAGGAAAACAGCTTAGTGAGCACGCATCAAAATGTCCGGGTACGCCGATAAGCTTGTGTCCTTGGGAATAACGATTCCCATTGACTTAGGCATACATCGTGTTCTCCAATCGCCACCTAGCTACAAGAGCTTCGTGATGAACTATAATATGCGGGGCATGAAGAAGTCTCTTCCCGAGCTTCACAATGCTTAAGACCTGTAAGTGGAGATTAGGAAAGAACATCAAGTGTTGATGATCAATAGGACCCCCGGTTTCAAGAAGGACAAGAAAGGCAAGCACAAGGGAAAGAAGGGTGGCAAGTCTGCTACCACGCCTGAAAAGAAACCCCGAGCTGGCCCTAAGTCCGATAATCGAGTTCTACTATTGCAAGGATCGCCATTGAAGCGAATCACCCAAGTATTTGGCGGACAAGAAGTCCAGCAAGGCAAACAAAGGTATATGTGATATACATGTTATTGATGTGTACTTGACTAGTACTCGCAGTAGCACCTGGGTATTTGATACGGGATCGGTTGCTAATATATGTAACTCGTTCAGGAATGCGACAACTAGCAAGGGATGAGGTCACGATGCGGGTCGGCAATGGATCAAGAGTTGATGTGATCGCCGTCGGAACGCTGCCTCTCCATATGCCATCGGGATTAGTTATAAACCTAAATAATTGTTATTTGGTGCCTGCACTGAGCATGAACATTGTATCCGGATCGTGTTTGATGCAAAGTGGTTATTCATTTAAGTCTGAAAACAATGGTTGTTCGATTTATATGAATAATATCTTTTATGGTCATGCACCTATGTTGAATGGTTTGTTTCTGTTGGATCTCGATAGTAGTATTACGCATATTCATAATGTTGATGCTAAAAGAATTAAACTTGATAATGATATATCTACATATATGTGGCACTGCCGTCTAGGTCATATTGGCGTTAAACGCATGAAGCAACTCCATTCTGATGGACTTTTGGAATCACTTGATTTTGAATCATTTGATACATGTGAGCCATGGCTTATGGGAAAGATGACTAGAACGCCGTTTTCCGGTTCAATGGAACGGGCGACAGATTTATTGGAAATCATACATAGTGATGTGTGTGGACCAATGAGTGCGTCGGCGCAAGGTGGATATCGTTATTTTGTTACTTTCACGGATGATTTGAGTAGATATGGGTATATCTATTTGATGAAACACAAGTCTGAAACTTTTGAAAAGTTCAAAGAATTTCAGAATGAAGTGGAAAATCATCGTAATAGAAAGATCAAATTTCTACAGTCTGACCGTGGAGGAGAGTATCTAAGTTACAAGTTTAGCACACACATGAAAGAGTGTGGAATAGTTTCACAACTCATGCCTGCCGGAACACCACAACGTAATGGTGTGTCAGAATGTCGTAATCGTACTTTATTGGATATGGTTCGATCTATGATGTCTCTATCGACTTGCCACCGCTCATTTTGGGGTTATGCACTAGAAACAGCTGCATTCACTTTAAATCGGGCACCATCTAAATCCGTTGAAACGACACCGTATGAATTATGGTTTGGAAACAAACCTAAGCTGTCATTTCTTAAGGTTTGGGGATGCGATGTTTATGTGAAGAAACTTCAACCGAATAAACTCAAACCCAAAGCAGAAAAATGCGTCTTCATAGGATACCCTAAGGAAACGATTGGGTATACCTTCTATCACAGATCCGAGGGCAAGGTTTTTGTTGCCAAGAATGGATCCTTTCTTGAGAAGGAGTTTCGCGCGAAAGGTGTGAGTAGTCGGAAGGTAGAACTCGAAGAGGTTATTGAACCTTCTCTTCATGAAATGGCGAGTAGCGCAGCTCCAGAAGTTGTTTCGGAGTTGACTTCACCTAATGAAGAGAGAGCTAATGATATTGATCATGAAACTCCGAAAGAGGACATTACCGAACCGCGCAGGTCAAGCAGGACACGTGTAGCTCCTGAACTGCATTTACAATCCTGCTAGAATTTCATGGTTGATGAAATGGATGACCCTGCGACGTATGAAGAAGCGATGATGAGCCCGGATTCCAACAAATGGCTAGAAGCCATGAAATCCGAGATGGAATCCATGTACGAGAACCAAGTTTGGAACTTGGTGGACTTACCTCACGACCGAAAGGCCGTTGAGAATAAATGGATTTTCAAAAGGAAAACTGATGCTGATGGTAATGTGACCATCTATAAGGCTCGACTTGTCGCAGAGGGGTTTCGACAAATTCAAGGAGTTGACTACGATGAGACATTCTCTCCCGTAGCGATGCTTAAGTCGGTTAGGATTATGTTAGCAATTGCTGCATATTTCGATTATGAAATATGGCAGATGGATGTCAAAACTGCATTCCTCAATGGTAAGATTGAAGAAGAGTTTTATATGATACAACCTAAGGGTTTTTGTCGATCCTAAGGATGCTAATAATGTGTGCAAACTTCAGCGATCCATCTATGGACTGAAGCAAACATCACGAAGTTGGAATCTCCGCTTTGATGAGGTGATCAAAGAGTTTGGATTTGTCCAAACTTATGGAGAGTCTTGTATTTACAAGAAAGTGAGTGGGAGCAATGTGGCATTTCTGATATTATATGTGGATGACATATTATTGATTGGAAATGATTTAGATCTTTTAAACAGTGTTAAAAGTTATCTAAACAGCAAATTTTCGATGAAGGACCTTGGTGAAGCTTCATATATATTAGGCATTAAAATCTATAGAGATAGATCAATACGCCTAATTGGGCTATCGCAGAGTACATACCTTGATAAGATATTAAAGAAGTTTAATATGGATGGAAGTAAGAAGGGGTTCTTACCTTGCAAGGCAAGACATTGAGTAAGACTCAAAGTCCGGCTACGGCGGAAGAAAGAGAGATAATGGATAAGATCCCCTATGCCTCAGCCATAGGCTCTATAATGTATGCCATGCTATGTACAAGACCGTATGTGGCACATGCTATTAGTTTGACTAGTAGGTACCAATCTAATCCAGGTTCGGAACACTGGATAGCGGTCAAGAATATCCTTAAGTACTTGAGAAGAACTAAGGATATGTTTCTTATATACGGAGGTGAAGAAGAGCTAGTCGCTAAGTGTTATGTCGATGCTAGCTTTGACACTGATCCGGATGACTCTAAGTCTCAATCCGGATACGTATTTCTCTTGAACGGAGCAGCAGTTAGTTGGAGCAGCTCCAAACAACCTGTGGTAGCTGGATCAACAACGGAGGCGGAATATGTTGATGCTTCAGAAGCAGCGCAGGAAGCGGTTTGGATGAAGGAGTTCATAACGGAACTGGGTGTGGTTCGCAGTGCGTTGGACTCGATGGTGATCTATTGTGACAACAATGGAGCCATAGCCAACGCAAAGGAACCAAGGTCTCACAAGAATTCCAAGCATATTAAGTGTCGGTTTCACTCCATCCGCGAGCATGTCAAGGATGGAGATATAAAGATTTGTAAAGTGCACACGGACCTGAATGTAGCAGATCCGTTGACTAAAGTACTCCCTAGGGAAAAACATGATCAACACCAGAACTCCATGGGTGTTAGATTTATCACTATGTGAACTAGATTATTGTCTCTAGTGCAAGTGGGAGACTGAAGGAAATATGCCCTGAGAGGCAATAATAAAGTTGTTATTATGTATTCCTTGTATATGATAGATGTTTATTTTGCATGCTATAATTATATTGATAGGAAACATCAATACATGTGTGTTTAATAAACAAAAAGGGTTCCTAGTCATGCCTCTCTTATAGACTAGCTTGTTGATTAACAGGATGATCAAGGTTTCCTGATCATGGACATTGGATGTTGTTAATAACAAGGTCACACCATTGGTGGAATGATGTGATGAACATTCATACTAACTATAGGATTACGATCAAGTCATTGTGTTTTTATTGCTATAACATCATACGAATTAATCTTTATCCTTAGACCATGAGATCATGTTAATTGCTAACACCGGAAGAGTATCTTGATAACATCAAACGTCACACCGTAACAGGGTGACTATAAAGATGGGTTCAGTGCTACAAAGGTGTTATGTTGAGGCTCATGGATCAAGAGTGCAATTTGTCAATCCAGATGACGGATAGATATACTCTGGGCCCTCTCGGTGATATCACATTAGGATAGCTTGCAAGCAAGTGATGTGATCACTAGAATGTTATATCACGGAACGAGAAAGAGTGCATGTCGGTAACAAGATCAAACTAGGTATGGAGATACCGATGATCGAATCTCGGACATGTAATATATCGAGAGACAAAAGGATTTAGTTACAAGCGTTAAAGGTTCTCATGATCACAGGAGTCATCGTTGAATGTGTAGGAGTCAGTACGGATCTCCAGGTCCCTGCTGATTATTGATCGGAGAAGGGTCTCGATCATGTCTGCATTATTCATGAACCATAGGTGGCACACTTAAGAGTTACGGACACCATTTTGGAGCACATATGTTTGCACGAAAAGAATTGCAAAGCGCAGGAATTGTTTCAATAGAAACCGGAAATTGTTTCGTGAAATTGCGAAGGTGGTTACGCATGTGATATTGAAATATTGCAAGGGGCTATATGTGAATGTTTGTTAATTAAAGTAATTAACAAAATTCTGAATAAATTTAATAAAAGAGTTTTATTAAATGAGAGAGCATTAAATTTGGAGAAACTTAATGCATTTAAAGTGGAGACTTTAAAAGGGAATGTGAAGAGGCATTTTAATGTGGAGGAGTTACCACCACATGAATGGGGGAGGTGAGGGGTCACCCCCCCATGCGCCGGCCATGGAGAGAGGGGGCACCCCCTCCTCCTATAAAAGGCCACCCATTCCCTCCTCCATCCTCACACCTCCTTGTGAAGGATCTCTCTCCCCCTCTAGAATTATTCCCCCATGGTCTCAGATTAGCGAGATACATGTTCCTGGTGGCATTTAAATGCGGAAGGAGTTGTTGCTTTAATCGATCGCTAGAGCGAGGAGGTGGAGGTTGTCCGGTGGCTTGAACGTGTGTGCGAGTGCGGATGCGCTGCTGAGTTGCGGCGCTCGGACTTCCTCACGATCTTGAGATCGGCAAGTGTACGACTACATCAACCACGAGTTCCTACTCATTAACAAAGCTCGTTGTCTTCGAGGGTAAGTTCTCTATGGATGTATGTCCACCCGTTTGCTTTGTACCTAGTAGATAGATCTTGGCGTGTAGTTCACACCGTAGGAAATTTTTTGTTTTCTATGCTGCGGACCCAACAGGTCCCACATGTTAGTCTGTTTGATCAAAACTTGCATGCAGTGCATTGCTGGTTCACGCGCTGGTTCCGAAAAAAGCCTGTTGATCCAAACTTGAAGTGGCAGTTCTGCTACTTCTCCCTCGTCTCCTCGTCTCCTCACAGTGGCAGTTCCGCTTCGTCTCCCTCGTCTGTTCTCCTCTTCTTCTTCTCCTCGCAGTTGTAGTTCTTCTTTCTTCCTTGATCAAAACATTCCCGCACGTAAGCCATGGCCAGTAGCCGGATGAAGAGGAACTAGTCCGATCTACCGTCCGACCCACTTCGCAAGATCGCCGACTACTTGCTGGAGAAAGAGGAGTACGTCGACACATATGCTGCTTGTCAGGAAGTCTGCACCGATTGGTGCCGCACTTTAAAGGTGCCCGAATTCCATCTCAACAACTGGATCATGATAGATCACACACTTCCAGACGTTGGCGACTTTACCTTCCTCAACCTCGCCACTGGTTGTTGCTTTAGGACAAATCTAATGGATGTCCATCGCAGGTTCACATTCACATCCGATATTTATTGGTATTTTCGATTGTAAACATCTTAGTGCTAACTGATGCCCTCTTCTTCCAAAAGATTCTACTTCATTGTTGTTTCTCGTGGCATCATCATGCTTGCTCAGAGGGTGGAACCATACTAGATTCGGTTTCTGAACACAATCACTCATAAGTCTAACACTTAGTTTCAAGCACACATACCATCTGATCTTCTGCAATCTGTCGTCGTGACAAAGTCCCCGATGATGGTGTTCGTTTGCACTGATTATCCAGATCATATTGCATGGGCCGATGAGAGCACCCCAATGGGGCAAATCAATGAATCATTTGGAGAAGGATTGTATTCACCACCTCCTTCTTGTGTTGAACGGGGATTTCGCCAAAGGGCAACTGGTGTTGTACCGGGTGGATCACGGAGAACCACTCTCTCGAGGCCGTCAGTGACATTGGAAGTCGTGCCCTCTTTGTTGATTACAATCGGTCTATCTCCATTGACACCAGGTTACATCCCACAGTCAAACCCGATTGCATGTACTACAGGAATTATATCAGACTATACGATCATGAGGTTTAAGCCTGGGAAGAGGAACCAACAATGGTAATGCATAGCTTAAGTCTGGAACATACACCGAGGCCTTACCCTCTGGACGAGATACCGGTAGTACATTGCGGACGAAGAGAGTTCTCTAAACATGTGTTGCAACACGAGGGAACCAACGACGATGAAATATATATGGGAGAATGAATCCTATATTCATCCTAGGTTATTTGCTAGCATTTTCAGGTCTATTTTTCAAAGTAGAAATTTGTATTGTATTTATATTATTTCGATCAGCAGTATGCGTATTACCTTTTAGACAAAATTGTAATGTATTTAATTTTAGTACTTTCAGAATTCAAAGTATTTATTTTTAGTAGCTTCTTTTAGAATTCCGTGTTCGACATGGGCATCAGCTCAGCACCGGAATTCAGGTTCCACATGGAAAATTGCACAATAATGTGTCTGGAGGAGGCGGGCCTGTCAGTCAGAAAACATGCCACGTCGGCATCCCCTGTTTCTGATGCCCTTTAAAAAAAGAAAACACTCCACATCATCATCTCCTGTTTCTGATGGTGTTGCTACAATCGACGGTACATGGTGGCATAGAAATAATATCGTATAAACATAAGCGCACAGTCGTCAACATTTCTAAAATGAAACCCAGTCTCCTACCTGTCCTGGTACATTGCCCGATGAGGTGGATAGCCACGACCAATCTTTTTAATACGTTCGCACTCTTATGCTGAGAAGGGAAGTAAAGATTGAGCGGTTAATGCAACGAGTGTCGAATTATTACCCTCTAAGGAAATGGGAGATGGTTATTGTCACGCGTGCCCGTAGTCCAAACCTACGGTCAGTCTTTCACTCTCCTTCTCCGACAAACCAAAGTTCACCTTGCGCAGCTCCTCTGCGCCGCACCACCTAGGGTAACATGGCCCCGCCTAAGCAGCCGCCGCTGCCACGACAGCCGCTGAAACTTGGGTATTTAGCCCCTCTAAGGCAGGCCATGAAGTTCTACTTCAAGGCCGGTCTCCCATTGCCCTGTCAGGCGGATGATTTCCCCGAATGTGCCGAATCAGCGGCGGCGGCGATGGCGGCATCGTCGGCGCCATATGCGGCAAGAAGGGCCAAGAGAGCGATGTGGAGAAATCACGCGGCAGCATTACGGCATGCTCTAGGCAGTGGGAACAAGGTACGTATCAAATCGTTCACGAGAGCATGCCGCCGAGAGTACACACCCTCAAACAGGGTAGCGCCAAGGTCTAGGAACTCTCGCGTCCATGCTTCGGCGCGAGCTACCTTACCGCAGTGGGGGAGGCTGGGAACACGCCATCTGCAGCAAAGACGCTCCATCCTACGCACCATCAGAGGTTGTATCGTGGCGGCGACCAAGCGTCTACACTCAACATGCTGGATTGTTCGACAGCCGGAGCCGGCGGCGGGCATCAGCTTAGCGCAAGAATTCAGGTTCGAGTTCACACAGACCTACGATCCCAAGAAGGAGATGCCGAATTTCAGTTTCGAAGAAATCACTGCGGTGGCGCAGATGGTCCAACTGAACCGGGACTGGCGCACGCAAATCGCTCGTGCATGAACGATGCTGATTTCTTGTAGTTTGGCGGGAAGGCAATTGATCAGTTTGGGTTAAATGATCAAAGAACTTATGTCCTCTCAAGGCAATTGGCCAACCAACTTTTCTGGTGGAGATCTGTAGTTTCTTAAGTGTAGAATAGTTAAGTTCAGACTAAAGAATGGCTTCTGTATAAACTAGTAGGAAGTTTAGCCCACTTTTGTGCAGGTAAAAGACCCTTTTGTATGGAAGTACTACTATTGTAAGCAAATACTATCAAGTATCTATTTCCTTCAATTACTAGTCGTGGTTAAATCCAGTTAACTGGCATTTTTTATCCCAGACTACAGATTTTGCGTCTGCTGTCTGTGCTGTAAACCATTTTTCCTTTGTCTTGTGTTGTCTGCAAAATGGTCCTGCAGTTCAACGTGTTACAAATGTAGCTACCTTGTACTTGAAGAGGATATGGACTACATTTTCCTGGCATCCACAGAATTGACATTGCTCATTACCAGACCACTCTCTTTTCATGAGGTTGTCCTTGGTTATTCACAAAAATTATAAAGCACGGTGTTCAACTACATCGATTCAAACTATTACACACACACTACATCAAATTCATTACTCACACATACTACATCGATTCAAACTATTACACACACATACTAGTTCAAACTATTACACACACGTACTACATCGATTCAAACTATTACACATTTTTAGTCCATGCTAACTTCTTGCTATGCTCTCCATACTACAAATTCATTAGCCACACATACCACGGCAATTCACTAGAGCTCTGTCTTCTCTCGAGGGAAATCAGAACCACCAGCTCATCCAAGCCCGGTTTCCCCACCGAAACTGTGTGCGCCGTCACGAAACGGTGGTGGTCCTGTGCCATCGATCCTTCCAGGCCAACACTACAGGCAACGAGGATGCTTTCTGGCAGCCTCTTCGGGGCCCTGAATGCCATGTACCAATTCCATAACCTCCTCCAGGTGGATGATGAACGGGTGCTTCCAGCAAAGCTGTCGCCCTGCCCTACTTGGAATCTGCACCTCGTACATCTTAGGAACAGCGTCAGCATCTTTTAGCCACGCCTTTACCTTGATGACCCATTTGTCGCTCGGTGGCACGATTTCCACCAGCTCGCCACCAAGGCTACTGACAACCTGCTTGAGGGCCTCCGGCTCCCAAGCATCCAATGGGAGGCCATCAAAGCCGAGTTTGGAGAAGAAACGAAGGCGCCCCAAGCGATCGTCCCACCCACAGGCGCGATGCCAACGCATGAAGATCATTTTCTCCCCGCAGCACTCGAAAGAACGGGAAGAATGCAGAACGCGCTCGGTGTCTGAGCTGTGCTCGAACCGGACAAAAAAATTGAATGGCGGCATGCATACCTCAATCTTGACCTCATTTCGTATGATCCCAAAACGAGACCTGAAAGCCAACAGCAACTCTGTCGGTGACATGGCGGGACAGACTCCCAGTACGGTGGCCATGAGAGCGTGGTCGTCGAACTACTGTGCCAGGGCTACCATGCCTTGGGTGCGAGGCAGCACGCAACTTCCCGAGGCCGGTTGCCGGACTGGATCGCCCGATGGGACGTGCTCCGTCGTGCGAGAAGGACTAGCTAGAGGCGAGATATTAGTCCGGGGACGCGAAGCTTCGATACGGTAGACGATGCGATGGTGACGGCTGCGAGCTTCGATTAGAGGAGTGGGAGGTTGACCGGACATGGCGAGGAAGTAAATTAGAGCAGGTGCGAGCTCCGATCTGAGACGAGCAGCCGGAGCTGAGCAAATGTTATGGGGAGGGGAGCAGGGAAGAAGACCAGAGCAGAGCAAAGAAATAGATCTGGTCCACTCAGGGATCTAGTCCACGCAGGGGTAAGCTAGTCCACGACCGCAAAAGATAATGGGGAATACTGATAGGGCGGGCCAAGAAGAGTTGACCTAACGGCGGTATTTGAGTTCAACCGTTTTTCGTCTGGTTCAAACGACCGTTTGGCCATTAGAAATTCTATTGACCTCTTTCTTTTGGCTGGTTTTTAGCTGATGTATGAGTACTCAGCATTTAGTTCCGCACCCGGTCCAGCTTGTAAAATACTCTGTATGACCAAAAATCCCTTTTGTACACTTGGTAGTTTCTCCAGTATGTATATTTGTAAAAGAACCTTATTAGGAGTACAGTTGTACTCTACTACTACTATTCCATACATAATTTCTTCCAGAATGCTGTATAATAGTAGTACTGTTAGTATTACTCATTACAGGTCCGTAGTTTTGTTTCTTTTTCATAGCAGCTTGGGTCCTATAAGCCTTAGTTAGATGTGTTGGTAAGTACTTCGCTCAGAAACTGCACGCGGTGGAAGGAACACGATGTTTCCAGCTTTACCAGGAAAAACATGTCGCTCATCATGGCATCACCAGTGATTTGACAAGGCAATACTATACGACGGTGTGCTAGTCTAGTTTTTTCTTCTTCTGAACAAGTACTCCTTGTCTACCCTAGTAGTAGTAAAGGTCTACTAGTAGGAGTACCAGACAACTTGATGAAGCTAGCTAGAGTACTACTATCAGTAGCTGCCACAGAAGAGGGAGGGAGGGAGTTTTGCACACGCCGGTGCACGTGGCAGCGCGTTCCTTCCGAGACAAGCTGGATTTAACTCCCTCACCAGCCTCCCCCCATGCACACACAGACTCTTTTACTCAGTCCCTTCTTCCCATCCACTACCTCCCCCTGGCCTCTCGCTCCATGTTGTTGCCGACCAGCTCCTCGGCTCCATCCTCTACAGGTGGCGGTGAGATCGGCATGGCACCCTTCTATAGGGAGGTGGAGCATCCATCATCTCTGTCCCGTGGCAGCAATGGCGGTTTGTGAAATACTAGAACACTCATACCTATTCCCTCTGTTTCATAATATAAGGTGTTTTAGCTTATGTGAAACGAGTGTATCTAGATTCACTCTGAACTTACATGATAGAGTTGATGATGCGGTTAAATTTTTATTCTCGATTACGCAGCTTTGTCATGTGTAGAGTAGTTCTTATCCCGGGTATGCATCCTTTTTTGTAGACTAGGATTCAATAGAAGCTTGTTTTCTAGGCTAGATCCCATAACTAAGAACAGTGGGGATCCGTTCAAAGTTGGTAGTTCGACAGCACAAACTTTTGAACATTTGCATATATTTGTCAATCGACATCATGTAATCAATATTACAACTTGTTGCAGAAGGAGATAGGGGAAGGAGCGAAAAAGAGGATTCTCGATGAAATAGGTTCCAATCCTGTGACTTCTGCTATCCCAGATGACAAGTTAAATCAATAGAATGACATATGTTCTTGTCGTTGCACGTAGATGCTTTCGTTGTAATCTTTGTTTTTCTTGTAACCGCAGAAGCACAAAGTTGAAGAAGACTCTCAGTTTCCTGATGACGGAGTAGAAAATGGATGTTAGATCGCTAGACCTAAGACGCCTCCTTGTTTACCTTCTATGGAGACCGATGCAGTTGCAGCTGCAGCTGGTACTGATGAGCCTGCACTTGCCATCGTCGTGCTAGATGATGGAGGTGGTGGATTGGTTTTACCATCCGCGGAGACTTGTGTGGCTGGAGCTAGAAGTGAAGAGCCTTCAGAGGACATTGTGGTTCTTGATAGTTCACCTATTATGGAGACTCATGATACTGGTGCTGGCGCTGCTGTTGGTGCTGCTGATCCCACTCCCAAAATTATCATGCCACCTGAAGGAGGTGGTGATTTGGGTTTATAATTTGTAGAAACTGTTGCACCTGAAGGTGGTGAACTGTGATGCGAAGCTTTCTTTCTTATGATTTGTATGCTTTTCTCTAGAACCTGTATTATGGAGCCACCTTACGCATTTCTTACACTTACGCATTTCTTACACTTTTACACATGTAATCATAATATTCGGATGCTTGAGTAGTATCGATGCTAAACCAATGCTAGCTGAGCTGCACAAGAATTGGCCTCTGCCACTTGCAGACGTGGTTCCGGGCCCATCTCCTTTTCACAAGCACGGTGAAAAGATGGTTATGTTCCTTTTCTTGCAATGCCATTCTGCTTATGTTATTGATCTGGCAATGTTATGTTGATTTTGTCCCCCAATCCGCATTTATGTCTCTACATACAAACATATTTATTCAGATGACTTGAACAGAAAACAATATCTTCTTTGCATCGACTAACACAAGGAGACATGCAAATATTTATTTATTTTTGAAACAAGGCAAACGATATGCCATTTTAATTGATAGAGAGGGACATGCATTTCATAAATCATCACCTCTAGCATCTTGTTCTACAAAAGGCGTTATTACTAGATCCACAACCTTCTTTTCCTTGGGACGACAATGTCAAGTGAAGGATTTCGAATCTAAATGCAATCCAGTGCAGGTTCATCATGACAACCTCCAGCTACGTCAGTCTCCACAGAAGATACATCAGCGCTATGGCAGACCCTGCTGGAAATGCAAGCTGAAGCTTTTGTTATACTCCTATCAGGACCACAGATAAGGGCCAGAAATTCAAGCTCCGAAATCTAGCGTTACCAAATAGACAAGAGGTTACCCCATCTGGACAATTCATAGATAATTCACAGTGCAATTTGAGCGTCTTACATGATCCTTAGATCTTAGTCCATCCGGTCATTTTATTGGTGGAACGAAATTTGCTGGTACTTTTATTTCTGTGAAGAACCTACAAAACATAGCCACGTCAGACATCTTAATATATCTAACTTTTCTACAGTCTTATATGTGAAGATATCTCTGCATAACACTCACTTCTCAAATTGTCTACGGATATCTTCCCGCTCCTTGGAAATGCAAAGTCGACGTTCTATAGGGTACATCCATCTATATTGTACTGTACCTCTAAGTACTTCCTTGTCAGGTACATCAACAGCCAAATGATCCATCGTATCAAAGAAGGATGGGGAATATATCAGGTCAAAAGCTTGCACAGGATCTCTGCCAAGTCCTTTTTAAGATGTTTTCGAACTCTTCTGTCCAGAGCTTTACTATAGATTTACCTAAAGGACGTACCTACCCAAATCTGCAAGCACCTTGTAAATCTAGATGGTCACAAGTTTTAACTATTTCTAGGAGAGGTAGAGAACAAACCAAAGCCAAGAAGAATGTCCAGTGCCTGAATCTAGCAGGCGAAGCATGGGAATCGCCCACCTGACCGTCGGCCGGTGCGTCTCGTGAAGAACATCGCGACCAATGGTGGTAGGCCGACACTGTTGATAGAAAGGCGTCGAGAAGTTTTTTAAGGCGTGGAGAAGTTTGCGGCCTGGTTCTAATCCGGTGCATCTCCCATAAGAACGGCACAAAATTTGAAGAGACAAGGGCTGATCGCTCGATTGAGGGCGGGCTTAGTAAAGTTTGGGGTCTCGGTGGAAAGTTTTGGTGCGCGTGGGGTGTTTGTCCACAATTTTCACAGAAATATCTGTGAATATTTTATCGGATTTGCCAGTTCTCAAGAGTCACCTCTCTCGCCATTGGGTTTACCTTGCGATTGGTGCAATGTGAGGGTTACACATTTTTTGCAATAGCTTGTAACTAGGAATTTAATGAGTTACAACTACTAGGTTACAACTGAGTATTAGCACAATTAGTAGGGTGACGTCAGCTGATACATTGCAAATGTATCTATAATTTTTGATGCGCCATGCTTGGTTTTATCTACTTTCTTGTGTTTTGTCCACACTTTGGAGTACTTTTCATATGATTTCTTGGACTAACCTATTAACAAGAGCCACAGTGCCAACTGCCTGTTTTCTGCTGGTTTTGGTTCTAGGAAAGTCAGCAAATGAATATTCTCGGAATTGGACGGGACAAAAGCCAAAGTGCCTATTTTTCCAGAAGACTCCAGGAGCCAGAATACGAGACGGAGGAGAGCCAGGGGCTGGCCACACCACCCCTAGGTGCGGGTTGGGCCTGGCTGCACGAGAGCATGGTGTGGTGGCCCCAGGCACCCCCTCCGGTCTCCCTCTTCGCCTATAAGAAGCCTTCTAACCTAAAAACTTCGGGGGGTTTGACGTTTTTCCAGAAGGAGTTCTGCTCCACCGCCACCACCAGATTCCACGAAACAGCACCAGAAACTCCGTTCTGGCACCCTGCCGGGACGGGGAATTGGAGGAGATCATCGCCATCATCATCACCATCGCTTCTCCATCGACCATCCATGTTTCCCCCATCTATGAGTGAGTAATCCCCCGCTATAGTCTATGGGGATGGTAGGGATTGGATGAGATTGTTCATGTAATGGCATCAGATTGTTAGGGCATAGTGCCTAGTATCTCTTATTAGTGCTTTATGACTTTGTTGCGACTTATTGTGCTTAATGCTTGTCACTAGGGCCCGAGTGCCATGATTTCAGGTCTAAACTTATTATTGATTCATGATGATAGTATTGTTTTGGGTCTTATCTGCAAGTTGTATACACACGTCATTGTCCAGAACCTATGGCCCCGAAGTGACAGAAATCGGGATAACCGGGAGGGAAAGGCTTTGATGTGAGGATCACATGTGTTCACGGAGTGTTAATGCTTTGCTCCGGTGCTCTATTAAAAGGAGCACCTTAGTTGCCAGTAGTTCCCTAGAGGCCCCGCTGCAAACGGGCTGGCAGGACAAAAGATGTTGTGCAAGTTCTCATTGCAAGCACGTATGACTATATATGGAACACATACCTAGGATTGTCTAGTACTTGGGTGCTTTATCTTATTTATCTGCAATTGCCCTATGTTCTGATTGCTATATGAATTGTCTTGTCCATGCAACGCCCGTCCATCCATCCCTATGCCTACCGCACTCGAATCCCATTGGTGACTGCTTTTGTTACTACTGTCTTTGCTTTACTAGTGCTGTTACTTTACTATTCCTACTACAAAACTGTTGCTACTGATAAACTGATAAACTTTACTATTCCTACTGTCTTTAGCTCCCCTTGTGTCGAATCAATAAATTGGGTTTCACTTCCCTCGAAAATACTGCGATACACCCCCTATACTTGTGGGTCATCAAGCCTATTTTCTGGCGCCGTTGCCGGGGAGCATAGCTTTATTTATCAAGTCCACTTGGAATCACTATTGTTCAAGCTAAGTTTATTTCTTCCTTGTTTGTTTCTTTCTTTATTGAAAATACAAAAAAATTAGTTCCTACTCTAGTTGTTATTTTCGTTGGTCTGTTATTGTCTTGCTTTATCATGCTTGTTGTCAATGGTTGGTTTCTTTGAAACTGAAGCTTATTGGCACGGTGGGTTCACGGAAGATCAAAAATATTATTATAAGGAACACCGCTTGTCACAAAAAGGGAAACACTTATGGGAACAAATTGATAGATTGTATACCATTGCTAGAAACGTGTTCTCTATTTATAATGCTACTTATTGTTGTGAGGAATCTCGTTGCAGAAAGAGGTATAAACACCTCCCTTTTCAATGTGAGTATAATGATAATGATACCATATCTTCCTATGCTAAAGGAATTTATGAATTTTATGATGCGGAACAAATTGAAGAATTTATTGCTTGGAAGGGTGCTTTTGAACTTGCTAGTTTGCTTGAAAATATTGATGATTCACCATATAAGTATGAGGTTTATGGTATACTTAAATTTTGCTTTGACAATTACAAGGATGAAAATAGCCATATCCTTGAATATTTTAATAGATGCTTTCCACAAATGGAAGAGACTAATGCCTTGCAGGACCCTATGGAAGAGACTAATGCCTTGCATGATCCTATGGAAGAAGAAATTGATGAACCTGAAATCTCATTAGATGAAAAAGAGGAGGAGAGTGATGAACAAAAGGAGGAAGAATGGATTAGCTACCCATGCCTACCTTCTAATGAGAGTAACTCTTTATCTCTTACATTATTTGATTGTCCTCCATGCTTACTAAAGGAGGATGAATGTTATGTTCCCAAGGTTTCTTTTGAAGATGTTTATGATAAAGCTCTAGTGCTTGTAGATCATGAAGAGCATGCTTTAGGTGATAGTTATATTATTGATTTTATTCATGAGGCTACTGAAAATTATTATGAGAGAGGAAAATATGGTTGTAGAAGTTTTCATGGTATTGAAACACCTCTCTATGTGCTGAAAGTTTTGAAGTTACCCTTGTTTTATCTTCCTATGCCTGCCACTTTGTTCCTTGCGAATTTATTTGCATACACGATTCCTATGCATAGGAAGTGGGTTAGACTTAAATGTGTTTTGAATTTACTTCTTGATGCTCTCTTTTACTTCAAATCATATTTCTTATGAGAGCATCCTCTCAAACTTTTTATGCCTGAAGATGATATTATGTCTATTATTCTTGGGAGACCTTTTCTTAAATGCTGCAGGAGCTGTTATTAATTATAATCAAGGGAAGGTGACCTTCAATGTTAATGACAAGGAACATATTGTCTATTTCCCCAAGAAGATTGAAAGGACTTATGGCTTGAATTCAATTGAACATGTTCAGGGCATTCAAGTTGGAGAAATATATTGTCCCATACCAAGAGAAAAATTTGAAATTATTATGATTGGGACCATTGCTATCAAGGTTGAGGTAACATAATCATTAGTGGAATACAAAGTTTTGTCTCATATGAAATTGTTTTGGTAACAATACCTGATCAACCTTGTTAACAGAAGGATTTCATTGAACAAAACAATGTTTTCACCATGATTATCTCCGTTTACTTCTATTCTATCCATTTTTGTTTTTGCTTTTGCCTAACTTAAAGGCGTTAAAGAAAAGTACTTATTGGGAGATAACCCAAAAGTTTTAGATGGGTCTTGGAAGTTATTACTTCAGTAATAACTGCTCCTTATACTTTTTATTTGCTTTTTGTGTCAAGAGTAACCTCTAATGAGAGAGAAGTAATGATTGGGAAAGTTGCTGTCCCGAAACAGATTTTTGTGCTTCACCGTAAAACTTCGTGAGAGAGATCTGTATGTCGGATTGAGCTGTAATTTTTTGTGCTTCTGCCCCAGGTTGTTATATAACTTTAGTTAGTTCAACACTTTTTGATTTGAGCAACAAACAGTCTTCGAAAAAATTCGTATTTACCTGCTGGTCTGTTTTGAAAGATTTCTGCCATTTTCTGCATTTGCTTCTTATTGGTTTCTTTTTGAGTTCTTTTGGGGAATTGCTATTTTTGAGGGAAGTGCTACAGTATCTAGTGTTCTAATGGAAGTTTATTTGGTGTTATAACTGAACTCTTAAGACTTATTTATCTTGAGTGCACTAATGTTGCTAATAAAGATTGTGTGAAGTTTTGTATGAAGGAATAATTTTAGTTGTATGGAAGGAATGAGTAATGAGATGAAGGATGGACTAAAGCTCAAGCTTGGGGATGCCACGCGTGTCACCCAAAGAAATCTCCAAGAAGTACAAGTGTCAAAGCTTGGGGATGCCCAAGGCATCCCCTTCTTCATCAATAAAAATCCCAGGTTTGTTCCAAACACTTCATTTTTATTGTTTCATGCACAGTTGTGTTTTTTCTTGGAGCGTCTTCTTTTTTGTTTTCATTTTGGTTTTAGTTTTCTTGGTTTGCTTAGTTTTCTGAATAAATTGGTTGGACCCCCTCTTTCTTATATTTGATTTGCAAATAGTTTGGTTTGGTTTGGAAAAGAGTAGGAAAGTTCATGCCTATGTGGTAAAAAGAGCTTGTTTTTGACTGTGGCTATGCTTTGTCATGCCATGCTTGATATTGTTTTGGCTTTATGCTTAGTATTATTTGCTGTAGCATGACTTGTTATAAACAATTGAGATTGCTTAATGTGCCTTGGATGAATCATGCGTTGTTTTAGCATATTAAAGCATAGTATAGTGGTATTCTCCTTTGATGCTTTATTTGGGTTGACTTGGCGCATGCTCACACCATGTTATGACTATCCAAAGTCACCATAGCCTTTATGATCCTTTAGTTTTCAACTTGTAGTATAACTTTATGTTTTGATCAATCATGTTTTATCGCTCTGCATGATTATGGCCATTATTGCTCTCTTAGTTTGTCGCTCCCAGTCTTTTGCTAGCCTCCACAACAAATTATGAGTTCCACTCATGCATCCAACTCCCTAAACCAAGTTATTCCAAAGAGTCCACCATACCTACCTACTAGCTTATGCTATTCCAAGTATATTCATGCTTTTGTTTACCTTCCACTTGTTCTGAGAAAACTAGTGATTAAAGCTCTCACGAACTTAATGGCACACTTTACTTTTTGCCTCTAATAAACTTGAACCATTGGGTCCTTCATTGTTGTGTATATGCTTGCGCTTTATAAGTTGAAATTAGCATAACCATGTTTCATGGGGAACGCTTTCAACATTGCACTTGTACTTTGTACCCCGTTCATATTATGTTCTTTTGCTTACGGATCCCGACGGTGTGAAATAAAAGTGGAACTTGTAAGATCATGGAGTTTGTATGTGTGTTAGAGAAACGCTTGGGCCGCTAGCCTAAGCCATGCCTAATCATGGTGGAAACTTGCAGCATCACCATAATGAGCACTCTATGAAGCATGCTCAATAAAAACCTATGCAAATAGCAAATAAAAAGATCGCTAAGATGCTCATTGTCTGCTTGCCTTGTCATTTTGATTATGGGAAAGCTCCTGTATCATGTGCAAGGGGTACCCCCTTGGCGGTTCTTAATGATACACATGTACTTACAATGACAAGAGCTTAGTCCTCACTGAAGTTGAGTAGCATGAGGATCGGTCTTCGTAAGTAAGGGGCATGAGATTTCGGTTTATAACTTGTCAAGCATATCCTCTTAGTTGTGTCACTTTAACCTTAATCACTTCAAGATGCTTATGATAGGGGCAATGAGAGTTGAAAGCTATAAGTACCATAATTTTTGGAAGCTCTTTATGAGACTCTAATCCCTACTTCCTTTTACAAAACGCCTTTCTTCCACCATTATATTGAGTCTCCATCTTCTATCTTTATGCACCTACTTTGAGAGCATAGTGGCCATTCTTAGTTCTATGTGCATTGTCCCAAGACTAGTTGATTGATGCATACTTTGATATTGCTTGTTTTAAACTATTGTATCTAGTCACTCTTATGAACTTTGAAGGTGTCCTATGCATTTATATTTGCTACTCTATTGAGGGACAAGCTGAATACTATTATGCTATGTTTTCTTTATGTGAAACAAACAAACGCCTTGCAAAGCATTGTTATTCATGAATCTTTTGTTTGTGCCTTTTCATGTTACATCATAGTTTCTTTGTGTTATTGCTAGAACTTTGTCTTTCATGTTATGATTGAAGTGCTATGATCCCAGCTTTGAATGTTTACAAATACTTTGGTCAAGCCTTTGATGGTGCAGGTCACCTCAAAAATTATGCTTTCTTTTTATCACTTACCTACTCGAGGACTCAGGTGAGTTAAGCTTAGATGTTGATACATTGCAAATGTATCTATAATTTTTGATGCTCCATGCTTGATTTTATCTACTTTCTTGTGTTTTGTCCACACTTTGGAGTACTTTTCATATGATTTCTTGGACTAACCTATTAACAAGAGCCACAAAGCTGCTGCCTGCTTTTCTCGCTATTTTGGTTCCGTGAAAGTCGAAAATGAATATTCTCGAATTGGACAGACAAAAGCCAAAGTGCCTATTTTTCAGAAGACTCTGAGCCGTATCACGAGATTTGAGGAGAGCCAAGGGCTGGCCACACCACCCCTAGGCGCGGGCTGGGCCTGGCCGCGCCAGGGCATGGTGTGGTGGCCCCAGGCACCCCCTCGGTCTCCCTCTTCGCCTATAAGAAGCCTTCTGACCTAAAAACTTTGGGGTTCGATTTTTTCCAGAAGGAGTTCCATTCACGCCACCACCAGATTCCACTTAACGAACTGTAAACTCCGCTCTTGCACTCGCCAGACGGGAATTGGAGGAGATCATCGCCATCATCATCATCGTCGCTTCTCCATCGACCATCCATGTTTCCCCCATTTATGAGTGAGTAATCCCCCGCTATAGGCTATGGGGATGGTAGGGATTGGATGAGATTGTTCATGTAATGGCATCAGATTGTTAGGGCATAGTGCCTAGTATCTCTTATTAGTGCTTTATGACTTTGTTGCGACTTGTTGTGCTTAATGCTTGTCACTAGGGCCCGAGTGCCATGATTTCAGATCTAAACTTATTATTGATTCATGATGATAGTATTGTTTTGGGTCTTATCTGCAAGTTGTATACACACGTTGTTGTCCGGAACCTATGGCCCCGAAGTGACAGAAATCGGGATAACCGGAAGGGAAAGGCTTTGATGTGAGGATCACATGTGTTCACGGAGTGTTAATGCTTTGCTCCGGTGCTCTATTAAAAGGAGCACCTTAATTTCCAGTAGTTCCCTAGAGGCCCCGCTGCAAACGGGCTGGCAGGACAAAAGATGTTGTGCAAGTTCTCATTGCGAGCACGTATGACTATATATGGAATACATGCCTAGGATTTTCTAGTACTTGGGTGCTTTATCTTATTTATCTGCAATTACCCTATGTTCTGATTGCTATGTGAATTGTCTTGTCCATGTAACACCCGTCCATCCATCCCTATGCCTACCGCACTCGAATCCCATTGGTGACTGCTTTTGTTACTACTGTCTTTGCTTTACTACTGCTGTTACTTTACTATTCCTACTACAAAACGGTTGCTACTGATAAACTGCTGTGAGCAAGATTGTTTCCAGGTGCAGGTGAATTGACAACTCAGTTGTTAAGGCTGATAAATATTCTTTGGCTTCCCTTGTGTCGAATCAATAAATTGGGTTTCACTTCCCTCGAAAATACTGCGATACACCCCCTATACTTGTGGGTCATCATCAGCTCCTTAACATAATAAGTTCTCAGGCGCCTGGGATCTAGGCGCTCATATTTTATACCTTTTTTCCCTTGTTGATGGCTTTGTTTCGAATCCGGCCGAGCCCCAACACGTACCTTGGGATTTTAACTATCGATCCCAAGAAATTAGCCCATCCAGCCTCATTGTAGCCCAAGACCTTCTAACTCGGCCATGTTTTGGTCATTCGGCCATGCAAATAGTCCAGTTAGATTGGGCAAGAGCCCATGAAAAATAGCCAATCAATCCCAGCTTGGCCCATTTTTCTTAAATTTGGCCTTTTTTGGACACCGTCCACCCACCCCTAAAAAAACTCTGCCTATCCATGTTTTAAGTACTATCTACTACATTATTTATACTTAACATTTTTTAGTTGGGCTGCTAGCAATCACGCGTAGCAGATGGACAAGCAATTTTTTAAGAAGAAAAATAAATAAGTTATATACGATGTTAGTATACATTTTTATGTTTTATAAAAGGATAACAATTTTCTTCTGCAGTGGCAATGCATGCAGTTTATCTGTAACAATATTTTAGTACTGAGAGGCTGACATGGCTGACCCACCTGCCTGCAGCTAGTGCCCACCAACCTTGCCATACAAGAGATCAAGTTTAACAAGCGGGTTTAAAAAGTACTTGTACAATAGTCTTGACCGGAAAAAAGAAGACCAAGATCGACACGTTTCTTATCGAGAGAGGCTGACACGTGGGCCCTAGCAGCACGACCATACACGCATGCCGCATGGAACAACGTTACCAAGGTCAAACCAGCAGACGCGACCAAAAAAATGTCCAACCTACACACGTTTCATCTACATAGGTGGCTGACATGTGGACCCAGCAGGGAGACATTATACAGGTGTTATATCGAGCAATGTTGCCAAGTTCCAAACAGGGAGGCGTGAGAGAAGAAAAAAAGTCTAGCATGCACACGTTTCTGCACAAAGGAGGCTGACATAAGGTACCCACCAGCCTGAATAAACGGCTGATGTAGCGAGCAAAGCTATCAAGTTCGGAACACGAAGGCGCGATAGAGGGTAAAAACTCCATCATACACACGTTTCTTCTAATGAGAGGATGACATGTGAGGCCCAACAGCATGATTAAATAGTAGATGCATCGAACAACGATATCAAGTTCGGAACAGGGTAGCGCGAGCAAAGGAAAAAATCCACCATACATACGTTTCTTCTAATGAGAGGATGACATGTGGGGCTCAAGAGGTTGATTAAACGGTAGATGCGTCGAGCAGCGCTATAAACTCGGAACAGGGTAGCACTAGCGAAGTAAAAAATTCCATCATACACATGTTTCTTCTAATGAGATGATGACATGTGGGGCCCAGCAGCGTGATTAAACGGTAGATGCATCGAACAGCGCTATCATGTTCAGAACAGGGTAGCACGAGCGAAGGAAAAAAAATCCACCATACACACGTTTTGTCTAATGAGAGGATGACATGTGGGGCTCAGGAGGTTGGTTAAACGGTAGATGCGTTGAGTAGCGCTATCAACTCGGAACGGGGTAGCGCCAGCGAAGGAAAAAATTCCATCATACACACGTTTCTTATAATGAGAGGATGACATGTGGGCCCCATGAGGTTGATTAGACGGTAGATGCATCGAGCAGCGCTATCAACTTCGGAACAGGGTAGCACGTGAAGGGTTTCGCGGCATAGTAAATCAAAATTTTCTACGGAAGCGAACAGAGGGAAAGCCAAGATCTAATCTAGGAGATGCAAACAACAAGAGAGATTGGATTAGATCTTCATACCCTTGAAGATTCGACAATGAACGCTCGCCGGAACGTGGGTGATGTAGTCGACTCGCTTCTCCTCCTCGCGATCCGATCCGATCTAGCACCACAAGTGGCGGTGCCCGTGAGATGCACACGCAGCACCTCGACGCCTCCTCCTTCCTTGGACCAGCAAGTATGGTGGAGAGATGGATTGGATCTACAACACGACGGCGTGGTGTATTTAGTGGAGAATTTCAAGCAGGCTTCGCCAAAACAAATGGGAGGGAGAGAGGAAGGCAGCAGGGCTACTAGGGCTTGGAGAGAGATGTGTAAGGGGAAGGGGGCGCACCAGCCCTCTATATATAGAGGGGGAGGGGCGGCCAGCCCTAGCCCCTCCTCCAAGCCTATCTCTAGTTTAAACGATTTAAACTCTCCCCTTATCTAGAAATTCTATCCCGAGATTTAAACGAGTTAAATCTCTCTAGAATCGGTTGGGCCCTATGGGGCCTTGTGCCCCTGGCCCAATGCGGCCAGGACACTCCCTCATAGGCCCATGCCCCCTCCCAGAAGGTGGGACCATGTTGGCCCCCTTCCGGAAGGTTCTAGAAGCTTCCGCATAATACCGATTAATCCGAACAATTCAACTCCAAAACTGCACCGCCTTATATGAATCTTATTCTCCTGACCATTCCGAACCTCTCGTGATGTCCCGGATCCCATCCGAGACCAACAAAATTCATAAACCAATTATCCAATTTATCCTAGCCGAGACACGTTATGTGTGACCGCTGGTTCGAGAATATGCGTATGATCTTCTATCAATAATCAACAGCGGGTCCGGCACCCATATTGACTCCCACACATTCATCGATGATCATATCGGATGAACCACGATGCCGGATTCAATCAATCCCATATATATATTCCTTCGTCTCGCGATATTTTACTTGCCCGAGATTCGATCGCCGATCGCCATACCTATTTCAATCTCGCTCACGAAGTACTTTACTCGCTTCAGAATCCGATATCACTTTGTGATTAACTCCTTAACCACATGCTTGCAAGGTGTTGATATCGACACGAAAGTGGGCCCAAGTATATCTCTCCGACTTGGGAGGGACAAATCCCATCTCGATACATACAACCCAACAGATACTTTCCGACACCGAGAGACACATTTATGATCACCCTCTCATAGGATGACGCTTGATGACCTCAAAGCTTTCTTCCGATACAGGAGTTGTATTATCTCATGGTCTAAGGAATACAATATTTGACATAAGAAAAACTTCGCAAAGACGAACACGATGACACGATCTAATTGCTTCGCTTAGTTTGGGTCTATCCACCATATCGTTCTCCAATGATATGATCTCATTATCAATTGACAACTCATGTCTATGGTTAGGAAACCTTAACCATCATTGATCACTGAGCTAGTCCATAGAGGCGCATTAGGGACACGGTGTTGTTCACAAACCACACAAGTATTAAAGTTTCCGCTTAATACAATTCTAGCATGGAATATAAACTTTATCATGAACAAGAATTATAATAATAACATCTTTATTATTGCCTCTAGGGCATAATTCCAACAGTCTCCCACTTGCACTAGAGTCAATAATCTAGTTTACATCCCGCAACAATCTCACACCCATGGCAATCGAGGTGCCGATCATGTTTTACACGTGGAAGAGGTTTAGTCAATGGATCTCGCGACATTCAGATCTGTATGTACTTTGCTAATCTTCGATCTCCATCCGCTATATAATCTCGGATTATATGAAACTTGCGTTGATATGCTTGGTCTTTGGATGATATCTTGGTTCCTTAGCGAGTGCTATGGCGCCAGTTGTCACATTAATATCTCCAAGGGTCCAAGGCACTTGGAACCAAGCCAAGCTCAGTGAAGAAGTTTCTGATCAAAACTCCATAACTTGACGCTTCTGCAGCAGACATGTAATCCGCTACTACTGTAGATCACGCGATCACGCTTAGCTTGCAGCTTCTCCAGCTCACAGCACCTCCATTCAAAATATAAACGTATCATGTCTGAGATTTACAATCATCCTTGTAGGAGTCGAAACTAGCATCGACGTAACCTATTACGACGAGCTGTTCATCACCCCAATAGACAAAGAACATTAATTTAGTCATATTTAGGTACCTTAGGATGTTCTTCACGGCTGTCCAAAGGTTCCACTCGATCACTTTGATATCTCGTCAAACTAAGAGCATTGGACACATCCGTCTAGTACACAGCATGGCATACATGATGGAACCTATGGCCGAGGCATAAGGCACTTTGCTCATAGCTTCCCTATCATTTACCGTAGCTGGACACTGAGCCTTGCTCAATATCTTACCTGACAACATAGGCACTGAACCTTTCAATGCCTTATCCATTCTGAACCTTTTCAGAACTTTGTCTAGGTATGTACTCTGGCTTAAAGCTATCAGGCGTCTTTGTCTATCTCTATAGATTTTGATGCCCAATATATAAGCAGCTTCACCTAGGTATTTCATTGAAAAACACTTGTTCAAATAACTCTTCACATCGTTAAGCATGTTGATGTCATTTCCAATAATCAATATGTCATCCACATATAGTACCAGAAACGTCAACGAGCTCCCACTCACTTTCTTGTAGATGCAAGCTTCGTAGCAATTTGGAACAAATTCAAAGCTCTTGATCACTTGATCAAAACGAAGGTTCCAACTCCGAGATGCTTGCTTCAGTCCATAAATGGAACGCTGAAGTTTGCATACTTTATCAACATCCTTAGGATCGACAAAACCTTCGGGTTGCATCATATACAACTCTTCATCAATGTTGCCATTGAGGAAAGCAGTCTTGACATCCATTTGCCATATTTCATAATCATGAAACGCAGCAATTGCTAATAAAATCCGAATGGACTTAAACATCGCTACGGGAGAGAAAGTCTCATCGTAGTCAACACCTTGAACTTGTCGAAAACCTTTCGCAACAAGCCGTGCTTTATAGACGGTAACATTACCATCCGCCCGCTTTTCTTCTTGAAGATCCATTTGCACTCAACGGCCTTTGGTCGCCAGAGGGTCCACCAAAGTCCATACTTGGTTTTCGCCATGGATCCCAATTCGATTTCATGGCTTCTAGCCATTTCTCGTAGTCCGGGCTCATCATCGCCTCATAGTTCGTAGGTTCACCGCCTTCTACTAACAAGACAAATAAGACAGGTTGCCGCATTCACTCAGAGGGGCACGCGACCTTGTCGACCGCGACGCTCAAGAGCAAGATCGTCCAAGCTTCATGATCCTTGTCATTAGCTTCCTCTATTGTTGGTGCAGCAAACTGGAACAATTTCAGGTGCTGTGCTACTCTCCAATTCAAGAGAAGGTTCAATAACCTCGTCTAGCTCTACTTTCCTCCCACTCACTTCTTTCGAGAGAAACTCCTTCTCAAGAAAGGAACCGCTTCTTGCATAAACACTTTGCCTTCGGTTCTGCGGATAGAAGGTATACCCAATAGTTTCCTTAGGGTATCCTATGAAGACGATTCGCTTTGGGTTTGAGCTTGTCCGCATCAACTTCTTGACGAAGCTTCGCATCCCCAAACTTTAAGAAACGACAACTTAGGTTTAGCACCAAACCATACTTCATACGGTGTCGCCTCAACGGATTTAGATGGAGCCCTATTTAAAGTGAATGCAGCGTTTCTAATGCATAACCCCAAAATGATAACGGCAAATCAGTAAGAGACATCATCGATCGGACCATATCTAACGTGGTTCGATTCCGCTCGTACACACCATTGCGCTGTGGTGTTCCGGTATGGAGTTGTGAAACGATTCCACTTGCTTTGAGATGCGTGAGAAAATCATAACTCAAATATTCACCCCACGATCGGATCGTAGAAACTTAATCTTTCCATTTATGGTTCTCCACTTCATTCTGAAATTCTTTGAACTTTTCAAACGCTTTCAGATTTATGTTTCATTAAATAGATATACCCATATCTACTTAAGTCATCGGTAAAAGTGAGAAAATAGCGATATCCACCGTGCCGAAACACTCATCGGTCCGCATACATCAAGATGTATGATTTCCAACAAGTCTGCTGTTCGCCCATCATACCGAGAACGAGGTTTTGATCATCTTGCCCATGAGGCATGGTTCGCATGTGTCAAATGATTCAAAATCAAGAGACTCCAAAAGTCCATCGAATGGAGTTTCTTCATGCACTTTACACCAATATGACCTAGACGACAAAGGCACAAATAAGTAGTATTATCACTATCTACTTTGCATCTCTTAGCCTCAATGTTATGGATGTGTGTTTCATCCCTTTCGAGATTTAGAAGAAATAAACCACTCACAAGAGGTGCATGACCATAAAAGATGTTACTCATATAAATAGAACAACCATTATTCTCCGATTTAAATGAATAACCGCCTTGCAATAAACACGATCCGTAAATAATGTTCATGCTCAACGCAGCACATAATAACATTTATTAAGGTTTAAAACTAATCCCAAGGTAAAACTAAGGAGAGCGTACGACGGCCATCACATCAACTCTTGATCCGCTGTTAACGCCAGCATCGTCACCTCATCCTCGCAAGCCGCCGCTCATTCCGCAGCTCCTGTTTCGAGTTACAAATATTAGCAACTGAACCAGTATCAAATACCTAGGCACTACAACGAGGGCTAGTAAGGAAAACATCAATAACATGTATATCAAATATACCTTTGATGGTGCCAGCCTTCTTGTCCGCTAAGTACTTCGGACAGCTATGCCCAAAGGACCCTTGTCCTGCAATAGAAGCACTCGCTCCGGCTTGGGTCCAGACTGAGCTTCTTCTCAGCAGGGGCATTGCGCTTGCCGCCGCCCTTCTTGAAGGGCTTCTTTGCACCTTTACCTTTCTTAAAGGAGGGCTTGTTGACCATCAACACATGATTATCCTTCTTGATGTCCACCTCCGCAGCCTTCAGCTTTGCGAAGAGCTCGGTGATCGTATCAGTGGAACCAATCTGATTATGAGTCACTACAAAACTTTTGTAGCTGGGAGGGAGTGATTGCAGAACTCACAATCTTGAGCTCCTCGAATCTTGCAGTAGCTTGCTCATATGCTGAGTGTAGCCCGACATCTTAATGGCGTGCTCACTAACGGAACTCCCTTCCTCCATCTTGCAGTTAAAGAACTTCTCGGAGATCTCATATCTCTCAGAACGGGCCTGAGTCTGAAACATGGTTTTCAACTCTTCGAGAATCTCAAAGGGCCCGGGATAGTTTTCAAAATGATTTTGAAGTTCCGGTTCCATAGCAAACAACATGGTGCTCTTAATCACACCATAATCATCTTTGCGATCGATAGACAGCTTTCTCATCAGCCGCGCAGCTTGCGTAGGGCGCCACCTAACGCTTTCTCAAGGACATAGTCCTTTGACCGCCAGAGAGAATGATTCTCAAATTGCGTAACCAATTGGTGAAGTTAGACCCATTGTTCTAAGCTTTTCTTTCTCAGCAAAAAGTTGAAGTTGAAGTTGACTTAGCCATGTGATCTACAATATTTGCAAGTACAAATTAGACTATGTTCATGATAACTAGTTCAACTTTTAATCAAATTACTAGATGAACTCCCACTAAATTCAACATCCCTCAAGTTGTTTAGTGAACACGATCCAAATTCACCACACCTAATCCGATCTTCACGAGAAGAGATGTGGTTTCAATGGTGGACAACGAAGTGTCGATCATATCATTCATATGACTCATGCTTAACCTTTCGGTTCTTGTGTTCCGAGGCCATGTCTGTACATGCTAGGCTCGCCAAGCTAGACCCAAGCATTTCCGCGTGTGCAAAACTGGCTTGCACCCGTTGTATGTGAGCGAGAGTCTATAGCACCCGATCATCACGTGATGCTTGGACACGATTTAACTTTCGCAACGGTGCATACTTGGGGAGAACACAGTTTTATCTTGATCTTTATGAGGAATCATCTTATAATGCTACCGTCATGATCTAAGCATAATAAGCTACATAAAAGGATAAACATCACATGCATATAACTTTATGTGACATGGTATAGCCAATCTTCAAGAATGATCTCCATCTTGTGCTCCGCATGATCTCCATCACTTCACCATGATTGCCTCCACCACCAATAGCAACTACAACTATTGCTAACTACTTAGCGATAAAGTAAAGCTATTACATGGCGTATAAGAAGTTGACTCGCGGGTCATACACAATTATAAAGACAACCATATTCTCGCCGTTGTGTACTCATCGACATGCAAGTCGTGAAACATTACAAAACATGATCATCGACACATTATACACATCACATCTTGGGCCATACCATATCACGTAAAACACTCGCAAAAACAAGTTAGATGCCTCTACTTTGTTGTTGCATGTTTTACGTGGCTTATGGGAGTAGATGCTAAGAACGATTCTTACCTACGGAAAGCCACAACGGTGATATTATGGTTGCCGAACTCCCGTGTTAATCCCATGACAACTATAGTGAGAGAAACCGACATCCACCACCGCATGTGTGGAACAAGCCACACGTCAAGTGCGGAGCCGGTCTCGCTAACGACGCCGCGTAAGGATGGCCTGACCGCTTCAATATCACTATCCCGCCATAAGAAGAACACAAACAAGAGGCTTGCAACAGAAAACATCAACGCGCCTCGAACAACCATGTTATGCTCTACTCGTGAATCACATCTACGCATAGATCTAGCTCGATACCACCAAGGGTTTCAGCATAGTAAATCAAAATTTTCTACGGAACCCGAGTAGGGAAAGCCAAGATCTAATCTAGGAGATGCAAACAACGAGAGATTGGATTAGATCTTCATACCCTTGAAGATTCGCTGCAATGAACGTTTAACGGAACGTGGGTGATGTAGTCGCACTCGCTTCTCCTCCTCGCGATCCGATCCGATCTAGCACCACAAGTGGCGGTGCCTCCGTGAGATGCACGCAGCACCTCGACGCCTCCTCCTTCCTTGGACCAGCAAGTATGGTGGAGAGATGGATTGGATCTACAACACGGCGTGGTGTATTTGGTGGAGAATTTCTGCAGGCTTCACCGCAAACAGTCGGGAGGGAGAGAGAGGAAGGCAGGCTACTAGGGCTTGGAGGAGATGTGTAGGGGAGGCGCACCAGCCCTCTATATATAGAGGGGAGGAGGCCAGCCCTAGCCCTCCTCCAAGCCTATCTCTAGTTTAAACGATTTAAACTCTCCCTTATCTAGAAATTCTATCCGAGATTTAAACGAGTTAAATCTCTAGAATCGGCTGGGCCCTATGGGGCCTTGTGCCCTGGCCCAATGCGCCAGGACACTCCCTCATAGGCCCATGACCCTCCCGGAAGGTGGGACCACGTTGGCCCCTTCCGAAGGTTCTAGAAGCTTCCGTACAATACCGATTAATCCTAACAATTCAACTCCAAAAACTGCCTTATATGAATCTTATTCTCCGGACCATTCCGGAACCTCTCGTGATGTCCCGGATACCATCCGAGACTCCGAACAAAAATTCATAAACCAATTATCCAATCTATCCTAGCGTCGAGACAAGTTAAGTGTGTGACCCTGCGGGTTCGAGAATATGCAGACATGATCTTCTATCAATAATCAACAGCGGGGTCTGGTCGCCCATATTGACTCCCACACATTCATTGATGATCATATCGGATGAACCACGATGCCAGGATTCAATCAATCCCATATATATATTCCCTTCGTCTCGTGATATTTTACTTGCCCGAGATTCGATCGTCGGTATCGTCATACCTAGTTCAATCTCGTTCACAAAGAAGTACTTTACTCGTTCCGTAATCCGATATCACTTTGTGATTAACTCCTTAACCACATGCTTGCAAGCGGTGTTGATATCGATTACCGAGTGGGCCCGAAGTATATCTCTCCGACTTGGGAGGGACAAATCCCATCTCGATACATACAACCCAACAGATACTTTCCGATTACCTGAGAGACACCTTTATGATCACCCTCTCATAGGATGACGTTTGATGACCTCAAAGCTTTCTTCCGATACCAGGGAGTTGTATTATCTCATGGTCTAAGGAATACAATATTTGACATAAGAAAAACTTCGCAAAGACGAACACGATGACACGATCTAATTGCTTCGCTTAGTTTGGGTCTATCCACCATATTGTTCTCCAATGATATGATCTCATTATCAATTGACAACTCATGTCTATGGTTAGGAAACCTTAACCATCATTGATCAATGAGCTAGTCCATAGAGGCGTACTAGGGACACGGTGTTGTTCACAAACCACACAAGTATTAAAGTTTCCGCTTAATACAATTCTAGCATGGAATATAAACTTTATCATGAACAAGAATTATAATAATAACATCTTTATTATTGCCTCTAGGGCATAATTCCAACAGCACGAGCGAAGGAAAAAATTCCATCATACACACGATCCTTCTAATAAGAGGCTGACATGTGGGACCTTGCAGCCTCACTAAACGGTAGACGCCTCGAGCAACGTTATCGAGTTCAAATCAGGGAGGCGTGACCGAAAAGTATGGTCTGCTAGAGACACTGACGTCCGGGACCCACACGCCTCAAAAGACTTTGGCGAGTCAACATTGTGCAAGGAAACGAAAATCTTGCTTCTGCCACGCGTTAGCTGAGCTTCCTCCACAGTTTTAGCAGATCTGTCATAGTAGAGGGCCGCGAAACCAGAAAAAAAAGTTTTCCAACGGCCACGGCCGAGCTGAGAATTTCATCACGGAAGACGCGCCTTCTATGATGACCGTCGGGCCAATTCGTTGCGGAAGGAAACTTTTCTTGTAGTGTGAACTGCTGAGTTCTAGCGCTTGCTGGACTCATACAAAGACCTTCATGCCAGATACGACAAGTTGTTGGTTGATCACCAGAAGAATGGTAACTTTCTTTGCTCAAGACCTTTTTTTCTTTTTGTTCCTTCGAGTTACTCGCTATTTGTATTGACTTGTCATCCAAACCATGCAGCTGAGGTTGAGGCTGAATATTTCATCATGCGCAAGAATTTGGCTGAGATCCAAGATAACTTGTCTTGTTCCTTTAGCCATTGCGTGCTCTTTCCCTGACTCGGTAGATATTTATACCTCGGCTCAGCCGGGTTAATTCATTATTTGCTGTTGCACTTGAAGATAGAGTGCCCATCCTTGACATGATGACTCATTTTCTCGAACAAGCAGGGAAGCACCAGGCTGAATTGAAAAATAAGGATGATTAGATAGCTCAGCTGTGCCGCAAGGACTCGGAGATTACTCGGTTGAATGCCAAAATCCAAAGGCTCAAGGATCTTCACAAATCCAAGCTAGAGAAGGCTGATCAGGAGTTCACCGAGGAAAAGGAGCGCTTGGCCACTCAAATCTCCAAGGATAAGGACTTGCTGCAGGAAGTCGACGTAAAAATTACGTCGGTGACCTCTGAATATGAGAAACTCCAGGCCAGCAACGCGAACGTATATGTCGAGCTTACTCGCATCCTTTTCCAGATTTCTCGTGAGTTCCCTTCCTCTTTTCCATTCTTATCTCTCTAGATTAAGTATTCTTGCTCATTGACATCCCTCGTTCTATTCTCAGGCAAGTTCCTAGAGGACGACTTTATTGCTTCCGGTGCAGTGGTCAGGTCTCGCCAGCAGCGGGGTATTCCAAAACATCCTGCCGCCGGGTCAATCACTTATGACACGGAGGATCTGCTGGTTAGCCTTGTTGCCCGTCTCGAAATTGTGAAGAATTATGGCACAGACATAATGCCGGCGGCAGTCCGGATGTTCAATGCTCTTTGGTCTGGTGAGCCCACTCCTAAAGGAACCACAACTTTTCTGGCCAAGCTTAGGGAGTGCGAGACCCAAGTCCACCTGTGGCGGGAATCTGCTGCTCGAGCCGGAGCTGACACAGCGCTGCAGTTTGCTCTCTCTTGGTATGAAGAGCTTGATCTTAATCTTCTTGAGCGCTTGCGCATCGGGTCAAAGTGGTCCAATGACCTGGCGTGCATTGCACAGCGTAAGGCTCGCGCCAACAAGTTCATCCAGTATGCCTTCTGCCACGCTTGGAACGAGGGACCGAGTTATCTTGATGTAATTGACGATGCCTACATTTCTGATGGCACGGAGGACAAGGCCTCCAAACTCGGCGACGATGTCAAAGATCCAGAAGACGAGGAGGCCAATCCCAAAGATGAGGTCTAGGCTAGCGCCCCGCCCACAGATTCCGAAGTACCTCCTCCCTCGACCATTGACTTGGATCCTGCTGCTTCCCCTTGAGATTGAAAAACACTTAACAATATTCGTCAGATCCCTGGTATGTCAGGTGAAGTTGTAATTAAGCACAATGATTTGGTTTGCTACATTTAGTCTCGTTTGCTACTAAGTTACTTATGTCGGATTAACATGGATGAAGTCCCCGAGTTTCCTTTTCTTGTTCCTCCAATTTTATGACTCGGCTTGCGTCTACCTTGGTTTGGTTTTTGACTTACGAGTCCGAGGTTCAAAAAATTTATTTAACAATACTTGAAACACCAAGATTAGCTCAAAATAATCCGGCGAAAAATAAATGAAGTAAATACAAGGTTAGTCCGAATAACAAACATCGACTCGATTAGTTTCCTTTCCTTAGTCGTTGTTCATGTGCTTTGCCATTCCAAACATGTTCTCTTGCTTGCCATGAAGCCAATTCTTGTTGGACAACAGCAAAGTCGAAGAGTTGCGTTTTTGGTTGTCACACACTACTAATCCGGCTAGGTTATAAGCAATTTAAGCCAGCCGACGTATAAAAACATAAGAATAAGAAAGGCAAGTATTATGGCAATCCCCAAGTTTCTACTAGGGGTGCCGAAGTTTCATTGATAAGCTCATTACCGACATACATACCGACATATGAGTGACTCGGATACATTCACCTCTTTATCAGGTGTAAAAAGGACGAAGTAGTGCTACATTCCATGGACGCTTAGATTCTTCTCCGGATCTTTCCGCATTGTTCTTCTCCTGTGGTGCATCAATAAGATAGTAGGAATCATTGTGCAAGGCTTTGCTTACAATGAAAAGTCCTTCCCATGGGGGGATAACTTATGCATGCCAGCAGTGTGCTGCACCAGCCGGAGTACCAGATCACCTTCCCGGAAGACTCGGGGGTTTACTTTCCGGCTATGATAGCGTCGGAGGTTTTGCTAATATATGGCGGATCTGGACAAGGCCAGTTCTCTCGCTTCTTCCAGCAGATCAACATAATTTTGCTGGGCTTCGCGCACTTCAGCTTCTGTGTATTAGGTGGCCCTTGGAAAATCATGCTCTTTGTCGGCTGGTAATACAGCTTCTACCCCATATACAAGAAAAAATGGCGTATAGCCTGTTGATCGATTCAGAGTTGTTCTTAAACTCCACAGTACCGCTGGTAGTTCTTCTACCCAGCACCCCACTGATCTTTGCAGCGGCTCTATGAGCTGGGGGTTTTATCCTGGACAAGACTAATCCGTTGGATCTTTCCACTTGGCCGTTCGATGCGAGGTCGGTTACAGAAGCAACATCTAGTCGGATCTTCTTCTCTCGGAAGAACCTCGCAAATGCTCCTTCAGCAAAATTTGTGCCATTATCAGTTATGATACTGTGGGGATAGCCATATCTCAAGATTAAGTCCTTGAGGAATGTCACTACTATTGCCCCATCATATTTCCTGATTAGCTTAACTTCGATCCATTTTGTAAATCTGTCCACCATAACTAGGATACGGATCATTCCTCCCTTTTTGGCTTAAATGGTCCTACCATATCTAGGCACCATACCGCAAATGGCCATGTAATGGGAATAGTTTTGAGTTCCGACATTGGCGTGTGGGTTTTTGTGGCATATCTCTAACAGCCATTGCATTTCCTCACCAGATCCTCTGCTTGTTCTAGGGCACTTGGGCAATAAAATCCATGCCAAAAAGCTTTTGCCACCAATGCTCTAGAGGATGCGTGATGACCACATTCTCCTTGATGGATATCTCGGAGTATATCAAGTCCTTCTTCCGGGTCAACGCATCACTGCAGCATTGTCGTTACACTTCTTTTGTATAGTTCGGCATTGATGATGGTGTAGGCCTTTTCCCTTCTCTGGATTTGCCTCGAGAGTACCTCATCATCCGGCAAAGTTCCCTCCTTTAGGAATTCAAATATTGGTTTGGCCCAAGCAGGTATAGCTCGGGTGGGAAAGATCTCCCATCAATTTCCATTGCATCCACCGACATTACTCCGACCGGACTGATCCGGTCAGTCCCCGGGTTCTGCACGATAGTCCCCGGGTCTGCTAAGGCAGTCCCCGGGTTAGCTGAGGTGCTTCCCTAGTCTATCTCCATTGGTGTAGCTTCCGATACGGAGAGTGCTGGGATATATATTGACTCGGATTCTGGTGATGGTGTGACAAATGGTTTTCTCAAGTGCTCCAATGCAATGCCTAGCGGAATTCGCTGTCGGGATGATCCCAACTTGGATAATATGTCAGCTGCCTCATTTTCAATCCGGGGTACATGATGAAATTCACACCCCTTGAAGAAGCCACTTATCTTCTGGACGTAAAATCTATAAAGTGACATGTTTGCATCCAGGGGATCCCAATAGCCAGACACTTGCTGCACCACCAGATCTGAATCACCAAAACATAGTATCCGGCGTATGCCAACCTCCTTTGCTACCTTGAGTCCATGCACCAGTGCTTCATACTCAGCAACATTATTTGACGTGTTGAAGTGTATCTGGAGGACATATTTCAATTGGTCCTTCTTGGGTGAGGTAAGTACTACCCCGTCACCCCAGTCCTTCCTTTAGCTTTGATCCATCAAAGTGCATTCGCCAGTAATTCGAGTCTGGCAGAGGTGGTTCATACTGCATCTCATCCCAATCCACAAAGAAATGTACCACTGATTGTGACTTGATCGCATCCCTTCTATCAAATTATGGTGCATATGGAGATAACTCAATTGCCCATTTTGCGATCTGGCCGCAAGCATCTTTATTGCCCATAATCTTAGATATGGGTGCTTCACACACCACCTTGATGGGGTGCTCCTCAAAGTAGTGTTTGAGTTTCTTGGCCGACATATACACACCATACACCATCTTTTGATAGTGAGGGTAGTTCTGTTTTGAATCCGATAATACCTCGCTCAAGTAATACACCGGTCTTTGCACCGATTTTCCTTCGTCTTCGTGCTCCACTACAATTACTGCACTTACGACTCGGTTGGTCGCGGCTATATAGCGCAACATAGGCTCCTTGGGTAGTGGTGCAGCTAATATTGGTGCAGTGGACAACATCTTTTTCAACTCATGGAACGCGTTGTCAGCTTGCGGTGTCCATGTAAATTTATCTGCCTTTTTCATGAACTGGTAGAGGGGCAAGGCCTTCTCTCCCAGCTGACTCACAAACCGACTCAATGATGCCAGGCAACCAGTAAACTTCTACACATCGTTGAGGCATTTGGGCAGTTCCATTCTCTCTATAGCACGGATTTTCATCGGGTTAGCTTCAATACCTCGGCTGGACACGAGGAAACCAAGTAGTTTTCCAGCCGGCACACCAAAAGTACATTTTTCCGGATTAAGCTTCATCCGGAACCGTCTTAGGTTCACGAATGTCTGCTAGATATCGTCAAGGAGTGTTTTGCTTTCCTTATTTTTATCACAACATCATCCACATAAACTTGCACATTCTGACCTATTTGGTCATGTAAACATTTTTGCATGCATCGCTGGTACGTTGCTCCTGCATTACGTAATCCGAACGGCATAATGCGATAGCAATAAGCCCCATACGGGGTGATAAACGCAGTTTTTATTTGATCATCCGGATTCAGGGGTATCTGGTGGAAACTAGAATATGCATCTATGAATGACAATAACTCACACCCCGTAGTTGAATCTATGACCTGATTTATCCTTGGCAGTGGAAATGGCTCTTTTGGACATGCCTTATTTAGGTTCGTCTAATTGATACACATGCGCCATACCACTGCCACATTCGGATCATCCTTCTTCTTTTCCACAAGCACCGGATTAGAGAGCCAATCTAGATAAAGTACTTCCATGATAAATCCGGCCGCAAGGAGCCTAGATATCTCATCTCCAATTACATTTCCCCTGTCCTCGATGAAGCGGTGGAGAGGTTGCTTCACCGGCTTTTCCCCGAGTCTCACATTCAAAGAGTGCTCAGCCAACTCCCTCGGCACACCTTGCAGGTCCTATGTACACCAAGCAAAGATGTCCCGATTCTCACGGAGGAAGTTGACGAGCTTGCTTTCCTATTTTTCACTTAACCCGACACCAATAGTTACGGTGCGCTCCGGAAACTGATCATCAATTGGCACTCTCTTAGTGTCCTTCGTCGCTTGGAATGACACACTACCATGTGTGGATTAGTCAGGGCCGACATATGCTACTGCGCGGACTGAGCCAGCGCGACCACCTCCATGATTTTCCTTTTCTCCTAAGTGATCACGAGTGACTCGGCCAGATTAGACCAGGCAGACGCACATTCAATGGAACGCTTGAAGTCCCTGGCTATGGTTATCACTCCCCTCGGTCCAGGTAATTTCATATTCAGGTAACTGATGTGAGTACTTGCCATAAATTTGTTCAGAGCGGGCCTGCCGAGTAGCGCGTGATACGCGCTTCCCAAGTTTACCGCCTCAAACTCCAAATTCTCAGTCCGGCAATTATCCCTTGTGCCGAATAGGACATCAATCTGGACCTTTCCAATTGGTTCACATGATATACCTGGCACAATGCCATGAAAGGTGGTCCTAGTAGCTTGGAGCATATTCTCTGATATTCCCAACTTGTGCATGGTATCCTTGTACATGATGTTAATGCTACTGCCATTATCTATCAGTACATTGGAGAATCTCACATTAATATTCGACCCAATGAATGTCGGATCGAGCACCAGCACGTAAGTCTCCGAACTCGGCATAAGCTTTGGGTGATCCTTGATACTCCATGTAATCTCCTGATCCGACCAAGGTATATACCTCACCACAGCTGGCCTACTGCATTTACCTCTATATGCCATGCCGGCGCTGCAAGCTCTTTCTGTCGGTCTCTTCCGTGGTGAACACACAGTAACTCTCATGATGCTCCCTGTATTCACACTACAAGAAATGTGTTATTCTATGACCTTCTAATTGTGACCTTGGACAAAATCGTCATAGAGTTATGACAATTTCGCACCAGATGGTCGTAAGCCGTTCGAGAGGCTCAAACCCCCTAGAAAATTACGACGATTTGGTCAAAAACGTCGCAGTTTCATTAGATGAAATCATCATAGTCCGGGAGAAACAACATATGCCCTTATTTGGATGGGACTATGACCATATTAGATCGTCATAGTGTTTAAACAGTAATATATTCAATTGACACATCATGCATTCCATCTACGTGTCACGTGTATGTGTTAATTTTTGCTTATGTGGCGTGTCCACGAGTCTCCAGCTCCTTACCACCACGTCCATAGCCGGAAATAAATTATGTGATGCTTAAAAAAGAAGGCGCCGGGGGTGGGGGTCGAACCCAACACCAACCCACCTGTAGAACCATCGCTACCACCGCGCTACACATTCATTCGTGTCATACTTCAGTAGTACTTTTATTTATCCCAATATCCGTGCTACACCGAATTAAACTGCAAAAAACTGGCGCGTCGGGGATTCGAACTAGGGACCTTGGCCTCCTCACACAGCATGACAACCACGAGACCACCAATGTGTTCGCGTCCATACTAGAAGTAGTTAGCTATTAATCGTGTCGCTGGACACAGGCCTTCACACGGATGGGCCAGAGACCTATTTTTTCCCATTGATTTCCTGCTGCAACAATGGACTGCCATGGGCTTTGTTGTCTGACCCATCGACGGGCCACACAGGACCAGCTCGTGGGAGGGCAGATTGCGGCCCAAGACTGATTTGAAAAAAAAACACATTATCTTTTTAGAAATAAAGTAAATTAGTAATTCCATCATACAATTTGCATACTATCTCGGATTAAGATGACACAAAAACCAATTTGGTTTGTCTCGATGATATAAAAAACTTTCTTATGGTTGAATTCTTATTTTACATATATTTTATCATTTTTAAAAAATTAATGAGCAAACTATTAACTCTGCATTTTCCACTTTACAAAAGAACCCTATTTTCTATGCCTCCGAAAATTTCACCATAAATAGTGAGTGGTCCCAAGGTAATATGTAGAAAGTATTTTCAAAAAATAATGAGGATCAGATCATGTACCTGTAGTTCAAACCGGACCAACTTCCTACTGATTTGGGAGGAATTTGTCTTTTTCACCGGGGATGGACGGAAAGGTTTTAAAATCTCCGGTTGGGACATTGTACATGTAAGGTGGTCTAGTATTTTTGAAAAATGGTATGGTAGCATTTTTGAATCGAACATTCGGTGTTGCTTCACAAAACGCCCCGTTCTTGCCGCTCGGAAAATGGAAAATGGATTTTCTGTGCGACGGAAAGGAAAACTTTCTCCTGCAACATTGTTCGACATCCCAAGATGCATATGCATACACAATATGGGCATATTATCACAAACTATACCGCGATTCTATCCATAACATTGGTCATTCGGCCTAAAAGCCATGAAACCTCGGACATGATAGGTCATTTGTGAGAAGGTTTATTCAAGATGCAATCAATATACCAAGTTTGGTATTTTTTTCTTGCAACTATATCACATAGCATGACGGCACGCGAAGGATTTACATTGTTCGGACCATTTTTGAATTTCTTATGCTCGTTTCAAAAAAATTCTATTTCAAACTATGGTCAAAACGACGGGCATGAAGATAGGGGATGAGCCTCGCTAAACTTGCATTGGATCTCTGAAGAAACATCATACTGTGAGCCTAAAAATGATTTTTGCAAAAAATCATGAGCACCAGATCATGTACCTGTAGTTCAAACTGAACCCACTTCCTACCAATTCGGTGGAAATTTTTCTTTTTCACCGGGGGTGGACGGAAAGGTTTTAAAATCTCCGGTTGGGACATTATACATGATAGGTGGTCTAGTATTTTTGAAAAATGGTATGGTAGCATTTTTGAATCGAACATTCGGTGTTGCTTCACAAAACGCCCCGTTGTTGCCGCTCGGAAAATGGAAAATGGCTTTTTTGTGCGACGGAAAGGAAAACTTTCTCCTGCAACATTGTTCGTCATCCCAAGATGCATATGCGTGCACAATATGGGCACATTATCATAAACTATGTCGCGATTCTAGCCATAACATTGGTCACTCGGCCTAAAAGCCATGAAACCTCTGACATGATAGGTCATTTGTGAGAAGGTTTATTCGAGATGCAATCAATATACCAAGTTTGGTATTTTTCCTTGCAACTATATCACATAGCATGACGCCACGTGAAGGATTTACATTTTTCGGATTTTTGAATTTCTTATGCTAGTTTCAAAAAAAATCTATTTCAAACTATGGTCAAAACGACGGGCATGAAGATATGGGACGAGCCTCGTTAAACTTGCATTGGATCTCTGAAGAAACATCATACTGTGGGCCTAAAAATGATTTTTGCAAAAAATCATGAGCACCAGATCATGTACCTGTAGTTCAAACCGGACCCACTTCCTACCGATTCGGCCAGAATTTGTCTTTTTCACCGGGGGTGGACGGAAAGGTTTTAAAATCTCCGGTTGGAACATTATACATTAAGGTGGTCTAGTATTTTTGAAAAATGGGATGGTAGCATTTTTGAATCGAACATTGGGTGTTGCTTCACAAAACGCCCCGTTCTTGCCGCTCAGAAAATGGAAAATGGCTTTTCTGTGCGACGGAAAGGAAAACTTTCTCCTGCAACATTGTTCTTCATCCCAAGATTCATATGCGTGCACAATATAGGCACATTATCACAAACTATGCCGTGATTCTAGCCATAACATTGGTCATTCGGCCTAAAATCCATGAAACCTCGGACATGATAGGTCATTTGTGAGAAGGTTTATTCGAGATGCAATCAATATACCAAGTTTGGTATTTTTCCTTGCAACTATATCACATAGCATCACGCCACGCCAAGGATTTACATTGTTCGGACCGTTTTTGAATTTCTTATGCCTGTTTCAAAAAATTATATTTCAAACTATGGTCAAAACGACGGGCATGCAGATAGGGGATGAGCCTCGCTAAACTTGCATTGGATCTCTGAAGAAACATCATACTGTGAGCCTAGAAATTATTTTTGCAAAAAAATCATGAGGACCAGATCATGTACCTGTAGTTCATACCGGATCCACTTCCTACCGATTCGGCAGGAATTTGTCTTTTACACCAGGGGGTGGACGGAAAGGTTTTAAAATCTCCGATTGGGACATTATACATGTATAAGGTGGTCTAGCATTTTTGAAAAATGGGATGGTAGCATTTTTGAATCGAACATTCGGTGTTGCTTCACAAAACGCCCCGTTCTTGTCGCTCGAAAAATGGAAAATGGCTTTTCTGTGCGACGGAAAGGAAAACTTTCTCCTGCAACATTGTTCGACATCCCAAGATGCATATGCATGCACAATATAGGCACATTATCACAAACTATGCCACGATTATAGCCATAACATTGGTCATTCGGCCTAAAAGCCATGAAACCTCGGACATGATAGGTCATTTGTGAGAAGGTTTATTCGAGATGCAATCAATATACAAAGTTTGGTATTTTTCCTTGCAACTATATCACATAGCATGACGCCACGTGAAGGATTTACATTGTTCGGACCGTTTTTGAATTTCTTATGCTAGTTTCAAAAAAAATCTATTTCAAACTATGGTCAAAACGACGGGCATGAAGATAGGGGATGAGCCTCGCTAAACTTGCACTACTAGGAAAAACATTATCAGTGGCGCACCAAAACAACTTTCTGTGGCGCATCTAGCAGTCGCCACTAAATTGTGGCCACTAAAATTATATTTCTGTGGCGCATATGCATATGCGCCATAGAATCTGGGACAGAATTCTGTGGCGCATATAGCCACAGAATCCTTTTTCAGAATTTTAAAATTTTCAGAATCTGGTACAAATACAGGTATATAACAGGTATATTACAGGAAATACACAAAAATTAACAGAAATTCACAGAAAAGCTGCACACAGCAGTACAAATGTTCCAGTTCACATATAATACATCAACAAGCACGAATGTTCACAAGTGTTCATCAATCACATCACTTAAAACCGAATAAGTGTACAAGTATATTTCACAAGTGTTCATCTCACTCACATAACTTACAACTGCGCAATGTTGTCACCGCCTATACCTTAGGACAGAATGTAGTACACCGTAACCGCGATGCCGGTGAGGAGGAGCGGCACCAAGATCTTCGTCCGGTTCTTCTTCCACACGTGTCTCCTCCACTTGGCCACCGCCTCCTCTCTAGTCACGTATCCCTTCTAGCTGTTGCCGCTGAACTTGTCCACTTGTTGGTGGCAGTCCACCCACTCCTCGTAGACACCTGGAACCCGACCCTTGTACACAACGTACGTCGGCATCTCTATTGACAAGGCATATTAGTACATCATGCAAATATATATGTTGACAAATATTAGAGCAAGGCATTCATAAACTTAAAACAATGCGTCGATGACAATGAAAGAAACACGACAACATGTCCCACACAATAACAACGATGGTTTCAAGCTAGCCAAGTTAAGTTTTTGACACACACACTACATGCCCACCGATACACACGCTCTCTCGGTCAAGTAGCCTTCTCCTCGCAGGGCGCCGGGAACGGCTTGTACATGTATTTCATCGTCCACGTCCTGAAGTCACCCTGTGCCTTGAGGCGGGCTTCGATCTCCCTCTTGGTGAACGACCTGGGCTGGTGTAAGAGTCCACCATGTGTGTTGACCTGTTCCATGATGATATGTGACAGCTTCACCTGCATATCATGGAAGTCTTCCCTGAGATCAGGGTCACTGATCCCATGCAACTTTTGGGCCCATCCTTGGAGAGAAGATGGAAGCATTGGCATCTCGCAATCCTGGACAAACCCTTTGAGGTGATGGCAAACATAGAAGGCCTCCTTCACACTGTCAGACGGCTGCTTGACACAGGGGAACTCGAACACATGCTTGAACTTGTGTCGGCCATCGTCCCTGTAAGCCTCCCCCTTATAGTTGAAGGGGCCTCCCTGATTGGCATAGCCCTCGATAGCATCATCCAGAACGCTCCTTACTCTGGCGTAGTTCTTCCTCCTTGCACTCCCCGAGTCGAAGTAGGTGGCAAGCGAATACCTCGTGGAGAGGACGATGATCATGCAGTACTTATCTCTGCGCAACACACAATGTGGAATGGGATGTTGGAAAAGAGCATTGGAAATAAATACTTATGTCTTACGACGGCGGTAGGAGGATGTGTACACTTACTCGGGAAAGAAAGGCACAAGGATGTTGTCCTTCCTCTTGTTGTCCATCAATAGCTTCTGAAGGTAGGACTTTGTCTGGGCCCGGGTTCTTGTTCCTTCTTCTAGCTGGCTATCCCGCATGTAGTAGGGATCCGCTATCGTGACGAACGGGGTGTCCTCTCTCTTGACCTTCATAATTAGATTGAGCGCAAATAGGCGGACCAAGTTATAGTCCAGCCGTCTCGAGTGGAACAACTTGAAGATGTCCTCGTAGGGCTATGAAGAACACATCTGCGGGGGCATTGGTGATGAAGCCCACGTCCTCTGGCACCTTGGCGGTGAACACCGGGTAACTCGGGTCCTTGTCCTTGAGAAGGAGGCCCTCCAGTGTCAGGACACCTTCATGCAAACTCATCATAGCTCCCGAAGCCAGGCGGCGCAGTTCCGGAGGCAGTATGGGTTGACCAGCTTCGTGCACTCTGGTCAAGCCATCCTCGCGGGGTGGTACAACGTCGTCCCAGTAACGGATCGGAGCGGGCTGGCTCGTAGCCTTGTCCTTGTTCCTGTTCGGCCTCTTCCTCACCCTCTTCCTCTTTGCATCAGCAGCCTCCACTGGCGATGCTAACCCGTCACCGGCCGTCCTGCGGAGTGTGTCAGGGCTGAAAATGATTCCGACCGATGGAGGTTGTGTCTCGGCGGCCGGAGGCGTCTCCTGAGAAAACCCACAAAAGACCAGGCGCTTCTTGGGATGGCTAGCTTGATCGCGGAATGATGGTTCTTCAACGAGAGGAGGCATGAACGGTCCTTTGCTGGCGCTGGTGTTGATGAAGGCATTGACATCGACCGGTGCATCATCATCATCATCCACCTCGATGTTGGCATCAAAGGCCACCATGTCCATGTCATCCTAGGGTGGTGGCGATGGCTGTTGCGGTGCCACGGCCTTGCCTTTAGGCAGGGGCGATGGCGGTCGAGGAGCAACCACGCCCTTGGCTGCTTGTGGCGCCAGTGCAGACGCTCCCAAGAGTCTCTGGTGACGGCTTGTGGTGGCAGCGACGACCAAAGAAGGTGCGGCCTTGGTGGCTTGGACGACCGAGGTGGCACTGTGGAGCGAGACCCAATACAAATCTGGGTCTTTGGCCAAATCATGGATAGCCATGGCAACCTTCCAGGTCGTGCTCGTCGGCTCCCGGAGGTTGCATGGGAGGGTCCATGTCTTCGCACCCCCCCAACACCCGACCCAACTCGACGCGCATCACGGCATCGTCCATGGGCTTGCAGTGCATCGTGCGGTTCGCCGACTGTATTAGCTTGCCCGTGGCAACATCCTTCAACTCGTCGCCGGGCACCTTGTGCAGGAGAATACTTTAGGTAGAATACTTTAGGCCGGCCACCTTGAGATTTCTTCTCGTGTACGGGCAACCTTTAGCCGGTAGGGTAGTCTTCCTTCTTACTTTAGCATAAGTAGTTGGCTTGTCGAAGTACTTGTCGAATTCCTCTTTGATCTTGGGATCGCCGTTCTTGTCGATGTCTTGCTTGTTGGCGGGTCCTTCCATTCCGATGATGCTCCTCTTGCCCCTTCTCATGACAACACGGCTTGGCTTTGCCGGGTCGATAATGAAGAGGCATTGGTCAACTTGGCTAGCGAGCACCCATGGCTCATTTTTCGTGGAGGCGTTCTTCGATTTGGCATCGGGTATAACCATGGTGGTGAAAAACCGGCCATCTTTTTCGACGCTCTTGGCCCATCTGACATGAAACATCGGCACCGTCACTCCGCAGTAGTCGAGTTCCCATATCTCCTCGATCCTTTCGTAGAATCTTTCCTTGACATCAGTCTTGTCATCAGCGTATGATAGCATAGTTACTCCTGAGTTTTGGTATTCGCTATTCTTGTCCTTCTCCTCGGTGTAGAATCTGTAGCCGTTGACGTTGTACGTCTGATAGGTCCTAACGTTGCACCCGGAGCCCTGTGAGAGTGAGAATATGAGTTTTTGATCTTCAGTATAAGGCGTCGGCATGGGACTTTCCAGTAGCCTTTTCTTGAACCACCCCGTGAAGCTGGCGTTGTGCTCTCTGGTTACGTCTCCCTTCTTCCTCGGCTTGCCCATGTTGGCGAGCTTTTGCTCGATTAAGGTTTTGTGCTCATCCACCCAGGGGCCGACCAACTGTATGTGTTGTAGCGTGACTCGGTTTGCCCTATCAAAGTCGGCGTGTTCGAGTTCGATGCCGACGTGGAGTGCGCGGTAGCCCTCGCGGTGACCAAATCCAGCGAGCCTCCTGAGGTGCTTCCTGGTGGGCAGACCAACATCCTGGTTCTTGGTGCTTAGGTAGTTCTGGCAGAAGGAGGTGCACTTGTAGGTCAGAAAGCCCTTGGCTATGCTTCCATCTGGACGGGACCTGTTGCGAATGAATCCTTTGATGACACCGTTTAGCCTTTCGAACGGCATCATGTTGTGCAGGAACGCCGCCCTGAGATGGATGATGTCATCCATGACATGGACAAGCAGATGCACCATGATGTCGAAGAACGCGGGAGGGAAGTAAATCTCGAGCTCGCATAGTATCTCGATGATCTCTTCCTGTAGTTTGCCGAGCTGCTTCACGCTGATAGACTTCCTAGATATGACATTGAAGGAGTTGCAGAGGCCAAATAGCGTCTCACAGACGTGCTCGTCCATTATCCCTCGGATCGCAACAGGGAGTATCTGCGTCATCAGCACGTGACAGTCGTGAGACTTCATCCCACTGAACCTCTTCTTCGCTACGCCCGTATATCTTATCTTCCCAGAGTAGCCGTGCGGAACCTTGACTCCTAGGAGGCAACAGAAAAACCTCTCGAGCTCCTCCTCGCTTAGAGTGAAGGATGCATCTTTAAGCACCACCTCATTCTTCTTAGCCCTTTTGCGGCGACCCTGGGTCCCTTCCGTCTGTTCATCGTCATCGTCGGCGTCGTCACTATCGGGCTACTGAAGTTCCTTCTTAATGCCAAACAATTTTAGGTCGCTTCTTGCTTTCGGCCCATCCTTGGTCCTATCCGGCATGTTCATCAGAGTGCCGAGCAGGCTCTCGGTAACGTTCTTCGTGATGTGCATCATATCGAGGCTATGGGGCGTGTGGAGGACCTTCCAGTAAGGAAGGTCCTAGAAAACGGACCTCGCCTTCCATACTCCATGCAGCGGTGATGGCTGTTCCCTCGGCCGCTTCTTTCCTGGCGCAGGGCACTCTTCCCAATTGTCTAGAAGCTCCTTGATTTCTTCGCCGCTTAACAGTCGACGTGGGGCATTTTCGAGCTCATCTTTGCCATTGAACAGGTCTCCGCGTTTTCTCCACGGGTGATCCTTGTGGAGCCACATTTGAGTCCTTTGGAACACGGTTTTCGAAGACCCAGGATCCCTCGGCAGCTGCAGATGCGGGGTCTTATCCATGCACCTGACACATGCACAAAATCCGTGGTTCACCTGACACGCTACATATCCGTAACCAGGATAGTCCTGCACCGTCATGAGCAACACAGCTCTCAGGTCGAAATAATCTCCAGTGTAGGCATCCCACATACGTGCCGACGTCTCCCACAGCGTCACGAACTCCTCTTTTAGGAGACCGAGATACAGATGCATGTTGACACCCGGTTGTTTTGGCCCCTGGATAAGGATACTCATGTGTACGTACCGCTGCTTCGTGCACAACCAGGGTGGGAGGTTGTACGGCCATACAAACACGGGCCAGGTGTTGTGCGTGCTACTCTGGTTGCTAAAGGGATTGAGTCTATCGGTGCTCATTACCAGCCTAACGTTCCTTGGATCGAGCCTGAACTCATCTTGGAATTCGATGTCCAGCGCATTCCACTGGCTAGCGTCCGTGGGGTGTGTCAGGATCTTGCCCTTCTCTGGATCATCTTCCGGCTTCTCCCTCTTCGTGTGCCATTGCATAAGCTCTGCTTCCTTAGGGTCTATGAAATATTGCTGCAGACGGGAAGTGATAGGAAAGTACCACACCACTTTTTGAGGAACTTTCTTGTTCCCTCTCTTGTACCGTCCCTGGCTGCACACCGGGCATGTGGTTCTATCCTTGTACTCGTTCCGGTAAAGTGCGCAGTCGTCGATGCATGCGTGGTACTTCACGTACGGAAGGTCTAGTGGGAAAACTACTTTCCTCGCCTCCTCGATACTTGTTGGCAATGTGTTGTCCTTGGGAAGACGAGCGTGCCAGAATTTCATGTAAGCGTTAAAGCTAGTGTCGGTCCATTTGTGCTCCGCCTCCATCTCCAGAGCCTTCAGCGTTACATCAAGCATGTATCCTCAGGCCGGCACCCAGGATACAATGGAGTCCTCCCGTCTACCTCCATCTGTGTTAGCTTGGCTTTCTCTCTAGCTACAGCTCTCGTGTTGGCCATCTGCTTGAGTAGTATTTCTTGAAGAGGAGGGTCCCGCAAGGCCGAAGTTAGCGGCGTGTCCATGCTCCCGTCTTCTCCACCGCCACCACCACCATCTGCTCCGGCATCGTCTCATTCATGATGATCGTGCCTTCCTGTTGGGTCCGCAGCATAGAAAACAAAAAATTTCCTACTGTGTGAACTATACGCCAAGATCTATCTACTAGATACAGAGCAAACGGGTGGACATACATCCATGGAGAACTTACCCTCGAAGACAACGAGCTTTGTTAACGAGTAGGAACTCGTGGTTGATGTAGTCGTACACCTGTCGATCTCAAGATCGTGAGGAAGTCCGAGCGCCGCAACTCAGCAGCGCATCCGCACACGCGCTCAAGCCACGGACAACCTCCACCTCCTCGCTCCAGCGATCCAGCGGAAGCAGCAACTCCTTCCAGACGAAATGCCACCGGGAACATGTATCTCGCTAATCCGAGACCATGGGGGAATAATTCTAGAGGGGGAGAGAGATCCTTCACAAGGAGGTGTGAGGATGAAGGAGGGAATGGGTGGCATTTTATAGGAGGAGGGGGTGCCCCCTCTCTCCATGGCCGGCGCATTGGGGGTGACCCCTCACCTCCCCCATTCATGTGGTGGTAACCCCTCCACATTAAAATGCCTCTTCACATTCCCTTTTAAAGTCTCCACTTTAAATGCATTAAGTTTCTCCAAATTTAATGCTCTCTCATTTAATAAAACTCTTTTATTAAATTTATTCAGAATTTTGTTAATTACTTTAATTAACAAACATTCACATATAGCCCCTTGCAATATTTCAATATCACATGCAGAACCACTTTCTGCAATTTCACCCGAAACAATTTCCGGGTTCTATTGAAACAATTCCTGCGCTTTGCAATTCTTCTGTCTGAAACATATGTGCTCCAAAATGGTGTCTGGTAACTCTTAAGTGTTCCACCCTACGGTTCGCGAATAATGCAGACATGATCGAGACCCTTCTCCGATCAATAATCAGTAGCGGGACCTGGAGATCCGTACTTACTCCTACACATTCAACGATGACTCCTGTGATCGTGAGAACCTTTAATGCTTGTAACTAAATCCCTTTGTCTCTCGATATATTACATGTCCAAGATTCGATCATCGGTATCTCCATACCTAGTTTGATCTCGTTACCGACATGCACTCTTTTCTCGTTCCCGTGATATAACATTCTAGTGATCACATCAGTTGCTTGCAAGCTATCCTAATGTGATATCACCGAGACGGCCCAGAGTATATCTATCCGTCATCTGGATTGACAAATTCCACTCTTGATCCATGAGCCTCAACATAACACCTTCGTAGCACTGGACCCATCTTTATAGTCACCCTGTTACAGTGTGACGTTTGATGTTATCAAGATACTCTTCCGGTGTTAGCAATTAACATGATCTCATGGTCTAAGGATAAAGATTACTTCGTATGATGTTATAGCAATATAAACACAATGACTTGATCATAATGCTATACTTCGGATGAATGTTCATCACAGCATTTCACAAATGTTGTGACCTTGTTATTAACAACATCTAATGTCCATGATCAGGAAACCTTGATCATCTTGTTAATCAACAAGCTAGTCTATAAGAGAGGCATGACTAGGAACCCTTTTTGTTTAATGTTTCCTATCAATACAATTATAGCATGCAAAATAAACATCTATCATATACAAGGAATACATAATAACTTTATTATTGCCTCTCAGGGCATATTTCCTTCAGTCTCCCACTTGCACTAGAGACAATAATCTAGTTTATATAGTGATAAATCTAACACCCATGGAGTTCTTGTGTTGATCATGTTTTGCCCTAGGGAGTACTTTAATCAACGGATCTGCTACATTCAGGTCAGTGTGCACTTTACAAATCTTTATATCTCCATCCTTGACATGCTCGCGGATGGAGTGAAACCGGCGCTTAATATGCTTGGAATTCTTGTGAGACCTGTTGGAGATATGCCCTAGAGGCAATAATAAATGTAGTTATTATTATATATCTTTGTGTTTATGATAAATGTTTACATTCATGCTATAATAGTATTAACAAGGAAACCATTAATACTTGTGTGATTTGTAAACTTAATTTGAAGTCCCTAGTATAGCCTCTATACTTCACTAGCTTGTTGGTTGATTGATGATTGTGGTTTCCCTATCATGAACATTGAGACATTATCAACAACAAGATCATATCGTTAGGAGAATGATATGGTGGACATACTCCTATAGATAAGCGTAGCATAAAGATCAAGTCATTTCAATAGTTCAATTGCTATATGCTTTCTGATACATAGTAACCTAATTCCTTCGACCATGAGATCATGCATATCACCTTTACTGGATGGATGCTTTGATGTCATCAAACACCACACCGTAACAGGGTGGCTATAAAGGTGGCATTGAGTGTTCGGAAAGTATTGGTTGAAACACATGGATCAAGAGTGGGATTTGTCCATCCACATGACGGATAGATATTCTCTGGGCCCTCTCGGTGAAATGTCATCCAATTAGCTTGCAAGCATGTGACTTGGTCACAAGGGATCACATATCACGGGAACGAGAAAAGAGTACTTATCGAACGAGGATGAACTAGGTATGCGAGATACCGACGATCATAACCTCGGATAAGTAACATATCGTGAGACAAAGGGAAATTGGTATCGTATGTAAGTGGTTCATTCGATCGCAAAGTAATCGTAGAAATATGTGGAAGCCATATGAATTTCCAGATTCCTCTATTGGTTATTGTTCGGAGAAGTGTCTCGATCATGTCGCATAATTCACGAACCGTAGGGAGACGCACTTAAGGATTCGACGTTGTTTTGAGTAGTTATGGTATTATGAGAAAGAGACCGAATGTTGTTCGGAGTCTCGGATGGGATCCGGGATATCACGAGGAGATCCGGAATGGTCCGGAGAATAAGATTCATATAAGGAAAGTCCCGTTTCGGAGTAGCGGAATGATTCCGGTGTTTTCATCGGGAATGTTCTAGAAGGTTCCGGAATGTCCGGCACTCCGGAGGGGGAAGGGTACATGAATGTGTCATTACATATTGGAATGATTGCATCATGTACTAGGTGTTCTTGCTGTCCAAAATAAAGGGTTTATTTAAATCCTAAATTGAAAAGTCAAACGGCTAGTTTGAAAGTCAAACGGCAATTTTGGGAAGTGGGAAAGAGGAGGATTGGTGGAGGCCGAGTTGGAGGAGGGGTCCTCCCCTTGGCCGGCGCACCTCCCAAGGCCGACTTGGGGAGGAACTCCTCCCCTTGGCCGGCCAGCCCTCCCACCTATATAAGGAGGGGCAGGGCTCCCCTCCTTACACACACAAGTTTCCACCTCTAATCTCCGGTTTAGAGCCGTTTTGGTTTAGAGCTTCTAATTGCTTTAGCCAGCGGTTTAGAGCCTTCTAATTGGTTTAGAGCCTTCTAATTGGTGTGTCTAATTACTAGACCACTAATAGCCTCTCTCATAAGCTCCACCATACTGCACCGGCTTAAGCGAAGCCTGGGATTTCCCTCTACCTCGGTACCACGCCGTTGTCTTTGCCGGAATCGCGAGAGAGTGCTACAACCTCCGCTGCCTGCTGGAACAAGGGAGAGGAAGGTCTTCGTCGAGTACCGAGCGATGTGACCGATCAAGGGAGCGCTGCTGGAACGTGGCGCTGAAGGATCGTCTCGATCTTGAGATCGGAAGAGTACGACTACATCACCCACGAGAATCTGCTCTCGTTAACCGCTTTGGAATCTTGAGGGTGAGTTCCTCTATCGACTCGTTGCTACAATATAGTAGATAGATCTTGGCTTGTTTGTTTGTGCGATAGAAAATTTTTGTTTTCCATGCTACGAACCCCTACATGGTATCGAGCCGTGTCTATATGTAGATCTGTTGCCTGAGTAGAACACAATGGTCATTGTGGGCGTTGATGCTTTCATTGTAGATTGCTTTTTCGTACTTTGCATCTTGCGGTATGTTGGGATGAAGCGGCCGGGCTAACCTTACATGACATCGTTCATGAGACTTGCTCCACGCTTGACATGCAACTTGTATTGCATAAGTGGCTTATGGGTGCTGTTTCTCCTAGCATAGTAAAGATCCAATTTACAACGGGTAATCAACAATGCTAGTATCAATGTTGTGGTTCTTGTTCGTAGTTAGAACGACACTTATTGAAAGCCCCAAACCACGTAAAATATGCAAAGAAAGTAGAAGCGTCTAACTTTGTTTTGCAGGGTGTGCGATGATGTGATATGGCCATGATTGTGATTATATTTGATGTATGCAATGTTCCTTATTGTAAGTTGGCAACGGCAGGAGCCATATGGTTGTCTTTAATTTCTGTTAAGACCCGTGTCTATTCAAAATAGTTGTAATAGTTGAAGCTGGTGGGCTACAACCATGAAGAAGCGTCATTGACCTTGATGCTATGCGGTGATGATGGAGATCATGTTCGTGCTTGAAGATGGAGATCGGAAGCACAAAGAAGAAAGGCCATATCATATCACATATTATGAATTGCATGTGATGTTAATCCTTTATGCATCTTGTATTGCTTAGTAGACGACGGTAGCATTATAAGATGATCCTCATGCACATAAATTTCAAGTTCTAAAGTGTTCACCCTTAGTATGCACCGTTGCCAAAGCTTTGCTTCAAGCACCACGTGATGATCGGGTGTCTTTGATTCCGCGGTGAATACAACGTAAGCAAGCCAGATTTGCTTATGCGGTAGCTAAGGTTTGATCTTGTGAGCCTAGCATGTACAGACATGGCCTCGTGAACACGGATCGCCGAAAGGTAAAGCATGAATCATATAGTAGATATGATGAACATGATGATTGTTCGCCATTGAAACTATATCAACTCTCGTGATGATCGGTGTTGATGTAGTGGATTTGGTTCGTGTGATCACTAAAACAATGTGAGGGATGTTGTTTTGGTGGGAGTTCACCTAGTTTAATTTCATTAATTAATTTGAACTCAATTTGTCATAAACTTAGTCTAAACTATTGCAAATATGTTGTAGATCAATGGCGTTCTACCATCAATTTTAATGCATTCCTAGAGAAAGAAAAATTGAAAAACAATGGAAGCAACTTCGGATTGGTTCCGCAATTTGAGGATTGTCCTCACATGGTAATTTGACCTATGTGCTGGATGCACCGCTGGGTGACCCACCTGCAGCTGATGCTACCGATGAAGTAAAGAATGTTTACCTTGCTCGGAAGAATCAGTACTCCATAGTTCAGTGTGCTATCTTGTATGGTTTAGAATCGGAGCTTCAGAAAAGGTTTGAAGAGTCAGACCCATATGATATTGTCGAGGATCTCAAATTAATTTTTGAGACTCATGCGGCAATTGAAAGTTATGAAGCTTCTGAAAAGTTCTTTAACTGCAAGATGGAAGAGGCAGTCAAATCGCGGAGCATGTGCTTAAGATGTCTGGGCACGCAAATAAACTTCAAAGCTTGGGTATAGTGATTCCTAATACTTTGGGGGTTTACCGCATCCTCCAATCACTACCACCAAGTTACAAGAACTTTGTGATGAACTACAACATGCAGAACATGAACAAAGAGTTGCCAGAACTGTTTGCTATGTTAAAATCTGCAGAAGTGGAGATCAAGAAAGAGCACCAAGTGTTGATGGTCAATAAGACCACCAAATTCAAGAAAGGCAAGTCTAAGCAGAAGGACACTTCAAGAAGGGTGGTAAGAAAGTTACCACGCCGACGAAGAAGACCAAGGCTGGACCTAAGCCTGAAACTGAGTGCTTTTACTGCAAGGGAGAAGGTCACTGGAAACGGAATTGCCCAAAGTACTTGGCGGATTTGAAGAACGGCAACATCAAGAAGAAAGGTATATCTGATATACATGTTATTGATGTGTATCTCACTAGTATTCGTAGTAGTGCACGGGTATTTGATCTTGGTTGGTTGCTCATATTTGTAACTCAAACAGAGCTGCAGAATAAACGGAAGCTAGTGAAGAACGAGGTGACGATGCGCGTGAGAAGCGGATCAAAGGTTGATGTGATCGCGGTCGGCACGCTACCTCTTCATCTACCATCGGGATTAGTTTTATACTTAAATAATTGTTATTTGGTGCCTGCGTTGAGCATGAACATTATATCGGGATCTTGTTTATTGCGAGACGGTTACTTGTTTAAATCCGAGAATAATGGTTGTTCGATTTATATGAGTAATATGTTTTATGCACATGCACCTTTGATAGATGGTCTATTCTTGTTGAATCTCGATAGTAGAAATACACATATTAATAACATTGAAGCTAAACGATTGAAATCAAGCGATAACTCGACCTATATGTGGCACTGTCGTCTTGGTCACATTGGAATGAAGCGTATGAAGAAACTCCATTCCGATGGACTTCTTGAATCACTTGATTTTGAATCACTTGAAAGATGCGAAGCATGTCTGATGGGTAAAATGACTAAGACTCCATTTTCTGGTATGATGAAGCGAGCTACGGACTTATTGGAAATCATAAATCCCGATGTGTGTGGTCCAATGAGTGTAGCATCATGATGGTTATCGTTATGTTCTTACCTTCACGGATGACTTGAGTAGATATGGGTATATCTATTTCATGAAACATAAGTCCGAAACTTTCGAGAAGTTTAAGGAATTTCAAAGTGAGGTAGAGAATCAACGTAACAAGAAGATTAAATTTCTACGCTACGATCGTGGAGGTGAATATCTAAATTCTACGAGTTTGGCGAGCATTTGAAGAAATGTGGAATACTTTCGCGATTGACACCGGGAACACCACAGTAATGGTGTGTCTGAACGTCGTGTCGAACTCTCTTAGATATGGTTCGCTCTATGATGTCACTTACAGATTTACCGCTATCATTTTGGGGTTATGCATTAGAAAGCCGCATTCACTTTAAATAGGGCACCGTCTAAATCCGTTAAACGACACCATTTGAATTATGGTTTGGGAAGAAACCTAAATTGTCGCTCCTTAAAGTTTGGGGATCTGAAGCCTATGTAAAGAAGTTACAGCCGGACAAGCTTGAACCCAAAGCGGAAAATGCGTCTTCATAGGATACCGAAGGAAACTATTGGGTATACCTTCTATCATAGATCCGAAGGCAAAATCTTCGTTGCCAAGAATGGATCCTTTCTAGAGAAGAATTTCTCTCGAAGAAGTGACTGGAAGGAAAGTAGAACTTCGGCGAGGTTGTCGAACCTTCTCTCGAATTGCGAGTAGCGCAGACCGGAAGAAGTTCTGTGGTGCCCGCACCAATAAGAGAGGAAGCTAATGATGGTGATCATGAAACTTGGTTGAGGTTACTCTGAGCCTCGGAGGTCAACGAGAACTCGTACCACTCCAGTTGGTATGATTCCGTTATGAATGTCATGGTGGTGGACAACACCGATGACCCGAGACATATGAGGAAGCGATGATGAGCCCAGATTCCAATAAATGGCAAGAAGCCATGAAATCCGAGATTGGATCCATGTACGAAAACCAAGTATGGACTTTGGTGGACTTACCAGATGGACGAAAGGCTGTCGAGAACAAATGGATTTTCAAGAAGAAAAAAGATGTGATGGTAATGTTATCGTCTATAAAGCTCGACTTGTCGCAAAAGGGTTTCGACAAATTCAAGGAGTTGACTACGATGAGACTTTCTCACCATGGCGGTTAAAATCTGTGAGGATTATGTTAGCAATCGCTGCATATTATGATTATGAGATATGGCAGATGGATGTCAAAACAGCATTCCTCAATGGAGACATTGATGAAGAGTTGTATATGATGCAACCCAAAGGTTTTGTCGATCCTAAAGATGCTAACAAGGTATGCAAGCTTCAACGGTCCATCTATGGATTGAAGCAAGCATCCCTGTTGGAATCAACGTTTTGATAAGGTAATCAAAAGTTTTGGTTTTATACAAACTTATGGAGAAGCTTGTATTTACAAGAAAGTGAGTGGGAGCTCTGTAGCATTCTTAATACTGTATGTGGATGACATATTGTTGATTGGGAATGATGTAAACCTTCTTAATAGTGTCAAGGAATATTTGAATAATAGTTTTTCAATGAAGGATCTTGGCGAAGCAGCTTACATATTAGGCATAAAGATTTATAGAGATAGATCGAAACGCCAAATATCATTGTCACAAAGTACATATTTGGACAAAGTACTAAAGAGGTTTGGAATGGAAGATAGCAAGAAAGGGTTCTTGCCCATGTTGCTTAATCGACCTTGAGTAAAACTCAAAGTCCGACAGAAGATAGAGAAAGGATGAGTAAGACTCCCTATGCATCAGCCATAGGATCTCTAATGTATGCCATGCTATGTACTAGACCCGACATTGCATATGTTGTTAGTTTAACTAGCAGATATCAAAGTGATCCAGGAGTGGATCATTGGACAGCGGTCAAAAACATCCTTAAGTACTTGAGAAGAACTAAGGATATGGTTCTTTCTTATGGAGGTGATGAACAGCTCGTTGTTAATGGTTACACCGATGCTAGTTGGAACACCGATCCGGATGATTCTAAATCACAATCTGGATACGTATTTATTTTGAATGGTGCAGCAGTTAGCTGGAGGAGTGCAAAGCAAAGCGTTGTGGCGAGATCTTCAACTGAATCGGAATACATGGCTGCTTCGGAGGCTTCACAAGAAGCGATATGGATGAAAGAGTTCATTACAGAGCTAGGTGTGGTTCCTAGTGCGCTGGACCCAATGTCTATCTACTGTGATAACATGGGCGCCATAGCCAATGCGCAAGAACCAAGGTCACACAAGAAGCTGAAGCATATCAAACTGCGTTTCCACGCTATTCGAGAACATATCCAGGATGGGGATATAAAGATTTGCAAAGTACACACAGATCTGAATGTGGCGGATCCGTTGACTAAACCTCTCCCGAGGGCAAAACATGACCAACACCAAACTGCCATGGGTGTTCGGTATATTACCATGTAATCTAGATTAGATGACTCTAGTGCAAGTGGGAGACTGTTGGAGATATGCCCTAGAGGCAATAATAAATGTAGTTATTATTATATATCTTTGTGTTTATGATAAATGTTTACATTCATGCTATAATAGTATTAACAAGGAAACCATTAATACTTGTGTGATTTGTAAACTTAATTTGAAGTCCCTAGTATAGCCTCTATACTTCACTAGCTTGTTGGTTGATTGATGATTGTGGTTTCCCTATCATGAACATTGAGATGTTATCAACAACAAGATCATATCGTTAGGAGAATGATATGGTGGACATACTCCTATAGATAAGCGTAGCATAAAGATCAAGTCATTTCAATAGTTCAATTGCTATATGCTTTCTGATACATAGTAACCTAATTCCTTCGACCATGAGATCATGCATATCACCTTTACTGGATGGATGCTTTGATGTCATCAAACACCACACCGTAACAGGGTGGCTATAAAGGTGGCATTGAGTGTTCGGAAAGTATTGGTTGAAACACATGGATCAAGAGTGGGATTTGTCCATCCACATGACGGATAGATATTCTGGGCCCTCTCGGTGAAATGTCATCCAATTAGCTTGCAAGCATGTGACTTGGTCACAAGGGATCACATATCACGGAACGAGAAAAGAGTACTTATCGATGTGAGGATGAACTAGGTATGCGAGAGATACTGACGATCATAACCTCGGATAAGTAACATATCGTGAGACAAAGGAAATTGGTATCGTATGTAAGTGGTTCATTCGATCATAAGTAATCGTAGAAATATGTAGAGCCATATGAATTTCCAGATTCCTCTATTGGTTATTGTTCGAGAAGTGTCTCGATCATGTCCGCATAATTCACGAACCGTAGGAGACACACTAAGGATTCGACGTTGTTTTGAGTAGTTATGGTATTATGAGAAAGAGACCGAATGTTGTTCGGAGTCTCGGATGGGATCCGGGATATCACGAGGAGATCCGGAATGGTCCGGAGAATAAGATTCATATAAGGAAAGTCCGTTTGAGTAGCGGAATGATTAGGTGTTTTCATCTGAATGTTCTAGAAGGTTCGAATGTCCGCACTCCGGAGGGAAGGGTACATGAATGTGTCATTACATATTGGAATGATTGCATCATGTACTAGGTGTTCTTGCTGTCCAAAATAAAGGGTTTATTTAAATCCTAAATTGAAAAGTCAAACGGCTAGTTTGAAAGTCAAACGGCAATTTTGGGAAGTGGGAAAAGAGGAGGATTGGTGGAGGCCGAGTTGGAGGAGGTTCCTCCTTGGCGCGCCTCCCAAGGCCGACTTGGGGAGGAACTCCTCCCTTGGCCGCCAGCCCTCCCACCTATATAAGGAGGCAGGGCTCCCCTTACACACACAAGTTTCCACCTCTAATCTCCGGTTTAGAGCCGTTTTGGTTTAGAGCTTCTAATTGCTTTAGCCAGCGGTTTAGAGCCTTCTAATTGGTTTAGAGCCTTCTAATTGGTGTGTCTAATTACTAGACCACTAATAGCCTCTCTCATAAGCTCCACCATACTGTGACTTGGCTTAAGGCGAAGCCTGCGGGATTCCCTCTACCTCCCATTACCACGCCAGGTCGCTTGGAATCGAGGAGAGTGCTACAACCTCCGCCTTCTTTGGAACAAGGAGAGGAAGGTCTTCGTCAGTACGAACGTGTGACCCATTGGAGCGCTGCTGGAACGTGGCTGGAAGGATCGTCTCACGATCTTGAGATCGGAAAGAGTACGACTACATCACCCACGAGAATCTGCTCTCGTTAACCGCTTTGGAATCTTCGAGGGTGAGTTCCTCTATCGACTCGTTGCTACAATCTAGTAGATAGATCTTGGCTTGTTTGTTTGTATGCGATAGAAAAATTTTGTTTTCCATGCTACGAACCCCTACAAGACCTTGGTTCCTTGGCGTTGGCTATGGCTCCATTGTTGTCACAATACATCACCATCGGGTCCAACGCACTGGGAACCACACCCAGTTCCGTTATGAACTCCTTCATCCAAACCGCTTCCTGCGCTGCTTTTGAAGCAGCAACATATTCCGCCTCCGTTGTTGATCCAGCCAACACAAGTTGTTTGGAGCTCCTCTAACTAACTGCTGCTCCATTCAAGAGAAATACGTATCTGGATGGAGACTTAGAGTCATCCGGATCAGTGTCAAAGCTAGCATCGACATAACACTTAGCGACTAGCTCTTCTTCACCTCCTATATAAGAAACATATCCTTAGTTCTTCTCAAGTACTTAAGGATATTCTTGACCGCTATCCAACGTTCCGAACCTGGATCATATTGGTACCTACTAGTCAAACTAATAGCATGTGCCACATCCGGTCTTGTACATAGCATGGCATACATTATAGAGCCTATGGCTGAGGCATAGGGGATCTTATCCATTATCTCTCTTTCTTCCGTCGTAGCCGGACTTTGAGTCTTACTCAATGTCTTGCCTTGCAACATAGGTAAGTACCCCTTCTTACTTCTGTCCATATTAAACTTCTTTAATATCTTATCAAGGTATGTACTCTGCGATAGCCCAATTAGGCGTCTTGATCTATCTCTATAGATTTTAATGCCTAATATATATGAAGCTTCACCAAGGTCCTTCATCGAAAATTTGCTGTTTAGATAACTTTTAACACTGTTTAAAAGATCTAAATCATTTCCAATCAATAATATGTCATCCACATATAATATCAGAAATGCCACATTGCTCCCACTCACTTTCTTGTAAATACAAGCCTCTCCATAAGTTTGGACAAATCCAAACTCTTTGATCACCTCATCAAAGCGGAGATTCCAACTCTGGGATGCTTGCTTCAGTCCATAGATGGATCGCTAAAGTTTGCACACCTTATCAGCATCCTTAGTATCAACAAAACCCTTAGGTTGTATCATATACAACTCTTCTTCAATATTACCATTGAGGAACGTAGTTTTGACATCCATCTGCCATATTTCATAATCGAAATATGCAGCAATTGCTAACATAATCCTAACCGACTTAAGCATCGCTACGGGAGAGAATGTCTCATCGTAGTCAACTCCTTGAATTTGTCGAAACCCCTTTGCGACAAGTCGAGCCTTATAGATGGTCACATTACCATCAGCATCAGTTTTTCTTTTGAAAATCAATTTATTCTCAATGGCCTTTCGGTCGTGAGGTAAGTCGACCAAGGTCCAAACCTGGTTTTCGTACATGGATTTCATCTCGGATTTCATGGCTTCTAGCCATTTGTTGGAATCAGGGTTCATCATCGCTTCTTCATACATCACAGGGTCATCTATTTCATCAATCATGAAATTCATAACAGGATTGCCGTATAGTTCAGGAGCTGCACGTGTCCTGCTTGACCTGCGAGGTTCGGTCGTGTCCTCTTTCGGAGTTTCATGATCAATATCATTAGCTCTCTCTTCATTAGGTGAAGTCAACTCCGAAACAACTTCTGGAGCTGCGCTACTCTCCATTTCATGAAGAGAAGGTTCAATAACCTCTTCGAGCTCTACCTTCCGACTACTCACACCTTTCGCGAGAAACTCCTTCTCAAGAAAGGATCCATTCTTGGCAACAAAGACCTTGCCCTCAGATCTGTGATAGAAGGTATACCCAATCGTTTCCTTAGGATATCCTATGAAGACGCATTTTTCCGCTTTGGGTTCAAGTTTATCCGGTTGAAATTTCTTCACATAAACATCGCATCCCCAAACTTTAAGAAATGACAGCTTAGGTTTGTTTCCAAACCACAATTCATACGGTGTATTTTCAACGGATTTAGATGGTGCCCTATTTAAAGTGAATGCAGCGGTTTCCAGTGCATAACCCCAAAATGACGAGGGCAAGTCGATCGGAGACATCATAGATCGAACCATATCCAATAAAATACGATTCGACGTTCGACACACCATTACGTTGTGGTGTTCGGCAGCGTGAGTTGTGAAACTATTCCACAGTCTTTCATATGTGTGCTAAACTCGTAACTAAGATACTCTCCTCCACGGTCGGACCGTAGAAATTTGATCTTTCTGTTACGATGATTTTCCACTTCATTCTGAAATTCTTTGAACTTTTCAAAAGTTTCAGACTTGTGTTTCATCAAATAGATATACCCATATCTACTCAAATCATCCGTGAAAGTAACAAAATAATGATATCCACCTCGCGCCGACACACTCATTGGTCCACACATCGGTATGTATGATTTCCAATAAATCATGTCGCCTGCTCCATTGAACCGTAAAACGGCGTTCTAGTCATCTTGCCCATAAGGCATGGCTCACATGTATCAAATGATTCAAAATCAAGTGATTCCAAAAGTCCATCAGAATGGAGTTTCTTCATGCGTTTAACGCCAATATGACCTAGACGGCAGTGCCACATATATCTAGATATATCATTATCAAGTTTAATTCTTTTAGCATCAACATTATGAATATGCATAATACTACTATCGAGATCCAACAGAAATAAACCATTCAACATAGGTGCATGACCATAAAAGATATTATTCATATAAATCGAACAACCATTGTTTTCAGACTTAAATGAATAGCCACTTTGCATCAAACACGATCCGGATACAATGTTCATGCTCGGTGCACCAAATAACAATTATTTAGGTTTATAACTAATCCCAATGGCATATGGAGAGGCAGGGTTCCACGGTGATCACATCAACTCTTGATCCATTGTCAATTCGCATCGTGACCTCATCCCTTGCTAGTTGTCGCTTGTTCGCAGCCTGAACCGAGTTACATATATTAGCAACCAATCCGTATCAAATACCCAGTGCTCTGCGAGTACAAGTCAAGTACACATCAATAACATGTATATCACATATACCTTTGTTTGCCTTGCGGACTTCTTGTCCGCCAAATACTTGGCGATTCTTCAATGGCGATCCTTGCAATAGTAGCACTTTCGGTGTCGACTTAGGGCCAGCTCGGGGTTTCTTTTCGGTATGACAGACTTGCCACCCTTCTTTCCCTGCTTGCCTTTCTTGTCCTTCTTGAAACCGGTGGTCCTATTGATCATCAACATTTGATGTTCTTTCCTAATCTCTACTGCGGTCTTAAGCATTGATAGAAGCTCGAAGAGACTTCTTCATGCCCCGCATATTATAGTTCATCACGAAGCTCTTGTAGCTAGGTGGCAGAGATTGGAGAACACGATGTATGCCTAAGTCAATGGGAATCGTTATTCCCAAGGACACAAGCTTATCGGCGTACCCAGACATTTTGAGTACGTGCTCACTCACGGAGCTGTTTTCCTCCATCATGCAGCTAAAGAACTTTTCTGTAGCATTATAACTCTCTGACAAAGATGGGTATCGAAAATCATTTTCAATTCTCCCATGGTATCAAAGGCATTGCCATTTTCAAACGCTGAAGTTCTGGCTCTAGCCCATACAGTATGCCGCAATGAACTAAGTTGTGGTCCTCCTGACGAGTTATATAGACGTTCTTTTCCTCGTCAGGGGCATCAGGAGCTGGTGGGGGGGCCTAGCGGCGCATCTAGCACATATTGCTTTTGTGCAGTAGTGAGGAGAATCCTCAAATTCATAGCCCAGTTTGTGAAGTTGCTACCATTCGCAGCAAGTTTCTCTTTCTCCATGAACACATTGAAATTAAAAGCAGGTGGTGCCATCTACAACAGAATTTGTAAAGTATATTTAGACTAAGTTTATGATAGATTGAGATCAACTAATACAAATTACTAATGAACTCCCACTCAAAAACAACATCCCTCGTGTCCTTTTGGTGATTACATGAACCAAATCCACTACACCAAGTCCGATCATCACGTGAGTCGGTGTAGCTTCAAAGGCGAGCAACTATATGGGCATCATATCAACTATATGACTCATGCTTAACCTTTCGGTCCGTGTTCCGATGCCATGTCTGTACATGCTAGGCTCGTCAAGTAAGAACCTTAGTATTTGCGTGTGTAAAACTGTCTTACACCCGTTGTATGAAAGCGTAGAGTTGAGAACACCCGATCATCACGTGATGCCTCAAAACACGATCAACAAAACGGTGCATACTTAAGGAAGAACACATTTTATCTTGATATCTAAATGAGGGATCATCTTATAATGCTACCAAACGCGCCAAACTAGCAATATAAGATGCTAACATCTAATGTGTGAAGTGAGGTGATATGGTCCATGCATTTGATCTCTATCATTTGCATCGTGGCATGATCTCTATCATTCCTTTGTGTGTAAGGCCAAGGTCTATGGAACTTACATGTTAAGTGAGTTGTAAGAGTATCTATCATACATCTACTTACAACAATACCATATCAAAACACTAGCCCAGCAACGATCTAAACTAGACGCCTCTAATTTATCAATTGCAAGTTTTACGTGGCTTAGGGCTTTTGGAGATAGAACCTGTCTAACCTACGAACATGAACCACAACGAGGATAACCAAGTTATTAGCAACTCGTTGTAAATCAGATATTGACTATAGTAGGAGAGACAGACACCCGCCAGCCACTTATGCAAAACAAGTTGCAAGTCAGTCGTGGAACCAGTGTCATGTATGATGACATGTAAGGTTGGTCCGGGCCGCTTCATCCCACTATGCCACCAATATCCAAAGTACATAGAAGATGCAATCACATGATCATCATCGCCCACATATAAACATATGTGTACTACCCGTGCAAAGCACCTACGCATAGATCAGGCTCTGATACCACTGTTGGGTCCGCAGCATAGAAAACAAAAAATTTGCTACGGTGTGAACTATACGCCAAGATCTATCTACTAGATACAGAGCAAACGGGTGGACATACATCCATGGAGAACTTACCCTCGAAGACAACGAGCTTTGTTAACGAGTAGGAACTCGTGGTTGATGTAGTCGTACACTTGCCGATCTCAAGATCGTGAGGAAGTCTGAGCGCCGCAACTCAGTGACGCATCACTTTTCACACGTTCAAGCCACGGACAACCTCCACCTCCTCGCCCAGCGATCCAGTGAGCAAGAACTCCTTCCGCATTTAAATGCCACCGGGAACATGTATCTCGCTAATCCGAGACCATGGGGGAATAATTCTAGAGGGGGAGAGAGATCCTTCACAAGGAGGTGTGAGGATGAAGGAGGGAATGGGTGGCCTTTTATAGGAGGAGAGGGGTTCCCCCTCTCTCCATGGCCGGAGCATGGGGGGTGACCCCTCACCTCCCCCATTCATGTGGTGGTAACCCCTCCACATTAAAATGCTTCTTCACATTCCCTTTTAAAGTCTCCACTTTAAATGCATTAAGTTTCTCCAAATTTAATGCTCTCTCATTTAATAAAACTCTTTTATTAAATTTATTCAGAATTTTGTTAATTACTTTAATTAACAAACATTCACATATAGCCCCTTGCAATATTTCAATATCACATGCGTAACCACTTTCTGCAATTTCACCCGAAACAATTTCCGGTTTCTATTGAAACAATTCCTGCGCTTTGCAATTCTTTCGTCTAAAACATATGTGCTCCAAAATGGTGTCCAGTAACTCTTAAGTGTGCCACCCTATGGTTCACGAATAATGCAGACATGATCGAGACCCTTCTCTGATCAATAATCAGCGGATCTGGAGATCCGCATCGACTCCTACACATTCAACGATGACTCTCGTGATCGTGAGAACCTTTAACGCTTGTAACTAAATCCCTTTGTCTCTTGATATATTACATGTCCGAGATTCGATCATCGGTATCTCCATACCTAGTTTGATCTCGTTAATCGACATGCACTCTTTTCTCGCTCCTGATATAACATTCTAGTGATCACATCACTTGCTTGCAAGCTATCCTAATGTGATATCACCGAGACGGCCCAGAGTATATCTATCCGTCATCTGGATTGACAAATTACACTCTTGATCCATGAGCCTCAACATAACACCTTCGTAGCACTGGACCCATCTTTATAGTCACCCTGTTACGGTGTGACGTTTGATGTTATCAAGATACTCTTCCTGTGTTAGCAATTAACATGATCTCATGTTCTAAGGATAAAGATTAATTCGTATGATGTTATATCAATATAAACACAAAGACTTGATCATAATGCTATACTTGGATGAATGTTCATCACATTTCACAATGCTGTGACCTTGTTATTAACAACATCCAATGTCCATGATCAGAAACCTTGATCATCTTGTTAATCAACAAGCTAGTCTATAAGAGAGGCATGACTAGGAACCCTTTTTGTTTAATGTTTCCTATCAATACAATTATAGCATGCAAAATAAACATCTATCATATACAAGGAATACATAATAACAACTTTATTATTGCCTCTCTCAGCATATTTCCTTCATCTCCCACTTGCACTAGAGACAATAATCTAGTTTATATAGTGATAAATCTAACACCCATGGAGTTCTGGTGTTGATCATGTTTTGCCCTAGGAGTACTTTAGTCAACGGATCTACATTCAGGTCCGTGCACTTTACAAATCTTTATATCTCCATCCTTGACATGCTCATGGATGGAGTGAAACCGCGCTTAATATGCTTGGAATTCTTGTGAGACCTTGGTTCCTTGGCGTTGGCTATGGCTCCATTGTTGTCACAATAGATCACCATCGGGTCCAATGCACGGGAACCACACCCAGCCCGCTATGAACTCCTTCATCCAAACCGCTTCTGCTACCGCTTTTGAAGCACAACATATTCCGCCTCCGTTGTTGATCCAGCCACCACAGGTTGTTTGGAGCTCCTCCAACTAATGCTCCATTCAAGAGAAATACGTATCCGGATTGAGACTTAGAGTCATCCGGATCAGTGTCAAAGCTAGCATCGACATAACACTTAGCGACTAGCTCTTCTTCACCTCTGTATATAAGAAACATATCCTTAGTTCTTCTCAAGTACTTAAAGATATTCTTGACCGCTATCCAGTGTTCTGAACCTGGATCAGATTGGTACCTACTAGTTAAACTAATAGCATGTGCCACATCCGGTCTTGTACATAGCATGGCATACATTATAGAGCCTATGGCTGAGGCATAGGGGATCTTATCCATTATCTCTCTTTCTTCCGTCAGAGCGGACTTTGAGTCTTACTCAATGTCTTGCCTTGCAACATAGGTAAGTACCCTTCTTACTTCATCCATATTAAACTTCTTTAATATCTTATCAAGGTATGTACTCTGCGATAGCCCAATTAGGCGTCTTGATCTATCTCTATAGATTTTAATGCCTAATATATATGAAGCTTCACCAAGGTCCTTCATCAAAAATTTGCTGTTTAGATAACTTTTAACACTGTTTAAAAGATCTAAATCATTTCCAATCAATAATATGTCATCCACATATAATATCAGAAATGCCACATTGCTCCCACTCACTTTCTTGTAAATACAAGCCTCTCCATAAGTTTGGACAAATCCAAACTCTTTGATCACCTCATCAAAGCAGAGATTCCAACTCCGGGATGCTTGCTTCAGTCCATAGATGGATCGCTAAAGTTTGCACACCTTATCAGCATCCTTAGGATCAACAAAACCCTTAGGTTGTATCATATACAACTCTTCTTCAATATTACCATTGAGGAACGCAGTTTTGACATCCATCTGCCATATTTCATAATCGAAATATGCAGCAATTGCTAACATAATCCTAACCGACTTAAGCATCGCTACGGGAGAGAATGTCTCATCGTAGTCAACTCCATGAATTTGTCGAAACCCCTTTGTGACAAGTCGAGCCTTATAGATGGTCACATTACCATCAGCATCAGTTTTTCTTTTGAAAATCCATTTATTCTCAACGGCCTTTCGGTCGTGAGGTAAGTCCACCAAGGTCCAAACCTGGTTTTCGTACATGGATTTCATCTTAGATTTCATGGCTTCTAGCCATTTGTTGGAATCAGGGCTCATCATCGCTTCTTCATACGTCGCAGGGTCATCTATTTCATCAATCATGAAATTCATAACAGGATTGCCGTACAGTTCAGGAGCTGCACGTGTCCTGCTTGACCTGCGAGGTTCGGTAGTGTCCTCTTTCGGAGTTTCATGATCAATATCATTAGCTCTCTCTTCATTAGGTGAAGTCAACTCCGAAACAACTTCTAGAGCTTTACTCGCCATTTCATGAAGAGAAGGTTCAATAACCTCTTCGAGTTCTACCTTCCGACTACTCACACCTTTCGCGAGAAACTCCTTCTCAAGAAAGGATCCATTCTTGGCAACAAAGACCTTGCCCTCAGATCTGTGATAGAAGGTATACCCAATCGTTTCCTTAGGGTATCCTATGAAGACGCATTTTTCCGCTTTGGGTTCGAGTTTATCCGGTTGAAGTTTCTTCACATAAACATCGCATCCCCAAACTTTAAGAAATGACAACTTAGGTTTGTTTCCAAACCACAATTCATACGGTGTCTTTTCAACGGATTTAGATGGTGCCCTATTTAAAGTGAATGCAGCGGTTTCCACTTCCGGAATCAGGGTTGATCCACTTCCGGTGTTTGCACGTTTGGCACGGACATCTTATCTTGGTCATGTTGTTCCGAACCATGTCGGCTACCACGTCAGCCTTGTATCTAACCACCCAGCGTTCGCTCATATGGATGACCATGGTTGCCTGCGCGCGAACATAGACCAAATTAAAGAGAGTATGTTAGAACCATGCACACACACGACGCGCACACATACATGCATGCATGATCGCCGGGAAATTTCGGCATGACCTATCCTAAAAATAGGACGTATGGCTAGTGAAGAAATTTGCCAAAATGGACGTGAATCAACATTTCGGCAAACCTCCATGCACCCGGCGCCGGCAACATGCATTCAAGCACAACACAACCTCCCTCCACCAGCAACATGTATTCAAGCACAACACAAAGCGAAGGAACATCATCTCTCGCCATCGCACACCGCCCGCGGGACCATCTTCACCTACAAAACATCCATACACACTGCCCGAGGCCGCCACACACAAAACATGCATCACACAAGTACCCATGCACACATGCCTCACAAATCTACAAACCCCATATGCATATAGTGTAGCAAGAGGGGGTGTTGGGATGTGTGGAGGAGGAAAGTATGAGTGGTTTACTACCTTTACAAGTAGGATTAGCTTCCCCTCACAAGTACATGAACCAAAGTAGGTCTAGCTATCAACAATGGAGGTGAGTATGAGCAAAATGGAGTGGGAGGGAGGAGGGGGACGAGCTAGCTAGTTGGAGGTGGTGGGAACAAGGGAAAGGGGGGCTGCCACCTTTTGTGGATCTGTTTCGCACATTCTGTGGCGCATATGGAAAATGCTCCACAGAATGTCAAAATTCTGTGGCGCATATAGCTACATGCGCCACGGAAAGTGAGAATTCTGTGGCGCATATGTTATATGCGCCACAGAATTTTGACATTTTGTGGCGCATATATCCATATGTGCTATAGAATTCTGGCCTGCCCATGTGCTGGGGTCAGGCGCACGTAGGCCCACAGGAATTTCTGTGGCGCATGTAGCTATATGCGCCAAAGAATTCTCACTTTCTGTGGCGCATATATCCATATGCGCCACAAAATTGCAGGAATTCTATGGCGCATTTGCTACATGCGCGACAGAATTAATTTTAGTGGAGCATTTTTTGCATATGCGCCACAGAATTAAAATCTACCAATAATCGTTTTCCTAGTAGTGTTGCATTGGATCTCTGAAGAAACATCATATTGTGAGCCTAAAAATGATTTTTGCAAAAAATCATGAGCAACAGATCATGTACCTGTAGTTCAAACCGGACACACTTCCTACCGATTCGGCATGAATTTGTCTTTTTCACCGGGGGCGGATGGAAAGGTTTTAAAATCACCAGTTGGGACATTGTACATGTAAGGTGGTTTAGTATTTTTGAAAAATGGGATGGTAGCATTTTTGAATTGAACATTCGGTGTTGCTTCACAAAACGCCCCGTTCTTGCCGCTCGGAAAATGGAAAATGGCTTTTCTGTGCGACGGAAAGGAAAACCTTATCCTACAACATTGTTCATCATCCCAAGATGCATTGCTTGCACAATATGGGCATATTATCACAAACTATGCCGCGATTCTAGCCATAACATTGGTCATTCGGCCTAAAAGCCATGAAACCTCGGACATGATAGGTCATTTGTGAGAAGGTTTATTCGAGATGCAATCAATATACCAAGTTTGGTATTTTTCCTTGCAACTATATCACATAGGATGATGCCACGTGAAGGATTTACATTGTTCGGACCGTTTTTTGAATTTCTTATGCCGGTTTCAAAAAAAATCTATTTCAAACTATGGTCAAAACGATGGGCATGAAGATAGGGGATGAGCCTCGCTAAACTTGCATTGGATCCATGAAGAAACATCATATTGTGAGCCTAAAAATGATTTTTGCAAAAAATCATGAGCACCAGATCATGTACCTGTGTAGTTCAAATCGGACCCACTTCCTACCGGTTCGGCAGGAATTTGTCTTTTTCACCGGGGGTGGACGGAAAGGTTTTAAAATCTCCAGTTTGGACATTGTACATGTAAGGTGGTCTAGTATTTTTGAAAAATGGGATGGTAGCATTTTTGAATCGAACATTCGGTGTTGCTTCACAAAACGCCCCGTTCTTGCCGCTCGGAAAATGGAAAATGCCTTTTCTATGCGACGGAAAGGAAAACTTTCTCCTGCAACATTATTCATCATCCCAAGATGCATATGCGATTCTAGCCATAACATTGGTGTTTCGACCTAAAATCCATGTAACCTCGGACATGATAGGTCATTTGTGAGAAGGTTTATTCGAGACACAATATATATACCAAGTTTGGTATTTTTTCTTGTAACTATGTCACATAACATGACGCCACGCTAAGGATTTACATTGTTCGGACCATTTTTGATTTTTTATGCCCATTTCAAACTATGATCAAAATGCCTTTTTTGCATAATATAGCCACCCAATCAGAATAGAGAATTAGACTCCCCACGGATCAACCCACTTACATAAGATCTCAACCGTCCATGTAGGATCTATCCAACGAAGGAAATTTTTCCAGATTCTCCCGCCTCCCATCCCCTCCACACCTTGCACCTGAAATGACTGGAACATCCTTCATCTCCAACACACTAACCAGAAGAGGTCAGGGGTATTTCCATAAACCCCACTCTGCCCATCCAGATCGAACAGACCCCCAAACCCTAATCCCCTTCTCATACCCCGCCGCCACTTCTCCTCTGTCACGAGCGAGTGCTCTCCAGCACCAAATCCCACCTACCCAGATGCGGCCTCCCCTCACTCCTCGCCAAACCCTAGCCCCTAGCTCAACAGGTGCGGTCGCCACCCTAGGAACCAAGACGCCATGGTGAGCCACCACATGGGACGAGATCCGGCGGTGTCACGGTGGTTTTTTTTCTCACGCTGGGTATCATCACTTTACCTATCGAGCTCTTCCCACCGCGTCGCTACCGTGGACGATGACAACGAGGAAGCTGCGGCCGACGTCCACAGTTCCTCCCGGCGGCGAGAGGAGCACGCACGCTTCAGATCCGGTAACTTATCCCTCTCTCCCCTCCCCCTTTCTGCCCTCCCCTGTTTCTTCTCTTTCTCGGCCCCTCTCTCAGTATTCCTCTCTCTCAATGCAGACGCCACCGCACCCGAGGGATCCGTGGCCATGGAGGGAAACAAATGAGGCAGGGCAAAGAGGCGCTGAGCACATGTGTCTATGCCTCCTGGCTTCGCAACTCACCGTTGCTGGTGAGATCCCCCTGCTCTCTCCTTCTTGCTCGCTTAACTGCTCCCAACATAGATAGGATCCTGGTATAGTAGCTAGGATCTGACGAGTTTACACTCTCTTAACTGCTGTTGATCATGGTATGTTTGCTTAACTACTGGTATGGTAGTGTGCTTGCTTTTCGGCTGTTGCTTACTTGATGAATTAGCTAGGGGGAGTTTCTGACCCACGCACTTGCACTAGAAATACTTGATCTGCAACTTGAATCTGCACTAGAAATACTTTTGGTTGTCATCACAGTTTCCGTGTCCTGCCTTGGAGATCATCTCCGTGTGATTCCATGACGGTAGCTTCACTCTCTGAATCTACAATAGTGTCTCATGGAGGGTAGCTGGTGCCATTCGCTTGGTTATTTTAGTCATGCAATCTTTAATTGGTATTCCAAGTTTTTAGTAGCTTGTTGCTTATCTACTCAAGGAATCATTAAAAATATCTAGGATCTCACTTAAGCATTGAATGCATGGATGTTGAACTACTTGCTAAGTACTTACAGGATTAGTAAGTCTAGTACTTACATGAACTGTATCCTGTGAATAACAACTCGGGTCCATGCATGATAAAACCAAACTATGAGCAATATCAATTTGGAAGTATAGTGCTAAACTAACTGTGAATCAATTTGGAAGTATGGTGCTAAACTGAACTGTGAACAAGCATGATTTATCACTTCTGTTGTACTATTCATTTGATATATTGTGTCATAGTTCCTGGGATAATTGTTGTTTTCAGTGCCTTAGCTCTTTCTCAATTTATGCTTACTTAGCTGTACCCCATAACTAACATTTGCAGTAAGTTCTATATCTTATCTAACCACTTCTGCTCTTTGTAGTAGAAGATAGCAGCGATGCAACAGCAACAACAATGCAGTAGTCAGCAATAGTTCCTTCAACAATCATTACTGAGGCAGCAATCACAAAGAGATCTAAATGATAATAATGGATAGTTGGTTGGGTTCATCCACAATTCGTTCTAAAGAGGCTCTTCGTGATAGTTCTGTTCTTTCATAGTCTTCTTCCTGGGACTGTCACTGTTGTTTTAAAATGAGGTGAGGATACCATGCTACCATTCACAGTTTTATCGAGCTTCTTTCTTAAGATGCATGAGGTGATGCATTAGAGTATATGTGCCTTAGCCTTTAACAATCTAGTTCACCATGTACCACTATTCTGATTTGGAAATCATGGTTTGTTTAAGTTGTTTAAAAACGAGTGTGCAACAATTATGTTTCATGGCTGTGATATATTAATTTATGCTCTATTTTAGCTTGATTGTTCTGTATCATCATGAATCAGTTATGACAACATCAGGCAAACTGATTTGTCAAGATGTATGCTTGAATCAGTTACGACAACATCAACATCAGGCGTTGTAAGCTGATATGTGTAGTACTTCAGTTCTTGAATGCTTTCCTTGTACACTATTTTCCCATGTTTTATAGTTATGATGTGCCTGGAGAAACTCTAAATAAAACTATTTCATGAGCCAAGGATAATTGTGTTCAGCTGCTTGATGGGCTATAATTTATCTTGTTGAACTCCTTGGTGGTCTATCCTTTATGATGTAGCAGCCGGAGGGAGCGGCGCATGCTAGGAGCAGTTCGCGGGTTGCCATGGTGTTGGTGTAGAGAAGACATCCTGGTGATGCAGCATCAATAAGGGGACCTGGAGCTTGGGAACCGAGTTTTGCTGGCAGGAAGATATGACTCTCTTCATATGTCGACTAATGTTGGATGTTGCCTGCTGTAGGGATATGGTCGTGGGTTACATTCTGGATTAGATTTAGTTGCAGCTTCGAATCAGATCTGAGAAGTTCTTTTAGTGTTGTATTTCGATAGCTGGTGGTTACTAATGTATATATATGTGATTACAACCATGGAAACATTGTAATAGACTTTGTGATCAAAAGAATTTTGTGTATGCATTTCTGATTAAATGATTTACTATTTAATTACTGTCAATCGCGAGAAATTAAAACCAAATAACTGGGAATAATACGGAAATGGAACCTGACTTGTGGGACCAGCTGAAATAAAAGGAAACGATATAAAAAGAAATAAAAGGTCGAAAATAAAAATAAAATAAATGGAATAACATGTTGGGCTTAGCCCATGTAACTTATCAGAATTAAAAAGAAAATTATTGGGCTTGGCCCATATAAACAATAGACCTAGACTGGGCTGATTCCTTGCCACGTCAGATTGGCCACGTAGGATCTGACCTGGCAAGGCCAATTTGCCCATGACGATATCGGATCATCATAACGGTTATGACGATCCAATATCATCATAGACAGTTATGACGATTTCACCAAAATCATCGTTATAGTTCATTTGTGATGCCCAGCTTTCGATGATCTCAAAATCATCATAAACAGACTATTATGACGATTCTGTGATGAAAATGGAGGGTCATATATAGCCAGATTCCTTGTAGTGTCATTTCTCCCCTCATTGCCATGGTATCCTTGGTCCTGCTGCTGTTAGTTATTCACTTGGTGCACATCATCCCTCCTTTCCTGATTTTCATACCTCGGTGGAGGCGGAGGCAACATAAACTGTTGTCTGTTCCCCCCTATGAGCAATTGCTGCCGAGGTGCTTCATTCCGAGGTCCATCATGTCAAGGTGTATCGTGCCGAGGTGCATGAGCATTCCCCGAACTTCCTTGTTCTAACTTCCGCATCCATTCACATTGTCGAGTTGTATGGTTCGCCGGACTATTTGGGCTTTCTTGTATGGAACTTGCATGGCTCATCCAGCATTGACTCGAATGTATACCTCGGATGGTCCTTTCTCTCTTGCCACTGTTTTTTCTGCTCCGAGGTCCAGGGATTTCTTCCTTCATTCTTTTGTTGCCACTGTTGGCCTCCAGTTTTCTGACGCTGGTTCGTGCCGGCATTGGGTTGATCTCGGTCCACAGCGGCCACTTGTTGTGAGATGTATCGATAATCCGAACGATCGTCCCTTCTTTTACCTCGGAAATCATTCCTTCTAGATGATCTAGGACCATCTCTATTGTAATACTCCTCATTGGGCTAGCTTGACATTAACCAGGGTTGTGTTGGGTCTCCCAAGGCATACGAATCCGTGATCCGGATCTTTTTAGCCAACGTAGTTGGCATATCTCGCAGCAACCTTTGCCACAACATACTTCCATATCTACAACCTTGGGAGAACCATGCTATAGCATGTGACTCAATTATTCCCCCACATGAATTACGCACATTGCACCACCGGGTCAGAAACTCTCGGTCAGGATCATTCGGTCTTTGCTTACACAATGCCAAAGTTTGTGGCATGTTTGGCCTCTTGTACGTACTCGAGAAGTTGCTCACAAATAGCTCCTCAAAATCTAGCCAGCAATTTATGCTTCCTGGCGGCAAATTGTTCAACCAGACCCTTGTTGGCCCTTCCAACATTTGGGGCACATATCTCATAGCCCATCTCATATTACCTGTGGCAATGTTCACCGCAGTTGCGTAATCAATGAGAAAATCATCCGGCTTCGTACTGCCATCATATGTCTTTGTTCCTCTTGCCAACTGGAAGTTCAGCACTGGCGGCTCTCTCATGATTCGGGGCCCAAAACATGCCGGACCCGGAGGACCTTGCACCTCAATCAGTTCCGACCTATAGATTTAGTCCAGCTACATTCTAGCGTCATCTGGCTACAAGTTCCTGCTTCCCAACCTCGATCCAATCACATGGTGCACTGGTCTTAGGAATCTGGCATCCATCATTGCTGAGTAACCATCATTGTACTTGTCTTGACCCGAATGAGCCTTTTGCTATTGCCATGCCTGACCTGTGCTTTTCTCCTGCCAAGGTGTGTACTACTGCTGCTGTTGCCGAGGTACATTTTGCCCTATTCCCGCCGGATCATGTTGTCCGGCATTACCATTGGCAGCGTTCCTTTGACCGGCATTGCCTTGGTCGCAGTTACCTCGGCCAGCTTCACCTCGACTAGCACTATGGCGATTTTCATCAAATTGCACTGTTTTTCCTTTCCCTGCCTTTACCAGGTCATATGGAACCATTTGTTTGTCTATTCTCCCCGAGGTTACCACTTCCTCTCTCCTAGGAACATGGCCCGAGGATGATGCAGCTCCTGCAGATTTTGCCGGGTTGTTTCCTGCCGAATGAACCACACAAGATGCTCTAGGTTGCGTCGGGTTTGCCTTATTCAGCTCCTCATTTTGCTGGCAAGCCACCCTCAATAAGTGATTTACCCTTTCATGTTGTCTCTCCTGAGCTACTCCGGTTAAGCCGTCTAATTCGGATGCTACAGCATTCGCAGACCTGAGGTTCTTTGTCGGGGTACTGTACCTTGATACATTGCAAATGTATCTATAATTTTTGATGTTCCATGCTTGGTTTTATCTACTTTCTTATGTTTTGTCCACACTTTGGAGTACTTTTCATATGATTTCTTGGACTAACCTATTAACAAGAGCCACGGTGCCAGCTGCCTGTTATCTGCTATTTTTGGTTCCAGGAAAGTCAGAAAATGAATATTCTCGGAATTGGACGGGACAAAAGTCAAAGTTATTATTTTACCGAGGGACACCTGGATCCAGAATACGAGACGGAGAGAGGCTGGGGCCCAGCCACGGCCAGGCTTGGCCCACACCAGGGGGTGGTCTGGCCGCCCTAGGCACCCCCTCGGCCTCTCCTTCCGCCTATATATTGCCTCTGATACGGAAACCCTAGGTACCCGATCAAAAATCCACAAAAGAGTCTGTAGCCGCCGCCATCTCCGTCCCTAGATTGGGAGGGATCTGAAGCTCTTCCCGACACCCTGCCGGAGAGGGGAATTCACCCTGGAGGCCTTCTTGATCATCATGCAATCCTCCGGTGTGATGCATGAGTAGTTCATCTCTGGACTACGGGTCCATGTAGTAGCTAGATGGCTGGTTCTCCTCCTTTGTGCTTTTATGTATTGATCTTGTGAGCTCCGTTCATGATCAAGATCATCTATTTGTAATTCTGCATATTGTGTTTGCAGGGATCCGATGGATATTGAGATGCTATTTCAGATTGATTATAGATTCTATCATGTCTTTGTTATTTGTGATCTTGCATGCTTTACATTGTTAGTAGCTATCTTGGCCAAGTAGATGCTAGCAACTCCAAGAGTTAGTATTTATGCTCGATAGTGGGTTCATGCCTCTGGTAATCTGGGGAAGTGACAGAAATCTCTAAGGTACTAGATGTGCTGTTGCTACTAGGCAGAAAACAACAATCCTTTATTCATAGAACAATCGTATTGTTTACATTACATGTAATTCATAATGCAATTATCTGTTGCTTGCAACTTAATACTAGAGGGGTTCGGATGATAACCTGAAGGTGGATTATTAGTCATAGATGCATTTGGATGGCGGTCTATGTATAATGTTGTAATGCCCAATCGAATATCAAAGGAGTCAAGATGATTAGTATATGCTTGTATGCTTTCTCGATGTTTGTCAATTGCCCCGCTGTAATTTGTTCACCTAACATGTTATCTATCTTAAGGAGAGCCACCTCTAGTGAACTATGGACCCGGGTCGTTTCTTTTGCTTTCAATCTACAATCAACTGTTTCCTGCTTTGTGTTTACTTTCTGCAAACTACTACTTCCTTCCATTCGATACGTTTAATCCTTTGTTTTCAGCAAAACCGGTGAGATTAACAACCTCATCGCAAGTTGGGGACAGAGTTCTGTGGTTGTGTTGTGCAGGTCTCCATGTTGCTACTAACACTGGTAGTGCGCCCTGCCAAGGCTCTGCTAGCAACACCTTTGGGGTGTTTCCTTGCTCCTACTAGATTGATAACCTTGGTTTCGTACTGAGGGAAAACTTGTTGGTGTGCTCATCATACCTTCCTCTTGGGGTTCCCCAACGAGCTCGATATATTTTGGGCTATCAATCATATTTTCTGGCACCGTTGCCGGGGAGTCAAGGACATCTTCACAAGGGGAGTCCCTCATAACCAATCTCTTTACTTTGTTATTTTTGTTTTGCTTAGTTTACTTTTGTTTTGTTTGCTTGTTTCTTTATCAAAAACACAACAAAATTAGTTTTACAAGTTTGCTTTCTTTATCAAAATCACAAAAAAATAGTTTTACAAGTTTGCTTTCTTTATTAAAAAACACAAAAAATAATTAAGTCTCCTTTAGTTGTTACCTTCCCCTTAGCTCACCATGTTGATCCCTAAATTCACCCTGAAAGACCTTTCAATAGGTAGTGGTTCTATAATTGGAAAAGATAATATTGAAGATTTCTTCAATCATGTTAGTAAGCATGAGGATATTGAGGATAGATCCCTTGCAGAACTTGCTCCAAACTATGAGATTGTTGTAGCTTCTTTAGTTCACATGTTGGAAGCTAGGTTTGTTAACTTTAACCCCTTAATGCAAGTAATGTTTCTCAAACTTAAAGAAATTGAGGACCCTGAAAAGAGGGATTTTATTCTAGAAACTTTGCTTAAGGAATTCTATGATGTTGCCAAGGAAGCTAGAAAAGTCTTTGAACATTTCAATATGCTAGGCTCATGTGTAGATGTTGTTGTTACACGAGAAAATATGAACAAAACTGAAACTAATGGGGAGGAAACTAAGACACCAATACCCTTTAAACTCGTAGCAATGCATGAAGCCATAGAAAAGAATCTTGGATGGATTGTTCCCGAAAACCCGTTTGATGAAAATAGTGAACCCAAGAGCATTGAGAGAGGATCCTCTAGAACTTATTTGGATTAGATACCTTGCCTTGTTGAAGATATTTCTGGTATTAATCTTAATGCTTCTTCATTTGAGAACACTTGATTCTTTTTCTTGCTTCTTATGCCTAACTTAAAGGTGTTAAAGAAAAGTACTTATTGGGAGATAACCCAAAAGTTTTAGATGACTCTTGGAAGTTATTAGTTCAGTAATAACCGCTCCTTATCCTTTTTTATTTGCTTTTTGTGCCAAGAGTAACCTCTAATGAGAGAGAAGTAATGATTGGGAAAGTTGCTGCCCCGAAACAGATTTTTGTGCTTCACCGTAAAAATTCATGTAAAATGTCTATACGTCCTTTTGAGGCATGAATTTTTGTGCTTATGCCCCAGGTTGTTATCTAACTTTCGGTAGTTCAACACTTCTCGATTTGAGCAAAAGAAGGTCTTCGAAAAAAATTGTATTTACCTGCTGGTCTGTTTTGACAGATTTCTGCCATTTTCTGCATTTGCTTCTTGTTGGTTCCTTTTTGAGTTCTTTTAGGGAATTGAGATTTTTGAAGGAAGTGCTACAGTCGCTTGTGTTTTAATGGAATTTTTATTGGCGTTATAACTGAACCTAAAATACCTATTATCTTGAGTGCACTAACGTTGCTAATAAAGATTGTGTGATGTTTTGTATGAAGGAAAAATTCCAGGTGTATGGAAGGAATGAGTAATGAGATGAAGGATGGACTAAAGCTCAAGATTAGGGATGCCACGCGTGTCACCCCAAGAAATATCCAAGAAGTACAAGCGTCAAAGCTTGGGGATTCCCAAGGCATCCCCTTCTTCATCAATAAAAATCCCAGGTTTCTTCCAAACGCTTCATTTTTATTGTTTCATGCACAGTTGTGTTGTTCTTGGAGCGTCTTATTTTTCGTTTTCATTTTGGTTTTTCGTTTTCTTTGTTTGCTTAGTTTGTTGAATATATTGGTTGGACCCCCTCTTTCATACATTGGTTTTCAAATAGTTTGGTTTGGATTGGAAAAGAGTAGGAAAGCTCATGCTTAAGTGTTAAAGAGAGCTTGTTTTTGACTGTGGCCTATGCTTTGTCATGCCATGCTTGATATTGTTTTGGCTTTATGCCTAGTATTCTTTGTTGTAGCATGACTTGTTATAAACAATTCAGATTGCTTAATGTGCCTTGGATGAATCATGCGTTGTTTTAGCATATTAAAGCATAGTATTGTGGTATTCTCCTTTGATGCTTTATTTGGGTTGACTTGGCACATGCTCACACCATGTTATGACTATACCAATTCACCATAAGCCTTTATGATCCTTTAGTTTTCAACTTGTGGTATCACTTTATGCTTTGATTAATGATGTTTTGTCGCTCTGCATGATTATGGCCATTATTGCTCTCTTAGTTGGTCACTCCCACTCTTTTGCTAGCCTCCATAACCAAGTATGAGTTCCACTCATGCATCCAACTCCCTAAACCAAGTTATTCCAAAGAGTCCACCATACCTACCTACTAGAATATGCTATTCCAAGTATATTCATGTTTTTGTTTACCTTCCAAATTAAACTTATTATGAGAAAACTAGTGATTAAAGCTCTCACGAACTTGATGGCACACTTTACTTTTCTTGCCCTTAATAAACTTGAACCATTATGTCGTCTATGTTGTATATGCTTGCACTTATTTGTTGGAGATTAGCAGAACCATGCTGTCATGGGGAACGCTTTCAACATTGCACTGGTACTTTGTACCTAGTTGATATCATGCTCTTTTGTCTATGGATGTCGTCGGTGTGAAATGAAAGGGGAGCTTGTAAGTCCATGGAGTTATGTATATGTGTTAGAGAAACGCCTGGGCCGCTGGTCTAATCCATGCTGACATGGTGGAAACCTGCAGCGTAACCATAATGAGCTATCTATGAAGCATTATTCTTATAAAAAAGAGTCCTATATTGAGAAAAAAGAGAAAAAGAAAAAAAAAGATTATGAAAAGAGGAAAGAGAGAAAAAAGCACCATATTCCCATGGTAAATAAGAAGATTGCTGAGATGCTCGTTGTCTTCTTGCCTTGTCATTTTGATATGGGGATTCTTCCGTATCATCTCGCAAGGGGTACCCCGTTGGCGGTTCTCTGTGATACACATGTACTTACGATGACAAGAACTCACCGGTGACTAAACTTGAGTAGCATGAGGAGCGACCCTCATATTCAAGGGACATGGGATATCTAACTTATACTTCGTCAAGCATGTACACCATAGTATGTTCACTTTAACCTTAATCACTTCAACATGCTTATGATAGGGGCAATGAGAGCTGAAAGCTATTAAGTACCATAATTTTTGGAAGCTCTTTATGAGACTTGAATCCCTACTTCCTTCTATGAAGGCCTTTCTTCCACTTATATATTGAGTCTCCACCTTCTATGTTTATGCACCTACTTTGAGAGCATAGTGGCCATTCTTAGTTCTATGTGCATTGTCCCAAGACTTGTTGATTGATTCATAGATTTGATATTGCTTGTTTTAAACTATTTGTATCTAGTCACTCTTGTAAACTTTGAAGGTGTCCTATGCATTTATGTTTGCTACTCTATGAGGGACAAGCTGAATGCTACTATGCTATGTTTTCTTTATGTGAAACAAACAAACGTCTTGCAAAGCATTGTTATTCATGAATCTTTTGTTTGTGCCTTTTCATGTTGCAACATAGTTTCTTTATCTTTTTGCTAGAACTTTGTCTTTCATGTTATGATTGAAGTACTATGATCCCATCTTTGAATGTTTTACAAATACTTTGATCAAGTTTATGATGGTGCATGTCACCTCAAAAATTATTCTTTCTTTTTATCACTTACCTACTCGAGGACGAGCAGGAGTTAAGCTTGGGGATGTTACCTCTCTAGCCTTCCTATCACTATAGTAGCTATCTGACCCGTCCTAGGCTCACCTTCTTTGTCCATTTCCGTGGTCAGGTTTCTACCTCAGATTTTTACTCCATCTATGCGGTTCGCCTTTGCATATTCCCTCAAGGTGATGTTTAGTGACTGCTACAACTCGGCTAACTTTTTCGCCCCAGCTAGCATTTCCTGCCTAGTCTCCTCTAACTCAGCTTGCGCTTGAGCCAGATCTACAACAGGAGCTATTGGTGTCGCTAGGCTATTGCTGAAGTACATTCTCTAGCCTTTCTAAAGGTGGGAATCTAGATCTTGCCTACTTTGCATGACCTCCTGATCTGGCGCCGGATCCTTGCTTGCTCCTGCGTTTGGTGCAGTCATCATGACCTCAGCGTAGCTTGCGGGGCGAGTGATACGTGGGTCGCTAACTGCGCTGAGAGGTGGCTCGCCTCGCTCGACGACGTGCCGCGGGTGAACGCAGGTCTCGTCCATGCCGACGTAGATCTTGTGTGTGCCCAGCTTGATGAAAAGGCCATTGCACGGAGGAGGACGCCTGCCGAAGCTCCCAGCATTGTCACTGATGTAGTCCAGCTCTCCAAAGCGCTGAACCAAGACAGAGACGATGCGCTCGCTGGTGCCGATGACGTTTCCTGTCCAGATTTTCACCCCTGCTAGCGCCATGATACATTGCAAATGTATCTATAATTTTTGATGTTCCATGCTTGGTTTTATCTACTTTCTTGTGTTTTTCCACACTTTGGAGTACTTTTCATATGATTTCTTGGACTAACCTATTAACAAGAGCCACAATGCCAGCTGCCTGTTTTCTGCTGTTTTTGGTTTCACGAAGTCAGGAAATGAATATTCTCGGAATTGGACGGGACAAAAGCCAAAGTCACTATTTTACCGGGGGACACTTGGAGCCAGAATACAAGACGGAGAGGGGCTGGGGCCTTCCCACACCACCTGGCCGGCTGCCAGGCCAGCGCCAGAGATGTTCGCCGCCAGCATCCTCGGCCTCTGATACATTGCAAATGTATCTATAATTTTTGATGTTCCATGCTTGGTTTTATCTACTTTCTTGTGTTTTGTCCACACTTTGGAGTACTTTTCATATGATTTCTTGGACTAACCTATTAACAAGTGCCACAGTGCCAGTTGCCTGTTTTCTGCTGTTTTTGGTTCCAGGAAAGTCAAAATATGAATATTCTCGGAATTGGACGGGACAAAAGCCAAAGTTCCTATTTTACCAAAAGACTCACGGAGCTAGAATACGAGACGGAGGAGGGCCAGGGCCTGGGCACACCCCCTTGGCGCGGGCAACCCTAGGCCGTGCCAGGGCATGGTGTGGCCCCCCTGGCTGGCCACCGACCTTACCACTTCGCCTATATATTCCTCCCGATGCAAAAACCCTAGATAGTCAATCAGAAATCCACGAAAAGTCCCCCAGCGCTGCCGCCACCGAAGGGGAGATTTGTGGGACAGAAAGTCTCTGTTCCGGCACCCTGCCGGGATGGGGAAGTGCCCCCAGAGCCATCTCCATCGATCTCCACCACCATCTCCATCACCATTGCTGATTCCCATGATGAGGAGGGAGTAGTTCTCTCTCGAGGCTAAGGGTTCTACCGATAGCTATGTGTTCATCTCTCTCTATGCATGATCTTATTGAGATCATGAGCTTGTAATCTATAGATCTACCTTGCTACTCAAGTGCTTTAATAGATCTCTGCTCTCCCCATGTGTGTGAAAGTGACAACGTGCACACCATGGTGGCACTTAGGCTAGAGATTACAAATACTTGTTATGAGTTATATTTGGAGTTGGATGTCTTTATGAAATTGTGGCTTTTGTTTGAACCATCTAGTGCTCAAGGTGATAGTGTGGGGTTTTCTAGATGGGAAAGGCTTACTTTGAGGTGTGCTGTTATAGCCTTACCATGGATTAGAGTGTCCAGCCGGAGAGTACTTCAGCGTAGTATCATAAAGAAGAATATATTTATATGAGAGTGTTCACTAGTGAAAGTATGATCCCTAGGCCTTGTTTCTAAGCATTGATACACCGTTTGCAATTAGATCTGTTACATGTTTTCTTGCTTCCTTCTTTATTTTAGTTTGCCTTTAGTCTTTTCCCACATGAACCACACTCCAGCAAGCTATTTTCTGGCACCGTTGTCTAATGTCCATACCACTTTTATATCACTATCTCTTCGCCGAACTAGTGCACCTATACACCTGACAAGTGTATTAGGTGTGTTGGGGACACAAGGGACTTCTTGTATCTTGATTGCAGGGTTGCTTGAGAGGGGATACCTTTGACCACTTCCTCCCTGAGTTTGATAAACCTTGGGTGATCCACTTAAGGGAAAACTTGTTGCTGTTCTACAAACCTCTGCACTTGGAGGCCCAACAACTGTCTACAAGAATAGAAGTGCGTAGACATCAGCCTCTCCTTCTGCCTATATATTGCCTCTGATACGGAAACCCTAAGTATCCGATCAAAATTCCATGAAAGATTCTGTAGCCGCCGTCATCTCCAACCCGAGATCGGGAGGGATCTAAAGCTCTTCCTAGCACCCTGCCAGAGAGGGGAATTCACCCTGGAGGCCTTCTTCATTATCATGCAAGCCTCCGCTGTGATGCGTGAGTAGTTCATCTCTGTACTACGGGTCCATGTAGTAGCTAGATGGCTAGTTCTCCTCCTTTGTGCTTTCATGTCTAGATCTTGTGAGCTCCGTTCATGATCAAGATCATCTATTTGTAATCCATACATGTTGTGTTTGCGGGGATCCGATGGATATTGAGATGCTATTTTAGATTGATTATTGATTCTATCATGTCTTTGTTATTTGTGATCTTGCATGATTTCTGTTGTTAGTAGCTATCTTGGCCAAGTAGATGCTAGCAACTCCAAGAGTTAGTATTTATGCTCGATAGTGGGTTCATGCCTCTTGTAATCTGGGGAAGTGACAGAAATCTCTAAGGTACTAGATGTGTTGTTGCTACTAGGGAGAAAACAGCAATCCTTTGTTCATAGAACAATCATATTGTTTATTTTACACGCAATTCATAAAGCAATAATCTGTTGCTTGCAACTTAATACTTGAGGGGGTTCGGATGATAACCTGAAGGTGGATTATTAGTCATAGATGCAGTTGGATGGCGGTCTATGTATAATGTTGTAATGCCCAATCGAATATCAAAGGAGTCAAGATGATTAGTATATGCTTGTATGCTTTCTCGATATTTGTCAATTACCCCGCTGTAATTTGTTCACCTAGCATGTTATCTATCTTAAGGAGAGCCACCTCTAGTGAACTATGGACCCCAGTCCTTTGTCTTACATTCAATCAACTACTTACTGCTTTCTGTTTACTTTCTGCAAACTATTACTTCCTTCCATTCGATACATTTAATCCTTTGTTTTCAGCAAAATCGGTGAGATTGACAACCTCATCACAAGTTGGGGGCAAAGTTCTGTGGTTGTGTTGTGCAAGTTTCCACGTTGCTACTGGCACCGGTAGTGGGCCCTGCCAACGTTCAGCTAGCTACACCTTTGGGGTTTTTTCTTGCTCCTACTGGATCGATAACCTTGGTTTCATATTGAGGGAAACCTTGCTGCTATGCTCATCATACCTTCCTCTTGGGGTTCCCCAACAAGCTCGATATATTTTGGGCCATCAACAACTTTTTCTGGCGCCGTTGCCAGGGAGTCAAGGACATCTTCACAAGGGGAGTCCCTCATAACCAATCTCTTTACTTTGTTATTTTTGTTTTGCTTAGTTTGCTTGTTTCTTTATCAAAAACACACAAAAAAATAGTTTTACTAGTTTGCTTTCTTATTTAAAAACACAAAAAAATTAAGTCTCCTTTAGTTGTTACCTCTTCCTTAGCTCACCATGTTGATCCCTAAATTCTCCCTGAAAGACCTTTCAATAGGTAGTGGTTCAATAATTGGAAAAGATAATATTGAAGAATTCTTTAATTATGTTAGTAAACATGAGGATATTGAGGATAGATCCCTTGCAGAACTTGCTCCAAACTATGAGGTTGCTGCAGCTTCTTTAGTTCACATGTTGGAAGCTAGGTTTGTTAAACTTAACCCCTTAATGCAAGTAATGTTTCTTAAACTTAAAGCAATTTAGGACCCTGAAAAGAGGGATTTTATTGTTGAAACTTTGCTTAAGGAATTCTATGATGTTGCCAAGGAAGCTAGAAAAGTCTTTGAACGTTTCAATATGCTAGGCTCATGTGTAGATGTTGTTGGTACACGATAAAAGATGAACAAAACTAAACCTAATGGGGAGGAAACTAAGGTACCAATACCCTTTAAACTGGTAGCAATACATTAAGCCATAAAAAAGAATCTTGATTGGATTGTTCTTGAAAACCCTTTTGATGAAAATAGTCAACCCAAGAGCATTGAGAGAGCATCCTCTAGAACTTATTTGGATGATATACCTTTCCTTGTTGAAGATATTTCTGGTATTGATCTTAATGCTTCTTCATTTGAGAACACTTGATTCTTTTTCTTGCTTCTTATGCCTAACTTAAAGGCGTAAAAGAAAAGTACTTATTGGGAGATAACCCAAAAGTTTTAGATGAGTCTTGGAAGTTATTACCTCAGTAATAACTGCTCCTTATCCTTTTTATTTTCTTTTTGTGCCAAGAGTAACCTCTAATGAGAGAGAAGTAATGATTGGGAAAGTTGCTGTCCTGAAACAGATTTCTGTGCTTCACCGTAAAAATTCGTGTAAAATCTCTAAACGTCCTTTTGAGGCGTGAAGTTTTGTGCTTCTGCCCCAGGTTGTTATCTAACTTTCGGTAGTTCAACACTTTTTGATTGGAGCAACAGAAGGTCTTCGAAAAAATTCGTCTTTACCTGCTGGTCTATTCTAACAAATTTCTGCCATTTTCTGCATTTGCTTCTTGTTGGTTCCTTTTTGAGTTCTTTTGGGGAATTGAGCTTTTTGAGGGAAGTACTACAGTAGCTAGTGTTTCAATGGAAGTTTTATTGGTGTTATAACTAAACCTAAAGACTTATTATCTTGAGTGTACTAATGTTGCTAATAAAGATTGTGTGAAGTTTTGTATAAAGGAAAATTTTCAGGTGTATGGAAGGAATGAGTAATGAGATGAAGGATGGATCAAAGCTCAAGATTAGGGATGCCACGCGTGTCACCCCAAGAAATATCCAAGAAGTACAAATGTCAAAGATTGGGGATGCCCAAGGCATCCCCCTCTTCATCAATAAAAAATCTAGGTTTCTTCCAAACGCTTCATTTTTATTGTTTCATGCACAGTTGTGTTGTTCTTGGAGCGTCTTCTTTTTCGTTTTCGTTTTGGTTTTTGGTTTGGTTTGGAAAAGAGTAGGAAATTTCATGCTTAAGTGGTAAAGAGAGCTTGTTTTTGACTGTGGCCTATGCTTTGTCATGCCATGCTTGATATTGTTTTGGCTTTATGCTTAGTATTCTGTGTTGTAGCATGACTTGTTATAAACAATTGAGATTGCTTAATGTGCCTTGGATGAATCATGTGTTGTTTTAGCATATTAAAGCATAGTATAGTGGTATTCTCCTTTGATGCTTTATTTGGGTTGACTTGGCGCATGCTCACACCATGTTATGACTATCTCAAGTCACCATAGCCTTTATGATCCTTTAGTTTTCAACTTGTAGTATCACTTGATGCTTTGATCAATGATGTTTTGTCGCTCTGCATGATTATGGCCATTATTGCTCTCTTAGTTTGTCGCTCCCAGTCTTTTGCTAGCCTCCGCAACCAAGTATGTGTTCCACTCATGCATCCAACTCCTTAAACCAAGTTATTCCAAAGAGTCCACCATACCTACCTATTAGCATAGGCTATTCCAAGTATATTCATGTTTTTGATTACCTTCCAAATTAAACTTGTTATGAGAAAACTAGTGATTAAAGCTCTCACGAACTTGATGGCGCACTTTACTTTTTTGCATTTAATAAACTTGAACCATTGGGTCCTTCTTTGTTGCGTATATGCTTGCGCTTTATAAGTTGAAGTTAGCAGAACCATGTATCATGGGGAACGCTTTCAACATTGCACTTGTACTTTGTACCCTGTTGATATCATGTCCTTTTGCTTATGGATCCCAACGGTGTGAAATAAAAGTGGAACTTGTAAGATCATGGAGTTTGTATGTGTGTTAGAAACGCACGGGCTAGCCTAAGCCATGCCTAATCATGGTGGAAACTTGCAGCATAACCATAATGAGCACTCTATGAAGCATCCTCAATAAAAACCTATGCAAATAGCACATAAAAAGATCGCTGAGATGCTCATTGTCTGCTTGCCTTGTAATTTTGATTATGGGATAGCTCCTGTATCATGTGCAAGGGGTACCTCGTTGGCGGTTCTTTATGATACATATGTACTTACAATGACAAGAGCTTACTTGTGACTAAAGTTGAGTAGCATGAGGTTTGGTCTTTGTAAGTAAGGGGCATGAGATTTCGGCTTATAACTTGTCAAGCATATCCTCTTAGTTGTGCCACTTTAACCTTAATCACCTTCAAGATGCTTATGATAGGGGCAATGAGAGCTGAAAGTTATAAGTACCATAATTTTTGGAAGCTCTTTATGAGACTTGAATCCCTACTTCCTTCTATGAAGGCCTTTCTTCCACCATTATATTGAGTCTCCACCTTCTACCTTTATGCACCTACTTTGAGAGCATAGTGGCCATTTTTAGTTCTATGTGCATTGTCCCAAGACTAGTTGATTGATGCATACCTTTATATTGCTTATTTTAAATTATTTGTATCTAGTCACTCTTATGAACTTTGAATGTGTCATATGCATTTATATTTGCTACTCTATGAGGGACAAGCTGAATGCTATTATGCTATGTTTTCTTTATGTGAAACAAACAAACGTCTTGCAAAGCATTGTTATTCATGAATCTTTTGTTTGTGCCTTTTCATGTTGCAACATAGTTTCTTTGTCTTATTGCTAGAACTTTGTCTTTCATGTTATGATTGAAGTACTATGATCCTAGCCTTGAATGTTTTACAAATACTTTGATCCAGTTTATGATGGTGCATGTCACCTCAAAAATTATTCTTTCTTTTTTATCACTTACCTACTCGAGCACGAGCAGGAGTTAAGCTTGGGGATGTTGATACATTACAAATGTATCTATAATTTTTGATGTTCCATGCTTGGTTTTATCTACTTTCTTGTGTTTTGTCCACACTTTGGAGTACTTTTCATATGATTTCTTGGACTAACCTATTAACAAGAGCCACAGTGCGAGCTGCCTATTTTCTGTTGTTTTTGGTTTCAGGAAGTCAGAAAATGAATATTCTCGGAATTGGACAGGACAAAAGCCAAAGTCACTATTTTACCGGGGAACACTTGGAGCTAGAATACGAGACGGAGAGGGCTGGGGCCTGGCCACACCACCTGGCCGCGCGGCTAGTCCTGGCCCGTGCCACGGGGTGGTCTGGCCACCCCAGGCACCCCCTCGGCCTCTCCTTTTGCCTATATATTGCCTCTGATACGGAAACCCTAAGTACCTGATCAAAATTCCACGAAAGAGTCTGTAGCCGCCGTCATCTCCAATCCTAGATCGGGAGGGATCTGAAGCTCTTCCCGGCACCCTGTCAGAGAGGGGAATTCACCCTGGAGGCCTTCTTCATCATCATGCAAGCCTCCGGTGTGATGCGTGAGTAGTTGATCTCTGGACTACGGGTCCATGTAGTAGCTAGATGGTTGGTTCTCCTCCTTTGTGCTTTCATGTCTAGATCTTGTGAGCTCGGTTCATGATCAAGATCATCTATTTGTAATCCATACATGTTGTGTTTGCGGTGATCCGATGGATATTGAGATGCTATTTCAGATTGATTATTGATTCTATCATGTATTTGTTATTTGTGATCTTGCATGCTTTCCGTTGTTAGTAGCTATCTTGGCCAAGTACATGCTAGCAACTCCAAGAGTTAGTATTTATGCTCAATAGTGGGTTCATGCCTCTCGTAATCTGGGGAAGTGACGGAAATCTCTAAGGTACTAGATGTGTTGTTGCTACTAGGGAGAAAACAACAATCCTTTGTTCATAGAACAATCGTATTGTTTACTTTACATGCAATTCGTAAAGTAATAATCTGTTGCTTGCAACTTAATACTGGAGGGGGTTCGGATGATAACCTGAAGGTGGATTATTAGTCATAGATGCAGTTGGATGGCGGTCTATGTATAATGTTGTAATGCCCAATCAAGTCTCAAAGGAGTCAAGATGATTAGTATATGCGTGTATGCTTTCTCGATGTTTGTCAATTGCCCCGCCGTAATTTGTTCACCCAGCATGTTATCTATATTAAGGAGAGCCACCTGTAGTGAATTATGGACCCCGGTCCTTTCTTTTACATTCAATCAACTGTTTACTACTTTGTGTTTACTTTCTGCAAACTATTACTTCCTTCCATTCGATACATTTAATCCTTTGTTTTCAGCAAAACCGGTGACATTGACAACCTCATCGCAAGTTGGGGGCAAAGTTCTGTGGTTGTGTTGTGCAGGTCTCCACGTTGCTGCTGGCACTAGTAGTGCGCCCTGCCAACGTTCAGCTAGCTACACTTTTGGGGTGTTTTGCTCCTACTGTATTGATAACCTTGGTTTCATATTGAGGGAAAACTTGTTGCTGTGCTCATCATACCTTCCTCTTGGGGTTCCCCAACGATCTCGATATATTTTGGGCCATCACGCCGCTAGCCCCATGGTGGTCACCAACTGTCGTGGTGGTGGCACGGCAGATGCCATGGATAGGCTAAAGATGGAGCCAATGAATACTAGAGAAATCCAGGGAGGGATATTGTGGTGATTCCACACACAGATGTTTGTATTTCACTCTATCAATGTTGGATTACAAGTGCTCCTTGAGCAGTTCGTGAGAAGGTTACTAGTTCTCTTACCCCCCCCCCCCACTACCATGCTCTAGGGTTCTACCAAGACAAGATGATCGATCTCCTTCTATGCAGGCCCAGGTGCTCCTTATATAGGGAAACCTGAGTTACAAAGTTAGGACATACGTGGAGGCATCTTCCCCGAATATGCCCCTTGGTTAAAGCTAGATGCTTCTTTATTCGTTTTAACGGCTAGTCCGGACTATGGACGTAACCCTTTGCATGCCCCTTGCCTTTAGGCGTCACTACACACAAGCTACGTCAGCTGACATTGCCTGCGTCATCTTTGTCGGCCACGCCCTGTTGGTCCTTCCCTATGCTTGCTTCTCTCAAGCTTCAGTGGACAAAGGCCACCTTTTGACCAACGGGAGATTCCTTCCTTGTCTTGGAAGCCAAGTGGTAGCGCGGCTAACGCTTGGCTAACTCGGCTATGAGGGTACCTGCACATTTAGTAGATAAACATGGCTGACATACATTTTATACCGGCCGGATTAATGCTAGGCAAACGCCCAATGGGCCGGGTTACTCCGTAAGTCGGCCTGCCTTGATGTGACCCGGCCAGCACTTGCTTTGACCGTACCGTATCTCGGCTAACTCGGCCTTTATACCCCGGCGTGACCCTACCCGAGGGTTTCCCCCAACATATTAGCTCCGGTTACAGGTTCAAATGTTGTACAAAATTATGAAAAATCCTAGAAAATTGTAAACATTATCTTTAGTGGATTATTCAAATTTCATCCTTAACTAAAAAACCATTTGATCAAAACTTAGTTTCAAGTACGATGTTTCATACTTTCATTGAAATTTTGAATGTTATACTCCCTCCGATCCAAATTAACCGCCACAGATTTAGGTGGCGACTAAATATGTCTTGGTTCAATGAATATGTAGCAATTAATTTGGATTGGAGGGAGTAAAAAATTATAAAATATATCCAAAAAAGTCTTAAATTGACTATCTGGACAGGCCGGCGTGGCGGCGTACCACCATGCCACCACGACTCCACCACGCCACAAAGCCTTCAATCTCCACTCCATCAATCCATATATAACCAACAGTAGACCCGTGCACCTCCAAGAACCCCATGTCAATGCCCACATCCCTAGCTCATACAAGGTTGTTGCCTACCTAAGCGTCCTCCTCTCAAGATCACCAACTCCAAGATATCAACAAGGATTTCCATAATTTGTCCACAAGCCAATGCAGTAAGACGACAACCACTGTTCACTTTTTTCAATGCCTTCTTTTCTGCTAATCTTGTCTAAACATTGGGTCATGCAAGAATTTTTTATATTCCATGGAAGACTTATAATAATATTGTATTGTATTGTGATGTTCATGTTTAGTTTCTATTAATATTAAAATTGCTAGTGAGAGTGGATGTGATTATCTATTCGTATTGGTTCAAATTCTGTTTTAGTTTGTTGTCTAATTGTTGTACTTGTTGATTTATGTGGTGTTGTTTATCTGTATGTGGTAGTAATATTTCCGAAGTTTGTGTCAAGTTCTTTTGTGATATAAAGTGAAATTCTGATGGTTTTTATCCATGTCATATGAAGTTGCTTCTCTTTTGTCTAAGTAGGTTCTGCTAATGATTGTGATCGTTCTATCAGATGATTTGTAGTTTTGTTGCTAACTATACGACTTTTTGTGACCATTGAATATTTTCATTAAAGAGTTAAAATATTGTATTTGAATCTTTTATTTTGATTTTAGCAATGCTTTGTGTGATTTTTCCTAGTCCATGAGAAAGAGTCAAGGCTTGCAAATCTGGAAGAATTACCAACATCTATTTTACATATATCATAAATACATACAAAATCTAAGATCTGAATATGCATGGTCTATTGAATATGGACTCAAGTGAAAATAGACTATAATTTATAATAAACATTTATACATTTTATATCATATTTTTGGCTACTTTATGGTCTTAATGAATATAACTTACTTATATTGCATAGTTAACAACGTAACAAAGTTGCTAGATGCTGGTTACACTAATTTTTATTATACAATTGTAGAGTCTATAAATACAAAATACACTTATGTTGGGCTGAATTGAAAGGGGTTTTGTACTAAAAACTTTTGTTTGAATTTTTGATAATTACAAAAACTCTATTGTTCACATGTTGCATGTTTATATGTGTTTGTGTTTAATATGATGATACATGTCACTAAAGTGTAAAATCAAACAAATATCGAAATTGCAGCTTCCAGTGTGTGATTAGGTAACCATATTATAAAAACTTCTAGATCATAAATTTAACCCTTAACATTGATTATGTATCATTGTTTTAGTGATCGAACACGTTTTGGAAGTTAAAATGGATTTAAACAATGAGTTAACAACTCTAAGTGACCAAATATGCCTTGTAATTTTCATGGAAATGACATCATCTGCATTAATCATTGATGAACACGAAACTATGTCAATGCTACTACTATGTCAAATGACATCATCTGCATCCTTTATATATAAGATTTATCAAAAGTCTTCGAGTAGGGCCCTTTTGATATATATTTTAATATTAGAAGATGCATGGAGAAATTAACCAGATAGATAGAGGATGATGTTCAAGACTCCTTTATAGACCCTCTAGATCCTGCTCCTTTCAATGACTCTTCTAGGTGCTTATGAGTGGGATGCATGATAATTTGTGTTTTATTGGAGTCTGGGCCATTCTACTCAGGCTGGTCATAGTGGTAGTATCATACTACTAGTATCATGCATATGATACTAGCGTATGATACTATCTCCATATGGTATCATATGGTAGTATCATACTAGTACTATATTTAATGATTTGTAGAATCTCAATGCAAAATTGTGTATAAGATTTATTTGCATAAGGATTTTCTAGTTTTATGTGCTATGATACGGTATGTACCTATGATACTCTAACCATCTCTTTCTTCATTAATTGTTGTGTCATACAGATTTTTGCCAACATGGCATGCATGATACTAGCTATGATACTCCCACTAGGACCAGCCTCAGGTCTTATTCTTCGAGCGTAGCGCTTTCTTGGAACCCTGTGACCCACCTCCTCGCGATTTGATGGACTATGGTGCATGGCGAGCCTTAATTATAAGTTTATAGCAAGAGAGTATCCTGCTGCTCTTAAATTAAAAAACAATATGTTACATCATATTTACAATGGGCAAGATCTGGCCCCACGGGAGAACAATAAAATTTAGACTCTCACCTCACAAATAAAGGCTTCAATTTGGCCTCTAAGAATTGGATTCAACCTAGCCCCTAGAAGATCAATATCACATGAAAACTGCGCTAACCAGCACGAGATATCAGGTTCTACATTATCAAAATAATTTATGTTTCTTTGTTTCCAGATATTCCAAGCGCACAAAATGGTATACTCAAGAAACAGAGGTTTCTTCCATAATCTTTCAGCAGTATATAATTTGTCCGTAATGTTCAAACTCATGTTCCAAGAGATGCCTACCGCTGACTAGCACATTATGCCAAATTGGCAAGAGAAGAAAATGTGCTCGGTATTCTCTCTTTGCTGCAGACAAATGACATAGTTAATATCAGATACTAGACATTGCCACCTCACTAGCATATCTCTAGTGATTAAACAATCCATCCTCAATAACCAAGCAAACACTTTATGTTCCATCAAGCATTTGGTTTTCCAAATTTTCATCAATGCAGCAATGGGGGAGATTTTCCTAAAAAAATAATTGATAATACTTCTGAGTACTAAATCAATGCATCCCAAGAATACGTCCATGCATCAGGAAGAGACATATCCTATGACAGACCATTTAAATATGCTGAAAGCGTTAAGACTTCCTCATTCGCAAACTCCTATCCAGATTGTCAGTCTGAAAATATTCTGCAACCGAAATGTCCTCTATGACTGAATATGAAAAAAGTCCTGGTAAAGTGTCACTACCAACAAATAAATATTTCCATAGCAGCACTGTATCACCCACATTAACGGTGGCCGATGTAATCCCCCCCTATATATTTGATATGTCCCTCCACCAAAATGACCCTCCACGTGAAACACCATGTGAAATAGAATCCACATAGTATTTATTCCATAGTAATATTATCCATGGTGTAATAACCTTTCATTACTAAAGGGTGCCAGCGAGACCCGGGAGTCGCACCCGGCTTCATCCACAGGAAGGCTCGCTGGATCCTCTCATTCTTCTGAATTATTCACTTGGGCAGCTTGAAGACCGCAAGGTGGTACAAACCATGGAGGAAAGGACGAAGCGACACAGAAGCACCCTTTCCACCCAAGTGAAGTGCTTTCCCATACATCCTGCATGCCGCGCGCCAAGCTTGTCAAGGAGTGGCTGTAAATGTATGGCCTTGAGGCGAGCAAAATGCAGCGGCAGGCCGAGGTATGTGCATGGGAATGATCCTCTTTTGCCAGGGAAGATTGCCAAGGCCACTACGACTTGGTCCTTTGAGCACGCGATCAGATAGGCCTCGCACTTTTCCAAGTTGGTGCGCAGCCCACTGGAATCACCAAAGGCTGCAAGAATGCGGCAAACCAAAGTCATGTTCTCGCTAGAAGGCCCCACAAAAATGCCTGCATCGTCAGCATAGAGGGAGGCCGCGAAGCGAACCGGCCTAGTCCGAATAGGCCGGAGCACTCCCTCCTCCGAGGCTACACGGAAAAGGTGATGCAAGGGGTCAATCACGAGGATGAAAAGCATCAGCGAGAGAGGGTCTCCCTGCCTAAGTCCCCTGACATGTGAGATGGAAGGCCCCGGCTTGCCATTCAGAAGCACCTTTGAAGAGGACGTTGACAGAAGCAAACAAATCCACCGCCGCTATCTTCGCCCGAAGCCCAAAACCTCCAATACTTCAAGTAAATATGGCCAGCTGACGATGTAAAAAGCTTTCGAGATGTCCAGCTTCAGGAAGAATGTCGCAGTCTTCTCTTTGTGCAACTCCTTAATCAGCCCTTGCACATGAAGGAAATTATCGTGAATGCATCTCTTCTTTATAAAGGCTAATTGACTAGGAGACACCAGCTCCGGAATGAGGGGTGCAGGACACAATGCCAGGATCTTGGAGAAAATCATGGAGACACTCTGTATGAGGCTTATGGTCCATGATTGCTCCAGCATCCACCTTCTTAGGCAGCAAAACGATGCTAGCCTTATTTAGGAGACAAAAGTTTGCCCCTCCCTGCTCTATGAGTGCAATGATGTCCGCATGCAAATCCTCATGAATTGCCTCCCAACATTTCCACATGAACAGTCTATCGCCCCAAGAAGTTAGGGGGATTAGGAATTTTTGACATAGAAAAGTTTGGGAGGGCTATGAGGCTTAGGTGGATTTAGTTTGCTTGGACTGATTCTTCCAGGTCATGGCATGGATCAGCGCTTTCGTGCGATGCTGCTGGCTCAGAGTTGTTCCGAGCCTCCACTGACATTGTCACTTGTGAAGGGTCTCGATGTCTTTTCTGGCACGACCGATGGCTCCCAGGCCGGGCCTTGAAGCTTCAGGCTCCGGACCTTTTTTCAATCACAACACGCAAGGGAAGGACGGTGCAAAAATAGCTAACGAATGGGAACTGGATGCGTGATGACTGCAAGTGCACAGATCATTTGTAGCTAGTTTCGAAATAAATATATCAATCCCACAGGGTGCAGGAGTCTGAAGTCTAATAATTCTTGAAATAGTTACTACGATAGAAATGCTAGATAAAGTTCTAAGTAAAAAAGGTAAAATGCGAGTATTGTGTAAAAAGGTGTTTTGGGGTTTTGATTATAAGAGCAATAATAAAGTAAAGCAAATTAACTTAATACAGATAGTAAGTATCGCGTATGTAAGCGAGATTGGAACTGCAGTAGGGAAAAAGCGTTCTCAGGGAGTAGCGGATACACCACTAGTATTGTAAAGATCTAAGATAAAGATTATCATCATAAACATTCTCAACTATGTATGTGTGGGAGTAACTCCGTATGTGGACGAATAGGCAACAATCACTGCTCGCATCATCCTCATAACCACAACAGTCAGCAATCGACATCAATCGAGTTACTGCGCTATTAAGGGACGTAATCCCGTAGGACCTATCCATGGCATGGATAGTGTTCTGTGAGTTTCCTCGATTTTCCAAGTTGATATGTAAGGATTGCCAATAGCTTTATAGTCACTGTAAGTGCTAGCACACCTCCGTCTATCAACAAGTAGTTCCCTCCATCAAGTCCCCATGAGAGGCAAATATTGAGAGGTCGACTTCTCTCAATATCAAGATGTAGAGAATCTAACACATGGTCATAGCGATGAATATCATAATAGACTTTATCTTATTTCAATCGCATACTAGGGTTTCTCCATCTCCCCAAGAACTAATGATCTACTCAGACATGGAGGCAATCAACATCATGGCAATAATAATAGAAACAATCATAGATGAATAGTACTTGTATAAATCCACAACGAGTATAGGAATTACAACAAGATCTAGACAATATGTAGATGGGATGGATGGAGATGGTGGTGATGCAGTGGTGGATGATGAAGATCGATGCCTTAGCCTCCCGGATCTGCGCAGGGCGAAGATGGATCCCTTGTCGATGAGTTCCCCATCCAGATGCCTTCTAGAGGTGAGGTTTCTGCGATTTCTGGGTGTTCTGTATGTTGTCTCTTCGAACCAATTGCACGGGGTGAAACTATTTGACAAGGCGGAGGGGGCGCCAACTATACGGGCGGAGCTATACGGGCGGAAGAATTGCCCCCGTCGTATAGTTGGTCGTTGCGCTCTCTGCCTCCCTTGTTCGCTTCTAGATTTCTTCTAGTATTATTAATATTTCCCAAATAAGCGATTTACGTTGTTTTTTACTCCTTTTCTCCATAGTACAACTACTTCAATAATTGTATCCATTGGATCCATCATTTGTCCTGATCCTGGTGAAAAACAGACATAAAATGTGTGCGCGAGCGCCGTAAAATACCAAGATCCTACATCTAAAATGCAAAATAATAATGTAAAACATGATGCAAATATGCACTCATCAACTTCCCCAAGCTTAGACTCTTGCTCGTCCGGAGCAAGTTTTTAGCTTAATGGATGTGATCCTCATATTCATGAAGCTGAGTCGATAAAATAAATGAGGCGATTGTAACAAGTTTTTATCATGTACGATACAGGGGAATAAGTTCATGAATAGTACCTTACTCGAACCATCTGAAAGAATTAGAAGGCTTCCACGCCTTTAGTTATCAATAGTTCATAAAAGATGAATCTCAACATAATGTAAAAGAATCCGGTCCAACCGAATGAGTTAACGAGGTAGTCCCAAGTGGTTTAGGATCAACGTATTCACTTGGGATTCAAAATTTCAAAAATGTCTCTTTGTCCTACTACAATACAGTGGTATATGCCTATTTGCTCTTTGTACATTTGCTCTTTTTCTTCTTTCTTTTTATTTTCTTTTGCATATATGCTCATACTTTTGTTTTTAGTGCTGTGCAAAGGAGCTAGCCATATGTTCTACCTTATGTAGGAATTCAAAGTTCAACAATCTCAATTATCAAATTCCAACTGTATATGAAGCATTCGTATGACTTGAGATTCTACCACGACCTGTTCTCACTCTATTTAGATAGCACTTTTATTTTCCTTTGTTCAAGGTTTTCTTTTTCAACTTAATTGCATAGATAATTTTTCTTTGTGAATCAAACTGTAGACTTACAACATATTGACCAAATTATCTTTATGTGTTCCATTAATACCAATAGTGTGGAAGACTCCTATTTCTATCATCAAGTGCAAGTAAAATCATAATCAAGCCATTCATATATCAATAAAGCAAACACAAACTCAATATTGCTCTGTATATAATAATAAACTCAGAATTTTATAAAAGGGATCGACTATTCCTGAAGGGAATTCTAATGATGCAAACTTTATTTCTAGTTTGAACTAATGTAGAATAATAATAAAAACTTATAAGATAGATTACAAGGTCTTAAAGATCTCCCCAAGCTTGGAATCAAGCTAGGCGGGATCAAATAATCCGTTGCAATTATTTGATACCGTGATTGTTGTAGATTACTGAGGTGCCATGACACGTGGTATCTTATCCTCACGGGCCGGCCTGAGGCGGATGGATTGATTGACACCTTCTAATTCCTTAACATGCATCTTGTAGAAAAGATTGTTCCTCTCCAGCACTTTCACTTGTTATTTAATGAACTCATTGTTATCTTGGAATGTTTATAGTGCCTTAAGACTCATGGCAAAACCCGCTTCGGTTGTCCGCTTGATATCTTCATCAAGTTTATCAAGATAAAGTCACAGCAATCAAAGGTGTTTGGGTGTCCCTGGCTTCTCCTTGTCCAATTCCTCAATCTTAAGCTCCAGGGCCTTCAAATCCCTCTTCCGACACCCATGGTCAGTGTCGAGGAACTCTATAGGGATGGTCTTGATCTCCTTCGCTTGGTCGTTGTTGCTCCCGATCTCCATGGGATCCCTTCTTCTTGACTTCTATCCCTTGGTTGAGAGCCCTCTCACGAAATAAGAGGTAGATTGGTTTCTGTAGATTGCGATTAGAGAGAGAGACAATGATAGTATATAAGAGGGGTCAGAAGTCGCTAAAACTCACGAGAAACACCAAATTGTCGTCCAAGAAAAGAATCCAAATAGTACATAGAAAAAAATCATGGATTTGGAAGTATCCTGCCGCGTAACAACCAACTAAACCGGCGTGGCCCGAATAGGTCCGGCCGTATAGTTGGTTCCGGGCTGATATTTCCAAATATCTCAAGTCCAGGTCAATTAAATCACGACTCGGAACCGACAATAACATTTTTTTAATAATGAGATAAAAGAAATATCGAACGAAAAAGTGTCTAAGAGTTTAATGACCAACTATACGACCAGAATTTTTGCTCCAGTCGTATAGTTGCTATTGTATAGTTTCAAACACCAAAAATCAAAAGTGTCTGGGAGTTTAATGACCAACTATATGGCCGGAATTTTTGCTCTGGTCGTATAGTTTCGACCGTATAGATACAGACACCAAAAAGCAAAACTATCTGAGACTTCAACGACCAACTATACGGCCGGAATTTTTGCTCCGGTCGTATAGTTGCAACCGTATATGCTCAGATATCGAAAAAAATTCATAAAGATGATACAGAGAGTTTAACGACCAACTATACGGCGGGAGCCCCCTCTTTGGTCGTATAGCTTCGCCCGTATAGTTGATAAAACCCCTCTAAAACTTCAGAAAACACAAGGAATTTGAAAACAGAATTTTCAAGAGTAAAAATTGTGAAAATAAATCACTTATTTGAGTAAGAACACTTACCTTGCACTTACCACTCATTTAATCACGGATGAAAAGTTCCTCCCACAACAAGGACTCCTTCTCTTTTGGAGGAATTGACTTTAGTTCATCAAACAATTCCCGTAAATGAAAATCACCAGGACTAAAGTTCCTCTCAATAAGATTGGTGTCTTCCTGGGAAAACATGGACACTTCATCTAACATCTTTATTTCCTTCCTTTGCATAATCTGCAACTCAAATTCCTGTAGTGAAAGAATCCAATGGATCAGTCTTGGCTTATGTTCTTTCCTCTCAAGGAGTTCTTTTAAGCCATCATGATCCGTATGAACTCTCACCTTTGCATCGACTATGTAAGAACGAAATTTATCACAAGAGAAAAATACAGCAAACATTTCCTTTTCTTCCTTATGGTAATTCTTTTGAGCACCATTAAGAGTTCTACTTGCATGATGTATAATATTAAATCTACGACCAATATGTTGTCTAAGAGTTACTCCTACAACATCATCGCTAGCTTCACATATTAAGTCAAAGGTTGTATCCTAGTTAGGTGGTTTAATGATGGGAGCTCGAGTTAAAGCATTTTTTAGCTTATCGGAGGCTTCAAGACACTTATCACCAAAATTAAATCGCATTCCCTTTTGCAAGAGGTTAGTCAAAGGTTTGGATATCCCAGAGAAATTTCTAATGAACCTTCTATAAAAACCCACATGACCAAGAAAATTCCTTATACCTTTAATGTCCCTGGGTGGTGGCATTCTCTCTATTGCTTCAACCTTAGCTCTATCAACTTCAATTCCCTTACCTGATACCTTGTGTCTGAGGACTATACCTTCTTTGACCATAAAGTGGCACTTCTCCCAGTTTAGAACAAGATTAGTTTCTTCACAACGCTGCAAAACTTTCTTGAGATTATCTAAGAAACTAGTAAATAAAGTTCCATAGACAGAAAAGTCATCCATAAATACTTCCATTATAAGTTCTATAAAATTAGCAAAAATAACAGTCATACATCATTGAAAAGTAGCTGAAGAATTACATAGACCAAATGTCATACGTCGGTAAGCATGTAAATCATAAGGACTTAAGAAAGTTGTTTTAAGTTGGTCATTCGGATGAACAGCTATTTGAGAGAAACCAGAATATCTGTCCAAGTAACAAAAATGAGTATGGTTTGCTAACCTTTCTAAAGTTTGATCTATGAACGGTAATGGATAGTGATCTTTTCTAGTTTCTTTATTTAATTTCCTATAATCTATGCACATCATGTGCCCAACAATAGTTCTAGTAGGTATTAGTTCATTGTTTTCATTAGGAACACCAATAAAACCGCCCTTCTTAGGGACACAATGAACATGACTTACCCAATCACTCTCTGATACGTTGCTAACGTATCCATAATTTTTGATGTTCCATGCTTGGTTTTATCTACTTTCTTATGTTTTGTTCCAACTTTGTAGTACTTTCTATACACTTTCTTGGACTAACCTATTAACAAGAGCCACAGTGCTAGCTGCCTATTTTCTGCTGTTTTTGGTTCCAGGAAAGTCAGAAAATGAATATTCTCGGAATTGGATGGGACAAAAGCCAAAGTCAGTTTTTCACCGAGGGACACCAGAGCTGTATCACGAGGACGAGAGGGGCCAGGCCCGGCCACCACACACCTGCCGACGGCCAGCTCTTCAGCGCCGGTGGTCTGGCCGCCCCAGGCACCCCCTCGGCCTCTCCTTCTGCCTATATATTGCCTCTGATACGGAAACCCTAAGTACCCGATCAAAATTCCACGAAAGTCTGTAGCCGTCGTCATCTCTAAACCTAGATCGGGAGGGATCTAAAGCTCTTCCTGGCACCCTGCCGGAGAGGGGAATTCACCCTGGAGGCCTTCTTCATTATCATGCAAGCCTCCGCTGTGATGCGTGAGTAGTTCATCTCTAGACTACGGGTCCATGTAGTAGCTAGATGGCTAGTTATCCTCCTTTGTGCTTTCATGTCTAGATCTTGTGAGCTCCGTTCATGATCAAGATCATCTATTTGTAATCCATACATGTTGTGTTTGCGGGGATCCGATGGATATTGAGATGCTATTTTAGATTGATTATTGATTCTATCATGTCTTTGTTATTTGTGATCTTGCATGATTTCTGTTGTTAGTAGCTATCTTGACCAAGTAGATGCTAGCAACCCCAAGAGTTAGTATTTATGCTCGATAGTGGGTTCATGCCTCTAGTAATCTGGGGAAGTGACAGAAATCTCTAAGGTACTAGATGTGCTGTTGCTACTAGGGAGAAAACAAAAATCCTTTGTTCATAGAACAATCGTATTGTTTACTTTACACGCAATTCGTAATGCAATTATTCGTTGCTTGCAACTTAATACTGGAGGGGGTTCGGATGATAATCTGAATGTGGATTATTAGTCATAGATGCAGTTGGATGGCGGTCTATGTATAATATTGTAATGCCCAATCGAATCTCAAAGGAGTCAAGATGAGTAGTATATGCATGATTGCTTTCTCGATATTTGTCAATTGCCCCGCTGTAATTTGTTCACCCAACATGTCATCTATCTTAAGGAGAGCCACCACTAGTGAACTATGGACCCCGATCCTTTTCTTTTACCATCAATCTACAATCAACTGTTTATTGCTTTGTGTTTACTTTCTGCAAACTATTACTTTCTTCCACTCGATATGTTTAATCCTTTGTTTTCAGGAAAACCGGTGAGATTGACAACCTCAGCGCAAGTTGGGGGCAAATATATATGGTTGTGTTGTGCAGGTCTCCATGTTGCTACTGGCACTGGTAGTGCGCCCTGCCAAAGTTCAGCTAGCAACACCTTTGGGGTGTTTCCTTGCTCCTACTAGATTGATAACCTTGGTTTCATAACTGAGGGAAAACTTGCTGCTGTGCTCATCATACCTTCCTCTTGGGGTTCCCCAACGAGCTCGATATATTTTGGGCCATCACTCTCTTTGATAGGATAAATTATACATGCGTCCAATAGGCATACAATTTCTTTTCTTACCACTTCTTTCATTTTAGGCTTCAATCTTATATTAAAAACTGCAACTGGTTTTGCACCTTCTTCCATGAATATTCGATGGATGGCTATCATGGGACTAATCCCCTTCAAGTCATCCATTGAGTACCCAAATGCTTGGAGATGCTCCTTTAGTATCCTCATGAGTTCTTCTTCTTCTCCTAAAAGTTTAGCACTAATAATAACAGGGAATTTATTGGTATCATCTAAAAACCTATATTTGGGATCATCTGGTAGAGTCTTCAACTCTGGGGGTGGTAATTCCTCGTCCCCTCTCTTTTCTAGCTCTTCAAAAGCCTCATTAGTTGGATGTCCCAAAATAGGAAGTGAATCGAATTCATCTTCTAGTTCTTCTAGGGACTTATCCTCCATAATTATTTCTTCATAGTTTAGATCTTCATTTATTTCTTCATCTTTATTACCAAAGAAAAAATCCGCCATTTCCTCAATAGTTCTCTCTTCCTCTTCTTCTTGTATTTGTGGAGGTCTGTCTTTAAATTTGGAAAATGGAATTTATTTTCCATTCCCCCAAGCTTAAGAGTCACAATCTCCTTCTTTAAATTAACATAAGCACCTATATCACCCAAAAAGGTTCTTCCAAATATAATAGGGCAAAAAGTGTCAGCTGGCATATCAACAACTACAAAATCGATAGGAAAATCTTTGTCGCCAATTGTGACAGTTGCATTATCAACTACTCCCATTGGAATTCTAATGTTTTTATTAGCTAACATAATTGTTATATCAGTATTTTCAATTGTAGCCGGTTCTATTTCTTATTTTATTTCTAGGTAGAAATCATAAGATATAACATTAACTTTGGTGCCAAGATCACATAAACCGTAATGAGAGGTTTCTTTAAATATGCAGGGAAGCATAGGCTTACCCACATCTTTTACCTTTGTTTTACCTTCAACCAATATGGAAGTCTCTACATCAAGTTCAACTATGTTACAGTGTGAGTAGATAGCCATAATTGCTTCCCTGGTTACCTCTTCATCTTTGGTTTCCTTCAGATGTTCCATAACTTCTGGCACGCTTTCCTCTTCCCTCTTTTCCTGTACTGCTTTGACCTGTTCATATTCAAAAATATGCTTTTGTGCAGTGTTAGGGAAAGGTACTTCATATATTGGTTCTACGGAGGCAAGTGTTGCTTTATCTTCTCTTTTCTTTTCTGGTTCGGGTGGTGGATCATACTTGACTACACCCTCCTTTGGAGCTTTAATATGTTCTGTAAAAGCTTTAACAACTTGCAACACAAGATCTGAATCCAGATAAAGTTCTTTAGATAATTCTTTAACATGGCCTTTTTTTATTATAGTCATGAAAAAAATCATGCTCTATTTCTATGCCTCCTTCACTTCCTAGACCAAAATTTCATGAAACTCTATGATCACGAATTCTATTAAGTAAACTCCAAGCTTTAGGTATAGGAATATTCATAAAGGCTCCTTCCGCGAAAGAGTCTAGTTCAATTTTATTAGGTTCAATTAAACCGCCATAAAAGATATGTAATAAATACCATTCAGGCAAATCATGATGAGGACATAGTCGTACTAAATCTTTAAATCTAATATAAGCTCTTACTATTCCTCCATTAGAACAATTCTTCCAAGTCATTATAAGACGCCTGATTCCAAAAGATTTTGATAATGGATAATATTTTGATAGAAATTCACAGGCTAAATTATCCCAAGTAGTAGTGGTTTCAGGGGGTAGAGATCTATACCATGAGAGAGTTGTACTTGTCAAAGTTTGACTAAAAGGTTTAACCCTTACATCATCAGCAGTATATCCCGTCAATAGAAAAGTGTCACATATATCTTTAAAACATGCAATATGCTCATATGGATCAGGATCTTCTTCATCTCCAGCAAATTGCTTCTTACGTAGAATACTAAGTAGTAGAGGATTTATTTCAAACCCCCTTGTATTCTCATTGGAGTTGTCTCTTTTAGAAATATCATAGGGCTTCGCAAAGTGGTTGAGTGGGTTAGCACTAGTCATATGCTCAAACTCCATCATCTTGGTGGAAACCTGTAACTCAAAACAAAATTTAGCAAGACAAAAATAAATAAGAAAAAACTAAAAGACCTACATCGCTTAGCTCCCCGGCAACGGCGCCAGAAAATAGCTTGATGACTGCAAGTGCATAGATCGTTTGTAGCTAGTTTCGAAATAACGATCTCGATCCCACAGGGAGAAGGAGTCTGAAGTCTAATAATTCTTGAAATAGTTATTGTGATAGAAATGCTAGATAAATTTCTAAGTAACAAGATAAAATGCGAGTATTGTGTGAAAAGATGTTTTTGGATTTTGGGTATAAGAGCAATAATAAAGTAAAGAAAATTAACTTAATACAGAAAGTAAGTATCACGTATGTAAGCGAGACTGGAACTGCAGTAGGGAAAAAGCATTCTCAGGGAGTAGCGGATACACCACTAGTATTGTAAAGATCTAAGAAAAAGATTATCATCATGAACATTCTCAACTATGTATGTGTGGGAGGAACTCTGTATGTGGACTAATAGGCAACAACCGATGCTCACATCATCCTCATAACCACAGCAGTCAGCAATCGACATCAATCGAATTACTGTGCTATTAAGGGACGTAATCCCGTAGGACTTATCCCATGGCATGGATAGTGTTCCGTGAGTTTCCTCGATTTCCCAAGTTGATACGTAAGGAGTACCAACAGCTTTATAGTCACTGTAAGTGCTAGCACACCTCCGTCTACCAACAAGTAGTTCCCTCCATCAAGTCCCCACGAGAGGTAAATATTGAGAGGTCAACTTCTCTCAACATCAAGATGTAGAGAATCTAACACATGGTCATAGCGATGAATATCATAATAGACTTTATCTTATTTCAATCCCATACTAGGGTTTCTCCATCTCCCCAAGAACTAATGATCTACTCAAACATGGATGCAATCAATATCATGGTAATGATAATAGAAACTATCATAGATGAATAATACTTATATAAATCCACAACGAGTATAGGAATTACAACAAGATCTAGACAAGATGTAGATGGGATGGATGGAGCTGGCGGTGATGCAGTGGTGGATGATGAAGATCAATGCCTTAGCCTCCAGGATCTGAGCAAGGCAAGGATGTGTTCCTTGTGGATGAGTTCCCCCTCTAGATGCCTTCCGGAGGTGAGGTTTCTGCAATTTCTGGGTGTTTTGTATGTCGTCTCTTCGAACCAATGGCACGGGGTGAAACTTTTTCACGAGGTGGAGGCGGCGCCAACTATACGGCCAAAGCTATACGGGCGGAAGAATTGCTCCCGCCGTATAGTTGGTCGTTGCGCTCTCTGCCTTTCTTGTTCGCTTCTGGTTTTCTTCTGGTATTATTAATATTTCCCAAATAAGGAATTTATGTTGTTTTTTACTCCTTTTCTCTAGAGTACAACTGCTTCAATAATTTTATCCATTGGATCCATCATCTGTCCTAATCCTGGTGAAAAACAGACATAAAATGTGCGCGCGAGCACCGTAAAATACCAAGATCCTACATCTACAATGCAAAATAATAATGTAAAACATGATGCAAATATGCACTCATCAATGCGTTCCTTGGCGCACATCTCATCTCCAACGCATTCGACCCAGTTCCTCAAGATTTGGAGTATATTGCAGGATGTGACCCTTCAACATGGTCCAGACTTGATCACATGGCGATGGACATCTTCCAGGATCTACTCGACGGCGTCGGCATACCGGTGCCAATTCATCGTCTCTTGCGAATCTTTCAAAGCTGGCAAGGTTTGGAGCGCCGATGTGGAGCCGAAGTGTCAGTTCTTTTCTTGGCTCGTATTACATGGTAAGATCCTCCCCGCGGACAATTTAGCGATTAGAGCTTTGGTCGCACAATCCAATATGCAAACTTTGCATGATCCACCCCGAGACAATCCAACACCTGCTTATTGATTGCTCCTTCTCTTCTGCCATGAGGGAACAAATATTTGCATGGAATGGCACGATCGGCATGGCTACACCTCCGGCGGGTCGAAACATTAATCTATGGTGGGAGGAAATTATTGCTGCCTTGGCAAAAGCTAAGAGAAGGGAGGGAGTGGAGCGTTCATCTACGCCATATGGGGAGCTTGGAAAGAGAGAAACATACGAGGTTTACGCAACACGGCGCTTCTCCCCGATGTCGTTGTGGCTCTAGTCCGGGAGGACATCGCCAGAGGGCGTACGCACACACCCAGGACCCCGGAGACGTGGGTGTAGCTGTGTAGGCGTGGTAGGGCAGATGGGGACCTATCTGGTTCTGGTTGTGTCCTCTATGCCTTGTGTTTGGATCCGGTTCTTGGAACCTCCTATACATAATAATCTTTCTCTAATCTAATCAGACGACAGATCGACTGCCTTTAACCTAAAAAAAACCTTTCATTACCGGTTGTAGTGGGTTGACGCTATAAACCGCGTGGTGTTAAGTTCCAACCATGTTTATAACACTACCTAAATACTAAGTAGTCAATTGTGTTGTCGCAGAGTCCAAAGTCCTACGGAAACAGCCGCCGCCTAAGAAAACCTTGCCTCCGTGATACGTTGTAAACGTATCTATAATTTTTGATGTTACATGCTTGTTTAGTATCTACTTTCTTATGTTTAGTCCACACTTTGAGGTATTTTTATACATTTTCTGGAACTAACCTATTAACAAGATGCCACAGTGCTAGTTGCCTGTTTTCTGCTGTTTTTGGTTTCAGAAAAGCTAGTAACGAAATATTCTCGAAATTGGACCGGACAAAAGCCAAAGTCAATATTTTACCCAAAGCAACACGGAGTCCGGAGGGCGGCCAAAGAGGGGCCACGAGGCGGACACACCCTAGGGTGGCGCGGCCAGCCCTAGGCACGCCGCCACCTGGTGTGGGCCCCTCGAGCCTCCATCGACCTTGCCCTTCCGCCTATAAAGACCTCTCGAGACAAAAACCCTATGTACCCTATCAAAGACCCAAACAAAAATCCACGGAAGAATCTGTAGCCGCAGCCATCTCGATCCCCAGATCGGGGGATCCGAAGCTCTTCCCAGCACCCTGCCGGAGGGGAGAGATCGCCCTGGAGGCCTTCTTCATCACCATGACTGCCTCCGGTGTGATGTGTGAGTAGTTCCTCCCTAGACTACGGGTCCATGTAGTAGCTAGATGGTTGGTTATTCTCCTTTGTGCTATCATGTTTAGATTTGTGAGCTCCGTTCATGATCAAGATCATATATTTGTAATCTTACATGTTGTGTTTGCGGGGATCCGATGGATATTGAGATGCTATTTTAGATTGATTATTGATTCTATCATGTCTATGTTATTTGTGATTTTGCATGCTTTCCGTTGTTAGTAGCTATCTTAGCCGAGTAGATGCTAGCAACTCCAAGAGGGAGTATTTATGCTTGATAGTGGGTTCAGGCCTCTAGTAATCTGGGGAACTGACATGAATCTCTAAGGTACTAGATGTGTTGTTGCTACTAGGGAGCAAACAACAATGTCCATGGGGCAATCGTATTGTTTACTTTACACACTTTGCTTAATGCAATTATCTGTTGCTTGCAACTTAATATTGGAGGGGGTTCGGATGATAACCTGAAGGTGGATTATTAGTCATAGATGCAGTTGGATTATGGTCTATGTATAATGTTGTAATGACCAATCAAATCTCATAGGAGTCAGGATGATTAGTATATGCGTGTATGCTTTCTCTACTTTGTCAATTGCCCCACTGTAATTTGTTCACCCAACATGTCATCTATCTTAAGGAGAATCACCTCTAGTGAACTATGGACCCCGGTCCATTCTTTTACCATTGCTATACCATCTACTATTTACTGCTTAATGTTTACTTTCTGCAAGAAATTACTATCTTCCACACAATACGTTTAATCCTTTGTTTTCAGCAAAACCGGTGAGATTGACAACCTCATTGTAAGTTGGGGGAAAAGTTTTGTGGTTGTGTTGTGCAGGATTCCAAGTTGGCAGCAACACCTTGGAGTTGTTTCCTTGCTCCTACTGGTTCGATAACCTTGGTTTCATAACTGAGGGAAACTTGCTTCTGTGCTCATCATACCTTCCTCTTTGGGTTCACCAACGAGCTCGAGATATCTTGAGGCACCAAGCCTTTTTACAAGGGGAGTTCCTCTTTGGGAGTCAAGGACATTTTCACAAGGGGAGTTCCTCACAACCAATCTCTTTACTTTGTTTTTTGGTTTTCTTAGTTTATTTTTGTTTTGTTTGCTTGTTTCTTTTGTCAAAAACACAAAAAAATTAGTTGTACTGGTTCGCTTCCTTTATCAAAAACACAAAAAATGACTACTCTAGAAAACACTAAGTTGTGTGACTTCACTAGCACCAACAACAATGATTTCATGTGCACACCTATTGCTCCACCTGTTCCTGAAGCTACTTTCTTTGAAATTAAACCTGCTTTGCTCAATCTTGTTATGAAAGAACAATTCTCTGGTACTGGTACCAAAGATGCTGCTGCTCACCTTAATAACTTTGTTGAACTTTGTGAGATGCAAAAATATAGGGATATAGATGGAGATATTATTAAGCTTAAATTTTTTCCTTTCTCTTTGAGAGGAAAAGCTAAAGAATAGTTACTATCCCTAACTAGAAATAGTATTCATTCTTAGACTAAATGCAAAGTTGCTTTCATTGGAAAATAATATCCTCCTGCTAAGATTATATCTATGAGAAGTAAAATAATAAAATTTAAACAATTTGATAATGAACATGTTGCTCAAGCTTGGGAAAGAATGAAATCTTTGGTAAAGAATTTTCCCACTCATGGACTAACTGCTTGGATGATTATCCAAACATTTTATGCAGGACTGGATTATTCTTCAAGAAATCTGCTGGATTCTGCTGCTGGAGGTACCTTTATGACCATTACTTTGGGTGCTGCAACAAAGCTTCTTGATAATATGATGGTTAACTATTCTGAATGGCACACTAAGAGAGCTCCACAAGGTAAGAAGGTAAATTATGTTGAAGAAACCTCCTCCTTGAGTGATAAAATTGATGTTATTATGTCTATGCTTGTTAATGGGAAAGCTCATATAGATCCAAATCATGTTACCTTAGCCTCTTTGGTTGCTCAAGAAGAGCAAGTTAATGTGAACTTCATTAGAAACAATAATTTTAGTAACAATGCCTACAGGAGTAATTTTGGTAATAATAATTATAGGCCATATCCTCCCAATAATGGTAATACTTATGGAAATTCCTACAACAACAATAGAAGTGCACCCTCTGAACTTGAAGTCATGCTTAAGGATTTTATTAGTAAACAAACTGCTTTCAATAAAACAGTTGAGGAAAAATTTCGAATGCTGAAAAAAATATCATCTTTGTCTGAAGCACAATCCTCTTTGATTAATAAAATGGCTGCTAAACCTGAAACTATGGAAAACCCCTTTGTTGCTACTAATGCCATACAAGTTAGAATTGATGAAAATGTTAGATTGTTAGCTAAACTACATGCTAAGTGGGAAAGAGAAGATGAAATTGCTAGAAATAATAGTATATGTACTATCACCACCACTAATGTTGATGCTAGCAAACCACATGAAGTCCCCATTCCTTTTGCAACAATGCCTAAAACCAATGGAACCTTTTCCAATAAAAATGCTGAAATTTTTTGAAATATGGGAAACAATGGCTCTACTACCTTGGATGGTAATTATGATTTTGATATAGATGGGTGCAATATTTCTGAAGTAATTAAGTTCCTACAAAATCTTTCTAAAAGTCCTAATGCTAGTGCGATGAATATGGCCTTTACAAAACACATTACTGATACTCTCATAAAAATTAAAGAAGAAAAATTGAAACATAAAGCTTCTATTCCTATGAAATTATAAGATGGTTGGGAAACCATCATTAATACGAAAGTGAATGATTTTGATCATAAATCTTTATATGATCTTGATAGTAGTGTCTCTATTATGCCTAGAAAGATTTATGAAATGCTTGATTTACAACCATTAGGAGATTGTTATTTAGATGTCCAACTTGATGATAATGCTAAAGTGAAACTCATGGGGAGTATTAATGATGTTATTATTATGGTTAACAATGCCTATGTCCCTGTTGATTTCTATGTTTTGGATGTTGAATGCAATGCTTCTTGTCTTATTATTTTGGGAAGACCTTTTCTTAGAACTGTTGGTGCCATTATTGATATGAAAGAAGGCACCATTAAATATCAATTCCCACTCAAGAAAGGTATAGAATACTTACTTAAGAAGAGAGAGAAGATTCCTTTTGCCTCTGCTATTAAAACAAAATTTTCTCTTAATGCTTCTTCATTTGAGAATACTTGAATCTTGCTTCTTATGCCTAGCTAAAAGGCGTTAAAGAAAAGCACTTATTGGGAGATAACCCAAATTTTTATTCAGTAGGTTTTTCTTTTGTTGAGTCTTGGAAGTTATTGACTCTGTAATAACCTCTCCTTATCATTTTTGTGTGGTTTTTGTGCCAAGAATAACCTCTAATGAGAGAGAAATAAGACTTGGGAAAGTTGTTGTCCCGAAACAGATTTTTGTGCTCCACTGTAAAAATTCGCGAAAAATCTCTGTACGTCGGATTGAGCTGTAATTTTTTGTGCTTCTGCCACAAGTTATTATCTAACTTTCATTAGTTAAACACTTTTCTATTTGAGCAACATAAGGTATTCGAAAAAATCGGTTTTTACCTGCTGCTCTGTTTTGACAGATTTCTGCCATTATTTGCATTTGCCTCTTAATCTCTTTCTCTTTGAGTTCTCCTTGATCACTTGAGATTTTAGAAGGAATTGCTACAGTAGCTTGTGTTTTAATGGAAGTTTTACTTGTGTTGAAACTGAACCCAAATACTTATTATCTTGAGTACACTAATGTTGCTAATGAAGATTGTGTGAAGTTTTGTATGAAGGAAATTTTCAAGTGTCGGGAAGAATAATGTGATAAGATGAAGTATGGACAAAATCTCAAGCTTGGGGATGCCACCCGTGTCACCCCAAGAAATATTCAAGAAGTACAAGCATCAAAGCTTGGGGATGCCCAAGGCATCCCCTTCTTCATCAATAAAAATCTCAGGTTTTCTTTCAAACACTTCATTTTTATTGTTTCATGTACAATTGTGTTATTCTTGGAGTGTCTTCGTTTTTGTTTTTAGTTTTATTTTGCTTAGTTTGATTAAATAAATTGGTTGGACCCCCGCATTCATTCATAGTTTCAAATAAGTTGATTTGGATTGGGAAAGAGTAGGAAAGTTCATGCTTATAAGTGGTACAAAAGGAGTCTTGTTTTGATAGTGGCCTAGACTTTATCATGTCATGTTTGATATTGCTTTGACTTTATGCTTAGTGACTATTGTTGTAGCATGACTTGTTCCAAACAATTGATATTGCTTAATGTGCCTTGAAAGAATCATGCGTTGTTTTAGCATACAAAAGCATAATATTGTGGTATTATCCTTTGATGCTTTATTTGGGTTGACTTGGCGCATGCTCACACCATGTTAAGACTATTCCAGTCACCATAGCCTCTATGATCATTTAGTTTTCGACTTGTAATATCACTTTATGCTTTAATTAATAATGTTTTGTCGCTTTGCATGATTATGGCCATTATTGCTCTCTTAGTTGGTCGCTCCCAGTCTTTTGCTAGCCTCCGCATGTACAAACTATGAGTTCCACTCATGCATCCAACTCCAAATAAAACCAAGTTATTCCAAAGAGTCCACCATACCTACCTATTAGCATTATTGTTATTCCAAGTATATTCATGTTTTTATCTACCTTCCGAATTAAACTTGTTATGTGAAAATTAGTGATTAAAGCTCTCACAAACTTGATGACACACTTTTCTTTCTTGCACTTAATAAACTTGAACCATTGTGTCCATCTATGTTGCGTATATGCTTGTGCTTTATAAGTTGTGAATTAGCATAACCATGTTACCATGGGGAATGCTTTCAACATTGCACTTTATTTAGTTGATATCATGTTCTTTTGCTTATAGATCCCGGCGGTGTGAAATAAAAGGGGAGCTTGTAAGCTCATGGAGTTTGTATATGTGTTAGAGAAACGCCTGGGCGGCTAGCCTAAGCCATGCCTAATCATGGTGGAAACTTGCAGCATAACCATAGTGAGCAATCTATGAAGCATCCTCAATAAAAACCTATGCAAATAGCAAATAAAAAGATCGCTGAGATGCTCATTGTCTGTTCCCTTGTCATTTTGATATGGGATAGCTCATGTATCATGGGGCAAGGGGTACCCCGTTGGTGGTTCTCTATGATACACATGTACTTACAATGACAAGAAGTTACTCGTGACTAAAGTTGAGTAGCATGAGGTTCGGTACTCGTAAGCAAGGGGTATGAGATTTTCAACTCATAACTTGTCAAGCATATCCTCATATTTGTTCACTTTAACCTTAATCACTTAAAGATGCTTATGATAGGGGCAATGAGAGATGAAAGCTAATAAGTACCATAATTTTTGGAATATCTTTATGAGACTTGAACCCCTGTTTCCTTCTATGAAGGGCCTTTCTTTTACTTTTATTTTGAGTCTCCATCTTCTATCTTTATGCACCTATTGAGAGAGCATAGTAGTCATTCTTAGTTTAATATGCATTGTCCCAAAACTTGTTGATTGATTCATAACTTTGATATTGCTTGTTCTTAAATTATTTGTATCTAGTCACCCTTATGAACATTAAAGGTGTCCTATGCATTTATGTTTTGCTATACCATGAGGGATAAGATGAATATCATTCTCGTTATGTTTTCTATTTGTGAAACAAACAAACGTCTTTGAAAGCATTGTTATTCATGAATCTTTTGTTTGTACCTTTTCATGTTACAACATAGTTGCTATGTCTTATTGATAGAACTATATCTTTCATGCTATGTTAAAGTACTATGATCCCAGCTATCAATGTTTTACAAATACCTTGATCAAGATTGTGATGGTGAATGTCACCTCAAAAATTATTCTTTTTTATCACTTACCTACTTGAGGACGAGCGGGAGTTAATCTTGGGGATGTTAATACGTTGTAAACGTATCTATAATTTTTGATGTTCCATGCGTGTTTAGTGTCTACTTTCCTATCTTTCGTCCACAGTTTGAGGTATTTTTATACATTTTCTGGAACTAACCTATTAACAAGATGCCACAGTGCCAGTTGCCTATTTTTTTGCTGTTTTTGGTTTCAGAAAAGCTAGCAAGGAAATATTCTCGGAATTGGACTGGACAAAAGCCAAATTCAATATTTTACCCGAAGCAACACGGAGTCCGGAAGGCAGCCAAAGAGGGGCCACGAGGTAGCCACGCCCTAGGGTGGCGCGACCAGCCCTAGGCGCGCCGCCACCTGGTGTGGGCCCCTCGAGCCTCCACCGACCTTGCCCTTCCACCTATAAAGACCTCTCGGGATGAAAACCCTAAGTACCTGATCAAAGACCCAAACAGAAATCCACGGAAGAGTCTGTAGCCGCCGCCATCTTGATCCCTAGATCGGGGGGATCCGAAGCTCTTCCCGGCACCCTGTCGGAGGGGAGAGATCACCCTGGAGGCCTTCTTCATTACCATGACTGCCTCCGGTGTGATGCGTGAGTAGTTCATGCCTGGACTACGGGTCCATGTAGTAGCTAGATGGTTGGTTCTTCTCCTTTGTGATATCATGTTTAGATCTTGTGAGCTCTGTTCATGATCAAGGTCATCTATTTGTAATATTACATGTTGTGTTTGCAGGGATCTGATGGATATTGAGATGCTATTTCAGATTGATTATTGATTCTATCATGTCTATGTTATTTGTGATCTTGCATGCTTTCCGTTGTTAGTAGTTATCTTGGCCGAGTAGATGCTAGCAACTCCAAGAGGGAGTATTTATGCTCGATAGTGGGTTCATGCCTCTAGTAATCTAGAGAAGTGACAGGAATCTCTAAGGTACTAGATGTGTTGTTGCTACTAGGGAGAAAACAGCAATCCTTTGTCCATGGGGCAATCGTATTATTTACTTTACACACTTTGCTTAATGCAATTATCTGTTGCTTGCAACTTAATATTGGAGGGGGTTCGGATGATAACCTAAAGGTGGATTATTAGTCATAGATGCAATTGTATTACGGTCTATGTATAATGTTGTAATGCCCAATCAAATCTCATAGGAGTCAAGATGATTAGTATATGCATGTATGCTTTCTCGAGTATGTCAATTGCCCCGCTATAATTTGTTCACCCAACATGTCATCTATCTTAAGGAGAATCACCTCTAGTGAACTATGGACCCCGGTCCATTCTTTTACCATTGCTATACCATCTACTATTTACTGCTTACTGTTTACTTTCTGCAAGCAATTACTATCTTCCACACAATACGTTTAATCCTTTGTTTTCAGCAAAACTGGTGAGATTGATAACCTCACTGTAAGTTGGGGGCAAAGTTTTGTGGTTGTGTTGTGCAGGATTCCAAGTTGGCAGCAACACCTTGGAGTGGTTTCCTTGCTCCTACTGGTTCGATAACCTTGGTTCCATAACTGAGGGAAACTTGCTTCTATGCTTATCATACCTTCCTCTTGGGGTTTCCCAACGAGCTCGAGCTATCTTGAGCCACCACTCCGTCCTCCTCCGGCCGGCTTCGCCGGTGTCTGGAGGGATGGGGAACCCGATCTATGAGTGCAATTTTCCAATAAAAGTAGTGATTTCAATAGATTAAGTTAGGGTTGTTCTAGCCATCTTCCTCTTGCCTCTACGTCAATGGAGATGTCAGCATCTACAATAAGTGATTTTCATCCCTTTGTTCGATGACAAGATCTACTTCTCGGCGTCAATTGTGGTGTTAGACGATTACAATTATTTAGTTATGGGTCTTCGGATCTTGCTTCACCAGATTGATTTTAGTTTTTTTCTTGTGGTTGTTGTGAGAAGATTTGTCCTCCTAATATTTGTCCTGGCTGCTACGTCCTCGACAATGGTGATTCTCGATTCGCCAGCGACATCGACCAAGCTGTTCTGTTAATTTTGACTGGAATATTGGTGTTTGTACTCTTGTCGTACACATAGCCTTAGCACTGTGGCTCAAATTAAATTATAAGAGAACCTTCATTGGTATTTACACGTTATGGTTTGATATCTATAAATTTTTGGTTGCCTTCAGAAAAATACAAGATGTTGTCTTAGAAGAAGAAAGAGTTTGAAGACCACAAAGATATGCTAGTTTCTTTTAGGCTTTATTTTGTAACTAGCATAGTGGCCCTCGCAAATGCAAGGGAATCATCTTCACTATATTGGAATTTACTTGTAGACTAGCTGACTCGAGACTAGCTAACTCAAGAGATCAGAATGCTACTTATAATTTTATCTCTATGCATAGATATAATGCTACTTGTCAGGGGGATGATCCCCGGGTACCCCACCCGAATAAGAAACAGGATAGCCGGATCGAGTGCGGCTGACCAGATGCAGCCGGACAAGGCAAGACAGGCCGACTACCGCATGGTAGCCGGATCAGCAAGAAGCCGGATCCAATCAGAGAGACAGGACGACGTGCGTGACGGTGCAGACGCCTGTCTGACGACAAGACGGGCAACCACCCGCCCATACCAAAGACTTGGCGTGGCTGGCGGGGGAACAGTGGCATGTGCTGACAACGGCCTCGCACGGCGTCCACTGTACCTACGACAGCCATACCGCTCATACACCGATGTGACACACCATGCTGGGTACTGTAGATGACTAGCCGGCTGGGACCCGCCTGTAGGGCCCGCCAGTCGGACTAGCCAGTGAGACCATTGCCTCTCTTCCTATATAAGGAGAGGGAGGGCCTCGGTAGAAAGGGTTGGTCTCAGTTCATTTAAGGCAGTAGCTAAAGGATACAGCTCGAGGAGCACTTGTAGCTCGTATATTCCACATAGTCAGATCAGGCAGGAGTAGGAGCTTTACCTCACCACGAGGGCCCCGAACCTGGGTACTTCTTGCGTCACTTCCTCTGGCTCGCTTTCGTATCCAATCTGCTAGTCCCCACACCTCTATCTAACCTTTTTAGGTACTGCCGTTCCCAATACAACGACAGTTGGCGCCCACCGTGGGGCTAATGTCTTCGACCGGAGTCACGTTCCGCACGAGACCCCGCACTTCAGCCGGTGAGCGCGTGGCCTTCGGCCTGGTGCTCACGCTCGGCAGGTTCGACTGCGTCATCGACAACGCCTCCTGCTTCGCCGGAACTTCCTTCCCGGCAAACGGCACCGTTCTGCTATTCGGCGATCTCCCCGTCTACATCTCCACCGTCCGGGCGTTTCCCTAGGGAAATCGTCTGTCACGGCCGCCATGCGCGCGGCGGCACCTCCGCCGCCTTGCAGCGTGGAGGTCATGATGGCGGATCCAGCTCGCAGCCCTGCCGCCACGGGAGGCGGCGTGGGCGGTGAACTTCCGCTCCCTCGCAGCCTCGGAACCCGGTCGAGATGCCATTGATCGGCTCGATGCGGTTACCCTCGGGACAACCCGGAGGAGGCGGAGGCCAACTTCACCATGGAGAGCAGATCCTCCTCCGAGGCCATGGAGCTGGCAGCCCCAAGCAGCTGGAGATCGCCAGCGAGTATGACCGCCAAGACGGTCTCACCCGGCTACCGTGGAGCCGAGCAGCGGCCAGGTATGACGTCAGGCGGTGAGCTAGGCGGCGAGATGGAGAAGGACGGAGAACGGATCCCGCTGCTCCTATCGGCCCACCTACAGACGCCCATCAAGAACTTGCAGCGGCGCCCCGCAGAAGAACTACCAGCCTAGAGGCGAGGCGAGCCCGCCCAAAGCGCTCGCGTCAGAGCTCCTCGCGTCGCGGACGAGCAGGCGGCACCAACCCGGCGAGCGGGAGGACCTTAGCTACTCGGAAGCGGGCTACCCGCCAACAGCAGGGGCACACGTGACACGCAGCAGCATCCTCCCTCAGCCGGCTAGGGCCCGCAGGCGTCGCAGCTCGGCAACGAGGGGCCAGCCACGCCAGAGCGACGGTCAACAGCAACCCGCCACCTCCACCCCCACCAGCCGGAGCACCCAAACCAGCTGGTTCCTGCCTCTCGGGCCGGGTGGGCGCGCCCAACCCGGATTGTCCGGATGCCCGCGACCGCATCGAGCTGCTCGCTCAAGCGCACGTCATGGAGGAGGAAGATTCTACCGGACCAGTTTGTTTTGGACCCTGCATCCAGAACAAGCCATTTTCGGATAAATTCTCCCTGCCCGGGGACACCCCCAAGTACGACAGCAGCATGAAGCCGGAAGACTGGTTGACCGACTACGCCACGGCGCCATCACGGGAATAAGCGCCAGCCGTGCGCTTATGTCCTCTCATGCTAACCGGTCGGCAAGGACCTGGCTCAATAGCCTCGCGCCCAACATCAATGCGGCCTGATTTGAGAAGGTTTTCGTCCGCTTCAGCAGCGTAAGCGCCCAGGGCGCCCACGCGACCTGGCCTTGTGCGTCCAGGGCGACCGCGAAACCGACCGCGAGTACCTCGCCAAGTGGACAGAGCTCCTCAACACTTGCAAGGGCATCCTGGAGAGCCAAGCCATCAGTTTCTTCATCGAAGGATGCCGAGAGGGCACCATGCTTCGCCACCGGCTACTATGTGACGAGCCGAAAACCATGGCGGAGCTCATGACGGTTGCCGACCAGTACGCCACGGCAGATGCCGCCATGAAGAATCCCCTCCGGGTAAACGCGGAAGACCGTCCGACTCCCACGGAGCCGGCTCGCGACCGTCCGAGCAATCCGGCTGGTGAAGCCGGATCCTCCAGGCGCCATGGCAATGACAACCGGTTCCACGGGGACCGCCAAGACAGGCAACAGAAGCCTCGCTACCACGCGCGGCAGGTCAATGTCGTAGAGGGTGCGCTCGACGCACCGGCTAACGACACAAGAAGGAAGAAGCCCCGGCTCACCTTCGACCAGATGATTGACGGCCCGTGCAAGTGGCATAGCGGTCCCTTCAAACCGGCTACGCACCACTGGCTGCAGCTGGACTCGCCAGCTAAGGACTAGGGCAACCAGCCCGTCTCTGCCTCCCCACGGGCGGACCCCCACCACCGCTAGGGGAGCCAAGAATGATGGCAACAGCGGCGGCAACAACAACAATGGCTACCCCAGCCGCGTCGCCTACCACATCTTCGAGACAGAGCAAGGCGACAAGCACGACCAAAGCGACGCCCAAGGAGGTCAACGCCATCGCTTTCTCGGTCCCCAATACCTGAACTGGTGAAACCCCATCACCTGAGCGGGCAGATCAACTGAGCATCTGCCGACTCCCGGGGGCTACGCCATGGTGCTCGACCCCCTCATCGTCTCCAACGCGCGCACCTGCCAATTTTCGCGCGTCCTCATCGACGGAGGCAGCAGCCTCAACCTCCTCTACCAGTCCTCGCTGGAGAAGCTGGGCATTCGCGAAAGCGACCTGCGCCCGACTACCACGACGTTCCACGACGTACTGCCGGGGCCAGCCTGCGCTCCGCTGGGAAAAATCCAGCTGAACGTCATCTTCGGGACGAGGAGAACTTCCGCCGCGAACCAATCTGGTTCGAGGTGGTAAATTTGACGAGCTCCTACCTCGGCGCTCTCCTCGCCAAGTTCATGGTCGTCCCCCACTACGCATACCTCAAGACGAAGATGCCAGGACCCCACGGCGTGATCACCGTCGTCGGCTGCTTCAGGCAATCGATGGAGTGCGCCTCAGCCAGTTCCAAACTAGCAGAGGCCCTCATCATAGCCGAAGAAAAGCGTGCGATCATGCGCAATGTGGCCATGGCCCAGCAGGACATTCCGGCTAGCAGCAAACCGGCTGGATAAGGAGCTTTCCAAACCGGCAAAGGAGACGAAGAGGATCCTGCTCGACCCCTCCGACCCGACTAAGTTTGTCACCATTGGTGCCGGCTTAGACAGCAAATAGGAAGGCGCGCTCGTCGACTTCCTCCGTGAGAATCGGGACATCTTCGTATGGTCTCCCAAAGACATGCCGGGTGTGCCGAGGGACTTCGTCGAGCACTCACTTCATGTGCGTCCGGATGCCAAGCCGGTCAAGCAACCTCTGCGCCGGTTCACAGAAGAGAAGAGAAAGATAATCGGTGACGAGATCACCCGGCTCCTCGCAGCCGGGTTCATCATGGAAGTATACCACCCGGACTGGCTGGCGAACCCAGTCCTGGTGTTGAAAAAGAATAAGACCTGGCGCATGTGTATCGACTACACCAGCCTGAACAAGGCGTGCCCGAAAGACCCCTTCGCCTTGCCCCATATCGATCAGGTCATCGATTCCACGGCCGGTTGTGATCTGCTGTCTTTTCTAGATTGTTATTCCGGATACAATCAGATCCGGCTAAACCCGGCTGATCAGATTAAGACATCATTTATCACCCCTATGGGGCTTTCTGCTATGTAACCATGCCTTTCGGCCTAAAGAATGCAGGCGCCACCTATCAGCGATGTATGCAGAAATGCTTGCACTCGCAGATAGGCCGAAACATGCACGCTTACGTGGATGACGTGGTCATCAAGACCAAGGAAAAGCGCACCCTCCTCGAGGATCTGCGAGAAACATTTGGCAACCTCCGCCAGTACCAGATGAAGCTGAACCCGAAAAAATGCGTCTTCGGAGTACCATCCGGCCAGCTACTCGGTTTCTTCGTATCTCAGCGAGGCATCGAGGCAAATCCGGAGAAGATCGCGGCCATCGAAAGGATGCAACCGCCCAAGAACCTGCTTGGAGTCCAGAAGTTCACCGGATGCCTGGCTTCCCTCGCCGCTTAAACCGGCTGGGGGAGAAGGCACTTCCATTGTACCAGCTGATGAAAAAGACGGACAAGTTCTCCTGGACTTCGCAGGCCGACACCGCGTTTCACGACCTCAAGCGCATGCTGTCCACAGCGCCGGTTCTAGCCACACCGGCTAGCAAGGAGCCGATGTTGCTCTATATAGCAGCCACCAGCCGGGTCGTCAGCATCGTCCTGATGGTGGAGCGCCCCGAGAAAGGCAAGGCTCAGCAAGTTCAGAGACCCGTCTACTACCTCAGCGAGGTTCTCTCCCTCTCCAAGCAGAACTACCCCCACTACCAAAAGATGTGCTAGGGCGTGTACCTAGCATGCAAGAAGCTCAAGCACTACTTCCAGGAGCACCCGATCAAGGTCGTGTGCACTGCACCCCTTTCGGAAATCATCGGCAACAAGGACGCCACCGGCCGGGTCGCCAAATGGGCCATCGAGCTCGCCGCCTACTCCATCCAGTACGAGCCCCAGCTCACGATCAAGTCACAGGCGATGGCGAACTTCCTCGTCGATTGGGCCGAGACCCAGTATCTCCCACCGGTTCCGGATTCGGACCACTAGAGGATGCACTTCGACGGGTCGAAGATGCTCGGGGGCTTGGGAGCCGGCATCATGCTCACCTCTCCCAAGGGAGACCGGCTGGAGTACGTGTTGCAGATCCACTTCAAGGCCTCCAACAACGTAGCTGAATACGAGGCACTGGCGCACGGGCTCCGGCTGGCCAAAGAAATCGGCGTCAACCAGATCCTGTGCTTCGGCGATTCGGACTTGGTGGTACAACAGGTATCCGGGGAATGGGACGCCAGAGATGCCAACATGGCCCTCTACCGGTTCCACATCTAGAAGCTCAGCTCCTCCTTCGACGGGTGTGAATTTCATCACGTCCCCCGCACCAACAACGAGGCAGCCGACGCGCTCTCCAAGATAGGGTCCACCAGGCAGGCCATCCCACCAGGGGTCTCCCTGGAGCACCTGCGCAAGCCATCCATCAACCCGTCGCCGGAATCAGATTCCATCGTCAGGCGGGCGTCCGGCGGCGGGCAGCGAGGCGGAGAGCCGGCGGAGCCACCAAAGAAGAAAGCTCGTGCCAACTCCGTCCAGGCGGTGCCCTCCGGCTCGCAGGACCCAGGGGCTACCGGCTCGCCCAGTGGCTCAGGGGCTGCCGCCCCGGATATCCCACCCGGACGACCCACCGACACCCGACAGCCGGAGGACAGGAGCGTCCTCGTCATCCGGGAAGTGCCATCCTGGGCACAACCCTTCATGAACTACATCACCAATAGCGAACTCCCGGATGACGAGGTGGAGGCCAGACAAATCCGACGCCGCGCGCATACATACACCATCATAAACGGCGAGCTATACAAGCGCAGTGTATCCGGTATCTTCCAAAGATGTGTCGACGTAGACACAGGCTACCGGCTACTCAAGGACATCCACCAGGGCGAGTGTGGGCACCACGCTTCGTCAAGGGCGATAGTCGCCAAGGCGTTTCGCCACGACTTCTATTGGCCCACCACCCTCGAGGATGCCGAGCAGCTGGTCCGCGCGTGCAATGGGTGCCAACGCTTCGGGCAGCTCAGGCACATGCCAACCTCGGTGCTCAAGACCATACCGATCACTTGGCCCTTCGCGGTTTGGGGCCTCGACATGGTCGGGCCCTTCAAGCGAGCTCGCGTGGAAATGACCCACCTGCTGGTAGCGGTGGACAAGTTCACAAAGTGGATCGAGGCCAAGCCTATCCGGAAGCTAGATGGGTCGACGGTTGTTACCTTCTTCACCGACATCATCAACCGCTTCGGCTACCCCAATAGCATCATCACCGACAATGGCACGAACTTTGCCAAGGGGGCCTTCGCCCGGTTCTGTAGCAACAAGGGCATCCGGCTAGACCTCGCCTCCGTCGCACATCCCCAGTCCAACGGGCAGGTCGAACGAGCAAACGGCTTGGTGCTAGCCGGCATCAAACCACGTCTCATCGAGCCGTTGGAACGGTCACCCGGATGCTGGATCGAAGAACTTCCGGCTGTGCTGTGGAGCCTCTGCACCACACCGAATAGGTCAACCGGCTACACGCCATTCTTCCTGGTCTACGGATCGGAAGCCGTCCTCTCTGCCGACATAGAATTCGACTCCCCCTGCAAGCTCCTCTACGACGAGCAGGCCAACAAGGAGGCGCGGGAGGACGGGGTAGATCTCCTGGAGGAGGCCCGTGAGCTGGCCCTGTCCAGATCCGCCCTGTACCAGCAGCGACTACGCCGCTACCATTCCAGCCGGATTCGCCCAGTCGCATTCCGCGAGGGTGACCTGGTTCTCCGGCTGGTGCAAGACACGAAGGGCATGCACAAGCTATCACCACCCTGGGAGGGCCCCTTCATCATCAGCCGGGCGTTGCCCAACGACTCTTACTACCTCATCGACGCCTTGACGGCGCAAGAACAAGATGGACAAATCGGACGAGGAGACCGAACGTCCTTGGAACGCGGCCCTGCTGCGCCCGTTTTACACATAGTCGCCAAACAGTGTATGTATCCCGAAAACCTCATAAATGAAAATGCAGACTTCCACGAGAATCTCGGGGGCTCCTTCTGGAAATGTGTGCGTACCTGTTCTCCGATTAAAAATTTCCCGGCTCCAGCTACCCCTACCCGGGGGCTCGCCGGCTGGCCTGGCCTGTTAAGCCAACAAACCGGCTGAGTAGTGTGCGATGATGTCAGAGGCCCACTCTTCGTCTCAGCTACAGACCGCAACCCGGCTATCCGGCTAGCAAGAGCAAAAGCCCGAGGCATCCCACATGAAAAACAGGGAAGAGGCGTGACAGATCGGGCGTCCCGGCCCCGCAACTAGCTCAAACCAATCCAGCCGCTAAGCCGCTAGTACCGTGCGTAATGTACTGTCAGCTCCCTTCGATTCCGGCTGCAGACCACAACCCGGCTGTCCGGCAAGGACGCAGCGAAAACAGCAGAACACACGAGAAAGCGACTAAGTGCCTAGAAAGGAGCAAGCCAGTTTTTGAAAAAGTAAGCCGTTTCCCGGCTACGATTTGACGGACTAACCTATTAACCTATGAAGATGGATGTGTATGCATATGTGCGTTCTTGTCCGGCTACTTCGAGTCGGAATTCAGGAGAAGGAAAGAAGATTCGAAGCCCTTGCCTTCATCAAGCGCTCCGAATCTCGGGGGCTACACCCACTGGAGGCTGCGCCCCAGTGGAATCTTGTAGTTCTGGCCGACTAAGGCGTTTAGCGGCAGATCCGGAGCCAGTGAGGGCAAGGGCGGGAGCAATAAAATACAAGAAAGATTCAAGCACTGCTCGTCGGCTACTCCGAATCTCGGCTACACCCGATTAGTGCGCTCGCGGAATGATGGTTCCCGGTGAAAGGCGTCCGGCGAGGGCCAATCGGATAAAGTTAGAAGAACGGGAAGAACAAGGAAGATTCAAGCACACAGCTCGTCACTACTCCAAGATCTCGGGGCTACACCCGGTGTGTGGCTGACTAGGTCACCGAAGTGAGCCGGCAAAGATATCAAAAGAAAATTCAAGACACAAATAAAGGAAGACTCAAGAATTCAATATTAACAAGCAAAAGGGAGACGAAGATCCCGAGAGTTACCCGGCATCAAAGATAGCCGGTATAGACAGACAAGTTTCACGATAATCTAAAACAAGACAAATACACCCGGCATCCCGGGGCAACAGCTAAACGGCAGGGCCTTTGCCGTGGGGGCGTTCCTGGCTGGCGAATCTTTGGGCGGGGCGAAGCGCAGTGCTCGTTCGGCTCCGGCGGCGCGAACGGCGGCACCGAGGACTCCGCATCCGGAGTGTCGGGGGACTCCGAGTCGGTGAGCACCTCGTCCGGATCCACGTAGTCGGCGATCTTGATGGCGGACCCGCGAAGCTTCGGATGGGCTTGGCGGATGGCGGCAAGATCGGCTCCGGCGCGGAAGCCCCCATCGATCTTCTCGACGCGAGCATCCTTGTACCAGGAAAGCATCAGCGCCAAGGCCATCTCCGCTCCGCCTCGCGCCGCCAGATCCCGCAGCCGGTCCATCGCAGTCGGCACCTCCCCCACCTTCGCCGCTAGCTGCGCCATCGTCTCCGGAACCGGAGCCTCCAGCCACACAAAGGAGAAGACGTCTCGTGCCGCCTGACGAAGCTTCGCGGCCTCCTCGCCAAGAAGAACGACGAGCTCCTGAGCCGTCGGCTGCGCTCCCGGCCAGTTCTCCTGCGGCCGGTTGTAGGCCAGCATGTCTATGCCGGGGTAAAAGGCTGTCAGAAAAGAGGAGTCAAATCCGGCTACCTGATCCGGAAAGAAAAGAAGACAGAAGAAAGAACTCACCTTTGGCAGTGTGGCCGACTTGCATCAGCTCCTCCACCAGCGCCTTCTCCTTGACCGCCAGCCGTTTTATCTCCTTCTCTTGGTCCTTGTTCTGGGCCTCGAGAAGGGACAAGGCTTCGGCCCGGCCAGCGAGCGAGGCATCGTGCTCCTTGACGGTAGCCTCCAAGCCGTCTACCCATGTGTGCCAGTCCTTGTTCTGCAGACGTAGCGTGGAGTTGGACCTGCTCAGCCGGTCGTTCGCTTTCTTCAAGCGATCGATCTCACGCTGAGCACACACGAGGATGGCTGCAACGAAGCCGACTATTACAAAAAAAAAAGGAGCCAGACGGATAAGGCGGACTTACTCTGGGAGGTCCCGTTGGCAGCAGCAAGCTTCTGCTCCAGGCTACGGGTTCCACCGGCTGTGGCCTCAAGCAGTCGGATCTCCTTGACCGCCAGCTCGAGTGTGGCGGCAAGATCCCACAGCGAGGCAGCAGAGGAGGCGTCGTCGTCCACGGCGTTGACGGCCAAGGACTCCTTCGCCGCGAGCACCGTCGTTTGCCACTCCTCCCCGAGCGCCTCGTCGGAGTCGTCGTCGCCAACCACGACAAGCTCCTTGCCAGTAGCCCCCCGCGCGCCCGCGAAGGAACCTTCCGGCTGGGAGGGGGCAGCCGGCTCGGCTTGAGGAGGAGAAGGAGGCTGCGCCTCAGAGGAAGGGGAGGCGCCGGTTGGATCAGTCGGGGCGCGAGGCGGCGACCCGGCTGGCGTCCGAGCCAGGCTCGTGGTGCCGAAAGAAACCAGTGCGCTAAAGGGAAAGAGGAAAAGACAAGAGCAAAACAGGCTAATGTCAGAAAAACAAGGACAAGGAAAAACAAACAGAAAGCACCAAGGGGGAAGGGAGAAAAACGTACCCCGGCACAACCGGGGGCGGCCCTTTCTTCCGCCAAGACGGCTTGGCGGCGCTGGTCCGGCCTCTTCGAGCCGGCTCCTCCGCTGCAGGCGGCGGAGCAGAATGGCGGAGCCGCTCCGCTGCCGCCATCCACCGCGGAGCGCGCCGCGGCTCCTGATCGGCCCGCATCTCCTCCTCGTGCACCTCCGCATGCGGGTCGGCTACCGGCTCGTCGTTCCGGCTGGGGAAGGCATCGCCATCCCCATCCGATTCCTCGCCGGATCGCCGAGCGCGCGGCTCGGGCAGGTCCGACGCGAACACCTCGAGAGGAGCGTCGCCCTCCTCACGAAGGATGCAGGGGAAGATCTGGCGAATGCAAAAGGTCAGCCAGACAGAACAGGGAAATAACAGAGGGAATAAGCAAAAATTCCGGCTACAAGAACTTACCCGGGGGGCGCGGTTCTCCCGGCTGTAGGGCGCCAGGCTGAACTTCCAGTTCTCCGGCAGCCGCTCCTTGCTGATCGTCCACAACCACTCCTTCAAGTTGTGGTAGCGGGGATCGCGGCGCGACAGCCGGGTCGGGTCTAGCCGGTCGGAGTAGAAGCACATCTTGTGTGCCCGCTGCTGGAGCGGCATCATCAGCCGGGACATCCAGCTGAGGGTGATGTCCCGACCGGTTAGCTGGCAGGTGACAAGGGAGCGCATGCGTGCCAGCATCGCGTCCGTCTCCGCCTTGTCGCTGTAGACCTTCAGGTCCCAGTTTTGCCGGCTGGACTCGACGTCTTGGAAGGCCAGCAGGTTTATCCGGTCGACGCCGGTGACATTCTTGACATAAAAGCACGACTGCTGCCACAGCCGTACCGTGTCCTGGAGCAAGAATTTTGGGTAGCCAGATTGGGAGCGGTAGTATATGGAGGCGCCGCCACAGACGACTAGCGGGCCCTTCGTGTCGGACTGCGGCGAACTTCGGAAGAGCGGCAGAAGAGCCCGAGATCCGGCTGGATCCCGAGGTAACTCGCGAACGCCATGAAGTGCGCCAGCGTTCGATGGCGTTGGCGCCGAGTGGTGGAGGCGGAGGTCAAGAAGGCGAAAAGGTCGAAGAAGGGTGGAGCGGCGGCGCAAACCCGCGCCCGAATCGAGAGGAAGATAACACACTCCCCTCCGCCGGATGCGGCGACTTCTTCCACCGGCCAACACCGCCACCTCCTCCGCCGGCGGAGGACCGGTCGCGCGATACTTGCGATATGATCTCGGTGACGGAGGAGCCACACCAGCTCCATGCCAGCCATTTCTGGCTGAGGAGAAGGAGCGGCAACGGAGGAGCGGTGGCCCGTAAGCGTCGGCATGGCCGGCGGCGAGCGTGAGCAGTGAAGGCGAGAAGGAGAGAAAGATTGCAGCGGGAGAGCGAAGGAAAAGAACTGCCTCCCCCGCGGCATCCCTTTAAAGGATCGGAAGGGCAACCGTCGGCATGGCCACGTGGCGCGCATCCGGGCGACCCACATCCCAACCGCCGCCTAGATCCCGTGTGCCGGGACGGGATGCGCAGAAGATCCTGGGATGGGAACCGAAGCGCCGGACAAGCAGTTCCCCGAGGCGACACACGACGGGACATTACGCTGGCCGCCGCAGAGCAATGATGGCGCGTCAGCAGATGGCGGCGTCGGCAGCGTCCACGGGTAGCGCAACCGCCGAACTCAGCCGGATCAAAATTCGAAGAAGGGAAGCGCGCATTTCGCCTAAGGGCGGAATCCACACGCGCTCGGGGGCTAGTGTCAGGGGGATGATCCCGGGTACCCCACCCGAATAAGAAACAGGACAGCCGGATCGAGTCCGGTGACCGGATCTGGCCGGACAAGGCAAAAGACAGCCGACTATCATGGTAGCCGGATCAGCAAGCCGGATCAATCGAGAGAGCGACGGCGGCGTGCGTATCGATTGCGATGCATACGTCTGACGACAAGACGGGCAACCACCCGCCCATACCGAAGACTTGGCGTGGCTGACGGGGGAACAGTGGCCTATGCTGACAACGGGCTCGCACTGCGTCCACTGTACCTACGACAGCCATACCGCTCATACACCGATGTGACGCACCATGTCGGGTACTGTAGATGACTAGCCGGCTGGGACCCGCCTGTGGGGCCCACCAATCGATTAGCTGATGAGACCTTGCCTCTCTTCCTATATAAGGAGAGGGAGGGCCTCAGTAGAAAGGGTTGGTCTCAGTTCATTTAAGGCAGTAGCTAAAGGATACAGCTCGAGGAGCACTTGTAGCTCGTATATTCCACATAGTCAGATCAGGCAGGAGTAGGGGCTTTACCTCACCACGAGGGCCCCGAACCTGGGTACTTCTTGCGTCCCGCTACGCTCGCTCGTATCCAATCTCGCCTGCGGACGCCGTCGACAGCTTTCCTGCTAGTCCCCACACCTCTATCTAACCTTTTTAGGTACTGCCGTTCCCAATACAACGACACTACTTATAAATGACAAAACAATCATTAGTCCATAAATTTATGTTCCTTGCTTATGATATTATATTCAACATAGAATATACAACGGCTATACAATCAAGAGTGTTAATATCAAATCCAACAAAAGGTGTTAATGTCAGATCCATCAAAATGTTAATGTCATATCCAGTAGCATAAGTATATATGAAACCATAAATTCCATTCAAGAAATTTCAATGTAGTGAAGATGATTCCCTCGCATTTGCGAGGGCCACTATGCTAGTTTTCTTATAAAAGTACACAAAGTCCTAACTCCAGCTAGCACGAACACTAGTTATATTCATATTGCCAAGGTATACTCATCGCACTCCGATCTGTCGAGTTAGCTAGTCTATAAGTAGCATTATATCTATGCATAGAGATAAAATTAGAATTGTGTGTAGTGAAATAAAATGTCTACCGGAACAATTGCCGTATGTGTCTATATACAACAATGAAGATCGATCAACCATAGTCAACTAAAAATAAGGTTGCTAGGTCTAGTGTTTTAATGTATATGGTTTTCTTTACTATAGAATTTCCAAGCATCATAACTATTCTTTGTTTTACTATTGAGTAAGCACTATATGTTATGAACATATCATGAAACTTCGTAAATATATATTGGCAGTATATTAAATAGATTTAATTATTCTAAGAGCGCCTATCTCACTTTCTTATGTGAGTTGATCAATAACACAACCACCTATGTTCAAGTCTTCATGGTTGCTAATGATGGTTCCCATAGTTTGAAAAATAAATATTGTAGGTATCCTCTTTCCTAAAGCCCATTTGAATTTTGAATTATCCATATAGTAAAGTTAATACATCAAATTTATTTTTCTGCCATTGAAAGTTTTGTTTTTTTAATCTGAAACTTCTTTCTATCATTTACTAACTTTTTTTTAGAAATACGGGAGGTTGTAAACATATATACATTCTCCAAGATAAGTTAGATTTTTTCCTATACGAATATGTTTCTAAAGATTGAATATTTTTAGAAAAATTAATGATATATTATTTTCACTTGAATGTCCTAGTAATATTTTATATCTATATTTTCAAAGTAGAAAATGTTGATCACGGATATTTTAGAGTGTCTTGTAATTTATGATTGATTCTACATGTATTCTTTTAATTTAAACCCACCCTTAAATCTACGCGTGCTACTTTTGGCACAAATATATTTGTTGTGTCCAGTGATAGCACTACACTCGCTTGGGCAACAAAGATCTGACCATTACCTCATTTATTAATTATTCAAGAACTTATTCATAGGTTATCATAAACCCACGCAATAGTCCACCTAGAAATACGTAATATATATGCACCATCGATTTGTTTTAATTGATGACCAAATGTTCAAGTATAGTCTCCAATGATGAACATGCTTGGAAGCATACATTTCGAGTGTTAAGAAACTTTCAAAAAAAATGGATTATCTCGATCCCATCATTACTTATAGGAATTTATGGAGCACGCATGTTCCCACACGGATGCAATGGCATGATGGAACTCCACCTATTCAAATTTGCATTGACGGCTAGATGGCAATTTCAGACTTTAGACATGCCATATGGAAGTTTACCATTACATCACACTCTGGATTAGATAGTCCTATTGGAATACTTAATTATTGATGTTTAGTTCTATTGGGTTCCATACATTTCTCGTCCCATGGACGGACTATCGATTTTTTTTTTCGGGAATAGGATTTGCTAGCAAGGTGATTACATGTGAAGGTGCAAGGTCATTTATTATTACTTAGCTCGCATGCCTGGACAATGGAGGCTATGTCCTCAGAAAAATTGGAGCATGGCTATTCTATCTAGAAGCACCTAATAATATATATGGATCGTGGATTTCTTCTCAATTCTGGCCAAGTGCCCAAGTATAGTCGCGATGATGAGCACCTAATATGGCCAAGTGCCCAAGTATGGATCGTGGATTTCTTCTCAATTCTGACCAATTGTTCAAGTATAGTCACCGATGATGACCATGCTTGGAAGCCTACATTTCAAATGTTAATATACTTTCAAAGGAAAATATAAACATATTATATTTTGGAACCGAGGGAGTACGTACAAACAGTACCTTCTCCACTGTGGATTTGAGGCCGCGAACGGCTCTCTCCCGAGCCGCCGGAGTTGAACAGCGGGGGCGAGGGTCGATAGAGACAAACGCGGCCATCCCCGTCCTGTCCGTCGCCATCGATCGCGCGTGCTCGCTCGCAGCGGGCGATTGGTCATGCACGTGTTGGACGATGCAAATTCAGCGTCACCGTCGGGCTGCTGTCATGCACAGCACGAGCCAAAAATAGCACCACCGTTAGCCAGCACAGCACGAGCCAAAAATAGCACCACCGTGCAACGCTGCGCTGCTACGTTTTCACGTGGCGGCGTGTGCGTGGGGGAAGTTTCATTCCGCCATTCCAGCCCGCGCGACAGTGACGGATACGAGGTAGTAGCAACCATCCCCCGGCCAACCAACCAATCGACCAAATCTGCAGGAACAAGACGACGAACGTCCCCGGCCTCCTCCTCCTCCTCCTTGGATCGCGACTGCCTGTCACACCGCCTGCGATCCTGTAATCAAATATTGTAACTGTCCCTCCCTTCTTTCTCCCCAAAAGCTGGTTAGTTAATTGGGAATCTGGGGGCAACTGCAAATTCCGGTCGAATTTTGATCAGCGCCAATTGATCTGCTTTGGTTCTGTAGATGAGCGTGTCGGGATCGGAGAGCGAGGCCTCGCGGCGGTCCTCCAATAAGCCCAAATGTACATTCCGCGCGCATTCTTGTCCCTCTCCTCCATTTCCGATTTCCATCCTAGTATATAATTTCAGTTTCTTGACAAATTCTAGCGCATGGTTTCCTTCCATTAAACTGCATTTCGATCTTTTTTGTTTGTTTTTCTTCTTCGGCAGATTCCAAATTCACGCAGCAGGAGCTTCCAGCGTGCAAGCCACTGCTAACTCCTGGAATCGTACGATTTACTCCACGCAACACCTCTTATTCCTTTTGATTCCGAATTTAACCTGAATCTTACATGATACCACTAACAATAATAATAATAATAGGTCATCGGAGCCTTCTCGCTCATCGGCATCGTCTTCGTCCCCATAGGGCTCGCTTCGCTATCAGCATCCCAGGAGGTAAATTCAGCGTACACACGCAGACGAATGCAGCAGTCCTGCCCATGGGCCTGCTGAACTGCTAACGAAATCCATTTCCATGTGCCATTTTCTACACACTTGCTTATCTTCCTTGCAATTACGGCAATGCAGATCGTTGAATTGGTGGATAGATATGACGAGGAGTGCGTCACCGCCAGCGACAAGATTGGGTTCATTCAGGACTCCAACGTCAACAAGGCGTGCACCAGAAAGATTACGGTCAGTTTTTTTTTTGTATATTTGGCTCACTAGCCACACATGCATGGTCGCTCGATCTATTTCTTGGTTATGATGTTGTCACGTAGATTTGCATCTTTCTTTCCGTTTGATTATGAAACGACCATTTGAATATCCGGTAAGTTGTAGCACGATTTCTGTTCAGAGATGCTTGTCTTTCTCTGAACTTTATATATCATATCAGTGTCCTATGGAATAGACTGTCTGTCTGTGACTACCCTTTGCAAGACAACCCTAATGAAATTATTGTCATAGGTTGAAACCGATGTATTTTTCGCAGATACTAGGTGTCAAAATTTCCGAAAATAAATAAAAACTGCATGTGTCCTAGTGTTGCATACACTTTCAGAACAAAGGTACTACTGACTATAACACCCTAATCGGAATAAACTGTCTTTTTCAGGTGCCCAAACCAATGAAAGGCCCCATACATATCTACTACCAGCTCGAGAATTACTATCAGAACCATCGACGGTACACCCCAACACTTCCATATTACATACAAATGCCAGATACTGCTTGGTAATTTCCATCTCAGGTATAACATGTATTTAGTGTCTGATAATCCCAGCTACGTCAAGAGCCGAAGCGACCAGCAGCTGCGTTCCAAGGACTACCAGGACCCTAAGGCCGTCATCAAGAGCTGCGACCCTGAAGCCACCACCGGCGATGGTGCCCTCATCGTGCCGTGTGGCCTCATCGCCTGGAGCCTCTTCAACGACACCTACGCCTTCTCCGTCAACAAGAAGGAGGTCCCCGTCAACAAGAAGAACATCGCCTGGGCAAGCGACAAGAACAGCAAGTTTGGCAGCGATGTTTTTCCCAAAAATTTCCAGAAAGGCGGGCTCGTCGGCGGCGCCAACCTAAACGAAAAGTTACCTGTAAGTGCAGAAAGAATAACTTCTGAATTTTTCTAGGCAAAAAATAAATAAATAAAACTTGTGCATTTCTGATGCAGCATTTCTTTTGACGAATGAAAAAGTTCTGATTGTTTTCTGGGTGTGCGGGTATTACTATTACACCGATGTTACGCTAATCCTTTCTAGTATATCATCAGAATTTTGTATCAGATGTCACCAAAGAGACTTTCTGATGCAGGGAGAACTTCTGAATCTCTGATGCAGCACTTCCTTCTGAAATGCAGTGTTTTGATCATTTTCTTCTAAACTTCCCATATCTTATTTTTCTTCAGCTAAGCGAGCAAGAGGACCTCATCGTGTGGATGCGGACGGCCGCGCTCCCAACGTTCAGGAAGCTCTACGGCAGGATCGAGTCGGACATCATGGCGAGCGACGAGATCACGGTGGTGATTCAGAACAACTACAACACGTACAGCTTCGGGGGCACCAAGGCGCTGGTCCTCTCCACCGCGTCATGGATCGGCGGGAAGAACAACTTCATCGGCGTTGCGTACGTCACCGTCGGCGGCATCTGCCTCTTCCTCGCCATGGGCTTCGTGGTCCTCTACGTCATCAAGCCAAGGTAAAACGTCTCACATTTAGATGTGATATCTTTCTTACAAAATGACAAACGCTTTTACATAGTTATATATGTGAAGAAGATCATTATTGTAAATGTTGAAGCAAGTGATGTGGTTTCGGTGCTGCTCCTTGGATCGATTTCAGGACCCTTGGAGACCCGGCGTACCTGTCATGGAACAAGGAGGACGCTGGTTACTCACACTGAATGACTAGATTATGTCCCTTTTGTATAGGCAGGGATGACCTGCAGTTTTGTGTTTTTGCTCTTTTGTTTTGTTTTTAGACATGTCCTCATGTTGTGCCCTAGAACATGTGCTTGTTCTTGTTCCTTTTTTCATTGGCTCTGAGCTAGGAAAGCTTAATGGTGATATGACACTGGTATACCCATTGGAGAAACAAATATAATGCATAATACTTTTGTTACGACTTCAAGTAAATGTTACTTACAGAATTAACACGTCCCTGATCATACACCCATCGAAACAAAACCAAAAGGTACATCTGGCGAAGTACTGTCGCCTCTCCTAACCTAGCCGCCGCCAACACCTCTTCATCCTCCATAGATCCCCCCCCCCCTCCCCTCCTTCGGCCGGCTTCGCCGGGTCGCGAGGGGTGGGGAACCCGATCTATGGGTGGAGTTTCTTAGTAAAAGTAGTGTTTTCAGAAGATTAGATTAGGTTTTTGGTAGATATCTTCTTGATGTCTACATCAATGGAGATGCCATTGTTCGCAATAAGTGATCTTTGGCCCTTCGTTCGACGACGAGATCTTCTCGGCGTCAATGGTGGTGTTGTAAGATTAAAGTTCTATTGGTATGGTTTTTCAGATCTTACTTCGCCCAGATCGATCTTGAATTTATTCTCATGGTTGACGCGAGGAGTATTATCCTCGCAATATTCGTCTCGGCTGCTACGTCCTCGATAATGGAGATTCATACTCTCGACTCTCCTGCGGCGTCGATCAGGCTATTCGCTTTGTTTTCCCTGGAATACTGTTGGTGGTACTCTTGCCGATGTTCTCTGATTACTCTAATGGATGCGCGTGTGCACGTAGCCTTGACATTGTGGCTCAAAAAATTATGGAAGAACCATCATTGGATTTGCATGTATATGGTTTAACATCTATGTCATGTTAATTGGGATGCCTTCAGACAAGTGCAAGATTATATCATGGAAGAAGAAGATTTTGAAGACCTTCAAGTTTTGTTTTTCTTTTAGACTATATTTTGTAATCATTAGAGATAGTTCATGTACTTATCTCTACCATGTACTATTCACCACTATAAATATATCGTGGTATTTATTGTCAAACAAAAAGTAAATGTTACTTACTACCATAGTTTCTCCACTAGCAAACACCCTCTAACAAAGATAGCAATTTTACCCATGGTTATAGGCACCGCATGGGTAGGATATGGACACACATTTATACTTATGGGTAATATCCATACCCTACATGTTAAGTCATGGGTGAGGGCACGGGGTATGCCTATACCCTAGCCATTTAAGGTGACATGTAAAATTTACCTATAGAGTTTCAATCTATAGGGACAGGCAGGCTAGGGAGAGTATGAGATTGTAATTTCTAAACTCCTATATTTGTCATGTAGCAGTACTCCTCTACCTATTATTGAGTGGAGTCAAATATGCTAATGAATGTAAAATTGTGAATAACTTGTAACTATTAAATCTACATGCCGAGTACCCGTCGGTATCGGTATGGGTAAAGTTTTCTACCCACTGATGTATGGATACGGTATTGCTCTAGCCTGCCCGTTACCATCTTTACCCTCTAGGAGTAGCACTCCCCATGCATATAATACCTCCGGTCCAGTTTATTAGGCACGCACGCAGTTTAAGAACAACTTTGACCAGTAATTTTGGTTAATAAATTTTACATAATATATTATAAAAATTATACTATCGGATTCATCTTCAAAAGAAGTTTCCAATGGTATATTTTTTGGGGCATATATTTTATTGGTAAAAATTGATGGTTAAATATTTTCATAAACTACGTGCGTGCCTAATAAACTGAACCGGAGGAATCTAGATGTTTTCATGCTTCTCAGAAAATGTTCATTCATTTCTTAATTAGTAAACACGCTGTACGAGAGTAAACGCTTTCTATGTTGGTACCCAGAAGCATATACTCCTCTTTTTCAAATTGCTTTGCATATTAGTTTTGGTCAAATCAAAATTTACAAAGTTTAAACAAACATATTTAAAACAACATCTATTGTACAATAATAAATCGGTTCCCCGCCGCGACATGCTCCATAGAACGTCACCCTGGTCAAAAGCAATGCCCCATAACACAATTTTTTGACAAAAAGAACCACTTGTCCCAGTGAATTGCCAAAATAGGCGATCTGTCAGAAAAACTACCAAAAAGAACCATTTTTTCATGGCGGCATGGCCAACCAAGCGACACGTGTCACCTGCCGCCGTTCATGTGGGTGGAAAAACCTTGTCGCCACAGGCCTAGGCGGCATGCAGCCCAGCCTCAACAAAGACATCGTGCTATCATCGCAGAGGTGGGGCCTGCCGCCGTTGTGGGAGGTGACACCCTTGTTATAAACGCGACAAGCAAATAAAAGAACGAAGACCGAAACCATAGCAGGGGACCCAAGGTTTAACATGGAAAATCTCTCCAACAAAGAGAGGAAAGAACCACAGGCACCAACCAACGAAACTTCGCTATATAGAGAGTGTTTACATGACACGTGGGATTATCATATGTGACTTATCCCAACCGGCCGCTTACAATAGATTTATATATTAGTGAAAATCTAGGTCTTCAGCAATCTGTACCGGGCAGTTTATGCTATCCATATTACAAATATCAATCTGCAGCCACATAAGTCAATGTCTTTGTTATAGGCGTCTACTCCACTTTAATGCAAACTTCACGAATGGAAGTTCCACAACGCAGCCTCGTTTCCTTCTCGGACTGAGTAGATACAAACCGCAGGTGTTTGGCTGCCACCTTGTTGCCATTTCTGGCACAGACAAGCACATATTCTCATCTTTCAAAAACAGTGAGGTTATCATAGCACACCATAGCATAATCACATGGAGAACAAGTAGTAATCACCATACGTCATTACTAACAGTAGCGGATTAACATCCAATAGAGTACTTCAAGACCTAACAGTAGGAGTTTAGGAGGTTTCTATCAGGTCTGACTACTTAAGCCATGGGTACACACCCTGGCACGAAACATATGTTTCACAGGACATACATGTCAACATCACAACTTACTTACATCATCATCAGAGAACTACACACACGCCTAGAACTCACATGGTTCCATGATAGTGTGCACACTGTGGGCGTTTGTGTGGAGGTCTCAACATTGAAGATCAACACCTTGAACCCTTGGTTCTTGAACTTGAACACAAGGGTGTCTCCAAACTTCACAGCACTAACACTTTAGCTCCACAAGACAAACACTAGTACAAACCCTAAAGAAATTAACCGAAGACAGTCGAAACACAACAAAATTCAGAGATAGACAGAGACCTAGAACATGCCCTAGAGACCAAGTTGAGTAGTAGGAGCCTAAGTAACCATAAAGAAGCTACTAGAACATACTAGAACATGGTAGAAACCTAGAATCTCACTAATAGAACTAGGATAATAAACCCTACCAGGGTAAGCCCATAGTAGAAATTAGAGTAGAAGGAGAGAGAGTACCTACCTGTTCGAACAGGAGCCGAGCTCAGTGGAGATGGACGAAGACAACCACCACGGTGGCACAGAGAGAACCCAATGGGGGCTACATCGACCTGCTCATGTCCAATACCACGAGGGAGATGCCAAGGGAGTGCTTAGGTGCTGGAGGAGCACTGGAGCACGACGATGCCTTTCAGCAGAAACCATAGGGTTAGGGTTGAGAACGGGACAGTAGCCTAGTGGTTGGGTCGCAGTTGGCGCATCCCAGCGACCGGAGTTCGATCCCTGTCAGGGACGAATTTTCGGAATTCTCACGCCGATCCGCTTCAACTATATCAAAAAAGTGTCTAGTTCCTTCTAGTACTATTTCATTTTTTTCATAGGGTTAGGGTTAGGATTGGGTGAAGTCTCAAGAGAGCGAGCCAAGCGAATCTGATCGGTAGAAAGGTGGAGCATAGAGAGAAAGGAGTCGATTGGAGACATGACGGCGACATCAGTCGCCCGAGAGAGAGAGAGAGAGAGAGAGAGAGAGAGAGAGAGAGAGAGAGAGACCTTTTTATTTATCCGGTGCCAATGTTAGTTGTTCAAAAGTTGATCCTTTTTATTTATCCGGTGCAACGCACATGCATTTTTGCTGGTATCTAAAAAGCTCCAATGACACTCAGCGAACTTAATCCAGGATGGTTGCGCAAGATAAGGGCAAGATCCGATCGGGCCACACATGGCTTGCATCCCGTGGGCACTGTAGTTGATTTTGTCGGCGGTGCCGAGCCGTCCTGGCTGGAGAAGAGGCACATGTGGGGCGGCGGCAAGACACGACGGCCAGCCGGCGACCTCAACTTCTGGGAGTCGAGCTGAAGAGAGATGCCCGTAGGGCTAAAGAAAAAAACCGGTCCGATGTAAAATATACTACTGTATATACTATTGGAGTCCTCGTAAAACATATTTTCATATACATGCAGACACTGTCTCACTAGTACATAATTAGGACATGTAAAATGGTTGATAAGACAGTCTTATCTTATACATGTCACATCATCTATTATATACTAAAAGCAATATAAGGCTGTTTTTCGAGACACCACGTTGATCCATATCATCAAAATTATTTTAGCCATTAGATCTATAATTAATGGTAAAGATGTAATCTGAGATTAAAAGATAAGTAGTGTTACGTAAAAGTAAACGTGTAAAAAAAGGTCCCATGTCACGTTACCTGTTATGGACAGAGTCCGTCTCTTCTGCTTTAGATGGGTTCAAACCTGAAACCTCCCGAGAGTCCGTCTCAAATAACCGTAGAACATGAAAATCCACTTCCATAGCTTCTGTTAACAGTAGGGCACGTGGCCGTTAAGATATACCTTCGAGGCATAAGTGCAATAGGACCTAGCTATAACACACCAAAGCTATCGATCAGTTGATCAACCTAGCTACCTTTGTGAAGTCAGCTAGCTGTATGAACTAAATTGATTTAGACAGTTAGATTTATAGATGACGGCAAGGTTTTAACAAAATATTACCTCATTTTCCATTTGACAGGGAAAGGTCTTAGAACCTTGTGGTTCAAATTTCATGGAAACCAAGTCCATCTCTCCTACCAATAGCATTTTCTTTGAAGGACATGTTCTAATTCTACAGGTACGACGGTACTTCCTGGTGATCCTGCTAGAATCCTTGCAGCTACCGATAAAGGACGTTCATCTACACGAGAGTGTACCGGTGTATGATGTATATGGCCACGACAAATATAGAGTCAAGGAATTCACAGAAAAAACTATAGAGCCAAGGGATCGTTGTAGTACGACCCGCCGATGTCTATTGAGGAGGAGAGCAGAGGCAGAAGTCTTGAGAACGAGGATAGTTAGGAACACAAAGTGCTCGATGAACTTCAGTGGAAAGAATCATTGTGGTAACTCATCATGTAAAGCAACTTGTACTACTTATCTGCTAAATTGGGGTTAATACGTCATATCAAGTGATGGAAGGTACGTCAACCATAGAGTCAACGTAGCCCTATGTTGATCATTTAATATAAGTATGCAATTTGCGTAATCAGGCCACGGCAGTTTTTCAGTTGGACATTAGACATGTTTGTCCATTTGACGGGCAAACTATTTCTCAATATTCATGTGTGTAGTTATTAATAATCCTTTCTGATCAATAATAAGTGTCGCTGATTTAGTACAACAATTTCCTAAACTAGTAAATGTACACGTGCAATGCACGTTTGATAATCTGTAATAATACACTATTTTGACTCTTGTTTCTCTTTAGCGAGCTTTCCTACCGATATCACACGCCCAACAATGTAAGCGAGTGTGTATGAACACATGACCACATCGTCATTCATTTCTGAATCGACTAAACTAACATCTACTTTGCTCCAAATGTATCATATGAACCTATCAAATATTAAATGGAGCTAGTTTACAAATAAGGATACAACATAGAATAAGTCATAATATAATATAGAGTGAAATATACTTGCTTAGGAATATATGATAAATACCTGCATGGTTATGAAATTAGAATGGCGCACATTTAGTTTATTCAGTAAAAAAAATTATAAAATAAATCTTTATATAGTTTTAAAGGTCTTCAAACTCATCAAATGATCATTATATTAACCCGCAAAAAAATAAGATCACCATAGTACATATTTTGGAAACTATTTTAACTCGCCCCCAGTACCCAAAAAAGACCCCGATTTTTTTCCCGCGAAGTATACATGTGATCAAAGCATGTACTCCACATGGAATATATCATCTCTCAAAACAAAAGTAGGATGGGTGGTCTACCTCTCAGTTCTTATCACCCTTCATCTCCTCTTCCGCTTTGAGAGTCGAGTGTGAGCGGTTGGGGCCCTTCCCGCTGGCCTTGCTCTGCCTCTTTGTCTGGGATACCCTCAGGTTCCTCCATCTTCTGCCGACCGGCCGTGGTGGTGAGGGGACAAAGCTGACGATGACGTGGTGGACGAATGCCTCCCTCTTCATCTCGCACGGCTAGCAGAGCTCTTCTTCGTGTCAAGCCCTCTCCATCCTCCTGGCCGGCCGTGGCGGCGAGGATGAGGTATGGGGCTGCTTGGGTCGTTTGTTTGTGTTCTGCTGGCCTTATCAACTTCTTCAAGCAATTTATGTGGATGACAAGAAGACCGCCGTGATCTTTGGCCGGCATGAAGGCCCATCATCTTCCTCCCTTGAGGAGGCCATCCGATCCCGCCTCAAAGCTCAGCGCCTCTTTTTCTCCAAGTGGTTTCGTCCCCGGAGTCTTTGAGGTGGCCGGCGGCAGAGATCTCTCGTCGGAGGAGAACGACTGGGCAACTTCTCTCAGATCTAGGTGTCGACAGCGCCTGGAGATCACCGGCGAGTGGTGGAAGAGGCGCCCAGGCACTGGATTACTTTTTGTCCTCTTGTGCTAGGTTAGAGGCCTTATATTTGAATAGCTGATTTGTAAGTGGCCTCTTTGTAATTTATACCTGCCACGTGTTATGTCACTAATGAAGTTTCCGGGGCCTTGGAGCCTCTTCCGTTCAAAAAAAAGCAGGTAATACATTGAAAGCGAGGAACACACGCACGGACACATTAGATGTACTCCCTCCGACCCATATTAATTGACTTGGATTTATCAAAATTTGGATGAATCTAGACGCTATTTAGTATATAGATTCATCCAAAATTTGGCAAATCAAAGTCAATTAATATGGACCGGAGGGAGTATATATACGACCTTCAAAAAAGGAAATTTATACCAGCCCCCAATCTCACACACAAATCCGAAAAGATCACACGACCACACTCTTACAGTACTCCCCATCAACACTCATCCCTGCGCGTCTCAAAAAAAAAAAAAAATCCCTGTGAAGTGGCTACCCACTGCCCCGGCAAGGTCCTTCTCCCCCTTGTTTGTCTCCGCGCCGCTCCGTAGACGGCGAGGGCCTGTGCCCCTCACCTGCCTCCCCACCGGCGACAGCGAGTTGCCTCCTCACCTGCCTCTCCCTACCGCCCCAGCGAGGTAATACGCCCCCTCCCCTGTCTCCCCACCGCCATAGCGAGGCCCCGGAACTCCTCACCAGCTCACTCTCCAGATCTCCGATTCCGGTCGCCGCCCAAGGAGGCAGTTGAGCTCGGCATGCTCGCGGGCATCCAGCGCTAGGCACACAGGCGGAGGCGCGGTCCTCTTCTCCACGGAAGTCACTTGCTCTGTTCAATAGGAGGAAGGTAAAAAGATTGGTGCAGACCACATGATTAACCTTTGGAGGATCATTTTATTAGAGATCTTCCTTTCACAGGTCAACAGCTGAATGGGAAATTCCCAAGCTATCATCTGAACTCTGCCTTCATTGTCTTAGTGGTAGAAAATGTCAGTAGAAGTCTAAAATTCCTGTTCAAATTATCCATCATATGGCACTTTATGGACAATGTAATAGCTAGAAGGAGACAACCTTTCAATCACTATGAACCGTATATGAATAGTAGGTCATAGACAAATTGGTCTGTCTACATTCTGATCGTGTTGTTGTCTGTACGTTTGTATAAGTAGTGTTGCCTATCATCAAATCAAAGTGCGGTCGTTGATGCTTATTGGAGCAGCGTATACTGTGCTGCAATCTGTAGATAAAAGCTGCATTGCTCTGCTAATATATTATTGTGCGCGATTTTCTCAATCAGCATATTGTGTCTACTATGAATCCTTCTTGTACTAACGTATAAGCCCTTGGAGCTCTGTCAGTACTGCATTATCCTTTCTAACCTGGTTCTTGCAAAGAAAAAAATCTTCAGTAGCTTACTGTATGATCTGATAACTTAGTACAACTACCAAATATTCATCTCCTGCAAATCAATTAACCTTAATAAGGCATCAAACCTCGTTCACCTATTTCCTTGTCCTTGCAAAGATTTCGTCTTCAATTGATAGTGCAGCTATACCATTTACACATAGTTTGTTCATTATTAGATCGCCCTGGAAAATCTTTAGTATTTTCATCTCCGGTCTTCGAATTTGGTGATACCAAACATGGATCATTGGGTCAGGTTCACTAAGGACTTCTGCTTATCCTTCACTTTTCCATTTTTATTGGTTTGGCATAAGTATTATTGCACTAAATAAAATAATTATGTGAAAAAATCATTCTGTGCTTGGATAAATTGTGGATGTATCTGCTTGGAGCATACTTTGTTTTGACAGCTGTAGTTTGTTATTTGTTTGATTAGCCAATAGTACTATAATCTACATCTCGTGTTGTACCTGTTTCTACCTGTTTGGGTGATAACCAATGATCACATAACTTATATTTGAGCATACTGAAATTTTCATTGTTAACCCTCATGGTGTATTTCTGATATTGTTATAGAATATAGCTATATGGGCAGTTATTCCATTTTTTCTTGCACTGCTTCTATTTGTTGTCCCTGACTCTTTTTTTTCTAAACTTGCTACAAGAGCTGAGGAGCGCTGCAGCGTCCGCCCCGCCTGCAGGTTGATTATGCAACCGAAAATTCAGTTACTCTAGAGTTAAATATATCAGGTTGGTTATGCACCCGTTGTCCGCCCCGCCTGCAGGTTGATTATGCAACCGGAAATTCAGTTGCTCAAGGGTTAAATATATCATGTTGGTTATGCACCTGTTGTCAGTCAATGTGTGTACGTGTCTTGTAGTTTTCTATTGGACTTGCTTGACGATCTAAATAAAATGCTTTACTCAATGTACTTTTTGAGTTGAGCTGGTGAACAGCGACTGCATCTCATTTTCTATGTTTTTTGGTTGATCCAGGAGGATTTGATGGCTGTCTCACCCAGAAAACATTGGAAATCACAGATGAAAAAAAACAAGCTGATTATGATATGTGTGGTCTGACTAAGGATCAAATCAGAATAACAGAGCAGGTCAGTGTTGCAATGGCTAGTAGCTAGGCTTTGAAGTTGGTTGCTCTTATCATTCCTTGCCCATCTTCATCTCGAATTTGATCACTCCTGTCATAAAATTCACAATCCAAACACATGTCTTCATAAAATTCACGACCACATAAATGCATGATAATTTGTTATAAAAATATATAAAAAATAACTAAGCAACATTACCTACTATTTATTATTTGATGATGTTTATCTCTTGAAAGTCCATCTTTTTATACGCTCTATAATTCTTCGCTCCATTGCCGGGATATTATTTAGAGCCTCATTTTCTTCGTACTTCAAAATATGAACCAAAAACCGCCTTCTCAGTTCAATATCATCCTACATATGCATTATAAAACATTATTTAAAAAACATGTGCATCGTATGTACAAATGGGAATCTATGCATGTAATTCAAAATAGCTGACACATGCTTTTCCATATTTATCCAGAGCAATTTAGAACGGACAAGAGCATCAATCGAATCTTCTGTCCAGAAAGTACAAGTCTGACTATACAGAGGGAATTATACTTACAGCAAGGCCACAGTGAGGAAGCAAATGGACTCAACTGGAAAGACAAACATCAATCGAATTTCCTAAATGCCACCTACCTGCACCACAATGGCAATTGCAATTGGCCACAACGGCGATTGCAATATGACTATGCCCAGCGGAGAGGAACTCCAGCGATGAGGGTTTGTTAGGTTGTATCTCTCCACTCTAGCGATGAGGGCTGGTTAGGTTGTATTCTGGTAGCGGCAGCCTGGTTAAGCTGTCACGGCCAGCGGAGAGGAACTCCAGCGATGGGGGCTGGTTAAATTGTATTCCGGCGGCGGCAGCCTGGTTAAGCTGTCACGGCGAGGGCGCCGCCCAGGCAGACGGCGCGGGCAGAGGGTGTCGTGAAGGAAGGCGGCGCATATGATCTCAGGAGAGGACACCAGGTCACGATATGTCGATCGCGAGCGGTGATGGCGTGATCAGTTTCCTTATTTGCTGCCGTGATCAATTTTTTTAAAAGTATAAGTAGGCAAGCGTGGGGCGTTGTATTTTGCTTGAGGGGATAAGTAGTCCGTCCGGTGTTGTGTAAATTGCTAAATGCGCACGGGATATGATTAGTGGGCCTGAGTGTGTTGTTTTAGTCTATTTGTATACAGTTTGTGGGGTGTCTCTAGACAAATTTATGTTTGCTCTTTTATTAGTAGAGATCATTGACACTTATTATGGACCAAGGGAGTACATTATTTTGTTACTTCTCCGATGAAAGCTTGGAGTAGAGATCAACATTAGCTTTTCAAAGGAGTACAAATAGAACATTGTCAGTTGGAATAGATAAAAAATGAAGAAAATAAGGGAACAATTGGAATATAATATGATATAAATGTATAGTCTCGCGTCCGTTACTTTGTTCAACTCATGGAACTAAGGAACAACTTGGCACCCATACCATCCTTTTATCCATGGAATGGTAGGAGGTGAACCAGTACAAACTACAAACCACTAGACTTCCATGGTTATTTCTCCCAGAAATTCTTAAAAAATTATGTTGATTGGAAGAATATAATAAACTTGGAAGTATTTTAAACATATGGATTAAAAAAATATTTCATGTCACTAGAAATTCAACTCAGAATATCTATGTCACTCTAAATATGTTGCACCCGCATATTTCTGTGCCAATTTTCTACAAATTAGGTAGGACGCCAGTGTTAAATTTCCTTTGTATATGGTAGTGAAGGAAGTAGATTAGCTCAAAATTTCAAGATAGTTTTAACATCATTTTTAGAGGATTAAAATCTTGAGGGACAAAACAGGGAGATCACTCATGGATAGGGACAAACCGAACTATTAACTTCGAGTATCATGACATGAATATCAATGAAACTATAAATTTATGTTTCAAAAAGTTTCAAGAAAACAAACGTGATACCCTCGCATTTGCGAGGGCCACTGTGCTAGTTTGATATGACAACAAAATATGACATACAATGAGTTCTTTTTTTAGTCTTGTCTCTATCATTAGATATTCCTAAATATATGGTGAGACATATTATTGCTAAGAGATGATCTCTTAGCCAAGAGAAGGCAGACGTCTTTTTTTTATTTCTCTCTCCTCCAACTCAGCAATCATCCTATAATCTCTTAGTCAAGAAAAGGTAGATGTCTTTTTTTCATTTCTCTCTGCTCCAACTCAGCAATCATCCTATGTGGCATTGCTAAGATAAGACCATTGTACGCTCTTACATTGACAAAGTTAAGTTAATTAATTTAGGACGGATAGAATACTAGGAGGAGCAAGACCAGGAGCGGCCGGCACGAGATAGGTACCTTTACATGGTTTCACGCAGCTGTCACGTTGGAGTGAGCCCCGCCACACAAGTTAACTTGTGTGGTGTACCAGCACTTGGACGGGAACCCCACGACGACGAATGGAAGCTCGACAACTCGACCCCGTCGTACGTCCCCTCAATCCTATCAAGTACCGCACTGCAGATCCAGAAGAAAGAAGCAGTAGCCGCCGGCGACGACGACTTGAGACGGCATGGAGACGACGACGACTCCTCTCCTGACGCCGTACAAGATGGGGGAATTCAGCCTGGCGCACAGGTCAGTGAAAACTAGTATACTCCTATATCTCTGTTTCTCGTTCCAGTTCTGGCTTGGATTCTGAATTTTCCTAGTAGCTCGATGACATACTTGTGTTTCTTTAGAATCATTAATCTTTATTTGGGTCACGTATGGCAGGGTGGTTCTGGCGCCGCTGACCCGGTGCAGGTCGTACGGGAACCTTGCCCAGCCGCACAACGTCCTGTACTACGAGCGGACGGCGGCGCCGGGCGTGCTCCTCGTCGCGGAGGCCACCGCCGTGTCCGAGGCCGCCCGGGGTTACCCGAACGTGCCCGGCCTCTGGAGCGAGGAGCAGGTCGAGGCGTGGAAGCCGGTGGTCGACGCTGTGCACGCCAAGGGGGCCGTCTTCTTCTGCCAGATATGGCACACCGGCCGCGTCTCGCCCACAGGTGCGTGGTCGATTCCTGATGCTCATTTCACGAATTGGTTTTGACAAGCGAGTCAAGTCTTTGATTTAATCGAAAAAAAAGTCTTTGATTTAATCGTGATCCGTTGACGATCGTGCTACAGAGTTCCAGCCTAATGGGCAGGCCCCGGTCTCCAGCACGGACAAGCAAGTCACGCCGCAAGTCAGCCATGACGGCAGCGTCCTCGAGTTCGCGGCCCCGAGAAGGCTGGAGATAGGGGAAATACCCGGCATCATCAACGACTTCCGGATCGCCGCCAGAAACGCCATCAGGGCCGGTAACGAAATCCCTCTGGTGCCATCATCTCACACACCACCGCAAATATGTGCTCAATCACTGGGAGCAAAAAACCACCACATATGCCCGACAAGTTCGAAAAACCACCAGATTACACAAATTTTGCAAAAATCCACCGGATTGCGCTGATTCGTCACAACGTGCACCGATTCGGGTTTTTAGCCACAATAACCACGATCCTGATGGAAGGCGCCTACTATCGGGGGTGACGTGGCACGGAGAGACGGCCAAGGAGGAGAAACAATAGATAGATATCACTTTTGGGGCTTTTTTTAAAAAAAATTGCAAACCAGCTCCTCTCTCCTATCCTCATTCTTTTTTCTTTGTCTCTCCCTAAAATCTACCGTCGACGGCAGGCATGGGAAACTCCGACGGCGAGTTTTCGCCGCCGGCCACCATGACGACCTAGGTCCCTACCGCCGTCCTCGCCCACACCACCCCGCCCCTCCCCGGAGCTCGCCCACTACACAGCGCCCCACGCCGGAGCTCGCCCACCGCACTTCGCATCGCCTATTTCCTGCTGCACGCCGACCTGGATCAGAGCTCGCCCACCCACGCCGCCTCGCGACGCTGCGCGCATGAGCTCGCTGGCCCACGACGCCCCGCGCCTGAGCACGCCCACGGGAGGAAGAAGAAGGGGCATGTGCGGGAACAGTAGAGGTGGTGGGGGTGGGGCATGCCGGCGAGGCATCCGGCGACAATGTCGGTAGCCTGGTGTGGATCGGGGTGAGGCGGGTGGGCTCCACCTAATTTTTTTAAAAAAAAGCCCAAAATTTTAACCCTTCTATTATTTGGCTCCTTTGACCTTTTTCTCCTCACCACGTCATAACTGACAGTGGGTCTCCTAGTCAGAAACCTTGTTAGCACGGCTAAAAACCCGAATCAGTGCATATTGCAATGAATCAGCGCAATCCCTGTGGATTTTTACAAAATTCGTGTAACCCAATGGTTTTTCGAACTTGTGGCACATATGTGGTGCCTTTTTGCAATTAACTCCAATCACTAGTGATCTTATGTCGCCACAGGATTCGACGGTGTGGAGATCCACGCGGCCAACGGGTACCTGATAGACCAGTTCATGAAGGACGGCGTCAACGACCGCGCCGACGCGTATGGGGGCTCCCTGGAGAACCGCTGCCGCTTCGCCGCCGAGGTAATCACATCCGTGGCCGCCGAGATTGGCGCCGACCACCTCGGTGTGCGGCTCTCCCCGTTCGCCGACTACGTGGACTGCGTCGACTCCGACCCGGAGGCGCTCGCGCTGCACGTGATTGGCATCCTCAACGGGCTCGGCGTGCTATACTGCCACGTGATCGAGCCGCGGATGTGCGTCAACGAAAACGACGGCAGCCTTATGATCCCGCACCGCCTGCTGCCGTTCAGGAAGGAGTTCAAGGGAACTTTCATGGTGAACGGAGGGTATGACAGGGAAGAAGGGGATAAGGCCGTCGCGGACGGCTACGCCGACCTGGTCGCGTACGGGCGGCTCTTCCTGGCCAACCCGGACCTGCCGGAGAGGTTCAGGAAGAACGCGGCTCTGAACAAGTATGACAGGAGCACCTTTTACACCTCCGATCCTGTTGTTGGCTACACGGATTACCCTTTTCTCCATGAGCATATCTAGTATGAAACACTCAAGAGTGAAAAATACCTTGCATTACTCAAATTTCTAGCCATTTGATTGTTTGGAGGGACTTGTCATCCTGCCATTCCAAAGATTGGAGTGATCCCTATCACTCATATTTTGTGTTTGTGAGTTCATACGTAAGGTTTGTAGCACATAAGATAGACATGCATCGCATCATCTATTTACAGTGTTACAACAAGTATATGTCACGCTTTCAGCTTCTTTTGCATCAAGTTTGTGTGTACTTTACATGTTTGAAAATTGTAAAAAAAGTCATATTCCGCGGTACATTCCGGTTCCCCATCATGATCTCCTATACCATAGTGTTAGTACCCATTTTAGGCTGTTTGCTGGCTAAGTTGATCTCTGGCGTAATATCCTCTTATGCGACGTGCTTGACAAACACCACATGCTTCATACCATCCAACTGCCGCTGCCGCCGGTCATGCCTACTACTGATTTGCTGAGCCATAAGAATCCACTGCCTGTTCGGGACATTGTTTTTCTTAGTGCACTAGTAGAAAAGCCCCCCTTTGGTCCCGGTTCATAAGGGCTCGGTCCCGGTTTCTGAACCGGGACCAATCACTAGGGACCAATGCTGGTCCTGGTTTTGGCACGAACCGAGACCAATGGGTCTCCATGTGGGCGTGCGCGCAACGAGGGGTGGTGGATCATTGGTCCTGGTTCGTGACACGAACCGGGATCATTGGTCTCCACATGGGCGTGCGCAACGAGGGGGTGAATCATTGGTCCCGATTCGTGGCACGAACCGGGATCGTGGGTCTCTGCATTTCGGACTATTTTTGTACCGCGATAGGGTTTTGTGTTTTTTTTTTCATTTATTTATTTGGTGTTTTGTATTCAATTTAATGGTACTACATATATACAGCAATGATGGAGGAACCACGATATATATATATATTACACATCATGGTCATGAATATATTATACACCGTCTCGTCCGTCGTGCTTGGTCGAAACATATTACAAACGGTACTCACACGAATTTGATCTAATTTACATCTTCTTTTTTACACTTTACCTTTTCAAATAAACTGGGTAATAGTATTCTCCTTTCGGATCTATGACATGTTCTAATAAGAATCCGGCAATTTTCTCTTGATTTGCTTGCACGAGTTCTTGTGATAGAAGACCATCCCGCATCCGTTCGATCTAATTTAAAGAAGGGGATCAATATATATGAATGAAACTAAACACAATTGGTGGTAATAAAATAAAGTTGTGATTATTATTTATCGTACTTCAATTTTTTCGAAGTTCCGGTTTGCGCCCTTTTCTTTGGTCGTCTGGCGAATGAACTCGCAGACATAGTATCCACATAAGTTATTCCCGGCTTCCTGCCTCAAACACTTTACGAGAACGGAGTTCAATCAAAATAATAATCAAGCATGATAATGGTATTGAAACTAGAATCAAAGAGATGCGTGGATCTAGCAAGTAGTACTTACAGTCAATGGTTCAAATGTAAGCTCTGGTTTCCAAACACCCCTAGTGTTGGCGGTGAACCGTTTTCAAGCCTTCTGGAGGCATTCCTGCATGTTTGCCCACTTTTCTAAAGGTGTGCGTTTCGAGTCCATGACTTTTGTTGAAAATATAAGCAATAATCCATATAATTTAATCCGAATGATAAACTGATAAATCATGATCATACAGACAGTACTAAAACTAACCATGCAGATCAACAAAGTAGATGAACAGATTACATCTAAATAAGATAAACCTATCACATCTACACCGAACATTAGAATAAGGAACTCTAGCAGAATCTGACATAAGAAGTTCAGTGTTACGTACAGTAGAGCAGCGGCTGCAGCGGTGGTAGCAGCGTCGTCAGCCATGTCGTCGATGTAGATGCTGCTGATGTCCGGGAAGAAGTCTTCGTCGGGAAAGGAGTCGTCCGTGATGGCGTCAGTAGTCGCGCGGAAATGCTCCCCAAAAACCTGATCGCCCCTCACCCGTACAGGTTCACAAGAGGAGGGGTTCCGGAGGCCTACTATCCCGATCTGCAGTGCACGCCGCAAGCCGGGACGGGGAAGACGAAAGCGGCGGCGCAATAGACTGGAAGGAGACGCTTGTGGTAAGCGATGCCGATTAGGTTTAGCGCAGGCGTTTATATAGAGCAAGTCAGGGAGACCGTGGGACTCAGCCCACGTCCGAGTCGGTAACAGCCCACGTCCCATTAAGATTGGAAACGGCTGACTCATTAACGCGTCCGTTAATAACTCGTAATTAATCCATGATTAATTTTCCTAACTAGCAAAAAATAAAGCTCGGCTCAACGAGATTCCCGCAACCCGCAACCCGCAACGCGCGCGCGTCGTGACGAGGCGAGGCGAGGCGGGCAGCGTCGGAGGAGGAGTGCGCGAGATCTGCTCTTCTTCTCACACCTTAGTGAGTGGTGGAACAGCCTAGTATATAAGAAGGTGTAACTCTCATCCAACTAGCAGTGTGGGACTAAACTTTGGCACCATTAGCACAGCCATATTCTGCCATGCACAAATGGGCCAAAGAGAATTTTATAATTTGTCTAATGGGCCAACAGCCCAAAATTCACCAAATTCCAATAATCCCCACAAAGTCTCATTGGCACATCACCTCATTTCCATTCTAGAATATTGTTTTATATACCGGTGTGTAGTGGAGACTGTTAAGTTGAACTTCCACGTTAAACTTCATGCTACACTAGCGAGCAACTTGAATAGTGGACTATGCCTTGAACTACAAGTTTTCTGAATACTAGTTTCACACAAAATCTAGACCGGTATAGGGCTGCCACAGGGGCTTCCCCGCGGTTTGGAGCTTATGCGTCATACTCTAGGGCCTTTCATGAGTTTATTAGAGAGCACCCAACTCTCACGGACTGTGACGGTTAAAAGTCAGACTCATATAAGTATGTTCCTCAATAGATGTTCTGCAGGACAACATCTCTGCTTAGAAAAGCCACTTGGAACACATTAAGATAAATATCAACCTGCCATGCAGAAAAAGAGAGTATTGCATCTTTATGGAGATGTAAATATAATATGGGCATACTCTCCTCTCAGCTGATCAACAGCTTGTCTCTCAACTCTAATTCACGGGATCTCCGATCACATAGAGTGGGTTTCCATTGCGAACAACTCATTGTATGGGTCTCAAACCCATCTCCCTCGATGCATTATCTATCACATTACGTGATAAACCCTTTGTGAAAGGATCTGCCAAGTTCTTGGATGTTTGGATATAATCCAACGCAATAACTCTGGAGTTTCTCAGTTTTCTGACAGATTTCAATCTCCTTTTCACATGCCTTGATGACTTCATATTATCCTTAGAACTGTTTACTTTGACGATCACAGTTTGATTATCACAGTTCATCGGGATGGCGGGTATAGGTTTTTCAACCACAGGTAAGTCCATCAAAAGCTCACGATGCCACTCTGCTTCAACAGTGGATGTGTCTAATGCTGTGAGTTCTGCTTCCATAGTTGACCTCGTTAAGATGGTTTGCTTGCAAGACTTCCAGGAAACAGCGCCACCACCAAGTGTAAACAAATAACCACTTGTGGCCTTAATCTCATCAGCATCAGATATCCAATTTGAATCACTATAACCCTCAAGTACTTGAGGATACCCAGTATAGTGAATACCATAACTCGTAGTGCCTTTCAAATAGCGCAAAACTCTTTCAAGAGCATGCCAATGATCATCTCCAGGATTTGATACAAATCGACTCAGTTTTCTTACGGCAAAGGAGATGTCAGGCCTTGTAGCGCTGGCTAAATACATGAGCGAGCCAATAATTCGAGAATATCTCAATTGATCTTTAGCATCCCTTCGATTCTTTCGAAGTAACACACTCAGATCATAAGGCGTTGGAGAAGACTTGCAGTCACTATACCCAAAGCGACTCAATATCTTTTCCACATAGTGGGACTGAAGCAGTGTAATCCCACCATTGTCATCCTTCAGTAGCTTGATGTTTAAGATTACATCAGCCACTCCCAAGTTCTTCATCTCAAAGTAGCGAGATAGGAACTCTTTGACCTCCTCAATAACAGTGAGGTTGGTCCCGAATATCAATATGTCATCGACATAGAGACACATAATAACTCCCTCGCCCCCACCATGGCGATAGTACACACACTTATCAGCTTCGTTTACAACAAAGCCTTCAGCGGTTAAAGTTCTTTCAAACTTCTCGTGCCACTGCTTATGAGCTTGCTTAAGACCATATAAAGACTTCACTAACTTACACACCTTTCCTTCTTGACCATCTACTACAAATCCATCAGGTTGCTCCATATAAATTTCCTAATTTAGCTCCCCATTTAGAAAAGCTGTCTTAACATCCATTTGATGAACGAGAAGACCATGTGAGGCAGCCAAGGATAGTAGTACTCGAATAGTGGTCAATCTGGCAACATGTGAGTAGGTATCGAAGAAGTCTTCACCTTCTTTCTAGGTATAACCCTTGGCAACAAGACGTGCCTTGTACTTTTCAATAGTACCATCAGGTCTAAGCTTTTTCTTGAACACCCACTTACATCCTACAGGTTTACACCCATAAGGACGATTAGTGACCTCCCAAGTTCCATTAGCTAAGATGGAATCCATCTCACTACTGAATGACTTCTTTCCAAATGAGTCGCATCTTGAGATGCGTAAGCTTCTGAAATAGAGGTGGGAGTATCATCCACAAGGTACACAATGAAATCATCGCCAAAAGACTTTGTAATCCTTTGTCTCTTGCTCCTTTTAGGAGCTTCATTCTCGTTCTCCACAGGATCATCATAGTGTTCTATCGGCATAGTGGGTTCAGGAATCATAACAAATTCCTGACTAGATGAACTAGTCATCTCCTGAGTTGATGAGCTAGACATACCTTTCATGGGAAAGATGTCCTCAAAGAAAGTTGCATGATTCGATTCCATAATCGTACCAACATGCATGTCAGATACCTCAGATTTTACTATCAAAAATCTATAGCCAATGCTATGAAAAGCATATCCCAGAAAAACACAATCCACGGTTTTTGGTCCAAGCTTTCGCTTCTTGGGTATTGGAATATTGACTTTCGCCAAACATCCCCAAGTTCGTAAGTAAGAGAGTTTAAGCCTTTTCTTCTCTCATTCCTCAAATGGAGTCATGGTTTTATCCTTTACGGGAACACGGTTTAGGACATGACACGCAGTCATTAGTGCCTCCCCCCACCATTCCTTGGAAAGACCCGATGTATCTAACATGGCGTTAACCAAACCAGTTAGAGTGCGGTTCTTTCTTTCGGCCACCCCATTTGACCGATGTGAGTAGGGAGGCGTCCTCTCATGAATAATACCATGTTCCATACAGAACGTATCAAATTCATTTGAAAAGTACTCTCCACCATGATCCGACCTTAACCGCTTGATTTTAAGATCAAGTTGGTTTTGTGCTTCAGCTTTATAGTTTTTGAAGTAACTCAAAGCCTCATATTTAGATTTCAGAAGATAAACATAGCAGTATCTAGTGGAGTCATCAATCAACGTCATAAAGTATCTTTTTCCACCTTGTGTCAACACACCATTCGTCTCACAAAGATCTGAATGTATATGTTCTAGAGGTGCTAAGTTTCTCGGTTCCGCAGCCGTATGAGACTTGCGGGGTTGCTTTGCTTGCACACAAACTTGGCACTTCGAACCTTTGACAGTGGTAAATTTCGGAATTAAACTCATATTGGCTAGCCGCGTCATGCAACCAAAGTTAATATGATAAGGTCGTGAATGCCAAATATTGGACTCATTATCATTGCAAACATGATTAATAACTTTAGTATATGAGTCTGACAAAGATAAGCGGAACAGACCTCCGCACTCATAACCCTTTCCAACAAATTGTACATACTTAGAAATTACAACTTTATTGGACTCAAAAACCAACTTAAAGCCATCTCGACATAGAAGCGATCCGCTGACGAGATTCTTATTGATGGAGGGAACGTGCTGCACATTCTTCAGCTGTACGGTCTTCCCCGAAGTAAACTTCAGATTTATCGTACCAACACCATGAACAGAAGCACGTGAGCCGTTTCCCATCAGCACGGAGGAAGTCCTTGTGACCTGATAAGAAGAGAACATGGATATATCAGAACATACATGTGTATTAGCACCCGTGTTAATCCACCAATCAGGAGAATGACATACTGAAAGGATAGTAGGTAAAATACCGTACCCAACGTCCTTCATCTCAGTATCGCTAATAACAACATTAGTGGTCTTGCCGCTGTTCCCATGTCGCCGCTTGTCAAAGCGATTAGGGCAGCTAGGAGCCCAATGATCAGGATCACACAAGATGTGTGATGGCTCAATACACGGCGCCCAGAAATATGCTTGGTGCGTGGTGTTGATGTAGAGCTCGTTGGGAACCCCAAGAGGAAGGTATGATGAGCACAGCAGCAAGTTTCCCTCAGTTATGAAACCAAGGTTTAATCGAACCAGTAGGAGCAAGGAAGCACCTCAAAGGTGTTACTAGCTGAGCTTTGGCAGGGCGCAATACCGGTGCTAGTAGAAACGTGGAGACCTGCATAACACAACCACAGAACTTTGTCCCCAACTTGCGATGAGGTTGTCAATCTCACCGTGTTTTGCGGAAAACAAAGGATTAAACGTATCGAATGGAAAGAAGTAAAAGTTTGCAGAAAGTAAACACAAAGCAGTAAAAGATTGTAGATTATATGTAAAGAAAAGGACCGGGATCCATAGTTCACTAGAGGTGTCTCTCCTTAGATAGATAATATGCTGGGTGAACAAATTACAGCGGGGCAATTGACAAACACCGAGAAAGCAATACATGCATATACTAATCATCTTGGCTCCTTTGAGACTTGATTGGGCAATACAACATAATACATAGACCGCCATCCAACTACATCTATGACTAATAATCCACCTTCAGGTTATCATCCGAACCCCCTCCAGTATTAAGTTGCAAGCAACAGATTATTGCTTCTGACTGCGTGTAAGGTAAACAATACGATTGTTCTATGAACAAAGGATTGTTGTTTTCTCCTAGTAACAACGCACATCTAGTACCTTAGAGATTTCATCACTTCCCAGTTACGGAGGCATGAACCCACTATCGAGCATAAATACTAACTCTTGGAGTTGCTAGCATCTACTTGGCCAATATAGCTACTAACAACGAAAAGCATGCAAGATCTCAAATAACAAAGACATGATAGAATCAATAATCAATCTGAAATAGCATCTCAATATCCATCGGATCCCGCAAACACAACATGTATGGATTACAAATAGATGATCTTGATCATGAATGGAGCTCACAAGATCTAAACATGAAAGCATAAAGGAGGAGAAACCAGCCATCTAGCTACTACATGGATCCGTAGTCCAAGGATGAACTACTCACGCATCACACCGGAGGCTTGCATGGTGATGAAGAAGGCCTCTAGGGTGAATTTCCCTCTCTGGCAGGGTGCCGGGAAGAGCTTCAGATCCCTCCCGATCTAGGGATGGAGATGACGGCGACTCTGAACTCTTCGTGGATTTTGATCGGTGCCAGGGTTTTTCGTCCGAGGGCAACTTATAGGCGAAAGGAGAGGCCGAGGGGTCTTTGGGGTCGGCCGGACCACCCCTGGCCTTGAGCCGGGCCTGGCCACACGGCCAGTGGTGTGGCGACCCGCCCTCTCCGTCTCGTATTCTAGCACTTGATCCCTTCCGAAAAAATAGGCACTTTGGCTTTTGTCCCGTTCAATTCCGAGAATATTCATTTTCTGACTTTTCTGGAACCAAAAACAACAGAAAACAGGCAGCTGGCACTGTGGCTCTTGTTAATAGGTTAGTCCAAAAATCATAATAAAAGTACTCCAAAGGTGGAACAAAACACAAGAAAGTGGATAAAACCAACCATGGAACATCAAAAATTATAGATACATTTGCAATGTATCAACATCCCCAAGCTTAACTCTTGCTCGTCCTCGAGTAGGTAAGTGATAAAAAGAAAAGAATTTTTGAGGTGACATGCACCATCAAAGACTTGATCAAAGTATTTGGAAAACATTCAAGGCTGGGATCATAGTACTTCAATCATAACATGAAAGACAAAGTTCTAGCAATAAGCAAAGAAACTAAGATGCAACATGAAAAGGCACAAACAAAAGATTCATGAATAACATGCTTTGCAAGACATTTATTTGTTTCACATAAAGAAAACATGGCATAATAGTATTCATCTTGTCCCTCAATAGAGTAGCAAATATAAATGCATAGGACACCTTCAAAGTTCATAAGAGTGACTAGATACAATAGTTTCAAACAAGCAATAACAAGTTATGCATCAATCAACTAGTCTTGGTACAATGCACATAGAACTAAGAATGGCCACTATGCTCTCAAAGTAGGTGCATAAAGATACAAGGTGGAGACTCAATATAATGGTGGAAGAAAGGCCTTTTGTAAAAAGGAAGTAGGGATTCAAGTCTCATAAAGAGCTTCCAAAAATTCTGGTACTTATAGCTTTCAGCTCTCATTGCCCCTATCATAAGCATCTTGAAGTGATTAAGGTTAAAGTGAACAAACTGTGGTGTACATGCTTGACGAAGTATAAGTCAGAAATCTCATGTCCCTTGTATACGAGGGCCGCTCCTCATGCTACTCAAGTTTAGTCACCGGTAATTTCTTGTCATCGTAAGTACATGTGTATCATAGAGAACCGCCAACGGGGTACCCCTTGCCCGATGATACGGAAGAATCCCCATATCAAAATGACAAGGCAAGCATACAACGAGCATCTCAGCATTCTTCTTATTTACCATGGGAATATGGTGCTTTTTTCTCTCTTTCCTCTTTTCATAGTATCTCTTTTTTTCTCTTTTCTCTTTTTTCTCAATATAGGACTCTTTTTTTATAAGAAGAAAGCTTCATAGACAGCTCATTATGGTTACGCTGTAGGTTTCCACCATGTCAGCATGGATTAGACCAGCGACCCAGGCGTTTCTCTAACACATATACATAACTCCATGGACTTACAAGCTCCCCTTTCATTTCACACCGACGACATCCATATACAGTAGAGCATGATATCAACTAGGTACAAGTACCAAGTGCAATGTTGAAAGCGTTCCCCATGAAAGCATGGTTCTGCTAATTCCCAACAAATAAGTGCAAGCATATACAACATAGAAGACACAATGGTTCAAGTTTATTAGAGGCAATAAAGTAAAGTGTGCCATCAAGTTCGTGAGAGCTTTAATCACTAGTTTTCTCATAACAAGTGGAAGGTAAACAAAAGCATGAATATACTTTGAATAGCATAAGCTAGTAGGTAGGTATGGTGGACTCTTTGGAAAAACTTGGTTTAGGGAGTTGGATGCATGAGTGGAACTCATACTTTGTTGTGGAGGCTAGCAAAAGACTGGGAGCGACAAACTAAGAGAGCAATAATGGCCATAATCATGCAGAACGATAAAACATCATTGATCAAAGCATAAAGTGATACTACAAGTTGAAAACTAAAGGATCATAAAGGCTATGGTGACTTGAGATAGTCATAACATGGTGTGAGCATGCGCCAAGTCAACCCAAATAAAGCATCAAAGGAGAATACCACTATACTATGCTTTAATATGCTAAAACAACGCATAATTCATCCAAGGCACATTAAGCAATCTCAATTGTTTATAACAAGTCATGCTACAACAAAGAATACTAAGCATAAAGCCAAAACAATATCAAGCACGACATGACAAAGCATAGCCACAGTCAAAAAGAGCTCTTTTTACCACATAAGCATGAACTTTCCTACTCTTTTCCAAACCAAACCAAACTATTTGCAAACCAAAGTGTGAAAGAGGGGGTCCAACCAACTTATTCAGAAAACTAAGAAAACCAAGCAAACTAAAAACCAAAACGAAAACAAAAAGAAGACGCTCCAAGAGAAACACAACTATGCACGAAACAATAAAAATGAAGCGTTTGGAAGAAACCTGGAATTTTTATTGATGAAGAAGGGGATGTCTTGGGCATCCCCAAGCTTTGACGCTTGTACTTCTTGGATATTTCTTGGGGTGACACGCGTGGAATCCCTAAGCTTGAGCTTTAGTCCATCCTTCATCTCATTACTCATTCCTTCCATACACCTGAAAATTTAACTTCATAAAAAACTTCACACAATCTCATTAGCAACATTAGTGCACTTAAGATAAATAAGTCTTAAGGTTCAGTTCTAATACCAAATAAACTTCCATTAGAACACTAGCTACTGTAGCACTTCCCTCAAAAATCTCAATTCCCCAAAGGAACTCAAGAAGGAACTAACAAGAAGCAAATGCAGAAAATGGCAGAAATCTGTCAAAACAGACCAGCAGGTAAATACGAATTTTTTCGAAGACCTTCTGTTGCTCAAATCAAAAAGTGTTGAACTAACGAAAGTTAGATAACAACCTGGGGAATAAGCACAAAACATTACAGCTCAATCCGACGTACATAGCTCTCTCAGGAATTTTTACGGTGAAGCACCGAAATCTGTTTCGGGACAGCAACTTTCCCAATCATTACTTCACTCTCATTAGAGGTTACTCTTGGCACAAAAAGCAAATAAAAAGGATAAGGAGAGGTTATTACAGAGGTAATAACTTCTAAGACTCAACTAAAACTCTTGGGTTATCTCCCAACAAGTACTTTTCTTTAACGCCTTTAAGTTAGGCATAAGAACCAAAGAAAGAATCAAGTGTTCTCAAATGAAGAAACATTAAGATCAATACCCGAAATATTTTCAACAAGGCATGGTATATCATTCAAATAAAGTTCTAGAGGATCCTCTCTCAATGCTCTTGGGTTCACTATTCTCATCAAAAGGGTTTGCAGAAACAATCCAATCAAGATTCTTTTCTATGGCATCATGTATTGCTACTAGTTTAAAGGGTATCGGTATCTTAGGTTCCTCCCCATTAGGTTCGGTTTTGTTCATCTTTTCTCCTGTAACAACAACATCTACACATGAGCCTAGCATATTGAAACGTTCAAAAACTTTTCTAGCTTCCTTGGCAACATCATAGAACTCCTTAAACAAAGTTTCTAGAATAAAATCCCTCTTTTCAGGATCCTCAATTTCTTTAAGCTTAAGAAACATTACTTGCATTAAGGGGTTGAGGTTAACAAACCTAGATTCTAACATGTGAATTAAAGAAGCTGCAACAATCTCATAATTTGGAGCAAGTGCTACAAGGGATCTATCCTCAGTATCTTCATGTTTGCTAACATGATTAAAGAATTCTTCAATATTGCCTTTCCCAATTATAGAACCACTACCAATTGGATGGTCTTTCAGGGTGAATGTAGGGATCAACATGGAGAGCTAAGGGGGAGGTGACAACTAAGGGAGACTTAATTTTTTTGTGTTTTCAAATAAGAAAGCAAACAAGTTAAACTAATTTTTTGGATTTTTGAAGAACAAAACAAGCAAACAAAGCGAAAAGGAAACTAAGCAAAACAAAAGCAACAAAGTAAAGAGATTGGTTATGAGGGACTCCCCTTGTGAAGATGTCCTTGACTCCCCGGCAACGGCGCCAGAAAATTGCTTGATGGCTCAATACACGGCGCCCAGAAAAGTGTTTGGTGCGTGGTGTTGATGTAGAGCTCGTTGGGAACCCCAAGAGGAAGGTATGATTAGCACAACAACAAGTTTCCCTCAGTTATGAAACCAAGGTTTAATCGAACCAGTAGGAGCAAGGAAACACCTCAAAGGTGTTACTAGCTGAGCTTTGGCAGGGCGCACTACCGGTGCTAGTAGCAACGTGGAGACCTGCACAACACAACCATAGAACTTTGTCCCCAACTTGCGATGAGGTTGTCAATCTCACTATGTTTTGCGGAAAACAAAGGATTAAATGTATCGAATGGAAAGAAGTAAAAGTTTGCAGAAAGTAAACACAAAGCATTAAAAGATTGTAGATTGTATGTAAAGAAAAGGACCGGGATCCATAGTTCACTAGAGGTGGCTCTCCTTAGATAGATAACATGCTGGGTGAACAAATTACAGCGGGGCAATTAACAAACACCGAGAAAGCAATACATGCATATACTAATCATCTTGACTCCTTTGAGACATGATTGGGCAATACAATATAATACATAGACCGCCATCCAACTGCATCTATGACTAATAATCCACCTTCAGGTTATCATCCGAACCCCCTCCAGTATTAAGTTGCAAGCAACAGATTATTTCTTTACGAACTGCGTGTAAGGTAAACAATACGATTGTTCTATGAACAAATGATTGTTGTTTTCTCCCTAGTAGCAACAACACATCTAGTACCTTAGAGATTTTTGTCACTTCCCCAGATTACCAGAGGCATAAACCTACTATCGAGCATAAATACTATCTCTTGGAGTTGCTAGCATCTACTTGGCCAAGATAGCTACTAACAACGGAAAGCATGCAAGATCTCAAATAACAAAGACATGATAGAATCAATAATCAATCTGAAATAGCATCTCAATATCCATCGGATCCCCGCAAACACAACATGTATGGATTACAAATAGATGAGATTGATCATGAACGGAGATCACAAGATCTAAACATGAAAGGACAAAGGAGGAGAAACCAGCCATCTAGCTACTACATGGATCCGTAGTCCAAGGATGAACTACTCACGCATCACACCGGAGGCTTGCATGGTGATGAAGAAGGCCTCTAGGGTGAATTCCCCTCTCCGGCAGGGTGCCAGGAAGAGCTTCAGATCCCTCCCGATCTAGGGATGGAGATGACATGACTCTGAACTCTTTGTGGATTTTGATGGTGCACTTAGGGTTTTCGTTCGAGGGCAACTTATAGGAGGAAGGAGTGGCCGAGGGTGTCTTGGGGTCGGCGGACCACCCCAGTCTTGGTCAGGCCTGGCCGCGCGGCCAGGTGGTGTGGCCGGCCCCTGGCCCCTCTCCGTCTCGTATTCTGGCACTTGATCCCTTCCGGAAAAATAGGCACTTTGGCTTTTGTCCTGTCCAATTCCGAGAATATTCATTTTCTGAGTTTTCTGGAATTAAAAACAACAGAAAACAGACAGCTGGCACTGTGGCTCTTGTTAATAGGTTAGTCCAAAAATCATAATAAAAGTACTCCAAAGGTGGAACAAAACACAAGAAAGTGGATAAAACTAAGCATGGAACATAAAAAATTATAGATACATTTGCAATGTATCAATGTGGCAAGAGCCTTTATTCTTATCATTCTTCCTCTTAAAGTTGGTGGAGTGAGTGGCCTTGTTCTTGCCATCAAACTTCCCTTTGCCATCAGATTTGTTCTTATTCTTGAACTTGTGGGATTGGAAGTTTTTCTTCTGTACCACATTGGCACTAGAAGCTCCCTCAAAACCTCGAGCACGTGTGTCCTTTGCTCTCGCCTTCTCTTCCACATGAAGAGACCCAATGAGATCCGTAACGGAAAACTCTTGTCTCTGATGTTTCAGAGAAGTAGCAAAACTCCTCCACATGGAAGGAAGCTTGGCAATCATGCCTCCGGCCACAAACTTGTCCGGTAAGGTACACTTGAACTGCTCGAGTTCTTTGGCAAGTGATTGTATCTCATGAGCTTGCTCAACGACGGAGCGCTCATCAACTATCTTGTCAGCGTCTGAGACCCCAAACTTGGCCTCGAGCGCATCCCACGCGTCTTTGCCATTATCAAATGACATATATGGGTGAATAATGTTGTCCCCAAGAATATTGAACAGAGCCGCCATAAACATATTACCAGCTTTCTTAAAGGCCGCTTCCTGCTCAGCAGAAAGATCTCCTTCAGGTTTACCAAGAGTGGCGCTATAGCAGTTTAGGTTTTTAAACCATAGAATTGCTCTCGCGCGCCATCTCTTATAGTGCATACCATCAAACGAAGGAGGCCTAGTAGTCGCGGCTACACCAGTGGAATTCAGTTGCCTATAATCAGGTTTTTAGATTGTTGAAAATATAAGCAATAATCCATATGATTTAATCCGAATGATAAACTGATAAATCATGATCATACAAACAGTACCAAAACTAATCATGCAGATCAACAAAGTAGATGAACGGATTACATCTAAATAAGATAAAGCTATCACATCTACACCGAACACTAGAATAAGGAACTCTAGCAGAATCTGACATAAGAAGTTCAGTGTTACGTACGGTAGAGCAGCGGCAGCAGCGGCCGCGGCGATAGCAGCAGCAGTAGCTGCAGTGGTGGTAGCAGCGTCGTCATCCATGTCGTTGATGTAGAGGCTGCCGATATCCGGGAAGAAGTCCTCGTCAGGAAAGGAGTCGTCCATGATGGCGTTAGTAGTCACGCGGAAGCGCTCCCCAAAAACCTGATCGCCCCTCACTCGTACAGGCTCACAAGAGACGGGGTTCCGGAGGCCTACTGTCTCGATCTGCAGTGCACACCGCAAGCCGGGATGGGGAAGACGAAAGCGGTGACGCAATAGACTAGAAGGAGACGCTTGTGGTAAGCAATGCGGATTAGGTTTAGCGCAGGCGTTTATATAGAGTAAGTCAGGGAGACCGTGGGACTTAGCACACGTCCGAGTCGGTAACATCTCACGTCCCATTAAGATTAGAAACGGCTGACTCATTAACGCGTCTGTTAATAACTCGTAATTAATCCATGAGTAATTTTCCTGAATAGCAAAAAATAAAGCTCGGCTCGGCGAGATTCCATAACCAGCAATGGCGTCGTGCGGCGTGACGTGGCGTGGCGTGGCGATGCGGGCGGTGTCAGAGGAGGAGTGCGCGAGAGCTTCTCTTCTTCTCACACCTTAGTGAGTGGTGGAACAACCTAATATATAAGGATGTGTAACTCTGACCCAACTAGCAGTGTGGGACTAAACTTTGGCACCACTAGCATAGCCATATGCTGCCATGCACAAATGGTCCAAAGAGAATTTCAGAATTTGTCTAATGGGCTAATAGCCCAAAATTCACCAAATTCCAACAACTTTTACTACTCCTTGGTCAACAACAATGATTAACAGAATATAGTGGAAGCTGGATACACTAACAGAATATAACACGAATCAATTATACGCTTAATATAGAGTAAGAAAAGTAGAATGTGTACAAGGCAGTAACACTCACCCAGCATTGTAAGAAAATAGTATTTTCTTTTTGTTGCCGAAATACGTCAACGCTTGTACCAAGTTATCCTCTATCTCTTTAGGTTTTGTTTTTAGAGTAACTTCATGAACGAAATTGCAGTCAACAAACCCAAGGTCATAGATTTGTCCTTTGTTGCATTCGAGAATCTTCATTCTGCATATAAAATTAGTATAGTGATGAGTAAGATTATACAAGCAACAAATGAGCTGAGCTAGAAAGACTTAATTACATAAATTAATAATACTTACAAATAATAGGCACTGACGATAGTTTTGTCGAGGGCATCTCGTTAGTAAAACTGAAATAATTCTGAAAATTCAATCAGTAGGAAGCCATCTTCATGACCGTAATGGTGGTGTTTATATCCAGCATAGATCCAGTTTTTGGATTCAGCAGAGGCTTGCATGTACCACTTATGCAATCTTCGCATTTTTGTTGGTAGATCTTTGACTAACTTGGGTTTGACGAGAGGAGCCCCGTGCCAGTATACGTATGCTATTTGTTGGTACCCCTAGAACTCATCCATACGGCTCATGTACTCAGTAATAGATAGTCCATATAATTGGCATTTTCTCTGTATAGTTGAATAAACCCCGGATCAATGTTTGGATCATGCCGCTCCTAGGCTCTGCACTCATTGGTATCGTACACTTTGAGCGGTTCGATCGATTGATTTTTCTGTTGTTCGAGCTGGGCAACTTCTTTCCCGACTCTCCGCTTTTTTGCCTCAGCCGACTTGGTAATAGAGCGATTATAGTCTGATGTGAGCGCTATGGGTTGGTGAAGCTGAATCTTAAGCACGACTGCTTTGGCTTTATCTTCTGCGGTGACCGGGAAGAATGGCTCTATCGGCTTTTTCTTGTTAGCCATGTCAATCTTCCACTTTTCATAATGGGCATCTGCAGCCGCAGCAATTTCCTCATCTGTCTTCTCGCAAGGTAGCTTCTTAATATTCTTATGAGGTACTCTTGGGAGGGGCGATAGCTAACGTTTTGGTGATCGGAACGTGCTCTTGCTGCTGCTGCTGGTGATGCCCCTCTTAGTATACTTCCGCTTTTGTCTCTGAGGCTCAGGGGACGGAGACGGCTGACATGGCGACGGAGACGGCTGAGGCAGCGATGGAGACGGCTGCGCTGAGTAGTGAGGCGGTGAAGGCGACGGTTGCGCTAGCGAATGGTGAGGTGGCGGCGAAGGTGGATTGCTACTCTAAGGAGTGGGTGACCTTGGCGACACATAATTTGGAAGCACGATGTGCTCCTTTGGCCATACAACAATCCCCCCTTTGGCTTCTCCTAGTTCAGTCAGCTCCATATCTTCCCCTGCAGGGTGGTCCAGCTTCAGCTCCTCAAAATCTTGCTTCACATCATCCACCGTGATGATAACATACCCTTTTGGAACCGGTCTGCAATGCCAAGTTGGGTTAGGCACAATTGGTATGGCCATGCCGACCGCCGCCGTCACCCTTAAGTTTATAACTTGCACCTTTAGCTCACAAGATGTGCTCTCCGTGATATCATCCACTGGGTAGCGTTTAGGAGGAGCCGTCGTTAGTGCATCATCATCAACATCCTGGAGCTGCGTGGAAGCGATGCTGCTTTTCTTATTCGATAGGGCGCCAGTACCATCGAATGCAGCTTCTACCATGTGCCGCTAAGATTGGCCGCTAATACCTTGCTGGCTAAGTCTGTCGAGTTGATCCTGGTGCCACTTTAATGCTTCTTCTACATTATGCAGCCGGTCTGCAGCAGCCGCTTTCTCAGCCGCCTCCCTTTCCTTTCTCCTTTGATGGCTTCTATCGGGATATCTCTTCATTTCCGTGGGGAAGGCAACATTCCACGACGTCCTTTGTGTTCAGGATTTTTAAGGGCGCGTGTGAGCTTGTCGTTCTCTCTATCGGGAACGAACCGTCCCGCTACAACATCATCTACTGCATTTCTAATATCATCGATGGGCAGTAGGGGATGATCTTTGTGTTTCTGATTATATATTGTCCTCCCTTCTTCGTCCAACGTGCCCCCATGGCCGTAAAACCAGTTTCTCGCCCGTGGTGTCCATGTTGTGGGCTCTGGTCTGATCCCGGCAACAATATAATTGACCTCAAGTGCATCCCACTTAGGCATGCAACCGGCGTAGCCAGCAGGCCCCATATTATGATGGTACACTTTCTTAGCAGCGTTCTCCGTATTTATTCTAGACCTTTCAAAAGCTTTCTCCGATGACTTGTACTTTACAAAATCAGCCTACTAGTGTCTTAACTTAGCATAGCCGCCTTGATTGAAATCCGGAGTCTTCTCTACCTTGACAAAGTTATTGTACAGTTTCTTCTTCCAGTTCTTGAATGTCTCGGCCATCTTGATGAGAGCAAACTTCTTGACTCTTTGCACAAGCTCCTTTTTTGCTCTCTCCTCCTCATCTGGATTCACATCTGGCCTCGGCAGGAGGAAATTAATCATGAGCTTGGTAAAAAGCTTATCTTTGGTGATGTCGCCGACATACGTGACTCCACTGCCGCTTAGCCGATTCCATTCTTGAACGGTGATCGGGATGTAGTCCCTCACAAGAACTCCGCATTGCTTGACACTTTTTTTTGCGACATCGTCGGGAGCTTGCGGTTCGCCGTCTACACCGACCACTCCGATCCTATACCTCACAGTGTCATCCAACTTTTTTATTGGGCCTCGTTTCGTTCTTATGGAAGAAGAAGTTCTCGATTCAGAGGGCTAAAAGAAGAAAGAGTGTTAATATATGCATGTATATATATAGACAGCAACATTTTAATTACAAAAATACATATATACACCTCGCCGGAGTTTGCGAGATTTAAGGTTCCGCCGGAGCCATCGCCTTCTCCCTATCCCAGGCTTCGACTTCTACCTCATCGGATCGGTCTTCTCGGTTGAGAGACTCATCTTCCTCACCGGATTCGTTCAGAAACTTCTTGGTGACATCGACATCGATAAATTCATTTTCGCAGATCATTCCGTGGAGGATGTTTTCCTGATATTCTGGATTCATAGTATTTTGGTGTGTTGGAGCCATAGTATCTGCAAATTAAGATTTGCAAGTTACTATAATGCAAATAATAAAACACTATGCACTTATTTTCTAAAATGCAATAGTTCTATAGAAGAATAAAATACAATATTTTCCTTCTTTTTGAGAGGCGGCGCAGCATCGGGAGGGGTTCGCAACATGGGCCACGATATGTCGATATGTCAAAACCTAAAATTTCGAGACCTCCAACACAAACAGAGCTGCATACAAGTATTACAAACTAGGGGTCAAAGACCCATCAAACACCAAGCAACAGAAGCAAATACGTTGTTCTAAACAATAAACTTAGCAAAGGGCCTAAGATGCCATAAAGATAAGCAAGACGACCCTTCCATAGATCCTAGGCTGCTGATCGGGAACCCCAACTACTCATCGACATCAATGTAGAAACCACCTTCTGTTGGCTAAGCTTGACTAAAATATGGCACTAGCAACGCTCATAAGCTCAACCCTAGTTATGCTAGGAGCAGTGGATCGGTATACAAAGGACAACATGCAGCAGATAGGATACTCTATCTTAAACAAAAGACCATATTAGAATCGTATGCATATAGCAGGAATGAAATACTTTGTAAACATAGGTTCAGAATGATGGGGCTACGCTTGCCTTGTCCATCATTGAAACGGTACTGCTCTTCGGTGGCGTTGACTTTAGGTTCGGTCTCGGTTCCTATTCGCGAAGAACCAATACCGGAAAGAATAAGCAAAAATCAACACATGGCATGTGCAATGCTCATACAATATGAATGATATGATGGATTTCATGTATTAGAATAGCCCTAGGTGCCACATCGATTTAAATGGGTTCGGAATGCCCTGGGTGGACAAACCATCGAACCCATGGTACTCTAGGGGTGTCGGTGTTCCTCTATGTAAAGTAAGGTTCAAAGTTGTATGAATATGAATGCTTACATTTTTCAATGGTAGAGCTCATTTTTCTGAACATTTTGATATATTATACACATTTTTCTGATTTAAAATGAATTAGTTATGATTTTTCCCAATTTTAATCCATTTTTAAATCATTTTTAAACAAATAAACATTTTTGGAATTATTAAAATTATTTTCCATATGGCCCCACATGTCAGACTTTTATTAATTTCAGAAAACATTTCCAAAAAAATAAAAACCTGACATGCTGGACCCACCTGTCAGCATTTTTAGTTAATAATTTTTTTTAAATCATTTATAGGTTACATGCTATTTCATCAGAGATCCACTTCAAGTTCAGCGAGGCTCGGCCCCGGGCTAAGAAGCTTCATGCCCGCCGTTTTGAATATAGTTTAAAACAGGCATAAGAAATTCAAAAATAATCCAAACAATGTGAAACCTTCGCGTGGTATCATATTATGTGTCATAGTTGCAAGGAAAAATATTGAACTTGAAAAATTGCAAACATAATAAAAAATCCTTCACAAAATGACCTATCATGTTCGAGGTTTCATGGCATTTAGGTCAAACCACAAATGTTATGGCTAGAATCAGGGCAATGTGCCCATATTATGCACACATGTGCATCTTGGGATGGCTTACGATGTTGCAGGAGGAAGTTTTCCTATTCGACGCATGAAATATCCAATTTCCATTTTTGAGGTGCCGAAATCGGGGTGTTCTATGAAGCAACCACCGAATTAAAGTTTGGCATTGGTACCAACCCATTTTTCAAAAATACTAGACCACCTTAGATGGACAATTTCCCAATCGGTGTATCTGGAACCTTTCCATCCATCCCTCATGAAAAAGACAAATTCCTGCCGAATCGGAAGGAGGTTGCCTAGATTTGAACTACAAGTACATGATATAATGCTTGTGAATTTTTTTTCAAAATCATTTATAGGTTCACAACATGCTATTTCATTAGAGATCCACTTCAAGTTTAATGATCCAAACAATGTGAAACCTTCGCGTGGTCTCATATAAAGTTTTCATACATCACATAAAGTTTTCATACATTACATAGATTTACATAGGGTTTAGGGTTTAGGGTATGAATCATGCGTCGCGTATGTCGATCCCTTGCCTATGATCGCTTCTTAGGCCGTAACCATGGAGCATCTTCTTTGCTTAACTGGATGCTTGGGTCAGTTTTCACGGTGAAGGGCGGAATTTCATCAAACTTATCATAATCTGCTGACATGTCTGTCTTGTCCTCAACTCCCGCGATGTTTCTTTTTCCTGATAGAACTATGTGACGCCTGGGCTCATCGTCTGATGTATTTGTTTCCTTATTTTTTCTTTTTTTCGGTCTAGAGGACATGTCCTTCACATAGAAAATCTGAGCCACATCATTGGCTAGGACGAATGGGTCGTCTCTGTAACCAAGATTCTTGAGATCTAGTGTTGTCATTCCGTACAGCTGGTCTACCTTTACCCCTTCTCCATTCATGTTGACCAACTGCAACGAAATAAAGGGGCCTTAAAAGTAGGTCCATAGTCAAGTCCCCATATCTCCTCTATGTAACCATAGTATATGTCCTTTTTCCCATTCTCGCATGTCGCATCAAAGCGGACACCACTATTTTGGTTGGTGCTCTTTTTATCTTGGGCAATCGTGTAAAATGTATTCCCATTTATCTCGTACCCTTGGAAAGTCAATACAGTCGCAGATGGTGTCGCAGCCAACAAGTAGAGCTGATCTCCAATAGTGGTGTCATTTATGAGATGTAATTGCAACCAAGTGCCAAAAGTCTCCATGTGATTTTCTTTAATCTAGTAGTCATCCTTCCCCGGGAACTTGGAGCGTACAACATTCATGTGTTCTTTGATATACGGAGCCACGAAGGTAGAACTTTATAGAACTATGTAGTGTGCTTGATTCAAAGAATGCTCGTCCTAAATATCATTGCTTTCTTTCCTAGCGTGCCTTTTCCACTCAGTCTCCCCTTATACTGTGATTCAGGAACACCAATCGGCTTAAGGTCAGGAAGAAAGTCTACACAGAACCCAATGACCTCCTCTGTTCCATAGCCCTTGGAGATTCTTCCTTCTGGCCTAGCACGGTTACGAACGTATTTCTTTAAGATTCCCATGAACCTCTCGAAGGGAAACATATTGTGTAGAAATACAGGACCGAGAATGGAAATCTCGTCGACTAGGTGAACTAAAAGATGCGTCATGATATTGAAGAAGGACGGAGGGAACACCAACTCAAAACTGATAAGACATTGGACCACATCCTTCTGTAGCCTTTCTAGACTTTCTCGATCGACTACCTTCTGAGATATTGCATTGAGGAATGCACATAGCTTCACAATGGGTACTCGAACATTTTCCGGTAGTAGCCCCTCAATGCAACCGGAAGCAACCGCGTCATAATCACGTGGCAATCATGAGACTTCAGGTTCTGGAATTTTTTCTCTACCATATTTATTATTCCCTTTATATTTGACGAGAAGGCAGCCGGGACCTTGATACTGCTCAGGTATTCAAAAAAGATTTTCTTCTCTGCTTTGGTAAGAGCGTGGCTGCTTAAGTATTGACGACCTTTATCAGTATGCTTGTTGTATGGGTCTTTGATACGTTGGTGGTCCTCCCGTGCTTCTGGTGTATCTTTTTTATTCCCATACACGCCTAGAAAGCCTAGCAGGTTCACACAAAGATTCTTCGTCACGTGCATCACGTCGATTGAAGAACGGACCTCTAGGTCTTTCCAATACTCAAGCTCCCAAAATATAGATTTCTTCTTCCACATGGCCGTGTGTCCGGTAATGGGGTCTTTTGGAACAGATTGACCGTCCGGACCCTTTCCAAAGATTACTTCTAGGTCCTTCACCATACCAAATAAATCAGCACCTTTAGGGAGCTTAGGCTTCTTCCGGTAATCTGCCTCATCGTTGAAATGCTTGCCTTTCTTTCTTACTTGATGATTGGTCAGAATAAATTTATGACACCCCAGGTACACAACATTCTTACATTTATCCAAATATGTACCTTTAGTCTTATCTAAACAGTGTGTGCATGCATTGTATCCCTTGTTTGACTGTCCTGAAATGTTACTAAGAGCAGGCCAATCATTGATGGTTACGAACAACAACGCTCGTAGGTCAAATGGCTCTTGTTTGTGCTCATCCCACACCTTTACACCTGGTTCTGCCCACACTGCAAAAGTTCATCGACTAATGGCTTTAGGTACACATCAATGTCGTTGCCGGGTTGCTTTGGTCCTTGGATGAGCACTGACATCATAATGAACTTCTGCTTCATGCGCAACCAAGGAGGAAGGTTGTAGATACATAGAGTCACTGGCCAGGTGCTGTGACTGCAACTCTACTCCCTAAAAGGTTTCATGCCGTCTGTACTTAGACCAAACCATAAGTTTCTCGCGTCATCTGCAAAGTTCGAGTACTTTCTCTCGATGTTTCTCCACTGTGACCCATCGGCGGGGTGTCTCAGTTTCCCGTCTTTCTTACGCTCTTCTTTGTGCCATCGCAACAACCTGACATGCTCTTTGTTTCTGAACAGACGTTTAATTTCAACCGTGGTATTATAGGAGCATACCACATAACCTTAGAAGGAACCCTCTTCCTGGGGGGCTCGTCATCGCCCTTAACATCACCAGGGTCATCTTGTCTGATCTTGTACCGACATGTAGTGCATACCGGGCATTTATCCATATTCTCGTACTTCTCACCGCGGTACAGGATGTAGTCATTAATGTATGCATGTATCTTCTCCACATCTAATCCTAGAGGGCAGATAGTCTTCTTTGCTTCGTACGTTGTCTTGGGCAGCTCGTTATCCTTTAGAAGCTTCGGCTTCATTATTTTCAGTAACTTCTCAAATCCCTTGTCAGATAAACCAGCCTCGTCCTTCCATTTCAGTAGTTCAAGTGTGGTACCGAGCTTTGTGCTGCCATCTTTGCAATTTGGGTACAACAACTTTTTGTGATCCTTTTGCATGGCCTCCAACTTAAGCTTCTCCCTTTCTGTATCGCATTGTTGCTTTGCATCAGAAATGACCCGACCAAGACCATCAGCGGGCTCATCCGATGCCTGTTCTTCTTCTTCATTGCCGCCTCCCTCTTCTTCATTGTCTTCCATTGCAGTATCACCGTATTCTTCAGGGGACATTGGATAGCTGTCATCATCCTCCTCTTCTTCATTTTCTTCCAGCCTAACCCCTCTTTCTCCGTGCATGGCCCAACAATAATATCCGGACATGAAACCTCTCTGAAGCAGATGGCTTTGAAGGATTTTCGGGGCAGAGTGCTCCGCCACGTTCCGACAGTCGATGCAGGGACAAGGCATAAAATTATCCACTTTGTTTGCCTTAGCCACATCAATAAATTTATGCAGGCCTGCAATAAAATCGGAATCGCGTCGATCGCCGTACATCCATCGCATCCGCGCATCGATCTGCGTCATAATAATTAACCATTACAATAACATCATGAATAGTGAAATGACCACCCTACATGGACACATGCAATATTTTTGTATCAGTTACAGATAAAGAAGATAAGGTTGCTAACCTCGGCCGAGGATACCGTGTTGTGCAAACTTAAGTGTGGCTCGGATATTTCGTCGAACACCTCGTGTGCAGTGTGAAGAAAAAAACTTAGCATCCACCTCCCACACAAAATTCCAGAAAAAAATAAGTGGTTGGGCTGGGCTTATTTATAGCCAGGGGAGGGTTTTGGTCCTGGTTCGTGGCATGAACCGGGACCAATACTCCGCAGAGCGCCACGTGTGCGTCGTGGGGGCATTGGTCCCGGTTCATGCCACGAACCGGGACCGTTGCTTAGAGATGAACCGGAACCGGTGCCTGGCATTGGTCCCTATTGCGAAACCGAACCGGGACCGATGGCATTTGGGTGCTAGACCAAAGACCCTTTTTCTACTAGTGGTGGCTGCATCAAGTATGTCAAACTGCATTACCGTCTTGTCGAGCAAGGCTTACCCGGAGATAGCTCCTACAGTTTCTTCTACACTTGGAAGGTCGCAGTGTGGAGCAGCAACACTGGAAGCTTCTCCAGCTCTGTGTCTCTCAAGGTACAGCTCAGCCAACCTTGTCGAATCTCCACACTGGCCTACCTAACATGAGCCTGCAAGATGATGTCATTGTCTACTTCCTCACCAAGATTGACTACCGTGACTGTGCCCACATAGCATGGGTCGTTGCTATTGATCTCAGAAACAAGACTGTCCACAAAGTGGCTGAGTTTAACTCCATGAGAACTGCTGGTTTAGAGAAGGGCTACATTTCAAGTAGGATCTCCAAATATCTCAAAGGTTCTTCAGGTAGTAACTAAGGATTGTATTTTATTTTTAATGCCTCCTAACTCCCATTACATGACAATTTATTGGGAGAATCTCAGGCGCCTGAGAACTTCTTATGTCTAAGTCGCTGATGTCATCCTAATATTTGTGCTAATTCTCAGTTATAACCTAGTTGCAACTTATAAGATTTGTACTAATTCTTAGTTGTAACCTAGTTGCAACTCTTTAAATACGCAGTTACACCCTAGTTACAACTCATGTGTAACTTTCACTTTGCATGAATCACGAGGTAAATCGAACAATAAAAGAGACGACTGAGACCTAATAAGTTCTCGGGCGCCTGAGAACTGGCAAATCCGTAATTTATTTACCAGATTAATTCATATTTCTTTGTGGAGGGGTGATGGTATTATCACGTCAGTTATAGCACCTGGTAGATCACGCCTTTGGGTGGTTTATTATATGAACTCAGCCAAAATAAGATATGCTAGGTCATGATTCCATTCATCGTTAGACAGGTTTGGTAGATGCTTGGCATCTGATTCCAGAAGGTTATAGTGAGGTGTTAAAACATATTAACTATATATGTATAGCATGGAAATGTACTTAACTGGCATGACATGGAAGCAGATATACGGGTCACTACTCAAGTCAATTGCCATGAATTTGGGATCAAAATTTTCTACTGTTGCTAGATTAATTAATAGTGACATTCTCACCGGAAACAATTTAGTAAGAGCATCTCCAGTAGAAGCCCAAAAATGCAGCGCTGCAAATCAGTTTTAGAGCGCGCGCTATCGCATTCGAGCGCTGTAAAATCGCGCGACCTCCGTTAGAGACGCTAAAATGCAGTGCCCGAGTGTCCGCGAGTTTATGCCCCCACCAGGCGCTGTAAAATAGAGCGCGCGCTACAGGCGCAAACACAAAAACAACAATTCCATACATTCAACGAGATCAAACAAACACCAAAAAATTAACAATAAATTGTCTAGAAAATTTATTACAATAAGTTTTGCATCACCAATATCACAAATAGTTTTGCAACACACCAACAAATAGTTTTACAACAATACAACGATGCCGTTCATCAACAAATACAACAAATTGTTTCACAACAATATAACAAACATACAAATGAACTACCGGCCTCCAACATACAACATTCAACGAACACCTTGTGTGCGCCAAGTTGCCTCCCGGCTCGAGGAAGACATCGGCGCCGACGAGCTTGAGCGCGGCGCCGCGGCAGCACGCCGCCAACGAATCGAGCCCGCGCGGGCGCCAAGCTTCGGGAAATCCGACCGCGCCGCGCGGCGGCCGGGGCGGTGGGCAGGGGCGGTAGCCGGGGTAGGTGAGCGGAGCGCCGCCGATGAGGTTGGTGGGCAGCGCTGAAGTGGGTGGGGGAAGAAGAGAGTGCGCGTGCGGGAGGGAAAAGTCCGGCGGTTGGTTCTTCCCACGCATCGCCGGCGATAGCGCGCGATGTAGCCGGAGCCCAATATTTTGTGCTCCAAATAGCGCAAAATGCAGCGCCGTGCTAAAAATTTGCCGTGCGCCTCATTTTAGCGCATCTGCTAGGGGCGTTTCCAGCGCGCGCGGTAAAAAAACCGTTATTTTAGCGCTGCGCTATTTTGGCGTCTCTGCTGGAGATGCTCTAATGATTGGTGTTGCAGCACTCTACTACTATAATATCTATTTATAGAACTTTACATCTTTATCGAGTTTTGTCTTGCTCAGTAGGTCTAGGTACAGGTATAGATATAATCTATATCTATACATAATAATAAAGGACAGATTGTTTCTCCCGGTCCAACACTATTTTGCATATCTATATTAAAATCCCCCGCCCTCCTGCCCGATACCCGGGAATCGGCACTACCTGCCTCTTCCGGCATGAGGATACCGGGAATCCTCGACCTCCCGTCGGCCCGCCGCTGACCCCTCCCCGTCGCTGCCGCCAGACTGGGATCGTGTGTCGCAGCCGACTCCTCCGGCATGAGGAACGGGACCAATCCTCAACCTACCGCCGGCCCGCCGCTGACCCTGGTTCCCCGTCGCTGCCGCCGGCCTAGGAACCAGCGGAAAAGAATCCCCAATCCTCAATCATGTGCTCCCATCGAAGCGGCCAACGCCCTGGTTTGGCTACCAACGGATGAGGAAGAATAAGATTTGCCGCTCGCCTCCACCTGCGAGGCAGAAGTTGGGTGTGGGGCGGAGCCTGTCGGCGGTCGTTGTTGCCCTAGTGGAGGAGCAGGAGGAAAGCCGGGGATACGGAGCACTAGCATGGACGGAGCTGTCGAGGACAGCCGGAGGTGGCGTGACTGGGAGGCGGCCGACAACAGGGCGTTGGTGCTTCTTTCACTAGTAGAAAAGGGGCCTTTGGTCCAGCCCCCAAAGCCATTCATCCCAGTTCGAATAACAAATCGGGACCAATGTCACGCATCGGTCCCGGTTCATGCCGCCAGGACATCGGTCCCGATTCATCTCGGGGTATTGGTCCCGGTTCGTGGCATGAACCGGGACCAATGCTCCGCTGACCATGAACCAGGACCAATGATTAGGACCAATGGTCAGCGGAGCATTGGTCCTGGTTCATGCCATGAACCGGGACCAAAGGGTCCCTCTTTAGTCCCGGTTCGGGACATAAACCGGGATAAAAAAACGTTATAAAAACTTCAGATGGTCGCCATTTGTGCATACGATGTCAGAAAATATCGTATAATATATCAAAATTATTGGCAAAAAATTACGATACCGATGCCAATAGCCTTCAGCCGTTTGCAATTTTTTTAGATTTTTGAAATTCCAAAAGAGTCAAAATTCAGATTTTTAATTTAAAAAAATAAAATAAAAAAGACATATTTGGATTCCACACATTTTTCTGATAATAATGGACATATTATTTGTGAAATTTCGATTTATGGATTTAAAGATATGAATTATGCCATATTAAATGAATTAATGCAAAAATAATAATAAAACATATTTTATTTCTATATTTATTCAATATTAGTATTACTTAGTCATTTTTGTACATTAAAATCATGTTTGTAACTCAAATTATAAGAATGTGTGACTAACAAGATGCATGGGTTAATATCATTAATAGCATAGTATAGATATAAGATTACAAGTGGTACATAGAAAGGGGATGGAAAGGAACCAAGATGTTAAGCGTATTACGGGTGGAGTAGTGTGAGGATGGGTGATCGACCAGAAAGTTTAACTAAAGATTAGAATTTGACCAAAAACTAAGTGTGATTGAGAGACCTCGTGTGAGAGATTAACCGGCCCAAATATTCATAGATTGAATAAAATTTGGAAAAAAATCGAAAAATATTTTTTTTAAAAGAAATTAGAAAAGACCTTCGGTTCCGGTTCACACATGACTGCGGACCACGTGGAGACCCATTGGTCCCGGTTCGTGCCAGCATTGGTCTCGAGTGATTGGTCCCAGTTCAAAAACCGAAACCAATGGCCCTTATGAACCGGGACCAAGGGGGCTTTTCTACTAGTGTTTGTGTGTGAGGTGGCCGGTAGGAGTAGAGAAGAGCAATCACAAAGAGAAGGAGAGGCGCTCTGCCTCCGTGGTCGACCGCCGCTGCGGGGAAATAAATTTAGGGATTTTGACTGGTCTAAGCATTGTGTAGCGTTCCTGATTCCTTAACTTCTTTTCTCTGATCTGCGTATATATATTCTGATGGCTTGACGGCTGAGCCGGTCTCTGAGCGACGCACCATTTCTTCTCTGCCACCTGAGAGCTAGATGTGTTTGCTGCTAGCTAGCTGCTCATGTGTTTGCTTGCTAGATGTGTTAGGAAAAAACATTTGACCAAAGCTAATGGATTATGTTCGCTGCTAGCTACATATATTTGTAGAATTTTTTTTAAGCAAAGCTAAATGTTATTTAGTTTGTTCTAAAATTTGAAATTTATTTGTAATATCTGAATACTAGCATTGAGATTTAATTATTGCTTTAAAAATAGTCAATGTATAAAAATAACTACAACATGCATATCCGTCGGTTGGGGATGCCATTGGGCGCATCCACCACTAGGTGCTCGAAGAACCCTATATTTTGGGGAGTCCAATAATTTCTTGGAGATACCCTAAGGAAAAACATAATATCCGTTTCGCAAGCCAGATTTAATCTTCAAAACATTGAGCTATTAAAATAACTTTCCACATTGTTGTCTATACAACAGTGAAATTATCAGTGACTTAGAAATATTTAATACAAATCAGCCCGTAGCAACGCACGGGTGTTATGCTAGTCTAATAATAAAGGACGGATTGTTTCTCCCGGTCTAACTCTTTTCTGGATCAATTTGCCCTCCCACCAAACCACGTATTACCTAACGCCATCGGTAAATAAAATACGCCTCCGTAAGGAAAAAATTAGCTCGTGGGAGGCCCTCGACAGCGCATGCAGATAGCTAATTGCCAACGTCGGCACATACCTAAGAATGGACCAATCATCAGAATCAAATCAGCAGAGATCAAGCCAATCGCTCGTAGCTGAGTCTGGCTCAAACCTGACCGATCGTATGCTCCAAGCTAGGCACGGGCAGAATCCTGCGTGGACCCGATCGATCGTCCGTTCGAGGGTGTCCCTTTCGCCTACATTCGCTCGCTCGTTATCCGTGTATGCGCCGCCTCTGAAAACCCCGTGCGCGCCGCCAAGCCGCCCTCAATGCCTCCACCGCTCCGTCGTTGTCGTACTGCTCCACCGTCCTTCTGCATGTGGTTGTATCATAGGTCAATCTCGGTGGTTGCTCCTCCGCCCGCTGTCGACCTGCACTAACGGCGAGACCCTCCCAACGCCTGCCTCTATTTGTGCATCTTCCTGGTCTAATTACTATTTGTTTGTGTGAATCTGGATTTTAGTGGACAACTTGAAGAATTCAAGTTCAACGTGGTATGCTTCTAATCACTGTTTTCTGATTTTATTTTGTGGATCTATTCCGGCAGATCCTCATCTATACTGCATGTGAGTCGGCGAGTAATTGCTGGTCTTGGGCACCTGTTGTTCCAGGTTCTTCCCGGGAGCCCTCAAGTGCCTCAGTTGGTGGTCAATCAAAGACAAAGCGGATATGGTAGTCAAGCGCAAGGTCTGCACCAAGCTTCAACCCCTTCCCTCCCTCGGTTTGCCATCACAGCATATGCCGTCCATGACCCGAGGACCGCGAGCACGGAGGTATGGCCCTACTCCAAGCTTGCTAAGTAGTGATGCGTTTTTCTTCTTTTCCCCACCTTAGCACCGAATCTGGTCGTCGATGGATATGTTGATGTTGCTGCAACAACTGGAGATCAGCATTGGTGCTGCCAAAGGGTTGGCGTTTCTCCATGAAGATGAGACACCGGGTCATGTAGCTAGCGGGACTTGAAGAGCTCTAACATCCTTTGCTACTCATCGGCACGCGATCTTCACGTTGATTCAGTTCACTAATTAGCAAAGTTGTTGGAGCATAGTGGAAGTCCGTGTGCATTTGGTTTGGTTCAATCTTTACCGCTTACTCTTAGCACTGATGCATGTATATTGCATTTGACTGATTTGGTTCAGTCAGATAATTCAATTCATTCTTTAGCTCTAGAAATATACGTGCAGTTTGAGTAGCAATATATATTGACATTTGATATGCTGTACATAGATATTCTATAAAAGTAACTCGCTGTTCATGTCAAATCTATATCAAATGAAAATCATCAAGAATGGGATAGCAATGGGCAAGAAGAAAAAGATTCGAATGGGCTCATGTAGCTCACTACTTGATTCAGTTATCGGAATAAGTTATTTTGAATAACAACTAGATATTCAAGGCACCGCAAGGAGAATTTGGTGACTGTTCCGGGAAGGAGAAGGGGTGAGATAGTGCGTGAAAAATTAGGTTATGCTCGAGGCTTGACTTCTGTTAGTCTAAAATGAGGTTCTGCTTATTTTGTGAGACCTAGAAGAGAACATAGATATCCGTTTTATTAATTGCAAATCTTTGTTTTATTTGCCATATGTAGAAAGCTACAATTCCATTGGACTCCTATGCATATCATTGTGGCCAACACCGACAATTGAGATGCCTAGCCGTGATTACATTCGTTGGCCAGCTCATCCATTTATTGGACCCTAACAAAGTGAGTGGGGGTGTCGCTGACCTTAGAGTTTAAGATGTACATGCTATAAAAATAGACCCGTAGCATCGCACGGGTAATTTTGCTAGTAATACTACAATGCATTGATTCCTTTTGAGCTAAAAAAAGTGGGCTTATAATCCATTCTGTTGGGCCTATATAATTGTCATGGGCTTTATATAACTTCAATTAATCCATCAATTCATAGTTTATTCTCAAAAAAAGAATCGATTCGTAGATACATGGCTGTGATTTTTACACAGGAACTCAGTTTTTCTAATTACACTTTTAGCAGGAATTGTCTAATTACACTCAGACGGTGACATAGAAAGCATTCTTTGCTGAAGCGCCCCACGCCGTTGTACGAGCTTTGCTAGTACTACCTCCTTCCCAAATTATAAGATGGTTTGGCAAGGTAAAGTGTTATTCAAGTGAATGCACACCTTTTTTCAGCCGTAGTAGGGCATGCGTCGGATTGTGTTCGCTCTTTTGAAAAGAAACCATGCATTCTTTTACACCACGCTTTTACGCTTATATTTTGAAATAACAAGTGAATCACATACATCACACAAAGAGAGTAAATCGTTCACTGTAGAGATCTTTTTCAAACATATGCCCCCACTATTCTGAAATAGTTACACATTGGCCACCCATGTGAGCTTCTAGTCTTGTTTTATCTTATTTCATGAGATGGGGGCATGTCTCGCTGACCAATATGGGGATGCAGTGCGTCACGCGGCTTGTCGTGATTCACAAAGGAGTGACCACCTGCATAAACATATAATTGGTAAGAAATTGTAAATAGCATTCCATATAAAGTGATTGCTTTTTAGACTAACAAGTTTAAGTTAAAATGAAAATATGCTCACCCATATAAATAGACTAATTATTCAAGCACGTCAATAGAATTACCATGTGTTGGTGGCGGTTCCAATAGCGACGGCGGTGGATGAGGGGTGAGTGGGCTGGGAATCGGATCGTGATAGTCAATTGAAATATACTCCATGGGCTCTCCTCTTGCAAATTCATCTGGCAAAGTTGAATACCATGACAAATCATCAGTCATTGCCAAAACTTACTTGTCCCTCCAAAAAACTTAATTCTGATCTAAATCGTGATAGCAAGTACAATACTTGTGTGAGAAAAAATACCATGACAAATCATCAGTCATTGCCAAAACTTACTTGTCCCTCCAAAGAACGTAATTCTGATCTAAATCGTGATAGCAAGTACAATACTTGTGTGAGAAAAAACTAGTCATACATTTTGCATAAGTACAGCAGCTGGCGGAGGATCTAAATTTCTAGCTTGAGATTTACTAAGTCCAAGCAAATAAGAAGTAATAACCTGACTTAAAATGAAGTTGCCGAGTAGCCTCTAGTGGCGCAGAAGTGAAAATAATGACGACCAAGCAAGAAACAAGGAGGCAGAAATGACCCCCCATGGTATGCTATGAGCTGAAGTTTCGATGTTTGTCGATGTGCAAGAGAAACCTTCTATATATAGTCAATGATACAGTAACTTTGGTGACCATTAATGCCTAATTTCTTTAGTAGGTTATCATAAAGTAATTTGATTTTGTAACAAGCGAAGTTAAGGTCTCCTTTTTATTTAACGAAGATAACTTTTAAGATGCACTTAAATTGGTAGGCCATTAATAACTCCTTACTTACAATATATATGGACTATATCATGGAATGATATGTCTAAACATGGAAAGAAATAATGGTCATCAAAGATAGGGCTATAGAATCTTTGACCCGGCCCGGTCCGACGCGAGTGTTCGACTAGGCCCAGAAGAGAAAATGGCCCGTGGGCTGAGTAGGAGGTTCATCTCTAAATAAAGGAGTTAATAGCATAAAACCACCACTTTCCTGCGAAATGTTCGAAAATCCACCATCATTCGCAAATTTCGCAAAATGTGACCACTTTTCTGCAGATTTTTTGCAATGTACACTAAAACTGATTTAAACAGGATTAACACGATTTCTGACAGTTGGACCCACCCGTCAGGCTGACGTGGCGGTGAGAGATAGCACGCCATCTGTGGTTTTGTAAGTGGGTCCTCGAGTTTTGTTAGCAAACTACGTAGTGGTCCCTGGCGCCGTGTAGTTTTTAAAAAAACCTCCTGTTTATTTTCAAAGCAATTATAACTTTTGAATACAAATTTAAATGGAAAAACTTTTAATATGAAAAGTGCTCAGAAATGTTTGAATATTTTTAATAGAAATATTATTCACTATTTCAACTCATTAAAATATGAAAACAATTAAAATTGCTTCTATTACTAATACAAACTTTGAAACTTTATAACTTTAATTATAGAACTCCAAATAATATAAATAATATATCTAAATTTATTAGGAAAATCCAAGGAATCCATTTCTGATATCCGTCATTCATGAATCACATCTGTGTGAATTACATCTGTTACCATATTGACACGCACATGTATGTACGTACAAAAAATAAGACACAGCCACATGTATTTGCAAATATATGTACTTATGTACAAGAAATCCCTCGATTCAATTACCATAATTTCTCATTTTAAAAATACGTGTGCATCAGCTGTCAGCTCCGTGTTTAGTTGAGTGTGTGATTAGTTGACGTAACCACCACAGGCTACTTGACGTAACCACCACATTTTCATTCACGTTACCATCTGCACAAACCCATGCGATTAGTACAAAGATGCAGCTATGATTATAAGTATATCAGGAGAATATTAGTTGGGTGCGGGCTCAGAATTTTCAGTACAGGTATTCAAAATAATAATAATACTTTATTATTTTATAAAATAAATATTAAACAAGAATTAGATATGCGCAACTGTTTGCACGTATGTCATATGTATTTTAGAAATCCTCTCAATGGTAGTATTTCTGCTTGAGGAGCATATGAATTTACCAAAGCAGTATTGACTATGTAATAACTACATACAAATTTCTAACTATGCATATGGGATTTCTACAACAAAATACATGCAAAAAAGATTATTTTTGAAAAACAACAAAAGTGGCAAAAATGGGGTTTGAACCTTGAACCACACAATACAACATCGACTTCTCAACCATTTGAGCTACTACATTCCGGACGTCATAATGGAATAGTTTTCTTATATTATATTTCCATAGAGCATTTACGTATTTGTCTATTTTTGAAAATATTTGGGTATTCACCTGAATACCTTTGAATTGAAGTGGGCCCACCCCTATGTGCATGTAAGTACTGACCAATTAATTGTGTACGTACAAACCCAAATTTAGATATATTGACACGCAGATATGATTCATGAATGATGGATGTCAGAAATGGATTTCCTGAATTTTCCTAATAAATTTAGATATATTATTTATATTATTTGGAGTTCTATAATTAAAGTTATGAATTTTCAAAGTTTGTATTAGTAATAGAAGCAATTTTAATTGGTTCCCTATTTTAATTATTTGAAATAGTAATTGAAATTTATATTAAAAATATTTATACATTTCTAAGCACTTTTCATATTAAAAAACTTTCCGTTTGAATTTTTATTCAAAAGTTATGAACGTTTTGAACATAAACATGAGGTTTTTGAAAAACTACAGGTCGCCAGGGACCACTACGTAGTTTGCTACCAAAACTTGAGGACCCGCTTGCAAAAGTACATATTGTGTGCTGTCTCTCACCGCCACGTGGCCTGACGGGTGGGTCCAAGCGTCAGAAATCGTGTCAATCCTGTTTAAAATCAGTTTTAGTGTATATTGTAAAAAGTTTGCAGAAAAGTAGTCACATTTTGCGAAATTTGCGAATGGTGATGGATTTTCAAACATTTCACAGAAAAGTGATGGTTTTATGCTATTAACTCCTAAATAAGTAGCGAGGCCCGAGCGAGCACCATGCGTGGATGAACCGGGGATGCTAACGGCCGCTCGACGCTGCACTGTGTGCGCACGCCGCCTGAAGCCAATGCGAGATAGGCCATCCCATTTACATGTTGTTCCTTAGTTCTTTGTTTTAGGTGTTTGTTCGCTCGTTCCGGTCATATGGTTCACCACTGCTAGCATGAGAAAATTCGTGTCGCACGTGATTAGAAGAACCATCTTGCTCCTGTTTTTTTATGGAAGAATCATGAATCAATATCCGAGATTCATGAACCAATTTTCGAAATTTATGAACAATTTCTTAAAAAATCTTGAACCTTTAAAAAATTACGAACACTTTTTGAAAATCCTGAACCATTTCCTTTCTGAAATTCATGAATATTTTACAAAATTCATGAACCATTTCCTTTCCGAAATTCATGAACCAAATTTCGAAATTCATGAACCATTTTTTGAAATCATGAACCATTTTACGAAAATCATAAAAAAACAAAATTCATGAACAATTTTTTAAAAAAACTTGAACATTTTCTGAAAAATCATGAACCATATTTCAAAATCCACTAACCAAAAATCAAATTCATGAACAATTTTTTTAAGAGGCGTGAACATTTTTTAAAATCATAACTTATTTTTTAAAAAAGTGAACATTTTTTAAATCATGAACAAATTATAAAATTATGAACCTAATAAGAAAATAAAATCAAAAAAAGTTAACAGAAAAGAAAACAGGAAAGGAAAAATATAAAAAAATAACAAAATAATAGACAAATGGGCCGGCCCAATGCGGCGTGAGGCGTGCGGCGGCACGAGGCTCCTGCGCCGCGTTGAGTAGCAGCATTTCGCGGATGAACCTTTCTTCTTTCTCAATCGTTCTCGTTGTTGGGCTTTTGCTGTCCTGAGACTTTCAGGTAATTCGTTAGGCGAGCTAATTGATCGAGGAAGGACCATGCATGGCTCAGGAGAAGCCGAGCGGCCCTACCTCCGGCCTCCTTGCACTTGTGTCAGCAGGTAGGAACCACGTGCTGGCATGTACCGTGCACGCATATGCAACGTTGCGGCTTGTGGCTGCTGCACGTCGGTCTCGAGGCCACTACCGTCTACCGGGAAGCAAAACGACGACGGCGTCGCCATCCGGCCGGTACGGGAGATGGCCTCACGCAACTGTCATCCTTGGCCTGACGTCCTCTCCCCTGCTGGATCCATGTAAAACTTTGAAAGTTTCGGCTTGTTTGTAAGTTTCGGAAAATTTTGAAATAAACCATAATACACGTAATATGAACTTGAAACTTTTTCGTGCAGATTCTCGAGGAAAAAAAATATAATTGCGTGTAAACTTCACCAGAACATGCACACTGCAAAATTCTTGTATTGTTTCTCCGTCACTTTGTCTTTTCCACTCAAAGTTGCACATTTTCTACTCCCTACATCTCAGAGTAGATGTTGCAAATTTGCTAAAATTTGAATGTAGCTAAACTAAAATACTATCTAGACACATCTAAATTTTAACAAATCCGCAACATCTATTTTTGAGATGAAGGGGGTATTTAAGTTTCAAATTTTGCATGCACATTTCGTAGTTTTTCTGTTTTATCAACATCCTAGCTTTGTCTAGATATACATGTATCTGAACACATTTTAGGGTGTAAATACTTGTGTATCTAGACAAAGCTGTATCAATTAATTTACAACATAGGGAATAGAATTTTTACAAACCTGCTAGCTAAGAGCATCGATCTCTAGCCATAACCCCCATACGACATCAAGGGATTGTTTTTGTGCCGTACGCGGGTGCGGACGCTGCGTCGGGACACATGATTGGGCATGATTGGGCGAGACGCCCCCATAGCCAATTTGATAGCATTCAACATAAATAGATAAAAATTCTAAAAATAATAAACTATAGGTGTGATCAAGCGTTAAAGATGAATAAATAAAAACTTAACAAGTTCAACAAACCAAGCTCATAACTCTACAACTTTTGAACCATAATTTGAAACACATAAACCTAGACGTTTCCTTGAGCATCCACAAATGCTCCACCCTTGTAGTTGGTGATTAGTATCCGCGTCTCGGATTTGTGACACATGACGAGAAAAGCAGTAAATGTGGCCGGCACCTTGTGATCAACATCCACAAGAGGACCCTGCTGGTGATACGTTTTACTATCAATCACTGGATTCTCCCGCTCGCTTTCAACGATCATGTCGTGCATGAATACACAACTATTCATAATCTCCCACATCTGACCATTTGACCAGTTAAGAGCGTGGTACCATACAATAGCAAATCAAGCTTGGAGAACACCAAATGTCCGCTCAACTCCCTTCGTACAAGCCTCCTGGCACTGAGAAAACCAAGATCTTTTCCCCACAACTGAGTTTCAGACTGTCTTCACGAATGTTGACTATCTTGGATAGATGTTATCTGCCAGATAGTATCCCTTAGTATACCCGTGTCCATTGATCACATAGTTCACTGACGGAGCATGTACCTCAACAAGCTTGGTGAAACATTCAAGCACTCCAACATGTTGATGTCATTGTGACATCCCTCCATACCAACAAAAAGTATACAAATCCACATATCCTGGTATGCTACTATCTCAAGTACCACACTACAAGCTCCTTTAAGACCTTTGCACATTACTTTTCAAGCAAATGGGCAGTTCTTCCATGCCCACAATCGATGCTTCCAAGCATCTCAGGGAAACCTCTTGCTGAGTTTTGTGCCAAGATCTGAGCAGTGTATTCTGCATTGGGTGTTCTCATGCATGTTGGTCCAAACACTACCACCACTGCTTGTAGAACCTATACATGCACTCAATAGTTGTGGACTCGGCCATGCGTATATAGTCGTCTTGGGTATCGGCAAGAGCTTCATATGCAATGCACTTCTGAATTGAGGAGAAACCTACCATGCTAGTACATGTTTTCTTATATTTGAAGTAGTCATCAAACTCCCTGATGCCCAAGACAATCTTCATGAACAACTACTGATTTAACCTGAAACGGCGCTGAAATACCGCCTCATCATTGATGAGTGCATTTTTAAATCATATTTACCTTATATTTTTGCCTGAGTAACAATAGGATTTTAGTATTTTATGGCACTCGCACACACCTTTTATGTATGTTTCTACAGGATCCCAAATTATGAAGGTATTGATGAACATATCATTTAGAGCTGTAATATTATACATTTATATGATATTTTGAAGTGATAAAAATCATCTAAATGATTTTCCACGCACCTCAGTGAAGAGGGGACGCAAAAGGAGACTCCAAAAGTGTTAATGACCATCAGTATGGAGTGAGCCTGTCTGTACTATAGGACTGTAACACCTATCATCCCCCTCGCCTCATCATATATTTTCACCTCGTGCAGACGGATCTAAGATCCGACATTCAAAAACACTAGAAACCATAGAAACCTCACCTCTAGAAGGGACATGGAGAGGGAACTTGCAGAAGGGCATCATCCTCGTTGCTACATGGAGGCTAAAGGCATCATTCCCCATCACCAACCATTGCATCGTCATCACCACCATCATTCCCATGTCATTAACTCCATCTTGTTGTAAGTCCAATTGCTATTGTGGATTTGCACTTGATTCATCCATATATTCGTACTTCATTCACATGATTGTGATGATGTTGTTGATTGCCTCCATTTGTAAGTAGTTTACTTTGTTCTTAGGAGAGATGGAGAAACCATAGCAATATTATGATATGAAATAAATATGAACTAAAACTTTGGTGTATGCTTATGTGCTAGTTTTCTCTCTAGATATTATGTGAGGACGACCATGTAATATTTTTTCGGGACTAGAGAGGGAATTACCATTGCAATATGGTAGTATAAGTGACATAACGTGCGAGCATGCTATTCATATGGTCAAGGGGGATAAGGAGAGATTTACTAAGCTCATATCAATATCCATGGGCAAACCCTTAATTGTGAGGGATCAGAGTGACTTGCTCATGATCATTAAAGTGGTTATTAGGGATGTAATATCAGATGGCTTGTCTATGAATATCTTATTGTGGAGCTCTCCCCACATATGTAATAATGGAAGTCATAGATTCATCGTAATTATAATTAATACCAATGCTAGAGGTGTATCTTAAATTCGCCGAGAATATTTCGCCTTACTGAACTTTTATTACTATTTGCATCGCGTTTGTCACTCTTTGTTTACTTTACTTTCAGTTATTACTTTCCCCCAAAAAAACTTTCTCAAAACAATCTTACATGAAATCAAGGGCAACTTATAAGTGTCTTTTGATAGATAGTGACAAGGGGCATAAATACCTTGACCAAATAACTCTCCGTGGTTCGATGCTCTTAATTTTTAAACTAGCTAAAATATACCTATGCACTTGTAGTCATTAGTCATGCATTGGATCATCGACCAGTTAGTTAGTGTATAGCATGCAATAGCCCTACATCCTTTGCCTCAGTTTGATCTTGCAGTGTCCCAACTTTGAACCTCCATATCGCGATTGTGCATCTTGGGCGTGCAAGCCTAAAAGAAAAGATGGGATCTTCAAATGCTCATCATCGATGTCGGCAACATCAAATTCCTCATCCATCAGAGTGGCGAACATCCGCTCGTCGTCTGAATCTATGGTCTAGGAAAATCGCCAAACACTTCATGTGTAAGATGGCCACGAGGTCGGCTTGGAACTGCCGGTGGACACCGAAAGATAGTGAAACAAGGCCGATGAAAGTGGGGGAGCATCAATGCAGCGGTGCGGTCTTTCTATCGACGTCTAAAAGACAAAGGTGGAGGAGGATGGTGTCGGTGGCGAACTGGTGGGGTGAGGAGAACAAGGGTGACGTGCGCGGGGGGAAGGGTGAAATGGGGGATTTTGACTCTCACCGAGAGAGATGGCTCACCCGCTTATCAACTCCATCTAACGCCCCCGCTCTCTCTCCCATTGGGTTGGGTGCCGCGCGAGCGTGCTGGATGGAAAATGGGCCACGCCAGACAAAACTAGGCTATGGGGAGGGGTGGACAAGTTTTTCGCCTCTGGTGCCCCATATGCCGTTTGGGGGCTATGGGGTTGGCTAGAGATGCTCGAAGCGCTAAGAGCATCTCCAACATGTGCACAATAATGCCGCACGCTAAAATAGTTCTTGGACGCTAGTTTTGCTGTTTTAGAGTTCGCGTCAGGTTGGAGTAATTTTTGGCGCGGTAAAATACAACGCTTCAACGAACGCGCTAAAATAGGGCACCGCAAACACATTTTTAAAGTACTCTCTTTGTTGAGGAGAACATGTCGAGCCACCTATCATTGTTGTGGTTGGTGGTGGATAGACTCGCGGCCTAGACGGTGATGAAGGCCTTCTCTCCCGCTTCTATGCCCTCTATCCCTCCTTTGCGCCCTCCTCGCCGCACAGAAATCAAGCTCAGCCTGCATGTCCTCCGGGAAGTTCATCCTCTATGCTATGATGGCCCGCTCGTCTGCCTCAGTGATAATCAGACACCGATGATTTGGTGCCGGTGCTGATGGTCCTCACGCGTGAGGAGGCGCGGCCATCTCCGCTTCTTCGCGGAAGTTGACATCATCAAAGTTCATGTCCCTACACAGCCGGCCGAGCCTCCATGCCGCCACGTCATACGCGCGCGCGGCCTCATGCATGGTGTCGAAGGTTCCTAGCACGTGGCTGTAGCCGACAGCCATAATGTCAGCGTAGAAGTTCCCCACCAACCGCGCATGCATGCCACGGAAGCCGGATGTGCTCAAGGGGCCGTGGCGGCACGGAGGCATCCCGACGGCGGCGGGGACGCAACACAGTACGCTCGGTGACGGCGGGGGCTGGTGCATCAGAGAGGAGGACGACTGAGAGGGGCGGTAGCGGCGGGAATCAGAGGCAGCGCAGCGCGTTCACAGGCGGTGGGGAAAGTGTAGGAAGTTTCATGTGAGTGGTTGAGATGTGCACGCCTGCTCGCTTTATTGCGCGTGTTGAAACCGACGCGTCAAATATCCCGCGCCCGATATCGCCTTTTGTCGCGCATGTCAAAGTTTTTTTGGCGCGCGCTATTTTTGGCTGTTTGCTTGACCGTTGTTTGTAGCCTCGTGCAATTTTTGGACGCCGGCCGATTTTTCGACGCCTGTTGGAGATGCTGTAATAAGGAAGCCTATAACCCTTCAACCACTACCTGGTCGCCCCATTAGGGTTAGCCCTCCTCCCTTTTCTTCCTCTTTCCTTTTATCAAAACATTAGCTGATGAAAAAATTTAGCCCATCGTCCAAAATGTTTGCCTCGATGATCATATAGAAGAAAAAGTGATAAAAATAGTTGTTTGGGTGTTTGCCATTTCTCGCACAATTTTAAGACACATATAATAATGTCATTATATGTCTGACATCTTTTTGGAGCATCTTTAGCAGACTCCTTATATGGCCGGCCCTTAAAACGCGTATACAGGCCAAGAAAAGCTCGTTTTTTCCGCCGAACCAGCCAGGGCGAAACATACCCCTTAGATGCGAACCGCAAATAGGGTTCTATTCCGCCGCACCATGTCCCAGAACCCGAAATCCATATGATTTCTCACAATTTGCACACATATCTATCATTTCCATATAAAAATATGATATTAACATGAACTAAAATCTAAAATTTATTAATTGTACATTACAACAATAATTCAAATTACAAGAATAGTCCACAATGCAAATAATGTTTGGAATCACACACGAATGAAATGAAATTGAAATGAATAAAAGTGGGAGCTTACTGGCCCTGGCCAGTGGTGTTTTGAGGTGTCTGGTCTGACCACTTTTTCTGACCGAAACCATAAAGTGGTGGTTATTTTAAGGTTTCAGGACGGATATGGGTCTGCTAGAGATGCTCTTAGTGATTATACAAGAGATTAGGGTGCATAAAATAAGTCAATACCAATTTGATGACCAAGCATCTTTACTTTGAAAGGCGTTTTCGTTGAAATAACCTTATAAATGAAACTTAGGTCCATCTATATTTGCATCGACTAAAATTTCTCTTATGTCCAAGCCAAGACGATACTAGAAAATGCATAAAATTTGAGATTAGAAGGGTTGCAGTTTTCAGAAACCAATTTAGATATATAAGAGTCTCAAACAACATAGGATTAGCAAAACCGATAAAAGTTCTACAAAATTCTTTTAAAATTATTCAACTTGAAAAAGGCACTATACCAAAAATCCCAAAAGATGAGCACGTAGCTAAGAATATTTTCGAGGGTCCAAACGCAAAGAGTTGAGCGCTTAAAATTGTGAACCGGCGTTTAAACAGAGGAAGAGATCAGCAAGAAAGCCCAACAGCCGCCTTCTCCATTTCTCCTCCTTCGACTCCGACCGGGCTAGCCGGAGTCCGCCCGCATTCTCCTTCCGCACTAACCAATGGCTCCTCCTCTCCTCTTGTCGCCGCTGATCTCCACGCTCTGTCTCGCCTCGCCGTTGCCGTCCTCCCGCTGGTGCCGCCGCACCCGGCCATTGGCCTCCACTGGGATCGGAAGAGGCCGTCGCCGGAACGGGAGTGGGCGGGGACGGAGGGGCCTGAGGATCTGCGCCTACACGGAGGAAGCTGAACAAGGGAGGTCGGAGGAGGAGTTGGCTGACGACTTCTACTCTGTTCTTGGTGTCGTAAGTTTCTTGAACAGTTCTACTCTGTTTTTTGTCTATTTACAATGGAACACTGAGTGTGCTCTAAGAGGAAATAAACATCTCTTGCAACTACGTAAATAACTTGGAAATCACTAGTTTAACTTACGTCATGGACTCATGGTGGCAAGCTCAAAGTTCTTATATTCTTGTCTTGTGACATCACATGCCTCTATGTTTTTTTGCTCTGAAGTCTAGGTTCAGAACTTCAGATAGCATTTCTCATACTGGTTGCTGTTGCGATAATCGGTTTGCTGCTGATGTATAACACAGAAATTCCTGATTCTTGCACCACCAGATGCCAGATGCAACCACGGAGGAAATCAAGAAAGCGTACTACAGTTGCATGAAAACGTGCCACCCCGACCTCAGTGGAGACGATCCGGATGTGACGAACTTCTGCATGTTCGTCAATGAGGTTTACACGGTAGGAGCCTTCAGTAAACTCTTGGACCAACTATAGATGCAAATATGCAATATTGGTCTGGAAGGCTGGAACATACCTGCAGGTGTGGTGAAGCTAATAAGAGGTTTGGTGAATTGAAGAGCAGGTGCTGACCGATCCGGTGCAGCGTGCGGTGTATGATGAGATACATGGGTACACGGCAACGGCGAGCAATCCTTTCTTTGATGACAGTGCGCCCAAGGATCATGTGTTTGTCGACGAGTTTACCTGCATAGGTATTGATATACTGATAATTCTTTCACCGGAAGAAGTTTCTGTTTAATTTTTCATGACGGAATGGGTATATTTTATCTTCTTCATGTCGGTTCAGGATGCAAAATTTGTGCCAACGTGTGCCCAAATGTATTCGAGATTGAGGAGGACTTTGGGAGGTCAAGAGCCTACTCTCAAACGGGTTGCGCAGAGATAATTCAGGATGCCATTGATAGTTGGTGAGTATACAAAGCCCACCATAACGTTTATTTGATCATTAGGAGTTTATGTCCTACCAATTATCCTCATCGCTGTATCCTATATGGAAGTTCTTTTAATCTTCTTAGATTTGAGATTTATTTTACTGAATGCGTTATTGATATATTCATGATACCACAGTACACATGCTAAGGTTGATGAACTGAACTTTATCATCTTCCCTTTTCCAGCCCAGTTGACTGTATTCACTGGACTTCTGCTGCACAGCTTTCACTCCTTGAGGATGAAATGCGAAGAATAGAGAGAGTGAATGTAAGATATGCTATTCCAGATATGTTTTTACATCTCTATGTCGTCATGTAAACATTTAGCAATTTTGTAGGACCATGTAGTTCACTTTGGTAGAAAGGAGTGTGTTATTCTCAGAACTACTAAGTGATTTCCAGTGTTTACACTTATTTCTTGTTTCAGAAAACTGCTTTTTTGAGTATACTAATGGTGGTTTCCAATTTTGGGCAGGTTGGGCTGATGAGAAATGGGATGGGAGTTTCATTCAATGTGTTTAGAATGGTAATAGTCTCTTCATTCATGTAATTTTATCTGTTTATCTAAATGCATGCTTTACTACGATGTTGTTTAGTTGTTATTAACATAATTTCTATTTGGCAGGCTAGTGCACGTTGGGAAAAGAGACAAGCGAAAGTGCTGGTATAAGTTCCTTCCAGCTTAATTCATCATTGTGACACCATACGCTCTTGAGAATTTGATGATCAGCTCCCTCTTTCATATATTTTTGGCTAAGAACTGAAAATGAGACATTACTTCTTAACGGAACTCAAACTATTTTTATTTGTAAATCTGTCTGTTTCTACAGGAAAGAATTAGAACACGGATAATCGACCAGCAGAATCCAGACACGAGTAGCTCCTGGAGTGATATATGGGGGTCCCAAACGCGGTACCAAAGCAATGGTATAATGCTACTGCATACATGCCTTGGTACCAACCTGAAGAAGTCGAAAAAAATGTGTGCATTGTACTGTTAATCCATTATTGTATTGCTGAATCTGATTACGATTCTCTAATACTGTCAGACGAAGAAGATGCAGAGAGAGCGAACAGAGCGGCAAGAGCAGCTAGGCGATGGAGAGAATACTCGAGAAAAGGTGCCGACAGGCTTCCAAGATACAAACTTCCAGAGGCAGCGGGCAAAGACGAGTAATTAATAACAGAATAGGGGAATATTTGTACTGGTTCCTGCATATATTGTTTGATCGTATTTCGTGACCTGTTTAGGCTGATGGTGCGTATAGGGAGCTGATATGTAGATGTAGTTTGATATCTCTGTCTCTTCCCCTCAGATTCTCAGTTTTCATCTGTACATGGTGGGCTAGATGTTAAGGACCATAGGGCACAGAAACAGAGCTGTAAAACATTCAAAATGCGAAACAAGAATATAACATACATTCTCCTTTGGAAACTGTACATCCTAGAGAATCATACTCTCTTTAGTGTGCGTGTTTCTGCAGATGAATTTCAGGACAATTTTCCTTTGGCAGCAGCCCGCCCGGTAACCTTTTGGCACTATTGTGCAACATCTGCCAAGGAGACCTTGCCCAGCAATTCAGCTGCACATCTACCTGATGAGGGTCACAACCAACTCACACCCTGTCCCTCCGTGACTCTTTGGTTCATTTGAGGAGCACGTTGGTTTGTGATTAGTGGGCATGTGTCATTTATATCCGATGTTGTCCTCCGTGATGAAAGTCAGAGCAAGGAGTTTGAAGAAGTTACGCATAGACTTTCCATGGCCCTGTTGCAAAGGCGCAATAAGGATATATTGCAGGATAATAGCCGATCTAGGCCTCATACAAGGCTCAACAGCGGATTTTGCCCTCAGCAAAGAACCTTGACAGAATGGTGGCGATTAGAACACTGTGGTTCATTTGAGGAGCACAGAGGTTAGCGATTAGAGGGCATGTGTCATTTATAGTATAAATTTTATACCCGATGCCCATTCCGTGCTGCAACAAGTCGCACGTGATGGAATGGGCATGGCATGTTAGTGTCACTGAGTTTTGCCACTTGGATCTTGACAAAGTGCCCACCTTTGATGGGGAATATTTATGTAGGTGAACACGCACAGTAAAATCGATGATAGATAACGATGTTTAAACTACGACGCTCAAGTCGTTGTATTCATGGTATCTATGATAAGACGAATACACAAGAGCGGTAGCATAGAATCGCCGGGTTGAAGAGTAAAGGATAGTCATGGGAAGATGATTTACACACCCATGTCAAAATAGAGGTCGTCTTAAAATGATTGCTCAAGATACGACTATCAATATATAAATTGACTATATGAATGGAATAATAAAAAAACCAAATCACAACTAACAGTTCCGCGACATTTTTCTAATTTTGTTTAAATATATTCATGTAAATATAGTGGTCGAATTTGCATGTTGGAGAGTGTACCATGTCTACAATGTCTTGTATTACCTCTATTTATTAATATAATACGTTCTTTGGCAAACTGCCAAAACGTATTACATTAAAGAACAAAGGTAGTATATAGTGTGGAGGGAGATCAACCAAGAACTTCATACTGTGGTAATAGGTGAGAGGTGAAGTATCTAAAATGTTAAGACAAAAGCTATGATTGTTTAGTTGGCCTTAACTATATGTGAAGATAAAATATTACATTTGTCTGTTCATTAAACAGTTTAAAATTTTCTATAATGCCATAGCATCATTTTGATATAAGCACCTGAACAAATATTGATTGAGCGCTGTGTACTTTCGATAGTGACAGTGACGTTCTCTAAGCAAAAATGTGTGTATCTCTCTCTCTCTCTCTCTATATATATATATATATATATATATATATATATATATATATATATATAGGTAAAATAAGAGGGGCACCAAGTAGCCCAGGCACCTGGATCCGGGTATGGTCATCGATGGTACCCGTCTAGCAGCTAACGGCAACTTCTTTTGTTGGTCAAACATTTATTACCGATTTGCTGCCAAATATGAATTCCTTCAATTACATGCAGTACACGTCGTGCAATTTTTTTCCTGCCGATCTCTTTCCAAAATCAATTTAATGGTGATTTAATTCATATCAAATCAGTCATGATTCTCGTCCTATTTATAGGAGCTTAAATGACGGGTCAATTGGATGTCAAACACTGCCTTGTTAGCTAGCCTTGGACGTGTTCTATACTCACAAATTACTTTCACGTCGCTAGGTATGTACATACCCAAGAATTTTCCTCACGTTCGGATTCTTGAAAACAAGGCCGGTACTCTAATCCGCAACAAAGACATGTTTAGATAGCCAAGATATACCAACGAAATTTCTAGGTATATCCATACCCAAAATGTACCGTTGAAATTTCTAGGTACGTACATACCCAAAATATACCAAATCTCTAGGTATATATGTACCTACCCAAGATATACTGACAAAATTTCTAGGTATGTAGATAGCCAAGATATACTGACAAAAATCTTAGGTATGTAAATACCCAAGATGTATCGACATCTAGGTATGTACACACCAAATATATACCTAGAACTTGGATTGGCGACTTGGTCATCGAGTATATCTTGTCGTGCTGGGTATTTACATACCTAGATATCACAAGATATACTGGCAAATTTTTTAGGTATGTACACACCGAAGATATACCGATGAAATTTCTAAGCACGTAGTATACCAACGAAATTTCTAGGTAATGTCCATATCCAAAATGTACCGGTGAAATTTCAAGGTATGTACATACCCAAAATATACCGACGAAATCTCTAGGTATGTATCTACCCAAGATATTCAGACAAAATTTCTAGATATATAGATAGCCAAGATATACTGACAATTTTTTTAGGTATGTAAATACCCAAGATGTACTGACATCTAGGTATGTGCATACCGAAGATATACCTAGAACTTGGATTAGCGACTAGGTCATCGAGTATATGTTGTCGTGTTGGGTATTGTACTGACAATTTTTTTAGGTATTTACACATCGAACATATACCGATGAAATTTCTAAGCACGTAGATATCCAAGATATCCCAACGAAATTTCTAGGTATGTCCATACCCAAAATGTGCCGATAAATTTTTTAGGTATATACATACCCAAAATATACGACAAAATATCTAGGTATGTACATACCCAAGAATTTTCAAAGTATACCATAAAAAGGCAGGTCATGTCTATGTCTCATACTTTAATTTCAAATAATGTTCACGGCAACAATAATAGAGTCTTAAATTCTAGCGTGTATAGCCTGCATGCATGCTTTGGAAAAAAAATCTGGCATAGTCAAACCGGCCAGCAGTTTCTATATATGCATTAATTAGCCAATCATCCATTCTTTCCTAATCAATTTAATGGGTATACCCGTTAGCTTTTCTTACTATTGGAACAACACATATCTTGATGCAATCAAATGATGGAGAGGTATGGAGCCTGGGCACCATGGTGTCCCATACGAGCTTCCTATATAGGTATATATAGGAAAAATACTTCTTACTCCCGGGTGTAACTACACCCACGTCTCATATACTATCTTACGGAAGTATTTGTAATACATATACTATATATATATATGTAGTGTAACATATTTACGTTGTATTCAAAGAATAAATGCTTGACAGGAAAAAGAGAATCAAGGTGGAAATTACATGGATTAGAGCTGATTAAATATCTTACCCTCACATGTGCTATCTTATTTAGCATCACATTTTTTATATTTTATTTTGCATCATTTCTCGAAATCTTGCTTACCATCACATTTTAAATATCCATACAACCATCGTATTCCTATAATATTAATATTTACCTAATTTTTTATAACATATGAATATCTAGTAATAACCATAAATTTATCAATATGTAGTTATGACATGCTAAAATGCCGCCCTTGCATTTTGCACGGGCCATCGTGCTAGTTAATAATAAAAAACAAATTCAGAAAATGAAGGTACCCTCAAAATTAAAATCTTTGCATGGTAACATCGCAAATGTGTCATCCTCAGGAAGCATAACCATGTAGCTGCGATTGGCTAGGAAGAAAGTGTAGTTTCTGACACCGTGATGAGACTATCAAATATCAGTTTTTTCTTGAAAGTTCTAGCGTTCTTAATAGGCAGTTATCTACTCCCTTCAGAATTTGACCGTCAATTTTATCAATAAAATATGAGATATATGATATAAAACATATACAATTGGATTTATATTGAAAAGAACTTTGCAATGGTATAATTTTGTGACATATATCTCAGATATTTTTGAAAAATTTAGTGGTCAACGTTTTTCTTAAATTGCGTGTGTGCTTGTTAGACTGAAATGGAGGGAGTAGTTCTCTTTGAACTTCTATCCGCCATGTAGTGTTGAAAAAGTTTTTGATAATTGGTTGGAGACATTGATCGCAAGGGTTGAAAAAGCAGCGGTAGGATTCATTTCGTTGCTATGACTATGTTCAGGCATGGTTTTCAATTGCAAATTTTTATCTATGTTGCTCATTATTTAGCAGGTGCATGCCCTAGCTACGTTTTGGTGGTCCACTCTTCAACAACCGAAATACCACAATCTATTGATGGCAGTGTGTACGTGATTGGAGCAGGTGGTTAAAGATATCTTTACCCCACATGGATGGGGCATAATCTCTCCGCACCCCATTAGAATTTTTCATGACTATGTATTTGGCTTATATTATGTCTCATATTTTTATCGGATTTGTGCATCCTAGGTATGCAAATGCAGGGTGTGAACTAAAAAAAGACTATACATCCCATAGAATTACTTCTCTACACCACCACAATATACAATTAAGGGGAATATGTACTGCATACGATATTTATGTCACCTACTTGTCTCACATATCCTACATTTTCACCCTATATAAGGTCAATGACATATACCATGCAATGAGTAGCCCATGTAGTGAAAGCTTGCAAAGAAGTTGTATTTTATTCTTATCTTGCGTTGGATTTGGCACCTCTTTCACCTGAGTTATAAAAGAACAATTCAAAAATGAGAAATACCTTTGGAATGTGAGACGTTCGGAAAATAGTCCAATCGAGAAATCTTCCTCAAACTACCAGCGGTGCGCCTCTATCTAAACAGACACACAGTGAAATCTGAGCCTTGCCTCGTTCTTGTTTTATAAGTTTTCATCTATCTTTCTCTTCTAGAACTCTATGTTTCATGTACTCCCTCCGTTTCACATATTAGTGTGTGATTCGGAGTGAACCTACACATTAAAAGCCGTCTTGATACACTAGTTTTATAAAAGCTAAGACATCTTATATTTTGAAACGAAGGGAGTATGTGGAAATCCGTAAAGAGAATGAATCTGGTTGTGTGGGTTATACAACAGAGTTGTAAACATAGAATAACTTTGTTGTAAAGGGGAGAGACTCAGCCTCTGCATGATCGATGCATATAGCCTTTTTTATTCACTATTGTAGTTTGGTTCTCAAAAACAATATAGCACAAGGGTCACGTAAGGTGTCAATACATGTATGAACCACCTAAAATAAAAAACAAACATCGATGCATCAACATGGAAACCTGTTGTCAAGCCACCAACCGCGTGGATTGAAAATATCTAGTGCACATTCCCAAACAGATACACCTACCGCTAGTACATATCAGGCCTATTAAGGTCCCGTCGGACACAGAAGGCTTTTCCGTGTGTGCTATAAAAGATCGCTGACATAAGCAAAAATTAGACCGTCTACACACAACATAGGCATACCCCTTCACGGGGACACCACACATGGAAAATTTTATTGCACTATAACTACTGCGTCGCACACTACCAATTATGCGAAAATTGTCTGCTTAATGTATTCATATCCCCATGATTTTGGATTTAAGAATTGTTTGCTTTTTAATTGCGACATTTTGTACAGCTTTCACCATTTCTTTTTATGTGCCCCTTCACACACTGTGTGTCATAAATCGTAGTGCGTAGTGAGTTCTCGATGTCCTGACTTCACTAAAAACCCCAATTGTCCCCTGTCTGAAAATGTGTCTTCTTACCGCATGCTCGTACCATGAAGCCCTGCATTGCTGCCCTCTTGGCCACACCATCAACTCTGCGGTAGACACACACTTCGATATGGCTCGCATCAAGAAGACCGCTCACAACTCTTGCGTCTGGTACTGCTCGGCGGTGCAACATCGTCGTGTTGACCATGCATTTTTAGTGGTGGTGGAGGAGGAGAAAGCATATCCAGTTAGGAAGGAGGAGCAACCTCTCCCGCCGCTGGAGGACGACGGAGGCCCATCCCCCAGAGACTCTGGCTTCTCCTCCTTGGACAAGGAGTACGAGGACGTGAGGGATGACCTGTACGGGATGGCAAAGCGGATCCAGGAGCACATGGTGGTGGAGTTGTATTACGAGTGTATGTGAGGACCGGCTGCCCACCAAGAAGAAGTAGGTCATACGCGTAGAGGCCTCTCCACGTAGACCTATCCGCGCATTGCGCTAGGAGTTTCCTCTCGAAAGGTTCGGCGAGATCGCGGGGATTTGGAAAGCTGCTGCGGCAAGGCGCAAGGTATTAGAGGACGGGGCATCAGGGTCTTGGAATGGTGGAACCGTCGCCGCCGCTGGCACCATCATCATCTCTTCTGACAACGAGGATGACATTTAGTGTGTAGTGAGTACTTATTAATTAATTAGCTAACATGTACTGAGTAATTATTAAGAAGTATGTAACGTGTTATGTAAGCGGTCTTCTGTAAGAAGTAGCTAGGGCATGATTGGATCCCTTTCTTCCTATATATACCTAAATATTATGAACTAGTTCTTCGCTTATTTCCTAGGAAGACAGTTGTGTGGAGACAAAAAATACAATGACTATGGAAACATTAATAGTAAAGGAAATTGTCTGTGATAATCTCATTCGCACATGACAGCGGTGTGTGAAATCATGTTTGATAGGAATTTTTGCAGACGACAATGGCAAGTAGGACCATGTGTGAAATGCACTATGGCAGACGATTGAACATCGGAAAATCGTTTGCAATAAGATCCATCGTAGATGATTGTAGGTTGATAAACCGTGTGGGAGTATATATATTGCACATTAGGGCCTAGCAAACGTATCACTCCACTCGACAGACGCCTCACCTCTTTAGGACCAAAATACATATCTCTTCTTCCCGGAAAACTCACCTAATTGGCTAGGAGAAAGCAGGAGCTAGCTGTTGGAGGCAGTAAGCACAACAATACCGATGTACTCACTGGCAACCTTTACGCCATGGACTCATGCTTATCCGTACGATCGAATGCCGGATGTGCTACTGATGCCGCCAGTCAAACTAGCTCATCCTCGCCTTCAACGGAGCCCAATGGCAGCCATGGTCGCCTTCCAGAAGGTATATATTGTTACCACGTTTTCTAAAGTTTTATTTATAGTATGGATCTACGCACTTAACAAGGCCGAATGTGTTTGATTATTCTTAGTCCATGTGTGTTTTTATTTTTATAGCCATTATCTTGAGTGTGTTGACAGGGTCGATGACTTTTCTCTGATATTTTAATGTGTTCGACCAGATCTACGGTTTTGCTCTAATATCTTAATGTGTTCGATCGTCTACATGTTAGATATTCTTAACTGTGTATGGAAAGATTGGATATGTATGGAATGATTGTATATATGTCTTAGATATATGTAACTTTCTATGGACCAGATCTATGTGTTAGATAACGTATACTTGTGAACATATGTGTGCAATGAATTAGAATAATTTGCACCATGCATTTTATGATGATATTTTGTTGCCACAACTTCAGATGCTTGTTTATGTTGTACAAGTTGATTGGTTGTCCATGGTTACATCTTGAAATTACTAATTTTTGTATAATAGGGATATTATTTTGGTGACAATGCATTGAAAGGTATTGTGACTTCCTCTACCCCGTTCTCTTACTCTTTTGCATCCCGGTGTTGAGTATAAGAGCAATTCACCAAGAGAATTAACCATAACAAACGGTAGACAAAACATGAATAGAAAAATAGAAATTAAACTAATCATGTGATTTAGCGAATAAAGATTAAAACAAACATCTAAGACTACTGCAGGACATAGAATTTGAGATAAGATCTGAACAAGTTCTAGACCCACATCAAGCCATAAGAAACTGTACATCCTAGAGAATCATATACTCTCTGAAGTTTCCTTTGGAAGTAGCCCGCCCGGTAACCTTTGGCAGTGTTGTACAACATCTGACAAGGAGACCTTGCCCAGCAATTCAGCTGCACATCTACCTGATGAGGGTCACAAGTCACAACCAACTCTCAGCCTATCCTTTCGTCACACTTTGGTTCATTTTAGGAGCATGCTAGTTGGTGATTAGAGGCCATGTGTCATTTATACACGACGTTGTCCTCCGTGATGACAGTCAGAGCAAGCCTTTTGAAGAGGTTATGCACAGACTTTCTATGGCCCTGTTGCAATGGCACACTGAGGATATTATACAGGATAATAGCCGATCTAGGCCTCATACAAGGCTGAATAGCGGATTTGGCCCTCAGCAAAGAACCTTGACGGAATGGGGGCGATTAGAACACTGTGGTTCATTTGAGGAGCACAGAGGTTATCGATTAGAGGGCATGTGTCATTTATACCCGATTCCCATTCCGTGACACAACACGTCCCAGGTGATGGAATGGGCATGGCATGTTAGGGTTGCTGAGTTTTGCCGTTCGGCTTGGATGGAAGACGAGCCGTGATGCAGAACTTGAGCAGTCGCGCAGGACGCTTCCCCAAAACCTTATTCGCCCTCTCCCGTATAGGATCGCAAAGGCGAGTGGTTCCGGAGACCTGCTCTCCCGTCCTCCGGTGCACGCCGACAAGCGGGATGGAGTAGACTACGATGGCGGCGCAAGCAGAGAGGTTGGCAAACCCTAGATTGGTTTTCGGTGTGTGCGTGGTGGAAGCCGCACTGGAGTTTATATAGAGCGGCTCGGGAATCCCGAATAGGGCACGTCGTGGACCAAGCCCACGTTGCGCACGTTCGGGTTTTCCCAAGCAGCAAAAATAAAGCTCGGCTCGGCGAGATTCCATAACCATAACCGCAACCGTCAGTAGGCGTCGTGGCGAAGCGTCGGCGTCGTCGGAGGAGGAGCGCGCGTGTAGTTCTCCTCTTCTCACTCACTTTACTAAGTGGTGAACCACTCCACCTTATAAGATGGTGTAACACTCCTCCAACTTTCCATGTGGTACTAAACTTTAGCTCCCACTCCACTCATATGTGAGCTGCCACCAAATTGGGCCAAATCACACATGGGCTTCCACACACATGGGCTTTGAGATTTAGGGAAAATCTTAAATCTATATGGGCTTATTTATTCAGCCCATTATTTCTAACAATCCCCCACCAGATCTCAAATGCCCATTTGAAGATTTGCCAATTCTTGCTACTTGTTTATATACTAGTGTTTCAGCAGAGACTGTTAAGTTGAACTTCCGCCTAGAACCTTGAGCTACGTCTATCAGCAACTTGAATAATGGACGAACCTTGAATTGCAAGTTTGGTGCTTTTAGATTTCACACAAAGTCATAACTAGTACCTGACTGCCAATAGCCTACCCCGCGGGTGTAGCATATGCGTCATACTACTTGGTCTCTTCATGAGTTTACTAGAGATCACCCAAATCTCATAGATTGCAACGTTTAACAATCGGAACTCGTATAGGTGTGTTCTTTCAAGAATGCTCTGTAGGACGGCATCTTTGCTAATCATAGCCAACAGAAACACATTAAGGCATGTTGCAAACCTGCCTTATAGCTTTCGAGAGTTGTACATCTTCACATAGAGAGGGTTGTCTAATACTCTCCTCCGTCACACCACTAGCTTGTTTTTCCCAGGTCCTAATTCACGGGATCTCCGATCAAAAAGGTTGGGTTACCACTACTGTGTAACATCCATGGGTCTCAAACCCATCTCTCTCGATGCACTTTCTATCACGTTTCGTGATAGTCCCTTTGTAAAGGGATCTGCCAGGTTTTTTTGTCAGTTTGAATATACGTAACAGTAATTACTCCGGAGTTTCTCAATTTCCTGACAGACTTCAAACGTCTCTTGACGTGTCTTGATGACTTCGCGTTATCCTTAGAATTGTTCACTTTGACAATAACAGTTTGATTATCACAATTCAAGAGGATGGCCGGTATAGGTTTCTCAACCACCGGCAAGTCCATCAAGAGTTCACGCAGCCATTCTGACTCTCTGATGGTCGTGTCTAAAGCAGCAAGTTCTGCTTCCATAGTCGACCTTGTCAATATGGTTTGTTTGCAAGATCTCCATGATACCGCGCCACCTCCAAAGGTAAATACATACCCGCTAGTGCCGTAGAGTTCATCTACATCCGAGATCCAGTTCGCATCACTATATCCTTCGAGCACCGCTGGATGCTCCGAATAGTGTATCCCATAACTCATTGTACCACATAGATAGCGCATGACCCTTTCAAGTGCACACCAATGTTCAGTATCCGGGTTAGACATGAACCTACTCAACTTGCTCACAACAAAAGAGATGTCGGGTCTTGTCGCGCTAGCTAAGTACATAAGTGAGCCAATGATTTGAGAGTATCTCAATTGTTCTTTCGGCTCTTTCTTGTTTTTCCGTAATGTCACACTGGGATCATAAGGTGTTGGGGAAGACTTGCCATCAACGAAACCGAAACGGCTCAAGATCTTCTCAACATAGTGTGATTGCGTCAAAGTAATCCCACTCTCGTGCTTAATCAGCTTGATATTCAGAATAACATCAGCTTCTCCCAGATCTTTCATATCAAAGCTCTTTGACAGAAAGGACTTAACTTCATTTATCACATTCATGTTTGTACCAAAGATAAGGATATCATCCACGTACAAACATAATATAACACCTTCGCCCCCACCATGGCGATAGTAGACGCACTTGTCAGCCTCATTAACGACAAAGCCAACAGAAGTTAATGTTCTGTCAAACTTCTCATGCCATTGCTTAGGTGCTTGCTTCAGGCCATATAAATATTTTAACAACTTGCACACCTTTCTCTCTTCACCTTTTACCACAAACCCATCAGGCTGATCCATATAGATCTCCTCTTCCAACTCTCCATTGAGGAAAGCTGTCTTAACGTCCATTTGATGAACGATAAGACCATAAGAGGCAGCCAGGGATAGTAGTACTCGAATGGTGGTCAGTCTAGCAACAGGTGAATAGGTGTCAAAGTAATCTTCACCTTCTCTCTGGGTGTAGCCTTTTGCTACAAGCCGAGCCTTGTACTTTTCAATAGTACCATCAGGCCTTAGCTTCTTCTTGAACACCCACTTGCAACCCACAGGCTTACAACCATGGGGTCGTTCTGATAGTTCCCAAGTTCCATTAGAAAGAATCGAGTCCATCTCATTATGAACAGCTTCTTTCCAATCATCTGCATCAGGAGATGCATATGCCTCTGCAATGGAAGTGGGAGTATAATCCACAAGGTACACAATGAAATCATCTCCAAAGGATTTTGCAACCCTCTGTCTCTTACTCCGTGTAGGAGCTTCATTGTCATCCTTCTCTAGGACTTCTTCCTCACGTGGTTGCTCAAAATTCTCACTAGATGCACTAGTTTCAGGAAGTATTTCAGAAGAAATTCTAGCAGTGTTATGCATATCTTTCATAGGAAACATATTCTCAAAGAATGTTGCATCATGAGATTCTATTATAGTATCAACATGCATATTAGGAACCTCAGATTTAACTACTAAAAATCTATAGCCTACACTCCGTGGAGCATATCCTAGAAAGATGCAATCCACTGTCTTTGGTCCAAATTTGCGTTTCTTAGGAATCGGTATGTTGACCTTAGCCAAACACCCCCAAGTGCGCAAGTAAGAAAGTGATGGTTTTCTCCCAGCCCACTCCTCATAAGGGTTTTTATCTTTATTCTTGTTAGGAACTCTATTTAGGACATGACGCACTGTCAACAAGGCCTCCCCCCACCATGCCTTAGATAAACCAGCGGTGGCTAACATGGAATTCACCAAGTCAGTCAGCGTGCGATTTTTCCTCTCGGCAACCCCGTTTGATTGAGGCGAGTAGGGAGGCGTCCTTTCATGAATAATGCCATGTTCCTCACAGAATTCATCGAAGATTTTGGGGAAATATTCACCACCATGATCCGACCTAAGACGTTTGATCTTTCTCTCTTATTGATTTTGAACTTCGGCTTTATAAATTTTAAAATAGTATAAAGCTTCATCTTTTGTGCGCAACAAATAAACATAGCAGTATCTAGTCGCATCATCAATCAAAGTCATGAAATATCTCTTTTCACCTTTTGTCAACACACCATTCATCTCACAAATATCAGAATGTATGAGCTCCAGAGGTGCCAAGTTTCTCTCCTCGGCTGCCTTGTGAGGCTTTCGAGGTTGCTTTGATTGCACACAATTATGGCACTTGGAACCTTTGTCAATAGTGAAATTCGGAATTAAACTCATATTGGACAACTTGGACATCAAACCAAAATTAATGTGACATAAACGAGAATGCCAAACACTGGTATCATCATTAACACCGCCACAAATATGGTTTACGGACTTATTACAAATATCTGAAAGTGAAAAGCAGAACAACCCTCCGCACTCATATCCTTTACCAATAAATTGTCCATGTCTCGACACAATGACTTTATTAGACTCAAAAACAACCTTAAACCCATCTCTGCATAGAAGGGAGCCGCTAACGAGATTCTTGTTCATGGAAGGGACATGCTGCATGTTCTTCAGCTGCACGATCTTTCCCGAAGTGAACTTTAGATCCACCGTGCAAACACCATGAACAGAAGCATGTGACCCATTCCCCATTAGGACGGATGAATCCCGAGCGACCTGATAAGAAGTGAACATAGAGATGTCAGCACACACATGAATATTAGCACCCGTATCAATCCACCAACATGGTGATTGAAAAACTAAAAGAACAGTAAAAAGATTACCATACCCATCAGCATTGCTAGCAGTCACGACGTTGACAGTCTTCCCCTTTTTCCCTTTACGATCTGCATGTTCTGGCAAATCCTTGGAAAAGTGCCCGAGCTCTCCACAGGTAAAGCAACCTAGCTCGGCTTTGTTAGGCTTCTTCTTCTTCTTGAAGGTTGTAGTCTTTTCAGGCTTGTTGAAGGAGGGCTTATAGTTCCCTTTGTTCTTGCCGAAGGTCCTCTTCTGCACCATGTTGGCGCTAGACTGACCCTCGCCTCCTTTCTCAGCAGTGTCCTTAGCCCGAGCCTTCTCCTCAACATCAAGAGACGCTATCAGGTTTTCAACCGATATCTCTTGTCTCTTATGCTTGAGAGTTGTGGCGAAATTCCTCCATGAAGAAGGCAACTTTGCAATGATGCACCCAGCCACAAACTTGTCAGGTAAGTTACACTTAAGGATTTCAAGCTCCTTGGCAAAGCACTGTATCTCATGAGCTTGTTCGACTACAGAACGATTGTTAACCATCCTGTAATCATGAAAGTTCTCCATGATGTACAGTTCACTGCCAGCATCTGTTACACCGAACTTAGCATTCAGTGCCTCCCAGAGCTCTTTGCCATCTTTGAAGTGCATGTACACATCAAACAACTTGTTGTCAAGAACACTCAGAACGCATCCCACAAAGGCAAGATTGGTTTCCTTGAACTTGTTCTGATCTTGTTCAGATATAGTTCCTTCAGGTAAACCCTCACTAGCCTCGAATACTTTCAGATTTTGCAGCCACATAGTGGTCTTATACTGCCACCTCTTAAAGTGAACACCGGTAAACTTTTCCGGCTTCATCGCATCGGCCAAGTGTCCCATGTTTATCTCGGAAAATTGCCTATAATAAGGTTTTTGGATTGTTGGATAATTAGGCACAATTTCCGTGATTAATTCCAGAATATTAAACATGATAATACCAGCTACTCGCACATGTAACTCGAACATACTAGATGTACTAAACAACAAGATGAACGAAAACAGGCAGCAGCTAAACATGTACTCGCAGAACATGATTAATAACCAGACAGCAGCACGTCGCACGTACCGTTCGATTGCAGTAATCGCAGCAGTAGCCTTGGGGAAGATTGGTCGAAGCAGACGGCGGCGAAGACGACGATAGGCAACACCGCCCGACTTGGATGGAAGACGAGCCGTGATGCAGAACTTGAGCAGTCGCGCAGGGCGCTTCCCAAAAACCTTATTCGCCCTCTCCCGTACAGGATCGCAAAGGCGAGTGGCTCCGAAGACCTGCTCTCCCGTCCTCCGGTGCACGCCGACAAGCGGGATGGAGTAGACTACGGTGGCGGCGCAAGCTGAGAGGTTGGCAAACACTAGATTGGTTTTCGGTGTGTGCGTGGTGGAAGCCGCACTAGAGTTTATATAGCGAGATTCCCGCAACCCGCAACCCGCGGCGCGCGCGCGCGTTGGCTCTGGCGGGCGTGCGAGCGGCGGCGTCGTCGGAGGAGAAGCGCGCGTGTAGTTCTCCTCTTCTCACTCACTTTACTAAGTGGTGAACCACTCCACCTTATAAGGTGGTGTAACTCTCGTCCAACTTTCCATGTAGAACTAAACTTTAGCTCTCACTCTACTCATATGTGAGCTGCCACCAAATTGGGCCAAATCACACATGGACTTCCACACACATGAGCTTTGAGATTTAGGGAAAATCTGAAATTTATATGGGCTTATTTATTCAGCCCATTATTTCTAACAGTATGAACCACCTAAAATAAAGAACCAACATCTATGCATCAACATGTAAACCTGTTGTGAAGCCACCAACCACGTGGATTGTACAAATCTAGTGCACATTCCCAAACATCTACACCTACCGCTAGTACATATTGGGCCTATTAAGGTTCCCGTCAGACATAGAAGGATTTTCTGTGTGTGGTATAAAATATCGCTGACATAAGCAAAAATTAGACTGTCTACCCGCAACACAGGCATACCCCTTCAATGGGACACCACACATGGCAAGTTTTTTGGCACTATAACTATTGCGTCGCATAGTACCAATTATATGAAAATTGTCTGCTTAATGTATTCATATCCCCATGATTTTGGATTTAAGGATCGGTTTCTTTCTAATTACGACATTTTGTAAAGTTTTCACCTATTCATTTTACGTGCCCCTTCACACATAGTGTCTCATAAATCATAGTGTGTAGTGAGTTCTTGATGTCTTCACTTCATTAAAAACCCCAACTGTCCCCTATCTGGAAACTGTGTCTTCTTACCGCATCTCGTACCATAATGCCATGCGTTGCTTCCTTCTTGGCCACACCATCAGATCTGCGTTAGACACACACTTCGATATGGCTCGCACCAAGAAGACCACTCACAACTCTTGCGTCTGGTACTACTCGGCGGTGCAACATCGTCGTGTTGACCATGCATCTCCAGTGGTGGTGGAGGAGGAGCAAGCATATCCAGTTAGGGAGGAGGAGCAGCCTCTCCCGCCACCGGAGGACGACAGAGGCTCACCCCCTCGTACTATGGCTTGTCCTCCTTGGACAAGGAGTACGAGGATGCGGATGATAACCTGTACAGGATGGCAAAGCAGATCCAGGAGCATATGGTGGTGGAGCTGTACTACGAGTGTATGTGAGAACCAGCTGCCGACCAAGAAGAAGTAGGTCATATGCGTAGAGGCCTGTCCACATGTTCCTGTCTGCGCATTCTGCTGAGAGTTTCCTCTTGAAAGGTTCGGCGAGATCGCAGGGATTTGGAAAGCCGCCGCGGAAAGGTGCAAGGTATTAGAGGACGGGGCATTAGGGTCTTGGACTGGTGTGTAGTGAGTATTTATTAATTAATTAGCTAGCATGTACTGAGTAGTTATTAATAATTATGTAACGTGTCTTCCGTAAGAAGTAGCTAGAGCAACCATGTTTGATTGGATCCCTTTCTTCCTATATATGCCTAAATATCATGAACTAGTTCGTCGCTTATTTCCTAGGAAGACAGTTGTGTGGAGATGAAAAATACAATGACTATGGAAACATTAACATTAAAGGAAAGTGTGTGCGATAATTTCTGCAGATGACAATGGTGTGTGAAATCATGTTTGATAGGAATTTTTACGGACGACAATGGCAAGTAGGACCATGTCTGGAATGCACTATCGCAGACGGTTGAACATCGGAAAACCATTTGAAATATTATCCATCTTAGACGATTATAGGTTGCTAAACCGTGTGGGAGTATATATATTGCCCATTAGGGCCTAGCGAGCGTAACACTACCAACTACATAGTATATATCTGGATCAGAAGTGAGATCACTCTAGTCGACAGACGCCTCACCTTTTAGGACCAGAATACATTAGTAGAAAATGGGCCTTCCGATCTGGAGTTTGAGTCCCGTCTGTATTTGGAGCATTAGTCCCGGTTCCAACGGCTAGAACGCTGCTCGGGCACAGCCAGCTTTAGTCCAAGGTCAAACGTGACCTTTACTCCTGATTGGAGATACCAACCGGGACTAAAGGGATTGCAGCAGGCTATGGCCGGTGCGAGCCCGTTTAGTTTCGGTTGGTGTCCCCAACCGGGAGTAAAGGCATATCTTTAGTCCCTCTTGGAGATAATAACCGACACTAAAGTATTTCCTATATATCATCGTCCTCGCCCGAGCCATATTCCATTATAGCTTTCTCCTCTTTTCCTCTCGAGCTTGAGTTCATCCCTATTGTTTCCACGATTTGTCAAGATTTGGCGGCACCCCATCTTCCAAGGGTTCTAAAAGGTTAGCAACTTCATCCTTTCATCTGTTATTGCTATTTTAGCTCATTTCAAGCTCTAAAAGTAGAGGGATTTGTGGGTTTTAGTTTGGGGGTAATTATATGGGAGTTTATTTGATTTACATGCAATTTGAGCTCAAATTAATTTCATAGTTTTCATATGTGTAGATGTGGTTTACTTAGTAATTGATCAAAATGAGTGTGGAGTAGAAAGTTTTTATATCAGTGCATAGTGTTTTATTTTTGCAATAATAACATTTATAGCCATATAGTTGTTTTGTTTTTCATTCCATGTGTTGTAAGTATGAGGCTTATGCATCGTGATTGCATTTAGGGTGTTGGGGCCTGGGACTAATTTTTGCATCATGGATGAATTTCTAAAGGGATATGAGACACTGGAGGTTGACATCCCTGCAGGTGAAGGGAAGATGCCACTGGAAAAAGTTACACATGCTATAATTCTAAGAAAAAAAAGGAAAACATCATGTTTCTAGACTCGGAGCCAGGGCCACCGACTCCTCTGAGTAGCAATCCACCTCTATGTCCACCCCTCCTCGAGAGGGACGCTACCGCGACTCCATCTCGATCTCCGACACATCAACCAACCCCGCCCACTAAGTCCTAGGTGAAAACGCGGAATACCACCGCTCCGTCGACTAGTACTACTCGGAAGAAAGCAGGCACAACAAAGAAATCCAAGGAGACTCCTGCCAAGTTAGCTTACAAAATGACTGATGAGGAATGCAAAACGATCGTGGCTGCTGAAGTGAAATGCCATTTTGCACTGGTACAGCCCCAACCAAAGGAGAAAATAGCTCCAAAAACTAGATAGCACTTTCTGGACATGTTTGAGCGACCATCGTCACACGTGGCTAATATGCCATCAGACCATGACCGCTGTATTAAGAAGTCAGATAATGAAATGCAGTGGAGCATAAGTAATGCAAGCGGGAAAAAGTTCCCCAGCTCAGAGAACAGGAAATACAATTGATGCCCGCTCAACGTGTTTTTTGATAAGGACGTAGCATAAAATACAACAACATTGCTAGCTCATTTGGTATGACTGTTTTTCAATTGATTGGCGACCAAGATATCCCCAAGGCTGAGGTAGCATGGAAATTTCCTGCGGTTAGCCTCTGGTCAGACCTGAGCAGGTCCGACATCTACCAACACAAATGCAAATATTACATGTGTGGTACATGGAATTCTCAAAGGAAGGGCGAATCATGCTCATGGTGGCAGTTAAAAAATAGCATTACTTCCGTGAAAACCAACTATGTATTATGCTTGAAGAATTTTTTCAGTTATACAATCAAGACGTCCTCGACAAATGTATCGTCAATTTGCTCTTCTCTGTAAGTGTTTTATATCTGTAATTAAATCTCTAGGCCAGCTCGTTCATTGCCTGCAATTATCCTCACTATATTATTTTGTATGCTATTATGCAGAATAAAGATTTTTTAATGCAAAAGAGGGGGAATCTATGACATTTGATTTAATTGACCCATATATCGTTAATTTTGTTACTGTACGAGACCACGGCAAGGACACATAGGCTAACTTGCTAAGGTTTTTAATGAAACAAAATTCTAGAACGGAAATACTATTTCCTTACAACTTCAAGTGAGTGTTACTGTCTTGTACACATTCTATTTTGCTTACTCGATAATAAGTGTAATTGATGAATTGTGCATGCCTACATATATAAACGTGCGCAGTTTTCACTGGATTTTGCTAATCATTCAAGTTGACGTTAAAAAATTTGATATCATGAACTCATTTGATAAATCCCCTAAGGACTACAACAATCTGGTTTTAATGCTCCGGTGGTAATTTTAATCATTATCACACTATATCGACCTCTTTCGTCCATTTTCTTATATCAACTAATTAATAATTTATTTATTTATTTATTTTCTTTGCTAGGCAGGTGTTGGAATCGGTTCATCAAGGAGGTTGTCGGTGAATGGAAACAAGAGCTGCGCGGATCCCGGTAAGTAATACTAGGTTCGCGCATCTCTTTAATTCTAGGTTCAATGTCATTATCATGCTTCATTATTATTTGATTGAATTTTATTCTCGTAAAGTGCTTGCGGCAGGAATAAGAGACTAATTTATGTGCATTCTACGTTTGCGAGTTTATTCACATGATGTCCAGTGAGCAGTGTAGAGATTTAAAACAACTTCAAGTACATAAATAATATTCACAATTTTATTTTATTACCACCAATTGTGTTGAGTTTCATTCATAATTTTTTTATAATGATTTGATATATATATATACACAACTCATATATTCATATTTATATCCTTTAAAAATCAAAGAGATACGAGAGCAGCTCCTACCAAAGGCCACCTACGAGCAATTCAAGAGAAATTGACGGGATTTTTGCTTACGAAGGTCATATCTCCATCTTGTTTATCTTGGTCCGATCACTCCACTTGACAGACGCCTCACCTCTTTAGGACCACAATACATATATCTTTCCCCGGAAAACTCACCTAATCGGCTAGGTGGAATCAAGAGCTAGTTGTTGGAGGTAGTAAGCACAACAATACCGATGTACTCATCGGCGGCCTTTACGCCATGGACTCATGGTTATATGTAACATCCTGAAATTTTCAAAATTTTCGAATGTTAAATAAAATAAATTGTGAAATAAATATTATATGTTTTACTTTGACTTGGATGGATTTCTAGAGAATTTAAAACATTTTGTGGAATTTTTTAAACTTCTCTCAAACATTGGTGAAAAAAATTGAAGAGTGGATAAATATTACTATCCTAAAATTTCAGATCTTGGTTGAGGAAATTCTATACAATCCAATTTGTGTGTTGGATTCGAGTATCATTTAAAATATTTTTTCTGAACCATGTGGCATAATATAGATAGGGAATAATATGACTTTCTCGAATATAATAAACATGTTGGAAAATATTACATTTCAGATTTATTGGTTGTTGCTGCACTTTGGATTTTAAACATATTTAAATCCATTTCCAAATAAAGATTAAAATCAAAGAGAAGAGAAAAATATGAAATTCTCAAAATATAGTTGGAAATGATTTAAATATAAAATATATGCTTTTATGGTACCCTGGAATCAATATAGGGAATTTATAGTGTCTACAAAGGATTTATGAAAAATAAAATTAATTTATACATTTGGACGGGATGAATAGTTCCTAAAGTCCTAATTATCTATTTCGATTTATTGGAGTTCATCTGGAATTTAGGATATAGATATGAAAAATCTAAACCTAAAATAGAAATAGAAAAAAATGGTAAAGGAAAAAAAGAAGGAAAAAAATAGAGCCAGACCGAACCAGACCACAAGAAAGGCCTAGTTCAGCCCAACTCTCTTCCTACTCCTTTTTCCCCCCTAAACTAATTTCTTTTGTTTGTTGGGCCGCACCTGCCTGGCCCAAGTAACCATCGACCACATCCGGTGGTCTTCTTATTCCTGAACAGGTTCAGAGTTCACATATTGAAACTGAATTACATCCATGAATGTATCTTGTCCTTCTAATTCCATAAATTTTAGGCATCTAAAGCCCACACCTTAAAAACGAAATTACTCCCCAATAACCCACGAATCCATTCCGAGCATTTAGTACACGACTATGAGCCCAAGTAGGATTCATATCGTGTTAATTCAGCTAATGAATCGGTATCCACTAATCAGCTTGTGCCATGTGTTCAAGACACTTCCCATTTTCTGTTTGCTTCGGATAGAATAACTCCGAACCTTCCAAATATCATAACTCTTGATATGTTCATGCGAATTTAGCAAACTTTATATCTATATGGAATCCTTAAGAAATATAGAACACAACTCCATCATTATTTTTCAGTTTATTCAGATTTCGAATGGCATATTTGAGTAATTTTTTCTATATCTTATTTTCAACACAATTCCTTTTGCAAAGTTGAACGCTATGATCATGACCATGTGAATAATTTATTGGCATTTACACTTAAAATCATCCTAATTCTAATTGGAAATTATGCAAATAAATTTGGGGTTTACCCATAATATATTTAGTGTTGTGTTACTGAATGCTATATGAAATAATTTGATTTTATTTGGAGCCTTATGCATCTTCGACATGATTTCATTTTGTTGTATTTGTCATTTTTGGAATCTTGTGCTTGTGTGTGTATGTTATATAGTATTATTTTATTTATGATAGATTTCACGAAGAGTGGCGACGAGGATATATATTATCGAGGATACATTATCAAGGTGAAATTATTCTGGAATTAATAGTGGATTTCTTCTATACAAAAAGGAAAGTTATACCATTCATCCTTCTTCACCTATGTTTTATACTTGCATGTTTTGTTTATCAAATATTAGTATGCATGTGTAGGTTTGTAGTGGTATTTTGGTACAAATATATTTGCAACCTCGCGCTTTGCAAAATTTTAGGTATGACCCTGAGTAGTTATAAACTTAGCCCCCCTACACAAATATTCCTTGAGACCTTAGGAAAAGTTATTATTTATTTTTTGTGTGCTATGCCCATTGCTACAAAAGGGATTTTTGATTGGGGGTTTTCAAAGAAAGAAATATTCTAAGTATATGAGCTCGGGTTAAGAGCGTATATTTTTCACAAGTGTCTTTCAAAAGTAAAAATATTTTATCTGAGAGGAATGATACAACGGGAGTATCTAAAGGAAGCTGCGTCGTAGCCATGACCATGGAGAAGGACAAGTTGAGAAATTCAAGACCGGAGCCGTTGAAGGATCTCCTCTTTTCTTATTTCGAGCTATGTTGTTTTGATCTATAAACTGTCGGGTAAATCTTGTGTAGTGCCGACAGTCCGTCAGGTAAATCTTGTGTAGTATTAACGGAAGATCCATTTGTTTGACTGCTATTCATCGGGTAAATCTTGTGTAGTGCCAATGGACCGTCAGGTAAATCTTGTGTAGTACCGACGACAGGTCCAATTCTTTGACCGGTAAACCACCAGGTAAAGCGTGTGTAGTACTGGTGGTATGAACAATTCTTTTACCGCTATTCCATCAGGTAAATCTTGTGTAGTACCGATGGCCCGTCTGGTAAATCTTCTGTAGTGCTGACGGGAGATTTAAATGGAAAGTCAATATTTTTGACCGTCGGGTAAATGTTGTGTAATACCGACGGGTTGGAGTAAATCTTATGAAACATGGATAACATGTATATTGAGTTATAAGTGGAAGTCTTCCACCAACCTTATGCTATTCAATTTACCAAATGATTTTCAAAGTAGGATTAAAAAAGTTTTATAAAATTGACTTTATGCTAATAAACATATGGACTCCACATATAGCCTTTATGCATGTAGAAATAGGCTTAATACAATAGGTTGTGTAACTTGCCAATACACATTCAATGTATTAACCAATTTTGTTGGCTGCAACGTGTCAAGTTGCAGGGTGTTCCGACGACGAGTGGGGACGACTAGGATTATCGATTTTGTTTCCGCTGTAAAGTGAGCTAACCACTATATGTTGTGCAACTTGTATTATGTAAACTCTAGATCTACTGATGAGTAATAAAATGACATATGCTATATATTGGTATTCATTTGTTAAGGGATAACACTGTGAACATAGAGACTTTGAATCCTATCGGGTTCGGGTCGCTACATTATCCATACGATCGAATGCCGGAGTTGCTGCTGATGCTGCCAGTCAAACTAGTTTGTCCTCGTCCTAAACGGTGGCCAATGGCAGCCGTGGTCGCCCTCCAAAAGGTATATGTTGTTATCATGTTTGCTAAATTTTTATTTATAGTATGGAACTACGAGCACTTAACAAGGCCGAATGTGTTTGATTATGCTTAGTCCATGTGTGTTTTTATTTTTATCGCCATTATCTTGAGTGTGCTCGACGCGGTTGATGATTTTACTCCAATATTTTAATGCGTTCGATTGGATATATGGTTTTGATCCAATATGTTAATGCGTTCGATTATCTACATGTTAGGTATACTTATCTGTCTATGGAAAGATTGGATATGTATGGAGTGAATGTATATATGTTTTAGATATATGTAACTTTGTATGGACCGGATCTATGTGTTAGACAAAGTCTACTTGTGAACAGATCTGTGCAATGAATTAGAATAATTTGCATCGTTTATTTTCTTATGATATTTCTTTGTCACAACTTCAAATGCTTGTTTATGTTCTACAAGTTGATTGGTTGTCCATGGTTACATCTTGACAATACTAATTTTTGTATAATAGGGATATTATTTTGGTGACAATGCATAGGAAGGTCTCGTGAGTTCCTCTCCCATGTGTTGCATATAAGTTGTCTTACTCTTCTGCTTCCTGGTGTTGAGTATAAGAGCAATTTACCAAGAGAATTAACCATAATAAACATTAGATAAAAATGAATTAAATAATAAAAATTCAACTAATCATGTGATTTTAGTGGATAAAGATTAAAACAAACATCTAAGAGGACTTCAAGACATAGAACTTGAGATAATATATGAACAAGGTCTAGACCTATAGCAAGCCATAGGGAATGACATATTATCTGAACAAGATAAATAAGGTGGAGAAAGATGGTATACAACACAACAGAGGAACTGTCCATGTTGACGTTGGTGTTGATGTTGCTGTTGGCACTATCTTCAGCCATGCCGTTGTGGAAGACACTACTACAAATTTGCCTATCAGTGACACACCGCTTTTGCTATCCGTGGCGCATGGGACGTGTGCTACTGTCATCACGCCACTGATATTTTTTACCAGTGGCGCATGCCGACATCTGCCATGGATATTTTATTTATCCGTGGTGCAGCTTTAGCACGTGCGCCACAGGTCATTTACCTATGTCACACCACCCTATCCACGTGCCACTAGATATCAATCCATGGCTAAGCATTTTCCTACTAGTGAGAGGTTGTTGATGTCGGGGAAAAATCGTCGTTGGGGAAGACGTCGGTGCTACCGCTATCTGTGATGAAGCCAGTAGTCATCCCCAAAAACCTTATCGCCGTTCTCCTGTACAAAACTCGAAGCAGCGGGGTCTTGGGGGCCTACTGTCCTGGTTCGCGGTGCACGCCACAAGACTGGATAGGGAAGATCCCGTAGGTAGCGCAATGCTCTGGAACTAGAGGCGCAGTGGTGTGTGTTCAGTGCGCAATGCTCTGAAACTGGAGGCGCAAAGGTGCATGTTCAGCAGAGAGGAGTGACCTCTCTTATATAGGCACTAGTAGAGGAGGTGAACAGGCTGCGCGAGGAGATGAATCGAACATGCATCGACTGCAGCCGAACTACCACTCAGTTTATAATCATTTCCCACTAACTTCATATTTAAACTCCACTAGTGCAGACTGTATGTATTCCGTTCATGCGTGACAAACATAAAGTCGTCTTGGTGAAATTCCTGCACCCCCCACACACGCACACGTCGTGGCGATGCATGTTGTGGTGAGGCTAGGCGGGCGGCGGAGGAGGAGGAGCGCGCGTGTATGTCTCTGTCCTTCTCATCCTTTTATCAAGTGGTGGAAGATCCCCCTTATAAGGTGGTGAAACTTTACATCAACTAGCAATGTAGGACTAAACATTTGTCCCACCTCTTGCCATGCATGAATGGGTCACATGGGTTTCTAGGATTGTCAGGAATTATTGAAGTGGAAATATGGGCTGGACCAATTAGGCAAAGATTCCAGCAATCCCCCACCATATCCTAGAGTCACATGAAGGTTTCCTTTGGTTCCAAAACATTGTGTATATACCGGTACTATAGCGGAGACAGTTAAGTTGAACTTCCACCTAGAACTTTATGATACAGTAGGCTACAACTTGTATAGTGGACTATGCCTTGAACTGCAAGTTTGATGCGAACCTAGCTTCACACAAAGTCTTGACCGATACTAAGCTACCGTGGGACTTCCATGCGGGTGTAGCTCATGCGTCATACTCCATGGCCTTTCATGAGTTCATTAAAGAGCACCCTACTCTCATAGACTGTGACATTTAACAGTCAGAATCATATATGTGTGTTCTTCAAACGATGTTCTGCTAGAGAACATCACAGCTTAAGGTAAGCCAGTTAGAACATATTATTATAATAAATCAACATGTCGTGTAGAATAGAAAAGTATTGCATCTTCATAGAATGGTGTTTATTAAAGTAGGTATACTTTCCTCTTAGTTAACCAACAACTTGTCTTCCAATTCTAATTCATGGGATCTCCGATCACATAGAGTGGTTTACCATTGTGGAAAACTCATATTGTGGGTTTCATACCCATCTCCTTCGATGCATTTTCTATCACGTTGCGTGATAGACCCTTTGTGAAGGGATCTGCCAGGTTCTTAGATGTTTGGATATAATTCAATGCAATAACTCTAGAGTTTCTAATTTTTCTGATAGATTTCAATCTCCTCTTCACATATCTTGAGGACTTTATGTTATCCTTAGAACTGCCCACATTAATAATCATAGTTTGATTATCATAGTTCATTGGGATTGCGGGTATAGTTTCTTCAACCAAAGGTTCCATCAAGAGTTCATGAAGCCAGGCTGCTTCAACAGTTCCAGTGTCTAATGTTGTGAGTTATGCTTACATAGTTGATCTCATTAAGATGGTTTGCTTGCAAGACTTTCAAGAAACAACGCCACCACCAAGTGAAAATACATATCCACTTGTGGCCTTTATCTCATCAACATCAGATATCTAGTTTGAATCACTATAACCCTCCAATACCCTCGGGTACCCATTACAGTGAATATCATAGTTCGTAGTGCCTTTTTGATAGCGCATAACTGCCTCAAGGGATTGCCAATGATCATTTATAGGATTTGAAACAAATCGACTGAGTTTGCTCACAACAAAAGCGATGTCATGCCTCGTAGCGGTAGCTAAATACATAAGCGACCCTATAATTTGAGACTATGTCAGTTGATCTTGAATGGTTCCGTAGTAGAAAACAAAAAAATTCCTACGTTGGAACCTCCTAAACTGCCCAAGATCTATCTATGTAGTAATGCGGTAACGGCCGAGTGATGACCCACAAGTATAGGGGTGTATCTTAGTATTTTCGATAAGTAAGAGTGTCGAACCCAACGAGGAGCAGAAGGTGCTGGCTAGTGGTATGGATCAAGAATTCTCTGCAATTACTTAGCAAACGGATTTTTAGGGGTTTTTGATAATGCAAGTAAATAAAGTACGAGTAAATAAAAGACAGTAAGAATAAATGCAGAAAGTAGCCCAATCCTTTATTCAGCAAAGGATAAGCCGGTTGTATTACTTAAGATGACCAAACATTCTCGAGGACACACGGGAATTCTGTCAAGTGCTTTCGCTTCATATAGTTGATCAATCTTCTTTAGTTTGCTAAGTGTTGTATGGGTGAACCTGTGCTAATGTACCGACCTTCCTAGGACTAATACATACTTGTGATTATACCCCTTGCAAACATCCGTAAGTACAAGAAAGTAATTAAGTTAGAAACCTAACCACAACTTTAAACTCTAAGACCGTGACGTCCCTTGTGTAATGGTTTTCTAACGGGGGTTCATGTTTTTGTCACTCCGGCAACCCCTACGATTAGTAGCCAAATACACAATACATTCCCCTAGGCCCATATAGGTGAAGTGTCATGTAGTCGACGTTCACATGACACCACTAGAAGAAGTACACCACAACTTAAATATCAAACTATTAAATCTTTCTCAACACAATTCCACTACTAACAACATGACTTCTCCCATGTCCTCAAGAACAAAACAAAATACTCACAAGACATCATATGGATCATGATCAGAGATGGAATAATGATGTGTAACAATCTGAACATAAACTATAATTCAATGGTTCAATCAATAGCATCAACTACAAAGAGTAATCAACACCGGGAAAGTTTCCCCTAAGAACTATGCAAGATTCAACTCAACTGTTACAGCAATATGGAGATGGTGATGATGGTGCTGATGATACTGATGGTGATGATGGTGGCGGTGATGCTGATCCCGATGAAGTCCAGCTTGATGGTGGTGTTGATGGCGACGATCTCCCCTCTCCGGGAAGGAATTCCCCCGGTAGAAATCTGTCTACCGGAGAGATCTTTCTCTCTTGGTGTTTTCCACCCTGTAGAGGCGGCGGAATCTTTCTTTGGTTGCTCCCCCAGGTATTAGGGTTCCGTGGAGATAATATACACCAGAGGGGAGAGCTGGAGGTGGGCCAGGGCGGCCACACCACCTGGTGGCGCGGCCTAGGGTGGCCCGCGCCAGGGGTGGTGTGGGCCTCTTGTGGCCCATCTCCACTCCTCCTTATGGCAGTCTTCGTCTTCTGGAAAAATAGGATTTTCCATATATTTTCCCAGATTTTCTGATCTTCGCGAATTTTGCCTCCAAACAGCACCTTTTCCATCAGAATCTGATCAGCGGTCCATGCTCCAAAAGTCATCAACCATGCAAAAACAGATGAAATAACATAAGTATCATCTCTTAATATGAAATATATCAATGAATAACAGTAAATTATGATATAGAATAGTGATGCAAAATGGACGTATCAACTCCCCCCAAGCTTAGACTTCGCTTGTCCCTGAGCGAAACTGAGCTCAATAGACATGGCCTCAGGTTTATGGAGTGAAGAGTCGATAAAAAGAATACGGACAAGAAGCATCACATTCATCAATACATAAGTCATAATAGAAGACAACTCGCTATTATATAACTTAACTTGCAATAAGTAAAGGAAACACAATAAAGATACATAAAGTAAATCATAATTGGTAATGGCAAACTTATCTCTTGGTCAAAGAATAGTTGACAATTTGCTGGAGTTCACAAATAACTGATTTTCAATGATAGCTTTCAAAGTAGTAATCACCAAGATAAGAGTAATATGCAAAACAAGGAACATAAAAAACATGATTGAATAAATCATCATATGAATGAATGAAACACAACAACTCAAACTACTTGTTGAGGTAGAGGGGAATAGGTTTACTGACTCAACTAAAAGGTAAAATAAAGGTCCTTTGCAGAGGAAGCAGGGATTTCAAGTTTCATAAAGAGATCCCAAAAATTATGGTACTTATTAGCTTTCAGCTCTCATTGCCCCTATCATAGGCATCTTTAGGTGATTAAGGTTAAAGTGATCAAATACGAGGATATGCTTGACAAGTTGTAAATTGAGAATCTCATGTCCCTTGAATACGAGGGCCGCTCCTCATGCTACTCAAGTTTAGTCACCGGTAAGTTCTTGTCATAGTAAGCACATGTGTATCATGGAGAACCGCCAACGGGGTACCCCTTGCCCGATGATACAGAAGAATCCCCATATCAAAATGACAAGGCAAGCAGACAACGAGCATCTCAGCAATCTTCTTATTTACCATGGGAATATGGTGCTTTTTTGCTCTTTCCTCTTTTCTCATCTCTTTTTTTCCTCTTTTTCTCAATCTCTATCTATTTTTTTATAAGAAGAATGCTTCATAAATGCTCATTATGGTTACGCTGCAGGTTTCCACCATGATAACATGGATTAGACCGGCGGCCCAAGCGTTTCTCTAACACACATGCATAACTCCATGGACTTACAAGCTCCCCTTTCATTTCACACCGACGACATCCATAGACAAAAGAGCATGATATCAACTAGGTACAAAGTACCAGTGCAATGTTGAAAGCGTTCCCCATGACAACATGGTTCTGCTAATTCACAACTTACAAAGCGCAAGCATATACGCAACATAGATGGGCACAATGGTTCAAGTTTATTAAATACAAGAAAGTAAAGTGTGCCATCAAGTTCGTGAGAGCTTTAATCACTAATTTTCACATAACAAGTTTAATTTGGAAGGTAGATAAAAACAAGAATTTACTTGGAATAGCAATAGTGCTAATATGTAGGTATGGTGGACACAAATCGCATAGGTTTTGGTTTAAGGAATGGGTGCACGAGAAGAATTGCCTCTCAGTACAGGTTTTTGGCTAGTGATACATTGCAAATGTATCTATAATTTTTGATGTTCCATGCTTGGTTTTATCTACTTTCTTATGTTTTGTCCACACTTTGGAGTACTTTTCATATGATTTCTTGGACTAACCTATTAACAAGAGCCATAGTGCCAGCTGCCTGTTTTCTGCTGTTTTTGGTTCTAGGAAAGTCAGAAAATGAATATTCTCGGAATTGGACGGGACAAAAGACAAAGTTATTATTTTACTGGGGGACACCTGGAGCCAGAATACGAGACAGAGAAGGGCCAGAGGGTGGCCACACCACCTGGCCGCACGGCCAGGCCCGGCCCGCGCCAAGGGGTGGTGTGGCCAGCCCAGGCACCCCCTCGGCCTCTCCTTCCGGCTATATATTGCCTCTGATAGGGAAACCCTAAGTACCCCAATCAAAAATCCACGAAAGAGTTTGTAGCCGCCGTCATCTCCATCCCTAGATCGGGAGGGATCTGAAGCTCTTCCCGACACCCTGCCGGAGAGGGGAATTCACCCTGGAGGCCTTCTTCATCATCATGCAAGCCTCCGATGTGATGCGTGAGTAGTTCATCTCTGGACTACGGGTCCATGTAGTAGCTAGATGGCTGGTTCTCCTCCTTTGTGATTTCATGTTTAGATCTTGTGAGTTCCGTTTATGATCAACATCATCTATTTGTAATTCTGCATGTTGTGTTTTTAAGGATCAGATGGATATTGAGATGCTATTTCAGATTGATTATTGATTCTATCATGTCTTTGTTATTTGTTATCTTGCATGCTTTCTGTTGTTAGTAGCTATCTTGGCCAAGTAGATGCTAGCAACTCTAAGAGTTAGTATTTATGCTTGATACATTGCAAATGTATCTATAATTTTTGATGTTCCATGCTTGGTTTTATCTACTTTCTTGTGTTTTGTTCCAACTTGGGAGTACTTTTCATATTATTTCTTGGACTAACCTATTAACAAGATGCCACAGTGCTAGTTGCCTGTTTTCTGCTGTTTTTGCTTCCAGAAAATTCAGAATATGAATATTCTGGGAATTGGACGGGACAAAAGCCAAAGTCGATATTTTACCGCAAGACTCACAGAGCCAGAAGGAGAGTCGGAGAGGGGCCACAGGGTGGCCACACCCCCTTGGCGCGGGCAACCCTAGTCTGTGCCAGGGCATGGTGTGGTCCCCCTGGCCGGCCACCGACCTTGCCTCCTTCGCCTATATATTCCTCCTGAGGCAAAAACCCTAAATCGTCAATCAGAAATCCACGAAAAGTTCCGCAGTGCCGCCGCCACCGAAGGGGAGATTTGGGGGACAGAAAGTCTCTGTTCCGGCACCCTGCTAGGACGGGGAAGTGCCCCCGGAGCCATCTCCATCGATCTCCACCACCATCTCCATCACCATTGCTGATTCTCATGATGAGGAGGGAGTAGTTCTCTCTCGAGGCTAAGGGTTCTACCGGTAGCTATGTGTTCATCTCTCTCTCTATGCATGATCTTATTGAGAGCATGAGCTTGTAATCTATAGATCTACCTTGCTACTCAAGTGCTTTAATAGATCTCTGCTCTCCCCATTAGAGAGCTTTATAGTATTTATATTGAGTTAGGACATGAATTGTTTGAAGAGAAAATTGAAAAACCTATGGAACTTTATTTGCATGCTAATAGCAATGTTGTTAGTATGAATTCTTTGGACACCATTATTTCTAATGCTATGGAAAAGTCTAAGCTTGGGGAAGCTAGTTTTTATGAAAATGATCTTTTTAGTTCCCCAGCTTTCGAAGATAGCTATTCTATTGCTTATGATGATACCAAACCTCCAATATATGACGATTACAATGAGAAATATGATATTTTCAGTCCACCAACTATTGAGGAGAAAATTAATGATTAGAATATGCCTCCAATCATTGATGATTATGGTGATGAGAATAATAATGATAGCTATTTTGTTGAATTTGCTCCCACCACAATTAATAAGAATGACTTTGTTTATGTGGAGAGTATTAATTATGTTATGCATGTGGCTCATGATAAGAATGTTTTATGTGATAGTTATATTGTTAATTCTATTCATGATGCTACTGAAAGTTATTATGAGAGAGGGAAACATGGTTTTATGTGTCTCAACAATATTAAGTTTCCCCTCTTTATGTTGAAAATTTTGAAGTTGCACTTGTTTTTCTTTCCTATGCTTGTTGCTTTGTGCTTTCATAACTTGTTTCTTTACAAGATTCTTTTTCATAGGAAGTGGGTTAGACTTAAATGTGCTTTGAATTTGCTTTTTGATGCTCTCTTTTACTTCAACTCATATTTCTTATGTGAGCATCTTCTCAAACTATCATGCCTAACTTAAAAGTGTTAAAGAAATGTACTTATTGGGAGATAACCCAAAAGTTTTAGATGAGTCTTGGAAGTTATTACTTCAGTAATAATCGCTCCTTATCCTTTTTATTTGCTTTTTGTGCCAAGAGTAACCTCTAATGAGAGAGAAGTAATGACTAGGAAAGTTGCTGTTCCGAAACAGATTTCTGTGCTTCACCGTAAAAATTCGTGTAAAATATATGTACGTCCGTTTGAGGCGTGATTTTTTGTGCTTCTGACCCAGGTTGTTACCTAACTTTCGTTAGTTCAAAACTTTTTTATTTGAGCAACACAAGGTCTTCCAAAAAATTCGTCTTTACCTGCTGGTCTGTTTTGACAGATTTTTGCCATTTTCTGCATTTGCTTCTTGTTGGTTCCTTTTTGAGTTCTTTTGGGGAATTGAGCTTTTTGAGGGAAGTGCTTCAGTATCTAGTGTTCTAATGGAAGTTTATTTGGTGTTATAACTGAACCTTAAGACTTATTTATCTTGAGTGCACTAATGTTGCTAATAAAGATTGTGTGAAGTTTTGTATGAAGGAAAAAATTACAGGTGTATGGAAGGAATGAGTAATGAGATGAAGAGTGGACTAAAGCTCAAGGTTGGGGATGCCACTCGTGTCACCCCAAGAAATATCCAATAAGTACAAGCGTCAAAGCTTGGGGATGCCCAAGGCATCCCCTTCTTCATCAATAAAATTTCCAGGTTTCTTCCAAACACTTCATTTTTATTGTTTCATGCACAGTTGTGTTGTTCTTGGAGCGTCTTCGTTTTTGTTTTGGTTTTTAATTTGCTTTGTTTGCTTAGTTTGCTGAATAAATTGGTTGGACCCCCTCTTTCATACATTGGTTTTCAAATAGTTTGGTTTGGTTTGGAAAAGAGTAGGAAAAGTTCATGCTTAAGTGGTAAAAGAGAGCTTGTTTTTGACTGTGGCCTATGCTTTGTCATGTCATGCTTGATATTGTTTTGGCTTTAGGCTTAGTATTCTTTGCTGTAGGATGACATGTTATAAACAATTGAGATTGCTTAATGTGCCTTGGAAGAATCATGTGTTGTTTTAGCATATTAAAGCATAGTATAGTGGTATTCTCCTTTGATGCTTTATTTGGGTTGACTTGGCACATGCTCACACCATGTTATGACTATCCCAAGTCACCATAGCCTTTATGATCCTTTAGTTTTCAACTTGTAGTATCACTCTATGCTTTGATCAATGATGTTTTGTCGCTCTGCATGATTATGGCCATTATTGCTCTCTTAGTTGGTCGCTTCCAGTATTTTGCTAGCCTCCATAACCAAGTATGAGTTCCACTCATGCATCCAACTCCTAAAACCAAGTTATTCCAAAGAGTCCACCATACCTACCTACTAGCTTATGCTATTCCAAGTATATTCATGTTTTTATCTACCTTCCGAATTAAACTTGTTATGAGAAAACTAGTGATTAAAGCTCTCACGAACTTGATGGCACACTTTACTTTTCTTGCCCTTAATAAACTTGAACCATTATGTCGTCTATGTTGTATGTGCTTGCGCTTATTTGTTGGGGATTAGCAGAACCATGCTGTCATGGGGAACGCTTTCAACATTGCACTTGTACTTTGTACCTAGTTGATATCATGCTATTTTGTCTATGGATGTCGTCGGTGTGAAATGAAAGGGGAGCTTGTAAGTCCATGGAGTTATGTATACGTGTTAGAGAAACGCCTGGGCCACTGGTCTAATCCATGCTGTCATGGTGGAAACCTGTAGCGTAACCATAATGAGCTGTCTATGAAGCATTCTTCTTATAAAAAAAGAGTCAGATATTGAGAAAAAAAAGAGAAAAAGAAAAGAGAAAAAAGGAGATATATGAAAAGAGGAAAGAGAGAAAAAGCACCATATTCGCATGGTAAATAAGAAGATTGCTGAGATGCTCGTTGTCTGCTTGCCTTGTCATTTTGATATGGGGATTCTTCCGTATCATTGGGCAAGGGGTACCCCGTTGGCGGTTCTCTATGATACACATGTACTTACGATGGCAAGAACTTACCGGTGACTAAACTTGAGTAGCATGAGGAGTGGCCCTCGTATCCAAGGGACATGAGATTTCTAACTTATACTTCGTCAAGCATGTACACCATAGTTTGTTCACTTTAACCTTATTCACTTCAAGATGCTTATGATAGGGGCAATGAGAGCTGAAAGCTATAAGTACCATAATTTTTGGAATCTCTTTATGAAACTTGAATCTCTGCTTCCTTTTATGAAGGCCTTTCTTCCACCATTATATTGAGTCTCCACCTTCTACCTTTATGCACCTACTTTGAGAGCATAGTGGCCATTCTTAGTTCTATGTGCATTGTCCCAAGACTAGTTGATTGATGCATATCTTGATATTGCTTGTTTTAAACTATTTGTATCTAGTCACTCTTATGAACTTTGAAGGTGTCCTATGCATTTATATTTGCTACTCTATGAGGGACAAGCTGAATGCTATTATGCTAGGTTTTCTTTATGTGAAACAAACAAACGTCTTGCAAAGCATTGTTATTCATGAATCTTTTGTTTGTGCCTTTTCATGTTGCAACATAGTTTCTTTGTCTTATTGCTAGAACTTTGTCTTTCATGTTATGATTGAAGTACTATGATCCCAGCTTTGAATGTTTTACAAGTACTCTGATCAAGTTTATGATGGTGCATGTCACCTCAAAAATTATTCTTTCTTTTTATCACTTACCTACTCGAGGACGAGCAGGAGTTAAGCTTGGGGATGTTGATACATTGCAAATGTATCTATAATTTTTGATGTTCCATGCTTGGTTTTATCTACTTTATTGTGTTTTGTTCCAACTTTGGAGTACTTTTCATATGATTTCTTGGACTAACCTATTAACAAGATGCCAAAGTTCCAGTTGCTTGTTTTCTGCTGTTTTTGGTTCCAGGAAAGTCAGAAAATGAATATTCTCGGAATTGGACGGGACAAAAGCCAAAGTCAATATTTTATCGGAAGACTCACGGAGCCAGAAGGAGAGTCGGAGAGGGGCCACAGGGTGGCCACACCCCCTTTGGGCCGGGCAACCGTAGGCCACGCCAGGGCATGGTGTGGCCCCCCTGGCCGGCCACCGACCTTGCCTCATTCGCCTATATATTCCTCCTGAGGCAAAAACCCTAAATCATCAATCAGAAATCCACGAAAAGTTCCGCAGCACCGCCGCCACCGAAGGGGAGATTCGAGGGACGGAAAGTCTTTGTTCCGACACCCTGCCGGGAGGGGGAAGTGCCCCCGGATCCATCTCCATCGATCTCCACCACCATCTCCATCACCATTGCTGATTCCCATGATAAGGAGGGAGTAGTTCTCTCTTGAGGCTAAGGGTTCTACCGGTAGCTATGTGTTCATCTCTCTCTCCATGCATGATATTATTGAGATCATGAGCTTGTAATCTATAGATCTACCTTGCTACTCAAGTGCTTTAATAGATCTCTGCTCTCCCCATGTGTGTGAAGTTGACAGTGTGCACACCATGGTGGCACTTAGGCTAGAGATTTCAAATACTTGTTATGAGTTATATTTGGAGTTGGATGTCTTTATGAAATTGTGGTGTTTGTTGGATCCATCTAGCGCTCAAGGTGACAGTGTGGGGTTATCTAGATGGGTAAAGCGAACTTTGAGGAGTGTTGGTATATCCCTACCATGGATTAGAGTGTCCAACCGGAGAGTAGTTCGGCGTAGTATCATAAAGAAGAATATGTTTATATGAGAGTGTTCACTAGTGAAATTATGATCCCTGGGCCTTGTTTCTAAGCACTGAAACACCGTTTGCTATTAGATCTATGACATGTTTGCTTGCTTCTATCTTTATTTCAGTTTGCCTTTAGTCTTTTCCCACGTCAACCACACGCCAGCAAGCTAGTTTCTAGCACCGTTACCACTTATAATTATCTATACCACTTGTATTTCACTATCTCTTCGCCAAACTAGTGCACCTATACACCTGACAAGTGTATTGGGTGTGTTGGGGACACAAGAGACTTCTTATATCTTGATTGCAGGGTTGCTTGAGAGGGGATACCTTTGACCACTTCCTCCCTGAGTTCGATAAACTTTGGGTGATCCACTTAAGGGAAAACTTGCTGCTTTCTACAAACCTCTGCACTTGGAGGCCCAACAACTGTCTACAAGAATAGAAGTGTGTAGACATCAATGCTCGATAGTGGGTTCATGCCTCTGGTAATCTAGGGAAGTGACAGAAATCTCTAAGGTACTAGATGTGCTGTTGCTACTAGGGATAAAACAACAATCCTTTGTTCATAGAACAATTGTATTGTTTACATTACACGCAATTCGTAATGCAATTATCTGTTGCTTGCAACTTAATACTGGAGGGGGTTCGGATGATAACCTGAAGGTGGATTATTAGTCATAGATGCAGTTGGATGGCGGTCTATGTATAATGTTGTAATGCCCAATCAAGTCTCAAAGGAGTCAAGGTGATTAGTATATGCTTGTATGCTTTCTCGATGTTTGTCAATTGCCCCGTGATACGTCCATTTTGCATCACTATTCTATGTCTTAATTCACTATTATTCATTGATATATTTCGTATTGAGAGGTGATACTTATGTTATTTCATCTATTTTTGCATGGTTGATGACTTTTGGAGCATGGACCACTGCAGTCAGGATTCTGATGGAAAAGGTGTTGTTTGGGGGCAAAATTCGCGAAGATCAAAAAATCTAGGAAAATATACAGAAAATCCTATTTTTCCAGAAGGCTAAGGATGCCAGAAGACGGAGTGGAGATGGGTCACAGGGGGCCCACACCACCCCCTGGCGCGGGCAGCCCTAGGCCACGCCAGCAGGTGGTGTGGCTGCCCTGGCCCACCTCGGGCTCTCTCCTCTGGCGTATATCATCCTCCCGAAACCCTAAGACTCGGGGAGCGACCATAGAAAGATACCGCCGCCTCTGCGGGGCAGAAAACACCGAGAGAGAAAAATCTCTCCGGCAGACAGATTTCTGCCAAGGGAATTCCTTCCTGGAGAGGGGAGATCGTTGCCATCAACACCACCATCAAGATGGACTTCATCGGGATCATCATCATCACCACCATCATCATCACCACCATCATCATCACCATCAGCACCCTCATCACCATCTCCATATTGCTGTAACAATTGTGTTGAATCTTGCAATAGTTCATAGGGGAAACTTTCCTGGTGTTGATTACTCTTTGTAGTTGATGCTATTGAGTGAACCATTGAATTATTTTTTATGTTCAGATTGTTATACATCATTATTCCATCTCAGATCATGATCCATATGATGTCTTGTGAGTAGTTCGTTTTGTTCTTGAGGACATGGGAGAAGTCATGTTGTTAGTAGTGGAGTTGTGTTGAGAAAGATTCAATAGTTTGATATTTAAGTTGTGGTGTACTTCTTCTAGTGGTGTCATGTGAACGTCGAGTACATGACACTTCACCTATATGGGCCTAGGGGAGTGCATTGTGTATTTGGCTACTAATCGTAGGGGTTGCTGGAGTGACAGAAACCTGAACCCCCGTTACGAAACCATTGCATAAGGGACGTAAGGGTCTTAGAGTTTAAAGCTGTGGTTAGGTCTCTACCTTAATTACTTTCTTGTACTTATGGATGTTTGCAAGGGGTATAATCACAAGTATGTATTAATCTTGTATGGGGTGGTACATTAGCACAGGTTCACCCACACAACACTTAGCAAGCTAGAGAAGATTAATCAATTATATGAAGCGAAAGCACTTGACAGTCTTCCCATGTGTCCTCGAGAACGTTTGGTCATCTTAAGTAATACAATCGTCTTGTCCTTTGCTGCATAAAGGATTGGGCCACTTGCTGCATTTATTCCTATTGTCTTTTATTTGCTCGTACTTTGTTTACTTGCTTTATCAAAAACCCCTAAAAATCCGTTTGCTAAGTATTTGCAGAGAATTCCTGATCCATACCACTAGCCAGCACCTTCTGCTCCTCGTTGGGTTCGACACTCTTACTTATCGAAAATACTGCGATACACCCCCTATACTTGTGGGTCATCAAGACTATTTTCTGGCGCCATTGCCGAGGAGTGAAGCGCTATTGGAGAGTGGAATTGGTAAAGGAAACTTCTACTGTGAGTATTGTTTACTTCTGTTAGTTGCTTTATTTTCGTTATGGATAATTAGCTGAGTTTCTTATTTGGTAATGCTACTACCACTGCTAAGGTAGTAGATAAGCCACCACCTGCTGAGAATGATGTTTTTAAAATACCTACAAGAATTATTGGTCGTGTTATGGATAACTACTATGTTGGGGATGGAACTGTCCATCCCGGTGATCATTTACTCTTTATACACGAATTATGCGGGTTGTTCAAGTGTGCAGGTATCACTACAGATCAAGTTAAGAAGAAGTTATTCTCATTATCACTAAAAGGAAGAGCTAAGGACTGGTATAAGCTGCTGAAGAATGGTCAAGCTTTGGAATGGGAGGAAATAGTGCCTCTCTTTTATTCAAAGTTTTATCCTCCTAGTGAGATTCATAAAGATCGGAATCAAATATACAACTTTTGGCCTCTTGATGGAGAGAGTATAGTTCAAGCTTGGGGTAGATTGAAGTTACTAATGCTCAAATGTCCCATTCATGAGCTCCCCAACAATATTATTATCAATAACTTTTATGCAAGACTCCCTCTACATGATAAAGATTTATTGGATGCTTCTTGTGCTGGATCATTCACTCGCATGGAAGAAGAAGCTAAATGGGATCTTCTGGACCGTATTCAAGATAATGCTGAAGCTTGGGAGAATGACAAAGGTAGAAAGTCAGGTATAAATTATGATTATGAATGCATTGAATCTTTTATGGGAACTGATGACTTTCAAAATATTAGTAATGTTTATGGTCTTGATTTGCAAGTTATTACGAATTGCTTTAGAGCTTTTACTTCCTATATCAAAATTCCCAAAAGGGGATGGAATAAATACCATGCACCTTACAAAGATATTGTTGACTATGTTCCTATTGGGAGTGCTGAGTATCGCATTATTGATCCCATCTTACCCGAACCTTATATCGAGAAGATTTGCTTCCTAGAAAAGGTAAAGGACCATCCTATGATAACTAATGTAATCACCAAAAGTGAAAAGAGAACTGTAAAACCTGATGACCAAATAAACATTCAACCTGTGGTAGCAATTGTGAAAGACCTTGTCACTAAAAGCATAGAAGATGGGCACATAGTCTTTTGTGAGGAACTTCTAATATTGTTTCACATCCTAATAGAACTAAAAAGGCTAGTGTTCCTATGCTTTCTGTTAGAATTGGTGATCATTGCTATTATGGTTTATGTGATATTGGTGCAAGTTCCAGTGCTATTCCTTATGAGATTTACAGAGAAATTATGCATGAAATCATTCCTTGATGTGGTTATTCACCTTGCTAATAGAGAGACCATCTCTCCAATTGGTATTGTACGAGACGTGGAAGTTCTTTGTGGTAAGATTAAATACCCTGCTGATTTTCTAGTACTTGGTTCAGCTGCTAGTAAAACTTATCCTATCATTTTTGGTAGACCTTTATTGAGTACTTGTGGAGCTATTATTGATTGCAAGAGGGAGAAAATCTTGACTAAGTTTGATGGGGAATCTTATGAGTTTAATTTTTCGAAATTTGCTAAAGAACCTTGTGAAGAGGAAACCCATAATGAGGATTTTAGAGTTGAACAACTCGTTTCTATTTCTCTTGCTCCTAACAATGCTTTGCAGCAATTTATGGAAGATCATGAAAGTGAAATCTTCATGGAAGAAAGGAATGAGATTGACAGGATTCTCCGTGATCAACCTAAGATGCTTAAGCATAACTTGCATGTAGAAGACTTGGGTACCACGATGCCACCTAAAAAGGATCCGGTTTTCGATCTAAAACCTCTCCCTGATGATCTTAAATATGCTTATATTGATGATAAAAAGATATATCATGTTATTATTAGCGCTAAACTTTCAAGGAAGGAAGAAGAAAGGTTATTGGAGGTTTTGAGGAAACACCGAGGAGCTATGGGCTATACTCTGGATGATTTAAAAGGGATTTCACCTACTATATGTCATCATTCTATCAACATAGAACCAGATGCAAAGCCAGTAGTAGAGCACCAATGGCGTTTAAATTCTAGGATGAAGGAAGTGGTAAGGAATGAGGTATTGAAACTCCTTGATGCTGGTATTATTTACCCTATTGCTGACAGTGAATGGGTTAGTCCAGTTCATTGTGTTCCTAAAAAAGGAGGTATTACCGTAGTTCCTAATGATAATGATGAGCTTATTCCTCAAAGAATAGTAGTAGGCTATAGGATGTGCATTGATTTTAGAAAAGTCAATAAAGTTACTAAGAAAGATCATTACCCGCTTCCTTTTATTGATCAAATGTTGGAAAGGTTGTCTCAAAAGACCCATTTTTGTTTACTTGATGGTTATTCTGGTTTCTCTCAAATTGCTGTTAAACAACAAGATCAAGAAAAAACTACTTTTACTTGCCCTTATGGAACTTATGCTTATAGACGTATGCCTTTTGGTTGATGTAATGCTCCTGCTACTTTTTAAAGGTGCATGTCTGCTATCTTTCATGGTTTTTGTGAGGAAATTGTAGAAGTGTTCATGGATGACTTTTCTGTCTATGGAACTTCTTTTGATAATTGTCTGCACAACCTTGATAAAGTTTTATAGAGATGTGAAGAAACTAATCTTATTCTTAATTGGGAAAAATGCCACTTCATGGTTAATGAAGGGATTGTTCTTGGGCATAAAGTTTCTGAAAGAGGCGTAGAAGTTGATAGAGCTAAGGTTGAGGCAATTGAGAAGATGCCATGCCCAAGAGACATCAAAGGTATTCGTAGTATCCTTGGTCAAGCTGGTTTCTATAGAAGGTTTATTAAAGACTTTTCTAGGATATCAAAACCCCTTACTAATCTTCTTCAAAAAGATGTACCCTTCGTTTTTGATGATGACTGTAAGGAAGCTTTTGAAACTCTTAAGAAGGCTTTATCTATAGCCCCTATTGTTCAACCACCTGATTGGAGTTTACCCTTTGAAATAATGTGTGATGCTAGTGATTTTGCTGTAGGTGTTGTCCTTGGGCAACGTATCGATAAAAAGTTAAACGTTATCCATTATGCTAGTAAGACTCTAGACGCTGCTCAAAGGAATTATGCCACTACTGAAAAGGAATTTCTAGCTAGTGTTTTTGCTTGTGATAAGTTTAGGCCCTACATTGTAGACTCAAAAGTCACCATTCATACTGATCATGCTGCTATTAAATATGTTATGACGAAGAAGGATGCTAAGCCTAGGCTTATTAGATGGGTGCTGCTTTTACAAGAGTTTGATCTACATATAGTAGATAGGAAGGGTGCTGAAAACCCTGTAGCTGATAATTTATCTTGATTGGAAAACATCTCTTTTGACCCTATGCCCGTTAATGATAGTTTCCCAAATGAACAGTTAGCTGCAGTAGGGGTAAGCTCGGGAGGGAGCTCTTGGTACGCTGATTATGCTAACTTTATTATCTCCAAGTATTTGCCTCCAACTTTTACAGCTCAGCAAAGGAAGTTCTTCTATGATTTGAGGCATTATTTTTGGGATGACCCACACTTATACAAAGAAGGAGTGGATGGTATTATGCGAAGATGTGTTCTAGAATATGAACAAAAGGAGATATTGCGTAAATGTCATGGTAGTGCTTATGGAGGACATCATGCAGGAGATAGAACTGCACAAAAGGTGCTACAATCAGGTTTCTACTGGCCTACCCTTTTTAAAGATGCAAGAAAATTTGTTTTATCTTGTGTTGAATGTCAGCGTGTTGGTAATATTTCTAGACGCAATGAAATGCCTATGAACTAATCTCTAGTTATTGAACCTTCTGATTGCTGGGGATTCGACTTTATGGGTCCTTTCCCTCCTTCGAAAGGTTACACTCATATTCTTGTTGTTGTTGATTATGTTACTAAGTGAGTAGAAGCCATTCCTACAAAGAGTGCAAACAGGGAGACCTCTCTAAAAATGCTTAAGGATGTTAACTTTCCTAGGTTTGGAGTGCCTAGGTATCTCATGACTGATGGGGGTTCTCATTTCATTCATGGTGGTTTTACTAAGACCCTTGCTAAATATGATGTTAATCATAGAATTACTTCATCTTATCACCCTGATACATCCATTTTGCATCACTATTCTATGTCTTAATTCACTATTATTCATTGATATATTTCGTATTGAGAGGTGATACTTATGTTATTTCATCTGTTTTTGCATGGTTGATGACTTTTGGAGCATGGACCGCTGCAGTCAGGGTCCTGATGGAACATGTGCTGTTTGGAGGCAAAATTCACAAAGATCAGAAAATCCGGGAAAATATACGGAAAATTCTATTTTTCCAGAAGACTCAAGATGCCAGAAGATGGAGTGGAGGTGGGCCACAGGGGGCCCACACCACCCCATGGCGTGGGCAGGCCTAGGCCACACTAGGGAGTGGTGTGGCCACCCTGGCCCACTCCAGCCTCTCCCCTCTGGCGTATATCTTCTCCCGAAACCCTAAGACTAGAGGAGGGACCACAGAAAGATTCCGCCGCCTCTGCGGGGCGGAAAACACCGAGAGAGAAAGATCTCTCCGGCAGACAGATTTCTGCCGGAGGAATTCCTTCCCGGAGAGGGGAGATCATCGCCATCAACACCACCATCAAGCTGGACTTCATCGGGATCATCATCATCATCGTCACCACCATCATCATCATCAGCACCCTCATCACCATCTCCATATTGCTGTAACAATTGCGTTGAATCTTGCATAGTTCATAGGGGAAACTTTCCCGGTGTTGATTACTCTTTGTAGTTGATGCTATTGAGTGAACCATTGAATTATTGTTTATGTTCAGATTGTTATACATCATTATTCCATCTCTGATCATGATCCATATGATGTCTTGTCAGTAGTTTGTTTTGTTCTTGAGGACATGGTAGAAGTCTTGTTGTTAGTAGTGGAGTTGCGTTGAGAAAGATTCAATAGATTGTTATTTAAATTGTGGTGTACTTCTTCTAGTGGTGTCATGTGAACGTCGACTACATGACGCTTCACCTATATGGGCCTAGGGGAATGCATTGTGTATTTGGCTACTAATCGTAGGGGTTGCCGGAGTGACAGAAACCTGAACCCCCATTAGAAAACCATTGCACAAGGGACGTCACGGTCTTAGAGTTTAAAGTTGTGGTTAGGTTTCTAACTTAATTACTTTCTTGTACTTACGGATGTTTGCTAGGGGGTTTAATCACAAGTATGTATTAAGTCTTGGATGGGACGGTACATTAGCACAGGTTCACCCACACAACACTTAGCAAGCTAGAGAAGATTAATCGACTATATGAAGCGAAAGCACTTGATAGTCTTTCCATGTGTCCTCGAGAACGTTTGGTCATCTATAGAAATACAACCGGCTTGTCCTTTGCTGCATAAAGGATTGGGCCACTTGCTGCATTCATTCTTACTGTCTTTTGTTTACTCATACTTTGTTTACTTGCTTTATCGAAAAGCCCTAAAAATCCGTTTGCTAAGTATTTGCAGAGAATTCCTGATCCATACTACTAGCCAACACCTTTTGCTCCTCGTTGGGTTCGACACTCTTACTTATCGAAAATACTGCGATACACCCCCTATACTTGTGGGTCATCAAGACTATTTTCTGGCGCCGTTGCTGGGGAGTGAAGCGCTATTGGAGAGTGTAACTGGTAAAGGAAACTTCTACTGTGAGTATTGTTTACTTCTGCTAGTTGCTTTATTTTCGTTATGGATAATTTGCTGAGTTTCTTATTTGGTAATGCTACTAACACTGCTAAGGTAGTAGATAAGCCACCACCTGCTGAGAAAGATGTTTTCAAAATACCTACAAGAATTATTGATCGTGTTATGGATAACTACTATGTTGGGGATGGAACTGTCCATCCCGGTGATCATTTGCTCTTTATACACGAATTATGCGGGTTGTTCGAGTGTGCAGGTATTACTACAGATTAAGTTAAGAAGAAGTTATTCTCATTATCACTAAAAGGAAGAGCTGAGGAATGGTATAAGCTGCTGAAGAATGGTCAAGCTCTGGAATGGGAGGAAATAGTGCCTCTCTTTTACTCAAAGTTTTATCCTCCTAGTGAAATTCATAAAGACCGGAATCAAATATACAACTTTTGGCCTCTTGATGGAGAGAGTACAGCTCAAGCTTGGGGGAGATTTAAGTTACTAATGCTCAAATGTCCCATTCATGAGTTCCCCAACAATATTATTATCAACAACTTTTATGCAAGGCTCCCTCTACATGACAAGGATTTATTAGATGCTTCTTGTGCTGGATCATTCACTCGTATGGAAGAAGTTAAATGGGACCTTCTAGATCGTATTCAAGACAATGCTGAAGCTTGGGAGAATGACAAAGGTAGAAAGTCAGGTATAAATCATGATTATGAATTCATTGAATCTTTTATGGGAACTGATGACTTTCAAAATATTAAAAATGCTTATGGTCTAGACTCTCAAGCTATTGCTTCTTATTTTAAGGCTTTTGCTTCCTACATGGAAGTGCCTAAAAAGAAGTGGAATAAGTATCATGAACCTTATAAAGATATTGCTAAGAGTGTTCCTGCAAGAAATACTGAAGTTTATACTGCTAATCATGTTTTACATGAACCTTATATTGAGAAAATGCCTTTTCCAGTTAAGGTAAAGGAACATTCTATGATAGCTAGTATGGTTAAAGAAAGTATGAGTAAGGCTGCTGAAACTAATAAACAAATGATTGATGAACCTATTGTAGCAAATGTGAAAGACTTTGTTGCTAAATATGAAAAAGAGGGACACACTATCCTTTGTAAGGATACCTCCAATATTGTTAAACATAGTAGTGTTATGAGAGCTAGTATTCCCGTGTTTTCTGTTAGAATAAGTGATCATTGCTATGATAGTCCTTGTGATAGCTATATTGTTAAGTTTATGCATGATACTGAAAGTTATTATGAGAGAGGGAAAAGTGTTCTTATGCATCTCAATAATATCAAGAAAAAACGTTTTATGCTGAAAGTTTTTATGTTGCACTTCTTTTGCTTTCTTATGCAAGTTACTTATGGTTTCAACAACTTGTTTGTTTACAAAATACCCTTGCATAGGAAGTGGGTTAGACTTAAATGTGTGTGTTTTTGCTTCTTAATGCTCTCTTTCACTTCAAATCATATCCCTATGAGAGCTTCCTCAAAATTATCATGCCCATCTTAATGGCTATAAAGAAAGAGCTTTATGGGAGACAACCCAATTTGTTTTTTTGCTTTCAGTTTGTTTTTGTTTTTTTGAGTCTTGGAAGTTATTACTTCGGTAATAACCGCTCCTTATCTGTTTTGTTTGGTTTTTGTGTCAAGATCAACCTCTAATGAGAGAGAAGTAAGATTTGGGGAAGTTGCTGTCTCGAAACAGATTTTTGTGCTTCACCGTAAAAATTCGTGAGAGACCTCTGTCTGTCGGATTGATCTGTAATGTTTTGTGCTTCTGCCCCAGGTTGTTATTTAAATTTCGTTAGTTTTGCACTTTTTGATTTGAGCAACAGAAGATTTTCGAAAAAATTGATCTTTACCTGCTGGTCTGTTTTGACAGATTTTGCCAATCTTGCATTTGCTTCTTTATTCGATTTCCTTTTTGAATTCTTTTTGGGTTTTCAGAAAGAGTTGCTATAGTAGCTTATTTTTTGATGGTTTTCAGTTGAAGTTGGACTCAAAAGGTTTTATCACTTCACTTATACTAATGTTGCTAATAAGAACTGTGTGAAGTTTTGTGTGAAAGAAATTTCCAGGAAGTGGAGATAATGGTGTAACAAGGAAGAGAAAGGTTTTGTGACTCGAGTAATAAGTATATGAAGATGAAGATATCGATGATATTCAAGTGATGACTCCGGAAGGATCCACTCAATACCAAATTAAGAGACCTGTAGAGTCCGTTTCCAACTAGGTAACAGTTCTGGTAAGAAAAGTTCCCCGAAAATACAATCCAACTATATTTTTGCAGTTTTCTGTCAATAAGGAAAGCTACGAAGCAAAAAAGGGACAGAACCGGAGCCAGGGTGTCCCACACCACCCCATGGCGCGGGCCAACCCCGGGCCGCGCCACCAGGTGGTGAGGCCACCCAGGACTCCGTCTCCGACCCGTTTTCTCCCAGTACCTTCCTTTTGATATGAAACTTCATAATATATAACCCCCCGGATCTTCCGAGGTTCGTATATCGTGTTTTCGTTGTGTTTTTTTCGATCTGTTTCTGCCAGGTGTAATCTCAGATTTGGAGCCACAATGTCTTCCTCTGGAACATCCAAGGGAGATCCCTTAGAAGATGTCATCAACCCATAAATGAGAGAATTGAAGATTCATCCCAAGGAGTTGTTGCTCGAAGATGGGGAGGTCCGTATTAAGGAGGTTCAAGGCCCTAAAGGTGAAGGAAATCTGGAGGACAGGATGGAAGCATTGGAGCAAGAAGTCTTTAGGTACAGGAAGATGGCGGAGCGCGAAGTGGACATCATCCACAATATTTGTTTCGAACTCATCGCCGAGCACCAAAAGGAGACTTCTGAACTCAAGGATGAAGTCTTTTCACTCCACCAAACAACCAACAAACTGCAAGCACAGTTCTATGACATACAAATCAAAACTGTGAGTATGAGGCTAGATTTAAACGCATAAGTGCTGCTGCAAGTTTCAGGATGTTGTAAACCACAATGACCTTTGTTGATGGGAAGCATTTACCCTGGAAGACGGACGAAGATGAGAAGATACCACCACCACCAAAGGAGTAATTCGTCATCAGGTTTGGCATCCCCTTGGTTTGTTCCAATCTTGGGGGAGTGCCGCGGTATCATATCACTATCTTCTATCTTTTTACCTTGTTAGTAGAGTCATTTCATGAATAGAGGAGTTATTTTGTAGTATGGTTTGCATTATGGAAGTGTCCGCTCTCTCGTTAGATATGTATCCCTTGGTGTGAGTTTCCGTTATGGAATATTAATGAGAAGTTCTATCATTCACTCTTTTGCTTAGCTTATGTTAGTTTTCAATTCGTGGTTATATGATTGATCTTGTTGTTAGTATTGGTAGCACTTTGGGATCATTGAGTTAATTTAGTTGGTTTTGGCAAACCTGGCTCAGTCAGTAGCAACACCTTTTTTGAGAGAGTTGAAAAGAAAAAGATAGAAGTGCTCTAGAGAAAGATAATTTCATCATCTTTCTTTCTTGATTTTCTCATAAGTCTAGTATTCTCTAGTTAAGATCTTTTGTGCTTCCAAGGAAGATTGCATGTTTGTTTTTATCACTTGTATGTTTGTTTGTTTCCTTCAACTCTTATACTTGCTACCCAGCCTTGCTAGCCAAAAACCTGTACTGAGAGGGTATTCTTATCGTGCATCCACCTCCTTTAAACCAAAACCTTTGCCATTTGTGTCCACCATACCTACCTAGTAGCATTATTGCTATTCCAAGTAAATTCATGTTTTGTCTACCTCCCAAATTAAACTTGTTATGTGAAAATTAGTGATTAAAGCTCTCACTAACTTGATGGCACACTTTATTTTCTTGCATTTAATAAACTTGAACCATTGGGTCCTTCTTTGTTGCGTATATGCTTGCGCTTTATGAGTTGAAGTTAGCCGAACCATGTATCATGGGGACCGCTTTCAACACTTCATTGGTACTTGTACCTAGTTGATATCATGTTCTTTTGCTTATGGATCCCTGATTGTGAAATAAAAGTGGAACTTGTAAGATCATGGAGTTTATATGTGTGTTAGAGAAACGCCTGGGCCGCTAGCCTAAGCCATGCCTAATCATGGTGGAAACTTACAGCATAACTATAGTGAGCATTCTATGAAGCATCCTCAATAAAAACCTATGCAAATAGCAAATAAAAAGATCGCTGAGATGCTCACTGTCTGCTTGCCTTGTCATTTTGGTTATGGGATAGCTCCTGTGTCATGTGCAAGGGGTACCCCGTTGGCGGTTCTCAATGATACGCATGTATTTACAATGACAAGAGCTTGCTCGTGACTGAAGTTGAGTAGCACGCGGATCGGTACTCATAAGTAAGGGGCTTGAGATTTCAACTTATAACTTGTCAAGCATATCCTCTTAGTTGTGTCACTTTAACCTTAATCACCTAAAGATGCCTATGATAGGGGAAATGAGAGCTGAAAGCTAGTAAGTATCATAATTTTTGGGAGCTCTTTATGATACTTGCAATCCTTGCTTCCCTCTACGAAGGGCCTTTCTCTTACTTTGTAGTTGAGTCAGTAAACCTATTCCCTTCTATCTCAGCAAGTATTTTGAGTTGATGTGTTTCATTCCTTCATATGGTGATTTATTCACTCATGTTTCTTATGTTCCTTGCTTTGTGCATTGCTCTTATCTTGATGTTTACTACTTTGAAAGCTTTCAATGAAAAACCAGCTATTTGTGAACTCCAGCAAATTATCAACTATTCTTCGACCAAGAGCTAAGTTTGCCATTAACAATTATGATTCACTTTATGTATCTTTATTGTGTTTCCTTTACTCATTGCAAGTTGATTTATATAATAGTGAGTTGTCTTCTATTTTGATCTATGTATTTGATGAATGTGATGCTTCTTGTCCGTATCCTTTTATCGACTCTTCACTCCATAAACTTGAGGTCATGTTTATTGAGCTCAGTTTCGCTTGGGGACAAGCGAAGTCTAAGCTTGGGGGGAGTTGATACGTCCATTTTGCATCACTATTCTATGTCTTAATTCACTATTATTCCTTGATATATTTCGTATTGAGAGGTGATACTTATGTTATTTCATCTGTTTTTGCATGGTTGATGACTTTTGGAGCATGGACCGCTGCAGTCAGGATTCTGATGGAAAAGGTGCTGTTGGGAGGCAAAATTCACGAAGATTAGAAAATCCGGAAAAATATACGGAAAATTCTATTTTTCCAGAAGACTCAAGATGCCAGAAGATGGAGTGGAGGTGGGCCACAGGGGTCCCACACCACCCCATGGCGCGGGCAGGCCTAGGCCGCGCCATGGAGTGGTGTTGCCACCCTCGCCCACTCCAGCCTCTCCCCTCTGGCGTATATCTTCCTCCCGAAACCCTAAGACTAGAGGAGTGACCACAGAAAGATTCCGCCGCCTCTGCAGGGCGGAAAACACCGAGAGAGAAAGATCTCCGGCACACAGATTTCTGCCGAAGGAATTCCTTCCCGGAGAGGGGAGATCGTCGCCATCAACACCACTATCAAGCTGGACTTCATCGGGATCATCATCATCATCGTCACCACCATCATCATCATCAACACCCTCATCACCATCTCCATATTGTTGTAACAATTGCGTTGAATCTTGCATAGTTCATAGGGGAAACTTTCCCGGTGTTGATTACTCTTTGTAGTTGATGCTATTGAGTGAACCATTGAATTATTGTTTATGTTCAGATTGTTATACATCATTATTCCATCTCTGAACATGATCCATATGATGTTTTGTGAGTAGTTCGTTTTAGTCTTGAGGACATGGGAGAAGTCTTGTTGTTAGTAGTGGAGTTGCGTTGAGAAAGATTCAATAGATTGTTATTTAAGTTGTGGTGTACTTCTTCTAGTGGTGTCATGTGAACGTCGACTACATGACACTTCACCTATATGGGCCTAGGGGAATGCATTGTGTATTTGGCTACTAATCGTAGGGGTTGCGGAGTGATGTAAACCTGAACCCCCGTTAGGAAACCATTGCACAAGGGACGTAAGGGTCTTAGAGTTTAAAGCTGTGGTTAGGTTTTACCTTAATTACTTTCTTGTACTTACGGATGTTTGCAAGGGGGTTTAATCACAAGTATGTATTAAGTCTTGGATGGGACGGTACATTAGCACAGGTTCACCCACACAACACTTAGCAAGCTAGAGAAGATTAATCGACTATATGAAGCGAAAGCACTTGACAGTCTTCCCATGTGTCCTCGAGAACGTTTGGTCATCTATATAAATACAACCGGCTTGTCCTTTGCTGCATAAAGGATTGGGCCACTTGCTGCATTCATTCTTACTGTCTTTTGTTTACTCGTAATTTGTTTACTTGCTTTATTGAAAACCCCTAAAAATCCGTTTGCTAAGTATTTGCAGAGAATTCCTGATCCATACCACTATCCAGCACCTTCTGCTCCTCGTTGGGTTCGACACTCTTACTTATGGAAAATACTGCGATACACCCCCTATACTTGTGGGTCATCACACCCCCAAACTAGCGGGCAAGTAGAGTTATCAAATAGAGAAATTAAATCCATCTTGCAAAAGACTGTTAATAGGTCTAGAAAAAACTGGGCTAAGAAGTTGAATGATGCTTTATGGGCTTATAGAACTGCTTACAAAAATCCTATGGGGATGTCTCCTTATAAAATGGTTTATGGGAAAGCTTGTCACCTACACTTAGAATTAGAACACAAAGCTTACTGGGCAGTTAAAGAACTAAATAGAGATTGTAAGCTCGCTGGTGAGAAAATATTATTTGACTTAAGTTCTTTAGATGAATGGAGGAGTGAAGCCTATGAAAATGCTAGGCTCTTTAAGGAAAAAGTTAAAATATGGCATGACAAGCGAATACTTAAGGGAGGATTTCATGTTGGTGAGAACGTTCTATTGTATAGGTCTCGTCTCAGATTTTTTGCAGGAAAGCTACTGTCAAAATGGGAAGGACCTTTCATTATAGAAGAAGTATACCATTTAGGAGCAATAAAAATTTCTTCTTTAAAGGATAATACTACACAAGTAGTGAATGGACAGCAACTCAAACACTATATTGCTGGAGATTCTTACAATGAAGATGTTGATGCCTTTCAAGTTATAACTCCGGAGAAATTCATCGAGGACCAAATTCAGAGACCTGCAAAGTCTGTTTTCAAATAGGTAATAGTTCTGGTAAGAAAATTTCCGCGAAAATACAATCCAACTATATTTTTGCAGTTTTCAGTCGATAAGGAAAGCTACAAAGCGAAAAGGGATTAACCGAGCTGTGGCCCACACCACCCTGTGGCGCGGGCCCACCCCTGGCCGCGCCACCAGCTGGTGAGGCCACCCCGGACTCTGCCTCCGACCCGTTTTCACCTAGTACCTTCCTCTTGTTATGAAACTTCGTAATATATAACCCCCGGATCTTCCAAGGTTCGTGTATTGTGTTTTCGTCGTGTTTTTGTTTTGATCTGTTTCTGCCAGGTAGAATCCCAGATTTGGAGCCACAATGTCTTCCACTGGATCAGCCGGGGGAGATTCCTTAGAAGATATCATCAACCCATACATGAGAGAGTTGAAGATTCATCCCAAGGAGTTGTTGCTCGAAGATGGGAAGGTCCAGATTAAAGAGGTTCAAGGCCCCAAAGCTAGAGGAAGTCTGGAGGACATGATGGAAGCACTAGAGCAAGAAGTCTTTAGGTACAAGAAGATGGCGGAGCACGAAGTCGATATCATCCATAAGATCGGTTCCGAACTCATCACCGAGCACCAAAAGGAGACTGCTGAACTCAAAGACGAAGTCCTCTCACTCCGCCAAACAACCAACGAACTGCAAGCATAGTTCTATGACGTTCAAAATCAAAACTATGAGTATGAGGCTAGGTTTAAACGCATAAGTGCTGCTGCAAGTTTCAGGATGTTGGAAACCACGATGTCCTTTGTTGATGGGAAGCCCTTACCCTGGAAGACGGACTAAGATGAGAGGATACCGCCACCACCAAAGGAGTAATTCATCATCAGGTTTGGCATCCCCTTGGCTTGTTCCAAGCTTGGGGGAGTGCCACGGTATCACATCACTATATTCTATCTTTTTACCTTTTTAGTAGAGTCATATCATGAATAGAGGAGTTATTATGTAGTATGGTTTGCATTATGGAAGTGTCCCCTCTCTCGTTAGATATGTATCCCTTGGTGTGAGTTGCCGTTATGGATTATTAATGAGAAGTTCTATCATTCACTCTTTTGCATATCTTTTTGGCTAGCAAGGCTGGGTAGCAAGAATACCCTCTCAGTACAGGTTTTCATCCCTCGGGGGATCCGTAGTATTATATATTACAAAGTTTCACAACAAAAGGAAGGTACTAGGAGAAAACGGGTCGGAGACGGAGTCCGAGGTGGCCACACCACCTGGTGGCGTGGCCAGGGGGCCTGCGCCAGGGGGTGGTGTGAGCCACCCTGGCTCCGTTTCCGTCCCTCTTTCGCTTTGTAACTTTCCTTGTTGGATAAAAACTGCAAAAATATTACTGCACAGATCTTTCGCGGAACTTTTCTTACCAGAACTGTTACGTTTTTGAAAACGGACTCTGCAGGTCTCCGAATTCGGTTTTTAGTAGATTCTTCTAGAGTCACCACTTGAATAACATCGATATCTTCATCTTCATACACTTATTGTGAGTCATGAAACCTTTTACTTTCTCATTACACCATTTTCTCCACTAACCTGGAAATTTCTTTCACACAAAACTTCACACAGTTCTCATTAGCAACATTAGTATAAGTGAAGTGATAAAACCTTTTGAGTCCAATTTCAACTGAAAAGCATCAAAACATAAGCTACTGTAGCAACTCCTTCCGAAAACCCAAAAGTAATTCAAAAAGGAAATCAATTAAAGAAGCAAATGCAAGAGTGGCAAAATCTGTCAAAACAGACAAGCAGGTAAAGATCAATTTTTTCGAAAATCTTCTGTTGCTAAAATCAAAACGTGCAAAATGAACAGAACTTAAATAACAACCTGGGGAAGAAGCACAAAAAATTACAGCTCAATCCGACATACAGATATCTCTCACGAATTTTTATGGTGAAGCACAAAAATCTGTTTCCGGACAGCAACTTCCCCAAATCTTACTTCTCTCTCATTAGAGGTTGATCTTGACACAAAAACCAAACAAAAAGGATAAGGAGCGGTTATTACCTAAGTAATAACTTCCAAGACTCAAAGAAACAAAAACAAACTGAAAGCAAAAATAAATTGGGTTGTCTCCCAATAAGCTCTTTCTTTATAGCCATTAAGATGGGCATGATAATTTTGATGATGCTCACTTAGGAATACAATTTGAAGTGAAAGAGAGCATTTAAGAAGCAAAAATACACATGTTTAAGTCTAACCGACTTCCTATGCAAGGGAATTTTGTAAACAGACAAGTTGTTGAAACCAGAGGCTACTAGCATAGGAAGGCAAAAGAAGTGCAACATAAAAACTTTCAGCATAAAACGAGGAAACTTGATATTATTGAGATACATAAGAACACTTTTCCCTCTCGCATAGTAGCTTCCAGTATCATGCATAAACTTAACAATATAACTATCACAAGGACCATCGTAACAATGATAAGAAGTGCAACATAAAAACTTTCAGCATAAAACGAGGAAACTTGATATTATTGAGATACATAAGAACACTTTTCCCTCTCGCATAGTAGCTTCCAGTATCATGCATAAACTTAACAATATAACTATCACAAGGACCATCATAACAATGATCACTTATTCTAACAGAAAACACAGGAAACTAGCTCTCATAACACTACTTTATGAAATAATATTAGAGGTATCCTTACCAAGGATAGTGTGTCCCTCTTCTACATATTTAGTGACAAAGTCTTTCACATTTGCTATTATAGGTTCATCATCCATTTGTTTATCAGGTTCAATAGCTTCATTTGTACTTTCATTAACCATACTAGCTATCATAGAATGTTCCTTTATCTTAACCGGGAAAGGGATTTTCTCAATGTAAGGTTCAGATAAGACATGATTAGCACTATAAACTTAAGTGTTTCTTGAAGGAACACTCTTAGCAATATCTTTATAAGGTTCATGATACCTATTCCACTTCTTTTTAGGCACTTCAATGTAGGAAGCAAAAGCCTTAAAATAAGTTGCAATAGCTTGAGAGTCTAGACCATAAGAATTTTTAATATTTTGAAAGTCATCAGTTCCCCATAAAAGACTTAATGCATTCATAATCATAATTTATACCTGACTTTCTACCTTTGTCATTCTCCCATGCTTCAGCATTGTCTTTAATACGGTCCAGAAGATCCCATTTAGCTTCTCCTTCCATGCGAGTGAATGATCCAGCACAAGAAGCATCCAATAAATCCTTATCATGAAGAGAAAACCTTGCATAAAAGTTATTGATAATAATATTGTTTGGGAGCTCATGAATGGGACATTTGAGCATTAGTAACTTCAATCTCCCCCAAGCTTGAGCTGTACTCTCTCCATCAAGAGGCCAAAAGTTATATATTTGATTCCGATCTTTATGAATCTCACTAGGAGGATAAAACTTTGAATAAAAGAGAGGCACTATTTCCTCCCATTCAAGAGCTTGACCATTCTTCAGCAGCTTATACCATTCCTCAGCTCTTCCTTTCAGTCACAATGAGAATAACTTTTTCTTAACTTGATTTGTAGTAATACCTGCACACTTAAACAACCCGCATAATTCGTGTATAAAGAGTAAATGATCATCGGGATGGACAGTTCCATCCCCAACATAGTAGTTATCCATAACACGATCAATAATTCTTGTAGGTATTTAAAAGTATCATTCTCAGCAGGTGGTGGTTCATCTACTACCTTAGCATTGGTAGTAGCATTACGAAATAAGAAACTCAGCGAATTATCCATAACGAAAATAAAGCAACTAACAGAAGTAAACAATACTCACAATAGAAGTTTCCTTTACCAGTTCCACTCTCCAATAGCGCTTCACTCCCCGGCAACGGCGCCAGAAAATAATCTTGATGACCCACAAGTATAGGGGGTGTATCGCAGTATTTTCGATAAGTAAGAGTGTCGAACCCAATGAGGAGCAGAAGGTGCTGGCTAGTGGTATGGATCAGGAATTCTCTGCAAATACTTAGCAAACGGATTTTTAGGGGTTTTGATAATGCAAGTAAATAAAGTATGAGTAAATAAAAGACAGTAAGAATAAATGTAGCAAGTGTCCCAATCCTTTATTCAGCAAAGGACAAGCCGGTTGTATTACTTAAGATGACCAAATGTTCTCGAGGACACACGGGAATTCTGTCAAGTGCTTTCGCTTCATATAGTTGATCAATCTTATTTAGTTTGCTAAGTGTTGTGTTGGTGAACCTGTGCTAATGTACCGACCTTCCTAGGACTAATACATACTTGTGATTATACCCCTTGCAAACATCCGTAAGTACAAGAAAATAAATAAGGTAGAAACCTAACCACAACTTTAAACTCTAAGACCCTGACATCCCTTGTGCAATGGTTTCCTAACGGGGGTTCAGGTTTCTGTCACTCCGGCAACCCCTACGATTAGTAGCCAAATACACAATGCATTCCCCTAGGCCCATATAGGTGAAGTGTCATTTAGTCGATGTTCACATGACACCACTAGAAGAAGTACACCACAACTTAAATATCAAACTATTGAATCTTTCTCAACACAATTCCACTACTAACAACATGACTTCTCCCATCTCCTCAAGAACAAAATGAACTACTCACAAGACATCATATGGATCGTGATCAGAGATGGAATAATGATGTGTAACAATCTAAACATAAACGATAATTCAATGGTTCACTCAATAGCATCAACTACAAAGAGTAATCAACACCAGGAAAGTTTCCCCTAAGAACTATGCAAGATTCAACCCAATTGTTACAGCAATATGGAGATGGTGATGATGGTGCTGATGGTGATGATGGTGGTGATGATGATGGTGGAATCTTTCTGTGGTTGCTCCCCGAGTCTTAGGGTTTCGGGAAGATGATATACGCCAGAGGAGAGAGCTAGAGGTGGGCCAGGGCGGCCACACCACCTGGTGGCGCGGCCTAGGGTGGCCCACGCCAGGGGGTGGCGTGGGCCCCCTGTGGCCCATCTCCACTCCTCCTTCTGGCAGTCTTCGTTTTCTGGAAAAATAGGATTTTCCATATATTTTCCCGGATTTTCTGATCTTCACGAATTTTGCCTACAAACAACACCTTTTCCATCAGAATCCTGACTGCAGCGGTCCATGCTCCAAAAGTCATCAACCATGCAAAAACAGATGAAATAACATAAGTATCATCTCTTAATATGAAATATATCATTGAATAACAGTAAATTATGATATAGAATAGTGATTTAAAATGGACGTATCACCGAGCCTACAGAATACATACAGTAGTAGACCATACGCGGTTAACGTTCCGAGGGGAACGTGGTTGAAGTAGTCAAACTCGTAGCGGACCTCAAGGTTGCAAAGATCCTCGCAGGTCACCCCTTGCTCCTTCTTCATCGTGCAGCAGATCCGGCTCACGACATGCAAGGTGCCTCAAGTGAGGCCCCTCGTGGTTTCGTACACATATGGTGTATGACGACGACCTCCAGCTCCTTGATCCCTCCGGGAGTGCAGAAGTAGATCTCCAGCTTGGAATCCCTGCAGTGCAACAATGTGCTGCAGGTGCGTCGTCTCTTGCGCGAACAATCCTTTCTTGGGACCATACTAACGCATGGAGACAACTATGTAGAGAGAGAGAGGGATAAATTCTCTAAGGAAAATGCCTTAGAGAACATCTCAAAATTGTGTATGTATTCCCACCCATGGGCACCCCTTTATATAGGGGGAGGGGGTGTGCCCTCCCCTTTGGGTTTCCCATGTTGGACTAATCAAGGGAGAGAAGGGGGGAGGCGCCCATGGGCCTCATGGGCCAGCCGCCCGAGGGTGGGCCCCACCCCGTGCATAGCCCTAGGCTGGCCAGGTGGGCCCCCTTGAGGCGGCTAGGCCTTGGCCCTTCCCTCATTAGGTTTTCCCTCATGGGCCCTTTTTCCCTAGGAAGTTTGGCCCATTAGTGGAATACCCCTTCAAATGAGATTTTACTATTATATTTAATATTAATTACATTAATTAATATGTAAATACATATTACAAAATCCGATTTGACCCGAAACACCTTTCGGTTCCCTTTCGATTTCCTCCGAACGACTTCGTCGGATCTTTCCCGAAACGATTCCGGTTCTCTCACGGAACTTTTCCGGTTTCCTTTTCTCTTTCATATGTTGATTCCAACTTATAGAGGATCTCTAGCTCATCGTACCCTTAAGTGTATTTACCCAGGGCTCGGGAATGGCACAAACATGATCTCCATCAATGATCAATAGCAGGACCGGGATGCCCATAATGACCCCTATGGATTCCACGATGATAATGTCGTTTAAACCGTAAACAGTCGTTTCCCATTCCATTTGCCACTTGATACCTAGTTCACCCGAGATTTGATCTATGGTATCCCCATACCTTTGTTCGATCTCGTTACCGATCAACTTGTTTTCTCGTTTTTGTGTCATTGCATTTTGTGACCCAATCACACGCTTGCAAGCTTCATTAGTGCAACGTCACCGAGATGGCCACATATGTATCTATCCGTTACATGGATTGGCAAATTCTGGTCTTGATATGTACTCCTCTACACGCCCCTTTGGGAAACCTGAGTAGCACCTTTTCGATCACCTAGTCACGGTGTGATACTTGATTACCATGTAAGCTCCCTCTAGAACAGTGATTTGCATTATCTCATAGTCTAAGGATCAGGTTGCGAGGTTTCCTTAGTTTATCATTAATGGTGAACTTTGTAACTATATCTCATTAAGATACAACTGGTTGGGTTGTTTGTCTATCACATCATTCAACTAATGACGTGACCTCATTGTCAAATGGCATAAATGCCCATGATCTCGAAACCCTAGATCATCCTCATGACCAATGAACTAGTTTGCTAGAGGTAACTAGAGACTTGGTTTGTTTACATACCACACGTGTATTAAGATTTCGTATTAATACAGTTATAGGACAATATGAAACTATTACGAACTAATTGAGATATGACAATAAAAACCTATTTATTATTTGCCTCGAGGGCATATCTCCTTCAGATCTATAGTAGTATCTCGATTCTCTCGGAGTAATATACTAGGATCATATTGTGTTGGAGAAGACTTACAGTTGCTATACCCAAAACGACTCAAGATTTTTTCACATAGTGAGACTGAAGAAATGTGATCCCACCATCACCATCTCTCAACAACTTGATGTTCAAGGTAACATCAGCTACTCCTAGATCCTTCATCTCAAAAGAATGAGATAGGAAATCCTTGACCTCCTTAATCACATTAAAGTTGGCCCCAAAAATCAGTGTCATCAACATACAAACATAGAATGACTCCCTCACCCCACCATGGCGATAGTACACACACTTGTCACCTTTGTTTACAAAAAAAGCCTGCAGTGCTTAAGGTTCTCTCAAAGTTCCCGTGTCACTACTTAGGTTCTTGTTTAAGGCCATATAAAGACTCCAACAACTTACACACTTTTCCTTCTTGGCCACTTACTACAAAACCATCTGGCTGATCCATATCAATTTCCTCATCCAATTCTCCATTTAGGAAAGCCGTATTAACATCCATTTGATGAACGAGAAGACCATGTGAGGCAACCAAAGAAAGTAGTACGCGAATGGTGGTCAATATGGCTGCGGGTGAATACGTACCAAAAAAGTATTCATCTTATTTTTGGGTATAACCCTTGGCCATAAGTCTTTTCTTGTACTTTTCAATAGTACCATCAAGCCTAAGTTTCTTCTTAAACACCCATTTACATCCTACAGGTTTGCACCCATAAGTATGATTGATGATCTCCCATGTTCCATTAGCTAAGATGGAATCCATCTCACTATAGACGACCTCCTTCTAGTAGCCAGCATCTAGAGATGCATAGGCTTCCAAAATGGAAGTGAGAGTATCATTCACGAGGTACACAATGAAATAAATACCAAAATACTTTGTAGTCCTCTATATCTTACTACTCTTAGGAATTTCATTATCATCCTTCTTAGGATTTTCAGAGTGTTCCATAGGAATGGTACGCTCAGAAATTGTAGCTAATTCCTGATTTGATGAGTTAGGTATTTCTTAATTTGATGATCTAGGCATATCCTTTATGGGAAAGATATCCTAAAATAAAGTCACATCATTTGACTCCATGATTGTACCAACATGCATGTCTGGTACTCCAGATTTTACTATCAAGAGTCTATAGTCGAGGCTACGAAAAGCATAACCCAGAAAAACACAGTCCGTAGTTTTTGGTCTAAGCTTGCGCTTCTTGGAGATTTGCACATGAACCTTTGCCAAACAACCCCAAGTTCGTAGGTAAGAGAGAATTAACCTTTTCTTTTCCCATTCTTCAAATGGAATAATTTCTGTTTTCTTTGTTGGAACTCGATTTAGGACATGACACATAGTTAGTAATACCTCCCCCACCATTCCTTGGAGAGACCCGATGTGTCTAACATGGCGTTAACCAAACCTGTTAGAGTATGTGTCAACACCCGGATTTTTAATCCTAGATGCCCGCTATGCCATACCTCGCAATCCCAGGATTACCATTTTTGCGAGACATAACGGATTGGATATCACAGTACATCATCCATTACAAACCATACATAAGGTTTTACACAAATAAGGATCTCATGATCCAGTCTTTAATACAACAAGCATCGGAAATAAAAGATAAGCGTAGCGGTGGGGTCCATCTTCAGGGGCACAGGCAATGCTGACGAAGGCAGATAGTCCTAGTTATCATAGCCGTCCTGCTGACCATCATCTTGATAGTCTCCTTCATAGTCTGGCCATGATAATAGCCAGGGACAAAAGCCATGAGTACTCTTTAAGTACTCGCAAACTACTATTAACAGGTACTATAGTTCTGAATTAAAGTGCTAAATCTAAGATTAACTATAAAGTTAAGTTTGAAACCTAAGCTGAGTTCAGAAACCAAGAAATATAAAATAAGGTTCTAGAATCACTTAAGTTGGGAAGCTATTATCATTAACACAGCCCTGTTGTGGTTAAGTCAAAGTTCATTATTCATTTCAAGTTATTTAGAAAAACATCTGACAACGAAATAGTATGGCCATTCCAACTGTCCATAACCGCGGACGCGGCTATTCGAATAGTTTGACACTCTGCAGAGGTGGTACACTTTCACCACAAGATTCGATACATCTGTCAGGGATAACCCTGAATCATCATACTTAGTATACAGATAATCAAACATAACCTTCCCTTTACACACCCTAGTACAAGCACCTCTCCTATGAGCATGGCCTCCCAACCATGACCATCAGTCATCTTGGGCACTGCATAGGTGGACAACATTGAGAGGTAGCCTCAGCTCAAACCTCTCCCGTGAGGGAACTAATACTAATGCATATAAATTTCCAGCTAAGCCTTACCCAATTCAGGTAGTGTGGTTGTACGGTAAATTTGGAATGGTATCGCATCCGAATCCAACCATCCGTTTTATAAAAGGGTTAAGGCTCATGCCTCATCATTTTCATCATAATAAACCAGTTGTGTTTCTCAGCACATGTCAAAACATCTCAATAGAATGACTCATCATTCCAAGGTTTTCACAATTCATTTTCACCAAGTGCTCCCATCTAAAGTGACTCCTATTTTTGATCTACTCTAAAATACTAAGTTAAGAGTGTCCACTAAGGTGGAAGGATGGGATCAATCTCATGCCATAGAATGACATCTAAAGGTTTCTAAGTAGGTCAAGTTTTATACTTTTTATGCTACCTTCAAAATAAGTAAGGCACTTTGCATACTAAGGGGAGTAAAACTTGTAAGTAAGGCTTGGGGTACTAATAGTTCAAAAGGGATGTGATCAAAGCATGCCTAAAGCATCCTTGCTCATTCATCTAGCTTAATTCTAGCCTGCTAACAATAGCTTGCCTTGGTTGGTGCAGTGGTTGAAGTTTTCTTCTTCTTCTTCTTGGTAGAACTCCTCCTCCTCGAAAGCTTGGTCGGTACTAGCGTCTATAAATACATAGGGAGTAGACAATCACCAAACAATACTTAACTAGGCTAAGTAGCATTCTAAAACACACAATTGATGATCTATTATCATCACAAGCATCACAAGTTTAATTTCAATAGTTTCATCCTTTTTATTTTAGAAAAGTAATTTCTACTCATTGAAATATTAACTAAAATTTAATATTCACCACCAAAATATGGGATCATGTGGACACATGTCCTCACCACATATTCTAACATGTGGGAATGAGATTTAAAGGTTGGATCAATATTACTTTGGTTTAAGTTCATTATTTAATGATTTAAAGTGACTAGAAATGCCTATATAGCATTATTTTGGTACTAGTCCAAAGTCACTGCATGTAATCCTTAATATTATTACATATTTAGATAGATATGATGAAATGTGATTTTTGAGAGTTGGAATCAACTCAAAAGCTAACTTGGTTGATTTTATAAAAATGTTGCAAGTTGCAAAAGCTTTTGTCTTCTTATTTTTATTAGGAGAGATCTATAACTCTAATTGAATTAACGGGCTTGGATAGATCATTTTAATACCTTTCAGACAAAATTGGTTTCATGCAATTTGGATTTCTAAAACTCTCTGAATTGATTTTTGAAATAGTGGACAGAAACTAGATTTAACTAAAAAGAAAAATCCAGATTTGAATCGATGGGCTAGCGCGGGAAAGGACTTGGGCCGGCCCAATGGCGCTCCGCGGCGCAGGGCTCAGCTGACAGGGGGGTCCCACGTGTCAGCGGCACTTAAAACGCGAAATGGTACGCGCGCTGTGGGCCGTAGGATTAGAAGTGTGATCAACGGCTGAGGGTCGTCGTCGATGACGAACAGGTCGCCGGCGAGCTCGAACCCTAGCGGCTCGGTGGGGGTCGACTGGCGGCGTACCAGGGCTCCAGCGGGGTCGGCGAGGCGGGCAAACGACGTGGAAGACGACGGCAAGGCGAGGCGTGGTTGCGGTGGAGCTTGGGGTGGTCAAAATCAATGACACCCTCTCCTCCTGTCGCGGCTGCTCCGGCTCCAATTCCGGCGAGCTGCTGCTCCACTTGCTCCGGCTAGAGGTGGGTGAGGTTCAGAGAGGTGAGGGGAGTGGAATGGTGTGGACAGAAGAGGCTGGGGAGGGCTCCTTTTATAGGCCCGACAGTGAGACCGAGCGGGATGGGCAGGCGACGGTGGCGACATGGCTACGGTGAGGTAGAGGCATGGCTGGGGGTGGCGATCGATGGGCGGTTCCCTGGCGGTGCTCTAGCAATTGAATGCGGCCATAGGGGCGGTGGCACGCGGTCTAGGCGAGGTGGCGCTCTGAGAGGCAGAGGCGGCAGTGTCCACGGCGAGCGGTGGCTGTGAGGCTTTGGGCGGCGAACGGGGATGTCTGGGGTGTTCTCCAGGTCGAGGTGGAGCGGCGGGCGTGGGCTGGTGCCAAGGGATGGTCTCATGCGAAGGGTACAGAGGCGTGCCTGGGGCAAGACTGCATGGTGCCGTGGCACTAGGCGCGGTTGTGCTCGGTGGTCCACTGCTGCTCTGGGCTCGGGCAAGGGACAGGGGGTGGCGATGAGCTCCTAGCTACCTCCTAGACATGGCGAGAGAGGGGGAGATGGTCTGCTGCGGCGGGGCAAAGTTTGGCCGGCGACCATGCCCTCGGGTTGACATGGCAAGAGGGTTAGGGACAAGGGAGAGGGGTGTTAAGGGTCTGGTTAACTAGGAGGGGACAGAGGAGATAAATGTAGATCATTTGGGGGCAAAACCCTGTTCAAAACAGTGAGCTAGGATTAGAGTAGAGATTATGCATGTCAAGTGTTTGATGAAATGGCCGCATGAAAGAAAGTTTTGAATTTTGGTTTCAAAAATTTTGAGTGATCTCCAGTAGTGATAGGTAGTCTGTGGTTGCAAGGGTTTTGAAAATGGAGCTCAAATAGATGGTTTTTGAAATAGGGGTGATCTATGCATATGCATTAGATTCAGTTTTGAACTGCCATTTAAAATAGTTAACAGAATGTTTTTAGCAGATCAAAAGGTGGGCCTTGGTACCTCATTATGTGTACTAGCAAGGGGTACTAAGATCAAGAATTGTTTCTGTTAAGTTTTGAGTACTAGGAATAGCCAACGTAGGCATGAGAGTGAAATTTGCCAAAATGACCATTCCTCCTTTTTAATTCTTTTTTATTTGATTTTCTTTAGGAAAAGTTTGGGAATGATGTAGATGATGTTTAAATCACCTAAGAAACATTTTACAAGCATTGGATCATTCAATCATGGCAATTCAAACAACTCCTATTTTAAATGCACACATATATGAATGCTTTCATTTTAAATTGGAAAAAGGTTTTGTTAACCCTATTTTTGGATGATTTGATCTTGATAACCTTGGATTAAAGTTTTGGGATGTTACAAACCTTCCCCCCTTAAACAAAATCTCGTCCCGAGATTTACAAAGAAAAACTAGGAACTAAAGAGATCTGGGAACTCTGTTCTACTGTAATCTTCGCGTTCCTAAGTAGCTTCCTCCTCGGTATGGTTGCTCCACTGAATCTTGAGAAACTTGATACTCCTGGTCCTGGTGGTTCTGTAGGCTTCTTCTAAGATACGGATGGGTACTTCCTGATAGGTCAGGTCATTGTTGATTTCCACAGCTCTGTGATCGATATTCTTGAAAACTTCAGTTTTCTCAGGCACTTCCAAGCATTTGCAAAGTAACGAGATATGGAACACATTATGGATGGCTGACATCTCTTCAGGCAGTTCCAGTTGATACGATACTTCTCCTCAGCGGTTCAGAATCTTGAAAGGTCCGATATATCTGGGGGCTAACTTTCCCTTCAGACTAAAGCGTTGAGTTCCCTTCAATGGTGAAACCTTGAGATATACGAAATCTCCGACATTGAAAGTCAGGTCTCTCCTTCTTTTGTCAGCATAGCTCTTCTGTCTGGATTGGGCGGTCTTGAGGTGCTCATGAACTTTGTGAACTTTCTTCGCTTCTGAGAATGTCGGGTCCAAAGATCTGACTCTCCTACTTGCAACCAATTCAAAGGGTACGACACTTTCTTCCGTATAGGAATTCAAATGGTGCCATCAAACTAGCCTGATAATCGTTGTTATATGAGAATTTCTGAAAAGGCGCGTCTTCCCATTTTGATACGTATTCCAACACACAAGCTCTAAGCATATCCTCTAGGATCTGGTTGACTCTCTCGGTTGTCCATCTGTTTATGGTGATACGCAAGATCTTGAAGTTCAACTTGGTTCCTAAACTTTCCTGAACTTTCTGCCAAAATCTTGAAGTAAACTGGGTTCCTCGATCTGATACGATGGTCTTGGGGGTTCCATGCAGACTAACAATCCTAGCAATGTATAGCTCTGCTAGCTTTGCACTCTGGTAGGTTGTCTTGAAAGGTATGAAGTGGGCTACCTTGGATAGTCTATCAACTATGACCCAGATTGAGTCATTTACCCTACTAGAAGTAGGTAAACCTGTGATAAAGTCCATTCCGACAGAATCCCATTTCCATTCCGGAATCTGCAATGGTTGCAATAGTCCTGCAGGTCTCGGATGCTCTGCTTTGACTCTCTGACAGATGTCACATTTGGCGATGTAGCTTCTGATCTCTCTCTTCATCTTGTGCCACCAAAATTGCTCTTTCAAATCCTGATACATCTTTGTTCCTCTGGGGTGGATAGAATAAAGAGTATCATGAGCTTCCTTCATGATAACTTCCTTCAGCTCCGAATCTGCTGGCACACAGATGCGTCCTTTGTACCACAGTACACCTTCTTCGTCTTCGGTGAATCCAGGTACCTTTCCTGTACCAATACGACGTTTGATTCCGTCGATACTTTCATTTCCCTTCTGGGCTTTCTTGATTTGGCTAATCAAAGTGGGTTGAAGTTCAATGCTAGCTAGGAATCCTTTGCTAACTAACACAGTCCTGAACTGCTCCAACTCCTCGTACAAACTTGGTTGCTTCTCTTTGATCATGGTGTTAAGCCTACACGGCAATCTGCTAAGAGCATCTGCTACCACATTGGCTTTGCCGGGGTGATAGTGAATGTCAAGGTCATAATCCTTGATTAACTCTATCCATCTTCTTTGCCTCATATTCAGCTCCTTCTGAGTGAAGATATACTTCAAGCTCTTATGATCTGAGTAAATCCCACAGCAATTACCCATCAAATAATGACGCCATGTCTTCAATGCTAGAACCACGGCAGCTAGCTCATGATCATGGGTCGGATAGTTCTACTCATGTTGCTTCAATTGTCAAGACAGATACGCGATGACTTGGCCTTCTTGCATCAATACATATCCTAGGCCAATCTTGGACGCATCACAATACACATCAAACGACTTCTTGATGTCTGGCATGATCAAAATTGGGGCGGATATCAATCTCTTCTTTAGCTCCTAGAAACTGGCTTCACACTTGTCTGCCCATTCAAACTTCTTGTCCTTCTTCAACAATTGGGTCATTGGTCGGGCTATGCTCAAGAATCCTTCTACGAACTTGCGGTAATATCCCGCTAATCCGAGGAATGAACGAACTTGGGTTTGATTGGTTGGGGCTTCCCATTCTTCGACATCTTTGATCTTGGTGGGATCAACAGAGACTCCTCCGGCAGAAACAATATGTCCTATGAACCTTACTTCTTTCATCCAAAACTCACACTTGCTGAACTTGGCATATAACTGATGCTCTCTCAGGGTTTCTAGAATGATTCTCAGATGTTGCTCATGCTCTTCTTCTGACTTGGAGTAGATAAGGATGTCGTCGATAAACACAACTACAAACTTATCTAGGAAATTCATAAAGATCTTATTCATGAGATTCATGAAATAAGCAGGGGCATTGGTTAATCCAAAAGACATAACCGTATACTCGTATAAACCATAGCGAGTAGTAAAGGCGGTCTTCGGAATATCCGTTGCACGAATCTTAAGTTGGTGATAACCAGTCCTAAGATCAATCTTTGAGAATACCTGAGCTCCAGTCAACTGATCAAATAGATCCTCTATCTTTGGCAAAGGGTACTTGTTCTTGATGGTGACGTCATTCAACTTTCTGTAATCTGTACACAGACGATTGCCTCCATCTTTCTTGTCGATGAATAACACTGGTGATCTCCATGGCGATGCGCTTGGCTGAATCAAGCCTGTTGCTAACATGGCATCCAACTGCTTCTTCAGTTCCATTAACTCTGAGGGGTTCATGGTATAGGGTCTCTGGGCTATAGGTACGGTTCCGGGCATTAGTTCGATAATGAACTCAATATCCCTATCCGGGGGCATACCTGGCAATTCATCTGGGAATATGTCGGGGTATTCACAGACTACTCTGACTTGGTCAATGGTGGGCAGGGCTACACTCTTGTTGCACTTGAATTGACGGGGTAAGGTTTCAGAGATATGCTCTACTGTTACTCCAGAACTACTGGTCATGGTGATGGCTTTCTTAGCACAGTCTATCAGTCCTTTATGCCTTGACATCCAGTCCATACCTAGTACTACTTCCAATCCTTTGGTTCCAAGTACAATTAGGTTGGCATAAAAATCTATCCCATGTATTCTGATAGGTACAACTTTGCAAATTTTTCTAGCTTTTGTTGTTGAACCGGGGATTTGAACTATCATGACATGCTTCAGGTTGGTTGGGCGAATCTTACTAGTGCATACAAATTCTTCGGTGGCAAATGAATGCGATGCTCTAGAATCAAACAATACTCTTGCTAAAACTGAGTTGACGGAAAACATACCCAGCACTACATCTGGCGCTTCCTAGGCTTCTTCTGTGTTCATGTGGAAGAGACGACCATTGCGGTTGTGCGGGTTCCCTGGGGCAAATCTTCTTCCTAGTTGAACACGATGACGCTGCTGAGCTGGGGCATTCACAGGGGCATTGGCGGCAGTCTTCTTGGGACAGTCATTGGAGTAGTGACCCTTCACTCCACACTCGAAGCAAGTGATCTGGGACTTGTCCTTGACAGCGACAGGTACAGCATTGCTGCCAGTTCTGGGTGCAGTGTTGTTGTTGTTGTTGCTCTTGGGAGGGGCACGGTTGAAATTGTTGGCATTATCGGAGTTGTGATTGTTTCCTCCGAGCTTCACATTACCTCCGTTACGGTTGGGGTAACTTGGGCGATAATTGGGGGGTTGGTTGTTCCTTGGTGCATATCTTGGTGAGGGGTTGGGACGGTACTTCTGGTGACTGCTGGATCCAGACTGCTGCATCATACGGTGCTTGCGGTTGTCGTTTGCCTGGTTAATCTTCCCTTCCATATGAATGGCAGAGTCGACTAGCTCTTCGAGATCATCAAAACGGATGTTTACGAGGACAGTCTGCATCTCATCATGCAGTCCGTTTTAGAATTTCTCCTTCTTCTTGGCCTCCGTGTTAATCTCATCCGGTGCATATCTGGCAAGTGACAAGAATCTGTCACGGTACTCTACCACAGTCATTCTTCCTTGCTTCAATTCGCGGAATTCATCTCTCATCCTGTTGACGAGACCTTGTGGCACGTGGGTGCGGCTGAACTTGACCTTGAATGCTTCCCAGGTCATCACCTGGCCATGGTTCATATTGCGGATGCTATTCCACCAAGCTCTTGCATCTCCCGCCAGATAGTGGATGGCGAAGAGAACTTCTCATTCTCATCAACTCTGGCAACCTCTAAGTTGTTTTCCATGGTCTGTAACCAGTCATCAGCATCTAATGGGTTTTCAGATTGGTTAAAGGGGGATTGGTGTTCTGAAAGTTTTTGAGTTTGGATCCTTGGTGATCCTGATTTCCATGTCCTTGGTTGTTGAGAGCCATTTGGGCGATCTGCTGCAATGTTGCTAAGTTGGCTTGATGATCGGCCCTGCTTGCTTCACGGTCCATGATGAGATTCTGCAAGATCTACAACATTGGGTCCTACGACGAGCTGCTCCCTCCTTGGTTTCCATGAGTCATCTGAAGATTGAGATAGATATAGGGGTAAGAGGGAAAGTCTAAGGTTCATGGTTTTGGGTTTTCAAAGATAAAACATTGAGTTAGACTCAGGTTTTTCAACTAATTTCTTTTTCATTTATGCAAGCAAGCACCCGATACAACACACACCACAACAAGCAAAAGGGGAAAACAGATGGTTTGAAGAACCATTCTGCAAGCTACGATACAATGAGATGAGACATCTCATGCTACGACAGTGCTCTAGTGCCTCTACTCATCGTCGATGAAATCGGAGTCTTCATCATCAGTGTAGAAGTCCACAACATCCTCCTCTAGAAAGTCATCATCGTTGTTGAGGTAAGAATCCATATCTCCCTGGATGTCTTCACCCTCCTCTTCTTCTTCTTTGGCGGCAAGCTAAGCTTCCTATTCCTTGACGGTCTTCTCGAGGTCGGCCACCTTCTTGCGAAGACGGGCGATGGTGCGATCCTTCTTTGCACGCTGGCGACGAAGAGACTGGTGATCTTGGACGAGCAGTGTGAAAGTCTGGGCCTTCTGGTCGGCAATGGCACGGTTCTGGTTGGCTAACTCTCTAGCATTGCCCGCTTCCTGGCATACATCATGAAGCAAGAAATCAAGGTTCTCCACTTGACGCCTCAACTCTGGGTGACTTGGCATCTCCATCGGCATTCCCATGAAGTCACGTCTTGCATAGTGGGTAAAACGGGTTCCTTGGATCTTGTTGACGCTGAGGGCACATAGACGTGCGAGCGCTTCATGCATTGCCCTGGCTAATCCATCTAGCCAGTTGTTCTCTCTTACGGAGAACTGAATTCTCCCGGAAGTTGGTGCTTCGATGCTTCCCCGAAGATCCGCGGTGACTAGCCACTGTAGGTCTCCTCCTGGGGGTCCTGGAAGTTGAGCTCCAAGAAACTCCGGATGTGGGCGTCCCAGTACCTCCGATAGTGAATCCAGATCCCTCTCGAAGATCAGCTGACCTCCATTTCCCAACTGGTAAAACTTGCTGAACTGAGTCTCCATCTACAAGAATTAAGGATGAGGAAGTTAGTGAAGTGATCAAGTGTGTCAAATTTTAAGTAGTAATGTAAGAATTTTGAGGAACGTGAATTTTTGAGAAAGAATGAGTTCACAAGGATAAGAGGGGAAATAGTTTTTCATAAATACTCACTTTGGTTTTGAAGCTAAATTTGTGGTTTGGACGTCCATTCTAACTAGGGTCTCCTATGGTTAGGATGGCTCTGATACCAACTTGTCAACACCCGGATTTTTAATCCCAGATGCCCGTTATGCCATACCTCGCAATCCCAGGATTACCATTTTTATGTAGACATAACGGATTGGATATCACAGTACATCATCCATTACAAACCATACATAAGGTTTTACACAAATAAGGATCTCATGATCCAGTCTTTAATACAACAAGCAGCGGAAATAAAAGATAAGCGTAGCGGTGGGGTCCATCTTCAGGGGCAATAAAAATAAGCGTAGCGGAAATAAAAATAAGTACTCGCAAACTACTATTAACAGGTACTATAGTTCTGAATTAAAGTGTTAAATCTAAGATTAACTATAAAGTTAAGTTTGAAACCTAAGCTGAGTTTAGAAACCAAGAAAGATAAAATAAGGTTCTAGAATCACTTAAGTTGGGAAGCTATTATCATGAACACAACCCTGTTGTGGTCAAGTCAAAGTTCATTATTCATTTCAAGTTATTTAGAAAAACATCTGACAACGAAACAGTATGGCCATTCCAACTGTCCATAACCGCGGACGCGGCTATTCGAATAGTTTGACACTCTACAGAGGTGGTACACTTTCACCACAAGATTCGATACATATGTCAGGGATTACCCTGAGTCATCATACTAAGTATGTAGATAATCAAACATAACCTTCTCTTTACACACCCTAGTACAAGCACCTCTCCTATGAGCATGGCCTCCCAACCATGACCATCAGTCATCTTGGGCACTGCATAGGTGGACAATATTGAGAGGTAGCCTCAGCTCAAACCTCTCCCGTGAGGGAACTAATACTAATGCATATAAATTTCCAGCTAAGCCTTACCCAATTCAGGTAGTGTGGTTGTACGGTAAATTTGGAATGGTATCGCATCCGAATCCAACCATCAGTTTTATAAAAGGGTTAAGGCTCATGCCTCATCATTTTCATCATCATAAACCAGTTATGTTTCTCAGCACATGTCAAAACATCTCAATAGAATGACTCATCATTCCAAGGTTTTCACAATTCATTTTCACCAAGTGCTCCCATCTAAAGTGACTCCTGTTTTTGATCTACTCTAAAATACTAAGTTAAGAGTGTTCACTAAGGTGGAAGGATGGGATCAATCTCATGCCATAGAATGACATCTAAAGGTTTCTAAGTAGGTCAAGTTTTATACTTTTTATGCTACCTTCAAAATAAGTAAGGCACTTTGCATACTAAGGGGAGTAAAACTTGTAAGTAAGGCTTGGGGTACTAATAGTTAAAAAGGGGTGTGATCAAAGCATGCCTAAATCATCCTTTCTCATTCATCTAGATTAATTCTAGCCTGCTAACAATAGCTTACCTTGGTTGGTGTAGTGGTTGAAGTTTTCTTCTTCTTCTTCTTCTTGGTAGAACTCCTCCTCCTCGAAAGCTTGGTCGGTACTAGCGTCTATAAATACATATGGAGTAGACAATCACCAAAAAATACTTAACTAGGCTAAGTAGCATTCTAAAACACACAATTGATGATCTATTATCATCACAAGCATCACAAGTTTAATTTCAATAGTTTCATCCTTTTTATTTTAGAAAAGTAATTTCTACTCATTGAAATATTAACTAAAATTTAATATTCACCACCAAAATATGGGATCATGTGGACACATGTCCTCACCACATATTCTAACATGTGGGAATGAGATTTAAAGGTTGGATCAATATTACTTTGGTTTAAGTTCATTATTTAATGATTTAAAGTGACTAGAAATGCCTATATAGCATTATTTTGGTACTAGTCCAAAGTCACTGCATGTAATCCTTAATATTATTACATATTTAGATAGATATGATGAAATGTGATTTTTGAGAGTTGGAATCAACTCAAAATCTAACTTGGTTGATTTTATAAAAATGTTGCAAGTTGCAAAAGCTTATGTCTTATTTATTTTATTAGTAGAGATCTATAACTCTAATTGAATTAAATCCAACGGGCTTGGATAGATCATTTTAATACCTTTCAGACAAAATTGGTTTCATGCAATTTGGATTTCTAAAACTCTCTGAATTGATTTTTGAAATAGTGGACAGAAACTAGTTTAACTAAAAAGAAAAATCCAGATTTGAATCGATGGGCTAGCACGGGAAAGGACTTGGGCCGGCCGAGTGGCGCTCCGCGGAGCGGGGCTCAGCTGATAGGGGGGTCCCACGTGTCAGCGGCACTTAAAACGCGAAACGGTACGCGTGCTGTGGGCTGTAGGATTAGAAGTGAGATCAACGGCTGAGGGTCCTCATCAACGACGAACAGGTCGCCGGCGAGCTCGAACCCTAGCGGCTCGGTGGGGGTCTACTGGGGGCGTACCAGGGATCCAGCGGGGTTGGCGAGGCGGGCAAACGACGTGGAAGACGATGGCGAGGCGAGGCGCGGTTGCGGTGGAGCTTGGGGTGGTCGAAATCAACGGCGCCCTTCTCCTCCTGCCGCGGCTGCTCCGGCTCCAATTCCGGCGAGATGCTACTCCACTTGCTCCGTCTAGAGGTGGGTGAAGTTCAGAGAGGTGAGGGGAGTGGAATGGTGTGGAGAGAAGAGGCTGGGGAGGGATCCTTTTATAGGCCCGACGGTGAGACCGAGCGGGATGGGCAGGCGACGGTGGCGACATGGCTACGGTGAGGTAGAGGCATGGCTGGGGGTGGCGATCGATGGGCGGTTCCCTGGCGGTGGTCTAGGAATTGAATGCGGCCGTAGGGGCGGTGGCACGCGGTCTAGGCGAGGTGGCGCTCTGAGAGGCAGAGGCGGCGGTGTCCACGGCGAGCGGTGGCTGTGAGGCTTTGGGAGGCGAACGAGGATGTCCGGGGTGTTCTCCAGGTCGAGGTGGAGTGACGGGCGTGGGCTGGTGCCAAGGGATGGTCTGTGCGAGCGGGTACAGAGCGCGCTTTGGGGGCGGCACTGGCATGGTGCTGTGGCACTAGGCGCGGTTTGTGCTCGGTGGTCCACTGCTGCTCTGGGCTCGGGCAAGGGACAGGGGGTGGCGATGAGCTCCTAGCTACCTCCTAGACATGGCGAGAGAGGGGGAGATGGTCTGCTGTGGCGGGGCAAAATTTGGCCGGCGACCATGCCCTCGGGTTGACATGGCAAGAGGGTTAGGGACAAGGGAGAGGGGTGTTAAGGGTCTGGTTAGACTAGGAGGGGACAGAGGAGATAAATGTAGATCATTTGGGGGCAAAACCCTGTTCAAAACAGTGAGCTAGAATTAGAGTAGAGATTATGCATGCCAAGTGTTTGATGAAATGGCCGCATGAAAGAAAGTTTTGAATTTTGGTTTCAAAAATTTTGAGTGATCTCCACTAGTGATAGGTAGTCTCTGGTTGCAAGGGTTTTGAAAATGGAGCTCAAATAGATGGTTTTTGAAATAGGGGTGATCTATGCATATGCATTAGATTCAGTTTTGAACTGCCATTTAAAATAGTTAACAGAATGTTTTTAGCAGATCAAAAGGTGTGCCTTGGTACCTCATTATGTGTACTAGCAAGGGGTACTAAGATCAAGAATTGTTTCTGTTAAGTTTTGAGTACTAGGAATAGCCAACGTAGGCATGAGAGTGAAATTTGCCAAAATGACCATTCCTCCTTTTTAATTCTTTTTGATTTGATTTTCTTTAGAAAAAGTTTGGGAATGATGTAGATGATGTTTAAATCACCTAAGAAACATTTTACAAGCATTGGATCATTCAATCATGGCAATTCAAACAACTCCTATTTTAAATGCACACATATATGAATGCTTTCATTTTAAATTTGAAAAAGTTTTTGTTAACCCTATTTTTGGATGATTTGATCTTGATAACCTTGGATTAAAGTTTTGGGATGTTACAGTATGGATCTTTCTTTCGGATACCCCATTGACTGAGATGACTAGGGAGGCGCCCTCTCATGAATTATACCATGTTCCGCACAAAAGGAATCAAACTCGTTGGAAAAATACTCTCCACCACAATCAGACCCAAGCCTATTAATCCTTAGATCAAGTTAGTTTTCTACTTTAGCATTATAGAATTTGAAGAAACTCAAAGACTTATCTTTTGATTTTAAAAGATACACATGACAATATCTCGTAGAGTTATCGATCAACGTCATGAAATATTTCCTTCCACCTTTTATCAACACACCATTCATCTCACAAAGATCATAATGTATGAGCTCAAGTGGTGTTAAAATTCTCACCTCTACAGTCGTATGTGACTTGCGAGGTTGTTTTGCTTGCACAAAAGCTTGGTACTTAGATCCATTGATAGTAGTGAAGTTTGCGATTAAATTCATTTTAGCTAACCGCGTCGTGTAACCAAAATTAATATGACAAAGATGTGAATGCCAGACATTTGATACAAGATTTGAATGATACTCCCACTTCCATTTTTACCAATAAAAGTTTGATAAACATTTGCCAGCAACAGGTGGAACAAACCACTGCACTCATAGCCTTTACCAATAAAAGTTCCAAACTTAGACAGTACAAATTAATTGGACTCGAAAACAATCGTGTAGTCATCATGACACAGAAGAGATCCTCTAACAAGATTCTTATTGATTGAGGGAACATAATACACCTTCTTCAGGCGCACGATCTTTCCCGAAGTGAACTTTAGATCGACCGTACCAAGACCATGAACAGAAGCATGCGAGCCATTCCCCATCAGCACGGACCGAGTCCCTCTGACCTGATATGAAGAAAACATGGAAATATCAGAACAAACATATACATTAGCACCCGTGTCAATCCACCAATCATGAGAATGACATAATGAAAGAAAAGTAGGTAATATACTGATACGTCCAAAACGTATCTACTTTCTCGAACACTTTTGCTATTGTTTCTCCTCTATACTTGTGTGATTTGGATACAACTAACGCGGACTGACGCCGTTTTCAGCAGAATTGCCTTGGTGTATACTTTTTGTGCAGAAAACCAACTATCAGGAAAAATCCGGGAAAATATGCCAAAAATCCTATTTCACCCGAAGACTCCAGGAGCCAGAATACGAGACAGAGAAGAGCCAGGGGGTGGCCACACCACTGGCAGCGCCGTGCCAGGCCGCCAGGGGTGGTGTGGGCCCCCAGACTCTCGGTCCCTCTTCTATAAGGAGCCTTTGACCTAAAAACTTCAGGGGTTCGACGTTTTTCCGAAGGAGTTCCGCTCGCCACCACCATCGATTCCACGTAAACAGACCGACTCTGTTTTGGCGCCTGGGGCAGGGAATTGGAGATCATCGCCATCATCATCACTATCGCTTCTCCATCGACCATCCATGTTTCCCCCATCTATGAGTGAGTAATCCCCCGCTGTAGGCTATGGGGATGGTAGGGATTGGATGAGATCGTTCATGTAATGGCATCAGATTGTTAGGGCATGGTGCCTAGTATCTTTTATTAGTGCTTTATGACTTTGTTGCGACTTGTTGTGCTTAATGCTTGTCACTAGGGCCCGAGTGCCATGATTTCAGATCTGAACATGTTATTGATTCATTATGATAGTATTATTTATGGTCTTATCTGCAAGTTGTTTACACACATTGTTGTCCGGAACCAATGGCCCTGAAGTGACAGAAATCGGGATAACCGGAGGGAATGGCTTTGATATGAGGATCACATGTGTTCATGGAGTGTTAATGCTATATATGGAACACATGGCTAGGATTATCTAGTACTTGCATGCTTTATCTTATTTATCTGCAATTGCCCTATGTTCTGATTGCTATGTGAATTGTCTTGTCCATGCAACGCCCGTCCATCCATCCCTATGCCTACCTTTTCGAATCCCTTGTTCGCTATTGTTATTGTCTTTGCTTTACTTCTGTTGTTGCTTTGCTATTCCTACTACAAAACTGTTGCTCTTGATAAACTGCTGTGAGCAAGATTGTTTCAGTGTGCAGCTGAATTGACAACTCAGTTGTTAAGGCTTATAAATATTCTTTGGCTCCCCTTGTGTCGAATCAATAAATTGGGTTTCACTTCCCTCGAAAATACTGCGATACACCCCTATACTTGTGGGTCATTAAGACTATTTTCTGGTGCCGTTGCGGGGGAGCATAGCTTTATTTATCAAGTTCACTAGGATTCTCTATTGTTCGCTGCTATCCATCCATCATGGGTAAGTCTCATGATGGCAAGTTTCCTATTTTACCATCCACTACAAGAAGAGGTACGGTTATGAACACCTCTGTTGCTCTTGATTCACCATCTATTATAAGTAAGCTCGTTACACCACCACATACACATGCTACACACACTACTACTGCTGCTGAATCTGAAACTTCTGATGCTTATGATGTTGCTTCTACTATGCTTGATAAGAGTGGTTCATTAGGTCCTTTCCTAGATGCTACGATTGCTAGAACTATAGCTGGAAATACTGAAACTCCTAATGAAGACACTACTACACCTGTTAGTTCACCTGAGTCTAGTGAAAGTTATGATATTGAAGATGGTTATGTTGAGATGATCGATGAATTTATTAAAGAATGTAAAAACACCCATGATAGGAGCGCTGCTAAGAGTCTCCTTGAGAGGCACACTATTAGACCCAAATTGGCTCCTACTGTTAAGTTTGCTGCTTCTCCCATAAACATTATAGATGAAGATTATGATTTCTCTCTCGATCTATCTTACATAGCTATTGTCGAGAAAGAACCTTTTTGTGGGACTAAGAATGAAAGTGCGGTAGCACATATGAATGAACTTTCTACCATGAGTGGCTTGTTTTCTGATGATATTAAGATGCGTACTTACTTTGTTGCCAAGATTTTCCCGTTTTCACTGAAAGAAGAAGCTAAAACTTGGTTTAGTAATTTACCTCCTGGATCTATTGATAGCCCTGAGTGCTTGATTAGTACTTTCCTGCAGAAATATTTTCCTCCTAGTGCTAGACATGCTATTTTGCAGGAACTTTTTGATTTTAAACAGGGAGAAAAAGAGGTATTGCCCGAATCTTGGGCAAGGTTTTGTGATTTGATGCATGCACAGGCTGGAAGTCCATTACCTAAGAATGAGCTTCTTGATATATTTTATAATGGACTAACTGAAGAATCTAGGACATACCTAGATAGTTGCGCTGATTGTGTTTTCAGGAATAGGACTCCTAAGGAAGCTGAAGAATTAATGGCTAAAATAAGCAAGAACTATGAAGATTGGACTCCTCCTGAACCGGCTATACCTGAAGTAATTGTACCTGAACCATCTATTCCGGCGCTTATTCCATCATCAAAGAAGAGGGGAGTTATTGAATTAAATGATGAAGTGATGAAGGAAGCTAAGAAATGTCTTAAGGAGAAGGGAATTAAAGCTGCAGATGTCAAGAATTTACCTTCTATAGAAGAATTATGTAAGCCTATTCCCTACTCATCCACTATTGAGGTACACTCTCTCCAACACTTTGATGAAGGTACACTCTCTCCAACACTATTGAGGTTCAAACTCAAATAGATTAACTCGTTAAAGTGCAAAACGACTTGCTAGTTAATGCTGCTGAAGAAAAACATGCTTATGAAATTAGAACTAGAAGTGGAGCTGCTACCCAAGATCCTCTATATCCTGAGGGGCATCCCAAAAGAATTGAGCAGGATTCTCAACAAACTGAAAATAGTGGTTCTACTCGTAAGAAAAGGAAAAAGAAGCATAAAACTATTGTAGAACCCTCTGAACCTGCTATAGATCCTAATAGTATATCTATCTCTGATGTTGAAACTGAAAGTGGTAATGAAGAAAATGAAGTTCCTAATGAAGAAAAAGTTGAAGAAGAACCTGAAAACCACACTAAGAATACTAAATACACAAAAGAAGATTTTATTGCTAAGAAACATGGTAGTGAAAGAGAGCCTTGGGTCCAAAAACCTATGCCTTTCCCTGATAAGAAACACAAGTCAAAGGAAGATGAACACTATAATAAGTTTTGTGAGTGGATGAAACCTTTATTCCTGCAAATTCCTTTGACTGAGGCTATTAAATTGCCTCCTTAGTCAAAGTATATGAAGGATATTGTCTCGAATAAAAGGAAGATCCCTAATGAAGAAATTTCTACTTTGCTTGCTAATTATTCCTTCAATGGTAAGGTTCCTAAGAAACTTGGAGACCCAGGGATTCCAACTATCCCTTGCTCTATTAAGAACAGTTATGTTAGAACTTCTTTGTGTGATTTGGGAGCTGGAGTTAGTGTTATGCCTTTCTCTCTCTATAAGAGGCTTCAACTTGAAAAATTAATACCAACTGATATATCTTTGCAAATGGCTGATAAATCTACCACTATTCCTGGGGGTATATGTGAGGATGTACCTGTTCAGGTGGCTCACAATTGCTTGATATTAACTGATTTTCTTGTGCTTGAAATGCCTGAAGATGATAATATGTCTATTATTCTTGGGAGACCTTTTCTTAATACTGCAGGACCTGTTATTAATTGTAATCAAGGAAAGGTGACTTTCAATGTTAATGACAAGGAACATACTGTCTATTTCCCCAATAAGATTGAAAGGACTTATGGTTTGAATTCAATTGAATATGTTGAAGGCATTCAAGTTGGAGAAATATATTGTCCCATACCAAGAGAAAAATTTGAAACTATTATGATTGGGACCATTGCTATCAAGGTTGAGGTAACATAATCATTAGTGGAATACAAAGTTTTGTCTCATATGGAATTGTTTTGGTAGCAAGACTTGATCAACCTTGTTAACAAAAGGATTTCATTGAACAAAACAATGTTTTCATTATGATTATCTCCGTTTATTTCTATCCTTTGCATTTTAGTTTTTGCTTTTGTTTAGCTTTCTTTTTGTTGTTAGTTGCTTGCATGTTAGAGTGTCTTAGAACTTCTATAGTTCTAGCCTTGTTTTTTCCTTGCATCATGTTTCCAAAAAAAATTGCCTGTCAGAAAAATTATTCTTCTATTTCTAAAAAATACCCAAAAATAAAGTGTCTCGAAAAATTCCAGAAAATTCATATTAAATTTTTACGTGAAAAAAGGGGCAGAGGAGTACCTGGGAGGTACTAGGGGGGCCACCAGGCAGGCACACCACATGGTGGTGTGACCACCCCTGGGTCCCCACTAACTCTCTCACCTGCCACTTTCTTCTCTCTCCCGAGTAAGCTCCAGTTCATTGCTCAAAATCGCGTTCTTGCTGTGCTTGCTCTCGATTTTTTCGATCTCCTTGCTCAGCCCATCTTTCTTGCTGAAATTTGGGGCATTTGTTCCCTGGTATGTGACTCCTCCCCTTGTCCAAGTAGATTTGTGTTTAGTGGATTATATCTTGAGTATTTTGCTGCTGTAGGTGACTGGTTATGAGAGCTTGTAAGCTTGTTGAATGCTTAGAGATATAGTTTTGATGCATGTTTAGGCCTCTTACAAGTCCCTATGAGTAGAATCCTTCATTATATTCACTTTGCAATCACTTGTTTAATAGGTGTTTAAATTTCAGAATAGAAGATGAGTGAACACCACCTAAACCAACATGAGCTTTGGGTGCCTGAGGTCATGAAGGTCCACCGGGAGGAGGAAGTTTTTCCCTCCATTTATCCATGCTCTGAGTTCATGAGAGCTGCAGGAATTCTACAAGATTTCCACACTTTGGTTTCTAATGCAGGGTTAGAGCACTTTTTGGAAGATGAACCTTGTCAATTTGTGAAGCTAACCATGTATGTGGTGCAGGACTTCCAATTTAGTCACTCTTTGCCTAACCCCATGGTCCATTACAAAATTTACAATATTGCTGTCGGCCTTTCTCTTGATGATTTTTGTGCAGCTATTAAGGTACCTCAATGGGGATCATGTAGAAAGATTAAGGAGAGACCTGGACCACTCATGGATTTATACGCAGAAATTTGCCAAGGGAGTAGCTTCTCGAAGGAGAGTGGAAAAATCCGTAACATTCATCTTCCCTCCATTCGCTACTTTGCCTACTTTATTGCCAAGTGTGTTCTTGCTAGGAAAACTGCCAATAAGTTATCTTCGTTTGATCTAGCATTTATCTCTGCTGCTCTTAAACGAGATAGGTCTTACAACTTAGGTGCTTTGATAGCTTTCTGTCTTGCTGCTAACCGTGAGAAAGGTGGAATTTGTGGAGGACTCATTGCTTCTCGTTTACTAGCATTGCATGGTTTAGTGCCTCATCATATAGACCTACAGTTTCCCATAGAAAGGCTTGATCTTAATTCCATGATACATCATAAATTTGTTTCCTCGTGGGCTAGTATGAGTGAGTTATCTTATGAAATAACCTTTCTCAAAGCTGGTTGGAGAAAGAGCAAGTCCGAGCATGTTGTTCTTTTGCCTGCACCTGTTTTGTTTAACCTTGATAACAGGGAAGGATGGTCCCTCACTAAGGAGGAGCTTGACACGTACTTGGGAGAGCTCTCCCAACATGAGCAGGACACTAGAAGGGAGGTCACGGATGATTCGGTCCAGCCCTCGAATGAGGGAGAGTCTTCATATCAGCAACCTGCTTATGATTGGGGAGCTTCTTCTTCTTCCCACGGGCCCAACTACGACCATTCTTATCAAGATCCGCCTGCTTGGAACCCCTATTCATACATGGATTGATACCCACTTAGGCCAAAAGCCTAAGCTTGTGGGGAGGTACGCCGACACCGCACTCATCTTCATATCATGTTGCGTCGGTACTTTGTATATTCATGTTTTCGTTCTCTTTTTAGTTTTCGTTCTTCTTTGCTTTTGATTTCTAAAACACAAAAAGACCAAAAATATTTCTGTTGTTTCTCTTTGGTTTGCTTCTTCTTTTTGCCTTGGTTTGTTTTTCCCTTTTTGCTTTGTTTGAACTATTTGAAAAACCCAAAAAGATTTTGCTTTTCTTGTTTTTCCTTTGGTTCTTGTTTAAAAAAATCAAAAACAACAAAAATATTTGTCGTTCTTCTTTGGTTTTTGTGAGTTTGCTACAGGGTTCGGCAGTCCTTAGTGAAATATTGGTTTCATATTATTATTCAAGCCACACAAGTGAAGAGCAATAATGAGGATTAATGACAACTTGAGGCGTGGTAAGAGGCTGGTAACGAACTCTATTTGTTTTCATTTTTGTACATATACTCATCACTGTGGGCATGCTTAGTCCGTTCATGTAGAGTGTATGTTTTCTTTGGATGCTTAGTAGTTCTTGCTTTCTTATGATTAGCTCCAACTCGCTAATAGTTTGTAGCATGTCTTATGAATGTTTGCTTGCATTGCTCTATTCATAAATTGGTATGACACCGTGGTATCCTCCTCTGAATGTTTCATTTGAATTGACTTGGCACATGCTCATGCATGCACATGACTGTAATAATCAGTTGAGCCTCGATGAATTATTTTGCCTTGAGGATCTTGAATCACTTTCATGCCATGAGTAGTCATGTTTTGTTGCAAGCATGATAATGACAGCTATTGCTCTCTCGTTTGTTGCTCCCTTAGTATTGCTAGCCTTCACTTCCACTGAGTGTTTTACTCATGTTTCCAACTCCCTTAAACCAAATATTGCCAAGGTGTCCACCATACCTACCTATTAGCATCATTTGCTACTTCTCATAACAACTCCCTTGTTATGAGAAAGTTAGTTAGTAAAGCTCTCACGAACTTGATGTCACACTTTATTTCCTGCACTTAATAAACCTGAACCATTGTGAACTCTCCATGAAAGTTATATGCTTGCTAATTATAGGCTGGGGATTAGCAGAATCGTGCTGTCACGGGGTACGCTTTCAACACTTGTAAATATATACCCAGTTGATACCTTGCTCTTTTGTTTGCGGATGTCGTCGGTGTGAAATAAAAGGGGAGCTTGTAAGTCCCTGGAGTTATGTATGTGTGTTAGAGAAACGCCTGGGCCGCTGGTCTAATCCATGCTGACATGGTGGAAACCTGCAGCGTAACCATAATGATATCTATGAAGCATTCTTCTTATAAAAAAAGAGAGAGATAGCTATTGAGAAAAAGAAAAAAAAGAGATTTATGAAAAGAGGAAAGAGAGAAAAAAAAGCACCATTTTCCCATGGTAAATAAGAAGATTGCTGAGATACTCATTGTCTGCTTGCCTTGTTATTTTGATATGGGGATTCTTCCGTATCATCGGGCAAGGGGTACCCCGTTGGCGGTTCTCAATGATACGCACATATTTACGATGACAAGAACTTACCGGTAACTAAAGTTGAGTAGCATGAGGAGCGGCCCTCGTACTCAAGGGACATGGGATTTTCAGTTTATAGTCTGTCAAGCATATAACTCAGATTGGACCTCACTTTCACCTTAACCACATTAAAGATGCTTATGATAGGGGCAATGAGATCTCAAAGCTAATGAGTACCATACTTTCAGCATTTGTAAGCCTTTCAAATTATTCAAAAACCTTTTCCTTTACTTGTTGAGTCTCCATTTATTCTTTGAGCACCTTCTTGAGAGCATAGTTGCCATTCGTTGTGCTTGTCCCATTACTTGATTATTTGTGTTATGACTTTGATTCTTGTATCCTTGATATCTTTACTTCTAGTCATCACTTGAACTTCAGAGGTGCCTTGATATTCATAATCAAAGGCAAGCGGGATACCACTCTATCATACCTTTCTATGAGCATTGTAATGTTGCTTATGTTTATGCCTCATGCTACTTATTATTTTTGAGTTGGAATCTCTTCATAGCTTGCAATGCCTATTAAGTAAGTTTACTTGTATACTCTTTATTATGAATTGTCTAAGTAGTTGATCACATTGCTGAGAATATTTACATCATATGAAGCAAATGTGTTCGTGAAAGTTCTTTTATCGCACTCAGTTTTTAACTGAATTGCTTGAGGACAAGCAATAAGCTAAGCTTGGGGGGAGTTGATACGTCCAAAACGTATCTACTTTCCCGAACACTTTTGCTATTGTTTCTCCTCTATACTTGTGTGATTTGGATACAACTAACATGGACCTAACCTTTCAGCGTTGAAATTGCCTTGGTGTCTACTTTTTGCAGAAAACCAACTATCGTGAAAAATCCAGGAAAATATGCCAAAATCCTATTTCACCGAAGACTCGAGCCAGAATACGAGGCGGAGAAGAGCCGGGGTGGCCACACCACACTGCTAGCCAGGCCAGGCAGCCGAGGTGGTGTGGGCCCCCCAGGCACCCCCTCGGTCTCCCTCTTCGCCTATAAGGAGCCTGCTGACCTAAAAAATTCGGGGGTTCGACGTTTTTCCAGAAGGAGTTCCGCTCCGCCGCCACCATCAAATTCCACGAAACAACACCAGAAACTCCATTCTGGTACCCTGCCGGGACGGGGGATTAGAGGATATCATCGCCATCATCATCACCATCGCTTCTCCATCGACCATCCATGTTTCCCCCATCTATGAGTGAGTAATCCCCCGCTGTAGGCTATGGGGATGGTAGGGATTGGATGAGATCGTTCATGTAATGACATCAGATTGTTAGGGCATGGTGCCTAGTATCTTTTATTAGTGCTTTATGACTTTGTTGCGACTTGTTTTGCTTAATGCTTGTCACTAGGGCCCGAGTGCCATGATTTCAGATCTGAACATGTTATTGATTCATTATGATAGTATTGTTTATGGTCTTATCTGCAAGTTGTTTACACACATTGTTGTCCGGAACCAGTGGCCCCGAAGTGACAGAAATCGGGATAACCGGAGGGAATGGCTTTGATATGAGGATCACATGTGTTCACGGAGTGTTAATGCTTTGCTCCGGTGCTCTATTAAAAGGAGCACCTTAATTGCCAGTAGTTCCCTTGAGGCCCCGCTACAAACGGGCTGGCAGGACAAAAGATGTTGTGCAAGTTCTCATTGCGAGGACGTATGACTATATATGGAACACATGCCTAGGATTATCTAGTACTTGGATGCTTTATCTTATTTATCTGCAATTGTCCTATGTTCTGATTGTTATGTGAATTGTCTTGTCCATGCAACGCCCGTCCATCCATCCCTATGCCTACCGTTTCGAATCCTTTGTTTACTGCTATTGTTACTGCTGTCTTTACTTTACTACTGCTGTTACTTTGCTATTCCTAGTACAAAACTGTTGCTACTGATAAACTGCTGTGAGCAAGATTGTTTCTAGGTCCAGCTGAATTGACAACTCAGTTGTTAAGGCTTATAAATATTCTTTGGCTCCCCTTGTGTCGAATCAATAAATTGGGTTTCACTTCCCTCAAAAATACTGCAATACACACCCTATACTTGTGGGTCATCATATACCGTACCCACCATCCTTCATCTCAATGTTGTTCATGAAAACATTAGCAGTCTTGCTTCCCTTCCCATGCTGGCGCTTATCAAAGTTGTTGGGGTAAGAAGGATCCCAATGATCAGGATCACCGCACACATGACAAGCACCTTTCTTCTTATCAGTCTTCTTCTTGAAACTAGTAGATAAGCCTTGTTCTTCCCATCAAACTTTCCTTTTCCATCAAACTTGCCCTTGTTCTTGAACTTATGAGGCTGGAAGTTCTTTTTCTGTACCAGGTTGACACTTGAACCTCCCTTGGCACCTCAAGCACATGTGTATTTTGCTCTCGCATTCTCTTCCATATCAAGAGTTCCAATGAGATCCGATACGGGGGTGTAAACGGATCGGATAGATCGGATTTTGACCGTACCATATCCTTTTCCATATTAGTTTCTCGGCTTCAGAGCGGAGCGGATAATGACCGGTTGTGGATTCGAATGCGGATATACTAGACCGTGGATTCAAATCAGAAACAGAGCAGACTCGGGCCAGACTTGAAAGTAGTCGGATAAATACTCTTATAGGTAGATAAATATATTTCTAGCAAAGTTTTGAGAGAGATTTAATATTTGGGCCTTGCATGAACAACTAGATAAGATAATAGAGATATGGTGTTAAAAGTTAGAGTTAGACATGTTCACAAAATGAACTTAGTAACTAAATGAGTACTTTCTTTGCGAAATTGTCCTTGACATTTGACTCTAAAATCGGATTATCCGGTTTGAAATACTCGGATAATCCTAATTAGTTTTCAGATAATCCATATCCCCATGCTATTTTCCATATCATATCCTACACCATATCCTGGGCTTCACTTCGAAATCGGATATCCTTATCCACCGGATTCTATAAAATCGGATATGGATCCCTTAAAACGGTTTCAGAGCCGGTTTCGGTGCGGAAATTATCCTATCCGTTTACATCCCTAGATACGGAAAACTCTTGTGTCTTTTGTGTTTCAGGGAAGTACCAAAGTTCCTCCATGAAGGGGGAAGCTTGGCAATAATGCCCCCGATAATGCCTTGTCTGGTAACACATAAGGCAAGTGCTCAAGCTCCTTGGCCAGTGACTGTATCTCATGATCCTGCTCAACCAGGAAGCGGTCATCAGTCATATTGTAGTCATAGAATTGCTCTTTGACATACAGTTCACTGCCAGCGTCCGAGACCCCAAACTTGGCCTCGAGTGCAGCCCACATGTCCTTGCAATTATCAAATGACATATAGGGTTCAACAATATTCTCCCCAAGAATAGACAACAGAGCAGCCTTGAACAGGGTATCAGTTTTATGGAAAACTTGCTCCTGAGAAGGAGTAAGATCTCCCTCAGGCTTGCCAAGAGTAGCGTCATAGCAGTTCATGTTCTGAAACTAGAGAACTGCTCTCACGTGCCATCTCTTATAGTGCGTACCCTCAAAGACAGGTGGCTTCATAGATGCAACGGAACCAGTTGGAGTAAATTTCCTATAGTAAAGTTTTTGGATTGTTGAGTATAAGAGAAATTTACCAAGAGAATTAACCATAATAACCGGTAGATAAAACATGAATAGAATAATGGAAATTAAACTAATCATGTGATTTAGCAGATAAAGATTAAAACAACCATCTAAGAGGATTGCAAAAGATAGACCTTGAGATAAGATCTGAACAAGTTCTAGACCTACAATAAGCCATAGAAAACGACATATTATCTTACCAAGATAAACAAGATGGAGGAATATGTTATACATCACAACAGAGGAACTGCCCATGTTGACTTTGGTGTTGATGTTATTGTTGGCACTGTCTTCAGCCATGTCATTGATGAAGATGTTGTTGATGTCAGGGAAGAAGTTGTCGTTGGGGAAGACATCGGCGATGTTGCTATACATGAAGGAGTCCGTGATGAAGCTAGTAGTCGCACTAATAGTGCTCCCCAAAAATCTTATCGCCCTTCTCCCGTACAGGATTCGAAGCAGCGGGGTCTATGGAACTAGAGGCGCAAAGGTGTGTGTTCAGAGGAGAGGAGTGACCTCTCTTATGCTCGGCGAGATTTCTATAACCCGCGGCGTGCACGCGTGCGGTGTGGCAAGGCGGGTGGCAGCGGAGGAGGAGCGTACGTGTATGTCTCTCTCCAAGTGGTGGAAGAGCCCCTCGTATAAGGTGGTGAAACTTTCCTTCAACTAGAAATATGGGACTAAACATTTGTCCCACCTCTGTCATGCATGAATGGGCCACATGAGCCTCTAGAATTTTTAGAAATTATTGAAATGAAAATATGGGGACCACTTAGGCAAAAATCCCAACACCCGGTGTAGCTAAAGGTCAAGAACTGTGTGCACTTCACTTGAGGAAGTTAAGAACTACACCACTCTTGAAAACATCAAAAACTTCACTTGATTCTCCGGCTGCATTGAGTTTGTGTTAAGACGACCGAAGTACAACAAGTGCTAGATTATCCATTAGGAGCCGCGTCACGTCATGAAGACAAAGACAACAATCTAGAAAACTAGGCTAACTTTGTGTTTCTATCTTATTTGTATAACTCACAATGAATCCATGTCGAGATGCATGTATATCAGGTGTATGAATTACGCAAACAAATATCACACTATTATATGTTACTGCATAAGTTACGCATAAATCAACAGGGTGAAAACGTATAAAATAGTACCTATCAACATACGACTATTTTATTTAAATTAAAACGTTTGCGAAAAGACCCTAACACATACGATGAAAAACACATGCCGTTTGCGATCATCCATATTCGCGGACGATAAACATAGGAAACGCGTAAGTAAAAGTGATTCACAGACGGTTGGGTTCTAGGAACCGTGTGCCCATTCGAACACGGTTTCGCTAACCGTTTAGCGCTGTAGAGGGTTATCGCACACTCTTCGATAGCGAAGATTCATTTCACCGCGTGTGACAGGCAATTTCCGTCGTGCGCGAATGCTGAATCTGTACTATTAGTGCAGTATCCATGTTCTCACGCTGCTCCACTGTGTGGAGATAGGACCATGTACGAGTTCAGTGGCCAGCCAACATTCACGATGTTCGTGTCGGATGGCGGTAACTTCTGCCAAAGAAGAACCTGCTCAGAAATTCAGTTGCACATCTTTCTCACCATGCCCTTATGTGTAACACTTCCTTAAATGCGGGGAGCGGACATTGTTACCGATCAGAACACCTGGTGTCGGACCTTCCTCACAAAGCAGACCTTGAAGCGATAGCGGAGACCCTCGCGTCGCCCCTCGTGCGGGCGACGGAGACGCAGCCCTAGCTCTCAGCCGCCGCCCTCTCCCCACCCTCCCTCCCCCCTGCCGCCGCCGGCGCGCGCCGCCTGGCTAAGCCCGGGTGGTGCCGGCGGCGGCGGGAGCGCTTCTACCCGGCGCTGGAGATCCTGCGCGGGAGGTCTCTGCTGGCGGCGGTGCTCCTTCGGTGTCTGCAGGCTCGGCCGGCGGCGGCGCATGTGGAGCGTGGTCCCCGGGCGGGGCTGCATCGGGGCCTCCCCGGGCGTTGGCGTGGCGTGCGCGACGCAAGGCTCGGGAGGTGCTCCTGCGGTGGCGCGGCGGTGGACGTCCGGCGGCGGGACATGGTGGCGCGACCTGCGCGGTGTCGGCGGTGGGTGGCCTGACTCGGGATGCGGTTCGCCGGCGACGAGGTGCTCTGGTTGCAGCAGCGTGGAGGCGGAATCGACGGGCTCCGATCTGGGCCTGATCCGGGCCTGGCCGGGCCAGATCTGGGCCTCGCCGGGTCTGATCCGGGCCTGATCTTGGACCTGTTGGCATCGCTTCGCGTCCGGTCGGCTCTCACCACTAGGTGAAGGAGGGCTGATCCCCTCCCCTAGGCTGCCGCGTGGCTCGATCACTGCTACTCTGAGTCTCGTCCCTCTCTGGCCTTCTCGTCGGGTGTGCGATGTGTCGTTGTCCGGAGCCGCTGGCTCGAGTTCATGGAAGCCGGGGCGGCGGCCCCGGAAGGTGGACTGCACGGGCGTCTTGTCGGCGAGCGACGTGGCGGTGGTGGTGGTTCTTCTCTTCGGTCATGTGGATGGCGAGGAGCGGACGTTGGGGGACTTTGGGGTTGGCGGCGTCTTGGCGCCGTCAGCTCCCAGATCGTGTGTCGGAGGTCACTCTCGGGGGCAGCGGGCGCGAGGTCGCCGGGGAGCGGCTTGAAGGTTTTTCCGGGTGAAAGCTCAGTGCTTCGGCACCAACGGCGGCGATGTCTGCGGGTACCGTTACCCTCTTGAGGGCGCTGTTGTGGCTACCTTCTCCGCTAGGGCTCCGGGTAAAAACCCTTGACTTTCGGTCTCGGCGGCGGCGGCGTGATGCGTCGTTACCCTCTTGGGGGCGTCGTCGTGGAGCTCCGGTTCTCCCCGATATCGGCTCGGTGTCCTTGGTGGCTAGTGTTGGTCTTCCGCGTTTTTTCTTTTCTTATCTTGATCTGCTTTGTAAGGGGGTCTCTCCATCACCTTGTATCCTGTTCGGCCGAGTGGCTATATTAATATAGCGGGGCGAAAGCCTATTTCGAGAGAACACCTGGTGTCATTTGTACCCGACATTGTCCTGCATGATGAAAATAGAAGTGAGGATATACTGCAGGATAATACCCGGTCTGGACCTTATACAATGCTAGCTGAATAGAAGAGGCAGAGCGCATTGCACATTTGCAAAGCATGCAGGTGTCCACAAGCTCATAACTTGTGTGCGGTCCAGACGAGCATGTAAAAAAGCAGCATCCGATACCTGATAAGAAATCTTGTTGCGTTAATATCCCATAAGCTAGCTTCACTTGGTACAACCGTACTACTAGTAGGCAGGAGCATTGTGCACATACCGTGAAGCTGGTCTCTGTTTCCAGAGCTGGAAAAGTCACCGGACTGTGGGGAAGCAAGTCAACCACATCAATCTTCTTTGTGAGATTTATTCCTCTCAGACAGCTGGAACAAAATAGAGATCGAATCATGAAACGTGAGCGATGCTCCTATCCTATAGGATATCCATGAGCATGTTCCTTGCCGGTTCTTAGTTTTGTTCCTCGATTCCGCGGAGACTCGCCCGCGCTCATTTTCGGTTCTATGGTTGTGATTTGATCCTAGCATATGAATTGACGTCAGTTCCTTTAAAAAAATATATATGAATGGATGTCAGTGTCACGTACAAACTGATTGCAAATACAACCCAAAAATTCATCAGTGATTTTACTCGAACCAATACTTAGAACATAGAAAGAGTACAGAAACTCGTTGGTCTTAGAATATTCATCTTGGCTCGTCGATGTTGAAAGTATGTTCTCAAATTTTATAACGACTTCGTAAAAAAGTAAAATAAGGAGGAACAATAATGTTCAATATTTGGTACATGTTTTCTCAGCGTCCGAGGCCTTGATCCACACAGCCGTGTTGCGTTTAGACGTTTATGCACATACAGTCCAACTATAAGTGAAAAGCCCACTTCATCCCAAAAGACCGGTCTAAAGGGAGGAGAGGAACTCTCTCTTATAAGCTGGTTGTAGCCTCCTCCTGCTAGCGAGGTAGGACTAAAGGTTGCTAGCAACGCTTGGTACCTAACACCCCACCCCCTAGGAAGCCCCCCAAGCAGGCATGGTGGTGCTGGCTCTGATACCAATTGTCAGCGTCTCAGGCCTTGCTTCACACATCCATGTTGTGTTTAGACGCTTATGCTCATACAACCCAACTATAAGTGGAAATCCCACTCCATCCCAAAATCCCGGACTGAAGGGCGGAGAGAAACTCTTCCTTATAAGTTGGTTGTAGCCTCCTCCCGCTAGCGAGGTGGGACTAAAGGTTGCTGACAACGCTAACATGTTTATTCAAAAGGGTGACCTTTCTTTGTCGAATCAAACAAATGTAGATTTACATGGCATATATGTGCATTCTCTTAAGTCAGGCACAACTGTGCGATTCAGCTTTGTTGGAGGTCTCGCCTAGGAAATTTCTTATTAGGTGCAGGTCATTTGCTTGTCCTTTTGCTATTAGAATCGATTTCCTCTACACTTTGTATCTGGTTCGGTTGTCTGAGATTTGTTAATTCAAAGTCGGCATAATGGTTTTCGTCCAAGGGAAAACAAGCAACGAGAATTCATAGTTGGTCACCAAGATGCATTGTTACTGATACGCTTTGAGATTTTAACAGTCTCTCTTTGCTAAAACAGTCTTTGCAATCATAACTTACAAACTACGTATTTTATCTTAGCCTATGTAGGTCTTCCTCTTTCAGAACACTCTGTCTTTGTACTGCAATATACATGACATTCTTTTTTTTGGGACAGAAATACATGACATTCTTGAGTACGTGGATGTTCTGTTCCCACAAGTGGTATCAGGCGTGTTATGTTGTTACCAATAGTACTCACAATCCATCCTTTACTTTTATCATAATTTTATAAATTTGTTACTTTTTAAAAGCAAACATGGTGCATCTTAACTTTTTATGAGTCTCTAACATGAGTAGGGATGTCTGACTCCTGAGTTCTAGTTAACCCTTTATTTTAATAAGAAAAAATCATGTTTGAAAGCTTTAAAATTGTAAAAGTATTCTAAATGTACTGAATGATGTCCCCTAAAAACGTGAAACATCTCAATTTTAAATACTTTTTTCCGAGTTACACACACATGAAAAAGTATTGATCTCAGTATAATGAACAATGCATATTTTCAAAAACTCCAAACTTTATCAGACATCGACATTTTTGTGTAGCCAAGAATTCAAAGAATTTAGCATTGCGTGCTTGTAGGATACACAATTCACTACATCCAGACTTTTTCACATTTATTTGAAAATTATAAATATGACTTCCGAATTATTTAATATAAAGGGATCACTAGAACAAGGGAGCAAAACATATTTTTCGCCGTAAACTGTAAAATTTCGTATTGTCCAGAATATTTTGTGGTATCTATTAATCAATCTATCATACGAAGCTACTTCTCTACCAATATGATATCCATAAAATTAAGGTAAATATATACACGCGGAAATTTTCATGCAATAAGTGATGTCACACCTACTTGTCTAACATATCGTGCATGTACTCTCTCAACATATACTCGAGATCCAGATGCATACAATGAGTGGACTAGGTAGTGAAGCTTGAAAAGAAGCTACATAATATTTCATTGTAATGTGTTCGGTATTGCAGCACCTTCACATGAGTTCCACAACTTTGAGCAAAGGAGCAATCCTGGAATGTGAAAATACCTTCGAAATGAGCAAATGAGAAACATTGGGAAAACAATTCAACCTACACTTCATGTCCCATTTTTGTCCCAAAAGTGAGAATTTGTGAGATTTATTCCTCTCAGACAACTAGAATTGGAACAATATAGAGATATCCACGAGCATGTTCCCTGCCGTTTCTTGTTCCTAGATTTCTCAGAAACTTGCCCAAGCTCATTTGCAATTCTATGGTTGTGATTTTCTCCTAGCATATGAATGGATGTCAGTTCTTTTTTTTGAAAAGAAATCCGAATGGACGTCAGTGTCATGTACGAACTGATTACACATACAATCCAAAAATTAATCAGTGATGTTACACCAACAATACTAAGAACATAGAAAGAATACACAGAAACTTGTTGGGCTTAGAATCCTCATCATTGGTCGCCAATGTTGAAAGTTTGTTCTCAAATTTTATAAGGACTTTGTCAAAAAAGAAGTATAAGGAGAAAGAATCATGTTATGAAAATTTGGTATGCATGCTTGTCCAAAAGCGTGACTTTTCTTTGTTGAATCAAACCAATGTAGATTTACATGGCCTATATGTGCATTCTCTGAAGATAGACGCAACTGTGCGATTCGGTTGTGTTGGAGGTCTCACCTAGGAATTTCTTGTGAGGTGCAGGTCATTTTCTTGTTCTTGTTAATAGAACCGATTTCCTCTACCGCTTGCATCTGGTTCGGTTTTTGAGATTTGTTAATTCAAAGTCTCGGCGTAATGTCTTTCATCCAAATTAAAGAAAACAAGCAACGAAAATTCATAGTTGGTCACCAAGATGCATTGTTACTTATACGTTTTGAGATTCTAACGGTCTCCCTTTGATAAAATAGTGTTTGCAATCATAACTTAGAAACCGCATTTTATAGGGAGCCTATGTATGTCTTCCTCTTTCAGAACGCTCAGTCTTTGTACTGCAATACATGACATTATTGAGTGCGTGGATGTCCTGTTCCGATAATCAGTATCGTGCATGTTATGTTGTTATCAATAGTCACGATCCATCCTTTATTTTTATCATAATTTTATAAATTTGTTACTTTTTTAAAGAAAACATGGTGCATCTCAACTTTTTATGAGTCTCTAACATGAGTAGGGATGTTTGACTCCTGAGTTCTAGTGATCCCTTTATTTTTATTAAGTAAAAGTATCATATTTGAAATCTTTAAAAGTTGTAAAGTATTCTAAATGTACTGAATGATGTCCCCTAAAAACGTGCAACATCTCAATTTGAAATACTTTTATTCTGGGCTATAAAGAGATGCAAAAAGTATTGATCTTAGTATAATGAACAATGCATATTTTCAAAACTCCAAAATTTACCAGACATAGAGATTTTTTGTGTAGCTGAGAATTCAAAGAATTTAGCGTTGTGTCCTTGTAGGATACACAATTCACTACATCCAGATTTTTTTTAATGTTTTTTGAAAATTATAAATATGATTTTCGAATTATTTAATATAAAGGGATCACTAGAACAAGGGAGCAAAATATATTTTTTGCTGTAAAATTTCGTATTGTCCAACCATTTTGTGGCATCTATTAATCAATCTATTATACGAAGCTACTTCTGTACCAACATGATATCCAGACAATTAAGGTGAATATATAGACATAAAATTTTCATGGAATAAGTAACGTCACACCTACTTGTCTAACATATCGTGTATGTTCTCTCTCTACACATACTAGAGATCTAGATGCATACTATACAATGAGTGAACCAGGTAGTGAAGCTTGAAAAGAAGCCACATATTATTTCATTGTCGTGTGGTTAGTATTGCATCACCTTCACATGAGTTCCACAACTTTGAGCAAAAGAGCAATCCTGGAATGTGAAAATACCTTCGGAATGAGAAACATTGGGAAAATAATTCAACCTACACTTCATGTCCCAACGGTGAGAATTGTTTGTCTATCTACCGCACAAGATTGTGCAGCTTGAGCTGAAGCATTATCTCTTTCTTTCAGTTCTCATTTATGTCTCTTCCAGAATTCTATATTCCATGTATGTGGGAATCCATAAAGAGAACGGGGTGGTCATGCAGTTGATGCATCACTCAAATGTTCTCACCCTCTTCAGCTTTATCACCACTGTACTTGAGAATTTCTCTCAGAATTCGTAATAATTCTGAGATATAATTACAATTCATGGAAATTTGTAATCCCTCGGAATTGGCCATTCTATAAGTTACAGTTTGTGTGAAAATTGCTACAGTGACATTTCACATCTTATTCTCATAGTTGCTTCACAAAAGACCCCCACTTTTTCACTAGTAAAATGAAAAATCAAAGTTGTAATGCACATTGTTGAAAACTCATTTTGGGCCTTTTGTTAGCCTTGACAAGACATACCTCTATGCCAAATTTGGCTAATTAATACATAGTATGCAATGGATTTGACCAACAGCATGTATAGAACACGCATGTGGCATGCCAGACTATGTCTAGAGTGCGCCCAAAGTGCGCTCCAGAGGACGGCCTGTAGTGTCCAAGCACGTTGGCGCATTCCTGATAAAATGTTTGTGCCAGTACGTGTCGAAGGGGTATATATGCTTGCCATAAAAACATGGAATGATAAAACGAAATTCGAACATACGGGTTGTTTAGAAATGATCCATTTCAGCCCCGACTTTGGCTGCATTTTCTATGTTCTGACCAAAATTTCAAAGTATTTAGAAAAATCTGAAAAATATAAAATGTAGCCCACGTATATCATTTACATGTTGCATTCACAAGATATAAATGTGGTGTTATTATTAGGTATGGTATTTTTACGCGAAGTTCTATTTCTATGGTGGCCGTGAACTACATGGTATTTATGAGTTGATGTTCTGTTCAGAAAAATGGAATCGGATGTGTCATGCATGTGGTTTTCTGATGAGCGACTATATCACTCGCCGTCAGCCATCCTTTATCGTTATCCTCATTTCATAATACTTGTTAACAAGCAACCACTAGTGGAAAACGGGCCTCCAGTCCCGGCCCGTAAGGGGCTTTAGTCCCGGTCCTGGTAACCAGGACTGGAGGAGCGGGACTAAAGGCCCACCCATTAGTCTCGGCCCTCTTACCAGCCGGGACCAATGGGCATCCACGTGGCTATCTCTGCGGGCGCTAGGTGCCCCCCCCCCCCCATTAGTCCCGATTCAGACATTAACGGGACAAATGGTTCTTCGCCATGCAGAATTTAATTTGTATTCTTTTTTTTCATTTCAAAATAGTTTTCTACGCTACTACATACCGTACATGTTCGTGCATACATAAGATAACTTCTCTTAAGATCGAGCATACAAATATATACATGATAGTTACACATGGAGATCACAATTATCGAGACTAGAGCCCGTCTATTCAATTACACGGTCGGGGATCATCGGCACCTATTCACACTAAATTCTCCGGCGTCATCTATCATCTCGTTCATCAAGAATCCTGCCAGTTCTTCAGCAATTGCTACTACGCGTTGCTGTGGTAGGAGCTGATCCCGCATTTTCTCGAACTATATAAAAAAAGGAGATCAATATGAATATCAATCATGGTAACAAAAAGTGACGGTAATAAAAATAATGTTATGAATGTATTGCTTACATCGACTCTATAATCATTCAGCTCACTGGTAAACGTGTGAATGAACTCGCAAACGTAGAATCCACATAGATTCGTCCCTTGTGGCTGCCTCGCGCACTTTACGAGAATAGAATTCAATCAAAATAATAATCATGCATCATAATTGTATTGAAACTAGAAGTAAAGAGATGCGCCTACTACTTACCGAGACCAGCTTAAACGTCAGCTCCTCAGTAAAGTCACCCGTAATCGCACTCTTGAACTGGTTCCAAACCCTACCCGGTAAAGAAAATGAATGAGTTATTTATTACGTGATATCTCAGGAAATCAACGAAAGAGACCGCTGTAGCGCAAAAATTACCTCTGGAGCATGTCCTGCATGTCACTAAACTGTTCCAAGGGTCTCTTTAATGGGACCATGGCTTTAACTCTTCCCTTATCAAGTTGAATGCCCATGAGAATCCAGTGGAAACTATAGACGTTTATATATACATCAGTAACTCATCAATTACACTTAACATCGAGTAAGCAAGAGAGAATGTGTACAATAGAGTAAGACACTCACGCGAAATTGTAAGGAAACAGTATGTGGTCACAGAAATTTTGCTCCGTTAGAAAACTTAGAAGGTTTTCCTGTGTTTCCTCGGGTTTTTCCTTTAGCGTCCGACAATATATTTTATCTGGGTCAATGAACCCAACACTGAAGGTTGACCTTCTTTTACATTCCATGATCTTCATTCTGCATAATAATAGAGTACAAAAGGATATAATTAGGATAATTACATGCAATGAACTAAACAACTGAAAAAATGAACAGCTTATATATAGACAATGAATTCAACAACTTACAGACAATAGCAACTCATGAGACTTTTGTCGATGGCGTCGAAAGTGTATAACTGGAAGAGTTCTGGAAACTCAACATGGACCTCTTCTTCTCGGAAGTAGTAGTCATGTGGGACTTTCGCCACGATCATTATTCTCTCCTCCTTTACGGCATTCAAGTACCATTTATGTAAACTCCGCATTTGTGTTGGCAGTTGTTGGAACTGCTCAAAGCTGACGAGGCTTCCTCAGGACATATGTAGGGACTACCTGAGCCTTGGGTAACTTGTCGTCCTGGGAACCTAGCAATTCCTCAACAGTCACATTCATAGCGGCCGCAAGCTTCTTAGCTTCTTCATATCCTGCTGGGGAGTGTCATAGGATACCACCTTGAGGGGTGGGGTCGATTTTTTGGCCTGTTCCCCGAGCTGGGGGACGTCCTTTCTTTTCCCGGTTGCACTTTGACTTGATGATTTGCTCCCGCTTGCACTTCTACTTGATTTGCTCTTCTTCACTTCCTTCTGAAGTGTGCGTCGATAGTCATCTGGCTTATGGTGCAAGTCATATTGCGATTTTGTGTTCAGAAAAGAAAGTGCATACGCTTTTTGCTTCTCGGTGTATACCGGGGCAGGCTCGGGTTTCTTCTTTTGAAGCTGCGCAACACATTTGGCCTTTACAATCATGTCGGTTTCCTCGTCAGTACGATCGTAAGGTCTGATAGAAAGATTCTTTTGAGGTACTCTTGGGAGGGGCGACATTTGTCGTTTTGGGCTCCTGCGTCGTTTAGTACTAATCGGAGGCTGCGGCGGAGATCGAGATGGACTTGGGCTGTGGTGGTCGTAGTCATGGGGTGGGCTTCTTGGAGGTGATGGAGGTGAAGGTGACATGCGACCACTCGGAGGCGGTGTTGGCTTTGGCGTCCAGCCTGGGAGCTTGATGTTGTTCTTGTCCCATAGAATGATACCACCCAGTACTTCTCCGAGTGTCCTTTCACCTTCAGGTCCAGGGATGTCAAGCTCCATTGAGTCCCACCCCATTGCGATTTCATCCACACCAACTTTAGCATAGCCAGCTGGAATCTCACGGCCATGCCAGCGTGCGCCAGGTGGACAAGGTAAAGCACATCCGACCGCCACCTTGATGGATAGGTTCTTCACCTTCTGATGGAGCTCACAAGATGCCTGCTCCTTGAATCCATCCAAAGGGTAGCCGGGACCGCCATCTACCATACGTGCATCATCAGAAGGGACCTCCGATTCAGCCACGCTGCTTTTCCGCTGAGATGGGACGACGGTAATATTGAGTACAGGATCTTGCAGGCGCGCTGCTCCTCGAAGTTCGTCAATCTGTTGCTGATGCATTCGAAGTGTTCCTATCAACTCGGTGAACTTGTCTCCCTCCTCCTCCTGCCGTCGCCTCTTTGCTCTCTCTCGGCTCCTATAAGTATCTCTGTCTTTGGGAAACCCCATCTCCCACGTATAACTAGGGCCAAGGCCTCGTACACGTCCTCCGCGTTCGTCATTCCCGAGGACCTTTGTCAGCAAGTCTTTCTCTCTATCGGGACGGAACTTTGTTGTCCCCGCTTTAATCTCCTTCACCACCTTCTGCCATGTATCCCGGGGTATCCTAATCCCGTCACTTCAAATAAGGTCCCCTGTACTTTCGTCATACTCACTCCCATGCCCAAGGAACCAATTCCTTACCCTCAGATCCCATTCTTCGCTTATTGGTTCTGGAGTGATCCCTTTAGCAAGCAGCTCATTCTCTTTAGCATCCCACTTTGGCATGGCAGCCGCGTAGCCCCCTGGCCCCAGGTGATGGTGATATTTCTTCATCGCGGCATTTTTCTTGTTTTTTTCCGACATTTCCATAGCAGGTTGTGACTCCTTGTACTTCACAAATGCATCCCAGTTAGCCTGCTGCTTCGTTAGATAGCATTCAAATTTAGGAGTCTTCTTCGTCTTCTGATACTTTTGCCATAATGCTTTCTTCCAGTTCTTGAATAGTTCGACCATCTTCGTAGAGTCCTTTTGACTTTCTTCCTCAATGCAGCTGTGTCGGCATCATCCTCACATTCGCAGGTGAAATGTGTCATGAGGTCATTCCAAAGACCCTCTTTGCACCTGTCGGAGACATACTCACCCTCTTTCGCCCCTTTGGTCTTATTCCACTCTCGAACGGTGATCGGGATGCGATCCCTAACCATAACTCCGCATTGTTGTTTAAATACAGTTTTAGCCTTTTCGGGTTCCACCGATTCACCCCGTGGTGATACCCGCGTAATTGTATAACGCGTAGATGCGTCCAACTTTTTGGCCGGGCCTCGTTTGGAATATTTTTTGCTCGATGTGGAGGCCTAAGAGAAGAAACATTCGTCAATTTATATATATATATACAACTCAATTAATGCATCTACTGATCACCAGACTTCATATATATACCTCGCCGGAGGCTTCTCCACCACCGAAGCCGTCGGCTTCTCCACCACCGGAGCCGTCGGCTTCTCCTTGATCATTTCGGTCGACCTCCTCTCCCTCACTGGAGGGGTTCAGATAAATCGAAGGAGATTCTGGTGGATCAACATGGGGGGTGTTGTTGATCATATCCTCGAGAATTTCTTCGTGTGCTAGGTCTCTCTGGATTGGATCCATAGTTTTCTACAAAATGCACACAATAACATTTTTCATTCAATATTGCTGCATAAAATAATGCTAAACAATAATATGAACACGCAATTTGCTACCACCCTACGTCTGGGGGCCCGCGAGCATTACCACATTAACCCTAAGTTCGGGGGCCCGTGAGCACCACCACCCTAACCCTAAGTCCGGCTGCCCGCGAGCACTACCACCCTAACCCTAAGTCCGGGGGGCCGCGAGCACCACCACCCTAACCCTAAGTCCGGCTGCCCGTGAGCACTACCACCCTAACCCTAAGTGCGGGGCCCCGCGAGCACTACCACCCTAACCCTAAGTGCGGGGCCCGCGAGCACTACCACCCTAACCCTAAGTGCAGGGGCCATGAGCACCACCACCCTAACCTAAGTCCGGCCGCCGTGAGCACTACCACCTAACCCTAAGTGCGGGGCCCCGCGAGCACTACCACCCTAACCCTAAGTGCAGGGCCCGCGAGCACTACCACCCTAACCCTAAGTGCGGGGGCCCGCGAGCACCACCATACTATATACTACACTAACATATTATATAATAAACTAATTAACATACTACACTAATATATACTACTAAAAAAATAAAAAATACACTTTATATTACACTACTATATACTACTAAAAAATAAAAAATATACTACACTAATATGTAGTACTAAAAAACTAAAAATACACTTTATATTACACTACTATATACTACTAAAAAATAAAAAAATATACTACACTAATTAACATACTACAATAATATATACTACTAAAAAATAAAAAATACACTTTATATTACACTACTATATACTACTAAAAATAAAAATATATAGTACACTAATATATACTACTAAAAAAATAAAAAATACACTTTATATTACACTACTCTATACACTAATTAACATACTACACTAATTAACATACTACACTAATATATACTACTATATATTAAAAAAATACACTATATATTACACTACTATATACTACTAAAAAATAAAAATATATACTACACTAATTAACATACTACACTAATATATACTACTATATATTAAACTACTAATATATTACACTACAAAAATAATATTACAATTCTATAAAAAAAAAAGGAGCTACTTTGGCCCGCTCACTTCTACGCAGACGCCTCGGCGGCTCATGCTCACTCGCTACCAGCCATGGGGAGCGAAGGGAGAGGGCAACGACCTGCTCGCTCTGATCTTGCCACACTGGTCCATAGCTAGACGAAGCGAAGGGAAGAAGCGCGGTACCTCTGGCGAAGCCTTGTGGCGGAGTGCGGTGGCGTTAGAGGGTGGGGGCGGTTGGGGTGGTGGCGGCCGGAGAATCGGGCGGCTGCGGCGTCGATTCTTCACGTGGGGAAGTGCTCTCGTGGGAGAAGAAGAGGCCAGGGGAGAAGAAAAGCGCCAAATGTATAGTGGGTGACCTTTAGTCCCGGTCCGTATAACGAACCGGGACTAAAGGGTCTTTAGTCCCGGTGCGTTATACAAACCGGGACTAAAGGTCCCCCCCCCCTTTAGTCCCGGTGCGTGCCACCCACCGGGACGAAAGGGTTCGGCCCAACAGTGAGCGTCAATACCACCTTTAGTCCCGGTGTGTAGCACGACCGACTAAAGGTCCCTTTCAAAAAAAAATCCTCGACGCTACTGTTTAAAAAAAATTCAATTAGCATATTATTTAAACATTTGAATTTTATAGTTTTTGCATACTTATGAATTTGAAAAAAAATTCAACATGAAAAGTTCTTGAATTTGAATAAGTAATCCAAATCTATTTTCTGTTTTATAAAATAATTATTCTAACTAGTGAAACTTATAACCATTTTGCCATTTTCAATTTAAAAATGCATTAAATATTATATTTTGCATATTTTTGAATAAGTGATTCAAATAAATTTTCTATTTTATAAAATACTTATTCTAACTAGTTAAACTATTAACCATTTTGCCATTTTCATTTTAAAAATGCATTAAATATTATATTTTGCATATTTTTGAATAAGTGATTCAAATCAATTTTCTGTTTTATAAAATAATTATTCTAACTAGTCAAACTATTAACCATTTTGCCATTTTCATGTAATTCCGACGCTCCGGTTAGACCGGGGGCCTCGGATCGTCTACCCCGCCTTATTTTTTCCCGCCCGTTCTCTTCCGGATCATAGCCCCTTTAGGGTTTAGGGTTTAGGGTTTTTGGTTTAGGGTTTAGGGTTTAGGGTTTAGGGTTTTTGGTTTAGGGTTTTTAGTTTAGGGTTTAGGGTTCCCTCCTCTGACTGAGGGTTTTTGGTTTAGGGTTTAGGGTTTAGGGTTTAGGGTTTAGGGTTTTTGGTTTAGGGTTTTTAGTTTAGGGTTTAGGGTTCCCTCCTCTAACATAGGGTTCCCTCCTCTAACGTAGGGTTTAGGGTTTAGGGTTTAGACTCATATCTGCCGCCTCTCTCCACTCTATCCCATGGCTTCCACCATACCTCTAACCCCAGGGATGCGGAGATGGAGTCTTTCACGGGCTAGCAGGAAAATATTATCCGAGGCGGAAATTCCGAAGATGCCATAGGGCGTGTGCACCAAGGGCATCTTCGAGAAGTTCCGCCACGGGAGATTTCCCAACCCTTTCCCCCATCCATGGGGATGAAACTCTCCATCCATGTTGGCTTGGTCGTTGCCATAGCACATCTAGACTCATATCTGCCGCCTCTCTCCACTCTATCCCATGGCTTCCACCATACCTCTAACCCCAGGGAGGCGGAGATGGAGTCTTTCACGGGCTAGCAGGAAAATATTTTCCGAGGCGGAACTTCCGAAGATGCCATAGGGCGTGTGCACCAAGGGAATCTTCGAGAAGTTCCGCCACGGGAGATTTCCCAACCCTTTCCTCCATCCATGGGGATGAAACTCTCCATCCATGTTGGCTTGTTGAGTTGCTTGCCATGGCGTATCGATGCTCCTTTTATAGGCACGGCGTCGCTTCTACTTTGTCTTCTTCCTCCGATAGGGCGTCGTGCGCTACATGCTTTATCTCATCGAGCAGTGCGTCCACCCACGCATCCTTATCCTACCGACAACTTTAGTCCCGGTTTGAGCCCCCACCCGGTACTAAAGGTTACCCACGCGTCCTTATCCCACCGACAGTTTTGTTAGATGACACAAAAACCACCTTTAGTCCCGGTTGCACCCACCAGCCGGTACTAAAGGTTAGCCACCCCCCAGATAAGGCCCTCCCAGATAACCCTCCCCAGATAAGGCCACCCCATCTTTTGTCCCGGTTTGAGCCCCCACCCGGGGTGAAAGTTTCCCGCGCCACTGCGTTCCCGCGCTTTCCACCGGTTCCCACCTCTGTCTTCCCGCCATTTTTTCAGTATATATATGTACGCTTGGCCTCCATTTACATATCACATCTAGACTCATCATTCTCTTCCCATGGCTTCCATCGTATCTCTAACCACCCGGGAGGCGGAGGCGCTTTGCGCCTCCAACTACCCCTGCCCACCGGGCTACCGCGTCCCCACCGGCTGGATGCTGAGCGCCGGAGGCGTGCCGGTCCCTCCTGTCCCTCTAGGTGTGGAGCGCCGGATGGCCATCACGAACCACTACTACCTCGAGCTCACGCCCAGCAGGTGGAGAATCCCAACTGGCATCCCGACTATTTCCCGACTTGGGAAGCCTTCTTCATCAATCAGCGTGAGAGGGCGCTCGCCAGGCACGAGGAGAACGGCCCACCTCCTTCGAACTTCAACGAGGCCGGCAGTCGGCTGTGGTGGCGCGGCCGGACTCTCCAGAGTGTCATGGCCTACAACACGACCGGCAATAACCCTCGCCTGCGGTACCCTCAAATCCAGCCCACGCGTGCCCAACCTTCAAGGTTCGACTACGGCGACCCCGACGACGACAATGCGGCAGCGCGGCGACTACGGCGACTACGGTGGCCAGACATGTATTAGGCTAGGAGCATGACTGAATCACTCCAACCATTAGGCATGTTTCTTAATTTTCAGTTGTGCTATGTATCCTTAGTGTTTGTGGGTTCCTTCTCTTGTGATGGTTCCTTCTCTTTGTGTGATCACCTACCGCGGCTCAGAACGTCTAGTTTGATTGAGCAAGATGTATTACATGAAAGGGGACCTTTATGTCTCAAATAAAAGGTTTAATACATTACATAGATTTATGTCTCAAATAAAAGGTTTAATTACATAGATTTATGTCTCAAATAAAAGGTTTAATACATTATTACACACCACCAACATCTAGTGTTGTGGTTTTCTTCTGCACCGTAGCCATGGAGAATCTTCATCATTTAACAGGATGCTTGGGTCAGTTTTCACTTTGAAGGGCGGAATTTCATGAAACTTATTGTAATATTCTGACATGTATGTCTTGTCATCCACTCCCACGATGTTTCTTTTCCCTGAAAGAACTATGTGGCGCTTTGGCTCATCGTATTCTGTACTCTTTTGCTTATCTTTCCTTTTTCTCGGTTTGGTAGACATGTCCTTCACATAGAAAACCTGAGCCACATCGTTGGCTAGGACGAATGGTTCATCCATGTCATAAGATTGTTGAGATCCTTGTTGTCATGCCGTACTTTTCGTCTACATGTACCCCGCCTCCTGTCAGCTTGACCCATTTGCACCGAAACAAAGGGACCTTAAAAGTAGGTCCATAGTCAAGTTCCCATATCTCCTCTATGTACCCATAATATGTGTCAATCTGCCCATTGTCATCTGTTGCATCAAAGCGGACACCACTGTTTTGGTTGGTGCTCTTTTTATCTTGGGCGATCGTGTAAAATGTATTCCCATTTATCTCGTACCCTTGGAAAGTACATATAGTCGAAGATGGTAACCTGGCCAACGAGTACAACTCATCTCCAACAGTGGTGTTATTCATGAGATGTGTCTGCAACCAATTGCCAAAATTCTTCTCGTGTTCCCCTTTAATCAAGGTTTCAGGCTTCCCCGGGTTTTCGGAGCGTAGAATATTCTTGTGTTTCTCGATATACGGAGCCACCACGGTGGAATTGTGTAGAACTGTGTAGTGTGCTTGAGTGAAAGAATGCCCGTCCCTACATACCATTGATTTCCTTCCTAGTGTGCCTTTTCCAGTCATCCTTCCCTCATATCGAGATTCAGGAACACCAATCGGCTTAAGGTCAGGAAGAAAGTCAACACAAAACTCAATGACCTCCTCTGTTCCATAGCCCTTGGAGATGCTTCCTTCTGGCCTAGAACGGTTATGAACATATTTCTTCTAAGACTCCCATGAACCTCTCGAAGGGGAACATATTGTGTAGAAACACAGGACCGAGAATTCTAATCTCTTCGACTAGGTGAACTAGGAGGTGCGTCATAATATTGAAGAAGGATGGCGGGAACAACAACTCGAAGCTGACCAGACATTGGACCACATCAATCAGAACCACGATAGACTTTCGATCGATTACCTTCTGAGAAATTGCATTGAGGAATGCACATACCTTCACAATGGCTAGTCGAACATTTTCTGGTAGAATTCCCCTCAATGCAACCGGAAGCAATTGCGTCATAAGTACATGGCAGTTATGAGACTTTAGGTTTTGAAATTTTTTATCTTTCATATTTACTATTCCCTTTATATTCGACGAGAAGCCAGACGGGACCTTGATACTGAAAAGGACTTCAAAAAAGATTTCCTTCTCTTCTTTGGTAAGAGCGTAGCTGGCAAGCCCTTGAAACTGCCCTGGATGCTTGTCGTCTCGTCCTTTATGATGTTGCTGGTCCTCCCGTGCTGCCGGGGTATCTTTTGACTTCCCATACAAGCCCAGGAAGCCTAGAATATTCACGCAAAGATTCTTCATCAGGTGCATCACGTCGATTGCAGAGCGGACCTCATGCACTTTCCAATAGGGTAGCTCCCAAAATATAGATTTCTTCTTCCACATGGGTGCGTGTCCGGTAATGGGGTCTTTCGGAACAGGTTGTCCTCTAGGACCCTTTCCAAAGATTACATCCAAATCCTTGACCATACCAAATACATCAGCACCACTACGAGGGACGGGCTTTCTGGTTTTTGCCTTGCCATTGAAATGCTTGCCTTTCTTCTTTAAGGGATGATCAAGCGTAAGAAAAGCAGCGATTATTGTACGGGTACACATTATTTCTACATTTATCTAGATATATACTTTCAGTCTCATCTAAACAGTGCGTGCATACATTGTATCCTTTGTTCGTTTGTCCTGAAATGTTACTAAGAGCAGGCCAATCATTGATGGTTACGAACAACAACGCTTGTAGGTCAAATTCCTGCTGTTTGTGCTCATCCCACACACGTACACCTGGTTTGGCCCACAACTGTAGAAGTTTATCAACTAATGGCCTTAGGTACACATCAATGTCGTTGCCGGGTTGCTTCGGGCCTTGGATGAGCACTGGCATCATAATGAACTTCCGCTTCATGCACAACCAAGGAGGAAGGTTGTAGATACATAGAGTCATGGGCCAGGTGCTGTGACTGCAGTTCTGCTCCCCAAAAGGATTCATGCCATCAGTACTTAGACCAAACCATAAGTTCCTTGCGTTACCAGCAAAGTCCGAGAAGTCTCTCTCGATTTTTCTCCACTGCCGACCATCAGCAGGGTGCCTCAACATCCCATCTTTCTTACAATCTTCCATGTGCCATCGCAACAACTTGGCATGCTCTTTATTTCTGAACAAACATTTCAACCGTGGTATTATAAGAGCATACCACATCACCTTGGCAGGAACCCTCTTCCTGGGTTGCTCTCCCTCAACATCACCAGGGTCATCTTTTATGATCTTATACCGCAATGCAGTGCATACCGGGCATTTATCCATATTCTCGTACTTCTCACCGCGGTAGAGGATGCAGTCATTAGGGCATGCATGTATCTTCTGCACGTCTAATCCTAGAGGGCAGACAAGTTTCTTTGCTTCGTACGTACTGGAGGGCAATTGGTTATTTCTTGGAAGCAGCTTCTTCATTATTACCAGCAACTTTTCAAATACCGAGTCAGTCATACTGGTCTCTGCCTTCCACTTCAACAATTCCAGTGTGCCAGCTTCTTCTGGCCATCTTCACAAGTTGGATACAGCAATGTGTTGTGGTCCTGTAACATCTGCTCGAACTGCAACCTCTCCTTTTCTGTGTCGTAGTCTCGCCTTGCATCACTAATGACCCGACCAAAATCATCAATGGGCTCATCTGGTTCCCATTCTTCACCCCCCTTCTTTTTCATTATCTTCAACTGCGGTATCATCGTATTCAGGGAACATAGATCGGTAGTTGTCATCATCGTTCTCTTCTTCATCGTCGTCTTCCATCATAACCCCTCTTTCTCCGTGCTTGGTCCAAACATTATAGCCGGACATGAAACCGAACAAGCGGTGGCTCAATGACTCTTGAGGAAGTGTGAGCCTGCTCATTCCGACATTCAACACATGGACAACACATAAAACCATCCCGCCGCTTGTTCGCCTCGGCCACAAGGCGAAAAGAACGCACGCCTTCTCTGTAAGCGTCAGAGCGTCGGTCACCGTACATCCATGGGTGGCTCATCTGCATCATACAACCATGCATATATATCAAACGCAATCACGATGCTTAAATTAGTACCGCGCAGTCAAAATGAGAAAATAGTTGCTAACCTTTTAGGACACTTCAAAACAAAGAGGAGAAACCTTAAGTGTCGCTCTGACACCTCATATCATATTTTGTCTTGTGTGAACTCAAGTGGCATCGCTCTAATAGGCATTTCACTGAACACCTCTAATGCATATGAAGAAAAAAAGTTAGCACAAAGTTATACCCACCTCTCACATAGGAAAAAAACAGGAGAGAGTGGAGGGCTGGGTGCATATATATAGGGCCAGGCCATTAGTCCCGGTTTGAGATACAAACCAGGACTAAAGGTTCTGCCAGGAGCTCGCGCGCCGGCCCAGACCCATTTGTCCCGGTTTGTATCTCAAACCGGGACTAATGGTTCCTTACGAACTGGGACATAATGCCTCGGCCTCCTCGGGCCGTCTGGTGCGGACCATTAGTCCCGGTCCCAGCCACGATCGGGACTAATGGCCCGAACCAAAGACCCATTTTCTACTAGTGAACCATGGTGGATCTTAACCTTATAAATGGAATCAGATGTGTCAGATAGTCCAAAGTACTTTGTGATGTATATTAATCTGTCTATGCATCAGAACTTAGTTCTATTCACCACCACTTTTTTCAGAAAATTAAGAAGAATATCTACTCCACACAATTTCATGCAAAGAGTAATGTCACACCGGCTTGTCGTATCCTGCATTTTCTCTCTCTACATATGGTCCATATCAGAAGGTTATGCAGTGAGTGGCCCATATAGCGAAGCTAGCAAATCAAGTTTCGGCTTTGTTTCTTGCGCCTGTATTTGTTATGCATCCGTTTCACCTGTATTCCACATCTTTTGCGACATAGGGATTCGGGAGTGTGATTATACCCTTAGAATGAGAGACACATGGAAAATAGTTCAAACCAGCAGACTGGTCTTTCGGACAGCAAATAGATGTTCCTGTTCAGCAAGCTGCTCGTGACATCTGAGTTTCATGCATTTCCTATTTCTTTTAGTCCCGTCTATCTTTCGCTCCATTCAATGTATGTGACGAGCTCCAGTTGAATGCAGCCACGCCAGGAGCAACCACCTCGCGCGCCGCCGGCCACCCCGGCAGCGGCGCCCACCGCTCGCGCCGTCGGCTACCCCAGCCACGGCGGCCACCGCAACACATCGTCTACACCTGGTCTGGGCGTACCACGGCAAGGTTGGGCGGCTTCAGGGACAGCTCCGCGGAGGTGACCATGCCTACCCCCGCGGCGCCCGGAGCGTGCCCACTCGTCAACGCCCAGCCCCGGGCCTCAAGATAAGTTTCCTCCGCCGCGCCAGGCAAACTTCCCTGCATCTCATGCTGCACCACCGCATATTAGCCACCTGCATAGAAACGTCCGCGCTGAGACATGGAGGCCGTCGCCCTCGGCGGCCGGCAACCGTTCTGTTGCCTTAGGTACCCGTCCCGTTCCCGGTTTTCTTTTCGAAGAAACCATGCTTGCTAGATATTTCTGTGGCACGACTAGTGCGGTCATCCCGGCTAGATACCAGGGCGTTGAGGTCCTGGCCGCCGTTGCCACGGCCGGCGTCCAGCTCTCCGTGGAGTTCGTCGCTGTGCTTCTGCACTACTGGTTTGGTGGGGTACCGGCCGACTTCCACGTCACTGAGCTTGTGGCGGGATTTTTCAAATTTCGGGTGGCGTCGAGAGCCGTTGCAGCAGAGATCGTGGTCAAGGGCAAGTGGGCTGCCGGCCCGCTATGCATGATTTTCTCTCTGAGGGTAGAATCCGGTCGCAACGCTCTGGTGCATGCCAGCCACGTCACGGAGCAGATGTCAAACCCGTTGTGCGACGCGATCATTGCTTCGACGGCGGATACGTCAGCACAAGCGCCCGAGGCTGCCCCATTGCTTCCACTTCATTACATGTTGGCGAGTTAAGCGGTTCTGGACACAGTAACAATGCCTCAATGCCTCGGACGCAACGTTCAGTTACTAGTTGAGAGGCTTTCACCTTGCACTGAAATCATTACGGGGGAGCTGGAGTCAAACGCCGTTCTGGGGACGTCGCGTTCACTTGGAATGGACGGTGCTAAGCGATCGTATGCCACTGGCAAGCCTGACGAGGTGGTAGACATTTTGCCTCGGCCGTCACAGCACCTGAGCAGATGGGTGACTGATCAGTTCATGCATAGGACACGCGCCCACCGCGCCCAGGTTCCTGTCAGCGCCGCTATGCATGAAGAACCGTGTGCACAACCTTCCTATAAAGACATGCTTCTTCGGCCACCTTCTTCACCCATCCATCGCCTACCACTGCCTTCGCTCCATTTCTGCCAGCCGCGCGACCTGCATCGCCGGTGCTTCCGCTGCCTAAGCTACGGCCACTTCGCCCGGGCTTGCCGCGACCCGGTCGTCTGCTGGTGCTGCCGTGCCAGTGGCCACCGGCGGTCAGACTGCAAGCTCCTCCTGCAGCTGAGGGCTGCCGGCGGTGCCCGGATGGAGCCGGTAGTTCATGGCCGGCCTGTGACGCTGGACGTGCACTGCCCACCCGTGTGCGACCCTCATGCCCTCGCATGTGTCGTCAATGTAGTGCCGCCGCGCTACAACCCGGTGCCGTGGCTGCGTCGCGTCATCCACCTGCAGCTGGACAACCCATCGGTTCGGTTCGCGGCTAGCTCGACCGGGGATTGCTTCGCCATGTTCCTGCGACAGCGGGACCATGAGCGGGCGCTGGAGAGTAGCCCGCTAAGGGTGACCGAGGCGGATGGGTCGGTGACCAAGATCTTCTTACGCCCACATGGCTCTGGTGAAGGCTCTTTCACTTTTGATTATAACTTTGTGGTTTGCCTTACCTTCGAGAAGCTCCCTCTTGAGTTCTGGAACAGGCAAGGACTCACTATGGCCACCACGGGTTTTGCAAGCCTTCTCAGTGTCGAGCACGCAGCAATCCGTGGCCACGACTACTCAGCGATTTTCGCCATGGTCAAGGTTGAATCCCCAAGGCACATCCCACACCATCTGGCTTTCCACAAACACGCGCGCGGGGGGGGGTAGAGGCAACCTGGCCGACGTCTACATCAACGCTATCTGGGACGTGCGCTCAGACACGGACTCACCACCTCCTCCGAACCCGCCACCACCACCACCTCGCAGACACAGCCCAACACCTCCCCGCCACCGCTCCTACTATGGCCACCACCGCTCACGCTCCACGCGCCCTCACTCCTCCTACACCTGGTCCGTTCAGGAACCCGGGCGCCACCCTCAACACCATCTCGCCAGCAAGCACCCTTCCCCGACGCTGCTCCTGCCGCCTCAGCAAACTCAGCCAACCCGCCACCACCCTCCCACGAGGCGTCCCCTAAAACGAATATTCTGGCCACGGTCACTAAAGCTGCTACCGTCTCTGCTGTGAATGCGCGGCGTGCACTGCTCTCGCCACATGCTGCAAGCCTGCAAGACCTGCTGGCGCTGCTTGTCACTTCCACGAGGATGAGGTACCCCGTCGTGCCATCTCGCCACCCTTTCTCCTCCGCCACCTTCGCCATCACCAACATGGCAACCTTCCACGTCAAGGTGGCACTGAGCAAGGGCAGGGAGTTCTCTGTCCGCATCCCAGTCGGCTCGGCCGCTCTCGGAGGTGATGATACTTTCACTGTCTATGATTTCAACCACGTGAGCAGAATCCAGATGAGGGCCCCGCAGAACCTGTGCAATCCAGGCCTCCGGAGGGAGAGCGTGCGCACCCTGCTCTTTTCCATGTTCCCCGGAACGCTCCACGGAGGGCCTACACGCACCCTTCTGCCGGCGATTGACTCCACCTACCCTGCAAAGCAACTATTCCCTGAGCACCTGATAGGCCCACCTACCAGTCCTATCGCACTCCCGCCAGGGCCCTCCATGCAAGATGTCTCCGCCTATACAAACACGCTCCCCAGCAACTTAATTCACCTGCCCACTCCACCCCTCTGCACCCGCCCCATTCACATGCTGCCGCCTGATACTAACCTGATGCCGCTCTCGCCAACGAGTGGTCTCTCGCCAGTCAAATCCATCCCTCCGCCTTTCGACGGCTGTGCGTCTCATGTCATGCCGGTGATCAGTGCGCAAGCGATCAGTGCGCTCTACGCTGGAGTAAACACACCCATGCTGGGCTCGCCAGACGTGATCCTGGCTGGAAATGCTGTGCTTCCGATGCCTGGGTGCGAGGAGATCCTGAGGCAGGCTTTCCAGCGGGCAGGCCAGATGAGGCCGGATGGCACAGGTAAATACAAGAACCCCCTGGAAGAAGGCCAAATCGTCATAGGGCATGATGGCGGCCCTTTCAGATTTCTCCCAGGGCCAGAGGCAATGGAAGGATTTGTACAAATACAGATGGTGGAGCCTCATGCGGTCGAGGCCCAACTGCAGATTGACAACGGGAACGAGCTGGCTCCACGGCCTGACAAGGAAAAGAAGGTAGCCCAAGATGAAGACGGGGCCCGGCAGGTGCCTGTGCCGGACAAAGGGAAGGAGGTGGCCTAGGAAGAAATACTGACTGCGAAGCGCGGGAAGCGTGAGCTAAGGATGCTGCTGGAAGAATCGCTGCTTGATCTGAACCAGCCACCACCCGTGGTGCAAGTCCGCACCTATGCTCGCCGGAGTGAGCGTATCCGACGCCTACATGATGGGGTTCGTCTTGACTCGGTGGAAAGGGCCTTAATCAGAAAGGCTTGCTCGGCTGGGGACTCAGATTCCTCTGTTGCCTCTACTGGATCAACGTCCTCTCGTCGGAAGAAGACCAGGCGCCTGCCGGATATCAACCTGATCGCGCCACTGCCAGTCACTTCCAGCCCACCAGAGACCAGCCTCGAGAAGCTCAAGGGGCTTGTAGAATGCTGTGGTTTCTACACTGTGGACATAGTCAATGAGGCTCTGAACATGCAGAACAAGAATGTTGATGGGGAGGGACCTAGTGGCAACAATGGTTGATAGGCCTAGTCTAGCTCTGCATCGGTGTTACACGCTTAGGTTGCTTAGTTGCTTTCCGCTCCACCTGCATGTTTGCTTTCCTTCAAAGTTGGTGATCCATGTTCGGATCCTAGACCAACAATTTGCTTTTTATTTCATCCACCGCACTTTAGTTTTCAGAGCAACCTATAACACTGATGGCAATGCATGTATTTCAGACTCATGTTTACTTCTACTTTTGCATCCCTCCTGTTTATCTTTTATTACCCTGGCGGTGCTCTTATGTTGGAGATGAAACTTGCTTCTTGGAATGCCAGGGGTTTGGGGGATGATGATAAAAATATAGTGGTTCACAAAACCATCGATGGATCGAAAGCAGATTTCATATTACTGCAGGAAACCAAGTTGAAAGATATCTCCATTTTTAAAGTTCGAAAATTCCTACCCACAAGATATACAGAGTTTAGATTCTAGCCAGCTGAAGGGTCTTCGGCTGGTACCCTTTTTGCCTGGAACGATAAACAATTTGCAGCTGATGTAATCATGCAGAACAAGCACTCCATGACAGTGAAAGTTACCTCACACTCTGATGACACGCAAATAATCATCACCAATGTTTATGCACCATGTGATCCAAATGAGAGATCGGCTTTTTATGAGGATATGAGGCAATTGAAGGAAATTGTCAATGACCCTTGGGTACTGGCAGGGGATTTTAACATTTATAGATATGCCGACGAGAAAAACAATGATAATATATCTTGGACTGAGATGGACAATTTCAATCAGTGGATAAATGAACTGGAGCTAATGGACATAGACATATGTAATGCAAAATTTACTTGGTCAAATAAGAGAAGGGATCCCACACTTGTGACGTTGGATAGAATTCTGGTGAACCTGCAATGGAGTCGAAAATTCATTCTGTCAGAATGCACGGCTTTGGGGAGGCCAACCGACCACAAACCGATTCTGCTAGACACAAAAGGTGGCTCACCAACGGCTGGCTTGTTCAGATATGAAGATTACTGGTTTAACTGCGCTGACCTGGTACAAAAAACAAGGGGAGTTCTATCAAGAGGAACAAGACAAATGACCTGTGTGTCTAAACTGAATCATAGGCTGAGGTTTGTCAGAGCTGCTACAAGGGCATGGATCAAAGAGACAAAATCACAGAAGACACTAACTCACAACATAAACCATGCTATCCAATACATGGACGCCATTGAAGAATGGAGACCTCTGACTGACCAGAAGGAATAAGTCACTAATTTCGACTGAAGCTCAAAGATGGAGAAGGAGAGCTAAGCTAAAGTGGTGTAAACTTGGGGATGAAAATACAAGGTTTTTTCACACCATGGCAACATACAGGTACATGAAGAATAGAATGAAATTCCTAAGCATTGAGGGGGCTGAAATATTTGATGACAACGAAAAACTTAGCACTGCTACGAATTTTTTCACACACTTATTCGCTGAGGACAGAGCGTGGGCACCAAACATCAACCTGCAACAGCTGTACAGTGGTGACAACATTGAACTACAGTCACTGGCTGATCCTTTCTCCTGGGAAGAAATCAAAACATCAATAATGAAAGCACCGCCAAATAGAAGTCCAGGCCCAAATGGCTTCACTAACGAGTTTTACAAGTTCTATCTGAATGGGCTTAAAGAGGATATCCTACAGATGTTTACAATTTTGCATAGTCAGAAGGTGGATCTGGATGGGGTTAACTTGGCATACATCACCCTGTTGCCAAAATGTGAGTCACCACAAGAGATCAAGGACTACAGGCCTATTTCACTACAACACTCTATGCCTAAGCTAATAGCCAAGGTACTAGCAAACAGGTTGCAGCCAAAAATAAAGGAAATGGTGGATCATATGCAATCTGGTTTTATCAAGAAGAGATCCATAGTCAAAAAATTCGCTACAGCAATTGAAATGGTACAATGCTCCAACAAGACCAAAAAACCTGTCATAGTACTCAAATTAGACTTTCAAAAGGCTTTCGACACAATTCATTGGGAGGCAATCCTTCATACTATGACAGCAAGAGGTTTTCCGGAGAAATGGATTAGATGGGTCAGTCAGTTGCTGGAATCGTCACATGCTCAAATACTAATAAATGGGAAGGTTGGGAGGAAGTTCAAGATCAAGAAAGGCGTGAGACAGGGAGACCCTCTGTCACCATATTTGTTTATCCTAGTGGCTGACATCTTGCAGAAAATGATTAAAAAGGCATACAACTCAGGTTATCTGATTCATCCTCTACAGCAAGGAGCTCCGCTTCCTACACTCCAGTATGCGGATGACACACTTTTGATATTACATGGCTCGCCTGCACAAGCTACATATGCTAAGCATCTTCTGGACGCCTTTGCTGCTTTCACTGGGCTTCATATTAACTATCAGAAAAGTACGTTTGCACCAATACATATGTCACAGGACAAGACACAGGAGGTGGCCATGATTTTGGGTTGTCCAATTGCTCACCTTCCATGCACATATCTGGGGTTGCCTCTATCCACGACAAAAATCTCTCGCAACCTACTTCAACCTATTATTCAGCGTGTGGACAAGAGACTGTCGGGCTGGATACCAAGATTGATGACATCTGGTGGCAGAGTGGAGATGATTAATTCGGTACTGTCCGCTATCCCTAACTTCTATATGGCCTGCATCGAATGGGACAGAGGAAGTATAGAAGCCATAAATAAACTCTGCAGGGCATTCCTTTGGAAAAACAAACATGAGGTCTCAGGAGGGCAATGCTTGGTCGCTTGGGATGTAGTGACCATGCCGAAGAAACAAGGAGGGCTAGGCATAAGGAATCTAAGTTTGCACAACAAAGCTCTGATGGCCTCCCTGCTATCCAAACTGCTGTCAGCAAATGAGGGGCCCTGTTTCAACTGGCTGACATGGTGGTACCTGCAGGGCACTATACCACACACACCATCACAGCAGGACACACCCTTTTGGAAATCGCTACTTGCATTGATACCCACGGTGCAGAGCGCAACTGTCTGCTCCCCGGCAAATGGTACCAAAATATCTTTCTGGCATGACAAATGGACTGAGGGGGCAGACTCTACATAGCCTACGATATACTATACTCCTTTGCCGAAGACCCACACTGCACAGTTGAATCCCAACGAGAAGATGGGAACTGGGTGCTCAAGCTTGTGTCTCCTTTGACAGCAACTGCCCAACATCAACTCGACCAACTGATGATTAGTTTACAACAAATCCAGCTGCAGGAGATACAAGGAATATGACAACAACTGGGAGGGAACCAAGGACATCTGATTTTTACAGACTTTTTAACGACCATGGGCAGATCTGGCAGCCATACAAATGGGTTTGGCAAAAAGCTATTCCACACAAGCAAAAGATCTTTCTCTGGCTGGCTTTCAGAGGTAGACTCAACACTAAGGACAACATGACTGTTAAAATCTGGTGCAAGGATGCGGGCTGTGACCAGTGCCCTGCCCTAGAGTCAATCCACCACATTGCATTACATTGCAAGGCCTCCACCTGGGTGTGGGATAAACTTGAACTCTCACATGCTGCTGCCTAGGCCAACTCAATTTTAGAATTTGTGGAGAGAGTTCATAATGAAACAGGAGACGAAGCCTGGCCTATCTGTTTTGGTGCATGTATATGGGGACTGTGGAAGGCTAGGAATGACAGGGTGCTAAATGATCGAACAATACCAAATACAATACACACAAGGAGAATTGCAGAGGGCCTGAATCTCTGGATGTGCAGATCACAAAAAAGCAAGGTCGGAATGTTGTCATGGGGCCAGAAGTTGCTGGCAGGAAGCTAGACCCTGCTGTATGTGTGTGTTTCCTTTCCTTTTCCTTTTTTCTTCGTTCACCCGGGGCTTCACCAGCTGTAAATCCATGATGTAAACAATGTGTATAAGGTAGAGGCTTTCTCTACCTTTATTAATTCAAAAAAAAATATGTATGTGACAGTCCATAGGATGAAGCTCCCTGGTTATGCAGCTCGTGCCTCACTCACAAGTACCGACACACTTTTGAGGTTTCGACGTTTCAATTCGTGATTTACTGAACTGTTTGTGAGATTGCAATGTTTCAGTTACTAATGTATTAATTCGTCTTGGATAACCACTCCTGGTAAATTTGATGCTATGAGTGAAGTCTTTGTACTTATTCTAGAGATATTAAGTAGCCTTGCAGTGAACGATGGCCAAACTCATGTACTGATGAAGGTAATAAGTTGAAGATTATTTTTTATCTCTTTTCACCCATGTTCTGTTTGTAGTTCCAAGGTTCTTGTGTGTTTGTTTTCTATTCAGTCGGTGCAGGTTCTTTCTTAGGAGCCTAAAAATGCGTTGTAAAAAGCTGTTTTGGTGGTATCACTTTAATACAGTAGTAGAGTAATTAGAAATTTATACATGAATGCATGTGAAGCACACCCCTGTCCCATTTCCATAGTAGAGTGTGGTGTAATCTCCTTTTGCATCAATGAAAATTTGCAAATGCAGTATGGTATGGTATGCGACTACTTGCGCATTATCATATACTGCATGTAAGTAGGAAATTGGCTAGGTAGGCAAACACGGTACAGATGATCTTGTGGGCGCCAAGCTACATCGCTGGACAAATCTCCACTACTAGGAAACAGCCTATCTGTGGCGCATCAAAAGGGGACTTCTGTGGCGCATATCTTTGTCGCCACTATTATCTCGCCACTGATAACTACTTCCTGTGGCGCATATAGATATGCGCCACAGAAGTTCCAGACTTCTGTGGCGCATTCCTTCATATGTGCCACAGGAAGAACTTCTGTGGCGCATTTACGTGTATGCGCCACAGATATGCCATGCGCCACTAAATATATAATTATATGCGCCACTGATTGTGTAACATGTATTCGAAGTAAAATACTTTCCTGGTGTATAATCAGGTATTTATACAGGATTTATACAGGATTTATCCAGATGAGTATAAAATACATTGCACAAGTAGTAGATGCATGAAAACCGACATATATATAATACAAACACTTAGAGCCCGATCGAGATAGATATATAGTGTCAAGTGCCAAATTTTTACACATGCGCCGAATACAAAGTTCATATCATCTCACATTACAAATATGAAGTGGCCACCGCCGTCTACACTAGGATCAAATAGAATACAACTGTGATAATGGTGAGCAAGAGCATTAGCCCGACCAATATCTTCATCCGGTTCTTCTTCCACAAGTGGTTTCTCCACTTGGCTATCGCCTCCTCTCTAGTCGCGTATCCTTTGTAGATGTTGCCGCTGAACTTGTTCACTTGTTTGTGGCAATCCTCCCACTCCTCGTAGACATCTGGAACCCTACCCATGTACACCACATACCACCTCGTCGCCATCTCTATAGACGACAAGGCATATTAGTAAAAATACAACGAAAAGAATGAATAAAGGGTTCATATCCATATATATATATGTTCATAGAATATAAAACAAAGGATCCAGAAACCTAAAAGTTAGATCATCATAGAAGCAATAAGTTCAACGACAGCACGACCACAAGGTAGTTTAAGTCTAACAACAATGACCATTTCGACCACGATCGAGATAGTAAAGTTTATGACACACACACACTAATACAGTAGGCGTCCATCAAGAATATACACTCACTGGATCATGCTAGAGGCACACATCGATCACGATGAAGACTTCCTCTTCTGGCACGGCTTCGGGAACGGTAGATAGCCCTCTTTCGTCATCCACTTCCTTGTGTCACCGTGCTTACGGAGGCGTTCTTCGATCTCCCTCTTACTCAACCCTCTGGCTTGTTGTAGGGCACCGGCCCTTGTGTTGACATCTTCAATGATGATTTGCGACAACTTCATCTAAATGCGATGGAAGTCTTCTCTAAGATCAGCATCGTCGATTTTTGCCAAAGTTTCGGCCCATCCTCGGAGACTAGATGGCAGCGTTAGGTTATGGCAATCCCGAACATAGCCTTTAAGGTGATGGAGGACGTAGATGGCTTCCTTGGCACCAGCAGTCGACTGCTTGACCCAGGGGAAGTCGAGCACGTGCTTGAACACGTGTTTGCCATCCTTGATACATTCCCCCTATCTACGAAGGTGCATCCCTTCTTGGTGTAGCCCTCGACAGCCTCATTGAGAACACCCCTTATTCTAGCGTAGTCTTTCTTCTTCGTCAAACTCCCCGAGTCGAAATACGTGGCTAGCGAATACCTCGGGGCAAGGACGATGAGCGTGCAGTATTTGGAACGGAATGTTGGAAAAAGAGCAAAGGAAAGAAATTTATAAGAAATGCATAAGTTACGGTGACGATGAGCGAGTGTGTGTACTTACTCGGGAAAGAAAGGCAAAATAAGTGTGCCCTTCCTCTTGTTGTCCACCATGAACTTCTCGAGGTACGCCATCGCCTTGGTCCGTGTCTCTGATCCTTCGACCAACTGGCTGTCCCGTCCAATGGCACGTCCAATGGCACCTTGGCCGTGAAAACCGGGTAATTTGGATCGTCCTCTTTAAGAAGGAGGGCCTCTAGTGTCTTGACACCCTCGTGCAAAGTTAACATGGCTCCAACCGCAATGTGGATCATATCCAGAGTCAATATCGGATCACCAGCTACATGCACTCGGAGCAAGCCAAATTGTGTGGATGGTATGACGACGGTGTCCTGCCCCCGGATCCTCTTCGGAAGAGGCTGGCTCGCACCCTTCTTATTATTATTACCTCTCTTCCTGTAGTGCTTCTTCTTCACAACAGTGTCAGCCACTGCCATCTGCTCATCAGTCGCCTTTCGGAGTGTGTTGGGGCTGAAAACCAATCCCGGTTTCTCTTGTGGTGGATCGGCGGCCGGAGGCGTCTCTTGAGAAAGACCATGGAAGACCAGGCGCTGCGTGCATGTATTGGGCCGATCAGCTTGATGGTCGTCGCGAGCTGCGAAGGGTTCTTCATCCACAGAAGGCATATACAATCCTTTGGCGGCGCCGGTGTTGATGAAGTCGTCAACGTTGACCAATTCATCATCATCTTCATGGGTGCCATCATGTGGTGGTGGTAGCGGGGGCGACGGCGGTTGCGGCACAATGTCTTTGACATGTGGCGGTGCACACGCTGCCAAGAGTTGATGGTGACGGCTGGTGGTGGCGACAACAGCGGCTACTGGCTTCTGAGGTGGTGGCCGGGCGATGATCGATCGAGAGGTGGCGCCGGTGCTCCCCCTCGCAAGACGAATCTGGGTCTTCGGCCATGTCAAGGGCCAGTTGTAGCATTCCCCAAGGGTCATGTGTTCGTCGGCTCCCTGAGGTTGAATGGGGGGGTCCATGTCGTCGCACCCTGGCAACACCTGAGCCAACCTAACCTTCATCACGTCATCATCCATTGGATTGTTGTGCATCGTGCGGCTCTCCGGTTGTATAAGATTGCCCTTGGCAACATCCTTCAACTCACCGCCGACATCTTTAAGCAGGAGTACGCAAGAAGTGTCTTGAGGCAAAAACATGTTGTTGGGCGTCATGAGATGGCAACAGTCATGCATCAAAGGCATAAAGGAGATGACGTGCACTAACTAATTAGTTACCTTGGTGATGGCGTGGATCTCGGATAATGTAGAGACACGGCGGATGTCGGCGGCCGGCCTATCATCATCTGCAATCTCCCGCTCGGGTGCCTCACGAAGCACCGCCGTCGTCGGCTGCACCTTATTGGTACCTTTCGCGGGAGGGGGCGTCGGTGTGACCAAAACGAGGGGCCGGCGGGCGGGGTCACCAGGTCTGACGTTGACGGCCGGCGGGGTCACCAGGTCCGGCGACACGGTAACATTGATGCCCGAGTTGCTGCCGCTTAAGCTGGGCAGATGTATCGGCCCCTATCGACCTCCCGCATTCCAAGCAGTAAGCCCCTCGAAAAACTCAGGGGGGGTCATCGAGCGGAGCTTCTCTTCCACTAACTTGTCCACCGTTTTCTGGTCCACCGCCTTCTCCTCTAGTGTCTGCACCTTCATCTTCAGCTCTGCAACAGCGGCTTTATCCTGGTTCTTCCTGTCCTTTCTTTTCCTGGCATCCTCTTTGTAGAACTCCTTGAACTTCATGCTCGTGCAAGCGGACACACACGGCTGAGGGCGGCAACCCCTTGTCCCTCTTCTTGTAAGCATTGGTCGCCCTGTTGAAAACGTGTCCCACGGCTCGTCGAATCTGGGGCGACTACGTGGCGATGGCGTTCAGTTCCTCCTCCTGCAGAGACAAGGAAAGGTGAACCCATTTAGATTCTTGGCTTCATTATCTTAACTAGAACGCAATAGACTTGAGATCGACAATAAATTCCTTACCAGATTCTTCTCGAATTCCTTCACCTCCGGATCGTCGGTGATGAACTCCCCTGTTTCCTTGTCCAGGTAGTAGCGGGCCCGAACAAATTGCCTAAGTTGCAAGTCCGTGATTTTAAGCCAAGGGTTGTCTTTACCAAGGCGTTCAAGCTCGGCGTCCTCCTTGTCCCAAATGGCTGTTTCCCCTACCGCCGCTTCCAAGGTGGTGGTTACCTATGTTCTGTTCCCGCATACTCCTTCCCCATTGAGTCCATTTTATAGCGTCAGCGGTAGCTATATCCGCCTTGAATATCCTAAACTCCTCTTCGTCGAGCATCGGATTTTTCTTACTAATAACCTCCCAGCTTTCACCTTTGTCAATGCTATTCTTCACCCGGGTTTTCCAGCTGCTCAAGGCGTTGCTCATCTTCGTGAGGGCTAGTCTGTTCACCGGGTTCTTATTTCTCTCGAGGTTTCTAAACTGCTCTGGGAATCTGTATCGCTTGTGAAGCTTCTTAAGGAGGTTATCGACCAAAGCTGCATGGTCAGCATGTCTGATGTACTTCGTGTTGATCGACATGCTTTCCCGGACGATGCACCCGAGTTGCAGGTCGTACCCTTTAGCAATCGCCTCTGGCGCAATGGGTTGGCCACTTTCTGTGACCTCAGTGAACTCATCACAGACAGTGGCGAGCACTGGCACCTTCCGCTCCTTCTGTTCCTTCTTCTTCTGAGAAGCGGCCGGGTTGCCGCTACCGCCATCCGTCCTCTCGCCGCCATCGGTGCGGGCGCCGCCATCGGTGGTGTCATCCTCTTCGCCGCCGCCTTCACTAGTTCCATCGTAGTCGTCTTCGTCCCCCTCGTAATCAGGATCTCCGCCCTCATTGGCCCCAGCAGCTCTGGCGACGGTCGCCTCCTCCTCCAGTGGTGGTGTCATCCTCATCGCCACCTCCTCCTCCTGTTGGGACCCCTGCCAGAATGACTGGTTGGCCTGTCTAGCTTGTTCTTCGACGCTGATCATGTGCTTAGAAGGGCCAGACTCCTTGTTGCCCGACATGTTTGCACTACTCTATTTAAAAGAGGCAAAATGTTAGCACAAATCTCGGCCGAAAAATTCGGCATGACCTTTGCTAATTTTTTGACCTCGGAGTGCCCATTTCTCAACCGAAACAGAAGTGAATCGACACTTCGGGATAAATGGGCAACTCAAATAAAATCCCTGCAACATTCACACACTAGAAAATAGCTCCATCCACAGCCCCATTCACAGCCCCATCCACAGCCCCATCGAATCAAATAGCACCATATAGTACCAAATAATCCCACCATATAATCCCAGCACCATATAGTACCAAATAATCCCAGCACCATATAGTACCAAATAATCCCAGCACCATATATACCAAATAAAAGGGAAATTTCAGCCAAACCTGAAGCATAACATAATATAACCTGAAACATTATTGGCAGAGGAAAAATGCCAATAAAACTTCTTATGTTGCACCTGGTATTAGCAGAACCAATACCAAGAGTGGTGACAACAGAATACAAAGATAAGAACTATAAACAGCAGATATATTCTGTAACCGAGGATAAGCTTAGTAATTAACTTGAGAAAACTTCATGCAAATATATTGCTTCTTAGATAATAAGACTATAAACAACAGAAATCTCAAAGATGATTATTTATGGACACATGCTTCCAATTGCTGAAACTGAAATCTTGTATAAGTTACTAACGAAAAGGTCAGTATTCTTCTTTAAAGCTAATACTTAATATTACATGAGCAGAAAGATGCATGAATGGCCCAGAGCTAATATATTAAGTACCTATGTATAATTATGCCAAGTGTATATTAAGTACCTATGTATTACATGAGCAGAAACATGCACACTCCACCACTCAAAACGACTGATGAATTTAAAGACAATTAACGGTGACACAGAAGCAGTTTAAGTGTCCATGTTGCACAAGGAAAAAATGTTTAGTACTACTTAAGTACCTCATCAATAGATTTCATAAGCAATGCATCTCAAGAGAGAATAATGCATAATTAAATATTTTGTGCAGTACAAGATATAAGTATACACAAATTGGGCTAATTTGTACATGCATGGGCAGCTGCCACTTGCCCTTGAAAGGCAGAAGTGAAGAACTAGCTAGGACACACACTTACACATGCATATGGAAAAGAAAAAAATGGATATGTACCTAGATAGTAATACTGGATATTCAGTAGCATACATTTGTTAGTCAATGCAAATTGGGGCCTCTATGGATGAAATACACCAGGAATCCATTAGAGGTCTATAGTAGCAACGACCAGCCTCCAATTCCTTAATTATCAGAAACTACAATATCACCATTTCTTTAGGTATTTACTCTCAGAATAATCACTGTTGGGTCACGGCGTAGCTACGGTAGTCTAAAGAAAGTGTTTAATAGCACTACTTATTTAGCGTTAGGCATGGTTATGCGTACTAAAATGATATGATTATGGGTGTATATATATATAAGCTACTGGTAGTTGATAATAATAATAATAGCATAAGTGCTAGCAGAAAGGCATAACCTCTGTTGAATATGCAAAGTGTGTACTGTAAATTAGGAGTTGTGAATCTGATCAAGTCGATGGTCAAGTGCTTTACTAGTACACTGTATAAGAATCTACAAACGGAGGCCTCAGCCATGAACTAGACGATGGTCCAAGTGTCATGAACTAGACGATCAAGTGTACTTGCGTACTAAACGGAGGCCTCAGCCATGGGGTGAAGGGGAAAAGAAGAGAGCGGGAAGTGTACCTGCGGATAGGGAGGTGGTCGTCGACGAGGGTGGCGGCGGTGCTCCTGCGGCAGTCCTCCTAGGTCGTAGGCGAGGCGGGGCGGGCCTCCTCCTCCACGGGCTCCGGAGCGGCGGTGGCGGGCCTCCTCCTCCTAGGTCGCAGGCTCTAGGAGCGGCGGTGGTGGGGTGGGGCGGGCCTCCTCCTCCACGACGGCTCTCCTCCTCCACGACGGCTCTCCTCCTCCACGGGATCTCCTCCACGGCGGCTTCGGCGGCGAGGGCGATTAGCTAGGGTTTGCGTGCGGGCGAGATGAGGGAAAGAAATGGAGAAGGTAGCACGGGAGGCCGAACCGTTTATTTGGCTAAGTGTGAAAGTTCTATGGCGCATTCCTCTAAAATGCGCCACTGAACTTACAACTTCTGTGGTGCATTACTATGATATGTGCCACAAAACTTTTGGCCATAGTCCAAAACGAAGCGGCATCGTAGTTTGACAAGATCAGCTACATGTCCTAGTGGTCTTGCTCGCCAGCTTTCAACCTGGGGCAGCCAGGTTCGAATCCTGGTTGTCTTAGACTTTTTTTCCTTTTTAAAAAAATATTTTATTTATTCAAAAAAAGCAAGAACCTATACACACATATGCATATTTATTCAAAAAAGCAAGAACATATACACATGCATACTTATCAAAAAAAACCGCCAAAATCATATATATATGTGCTTGTCACACACAAATGTGAATTTGTATATCCACACGAATATCACGTGTATGTTTTAGTCTCTAACTAATATATATTTGCGAGCACACATGTGAATTAATACACAAAAAATTCACACTAATATCACATTATACACACACGAATTAATACACCAAAAGGTCACATAATTGCTAGTGTCTCTTCACAATCTTCTTGCCCTTTTTCGCCGTGGTTGAATACTTTAGCCCGTGCACTTTGAGATTTCTTCTTGTGAATGGACAACCTTTAGTAGGCAGTGTGGTCTTCCTTCTTACTTTAGTAGTAGTAGGCATGTCGAAGTACTTGTCGAATTCCTCTTCGATCTTCGGGTCGCCGTTTTTGTCGAAGTTTTGCTCGTTGGCGGCTCCTTCCATTCCGATGATGCTCCTCTTGCCCCTCCTAACTACAACACGGTTGGGCTTTGACGGGTCGGTAATAAAAAAGCATTGATCAACTTGGCTAGCGAGTACCCAAGGCTCATTTTTTGCGGAGGCGTTCTTTGTTGATTTGGCATCTGGTATAACCATTGTGGTGAAATAGCGGCCTTCTTTTTCCACGTTCTTGGCCCATCTAACACGGAACATCGGTACGATCTCTCCACAGTAGTCGAGCTCCCATATCTCCTCGATCCTTCCGTAGAATCTTTCCATCATAGTAGTCTCATCATCAGCAAAGGATAACATAGTTACTCCTGAGTTTTGATATTCACTATTCTTGTCCTTTTCCTCGGTGTAGAATCTGTAACCATTTATGTCGTATGACTGATAGGTCCTTAGGTTGTGCCCTGGGCCCTGCGACAAGGAGAATATGAGTTTTTGATCTTCCGTAGAAGGCGTCTGTGGGGGATTGTCCAGTTGCCTTTTCTTGAACCAACCCGTGAAGCTAGAGTTGTGCTCTCTGGTTACGTCTCCCTTCTTCCTCGGCCGGCCCTGGTCGACGTACTCTGCCGATTAAGCTTCGTGATCTTCACCCAAGGGCCGACCACTTCAATGTGTTGTAGCGCGACTCGGTGTGCCCTTTCAAAATCAGTGCGTCGACCATCAATGCCGACATGTAGTGAGCGGCAGCCCTCACGGTGACCATATCCACCGAGCCTGCCGAGGTGCTTCTTTGTGCGTATTCCAACATCCTCGTTCTCGGTGGTTAGATAATTCTGGCAGAAGGAGATGCACTCGTAGATCAGAAAGCCCTTGGCTATGCTTCCATCTAGACGAGACCTGTTGCGAACGAATCCTTTGATGACACCGTTTAGCCTTTCAAATGGCATCATGTTGTGCAGGAATGTCGGCCCGAGCTGGATGATGTCGCCCACGCCATGTACAAGCAGATGCACCATGATGTCGAAGAATGCGGGCGGGAAGTAAATCTCAAGCTCGCATAGTATCATCACGATCTCTTCCTTGACCTGTCAGCTGCTTCACACCGATCGACTTCCTAGATATGATGTCGAAAAATTTACAGAGGCCAAACAACGTCTCACGGACATGCTCGTCCATTATCCCACGGATCGCAACAGGGAGTATCTGCGTCATCAGCACGTGACAGTCGTGAGACTTCATACCGCTGAACCTCTTCTTCGCCACGTCCAGATATCTGCTTATCTTCCCCGAGTAACCGTGAGGAACTTTCACTCCTAAGAGGCACCTGAAAAACTGCTCGAGCTCCTCTAGACTCAGAGTGAAGCAGGCAGCGCGAAGCACCACCTCATTCTTCTTAACTCTTTTGCGGCAACCTTGAGTCCCTTCCTGATGATGATGATCATCATCACCATCACTATCAGGGTACTGAAGATCTTTCTTTATGCCAAGCAATTTAAGGTCCTTTCTTGCTTTCGGCCCATCCTTGGTCCTCTCCGGCATGTTCAGTAGAGTGCCAAGCAGACTCTCGGTAACGTTCTTCGTGATGTGCATTACATCGAGGCTATGGGGAGTGTGAAGGACCTTCCAATACGGCAGGTCCTAGAAAACAGACCTTGCTTTCCATACACCCAGCAGCGGCTTTGTCCTCGGTCGTTTTTTTCCAAGCACATGGCAATCTACCCAATTATTCAAAAGCTCCTCAATTTCTTCGCCGCTCCTCGGACACGGGGCTCTTTCGAGCTCGTCCTTACCATTGAACAGGTCACCACGTTTTCTCCATGGGTGATCTATGCGGAGCCATTTTCGAGTACCTTGGAACACGGTTTTCGAAGACCCGGGATCCCTTGGTAGCTGGAGATGTGGTGTCTCATCCATGCACTTGACGCATGCATTGTGTCCGTGGTTCACCTGGGCCGATACATATGCATAACCAGGATAGTCTTGCACGGTCGTGAGCAACGCGGCTCTCAGATGGAAATATTCTTTAGTGTAGGCGTCCCATGTATGGGCCGGCGTCTCCCACAAGCTGGCTAACTCCTCTCTCAATAGCCCGAGATACAGATGCATATCGATACCTGGTTGTTTCGGCCCCTGAATAAGAATGCTCATGTGTACATACCTTTGCTTCGTGCATAGCCACGGGGGGAGGTTGTATGGCCATACAAACACGGGCCAGGTGCTATGCGTGCTACTCTGGTTTCCAAAAGGATTGAGTCCATCGGTGCTCATACCCAGCCTGACGTTCCTTGCATCGCTCCCGAACTCTTCGAACTCGATGTCTAATGCGTTCCACTGGCTAGCGTCTGAAGGGTGTGTCAGGATCTTGCCCTTCTCTGGATCATCTTCAGGTTTCTCTCTTTCCGCGTGCTATTGCATGAGCTTTGCTTCCTTAGGATCTATGAAATATCGTTGCAGACGAGGGGTGATAGGAAAGTACCATACCACTTTTCGAGGAACTTTCTTGTTCCCTCTCTTGTACCGTCCTTGGCCACACACCAGACAAGTGGTTCTATCCGCGTACTCGTTCCGATAAAGTGCACAATCATTGATGCATGCGTGGTATTTAATGTGTGGTAGGTCGAGAGGGCACACGATTTTCTTGGCCTCCTCGATACTTGTTGGCAATGTGTTCCCCTTAGGAAGTCGGTCGTGCCAGTATTCCATGTTCGCGTTGAAGCTCACATCGATCCATTTGTGTTCGGCCTTCATCTCCAGAGCCTTGAGCGTTACACTCAAATGTGTATCCTCGGGGCGACACCCAGGATACAATGGAGTCATCCCGTCTACCTCCATTTGGGCCAGCTTGGCTTTCTCTCTGGCTGCAGCTTTGTCGTTGCTCGTCTTCTTGAGGAGCAGTTCTTGAACATGAGGGTCCTGCAAGATCGAAGTTAGCGTCTGTGTTCGCGTCTTCTCCTTCTTCATGATCATGCCCATCGTCATCTCCTTCTCCATGCTGATCATGCCCGCGGCATCTCCTTCATGATGATCATGCCCGGCATCTCCTTCGTCATGATGATCATGCCCGGTAGACTCTTCGTCTTCTCGCTCGCCCTTGTCTGTGTGACCACCATGTCATGCCGGCGCCTCATTGAGGTCGCGCATGAAACCGCGCCTGAGCAGGTGACCCTCCAATTGTCCAGATTCAGGGTCGATCCAGCGCTGCAGTTTGCATGTTCAACATGGACATCTTATCATGGTCATGTTGTTCAGAATCATGTCCTCCTTCGCGCCTTTCTTGTACCTAGCAATTCGACCTTCGCTCATCGTGAGGACCATGGTTGCCTGAGCGGTCAAAATAGAGAATATATGTGAGAACCGCACCATATAAACACACACATGCATGAATGCTAGCCGGAAAAATTTCGGCATGACCTTTCCTAAAATTAGGACATATGGGTAGTGCAAAAATTTGCCGAAATGGAAATGAATCAACATTTCGGCAAACATCGATGCAACCACACCGGCCGGGCCCGACAACAACAAGAAAACAACAAAAAACTTCCTCCCATTGCAAACATTCATGCACCACACACAAGCATATCGTCTCGCCATGGATCGCACACACACACCGCCCGCGCGACAAGCTTCACCTACATGTTCATGATGGCCAAGTACTCACCTAGCTATAGTAGACACAATAATAGCGAGACGAGACCGCGCGATGAGAGAGTATGGACAAATAGATCTACAATGCAAGTTGGTGGAGAGGAAATTAGTAAACAAATAGAGAGATGTGAGAGGGAAAAGTAAGGAACTTTTAGATCTAGAAGTTGGAGCGAAGCTTCTACTTACCAATTTATGGATTAAAGTAGGTTTAGATATAAGAAAAACGAGAAACTATGGGAAAGATGGGGTGTGAGGGAGGAGGAAGACGAGTTGGGAGGAGGTAGAGATGTGAAATGGGTGGTGGTGGGATAGATAGATAAGAAAGCTAGCTCATGTCACCTTTTTAACATATGGATCTGGACGCCCTCATCTGTGGCGCATATGGAGGAAATGCGCCACAGATGATGAAACTTCTGTGACGCATTTCTACCATGTGCGCCACAGAAGTGGGTGAATAAGATTCCCTCTGTGGGGCCCACCCCCAAGTTCTGTGGCGCATGCTAGGATATGCGCCACAGAAGTGAAACACATCTGTGACGCATATTTCAACATGCGCCACAGAACTTGGGTGAATTAGATTCCGTGGTGGGGCCCCCCTCGATGTTTTGTGGCGCATGGGTAAATATGCTTCACAGAAGTTTCCTCTTTTGTGGCGCATATTACAGAATACGCCACAGAACTTGGATCATCCCCCCCCCCGCCGGCGGATCCCACCAATCTTCTGTGGCGCATGCTCTGGAAAATGCGCCGCAGAACTACCAAACTTCTGTGGCCATGCTTTCCAGTGCGCCACTGATGTATTCCTGTGACGCATAGATTTGCTCATGCGCCACTGAACATGTTGTCTATCTATAGGCTGTTTCCTAGTAGTGCTCCTTTGATCAGGCGGCCCGAGATGGAGGCCACTGCCAGCGGAGACACGCCCAGTAATGCATGGGCTCCGAACGATCAGTCAGACTCTTGAAGCTGACACCTTCTACTCTGCAAGTCCCAGGTTTCGCCTACTCCACGAATATATAATTGCACGGCGCAGCGCGTGGCCGCATACAAAGTGATGGATGGATGCTGCGCCCGGGAGATCGAATCGGCATTATGCCACAACACAAAGATACACATCTCAAGATACCTAGTGTTTCTGACGTAAGAAATGGAAGAGCCCACATGAAACATTTGCAGGCTCTGAACAATTTCTCTCTTGTGTGCGACTACTATACGTGCCAAGCGTTTCAGTCGTTACGTTTGGATCTGATAACAGGCTCGTTGTCGATCTTGGTGGAATTTATAGAACGCAGATCAAAGAAATTTGACAATATCTGATGGACCGGAAATCTAGTTCTTCTAATACGTATCTATATATGTAAGATTTCATAAAATTGTACATTGATTACTTCCAAAAAAAATAACAAGTTAATTAGACAGCTAGAGTTAGAGTTTGGATAATAAAGCAAAGAATTGTGAAGCTTTACTACCAGATTTTATGTAAAACGAGACATCTCAGATTCAGATGTTCAAATAAAACCGCTGTGGAACTATTCAAATTTTAATAGGCCTCATTTTTTATATAGAAATTTAATTTTTATTTACAAGACATAAACTTGGTTGCTCCACGGAGATAGCTGCTAGCCAGTCCAGGTCTAGTACAGCTCTGCCTTTATGCCTGTTGTTTCAGTCAGGAAAAGCTACCATCTGCGTAGGGAAGATCCAATGGAATGTACCATCATAGACCATGCCAGGGTTTGAGTATGTGATTCCCCTGGGCAAGTTATTCCTTTTCTCCATGTGGAAACGGCACGGTGAGTTCAACAGCAACAGCTGATCAAAAAGCAAGCTAGATAGCCTAGAACATAATCTCTTCATATCTGCCATCGAATGCATTGATGTTTCACTGCAGCGGCGATACAATACACATACTCTGCCCTAAAACAGTTACTTGTTCATGTTGTAACACCATCCATATATACCGGCAAAAGGAACCTGTACTGAAGATCAGAAACGCAGGTTGCGACGAGGAGAACCATTAGTCCTCACGGAGAACATTCGAGAGGGGGAACACGATAGAGAGACGGCAAGAAAGCAGGCAGCTCCTCCTCCGGGATAGTCGATCCCTCGGAGCATATGCCCTCTAAAGATCCATATCCTAAGCGTATATAAGAAAGGCCAAGGCGCAGAATTTGTTCATCGATCACCAGTAAAAACTTCAGAACACTGAGTCAGGCAGGCAGAAAGAGCAATATTTTGCCCATGTGTGCGGCCTGTGAATCCCAGGGCACTTCTCCTTTGGCATGGTGGCATGCATGTGTTTGATAATTGTTGTTAGCTAGGCGTGGGTGCAGGTGAAGAAGCTCCAAGCCAATTGATCAGTCCATGGAGCTAGCTAGTGTTGTCGTGCGTGCCAAAGGAGAATTGTCCTGCGATTCACATCAGCTGCTCTGCTATTCAACAGCCAGTGAGCTATCCATGACCATACGATGCATCCCAGAAGGCAAACCCTGCAATGCAAGTATGTTTACATCTTCATGAGACTAAGTATTGAAGGAACTAATTAGTATTCCCGACGCTCCAAATTAATTGACTCAACTTTGTCTAAATATGTAGACAAAATTGAGTCAATTAATTTGGGGCAGAGGGTTTACAAGTATATCCAAATTAGTCTCCTTATGTTGTGACTATTTCCGTGTGCCTTTTTAATTTACAGAACACATATGGAAGGAACCGGTCATCTCATATGACTTGATCACATCAGTTTTAATTTCATCTTCATGAGTGCTTTCCGGGACTAGATAACATATTACTCCCTCTGACCCATATTAGTTAACTTAGATTCATCTAGAAATGAATGTATCTGGTCAAGTTTTAGTGCTAGGTACATCCGAATCTAGACAAATTTGAGTCAACTAATATGGGTCGGAGGGAGTAGTATGTTTGGATAATTTTTTCGGTGCATGGACAGCAAAATCAAAGTAAGTGCGTGGCCTCCATTCCTAGGTCTAGGGGCTCTTGTATCCGGTACAGATGATGAGTTGTAGTGTGTGGTTTTGCTGGTTATTTTTAAATTAACCGCGTGATGTATGGTTTTTGGATCCAGTTTTCCTTATTAACTGGATCATTTTCCCTCTTCTATAATGCAAAGGCAGAGCTCCTGCCGTTCACGATCAAAAAAATTTGTTGTTAGATTATTAGTGTGAATTTATCAGGGCAACAATGTGGGTAGTTAGGATATATATTTTCTATTTTTTAGATATTACAATGTTATGTAAAGCTCGAGAGCCGGTACATGTGCTTCGAACAACTAGAAATGGTTTCAATGCCACAAGCTTAGTACCATGCAAGTCTTGCATTGACGTACAGTGATGTTCAACAACAACTCGAGAAGGATATAATTTTAATCTGGTAGCTAAATACTATATAATCCTACAACTAAGTGTTGGCAATTTCATAATTAATTAACGATGATTTTTTTCAAAACATGTTAATACTGTATCTAGTTTCAAAAGCCTCATCGCAACTAAGCCAAATGTGAAACCGGATCATCACTCGGGTAATAGCTTGAGAGATAAAGTCTTCATTGTTTAAAATCAAAGAAAATTTTAATGATGTAATAATTTATTGTATGGCTTTATTTACTGACATGCATGTAGGAGAGAGAATAAGAAATAGATACACCACATGACAAGCTATTAGGTGCTGGGCCGCTACATAGTGTCTAACATTGTTATCATTCCAAATACACTTAAAAAATGAACACTTTTGATTCGGCCAGGATTGCACGATACCGAATCGTTTCGAAGGCCGTACGAACCACCAAAACCTGTATGGTTCGCTTAGACGTATACTCGCCATGCACGTATACTCATGGGCCTACGGGAGGTGGAAATCAGGAGGTATATATCAGCAGCAACAATTTTTTTTAAATGTGGCATCCAAAGACGTAGATCACGATAAGGGGATGTGCGATCGGCTAGCAGGAACATGGAGTATATCCAGCTCGATGGAGTACACCAATATGGAGATATACAGGACCTGGATATGGGTTTCGACGGGTCAAAAGAAAACTGCTTCATAAAAACTTAATTCTAAGGGGGACACCGAAGCACACCTCAAAAATGAAATACACTTGGATCCTAGAATTATATATCATTAGTACAAGCTATCTATATCTCTCAAGATATGTACTAGGTTTTTTAAATAAAAAAAATGGAATATAACCTCTGATGCAATTTCTGTGACTATTTGTGCAAAATAGTTGATTCGCTATGTTATGTTTGGATCTGGTGTCGGCCGCATTGGCTAGTTGTCTATATTGGGCTTTGTCGATGATATGCATTTGTTGGTGAACTAGTGATCGATCACTGATCTTGGATATGCTTGACCACTTGCATATTGAAACAAAGCAACTCAAGTGGTATTATTTGTCAATGGCAGCGCTTCTGCACTGTTACCATCTCAGAAGCATTGATTTTGAAGGAACCTCGTTGCAGTCCATGTGTTTTCAAGGTTGCACCGGTATTTCTGATGGCCATGGCTATTTCCTATTTTCTATTTTGAAATAATTGCTATTTTCCTTTTTGAAACCATTGGTATTTTCTATTTTCCTTTTTGAAATAATTTTGTTGCCCATGTATGTGATATCTTGACTAGGGTTCTTCATACCATGTAATTGTAGAGGCATGTGTAATTAGTGGCAGAGATGACGTTCTCATGGACGATTGCCATGGGCAACATTTTCTAGTTGTGATGTATTGGGAATTTTGAGGTGGATATGTGTGTATTACCCCCACGGGCAGAAGCATGGGTAGTCTGTCTGATTACCGCCATGACTGATTGTCATCCTTCACTCATTGTTGCTTCTTGTAGCTTATTTTCTTGTAGATATGCTTGTTTTCTCTCGTTACTAGTGTATATGCATCTATGAGTCAAACTTCTAAGATGATGGTAAACTCATCATCCCTTTGTTTTGTAGCCAAATAACAAATATCCACATGTGTACTTTAATGTGAACATCGCATATAACCCTTTGAGTTCAAATGAGAGAGACGCTGAAATTCCTTAGTGGATGAAATACAATTAAAACAGGTGTGCTTGTAAACCATTTAGAAGAAATCTTAAGCATTTTTTAAGAACCAGCGGTGTGTGGTAACTTCTTGCAGATGAGACTATATATATGTTTGAAGTTCCACTAATCCACATGACATTTTACATCATTAATATCCATGGAAAATAAAACAATGATTATCATATCATTGATAGCATTAGTGAAGTTAATGAAGTTGCATATGTAGTCTCCGTCTTAATTTTCCATTTTACGTATACTAGAGATGTGAATGGTAACATGACTTCTAGGAAAGCACAAAAATATGTAGACTATATATTTATGTCAGAAAAAACCTCCTTCAATTTCCACTCTAGCATGACCATGCCATAGGGATGAGTGACATTAGGAAAATAATTCAGTGGATACAGGAACTTCCATCAAGGCTCGACTATGTCACCAAGTTGTACTCATGTCTCTTTCCTAGATTAATCAGTCTAACTAGTGTTGGAATGACATATCCTTCCTTGATTATTGAAACTCTATTTAGACCGATGGCAAATACTATCATATGTATCTTCAAAAGGATCACATTTCTATCGTGGAAAATCTGAACCCACGCCAACAACAGGTTGTCGCGCGTCCTGGTTGGTTCATTTAAGGCGATGATGTTGCTCTTGGTTTGGTGTTTTAGCCCCGGGTCGTGTAATAAACCGGGGCTAAAGGGTTTCAGGCAGGCCGGATCGGGCGTCAGACCCTTTAGCCCCGGTTTGCTACACGACCCGGGGCTAAAGGTGGTCTGGCTATATCTTCTTCTTTCCCTGCCCGAGCCACCATTCAAGCTGGTGGCTCTCCTCTCTCTCTCTCTTTCTTGCTTTAAGCTCGAGTTCATGCCCTTTTTTTCCTCAAGATTTGTCTAGATTTTGTGGTGCCCCATCTATCCAAAAGTTCTAAAAGGTGAGCAACTTCATCCTTTAAACTCTCATTGCTATATTAGCTCATTTCATGCTCTATCTTATAGATGGATTTGTGGATTTAGTTTGGTAGTAATTTTTGCAGTGATAGCACGATATCAATGTTTAGATTCTATCTATTTTGTATCAATGTAAGAAACTCTAAGGTAAATATCACAATATGTGGATTATTCTATCAATATATATCTTGTTTTGGTACATAGAGTCTCGAAAATTGATTTTAGAAGCACACACATGCGTGAGTTCATCATTCTAACTAACTAGCTAGTTGGGCAAAATATCCTTCTTCGTCTACCTGCGTTCAACAAACTGAAAAATTTGTAACAAAGATAGGGTTAATTCATAAAAGCTTGATAAGAAGACATCACAATTCACATATTAGGGAGTGCCTCTATGGCGAGCTCCTCGAAGATGTCTGAGGACGGGATCCTAAGATATCTTCGAGAAGCTCTGCCGTAGTGGTGTCCCTGCTCTCCCACACCATCTTTCGGTTTATATCTTCTCTAGCTAAATCATTATGCTGGTGGAGCTAACTAATTTCACATATTAGAGAGTGCCTCTACGGCGAGATCCTCGAAGATGTCTGAGGACGAGGTCCTAAGACATCTTCGAGAAGCTCCGCCGTAGTGGTGTCCCTGGTCTCACACACTATCTTGCAGTTCTTCACAAGAATGCATACCTATTTATAGATTAAGCAGCACAATATAGTGTCGGGCACTGATGACATAATGTCGACACACTCATGCTGGCATAGTGCTGCCACCCACCCAAAATAGTGTCGGCATTTAATTTACTGGCTTAGTGCTGCCACTGAGGACATAGTGTCGACATGTTGTCTCCACATCCACATTTAGTCCCGGTTGGTGCCTCCAACCGGGACTAAAGGTTCATCATATCTTTAGTTCCGGTTGCTGGTTTTAGATTAGTACTAATTAATTATGATTATGTTTGATGTACTTAATTAATTATATATTGCAGATGAGCCGGCAATGGATGTACGCTGACCGACTCTCTAACGAGTTCATTAAAGGTGTGCATTCTTTTCTTCTTGTGGCCGAGGCAAACAAGCGGAGTGGTTTTATGTCTTGTCCATGTGGTGTCTGTCGGAATCATAAAGAATACTCTTCCACAAGAGTCCTTCACAGCCACCTGTTTCGGTCCGGTTTTATGACCGGCTATAATTTTTGGACCAAGCACGGAGAAAGAGGGGTTATGATGGAAGACAACGAAGAAGAAGAGAATGACAACGACTACCCTGAATACGATGGTACTACAATGGAAGACATTGATGAAGAAAAAGATGAAGAACGGGCATCAGATCTGCCCGATGATGATCTTAGTCGGGCCATTGCTTATGCCTAGGAAGAATGCGTAACTGAAAGGGAGAGGTTGAAGTTCAAGAAGATGTTAGAGGATCACAAAATATTGTTGTACCCAAATTGTGAAGATGGGCACAAAAAACTGGATAGCACACTGGAATTGCTGCAATGGAAGGCAGAGAACGGTGTGACTGACAAAGGATTTGAAAAGTTGCTGAGAATAATGAAGAAGTTGCTTCCAAAGGATAACGAATCAAGCATACACTGAAGCAAAGAAGGTTGTCTGCCCTCTAGGATTAGAGGTGCAGAAGATACATGCATGCATTAATGACTGCATCCTCTACCGCGGCGAGTACGAGAATTTAGATGTATGCCCAGTATGCACTGCACTACGATATAAGATAAGACGAGATGACCCTGGTGATGTTGAGGGCGAGCGCCGCATGAAGAGGGTTCCTGCCAAGGTGATGTGGTATGCTCCTATAATACCACGGTTGAAACGTTTATTCAGGAACAAAGAGCATGCCAAGTTGTTGCGATGGCACATGGAAGACCGTAAGAAAGACGAGATGTTGAGACACCCCGCTGATGGGTCGCAGTGGAGAAAACTCGAGAGAGAGTTTCCTGACTTTGCAGGTGATGCGAGGAACTTATGGTTTGGTCTAAGTACAGATGGCATGAATCCTTTTGGGGAGCAGAGCTGCAGTCATAGCACCTGGCCTGTGACTCTGTGTATTTATAACCTTCCTCCTTGGTTGTGCATGAAGCGGAAGTTTATTATGATGCCAGTGCTCATCCAAGGCCCGAAGCAACCCGACAACGACATTGATGTGTAACTAAGGCCATTAGTTGAAGAACTCTTACAGTTGTGGCACAGACAAGGTGTACGTGTGTGGGATGAGAACAAACAGAAGGAATTTGATCTACGAGCGTTGTTGTTCATAACAATCAATGATTGGCCTGCTCTTAGTAACATTTCAGGACAGACAAACAAGGGATACAATGCATGCACACACTGTTTAAACGATACTGAAAGTATATATTTGGATAAATGTAAGAAGAATGTGTACCCGAGGAATCGCTGCTTTCCACCCTCGCACATCCTAAGAAAGAAAGGTAAGCATTTCAATGGTGAGGCAGACAGCCGGTGTAAGCCTATCTGCTGTACTGGTGATGATGTATTTGACATGGTGAAGGATTTAAAAGTAATCTTTGGAAAGGGTCCTGGTAGACAATCTGTTCCGAAGGACGATGTCAGACATGCACCCATGTGGAAAAAGAAATCTATATTTTGGGAGCTACCCTATTGGAAAGTCCTAGAGGTCCGCTCTGCAATTGACGTGATGGACCTGACGAAGAATCTTTGCATGATGCTGCTAGGCTTCTTGGGCGTGTATGGGAAGAGCAAAGATACACCTAAGCACGGCAGGACCAACAACGTATAAAAGATCGAGACGACATGCATCCAGAGCTGTTTGAAGGTACTGCTAGCTACGCTCTTACCAAAGAAGAGAAGGAAATCTTTTTTGAAGTCCTTACAAAGATCAAGGTCCCGTCTGGTTTCTCGTCGAACATAAAGGAAATAATATATATGGCAGAGAAAAAATTTCAAAACCTAAAGTCTCATGACTGCCACGTGCTTATGACCCAGCTGCTTCCGATTGCATTAAGGGGACTCCTGCCGGAAAATGTTCGAGTACCCATTGTGAAGCTATGTGCATTTCTCAATGCAATTTCTCAGAAGGTAATCAGTCTACTAAGGTTACAGAAAGATGTGGTCCAATGTCTTGTCAGCTTCGAGTTGGTGTTCCCACCATCCTTCCTCAATATTATGACTCACCTCCTAGTTCACCTAGTCGATGAGATTAACATTCTTGGTCCTATATTTCTACACAATATGTTCCCCTTTGAGAGGTTCATGGGAGTGTTAAAGAAATATGTTCATAACCGTGCTAGGCCAGAAGGAAGCATCTCAAAGGGATATGGAACAGAGGAGGTCATTGAGTTTTGTGTTGACTTTATTCCTGACCTTAAGCCCATCGGTGTTCCTGAATCACGGCATGAGGGTAGAATTAGTGGAAAAGGCACGCTAGGAAAGAAAGCAAGGATATGTATGGACGAACATTCTCTCACTAAAGCACACTACACAGTTCTGCAAAGTTTCACCTTGGTGGCTCCGTATATCGAGGAACACAAGAATATTGTACACTCCAACAACCCGGGAAGCCTGGATCCTGGATTAGAGATGAACATATGAGGACTTTCGGCGGTTGGTTGCAGTCACATCTCATGAATGACATAAATGTTGGAGAGCAGTTGTACTTGTTGGCCAGGTCACCATCTTCGACTATATTGACTTTCCAAGGGTACGAGATAAATGGGAATACATTTTACACGATCGCCCAAGATAAAAAGAGCACCAATCAAAACAGTGGTGTCCGATTTGATGCAACATACGAGAATGGGCAAAAGGATACATATTATGGTTACATAGAGGAGATATGGAAACTTGACTATGGACCTTTTTTTAAGGTTCCTTTGTTTCGGTGCAAATGGGTCAAGCTGACAGGAGGTGGGGTTGAGGTAGACAAGAAATACGGAATGACAACAGTGGATCTCAACAACCTTGCGTATAGAGATGAACCATTTGTCCTAGCCAATGATGTGGCTCAGGTTTTTTATGTGAAGGACATGTCTACCAAACCGAGAAAAAGGAAAGATAAGCAAAATAATACAGCATCCGATGAGCCAAAGCGCCACATAGTTCTTTCAGGAAAAAGAAACATCGTGGGGGTGGAGGATAAGACAGACATGTCAGACGATTATGATAAGTTTCATGAAATTCCGCCCTTCTCTGTGAAGGATGACCCAAGCATCCCGTTAAATAAGGAAGATGCTCCATGGTTACGGATTAGAAGAAAACCCTAACATGTGTGGATGTTGGTGATGTACAATATTATTAAACCTTTATTTTTAATGATCTTCTTATATGTATATGGATATGAACTTTCTCGATCTCAATAGGTAGTATTGCAACTTATTGTGGCCAGACATTTATTAATATTAAAACATAAAAATTAGTCATAATCATATCTAGCCCTGTAGTACACAGCTTCTGGATCGTCTTCGGAATCGTCATCGTCATCGTCGTCGCTCGTTGCACGCGGATGGATCCTCAGCCCTTCCTCGTAGCACGCGGATGGATCCTCCGGCCTCGGATTCACGACGCGCGGGGGAGGGGGCTCCCAGATGATGACCCCAGTACACCCTAGGCCTTCACCAACACCACCATTCTTGTGGCTATGCTGCTGGTGAAAGTGCGGGTACCTCAGGCGAGGATGGTCTCCCATGGCGATGTAGCGCATCACACCGGCGATAGTCCGGTTCGCCCACCACAGGCGGCGACCAGCCTCGTTGTGGTTCACTGGGGGCGGGTCGTCACCCTCGTACCTGGCGAGCTCCCTTTCCTGCCGGTTTGCGAAGAAGACATTCCAGGTGTCGAGGTTGTCGGGATCCCAGTGGGGATCCATCCGCTGCTCCGGCGTGAGCTCGAGGTAGAAGTGGTTCGTGATGGCCGCCTGGCGGGCCGAACCTTGAGACATAGGAGGAACAGGGAACCCTCCAAAGACTTCAACAGCCGGGCACTACACGTCGGGCATGGGTAGCTGAGGCGCCTGGCGGTCTCCTCGGCGTCGAAAAGCCCGATGGCGGTGTCCATTGTTGTGAGAGAGAAGGTGTGGATGTGTCGATGGAAATGGCGGTCGGCCTAGATATAGAGGGACATGGCGGGAGAACATGACGGGAAGCGGGGGAAATGGCGGGAGAAACATGGCAGGAAGCGGAGGAAATGGCGGGAGAACATGGCGGGAAGCGGGGGAAATGGCGGGAGAACATGGTGGGAAGCTGGGGAAATGGCGGGAGAACATTTCTACTATATTTTTGTGAATATTTTGCTATATTATATGTATTTTTCCATTTTTAAATAATAAACTATATTTTTATTATTTTTTGTGAACATTTCTACTAAATATAATACTTTTAGATAATAGATAATTTCATTTAAGTTGTATAATAAAGTATGATAATAGATATAAATTATAGATCTTTTTTTTCTGAAAATTTTTATATATAATACATAATTTTCTGAAAACTATAAACCATTTTTGGGTTTGGGGCCAAAAATAACCCTTTAGCCAGTTCCTGGGCAAGGGTTTTGGCGTGGCAAGAAGGGTGAAGGAGTTGTGGCCTTGCAGGCTTTTGTCCCGGTTTGTAATACAAACCGGGGCTAAAGGTAATACAAACCGGGGCTAAAGGGTGACCTTTAGCCCAAACCGGGACTAAAGGGGTGGTATAAATACCAACCCCGCCCCGGGTCGAGCCACGACCCGGAGATCGCCGTTTTCCCTGCGCCACGCCCACGCCGTCCGCCGCACCGCGCCGCGCCGCCGCCCGCGCCCGTCTCCGCCCTGCGCCGCGTCTCCGCGCCGCCCCGTCCCGCGCCCAGCGCCGCGCCGCCCCGCCCCGAGAGCCGCCGCCTCGCCGTCGGACGTCTCCGCCTCCTCGCCGCGCCTACTGCCTCCGCCTGTAATGCGTCTGGTTAGTGTTAATTTTGGTTAGTTAGGGTTAATTAGCTAGCTAGGGTTATTAATTAGTTAGGGTACGTAGTGTGCTAGGATTTTGGTTAGGATTTTGGATTAGGATTATTAGTTAAAAGTATTAGTATTTTGGATTAGGATTATTAGTTAGAAGTATTAGCTAGCGTTATTAGTTAGAGTAGTATTAGGATTAGGATTAGGATTTTGGTTAGTAATATTAGGATTAGGATTTTGGTTAGTGTTAGTTAGAAGTATTAGTATTTTAATTAGTTAGTGTTAGTGTTAATAGTATTACTATTTTGGTTAGTTAGTGTTATTAGTTAATTTTGGTTAGTGGTAGTGTTAGTGTTTGTAAATAAGTAGTATTAGTATTTTGGTTAGTGTTAGTTAGTAGTATTAGTATTTTAGTTAGTGTGTTAGTGTTAGTGTTAGTGTTATTAGTAGTATTAGTATTAGTGTTTTAGTTAGTGTGTTAGTGTCAGTGTTATTAGTATTTATCTAGGGTTAGTTAGGGTTAGTTAGAATACTTAGTTAATTAGGTTTAGTTGAGTTAGTGATAGGTTTAGGGTTATTGTTATTAGGGCAATATATACTTAGTGATTTAGTTACTTTTTATGATTGTTTATTGCTATTATTTAGTTATGCCGCGTCCATCTCGTCCGAGCCTACTGGACTCCGTCGGGGATGTCCGAGTCTGGGCTCCGCCGGGTTGGCACTAGGAGGTGCTACCTGTCGGGACTCGTACATTGGTGAGGAATCCGGATATCATCGTCGACCCGGAGCTTCTTTGCTGGCGTCCACGAGGTCCACGAGCGGTGCAGAGGGAGCCAGCCCCCGAGAAGGTGGTACGTCGTTGTATCAGGGAGGAGGACGAGCATGTACGACGATACATGTATCTTTTGGAGACTAGGTTCTCCAATATCTGGCAGGTTCACGGATCTCACCCGGGCTATTCTCCGGTGATGGTTCCTCTTCTGTGGCTGCAGAGCTCCCGTAGCAAAGAAAACGCGGCAGCCACGTTCGCTAGTTTATCTTAATAATGTACTTTATCTTATACTTTATCCTATAATGCACCCGAGCTATTCTCCGGTGATGTATTAATAATATACTTTATCTTATACTTTATCCTATAATGCACCCGAGCTATTCTCCGGTGATGTATTAATAATGTACTTTATCTTATACTTTATCCTATAATGCACCCAAGCTATTCTCCGGTGATGTATTAATAATGTACTTTATCTTATATTATTGTAATTTATCTTAATCACTAAGTACTGTATCCGAGTTATCATGATTGTAATATTCTTTTACTTAATGCAATATTCTTTTTCTGTATTAGTTAAGCTATGGACGGTAGACAGAATGAAGAGGAGCTTCTCAACATGATAGATGAGGGTACTGGGGGGTCTTATTATGATGGCTCCGAATATCTTAATTTATCTGGAGGAGACGATGGTGCTGACCATCGTGGAGACCATGGTGAAGACACCATAATAATGACAAACTCCGTCAAGGTATATAAAGCCTCTATCGATGGTTCACCAGTATAGATGCACTAATTGATTCGTATATATGTACTGACGAATGTTTCTTCTCTTAGACCTCCGCTTCCGGCCAATCTTCTACAAATACAAGAGGCCCAACACACAAGTTGCCCGCTGATGTCCGTTTCAGCATTGACTTAGTCTCTCCGCAAGGTCAACCGCTGGAGCCCAAAGAAGATGCGAATGCATTTACAAGTCAATGCGGAGTGATTGTTAGAGACAAAGTCCCGATCACCACGCGAAACTGGAACAAGCCAGGAAAGAAAAATGATCCAGCTGGGGCTAGTTTTGTAGATGACAGAGCGAAAGATACAATGTGGAATTCTCTCATGACACATTTCACCCTACCTGTCTTGGAGACTGATGAGCTAACACAGCAAATGACGAGGAAAGTCAAGCACTTTGCTCTTAAGAAGATGGCCGAACTATTCAAGGAATGGAAAAAAAGATTGTACCACAAGTATGTCTTAAAGGAAACAACTCCTCCATTCGTTGGCCCACTAGAGTTGCAGCAGGATAACTGGGCCGCATTTGTGGAATACAAGACCTCAGCACCAGCTAAGGCAATATCAGCAAAAAATAAGGAAAATGCAGCCAAAAAGAAATATCACCATCATAGGGGCACAGGTGGCTACAGGAGTGCCATGCCTAAGTGGGATAAAGCTGAGGCTGACCTAGAGGCTAAAGGGGTCACTCCAGCTACGTCTAGTTGGCTCTTCAGGTCAAGAAATTGGGTATTCGGGCATGGGGCATCATTAGACCCAGAAACAGGCGAGATTGTTGCAGCCGAAGAAATTTCTACACCCAAGAAAGAACTTGTTAAAGTGGTCAAAGAGGTTGAAGAGGGAACGTTTATTCCCGACAGAGAGAACGATGAGCTGAGAAAGGCTCTCGGGAATCCTGAAAAGGCTGGACGAACAAGAGGGTCCAGACCTTCTTATCCATGGGTTATCGGGTTTCCCGAGCACCGTGACACATACAGAAGCCGATCGAGAAGAACAAAGCGGCAAAAATAGGAGGATATGGAGCGGTTCGCAAGGTTTGAAGCCGCGCTGCAGGAGTATCGCCAAGAGCTTAATGAACTTAAAGGACTCCGACAACAAGATCCTACACCGGACAGTACGGTCGGCCCATCGCAACGGAAAAGCAGCGTGGCTTCCACGGATGGCCACAGTAATGATGCAACGATGGATGTGTACCCTATGGATGCAATTAAGGAGAAGACTAGTTGTGAGCTGCATGTTGAACTGAAGAATATATCCATGAAGGTGGCGGTCGGCTTTGCTTTACCTTCTGCACCGGGAGCGATCTACCATTGCAATCCGATTCCAGCTGGCTATGCTCGTGTTGCTGTGGATGAAATTTTACCTATGTGTCAGTCACTACAGCTTGACATCCCTGGAGGTGAAGGGGAGATGACACTGGGAGAAAACACGAGTGGCTTCATTTTTTGGAAAAAAGAATACATCAAGTTTCCAGGCTCGACACCAAGGCCACCTTCTCCACCAAGGCAACCGTAGTGCACCGTCTCCTCCAAGTCCACCTCCAAGTGCACCGTCTCCTCCCAGTAATAGTCCAATCCATGACCCCAACACGAGTCCATCTCAATCTACGCAGCCGCCTCCACCCACTAAGGGGTAAAAGCGGAAGAATACCACCGCTCCGTCGAGCGATAACCAACGCCCGAAGCGACAGTTGTCGCCCCTCCCAAGAGTACCGCCGGTTCCTCCCAAGAGGGCTTACGACCTGACCGATGAGGAGACCGATGCGGTCGTACGTGCCGAAGTGGATGCTCATTTTAAAAAGAAACAACTTGAGCCAGAGGTCCAAATAAAACCGGAAACCAAGGAGCACTTTAGGAAATTACTGACACAGCCATCCCAAGCTCAGTTAAATGCGCCAGATGACTATACACGATGTCTTTAGAATACATTGAAACAAAATAGATCAAGCGGTAGAGGAAGCATCAACAAAGAACAATCGAGTGGTAGCGGAAGCATCAGAACAGACGTCCCTCAGCTGGGGAAACAAGCAAAACAATCGAGTGGTAGCCGAAGAACCAAAAGAGATGTTCCCCAGCTGGGGAAACAAGCAAACCAATCGCTCCCCCACTCCAGGTGAACATACCCAAACCTCAACTATATGAGGAAGAACCTATGGATCCGGAAAAGGCTAGGATATTGGCCGAGCAATGTGGTATGCATATTCATGAAATTATTCACGGCGTTATGCCCAAGGCTGAGGTAGCACCCAAATTTGTTAACGGGGAGCCTCTGGTCAGTTCTGAGAGGCTTCGGGATATGCCAACACAAATGCGACGATTCCATGAATGGTACATGAAAGCATAAAAAAAGCGAAATTGTCTCATACTGAAAGTTCGAAAATCGTATTACTTCATTGAAGACGAGGTCCCTATTGAATTTAAAAAATTATTTCAGTTATTCAATCTAAAGGAACTCGACAAAACTATCCTCAGTTCGTATTGTTTGTAAGTGATTACTTTATTTATGTAATTAGGTCTCTATCTCAGCTTTTTCAATTCATTGCCGGTAAGTATACTCACTATATTCTTTTGTACGCTATATATAATGATGCAGAATGAAGATGCTCGATTGTAAAAGAAAGGCTATCAACGGATTTGGGTACATTGACCCACATCGAGTTCATGGAGCTATACTAAAGGATAAACCCCTGGAGACCGAGCATAACTTGTTGCGGTTTCTCACGAAACAACATTTCTGTAACGAAATACTATTTCCTTACCACGACGGCAAGTGAGGTTTTGTACACATTAACTTTTGCTTACTCGATGTTCAGTGTAAATGATGAGTTACTGACGTATGTAAACCTTGCGTAGGTACCACTGGATTCTTCTAAGAATTTCACTTGACATGGGAAGAGTTCACATCATGGACTCACTAAACAAAGACATTGAAAATTATCGCATCATTATCGATGCGCTCCAGAGGTAATTTCAACCATTATCGCACTATATCGGTTTATTTCGTTCATTTTCTGGGATATCAAGTAGTTATTAACTCATACATTAATTTTCTTTGTCGGGTTGGGTTTGGACAAAGTTCAAAAAACATGTTCGCGGTCAATGGCGTGAGGAGCTATTTTTTAAATCACTCTCGGTAAGTAGTACGAGCTAAGTCCGCGCATCTATTTAATTCTAATTTATATGCATTTATCATGCTAGCGTTATTATTTGATTGAATTCTATTCTTGTAAAGTGCACGAGGCAACCACAGGGAACTAATCTATGTGGATTCTACGTGTGCGAGTTCATTCGCATCAGTATTGAGAAGCCCTCGGAAAATATTCGAGTAAGTAAACAATATATTCACCCTTTATTTTTATTACAAAAAGTCATGTTGAGTCTAATCCATACGATCTCCTTTTTACATAGTTGGACGCGATGCGGGACAAGCTCCTACCAGAGGACCGACTAATAGCAATCCAAGAGGATTTTGCTGCATTTTTTCTCGACGAGGTCATAGACCCACAGGGAGAATACTGTATAAGTATACCCTAAAGCATCCATGTAATGATCTCCATGTAATCAAATAGACATGTTCTGGACCTTGTTGGGACTCCATATATATATGCTTGTAAGAGTAATTATATTATATATTGCGTCAATGTGGCCAAGTACTGTGTAGTAGCGTTCTGTATGTATATGAAAACTTGTTTCTAATGAAAACACAGAATGAAAAATAATTGAACACAAAACACAAAATGAAAAAAAAAACACAAAACCCTAAAACCCCATCCCCTGCCGCGGCAGCCAAATGGCATAAAATATTGCCGCGGCAGGGAGCCTTTAGTCCCGGTTCGTAACACGACCCGGGGCTAAATGTCCTGCCGCCCAGCGCGCCTAGCAAGCCACGTGGTTGGACCTCTAGCCCCGGTTTGTAACTGAACCGGGGCTAAAGTTTGGACCTTTAGTCCCGCTTTCGCAGCCCCGGTTTGAAATCCGGGGCTAAAGGCCCTTACGAACCGGGGCAAATTGCCCGGTTTCTACTAGTGTTCTCTAGTGTCCTACCAGTTGAAGCCTGGTCGATTTGAGATTGCAGTTTTATGGAAGGCATTAACTGATTGAAGGGTAGTATCTGACAATCAATGATAAGCGTGGGTGCACATATCTGATTAAAAGGGAACTGCAGTAGAAGTGCGAATAATCCATGACAAGGCAGGAGAGATAGAGCCATGCAAGATTGTTCCGGCAAAAGGGATCTACGGAGAAGTATGATCTGATTTCTTTGAGGGGACCATGAATTACGTAATACCTCACGTATGTATCCCTGGCAAGCGCTACATTCGTTTGCGTTGGCTACCGCCTGCGAGCGCACAGACGGACATGTACCTTTATATTGCTTGTATATAATACATAATTAAAAAATCATGTTGGCAAGCTTTACAAAATTGTTAAAGAAATCTAAATGTACTGAATGATATCTCCTAAAAGCATGCAACATCTCAATTTGAAATGCTTTTATTCCCAGCTATACACAAATGAAAAAAAGTATGGATCTGAGTATAAAGAACAATGCATATTTTCAAATTTCAAAAATTTATCAGACCTTGACATTTTTTTGTATAGCCAAGAATTCAAAGAATTTAGCGTTGCACACTTATAGGTTACGCAATTCACTATATCCAGATTTTCTTTAGGGTTTTCTGAAAGTTATAAATATGATTTTAGACTTATTTAATATAAAGGGATCACTAGAACAAGCGAGCAAAAGATATTTCCGCTCTAAAATTTTGTATTGTCCAACCATTTTGTGGTATCAATTAATCAGTCTATCATACGAAGCTACTTCTCTACCAACATGATATGCAGACAATTAAGGTGAATATACACACACACAAAATTGCATGTAATAATTAATGTCAGACCTACTTGTGTAACATATCATGCATGTCCTCTCTACATATACTCGACATCCAGATGGTTACTATACAATGAGTGGACCAGGTAGTGAAGCTTGAAAAGAAGCTGCATATTATTTCATTGTCTCGTGTTGGTTATTGCATCACCTTCACATCATTTCCACAGCTTTGAGCAAAACAGCAATCCTGGAATGTGAAAATATCTTCGGAACGAGAACCATTGGGGTAACAATTCAACCTGCACTTCATGTTCCACCTGCAAGAATTGTTTTTCTTTCGACAGCAGAAGATTCTAGGACTTGAGCTTGAATCATTATCTCTTTCTTTCGGTTTTTATCTATCTATCTTTCAGAACACTATATTCCATATATGACATGTAAGTACGAGACATGGCTAGGTAGGCAAACTACGTACAGATGATCTTGTGGCGCCCAAGCTGCATCGCTGGACAGATCTCCTTTGGCAGTGGCTGGCTGTTTGATTATGCGGCCTGAGATGCAGACCACTGCCAACAGAGACACGCCCAGTAATGCATGGGCTCCCAACGTCAGTTAGACTCTTGAAGCTGCTTCTACTCTGCAAATCCGAGGTTTCGCCTACTTCACGAATATATAGTTGCGGGACGCCGCGGGTGGCCGCATACATAGTGATGGATGGATGTTGTGCCTGGGAGATCGAATCGGCATTATGCCAGAGCACAAAGCTACACAACTCAAGATACCTAGTGTTTCGGGCGAGAGAAATGTAAGATCCCACATGAAATATCTGCAGGCTCTGAACTACTTCTCTCTCCTGTGTGCGACCACTGTACATGCAGTGCCAAGCGTAAAATGTACATTGATTACTCCCAAAAAATATCAAGTTAATTAGACATCTAGAGTGTTAGACTTTGGATAATAAAGCAAAGAATTGTGAAGCTTTAGTCCCAGATTTTATATGAAACGAGACATGCTAGATTCAGATGTTCAAATAAACCGGTGTCGAACTATTTAAATTTTAGTAGGCCTCATGTTTGAATTACAAATTTAATTTTTATTTACAAGACATAAACATTGTCGCTCCATGCAGGAAACTAGCAAGTCCTGGTCTAGTAGAGCCCTGCCCATGCATTATCCTGTTGTTTCAGTCAGGAAAAGCTACCACCTGCGTAGGGAAGATCCAATGGAATGTACCATCACAGACCACGCGAGGGTTTGAGTATGTGATTCTCCGTGGGCAAGTTATTCTTTTGCTCCATGTGGAACGCCATAGTGAGTTCAACAGCAACTTTTGGGTCTCTTTGTACTGCTATTAATTATTATTAATAAATTGGTGGAATTTTGCAAAATAAAAAAACTCAAACTAGATATATAGAGCATAGAAAAAAATCTATTCCTATGTGACATCGAATGTGTTGAGGTTTCACCATCCACATACACTCTCTCCGTCCTGAAAAAGTGACTTGGATTTGTCTACACTATATTCGCATGTATCTAGACGCACTTTAGTGTGTAAATACATGTAAATCTAGACACACCCAAATTACTTATTTCAGGACGGAGGGGGTACTTAGTTAGTTTTTCTTAATTGCACCGGCAAAAGGAACCTGTACTGATGTTCAGAATGGCAGGTTGAGCAGTGAGGAGGACCATTAGTCCTCGTGGAGAATGTTCAAGAGGGGGGAAACGATGGTGAGACGGAAGAAAGGAAGCTCCTCCTCCGGAATATTCCATGAGCCTCGGAGCATATGCCCTCTAAAGAATAAAGATCCATATCCTTAGGCTGATCTCGAGGTATATAAGCGAGACCGAGGCACATAATTTCTTCATCGATCACCAGTAAGAAGTTTGCAACATTGAGTCAGGCAGGCAGGGAAGAGCAAGATTTAGTCCATGTGTGCGGCGTGTGAATCCCAGGGCACTTCTCCTTTGGCATGGTGGCATGCATGGTGGCAACTGTGCAGGTGAAGAACCAAAGGATCTAGCTAGTGATGTCGTGCGTGCCAAAGGAGAATTGCCCTGCCATTCACACCTCATCTGCTCTGCTATTCAACCGGCCGGTGAGCTATCCATGCCCACACGATATACCTGCAGGAGGATGTGTACAACAAAGCAACCATGCAATGCAAGTATGTTCACGTGTTCATGAGACTAAATATTGTTGGAAATCTAATTAGCGCATGTATCCAAATCATATTGTGGCTATGTCCGTGTGCTTTTCCCCTATAGAGAGAGCACGCGCAAAGAACCAGTCATCTCATATGATTTGATGACATTGATTTTGAATTCATCTTGATGAGAGCTTTGAGTCTAGATAACATATTAATATGTTTCGATCAATTTTGTTAGTGCACCAACAGCCAGATTAAAACCACTACTCTTTTAGATTAGCAGTACGTACCACAATAACTGTATGAATAGTTACTAGATAATTTTTAATATGTTTTTAGATATTACAATTTTATACGTAAAGATCGAGAGCTGGTTTTTGTGTGCTTCGAACAACTAAGAAGTGGTTTCCTGGCACAAGATTAGCACAATACAACATTGGTGTCGAATGAGGATCAAGAACTTAAGAACGATATTGTTATAATCTGGAAGCCAATTATTATTTTTTCAAAACAGGTTAACATGGTATCTAGTTCCAAAAATCTCATCGCAACTAAGCTAACAATGATAAAAGTCTTCCACTATTTGAATTCAAAGCATGTTTTAACGATGTGATAATTGCATGTATGTGTTTATTTAATGAGATGCGTGTATGAGATAGAAGGAGAAATAGATACACAACATGAGAAGCTATTAGGTGCAGCGCCCTTACATAGAAGCATTCAACATTGTTATTATCATGCCAAATACACATCTCAAAAAAGGGCCAAATAAACTTGGAACCAAGAATTATATATCATGACTACATGGTAGCTATATCTCTCAAGATATGTTGGTGTTTTCAATAAAATAAAATAAAGGGAAAATAGTCTCTCATGCAATTTCTGCAGGCTTGAATAGCTCCATCTCGTTCTTGTGTGTGACTCTTCGTGCACAGACAATAATTCAGTGCATTATGTTTGGATTAGGTGTTAGTCGCATGGGCTAGTTGTCGATCTTGGGCTCTGTAGACGAAATGCAATTGTTAGTAAACTTGTGATTTTGGTTATGCTTTCCCACTTGCATATGTGGATCGAAGATACTCAAGTGATATTATTCAGAACTAGTGGCACTTGCGCCGTTGCCATCTCAGAGGCATTGCTTTTGAAGGCAACCTGACCAACGTTTTTTCTCTTGGATGCTAACATATCTGCAATAGGATTGAGTAACATAGGTGATAGAAGAGAACCATGTATCAATCTTTTTTGTGTATGAAAATAAGGATCTATGTTATCGTGGACTTCAATACCAACACTCCCTGTACTAACAAATTGGTCTACGGTTTGACTGTATTTCGGTTCGAAACCCTTCATACACATAACGTGTTGAAAAAAAGGAATTTTCCTTCTTAGGTAGATAGTGTCAAAGTTTAGATGAAAAAGTGGTAATTCCTCTTGCTAGAATGTCTCAAACATGTTCATCAAATAAAAATTTATAGTGTCCCAAAACATTTGTTAAAACTCCACATGAAACCCATCTAGAGTCACAGTTTCATTCTTTTCCAGTTGCATAATGGCTTCGTACACCTCCTTTTCGGCTACCTCAGCTATGAGAATACTTTTTTCTTCTTGAGACAAGTGAGGAAAATATACATTGTCCCATTCTATAAAAGAGAATTTAGTTTGTGCTGGTGCCCCAAACAACATCTTATAGAATCCTTAACATAATTTTTAATATTTTCTTGACCAATTATCGTACCCTCATGTTGTTCGAGATCAAAGAACTTCTTTCTTCGATGTTTTCTAGTAGCGATAAGATGAAAATATTTTGTATTGTTTCCCCTTTTGTTTTAGATGTGCTTTACCATGGCACACGGGGCCCATTTTGTTTAATCAGCATGGAGCACTTTGGCTACTTGTTCATTAGCATCTCTCATCACCTTTATGTTAGGGGCATGTAGAGGTGTGCTTGTGGCTTTAGTATCTAAGATATCGATGATATCGAGCAAGCAATGTTTTTCCTTTTTTTTTGTAGATGCTACATTGGTTTCGTGCCCAACTGTTAAGGAAATTACCGAGTTGTCAGATCTTATTCTGCCATATCTCGATGGGTGTGTTCCCATGTGTTATAGCAGCCCACTTTTTTCCAATATATAATAGAAACCCTCCTAGCACAACCAAGATATCTCGACAGAAAAATTTGCTTTATTTTCCTAGTGAGCTTGTTCATCTGAATCAATAAGCAACGATCTGTAATCTGAGTCTGCTCTAGTTAATGCTCACGTACTAACTAAAAGAAATTTCTTCTCGCAAGACACACTTGCCAGAACTCTATCAAGCTTTTCGTATGTGGGGATTTTCTTCTAGTAGCTCATGTAAAGTGCCTCCCCGACAGAGCTAGTTCTCCGAGGTCCAAACTTACAAATATCGCATTAAAAAAATAACATCTAGCATTAAAGTTCTCATTATATTTCCCCTCTTGTCGGTGCAAGTTATTAAAATGGCTGGTGACCAACATGGGTAAAGAATATTCATCACAAAACCGTACTATCTCTTCCAAGAACTCACATTTATCAGCATCTTGAGATGCATCGTAGACCGCAACTAGCGACCATTCATAGTTCAGATTTGGAGGATATGTGAAACTTGAGACACCTATTTCCAGAAATTATATTCTTAACATGAAGTGTTTGTGAGTTGTGACCCACTAAAATGTCTTCCGATTTTTGGCTCTTTCACGTTTTCAAAATATTTAAGGTTAGTCAATCTTGTGCAAGTTTGGTCCTGTGGTTTCGTCATATTAACCATGGAGGAACATTGAGGTACGGAAGATGAAACTAGACCACAATATCAAAAGATCTTGATATAACTTTTGGTTTTATTGATAAATTTTCTAGTCATAATGAAAGAGTATGAGTTTGGCGAAATATGATGGATTTATTATTGAGCCTCATGGACGAGTATACATAGGCGTACATGGATCAACTTGAAGTACAAGACAAGTTAGACTAAAATCCTAACTATCCTAAAGCACCACAATAACCGTGTACGTATCATACTCTAACATCCCTCCGCAGTCGTAGCGGTAGCGTCGTGAACAACCGGAACATCGCGGACGGTCAGACTAGATATAAACCGTTGTAGCATCCAGTAGGTTGACATCCCCCAGCAGTCATAGCGGAAACGTTTTGGACGGTGTCGCGTCGCGGTAGCTTGAACTGTAGAGGAAGCTGTTGATGCTCAAGCGAGGTGGTAGTCCTTGTGCCGATGTCGTGGGAGCCGAGAGCGTGAGATGGTGCCATGGTCGGGGTAGCCGTGCGGTGGGTCGCCGTGGTCGATGTCGTGGTCGGGGATGCCCATGTCGAGGTAGCCGCACGTGAAGCCACATGCACATAGTGCGCGAGGAGGATGATAGAGACGCGTTGAGGAAGTCGTTGAGGGTGTCGATGCCGAAGTAGATGCAGTCCGAGCCGTCGAGAACGAGGTGCGGCCATAATTTTGCCAGAACTAGGCGCACGTCGGGGACGAACGCACACTCCGGTTTTACCAGAACCGAGTATGCAAAAAAGAACTCGTCGGTAACGCGGTCGAGGCAGTCATAGAGGGGTCGATGCCGAAGAAGACGTTGTCAAAGCCGATGAAGACGAGGCACCGATCCTAGTTTGCCAGACTCGGGAACGCGTCGGGGACGAAGGCACTCCCGGTGTTGCCAGTACCAGACGTGCGGGGGCAGGGACCATGATAAACTTGTCGCTATGTCAGAAAGACTAGCAGAGAAAGCCTCCAGAGTGGTTGCGACGTGCAGAGCGGCTAAGAGAGAGATGTTGGCACTGTCCGCGGTTGTCCGAGTAGAGTAGCAGGTGGTGCAGTCGGATATGAGGCGATGATGCTGACGGCGAAGTTGTAGTGGACGAAGACGTAGAAGGCGGCGAAACTAGCAGCGACCTGGGTTAGTCATGCTAGATGCCTAGAGTGGCGATGGGGTAGTCGGCGGGACCTGCGACGGCGAGAGGGTGCGCTGCAGGTTACCTTGTGAAGCGTGGCGGCGGTGCTCGAATTAGACGAGGAAGACCCGACGACATGACAAAGACCATGTGCAGACGGCGGCGATCCGCTTCGTAGGAGATGGCGCGGTGAAAGTCGAGGTCGTCGATGCACGAGGACGGCGAAGTAGACTGCGTGCAGCCAAGCTACGACCCGAGGGGGCGGCATAGCTGTAGGGCGCAAGTCGGTGAGGCTGACTCTGGCCCTGAGTTGGCGGAGCAGAGAGTAGCGGCGGTGCTAGAGACCGTGACGAAGCCGGCGGCACGGAGGGACCACGAGTAGCAAGAACAGATGGAACCTCAAGAAGACCAGCACCACGAAGACGAGTCTCCTCAGCACGAAGCTCAGCCAGTACCTCAGAGAGCGTAACACGACCACGGGCAAGCAGCTGGGCACGACGCGGCTCAAACTCTTTGCGGAGCCGTGACAAGAACTCAAAGACGCGCTGAAACTCCAGATCCACGCGCACAATCAGACAGCAGGGACATGTGTTACACACAGCTGTACGAAGAGAGTCAAGCTGACGCCAAATAGCAGCATTCTGAGTATAGAACTCATCAATAGTGGAATCACCCTGCTTAAGATCATGCTCCTGACGAACCACAAACAAATAAAGAGCATCTCCAGACGGCTGATAGCGCTGACGAAGAAAATCCCACTGAGCAGCAGCAGTGGGAAGACCCATGAACCTCAGCAGCATACTGAGGCAGAACACTGGAAGCAAGAACAGCAGCAGCACGAGCATCCTCATCTATCCACTGAGTGTAGTCAACCAGATCCAGCCGGTAGGTCGCAACAGCAGTAGAATGCTCCTGGACCTTCCGATCATAATCATCCCAAGTAGTATCATCAGCACTCTGGGCTGCATCCTTGACCGCCTGAGTGGCATCGGAGGCAAGGGCAACGGGCGTCGGTGCAATAGGCGCCGTAGGCGCAACGGGGCGCGGTGGACAGGAGACCTCACCGGAAAGCACACCCCAAAGGCGAAGACCGCGCATATGGACGCGCATGAAGGCAGCGAAATCAGGATAATTCGCGTCATCAAAAAACACCGGGCAGCGAGGAATCGCAACATAGCCCGACGAGGAAGACATAGCTCTGTCGATTTTTTTTCTCAGATCCGATCGAGATCGGACGAAAACTGGGCGGCCGGGCGCGGCAGCGGAGAGCTGGGGCGAGCGGCGGCCGGGGACGGGCGGCCGGAGTCGGCGGCGGCGGCCGAGGCGGAGGCGGCGACGGCGGCTGCGAGGGAGAAAAAAAGCCTTACGGCTCTGATACCATGTTAGGGTAATAGATCGTTGTATTACCAGAGGGCCAAATGCCAGAATATATAGTACATGTACATGTGCAAATATACAGAAAGCCCCTTAACATATGGGGAAACTACAATATACAAATATATACTCTAACAGGTGCAGCGGCTGGGAGACCACCAGCGACGTACATGCCAAGGAAGGCACGTAGGAAGCCGGTAGCGTGGACCAAAGGCGGCGGCGCTGCGGCTCGATGGGGCGACACAGCGGCAGCCCGTAGCTCGATCGGTGGTAGCCGCGTGCTCGGGGACGTGCTTGGCGTAGACAAGCGCGTGATCGGTTGATCAGATCGACGGTACACCGTATGCGACATGGCATGGACGACGCGTAGATCGAATTCGATGGCGACGTTGTCGGTACAGTCCCGGACGATGACGACCAAGGGGATCCGGGGGGGGGGAGCGGGCGCGGTAGCCTTTCGAGGAAGGCGTAGCAGCCGTCCGCGGTGCGGGGCAGCCTGCCGTGAGGCCGGGACAGTCTGCCGAGGCAGGCGCAGCAGCGGAGGGGGCAGGCGCATGGATGCGATGTAGATCCTCGATGTCGATGGTCGGAGTAGAGGCGCGGCGATGACGATGATGGTGGGTGAATCAATCAGATCTAAGCTCGGTAAACCAAAAAGAATACCGATCTTGATGTAGTCAAGTTGCATTAATGGCAGTTTGCGAATGCAGTCAAGTGGTCTTTGCGGCTGCGCTTTACAATGAATGAACCTATATGCTAAAGACGTTTTGATACATGTGTTTGAGAAAAGGGCTTAAACATCTTATATTTTAGAAAGGGGGAGTAGCATGTAAAGAGGCAAACTACATACCCATGATCTTGTGCCCTCAAAGCTGCACCGTTGGACAAATCTCCTTTGGCGGTGACTGACTTTGTTGTCTGATCAGGCCACTGCAAGAGGAGACCCGGACGGTAATGCATGGGCCCCGTATTTCTCTTATGACTCTTCGCCGCAACTTGGGCCTGCTAGTTAAGCTCACACCTCTTGCAAGTCCCAGGTTTCGCCTCGTCGGTGAATATGTAAGCGCACGGCACCACGGGTGGTCGCGTAAGTAACGGATGGATACATGTTGCACTACCGCCGTGGAGATCGAATCGGATTTATTCGCAGCACAAAGCTAGATAGATGGATATTTCAAGATATGTAGTGTTCTCGGAAAAAGAAAGTGAATGAAATCTCACGTGCACTATCTGCAGGCTTTAACTAGCAGAGACGACATTTCAGTTCGTTGCATTTGGATTTGCTGGCCTGCCGGTGGGCTCCCTGTCGATCTTGGGCTTGATCGACGTACTGCATGTATTGCTGGACTAGTGATCCACCACATCTTTGTCCATGGATATGCCTGGACAATAGCTAGCATATGCCGAAGAAAGCAACTCAAAGGAAGCTTGCTGCATGTATGATTTTGTAGGAATTGCCGCATGCCTGCCAGTGTCTTGGATGGGTGCCATGTTGTAGAGGTAACACACAGTGGAAATTGCCGGTGGATTGGTAATAGTGCCCTTTATCGCGGAAAAAGTGGGAATTACTGGTGGGTTTGTCTGTCCTATGGTAGGCTACGAGTAAGCGATAAAAGTCTTTATTGGTAAAATTACAGAAGATTTTAACAAAAAAAGTATAGCTTTTGTCATTTTCTAGGACTCCTACTTGTCTTTAGAGCTTCACAATTGGTATGTTTTTTGGTATTACTTATACTCAAATATGTTACTGTTTCTATTGCATTAAGTGGTTATGTTCCGATCATATGTACTAGTGTCTCGAGACAATTTTGGTATTAAATCATTTTTTAGAGTTCGCCCTATCTTGGATTTTTTCCGTCCTCCGCCACTGGTCCTACCCACGCCGGGATACTACTCTCTCGGTCTCTTGGATAGAGGCTGCGCCGATAGCAATCCATAATTCCTTATCACTGTTGGTGCGTGTGGCTTATTTTCTTTTACATATGTTCTGAAAACAGTGAGATATGGTCGATGGACACAATATCAGGAAGTATGGTTTTTAGAACTGCAAGCTTCCAAACATTGCGCCGTTTGTGTAAAAGTGAGATACCCCAGAAGTCCTAATTAAATGGATGAGGGACAATCAAATGTTGTACCCGTGAACATTCAAGAGGAACCTTACGTTTTAATACGAGACCACGTGGATGGTGACTTGACACTTGAGACTGTAGGATTTCAGTTTGTTTGTGCAATCCACGTGGTAATGTACAGTATGTGGAAATATAAAAATAATTTCTATTTTCACTGCAATGGATATAGCCTCACCTATTATTAGTCTACTCTAGCATCAGAAAAAAATCTATGTACATATACTCGAGCACCTTTGTTTCTCATACTATAGATAAGAGTGGTGACCTGACCCATGAAGCCAACGAAACTACAATTGCCTATCTAGCTTAGCATGGTCGTGCCTTATTAGGGATGAGCGACAGTGGGAAAGATAATACATCTGACCGATGTAGCTTCTACAGCCAAACCCCACCTAGTCTCGAGGATGTACCTCAGTACATGATGCATACTTGTCTCTTCTGGCGTGCGTATCGTGCATGCTGCTCTGTTTACAGTCTCTTCTCAACTCAGTTCTCACCAAATTGCATCAATGGCAATTTACTACACCTTTAAGGAAAAGGAACTACTACGTAGACATGATCTTATGGCCTCAAACCTGCATCGCTGGACAAATCTCCTTTGGCAGTGGCTGGTTGTTTGATCAGGCCGCCTAATTCAGGCCACTACCACCAGAGACCCGCCCAGTAATGCATTGGTCCCCCGTGTACGTCAGTCAGACTCTTAAAGCTCACACCTTCTACTCTTCAAGTCCGAGGTTTCGCCTCCTCTGCGAATATATAGGCGTGCGGCCCGTCTCATGGTCGCGTACGTAACAAATGGATGGGCATTGCGCCTAGGTGATCGAATTGGCATTATTCCACACCAGAAACGTAGATATTACAAGATATGTAGTGTTTCCGGCAACGTTTCTGCTTCAGTGCGCACCCAGAAGTTTGGGAAAACACATGGACGGTTGGGATACGCGCGGACGGTTCAACGACGGGGGCACGATCGTTCTTCCGAAATTTTCGGAGCTGCTCTGGAAAAAAAACGAACCGTAGAATCCCGCGTAGAAACACGTACGGCCCGTTCACCGGCGCGTATTATACACGTATGCACGTGGGTGCCGAACCGTCCGCTTCCTTAAGTAGCATAGTCAGTTGGTCTGCGTTCCAACCACTTCCAGAAATTCCCCAAATCGGATAGCAAACCCTGGCTAGCCGTCTCTCCACAAACCCTCGATCTCGGCGGCCGTCCATGGAGAAGGGGAAGCAGGTGACGGCGCCCGCTGACAACGCGGAGAAGGGGAAGCAGGTGGTTGCGGGCGCTGAGCACGCGGAGAAGGGGAAGCAGGTCGCGGATGCAGAGGGCGGCAATGGGAGCTCCAGCTTGGGTGGGTCAGCCGTCTACTCCGGTGTGCATCCAATGAAGCGGAAGTTCGAGACAAAGGCGCAGATCAGGCGCAAGAAGAAGAAGAACCTGAAGAACAGGCTGTGTCAGGAGAAAAAAGGAGAGGGGGGAGAAGATCTACTCGCCTACCGACGTCGAGACCTTCCGCGAGTCCGACATCGATGACACCGATGAGGTAAGTCCAGATCTCTCTCTCCTAGTGTTCTTGCCGCCGAGGTCTGCCTCATCCTGTTCTTGCTAGGGTTTGTGGTGCTAGTAGGGTTAGATGCGCATAGCGATGCTAGTTTGTGCCAGGTTAGATGCGCTGTAGATTAGCTACTGATTTCCCCAGGACCCCTTTGGCAACGTTCTGATGGATGTAGGATCAAGTAGGCGTCTGATTTGGCAGGCTAGGTCGTCGAGTGGTTCCTCTTACTTTGAATGTTATGATATCTGTAATCCGTGTCAGGTTTACATGCGCCTAGATGATGTAGCTTATGCTTGGCCTTTGTGCCTGAGTTTTTGGTCTTGAACGATCTGACAAGTAAGAACCTGACATTTTGTTTGCAATGAAAATAGAATGGGGCTGCTGCCTATTGATCTACACATATAATTGATTTATGTGTTCTACTTGCGACCACTTCGAGATTGTAAATTTAGGTAATGTGACCATGGATAGCTAGTTTGTGAATTTGCTTGTAGTAGTTAAGTAAAAGAGACATGGGAATCTGTACCAGGTGCATGTCATTATACTGTTGTACTGTTGTGTAGAATGTATTTGGTGTCATTTACTTTTCTTATTAATTTAGTTCATTACATCATCTGATCACTTTATACTGAGCTAAATATACTCTATCTATGTACTCATTGTCAGAGTGTCTGCCTTGGTAATTTGCTAGTCTTTTGAAATGCTTGTCTCACATAGAACATATGGTTCTAGTACATTGATAGTTGTTTTGTATTTGTATTTGTAAAATATTTGTAACATGTCAAGAATTTGTGTACTTGCAGTTCTGGAGCTGACAGTTTATGTGTTTTGTTACAGATGCATAAATTCCTGGTTGTAGTACTGCTAGTAACAGTTGATGTTGTCTTGCTTCATTGGTTTATTATTTTTGTTGCACTACTACTTTCAGTAGCTATTTTCTTATGCTCCACATATAAGTTGGTACTTAATGCTGATGTGATCTAGCTTAAGATTATTACGTGTCATACAACATTCTGCTTCATAGGATTATAATATTTACTGCACTACTGCTTTCACTACATGGGTTGTTCTGCTGCAAACTTAAGTTTGCATTTAATGCTGTAGTGATATAATCTAAGATTAATAAGTGTGATAGATCAATCTGCTTGTAAGGCATAATTTTTTGTTGCACTAATGCTTCCATCATGTTTTATTTTGCTGCACACATTTGAGTGTACATAATGCTGCTCTGATCTAACTTCATATGTGTGACATATTAACTATTCTGTTATGATTTTTAAATGTTCAATTAAAAGCAATTGTCCAAGTTTCCGTTGTATAATATGTGGTACATATAGTCTTATTTAATAGAGTAATTATTGTAAACTTTATTTCATTTCACAAATTTCCAGGGACGATCTTAGGAGTGACGTGGATGACAGGGACCGCAAGAGCCGTGTTGTGCTGAAGAAGCTCAAGGCTGGGGACATCCCCTATCTTCTAGGCCCAGGGGAGTACAATTGCCCGTGGTGCTTTCGAAGGAGATGCCAAAGGACTACCTGGGAATGCTGTAGCATGCTACCTACTATGGATCTGGCATTCAAAAGCATAAGCCGCACCTGAAGGCCAAACACACCGCTTATGTCGTGTTCTTGCTGAAGCACCTCCCGCAGGTGTAGATTGTGTCTATTCTGTCTCTTTGCTAATAAGGTTGTTATGTTTAGACTATGTTTATCTGTGATGTGTTGAACTTGATCCAGTTTGTTCTTGATATTTTTAATCCTGTGCATATGTACTTGATGGCTCAGTGTTGATATAGAGCTCGTTGGGAACCCCAAGAGGATGGTATGATGAGCACAGTAGCAAGTTTCCCTCAGTTATGAAACCAAGGTTTAATCAAACCAGTAGGACCAAGGAAACATCCCAAAGGTGTTGATAGCTGAGCCTTGGCAGGGCGCATTACCGGAGCTAGTAGCAACGTGGAGACCTGCACAACACAACCACAGAACATTGTCCCCAACTTGCGATGAGGTTGTCAATCTCACCGTGTTTTGCGGAAAACAAAGGATTAAACATATCGAATGGAAGGAAGTAAAAGTTTGCAGAAAGTAAACACAAAATAGTAAATAGTTTGTAGATTGTTTGTAAAAGAAAAGGACCGGGATCCATAGTTCACTAGAGGTGGCTCTCCTTAAGATAGATAACATGCTGGGTGAACAAATTACAACGGGGCAATTGACAAACATCGAGAAAGAAAAACGTGCATATACTAATCATCTTGACTCCTTTGGAACTTGATTGGGCATTACAACATTATACATAGACCACCATCCAACTGCATCTATGACTAATAATCCTCCTTCCGGTTATCATCCAAACCCCCTCCAGTATTAAGTTGCAAGCAACAGATTATTGTGTTACGAATTGCGTGTAAAGTAAACAATACGATTGTTCTATGAACAAAGGATTGTTGTTTTCTCCCTAGTAGCAACAGCACATCTAGTACCTTAGAGATTTCTGTCACTTTCCTAGATTACCAGAGGCATGAACCCACTATCGAACATAAATACTAACTCTTGGAGGTGCTAGCATCTACTTGGCCAAGATAGCTACTAACAACGGAAAGCATGCAAGATCACAAATAACAAAGACATGATAGAATCAATAATCAATCTGAAATAGCATCTCAATATCCATCGGATCCCCGCAAACACAACATGCAGAATTACAAATAGATGATCTTGATCATGAACGGAGCTCACAAGATCTAGACATGAAAGCACAAAGGAGGAGAACCAGCCATCTAGCTACTACATGGATCCGTAGTCCAAGGATGAACTACTCACGCATCACATCGGAGGCTTGTATGGTGATGAAGAAGGCCTCCAGGGTGAATTCCCCTCTCCGGCAGGGTGCCGGGAAGAGCTTCAGATCCCTCCCGATCTGGGCGCCGTGTATTGAGCCATCAAGCATTTTTCTGGCACTGTTGCCGGGGAGTCAAGGACATCTTCACAAGGGGAGTCCCTCATAACCAATCTCTTTACTTTGTTATTTTTGTTTTGCTTAGTTTGCTTGTTTTGTTATCAAAAACACAAAAAAAATAGTTTTCCAAGTTTGCTTTCTTTATTTGAAAACACAAAAAAATAGTTCCTATCTTGAGTTGCCACTATGTCTATCCTTGCTCCAGTCACTATGTCACCCGAGGAAATGATTTTAACTTTTAAACAAGGAATTGAGGAAAGTTTTAAGGAAGCTTGGTCTAGTATCTCTGATCTACATGAAAAAACTGAGCCTAAAATGGTTCAAAACTTGTCCCTTGGCAGTTTTTACCTTGGGATTGCTCTTTGCTATAGATATGCTTTAGATGCTGTTGTGGGAGGAGATTTCCTCCAATGTAATGAGGATGATGCTATTAATGCGATAAAGAAATTGATCGTCACTTACAACTTGCCTAGCCAAACTGATATCTCTTTCGCAAAAATATTTGCTAGATTGAACACTCTTGAGACTGGCACTGCTAGCTTAAAAGATTGCTATAATACGCTTAGGGAGCATCACAATTACGTTCCAATAAATTCTGAACCATCAAAGTGGCTCCCTACAGTAAAGATTGAGATAAACACTGAAACATTTCAAGCTCGCTGTGATATCATGTCTGAATTTTGTCTTATGCCCAAAGATATTTATAAATCTCTGAATACTTGGGGGCTTACTGAAGGAGGAAAAGAAATATCTCTTGCTAATAATACTACCATATTACCTCTTGGAATAGTTGAAGGAGTGTTTACAAAGATCTTTGGGAAAATGATTTCTACTGATTATCTTATTATTGAATATGCAGGAAAAGGACAAATTACACTTGGAAGGTCCCTATTAAAACTCCTTCACTAGTAGAAATCGGGCAATTTGCCCCGGTTAATGAGCCTTTAGCCCGGATTTGAACCGGGCTGCGAAAGCGGGACTAAAGGTCCAAGCTTTAGCCCCGGTTCAGTTACAAACCGGGGCTAGAGGTCCAACCACGTGGCCTGCTAGGCGCGCTGGGCGGCAGGACATTTAGCCCCGGGTCGTGTTACGAACCGGGACTAAAGGTTCCCTGCCGCGGCAGCATTTTGGGCCATTTGGCTGCCGCGGCAGGAGATGGGGTTTTAGGATTTTGTGTTTTTCTTTTCATTTTGTGTTTTGTGTTCAATTATTTTCATTCTGTGTTTTCATTAGAAACAAGTTTTCGTATACATACAGAATGCTACTGCACAGTACTTGTACACATTGACGCAATATATAATATAATTACTCTTACAAGCATATATGGAGTCCCAACCGGGTCCAGAGCATGTCTATTTGATTACATGGAGATCATTACATGGATGCTTTAGGGTATACTTATACAGTATTCTCCGCGTGGGTCTATGACCTCGTCGAAAAAAAATGCAGCAAATTCCTCTTGGATTGCTATTAGGCGGTCCTCTGGTAGGAGCTTGTCCCGCATCGCGTCCAACTATGTAAAAAGAAGATCGTATGAATTAGACTCAACACGACTTTTTGTAATAAAAATAAAGGGTGAATATATTGTTTACTTACTCGAACATTTTCCGAAGGCTTCTCAATACTGATGCGAATAAACTCGCACACGTAGAATCCACATAGATTAGTTTCCTGTGGCTGCCTCGCGCACTTTACAAGAATAGAATTCAATCAAATAATAACGCTAGTATGATAAATGCACATAAACTAGAATTAAATAGATGCGCGGACTTTGCTCGTACTATTTACTGAGAGTGATTTAAAAATAGCTCCTCACGCCATTGACCGCGGACATGTTTCTTGAACTGTGTCCAAACCCTACCCGACAAAGAAAATTAATGTATGAGTTAATAACTACTTGATATCCTAGAAAATGAACGAAAGAAACCGATATAGTGCGATAATGGTTGAAATTACCTCTGGAGCGCATCGATAATGATGCGGTAGTTTTCAATGTCTTTGTTTAGTGAGTCCATGATGTGAACTCTTCCCATGTCAAGTGAAATGCTTAGAAGAATCCAATGATACCTATGCAATGTTTACATACGTCACTAACTCATCATTTACACTGAACATCGAGTAAGCAAAAGTTAATGTGTACAAAAACTCACTTGCCGTCATGGTAAGGATAGTATTTCGTTACAGAAATGTTGTTTCATGAGAAACCGCAAAAAGTTGTGCTCGGTCTCCAGTGGTTTATCCTTTAGTATAGCTCCATGAACTCGATGTGGGTCAATATACCCAAATCCGTTGATAGCCTTTCTTTTACAGTCGAGCATCTTCATTCTGCATCATTATATATAGCGTACAAAAGAATATAGTGAGTATACTTACCGGCAATAAATTGAACAAGCTGAGATAGAGACCTAATTACATAAATAAAGTAATCACTTACAGTCAATACGAACTGAGGATAGTTTTGTCGAGTTCCTTTAGATTGAATAACTGAAATAATTCTGTAAATTCAATAGGGACCTCGTCTTTAATGAAGTAATGCGATTTTCGAACTTTCAGTATGAGCCAATTTCGCTGTTCTTTTGATGCTTTCATGTACCATTCATGGAATCGTCGCATTTGTGTTGGCATATCCCGAAGCCTCTCAGAACTAACCAGAGGCTCCCCGTTAACAAATTTGGGTGCTACCTCAGCCTTGGGCATATCGCCGTGAATAATTTCATGAATAGGCATACCACATTGCTCGGCCAATATCCTAGCCGTTTCCGGATCCATAGGTTCTTCCTCATATAGTTGAGGTTTGGGTATGTTCACCTGGAGTGGGGGGAGCAAATGGTTTGCTTGTTTCCCCAGCTAGGGAACATCTCTTTTGGTTCTTCGGCTACCACTCGATTGTTTTGCTTGTTTTCCCAGCTGGGGGACGTCTTTTCTGATGCTTCCGCTACCACTTGATTGTTTTGCTTGTTCCCCCTGCTGGGGAACCTCTTTTTTGATGCTTCCTCTACCGCTTGATCTCTTCTGTTTCAATGTCTTCTAAAGACATCGTGTATAGTCATCTGCCGCATTTAACTGAGCTTGGGATGGCTGCATCAGTAATTTCCTAAAGTGCTCCTTGGTTTCTGGTTTTATTTGGACCTCTGGCTCAGGTTGTTTATTTTTAAAATGAGCATCCACTTCGGCCCGTACGACCGCATCGGTCTCCTCATCTGTCAGGTCGTAAGCCCTCTTGGGAGGAACCGCCGATACTCTTGGGAGGGGTGACAACTGTCGCTTTGGGCATTGGTTATCGCTCGACGGAGCGGTGGTATTCTTCCGCTTTTGGCCCTTAGTGGGTGGAGGCGGCTGCGTAGATTGAGATGGACTCATGTTGGGGTCATGGATTGGACTATTACTGGGAGGATACGGTGCACTTGGAGGTGGACTTAGAGGAGACGGTGCACTGGGAGGAGACGGTTTCCTTGGTGGAGAAGGTGGCCTTGGTGTCGAGCCTAGAAACTTGATGTATTCTTTTTTCCAAAGAATGAAGCCACTCGTGACTTCTCCCAGTGTCGTCTCCCCTTCACCTCCAGGGATGTCAAGCTGTAGTGACTGACACATAGGTAGAATTTCATCCACACCGACACGAGCATAGCCAGCTGGAATCAGATTGCAATGGTAGGTCGCTCCCGGTGTAGAAGGTAAAGCAAAGCTGACCGCCACCTTCATGGAAATATTCTTCAGTTCAACATGCAGCTCACAACTAGTCTTCTCCTTAATTGCATCCACGGGGTACACATCCATCGTTGCATCATTACCGTGGCCCTCCGTGGAAGCCACGCTGCTTTTCCGTTGCGATCGGCCGACTGTACTGTCCGGTGTAGGATCTTGCTGTCGGAGTCCTTTAAGTTCATTAAGCTCTTGGTGATGCTCCTGCAGCATGGCTTCAAACCTCGCGAACCGCTCCGTATCTTTCTCTTTTTGCCGCTTTGTTCTTCTCGATTGGCTTCTGTACGTGTCACGGTGCTCGGGAAACCCGATAACCCATGGATAAGAAGGTCCGAACCCTCTTGTTCGTCCAGCCTTTTCAGGATTCCCAAGAGCCTTTGTCAGCTCATCGTTCTCTCTGTCGGGAACAAACGTTCCCTCTTCAACCTCTTTCATCACTTTAACAAGTTCTTTCTTGGGTGAAGAAATTTCTTCGACTACAATAATCTCGCATGTTTCTATGTCTAATGATGCCCCATGCCCGAATACCCAATTTCTTGACCTCAAGGGCCAACTAGACGTAGCTGGAGTGACCCCTTTAGCCTCTAAGTCAGTCTCAGCTTTATCCCACTTAGGCATGGCACTCCTGTAGCCACCTGTGCCCATATGATGGTGATATTTCTTTTTGGCTGCATTTTCCTTATTTTTTGCTGATATTGCCTTAGCTAGTGCCAAGGTCTTGTATTCCACAAATGCGGCCTAGTTATCCTGCTGCAACTCTAGTGGGCCAACGAATGGAGGAGTTGTTTCCTTCAAGACATACTTGTGGTACAATCTTTTTTCCATTCCTTGAATAGTTCAGCCATCTTCTTAAGAGCAAAGTGCTTGACTTTCCTCGTCATTTGCTGTTTGAGCTCATCAGTCTCCAAAACTGGTAGGGTGAAATGTGTCATGAGAGAATTCCACATTGTATCTTTCACTCTGTCATCTACAAAACTAGCCCTAGCTGGATCTTTTTCTTTCCTGGCTTGTTCCAGTTTCGCGTGGTGATCGGGACTTTGTCTCTAACAATCACTCTGCATTGACTTGTAAATGCATTTGCATCTTCTTTGGGCTCCAGCGGTTGACCCTGTAGAGAGACTAAGTCAATGCTGAAACGGACATCAGCGGGCAACTTGTGTGTCGGGCCTCTTGTATTTGTAGAAGATTGGCCGGAAGCGGAAGTCTAAGAGAAGAAACATTCGTCAGTATATATATACGAATCAATTAGTGCATCTATACTAGTGAACGATCGATAGAGGCTTTATATACCTTGACGGAGTTTGTCATTATTATGGTGTCTTCACCATGGTCTCCACCATGGTCAGCACCATCATCTCCACTATTTTCTCCACCATCGTCTCCTCCAGACAAATTAAGATATTTGGAGCCATCATAATAAGACCCCCCAGTACCCTCATCTATCATGTTGAGAAGCTCCTCTTCATTCTTTCTACCGTCCATAGCTTAACTAATACAGAAAAAGAATATTGAATTAAGTAAAAGAATATTACAACTGCGACAACTCGGATACAGTACTTAGTGATTAAGATAAAGTACAATAATATAAGATAAAGTACATTATTAATACATCACCGGAGAATAGCTCGGGTGCATTATAGGATAAAGTATAAGATAAAGTACATTATTAATACATCACCGGAGAATAGCTCGGGTGCATTATAGGATAAAGTATAAGATAAAGTACATTATTAAGATAAACTAGCGAACGCGGCTGCTGCGTTCTGTGCTACGGGAGCTCTGCAGCCACAGAAGAGGAACCATCACCGGAGAATAGCTCGGGTGAGATCCGTGAACCTGCCAGATATTGGAGAACCTAGTCTCCAAAAGATACATGTATCGCCGTACATGCTCGTCCTCCTCCCTGATACGACGACGTACCACCTCCTCGGGGGCTGGCTCCCTCTGCACCGCTCCTGGACCTCGTGGACGCCACCAAAGAAGCTCCGGGTCGATGATGATACCCGGATTCCTCACCAAGAGTCCCGACAGGTAGCACCTCCTAGTGCCAACCCGGCGGAGCCCAGACTCGGACAGCCCCGACGGAGTCCAGTAGGCTCGGACGAGATGGACGCGGCATAACTAAATAATAGAAATAAACAATCATAAAACATAAACAGTAACTAAATCACTAAGTATATATTTCCCAAATAACAATAACCCTAAAACTATCACTAACTAAACTAAACCTAATTAACTAAGTATTCTAACTAAACCTAATCCCTAATAAACCCTAATCCCTAATAATAAACTAACTAAAATCCCTAACTAAAATCACTAACTAAATCACTAAAATCACTAACTAAAATCCCTAACTAAATAAATAACTATTATCCCTAACTAAATCACTAAATAAATCACTAACTAAAATCCCTAACTAAATCACTACTAAAATCCCTAACTAAATCGCTACTAAAATCCCTAACTAAAATCCCTAACTAAATCACTACTAAAATACCTAATTAACTAAAATCCCTAATTAACTAAATCCCTAATTAACTAAAATCCCTAATTAAATCACTACTAAAATCCCTAATTAACTAAAATCCCTAATTAACTAAATCCCTAACTAAATAAAATCCCTAATTAACTAACAAAATCATACTAACTACACCTACGTATACCTCACCCAGGGGCGGCCTTGCAGACGGGAAGGGAGCGGCAACAGCAGACGGCAGGGGACGGTGAGGCGGCGTGTGGCGATCCCTCCTTAGCACGGCGGCAGCGACGCCAGGCGGGGCGGGGCTGGGATAAGGATAGGCGCGGCGAGGAGGGACGGACGCGGCGGGACGGGCGGCGCGGCGGACGTGGGCGTGGCCAGCTCTGCGGGAAGAAGATCGGGGCTCTCCGGGTAGTGCCACGACCCGGGAAGTCCCGGTTCGTATTACAACCCGGAGCTAAAGGTGTTTTTGGCCCGCCGCGCACCGAAACCCTTTAGCCCCGGTTTGTACTTTAGCCCGGTTTGTAGGTTATTTTTGGCGCCAAAACCAAAAATGGTTTATAGTTTTCAGAAAATTATGTATTATATATCAAAATTTTCAGAAAAAGAAGATCTATAATTTAAATCTATTATCATACTTTATTATACAACTTAAATAAAATTATCTATTATTTAACAAGTATTATATTTAGTAGAAATGTTCACAAAAAATAATAAAAATATAGTTTATTATTTAAAAATGGAAAAATACATATAATATAGCAAAATATTCACAAAAAATATAGTAGAAATGTTCTGCCGCCATTTCCCCCGCTTCCCACCATGTTCCCCCGCCATTTCTCCCGCTTTCCGCCATGTTCTCCCGCTATTTCCCCCGCTTCCCGCCATGTTTCTCCCGCCATTTCCCCCGCTTCCCGCCATGTTCTCCCGCCATGTCCCTCTATATCTAGGCCGACCGCCATTTCCATCAACACATCCACACCTTCTCTCTCACAACAATGGACACCGCTTACTGGGCTTTTCTGACGCTCGAGGAGACCGAGGCTGTCGCCTCCAGCTACCATGCCCGCTGGAACGGTACTGGATCTTTGGCTGGAGGGGTTCCTGTTCCTCCTATGTCTCAAGGTTCGGCCCACCAGTCGGCCATCACGAACCACTTCTACCTCGAGCTCACGCCGGAGCAGCGGATGGATCCCGATTGGGATCCCGATAACCTCGACACCTGGAATGTCTTCTTCGCAAACCGGCAGGAAAGGGAGCTCGCCAGGTACGAGGGTGACGGCTCGCCCCTAGTGAACCACAACGAGGCTGGTCGCCGCCTGTGGTGGGCGAACCGGACTATCGCTACATCGCCATGGGAGACCATCCTCGCCTGAGGTACCCGCACTTTCACCAGCAGCATAGCCACAAGAATGGTGGTGTTGGTGAAGGCCTAGGGTGTACTGGGGTCATCATCTGGGAGCCCCCTCCCCCGCGCGTCGTGAATCCGAGGCCGGAGGATCCATCCGCGTGCTACGAGGAAGGGCTGAGGATCCATCCGTGCTTCTGACGGCAGCGATGGTGATGACGATTCCGAAGACGACCCAGAAGCTGTGTACTACAGGGATAGATATGATTATGACTAATTTTTACGTTTTAATATTAATAAATATCTGACCACAACAAGTTGCAATACTACCTATTGAGATCGAGAAAGTTCATATCCATATACATATAAGAAGATTATTAAAAATAAAGGTTTAATAATATTGTACATCACCAACATCCACAAATGTTAGGGTTTTCTTCTAATCCGTAACCATGGAGCATCTTCCTTGCTTAACGGGATGCTTGGGTCATCCTTCACAGTGAAGGGCGGAATTTCATGAAACTTATCATAATCGTCTGACATGTCTGTCTTATCCTCCACCCCCACGATGTTTCTTTTTCCTGAAAGAACTATGTGGCGCTTTGGCTCATCGGATCTTTGTATTCTTTTGCTTATCTTTCCTTTTTCTCGGTTTGGTAGACATGTCCTTCACATAAAAAACCTGAGCCACATCATTGGCTAGGACAAATGGTTCATATCTATACGCAAGGTTGTTGAGATCCACTGTTGTCATTCTGTATTTCTTGTCTACCTCAACCCCGCCTCCTATCAGCTTGACCCATTTGCACCGAAACAAAGGAACCTTAAAAAAAGGTCCATAGTCAAGTTCCCATATCTCCTCTATGTAACCATAATATGTATCCTTTTGCCCATTCTCGTATGTTGCATCAAATCAGACACCACTGTTTTGATTGGTGCTCTTTTTATCTTGGGCGATCGTGTAAAATGTATTCCCATTTATCTTGTACCCTTGGAAAGTCAATATAGTCGAAGATGGTGACCTGGCCAACAAGTACAACTGCTCTCCAACATTTATGTCATTCATGAGATGTGTCTGCAACCAACCGCCGAAAATCCTCATATGTTCATCTCTAATCCAGGAGCCAGGCTTCCCCGGGTTGTTGGAGTGTACAATATTCTTGTGTTTCTCGATATACGGAGCCACCAAGGTGGAACTTTGCAGAAATGTGTAGTGTGCTTTAGTGAGAGAATGTCCGTCCATACATATCCTTGCTTTCTTTCCTAGTGTGCCTTTTCCACTAATTCTACCCTTATGCCGTGATTCAGGAACACCGATGGGCTTAAGGTCAGGAATAAAGTCAACACAAAACTCAATGACCTCCTCTGTTCCATATCCCTTTGAGATGCTTCCTTCTGGACTAGCACGGTTATGAACATATTTCTTTAACACTCTCATGAACCTCTCAAAGGGGAACATATTATGTAGAAATACAGGACCAAGAATGTTAATCTCATCGACTAGGTGAACTAGGAGGTGAGTCATAATATTGAAGAAGGATGGTGGGAACACCAACTCGTTAGAGAGTCAGTCAGCATAATTCCATTGTCGGCTCATCTGCAATATATAATTAATTAAGTACATCAAACATAATCATAATTAATTAGTACTAATCTAAAACCAGCAACCGGGACTAAAGATATGATGAACCTTTAATCCCGGTTGGAGGCACCAACCAGGACTAAATGTGGATGTGGAGACAACATGTCGACACTATGTCCTCAGTGGGCAGCACTAAGCCAGTAAATTAAATGCCGACACTATTTTGGGTGGGTGGCAGCACTATGCCAGCGTGAGTGTGTCGACATTATGTCATCAGTGCCCGACACTATGTTGTGCTGCTTAATCTATAAATAGGTATGCATTCTTGTGAAGAACTGCAAGATGGTGTGCGAGACTAGGGACACCACTACGGCGGAGCTTCTCGGAGATGTCTTAGGACCTCGTCCTCAGACATCTTCGAGGAGCTCTCCGTAGAGGCACTCTCTAATATGTGAAATTAGTTAGCTCCACCAGCATACTAATTTAGCTAGAGAAGATATAAACTGAAAGATGGTGTGGGAGAGCAGGGACACCACTATGGCAGAGCTTCTCGAAGATGTCTTAGGATCCCGTCCTCAGACATCTTCGAGGAGCTCGCCATAGAGGCACTCCCTAATATGTGAATTGTGATGTCTTCTTATCAAGCTTTTATGAATTAACCCTATCTTTGTTACAATTTTTTCAGTTTGTTGAACGCAGGTAGACGAAGAAGGATATTTTGCCCAGCTAGCTAGTTAGAATGATGAACTCATGCATGTGTGTGCTTCTAAAATAAATTTCCGAGACTATGTGCCAAAACAAGATATATATAGATAGAATCCACATATTGTGATATTTACCTTAGAGTTCCTTACATTAATACAAGATAGATAGAATCTAAACATCGATCTCATGCTATCACTTCAAAAATTGCTACCAAACTAAATCCATAAATCCATCTATAAGATAGAGCATGAAATGAGCTAATATAGCAATGAGAGTTCAAAGGATGAAGTTGCTCACCTTTTAGAACCTTTGGATAGATGGGGCACCACAAAATATAGACAAATCTTGAGGAAAAAAAGGGCATGAACTCGAGCTTGAAGCAAGAAAGAGAGAGAGAGGAGAGCCACCAGCTTGAATGGTGGCTCGGGCAGGGGAAGAAGATATAGCCAGACCTTTAGCCCAGTTCGTGTCTAGAACCGGGGCTAAAGGTCCACCTTTAGCCCCGGGTCGTATAACAAACCGGGGCTAAAGGGTCTGGCGCCCGACCTGGCCTGCCTAAAACCCTTTTGCCCCGGTTTGTTACACGACCCAGGGCTAAAGGTCCCGTTCGAACCGGGGCTAGTGTCTGCCACCCCCCTAGGGCCAGTTCTAGCCGTTGGACCGGGGTATTAGTCCCGTTTTGTAGCAAAACCGGGGCTAATACCCCTGGACCAAAGGTCTGTTTTCTACTAGTGCTTGGAGCAATAATAGATGTGGGAAAGGGGACCATGCACCTTTCTTCTCCACCAAACAATCATATTTTCCCCAAGGTTAAGAACAAAAGTAAGAGAGGTAAGGGCAAGAAATTTGGTCTTAATGCTTCTTCATTTGAGAACACTTGATTCTTTTTCTTGCTTCTTATGCCTAACTTCCAGGCGTTAAAGAAAAGTACTTATTGGAAGATAACCCAAAAGATTTAGATGAGTCTTGGAAGTTATTACCTCTGTAATAACCTCTCCTTATCCTTTTTTTTTTGTTTTTTGTGCCAAGAGTAACCTCTAATGAGAGAGAGGTAATGATTGGGAAAGTTGCTGTCCCAAAACAGATTTCTGTGGTTCACCGTAAAAATTCGTGTAAAATCTCTGAATGTCTTTTTGAGGCGTGAATTTTTGTGCTTCTGCCCCAGGTTGTTATCTAACTTTCGTTAGTTCAACACTTTTTTATTTGAGCAACAGAAGGTCTTTACCTGCTGGTCTGTTTGACAAATTTCTGCCATTTTTTGCATTTTATTCTTGTTGGTTCCTTTTTGAGTTCTTTTGGGGAATTGAGCTTTTTGAGGAAAGTGCTACAGTAGATAGTGTTCTAATGGAAGTTTATTTGGTGTTATAACTGAACCTTAAGACTTATTTATCTTGAGTGCACTAATGTTGCTAATAAAGATTGTGTGAAGTTTTGTATGAAGAAAAAATCTCAGGCGTATGGAAGGAATGAGTAATGAGATGAAGGATGGACTAAAGCTCAAGCTTGGGGATGCCACGCGTGTCACCCCAAGAAATATCCAAGAAGTACAAGCGTCAAATCTTGGGGATGCTCAAGGCATCCTCTTCTTCATCAATAAAAATCCCAGGTTTCTTCCAAACGCTTCATTTTTATTGTTTAATGCACAATTGTGTTGTTCTTAGAGCATCTTCTTCTTTGTTTTCGTTTTGGTTTTTTGTTTGTTTGGTTTGCTTAGTTTTCTGAATAAATTGGTTGGACCCCCTCTTTCATACATTGGTTTGCAAATAGTTTGGTTTGGTTTGGAAAAGAGTAGGAAAGTTCATGCTTATGTGGTAAAAAAGAGCTCGTTTTTGACTGTGGCCTATGCTTTGTCATGCCATGCTTGATATTGTTTTGGCTTTATGCTTAGTATTCCTTTCTGTAGCATGACTTGTTATAAACAATTGAGATTGTTTAATGTGTCTTGGATGAATCATGCGTTGTGTTAGCATATTAAAGCATAGTATAGTGGTATTCTCCTTTGATGTTTTATTTGGGTTGACTTGGCGCATGCTCACACCATGTTATGACTATCTCAAGTCACCATAGCCTTTATGATCCTTTAGTTTTCAACTTGTAGTATCACTTTATGCTTTAATCAATGATGTTTTGTCGTGCTGCATGATTATGGACATTATTGCTCTATTAGTTTGTCGCTCCCAGTCTTTTGCTAACCTCCACAACAAAGTATAAGTTCCACTCATGCATCCAACTCCCTAAACCAAGTTATTCCAAAGAGTCCACCATACCTACCTATTAGCTTATGCTATTCCAAGCATATTCATGCTTTTGTTTACCTTCCAAATTAAACTTGTTATGAGAAAACTAGTGATTAAAGCTCTCATGAACTTGATGGCACACTTTACTTTTTGTATCTAATAAACTTGAACCATTGGGTCCTTCTTTGTTGCGTATATGCTTGTGCTTTATAATTTGAAATTAGCAGAACCATGTTTTATGGGGAACACTTTCAACATTGCATTTTTACTTTGTACCCTGTTGATATCATGTTCTTTTGCTTACGGATCCCGGCGGTGTGAAATAAAAGTGGAACTTGTAAGATCATGGAGTTTGTATGTGTGTTAGAAAGCACTTTGCCGCTAGCCTAAGCCATGCCTAATCATGGTGGAAACGTGCAGCATCACCATAATGAGCACTCTATGAAGCATCCTCAATAAAAACCTATGCAAATAGCAAATAAAAAGATCGATGAGATGCTCATTGTCTGCTTGCCTTGTCATTTTGATTATGGGAAAGCTCTCGTATCATGTGCAAGGGGTACCCCGTTGGCGGTTCTTAATGATACACATGTACTTACAATGACAAGAGCTTACTCGTGACTGAAGTTGAGTAGCATGAGGATCGGTCTTCGTAAGTAAGGGGCATGAGATTTTGGTTTATAACTTGTCAAGCATATCCTCTTAGTTGTGTCAATTTAACCTTAATCACCTTAAAGATGCTTATGATAGGAGCAATGAGAGCTGAAAGCTATAAGTACCATAATTTTTGGAAGCTCTTTATGAGACTTGAATCCCTACTTCTTTTTATAAAAAGGCCTTTCTTCCACCATTATATTGAGTCTCCACCTTCTATCTTTATGCACCTACTTTGAGAGCATAGTGGCCATTCTTAGTTCTATGTGCATTGTCCCAAAACTAGTTGATTGATGCATAACTTGATATTGCTTGTTTTAAACTATTGTATCTAGTCACTCTTATGAACTTTGAAGGTGTCCTATGCATTTGTATTTGCTACTCTATGAGGGACAAGCTGAACGCTATTATGCTATGTTTTCTTTATGTGAAACAAACAAACTGAAGGAGTTATGCCCTAGAGGTAAATAATAAAGTGTATTATTTGATATATCTCCAGTATGTTCATAATACGTTTCATACTGTGCTATAACTATGTCAATACGAAACGTTAATACACGTGTGGTATGTAAACAAACCGTGTCTCTAGTTACCTCTAGTGAACTAGTTCATTGGTCATGAGGATGGTCTGTGTTTCAAGATCATGGGAATTTATGCCAACTGACAATGAGGTCATGTTATTAGTTGAATAACATGATAGACAAACATCTGACCGTTATATCGTAATGAGATCTAGTTACAAAGTTCACCATTGATGATAAAACATAGAGAACCTCGCAACCTGATCCTTTGACTGTGAGGTAATGCAAATCACCATTCTGGAAGAGGCTTAGATGGTTATCAAGAATCATCTCGTAACAGGGTGATCAAAAAGGTGCCACTCAGGTTTTCCGAAGGAATGTGTAGAGGAGTACATATCAAGACCAGGATTTGTCTAGTCCATGTAATGCATGATACATGTGGCCATCTCGGTGACGTTGCATTAATGAAGCTTGCAAGCATGTGACTAGGTCACGGAATGCAATGACATGAGAACGAGAAAACAAGTTCATCGGCAATGAGATCGAACTAAGGTATAGATATGTCGAAGATCAAGTCTCGGATGAATTAGGTATCGTATGACAAAGGGAATGGGGAACGACTATCTCACGGTTCGAGCGATTGTATTCGTGAAACACACGGGGGTCACATGGCCATCCAGGTCCCTCTATTGATCATTGATATGAGAGTGGTCTCTATCATGTCCAGAGTGTTTCCGAACCGAAGGATGTCACGCTTAAGGGTATGGACGCTTAGGATAGATGAGGCATCGTATGAGAAATAGAGAGAGACCAGAATAGTTTCGGTAACACCCGATGGAGATCGGAAAGGGGTCCGGAAGTTGTTCTAGAGTGAAGGAATAATATAATATGTATATTTGAATGTTAATTGGAGAATTAATATTTAATATATATTTTATTTTATTTTTAAAGGCACTATATTGCTAATGGGCCTCACCCGAAGGAAGGCCCAAGTGGGCAAGGCGCATAGGGTATGGGGGCCGACCGGCCTAGGGCTAGTGGGCCGCCCCAGTGGGGCCCGCCTAGGGCTGGCGGCTGCCCCAAGGTGGCCGGTGGGTGTGGGATTAGTCCCACACTGCCTGGCCCCTGGGTGGTGCACCCCCCTCCCACTATATAAAGGGGTCCCCCCTTCCCTTGGAAGACACCCATTCCTCTCATTCTTTCGCTCCCATTTGCTGAGGACTTCCCCGTAATATTGGGGAGGACCTCGTAGTTGAGTTCTCCACCTTCACACTACCGTCGTGTGATCGGTGATCCGGCATCTACTTCTTTCGCTGCTCGGCTAGATCAGAGCCCGGTTGACGTCCCCTACACCGGACGTGTGACGAACTTCGGAGGCACCACACTTGGGGTGTTGCTCGTCTTCATCAATATACACCTTCCTGCGTAAGGTGTGCCTCTCTCTGCAAAGGTATGAATACTGTATTCCTTCTCCGTTACTTATGTCTACATAGTATAGATCCTGGTATTAGTGTTCGAGTAGATAGAAAATTTTTGTTTTTACGCTCTGGAACCCTTGATGGTATCAGAGCGGGTCTATGGGTAGACATGTCGTACGGATAGAACACATAGCAATATGTGGGCATTGATTCTCTAGTTTCTACCCTCTTTTAGTGTTATTGTTCATATTGCGGCACTGTTTGATGAAGCGGCCCCCAACCGACCTCACATGGTGATTCACGAGACTGGTCCACAAATCAAAGTGGCTTAGGGGGGTGTCTGTCTCTCTATAGTAGTTGATATGTCATTGACACTAGAGGGCCCTGAAAAGGGAAGAAGAACGGCAATCATTGAATCCATGTTGTGGCTCGACGTTCGTAGGTGGGAAGGGGTTCTACTGCGAAAGCCCTAAAGCCACGTAAAACATGCAATAGTTAATATAGAGGCGTCTATCTTCCTTATTGCATAGGGGCAAGTATTATAACATGGCATTGACAAGTTTGTGAAACTTTAAGGTTGTTGATGATGATCATAAAGCTACAACCATGTTATAACACTTTACTTATGAATCATTACTTATTATGCTAGTATTCTTACTGGACGGTAGCATGATAAGATAATCCCTCATAGTATTCCAGTTATCGTATTCCCCTTGTGTGTGCACCACCAAGAAAGTTCTTCGGTATGAGGCCGGACGTGATGATCGGGGGTCAGACATATCTCGTTAGATACGGTGGGTGCAAGCCATGTTGCCTTCTTGAATACACACGAGTTAGAATCAAGAGCCTAGCATGTACAGACATGGCCTCGGAATACAAGAGACTAAAAAGTCGAGCATGAATCACATAGTTAATGTGATCGACATTAGGGAATGTCCACCTTTGATGCTGCACTGATGGCCGTGATGATCGGGGGAGGTGCAGGGGATAGGGATCATGTGATCACTAAACAAGTAGAGGGATGTTCGTTTAAGTGGGTGTTCCTTTATTAAAATTTGAACTCATTATTATGAACATAGTCTAAACACTTTGCAAATCCTTTGTAGATGTCTCGCCCACCCACCTTCAACCTAAGCACTTTCCTCGAGAAGGACAAGCTGAAAACTGATGCAACCAACTTCACCGCATGGTTCCGCAATCTTAGGATCCTCCTAGTCCCCTACAAGTTGACTTATGTCATCGAGGCTGAGCTTTCGGCTAAGCCTGCAGATTCTGCCTCTCAGGACGAAAAGAATGTCTGGCAGTCCAAGGCGGACGATTTCTCCCTCATCCAGAGTGGAATGCTCTATGCCATGGAGCCGGAGCTTCAAAAGCGTTTTGAGAAGATGAATGTTTTTGAGATCATTGAGGATCTCAAAGTCGTCTTTGCTCCACAGGCTCGTGCAGAGAGGTATGATGCTTCCGAGCTCTTCTTCTCTTCTAAAATGGAAGAGCATAGCAGTATTAGTGAGCACGTGGTCAAAATGTCTGGCTACGTTAAGCGCCTAAACGCACTGGATTACAAAATCCTGGAGGAACTCGCTATAGATGGGGTACTGCACTCGCTGCCCCCTAGCTATAAGAGTTTTGTGATGAACTACAACATGCAAGGGATGACTAAGACCCTTGCTGAGGTGTTCGCCATGCTCAAAACTGCTGAGGTTGAAATCAAGAAGGAGCACACGGTGTTGATGGTCAACAAGACTACCAACTTTAAGAAACCGGGGCAAAAGGGAAAAGGCAAGGGCAAGAAGTCTAAGAGGGATGGCAGGTTTGCTCCTAGCACCTCAAAGATTGCGAAGCCTGGCCCTAAGCCTGGCACTTCGTGCTTCTACTGAAAAGGGGATGGGCACTGGAAACGCAACTGCCCTAAGTACCTTGAAGACAAGCGAGCTGGCAAGATAGCCATCCCGGACAAAGGTATATATGATATACATGTTATTGATGTATACCTTACAAGCGCCAGGAGTAACACCTAGGTATTTGATACCGGATCTGTTGCTCACATTTGTAACTCTCAGCAGGATCTGCAGAGTAGGAGGCGCCTGAGGAAGGACGAGGTGACGATGCGCGTCGGCAATGGTTCGAGAGTCGAAGTGATGGCCGTCGGCACCCTACATCTCCGTCTACCGTCAGGATTATTGTTGGTTTTGAATAAATGCTATTATGTACCCGCACTGAGTATGAATATTGTGAGTGGGTATTGCTTGTTGCAAGACCATTATTCGTTTAAATCAGGAACAAATGGTTGTTCAATTTATATGAATGATATTTTCTATGTTCATGCTCCGGTATGTGATGGTTTATTCCTACTTGATCTTGATTGTGATACACACATCCACAGTGTTGATGCTAAATGTTGTAAGAACAGTGACAATAATTCCATGTACATATGGCATTGCCGTCTTGGTCATATTGGCATAAAGCGCATGAAGAAGCTTCATTTAGAAGGGCTTCTTGGATCATTGGATTTTGAATCCCTTGATACATGTGAGCCATGCCTCATGGGCAAGATGACCAGGACACCATTCTCCGGAATAGTGGAGAGAGTTGTAGACCTACTTGGGATCATACATACAGATGTATGTGGACCAATGAGTGTCTCAACATGCAATGGTTATCGTTACTTTGTTACCTTTACTGACGACTTGGGCAGATATGGATATATCTACTTGATGAAGCATAAGTCTGAAACCTTTGAAAAGTTCAAGGAATTTCAGAAAGAGGTAGAGAATCAACTTAACAAGAAAATCAAGCACCTTCGATCAGATCGGGGAGGCGAGTATTTGAGTTATGAGTTTAACATGCACTTGAAGGACTATGGGATCATCCCACATCTTACGCCATCTGGAACACCACAGCGTAATGGTGTGTCGGAACACCGTAACTGAACCCTATTGGATAGTGTACGGTCCATGATGTCTTTAACTGATTTGTCTGTGTCTTTTTGGGGATACGCGTTAGAAACCGCCGCTTTTATTCTAAACCGAGCACCATCCAAATCCGTGGAGACAACCCCATATGAGATATGGTATGGGCAAAAGCCAAAGTTGTCTTTTCTGAAAGTTTGGGGATGTGAGGCGTATGTTAAGAAATTGCAGCCTTACAAACTCGAATCCAAATCAGAAAAATGTATCTTTGTAGGATATCCAAGGAAAACTATTGGATATACCTTCGACAATCAAGCCGAAGGCAAAACCCTTGTCGCAAAAACCGGCACCTTTCTCGAGAAAGAGTTTCTTGCAAAAGGGGTGAGTGGAAGGAAAATTGAGTTAGATGAAATTGTTGATCCTTCTCTCCGTATTCCGAGTAGCGCAACGGAAGCTGTTCCGAAACCGCTCTCCAACATGGAGGAAGAGTCCATTGATGCTGATCAAAACAATGACATCGAGACTCCTGAGGTTCGCAGGTCTACAAGGGTTCGCGCCACTCCAGATTGGTACAGTAGCCTTGTAATGTATATCATCTTAGATGATCAGGAAGAACCTGCAAACTACAAAGAAGCTATGGGTAGTGCTGACTCCGAGAAATGGCTAGAAGCCATGAAATCCGAAATAGGATCCATGCATGAAAACCAAGTTTGGACCTTGGTGGATCTTCCAGAGGGTCGCAAGGCCGTGGAAAATAAATGGATCTTTAAGAAAAAGACAGATGCGAATGGTAATGTAACCATTAACAAAGCTCGACTTGTCGCAAAGGGGTTTCGACAAATTCAAGGAGTTGACTACGACGAGACTTACTCTCCTGTAGTGATGCTTAAGGCTGTCAGGATTTTAATAGCAATTGCTGCACATTTCGACTATGAAATTTGGCAGATGGATGTCAAGACCACGTTCCTCAATGGTCACATTGATGAAGAGTTGTATATGATGCAACCGGAAGGTTTTGTTGATCCTAAGGATGCTGGAAAGGTATGCAAGCTCCAACGGTCCATTTATGGGTTGAAGCAAGCATCTCAGAGCTGGAACCAACATTTTGATCAAGTGATCAAGTGTTTTGGATTTGTCCAAAACCAACAAGAGTTCTGTGTTTACAAGAAAGCGAGTGGGAGCTCGGTTGTTTTCTTAGTAGTATATGTGGATGACATATTACTCATGGGAAACGATGTGGATCTTATGAATAGAGTGAAAGCGCATTTGAGCAACCAATTTTCCATGAAGGATCTAGGTGAAGCCGCATACATATTAGGAATCAAGATCTATAGAGATAGATCAAGGCACCTAATAGCATTAAGTCAGAGTACTTACATAGATAAGATTTTGAAGAGGTTCAAAATGGAAAACACCAAGAGGGGTTTTACACCTATGATGAAGAATTGCAACTTGAGTATGACTCAATGTTCTGTAACGGACGATGATAGAGAGAAGATGTCTGAAGTCCCCTATGCTTCTGCAATAGGATCTATCATGTATGCAATGCTTAGTACCCGACCTGATGTGGCATTGGCTCTTAGTTTGACAAGCCGATATCAGAGTAATCCAGGACCGGATCACTGGACAGCTGTGAAAAATATCCTAAAGTATCTGAGAAGAACAAAGGATATGTTCCTGATCTATGGAGGAAATGATGAAGCTCTAAACGTAACAGGTTACGTAGATGCGAGCTGGAATTCAGATCATGATGACTCAAAGTCTCAAACATAATTTGTTTTCTTGGTGAATGGTGGGGCGGTAAGCTGGAAAAGCAAGAAGCAGCCGGTGGTGGCACAGTCTTCAACGGAGTCTGAATAAAACAAAACACAATTGGTGGTAATAAAATAAAGTTGTGATTATTGTTTATCGTACTTCAATTTTTTGATGTTCCGGTCTGCGCCCTTCTCTTTGGTCGTTTGGCGAATGAACTCGCAGACATAGTATCCACATAAGTTATTCCCGGCTTCCTGCCTCAAGCACTTTACGAGAACGGAGTTCAATCAAAATAATAATCAAGCATGATAATGGTGGTATTGAAACTAGAATCAAAGAGATGCGTGGATCTAGCAAGTAGTACTTACAGTCAATGGTTGAAATGTAAGCTCTGGCTTCCAAACACCCCTAGTTTTGGCGGTGAACCGTTTCCAAACCTTCTGGAGGCATTCCTGCATGTCCGCCCACTTTTCTAATGGTGTGCGTTCGAGTCCAGGACTTTTACTACTCCGGTGTCAACAGCAATGATTAACAGAATATAGTGAAAGCTGGACACACTAACAAAATATAGCACGAGTCAATTATACGCTTAACATCGAGTAAGCGAAAATAGAATGTGTACAAGACAGTAACACTCACCCAGTGTTGTAAGGAAATAATATTTCCCTTCTGTTAGTGAAATGCTTCAACGCTTGGAACAAGTTATCCTCTGTCTCTTTGGGTTTTGTTTTTAGAGTAACTTCATGAACAAAATTACAGTCAACAAACCCAAGGTCATAGATTTGTCCTTTGTTGCATTCTTGAATCTTCATTCTGCATATATAATTAGTATAGTGATTAGTAAGATTATACAAGCAACGAATGAGCTGAGTTAGAAAGACTTAATTACAGAAATTAATAATACTTACAAACAATAGGCACTGACGATAGTTTTGTCGACGGCGTCTTGTTGGTAAAACTGAAATAATTCTGGAAATTCGATCAGTAGGAAGCCATCTCCATGACCGTAATGGTGGTGTTTATATGCAGCATAGATCCAGTTTTTGGAATCAGCATAGGCTTGGATATACCAGTTATGCAATCTTCGCATTTTTGTTGGTAGATCTTTGACTAACTCGGGTTTGACGAGAGGAGCCCCGTACTGGTACACGTATGCTGTTTCTTGATACCCCTCGAACTCATCCATATGGCTGTACAGTCGAACAAACTCCGGATCAATGTTCGGATCATGCCGCTCCTGGGCTCTCCACTTATTGGTATCATACACTTTGAGCGGTTTATTCGATTGATTTTTCTGTTGTCCGAGCTGGGCAACTTCTTTCCCGACTCTCCGCTCTTTTGCCTCAGCCGACTTGGTAATAGAGCGATTATAGTCTGATGTGAGCGCTATGGGTTGGTGAATCTGAATCTTAAGCGCGGCTGCTTTGGCTTTATCTTCTGCGGTGACCGGAAAATATGCCTCTATCGGCTTTTTCTTGTTAGCCATGTCAATCTTCCACTTTTCATAATGGGCAGCTGCGGCCGCATCAGTTTCCTCATCTGTCTTCTCGCAAGGTAGCTTCTTCATATTCTGATGAGGTACTTTTGGGAGGGGCGATAGCTTATGTTTCGGTGATCGGATGACCTGGGTGGGGGGCGCGCTGCTGGGCCGCCACGTGTCGCGCGGGAGGGGCTTTGGTCCCGGTTCGTGGCAATAACCGGGACCAATGCCCGCCGTCGCTTCGTCGTCCCCGTGTATAAATATGAGGCCACAACGCTCGCTTTCGCCATCGCCTCGGACTCTCTGCAATCCATCTCCACCCCACCCCTTTAGTCATCGCCTCTCCACCGCGTCGTCGTCTCGCCTCCCCTCCCTCTCCAATCTCCACCGCGTCGCCATGGAGGTGCCCATGCTCAACCACTATGAGGCGGCGATGTTTGCGTACTACGGCATCCTCGCGCCGCCACGCGCGACCGTGCCCGCCGGATTTCGCATCAGCGAGGCGGGTGTGCCGGTGGCTCCGCTCCTCAACCCCCGCGGATACGAGATGGAGTGCGTCATCGCGGAGCATCGCCGCCAGCTGCCCGCGTGGATGAGGGCGTTGCCCCGGTACGCGGCGGCCAGCGACTACTGGCCCCGGCTGTTCAAGAAGGACCGGAAGGCCAAGCTTGGCAACCGCATCGTGGACGGGCGCCTGGTGCACCCGGATCTCCGCAACCAAGAAGGGTGAGAGATGTTCTGGTCCGTCCCTGGACGGACCATCTACACCGCCATCGACGCCGCTAGCCGCGCAGAGGAGCTCCATCTCCCGAACAACGCCGAAATCGTGGAGATTTCGTCCGACGACGAGGAAGCCGGCGGCTCGGAGGACAGCAGCAAAGGAAGTGTTGTCGACTAGGAAAATTTGTAAAGTCGCATCTTTGTATGGAAAAATTTGTGGTCGAATAATAAAATGTCTCAATTTAGATCTTTGTCTCGATTAATTTGTGAAAGATTTTTTCAAAAATACTGATCAATACAATTTCTTCCTCGAATTAATTTCTACCCCGAATTAATTTACATTAATTGTTCTGGATTGCTGACAGTCGCGGGGTTTTTGGTCCCGGTTCGTGGCATGAACCGGGACCAATACTGAGATGGTCCGGTTCATGCACACCGACCAATGCTTAGAGATGAACCGGGACCAATACCCAGGCGGCATGAACCGGGACCGGTGTCTGGCATTGGTCCTGATTATAGAAACGAAACGGGACCAATGAAATTTGGGCGCTGGACCAAAGGCACTCTTTCTACCAGTGTAAGCTTCATGCACATGTAGGATCCATCTCACAAGGGGATTCCTGCATAGACGTGTTGGTGAGACTACGCATGATGGCGTTTATTTGTGATGATTACTTTCCATAGACGTTATGGCAGCTTAACACGTGTTATTGTTGGTGTTCAAATATATATCTTCACGTCCAGGAGCTGATGGACTTGATTTTTGATAAATGGAACCGTGTATAGACTCAATCATGGCACCGAGATGATACAAGCGCAAAGAGTTATAATACCCTGCATCTGCATGATAAGATGCACACGAGAAACAAAATAAAAGTTCAACTGTGATAAAAAAGAAGACTACACTATGGTCCATATATACTAAGTGAACACCCTTCTTGGTTGCTCGGTCCAGCTGGATACACTCAACCATAATAACTCCTTGTCCTCCCATCACCGTAAAAATTGACTACGTACGGAGCCATAGCATACACGAGTGAATAACCTGCGTTAGAGACGATTTTTTCTATATAGACCTGTGCAGCGCAGAAACCCTTACTAAGATATGGTTCTTGGATTTCATATATATATATGCCCCATAACCACTGGTCAGACATATTTATTGGCACACTACAAGGTGGATATAAATTAGAAACCATTTGTACAATGGACCTTACTCCTCTAGCAAACTTAAACTCAAAGATTAGGTTTTTGATTAATTCCTTGTGGTGACCGAAGACACATTTAGTATTTCTTTGTCGATAATGGTTGGTAAGATTATCCCTGGTTAAGGTAACTCCCCTATCCAATATATCATAGGATAATGTTAATTCTGAGACTCGTATTTTCAATTTCCAAAGTTTATCATTATTGACTAGAACATTATATTGAACTAGAGACGTATATAAAGAATTGAGCAAAAACTACACATTTTGGTGTAAGTTCTAGCGGAAGTCGTCGATACTTCTCCCTAAATGAACTGAATCGGACCAAAATTCTTGTCCAACACTATTGATGTTTTTAGCTAAAACTGAATTGTCTGTTCGAGTAAGAGGTGACATGCATCCTTTTGCATCTCTTTAGTAAGATTTGTACTATAACAGGTTTAGTAAGGGTGTGTTTGGTAGGCCGGGTGGGCTATCTCAGCTCTTACAAGCTGAGTCCACCTATGCCCACCTCATACAAGTGTGTCTTATTCCCTGTGTTTGGTAGGTTGTTTGACATGAGATGTGCTCAACCGAGATCATATTTGGTAGGTTGTGTTTGTTGAGCCATGCTAGCTATATATGAAAAAGCAATCGGGTCCTTGGATAAAACTGTAAAAAGCAATCGAGTCCTTGGAGGTCGCCAGCGCCGCTGCCGGCTAGAGGAGCCGCCGCCGCGTGCCGCCGCCGCCACCGGAGGCCGAGCCCCTCCTTCCCCGCCACCGGAGGCCGAGATCCAAATTGGCGTGCACCGCCAAGAGGTCGCGCCTCTGCAGCTCGGGCTCAGCGTGCACTACCACGAGGCCGCGCCTCTGCACCTCAGGCTCGGCGTGCGCCGCCAGGAGGCCGCGTGGGCTGCCAGGAGAGGCAGGGAGAGGCGGCAAAGCTCGACGAGGCCGGGAACAGGGACATCGGAGCCTGCCGGAGTCAGGAACGGGGACATCGGAGCTCGCCGAAGAAGGGGCCGTGCCTCTAGGGCTTGGACGGGGTAGGGAGAGGCGGTGAAGCTCGATGAGGCTGGGAACGGGGACGTCGAAGTCTGCCGGAGTCGGGAACAGGGACGTCGGAGCTCACCAGGGACAGGGCCGCGCTTCTACAGAGAGCGGACAGGACGACGCCGCCGACGGGGACAGGACGAGATGGGAAGTGCATCGTGCGAGGAGGGGGGAAATGAGCGGTGCGGGCCTCGACCCCTATCGGGAAGGAGCCGACACGTCACACATGCGGGGATGAGTTCGGCAGTGCCGAGTTGTGAAGCTCGATTCGAGCTTCCCAATCGGGCAGGGCTCGGGGGCCTTTTTTGCACGAGGTCGGCACTGCCCAATAGAACCGACCCGAGCTACCAAACAGGAAAACGTGGGATGAGGGGAGAATTTCTAGGTTGCCCCGGGCTACCAAACACACTCTAAGCCTGTCATTGGAGATCATTCCCAAATGGTTATTATGGGGTAATATTGGGTGTGTCTTTTGTCTTCCCATACACGCCCAGGAAGCCTAGCAGGTTCAGCAAAGATTCTTCATCACGTGCATCACGTCGATTGAAGAACGGACATCTAGGTCTTTCCAATACTCAAGCTCCCAAAATATAGATTTCTTTTTCCACATGGCCGTGTGTCTGGTAATGAGGTCTTTCGGAAAAGATTGACCGCCAGGACCCTTTCCAAATATTACTTCTAGGTCCTTCACCATACCAAATACATCAACATCTTTAGGGAGCTTAGGCTTCTTCCGGTAATCTGCCTCACCGTTGAAAACCTTGCCTTTTTTTTTACTTGATGATTGGTCGGAATAAATTTACGACACCCCAGGTACACAACCTTCTTACATTTATCAAAATATGTACCTTTAGTATTATCTAAACAGTGTGTGCATGCATTGTATCCCTTATTTGACTGTCATGAAATGTTACTAAGAGCAGGCCAATCATTGATGATTACGAACAACAACGCTCGTAGGTCAAATGGCTCATGTTTGTGCTCATCCCACACCTTTACACCTGGTTCTGCCTACACCTGCAAAAGTTCATCGATTAATGGCCTTAGGTACACATCAATGTCGTTGCCAGGTTGCTTCGGTCCTTGGATGAGCACTGGCATCATAATGAACTTCCGCTTCATGCACAACCAAGGAGGAAGGTTGTAGATACATAGAGTCACTGGCCAGGTGCTGTGACTACAGCTCTGCTCCCCAAAAGGATTCATGCTGTCTATACTTAGACCAAACCATAAGTTCCTCGCGTCACCTGCAAAGTTCGAGTACTTTCTCTCGATGTTTCTCCACTGCGACCCATCGGCGGGGTGTCTCAGTTTCTCGTCTTTCTTACACTCTTCTTTGTGCCATCGCAATAACCTGGCATGCTCTTTATTTCTGAACAGACGTTTCAACCGTGGTATTATAGGAGCATACCACATAACCTTAGCAGGAACCCTCTTCCTGGAGGGCTCGTCATCGCCCTCAACATGACCAGGGTCATCTTGTATGATCTTGTATCGATATGCATTGCATACCGGACATTTATCCATATTCTCGTACTTCTCACCGCGGTACAGGATGCAGTCATTAATGCATGCATGTATCTTCTCCACATCTAATCCTAGAGGGCAGATAGTCTTCTTTGCTTCGTATGTTGTCTCGGGCAGCTCGTTATCCTTTGGAAGCTTCGGCTTCATTATTTTCAGTAACTTCTCAAATCCCTTGTCAGATAAGCCAGTCTCTGCCTTCCATTTCAGCAGTACAAGTGTGGTACCGAGCTTTCTGCTGTCATCTTCGCAATTTGGGTACAACAACTTTTTGTGATCCTTTTGCATGGCCTCCAACTTAAGCTTCTCCCTTTCTGTATCACATTGTTGCTTTGCATCAGAAATGACCCGACCAAGACCATCAGCGGGCTCATCCGATGCCCGTTGTTCTTCTTCATTGCCGCCTCTTTCTTCTTCATTGTCTTCCATTGCAGTATCACCGTATTCTTCAGGGGACATAGGATAGCTGTCATCATCCTCCTCTTCTTCATTTTCTTCCAGCCTAACCCCTCTTTCTCCGTGCATGGCCCAACAATAATATCCGGGCATGAAACCTCTCCGAAGCAGATGGCTTTGAAGGATTCTCGCGAGTGATCTGCCCGTTCGTTCAAATGATCGGCAGGGATAAGGCATAAAATTATCCACTTTGTTTGCCTTAGCCAAATCGATAAATTTATGGAGGCCTGCAATAAAATCGGAATAGCGTCGGTCGCCATACATCCATCGCATCCGTGCATCGATCTGCGTCATAATAATTAACCATTACAATAACATCGATGAATAGTAAAATGAACACCCTACATAGACACATGCAATATTTTTATATCAGTTACAGATAAAGAAGATAAGGTTGCTAACCTTAGCCGAGGATACCGTGTTGTGCGAACTAAAGTGTGGCTCGGACATTTTGTCGGACACCTTGTGTGCAATCAAAGAAAAAAAAGCTAGCACCCACACCTCACACACAATCCAGCAAAATTTGGTGGGCAAAGGGCTAGACTTATATATAGCCAGGGGAAGGTTTTTGGTCCCGGTTATTGCCACGAACCGGGACCAGCCCCTCGAAGCGACACATGGCGGCCACAGTCATTGGTCCGGTTAATGGCACGACCGGGACCAATGACCTGAGTGGGCCGCTGTCGCTTACTGCGCTTCGCTGGAGGGGCTTTGGTCCCGTCCCCGTGTATAAATATTAGGCCACAGCGCTCGCTTTCGCCATCGCCTCGGCCTCTCTGCAGTCCCTCTCCACCCCACCCCTTTAGCCATCGCCTATCCACCACGCCGTCGTCTCGCCTCCCCTCCCTCTCCAATCTCCACCGCGCTGTCATGGAGGTGCCCACGCTCGACCACTACGAGGCGGCGATGTTTGCGTACTACGGCATCCTCACGCCGCCGCGCGCAACCGTGCCCGCCGGATTTCGCATCAGCGAGGCGGGTGTGCCGGTGGCTCCGCTCCTCAACCCCCGCTGATACGAGATGGAGTACGTCATCACGGAGCGTCGCCGCCAGCTGCCCGCGTGCATGAGGGCGTTGCCCCGGTACGCGGCGGCCAGCGAGTACTGGCCCCGGCTGTTCAAGAAGGAGCGGAAGGCCAAGCTTGGCAACCGCATCGTGGACGGGCGCCTGGTGCACCCGGATCGCCGCAACCAAGAAGGGCGGGAGATGTTCTGGTCCGTCCCTGGACGGACCATCTACACCGCCATCGACGCCGCTAGGCGCGCAGAGGAGCTCCGTCTCCCGAACAACGCCGAAATCGTGGAGATTTCGTCCGACGACGACGAGGAAGCCGGCGGCTCGGAGGACAGCGGCAGCGGAAGTGTTGTCGACTAGGAAAATTTGTAAAGTCGCATCTTTGTATGGAAAAATTTATGGTCGAATAATAAAATGTCTCAATTTAGATCTTTGTCTCGATTAATTTGTAAAATATTTTTTCAAAAATACTGATCAATTCAATTTCTACCTCGAATTAATTTCTGCCTCGAATTAATTTCTGCCCCGAATTATAATAACTGAAGTTTAATAATGAAATAAATGGACACATGCATCAGTCTATGCAGAGCCCTAGGTACAACACCTTTTCCAAAAAAAATGTTAAGGAGAATCATTTTAATTCCCAACAAAATAAATATTTGTTCTCCCTTATTCTTGTCATCTCAGTCGGGAAAAGCCACCAGTTGCATATCCATTGGAATGTACCATCCGAGGAGATCGTTTGAGTTTGTGGGTCTCCACACCAGTTTATTCTTTTGCTCCACGTGGAATGCCAGCAAGCAAAGCTCAGCTAAAAGGCTAGCTAGGTAGCCAAGAACAAAATCTCTTCATACCTGGCATTGAATGCGTTGACGTCTCGCTGATGTGGTGATACAATACTGAGTGCTATTCTGCCCTAAAACACTTCTACTTTGTCATGCTGTAACACCACCCACGTATACTTAGTTTTGGTTGTTGTACCGGCAAAAGGTATATGTAGTGAAGATCAGGAAGGCCATTATTCCTCGTGGAGAACATTGCAAAGGGAGGAAAAGATGGAGAGACCACCGGCAAGAAAGGCAGCTCCTCTGGAATAGTCGATTGGACTTGGAGCATATCCATCTGTATGTCCATATCCCGAGGCCGGTCGCGCGATATATAAGCGAGGCTGCTAGCTGCATAATGTCTTCATCGACTAACAATAGGCCTTCAGAACATCGAGCCAGGGATTCAGAGAGAGCAAAGTTTTGTCGGTGCATTCCTGCAGCGTGTGAATTCCAGGGCGCTTCTCCTCCGGCACGGTGGCATCCATGGGTTAACAGATATATACAGCCGTGCGTGCCAAAGGAGAAATGTCCTGAGATTCACCTCAGCTGCTATACGGCAAGCTCCATGCACATATGCAGGATGCATCGCACAAGGGGCTTCCGCAATGCATGTATACGGACGGGTGTTGGTGAGACTACGCATGCTTTTGCGTTTATCTGTGATGATTACTTTCCATAGACCTTATGGCCTCGCAGCAGCTGCAACTTGCAGCTTAACACGTGTTATTGTTGGTGTTCAAATATCTTCACGACCAAGAGCTGATGGACTTGATTTTTGATAAATCGAACCGTATAGACTCAATCATGGCACCGAGATGATACAAACCAAAGAGTTCTAATACCCTGCATCTGCATGATAAGATGATGCACACGGCTCAAAATAGTAGTACTAGAAACAAAATACAAGCTCAGCTGTGATAAAAAAGAAGACTACACTATGGTCCATATATACCAAGTAAACACCTTCTTGGTTGCTCGTTCCAGCTGGATACACTCAACCATAATAACTCCTTGTGATCCCGTCACTGTAAAAATTTCATATGGTCCTAGCCATTCGTCTCCCTATCTATTGAAGCTACTTTTGTTTACGAACACGCTGTCAGGACATATAAGGACATTTAAGGGGAATATCCACTCCAAAAAAGTTGTATGCATTGAGTTATTCCACAAATACTTCTGTAACATATCATGCATTTTCTCTATTTACATGTGCTCTCTTTGAATCATCATTTATGCAACTTCCTCAGTATTTGGGGGTATTCCAGATATTTCATCCTAAAACAGCAGCAACATCAGTCATAAAAACATCAAATTTATGCTTGCAGTAGCTACTTCTCAACAGCTATGGCCCAAACAAACAGTGCCGCTACTCTTCCCTATAACACTTTAACTTTTTCATGTTGTTACATCAATTACATACAGTTAGTTTTTACTGGCAAACTACATACACATGATCTTATGTCCGCATATGCTGAAGAAAGCAACTCAAGGGTTTCTTGTTGTATGTAAGATTCGGTGGGAATTTCCGTGTGCCCACCGATGTATGGGGTGGGTGACACTTTTTAGCGGCGATAGACAGTGGGAATTTCCCGTGGGTCTGTGTGTCTTTCCCTCATAGGATACTACTCCATGATGCCCCATGTGCTGCTTGTTTTGAAATGAGATACATCGGAAGTACTTAGTAGGTCACGGAAAATAAAATTTGTTGTACTTGTGAACATGGTTTCAGTTTGTCCTAAGTACATGACAATTTTCGCTATGGTATCTAGAAAATTAAAAATAGTGCCTAGTTTTAGTGCAATGGATATAACCACACAATTACTCGAGATATGAGTGGTGACACATCCCATATATGTAGCCAAGCAAATTAATATGCAAACTATCTCTTTATATGTAGCCCTAGCTTCATATCTTTTAGTGAGAAATGTCCTGATGCAATAGCTATTCTAGCATGGTCATGCCATAGGGCCGGGATATGCGGCATGGGGAATGATAATTCACTTGACATGTAACCTCCACTATGAAGCTCCATTATGTGATGACGACGTGGTTCACTAATCAGTTACACTAGTGTTTAGATGTTGTGTCGTGTGTGTCAAAGGAGAATTTCCCTGCGATTCACCTCGGCTTAGGTAAAATGTCACAAAATTGTAAATTGGTTAGTTCCAAAGAAAATTTACCATAATTAGACATCTAGTGTTAGACTTTGGATAACAAAACAAAAGATTTAAGACAAGGTCCAGAGAACATTGTGAAGCTTTACTCTTAGACTTTATGTAAAACCAGACATCTCAGATTCAGATATTCAAATAAAATTGGTGTCAAACTATTCAAAATTTGTTAATTAGCATATTGTCATTTTTATTCCCAACACATAAACGTGGTCGCTCCACACAACAAACTAGCCAGTCCTGGTCCTGGCTAGCTCTGCCCTTTATAGGTGGTTTTTCAGTGAGGAAAAGCTACCAACTTCAAGGGAAAAATCCAATGGAGGAATGTGCCATCTGAGACCATGAGAAGGGATAGAGTTTGTGGCCAACATAAGTTATTCTTTTGCTCCATGTGGAGTGGCAACAACAGAAGCTCAGTTAAAATTAAAAAGCTAGGCAGATATCCTAGTATAAAATCTCTTCATATCTCGCATCAAATGTGTTGACGTTTCGCTGCAGGGGCGATACAATACTCACTGATGCTACTCTTCAATAAAACACTTTAAATTTGTCATGTTGTAACATCATTCGCATACACTTAGTTTTGATTGCTGCACTGGCAAAAGGTATATGTACTGAAGATCAGGAGGAGCACCATATTATTCCGCGTGGAGCACATTCCAAAGCAAAAAAAAAAGATGGAGAGACCACCGGCAAAAAGGGCAGCTGCTCTGGAATAGTCCATCCGCCTAGGAGCATATACCATCTATAGATCCATCCACGAAACCGATTCGCGTGGTATATAAGAGGGCAAATAATGTGTTCATCGACGAATCGAGCAAGGCAGTCAGGGAGAGCAAAGTTTGGTCCGTGCTTGCAGCGTGTGAATCCCAGGGCGCTTCTCCTTTGGCACGGTGGCATGCATGCACTGAAGGGAGCTAAGCTAGCCAGGTGAGTGCTAAGCTCCAGGCCAATGGATCAGTCCATGCAGCTAGCTAGCCGTGCGTGCCAAAGGAGAATTGCCCTGCAATTCACCCCGGCTGCTCTTGGATAAGCTACAATGCAGGTATGTACATGCGTTCTTGAGATTACATATATGCTTGCATTTCTCTGTGATGATTAACTTGTGTACTTTCCGGAGCGAACACCTGATGGACTTGATCTATTCTATTATATATACTTCAAAAAATATACCGATGTTTAAAGAAGCCACCGGGTTATTCCACATCATTATAAACATTTTAACTGTTAGATCTAAAATTTATGGTGGAGATTAAAACATAAAACATGTTACATAACATCAGACGCGTACCATAAAAGATGTAAAAAGATATTTTTACTTTCGGGGTTAAATATTAATTTCCACAAAAGCAAGATTCTCTATTTTGGCAAAGCTAAAGACGAGGAACAGTGGTACAAACAAACTTTTGGTTCTGAGACTAGGTCTTTGACTTTCAGGTACTTAAGAGTAAAAGATGATATAGAAAATATTTTAACTATTAAATCTATAATTTGTGGTTGAGATTAAAACATATGTTACATAACATCAGACGCGTACCATAAAAGAGGTTAAAATATATTTTTAACTTTCGGGGTTAAAAATTAATTTTCACAAAAGCGAGATTTTCTGTTTTGGCAAAGCTAAAGACGAGGAACAACAGAACATACTAATTTTTGGTTCTAGGGCTAGGTCTTTGCCTTTTAGGTACTTAGGAGTACCCATTCATTTTAGAAAATTTAAAAAATCAGATTGATACCCTGTGGAAACTCGACTCGAAGGTAAGTTGGGTTGCTAAAAGGGAAAGTTGTTATTGTATGGTGATCGCTTGGTTCTAATAAATTATGTTTTAATGAATTTACCTATATTTATGCTATCATTTCTGAAGATACCTAAAGGGGTAAGGAAGCAACTAGATTTGTATAGGTCTTGCTTTTCCTAGCAAAGTGATGAACATAAGAGAAAGTATAGATTAACGAAATGGAATATAATTTGTAGACCAAGAGACCATGGTAGTCTAGGTATTAAGATCTTGAAAATCAAAAATAGATGTCTATTGAGCAAATGGTTTTTTAAACTACTAAATGAAGAAGAAGTGTGGCAAGAGTTATTAAAAATAAATATTTGACTCAAAGAATGTTGTCCGAAGTCCAAGCAAAGCCAACCGACTCGCAATTTTGGAAGGGACTTATATAGGTAAATATGAATTATTTGCTAGGGATCATTGTAAAATTGGGGACAACTCTAATACTAGGTTCTTGGAGGATACATGGTTGGATGATATAGCTTTAGCACATCAATATCCATCTTTATATAATATTGTGCAACGAAATAATGTTATCATGGCACAGGTTTTAGCTCAAGTGTCTAAAAACATTGGGTTCAGAAGAGTACTAGTGTTAATAAGTGGAATGATTGGTTACACTTCTGCCAAATGCTTATGATACTGCGACAATCGGAGGATACATATAGGTTTGTGTGGAACCTAACAACATCCAGGGTGTTCTCAGTGAAGACCATTTATGAAGACATGATGAATGATCATACAGTCTTTCTTTGAAAATGTCTTTGGAAATTAAAATCTCACTTAAGATCAAAAAATTATGTGGTTCCTAAATAATAAAGTGCTTCTTAACTTGCTTAAAATGAATTTGATAGGATGTACCAAGTGTTGTTTCTATGGGTCGCAGGAAACCACGGAGCATTTTTTTATTTTATGCCCTTTTGCTTGCCTATTGTGGTGCATTGTAAATTTTGCTTATGATTTACCCCTCCATCTAATATAACAAATATGTTTGAAAATTGGTTAAACAGAGTTGACAAAATATCTAAGACTAGAATTCGCATTGGTGTTTCAGCCTTATGTTGGTCTATTTGGAGATGCAGAGATGACATTATTCTTAACCAATCAAAAAATAATAATCTTTTCCAGGTTATTAACATTGTGGCATATTGGGTATGGTTTTGGGCACTGCTACAACCGCAATTCTCTTTCCAAGGAGGAGGAAATAGGACAGCGATTGAAATACTGTCTGTAATACTAAGACAATTTATAAGAATCTCTACCTATCGGTTTTAAATTTTATTTGTCTTATTTCATACTACGTTATGTATCGTACACACACTTCTATTTTGAGTTCAATCCTATCCACTGGAGAGTGGAGTGAGAGATCAAACGGTCCTTATCTTCTTACATCAAAATCGGATGCTTCCACTCGCCTTTAACGACCAATTGAAGGGGCGGGGGTAACCCGATGCGTAAATTAGGTACCATTTATGTTGAATTTCTGGGTACACGTATAGTAGGAACCATATATGATAAATTTGCATGTCCATGAAAACCATGTGCCTGCACTGGAGGGGCATCATGCCTACGAAAGGGGATTATCGAATGGTGGCCTATCTTGGCTCAGTTCCCGTCCTTGTGTAGTTGTTTGAGTTGACGTTGAGAGTAGTGGTTTCGCTGTACAAAAGTGTAATGGCTCTTCATCCGACGGGTGGCAGTCTAGCGCCGTCAACATTTCTTTCTGTGATGCCACATTTATTCTTGTGTTTTCTCTTATGTTGTCCTTTCGTGGTTTGTGCCTTCTTTAGTGGTTCGATGACAAATGACCTAACAACGGTTATTTGTCAATCTTGCATATCTTGCATATCTTGCAACGGTTATTTCCCCTAACATTGTCCGTATATCAATCTTGGGGTCCCACATATATGGAAGGGACGCTCATGTGTCATTTCCAAATCTTTGAGCTTAGTTACTTGTACTAGTTTCGTCAAGCAGTTTTTTGGTGAGAACATTGATGGAGACCGAGAAAACACCGAGACCTTGACATATATCTATAGCTTAAGCTTGGTGCGCGCTGCGATTTCGTGTCTCTGCATGTGGGCATTGTTTGGTATCATCGCAGTTTGTGGTCCTGCAGAGGCGTTGCTTCCGCGCTGCTTCGCGTGGATGTTAGATGGGCTTGCGCGTGCGTTGTTCCATGGTCGGGTGGGTGTGCGGCGTGCTTTTTCCGCCTGATCGGTGGCCCAGTTTGTCATTCAAGATGTATTTTTGATGGGGTAATTTTCTTGTGTTGGTTCGTGGGGGTGGAGGATCGTCTCCCCTGGTATATCCGGTGCATTAACCCGGTTGATGCGTTGAGATGTTCACGGTGATGGGCATGGGCAGTTCCGCGTGCTCTGTGGCCAAATCATGCTATCCTTGGTGATGTGCGCCGGACGTTCCAGTGTCACCCCGTTCCTCCTTGAAGGTGAGTTGTTCACATTGATGGGGAATCTGCTGGGTCATAAGGAGAGATCGTCCACGGATCTCTCTTCTCCTCCAATGGCTTGCTCACTCCATCATGTTGAGGTTCTTCTACGAGCGTTGAAATATGCGAGGGAGGGGTTCTCCATCCATGGTGAGTCCTTGATCATCTCTCCTCCATCCCCAAATTAGCCATGGGAGTCGTTTAATAGCGATTGGCTAGCCCTGTATTTGCTAATTTATTTCTCGCCAACTGATTCTCATGTGACTTTTCAGTTTTGTACTGCGGTTGCGTTGTATCAATCACGGGGATAAATTGGCATGACACAGGTGCAAGACCATCCATATACTAACTTGCAGATGTTTGATGGAATGTCCCATAAGTGCTAAAGGTTTTGATTTTTTTTGTTGCTCTTCTTCTCTATTTAATTGTTACTTAAATACTCATCTCTAGCTGAATTTTGTCACACAATAGTGTACCGTGTATGGATCTTGTGCTTGCTGGAAGAAGAGTGTTATTATCATCTACAGGTAGGTAGACGTCTTTGAATTGTTACTAAGGTCTATTTTTGAAATGGGGATCATATCTCCTTTCTCCATGTATAAAAGGTGAATTATCAGAATCCATTGACATTTTAAATTTAGAGTCTTTTAGTTACACCCGAGGTTCCTAATTTTCTCTTTTAGGTATGATATGTGCAGCCTTGCAGACTATCGGTTACTAAAAATGTATGCTTTTGATGTAGGTTTTCTTATTCTGTTCAGATTAATTTGATGTCCCAATTCTAGGCTATGTGCAGATGTGGAATTTGAAATTCCAAACCAATGAACAAAGCAATTTGCCATGTCATAGAAAAAGAAAAGCACCTACTGTCTATCAAGGTAGAATGTTTATAGCTCTGCACATCTAATTTATTGATGTACACCAGACCCAAATCTAAGAATATGATTACCGAGTCACGCACTCATGCATTGAAAAGTGTGTACATGCAACCTTCTAATTCATATATGACTCATGATCGCCGGAGGTGCCAATAGCGCTTCGGGTTTATTGGTTATCTCTCCTACCCAGTTGCATACAGGTATATTACAACACCATTGAAAAGCCCCTCCCCGCCCCCCTTAATCCTTTATGAAACATCAGTAGACATCATTGCATATCAGTAATTGATCTTACAATTGGTTTGCTGCAGGTGCATGATGATGCCAATTTTAGGATATACCCATTCTTATTTGAGAGATGCAGGTCATATTACCTTTGATCTGCGTTAGAAGAAGCATTGGTATGTGCGAGAGTGCATATGCATATAAAGTTGATTTCTGTTAGTGCATGTTGTGTGTGATTCCTCTCTCTTTTTTGCTATGAATCTGATGTGGGGTATTTAGTATACATAGAAATCAAACTTTGGTCTTGTGGAGAAGTTCGCTTACCAGGCGTTCGATTTAGGTTTTAAAAAAACTATGTTGGGCACTATTGTGAGGTTGTAGAGGTGAAGGTTTTTGGTTTGCAAGTTCATGGTGACACCATCTACTTTACTGATCTTGAATGAACCAACATATCACCTCTATATTCCAAAAAATTAAATGCTTAAGGTTGGATGTCAGTTCATTATTTGCAGCCCAAGTTATGTTTATTGTATCATCTTTCAATTCTTGAATATATCTTCTAGTATTTCTAATGCATACAGTTTTGTCATGTGAGTTTGCATGCATGTCATGAGTCAATATTAGATCACACTAGCACCGTGTTGAAGCGGATGATCAAACTATCAATGAATATGAATGGGTTTACATTGTAAGTTCACCTATGCTCTTAATAATTTATATTGTCTTATAGAATTTGCTCTCTTCCAAAAATATATTGCATATAGGAACTGAAGTGTCTTGAATTGTTTCTGCCTATATATTTCACATAATGCAACATCATAGTCACTGCAGTATAGAGATAGGTGCTTCACTCTTTATACAAAGTTACCGGCTTCAAGCATGTTGGTGAATTGGTTTTTTGTGGTTGCCATTAACCTCGGAACAAACGAGGACTAAGACTTCCAACCTATCTTACGCACTGAAACGATCTTTCGCGCAAAATAAGAACCACGTTTCCAGGACAGTCAAATACAATACCGACGCCATGGCACAACACACACCACAACGAATACAGCAACTAACGCAGGACAAACGGGGCTGCGAAGCGCGCGAACCCGTCTAGTAACTTTTCAATTTCGAGGAACATACATGTGACATTCTATCTCGACATAAATAAATATAAGACATGTATGGAACAATTACAACCCAATTGATTTGTACTATGTGGTAGAAAAACCCCCACTGCGAGAAATGTTCATGCACATTTAGAAAATGAACGCAAGCATGTCCATGGTCCAAAAGTTTTTCCGAAATCAAGCAGAGTGCATCGTCTAGCATGGTGCTCGGCATACGGCACACGTACGTCTCTTCTCTCACACACTAGATTGCATCAACTGCAATTTGCAAATGCAGTCAAGTGCATGGTGCGGGACTGCGAATTACACATGATCTCGTTGCCTCGAACAAAGGTTACAAAGCTGCATCGCTGGACAAATCTCCTTTGGCAGTGTCTGCGCGTTGTTTTGTTTGATCAGGCGGGCTGATTCAGGCCACTGCCAAAGCAGATGCTTTGCCACCGCACCACTCCTCTTGCGGGTACTACAAGCTCAAATCGCCACTACATATGCACGTCTGAGGTTTCTCCTCCTATAGTTCGACCAATATATATGTAATATGTGCCTACAGATATTCAATCGGCCGGGAGATCGAATCGGCATTATCCGCAGCACAAGCCGGATAGATATCGGAAAATATGTTAGTTGTTTTTGGAAAGGAAAAGTAAGATCTCGCGTGAAATATCTGCATGGCTGAATTAAGTTTCTCTCTCTGCTACCTGTCGACTATAGCCTCTGTAGTCTCGACTAGAATTACATTACGTTAGGATCTCGACATCCAGTCATTTCATTACGTTATGTTTAATTTGGATCTGATTAACCGCAAGGCTCTGGGCCTGTTGATCTTGCGGGCTTGATCGATCTACATGGGTGTGTGAACTTGTGATCATCACCTGTTCTTGGATATATGCCTGACCACTAGAATTTGCGGGAGAAAGCAACTGAAGGCCCAAAGGATGGAAAAGGTTTCTTAACCTCATATCTAACCAGTGCATTCTGAACGCCAAATTAGTAGTATTAGTAGTAGTACTTTTTAAAACCCTAGCAGGATCTTCTTAATGCGTGGTTAATTATGTAATTTCATCACATAATATGGTATCACTCCCTACATGATTATGATGTGGTTCACTAAAAATGTTTTTGATCATGATGGTGACGTGGTTCTCACACGTTGTAGCTCAGCAATGTAAAAAAATTAACAAACATCAAGAAAAAGATGTGCCAAATAAAAAATAGAAAATCCATAAATTTAGGTGGGTAGTAAAGTTACGGAAGATCTTATGAAATTTAAAAACAGTCAGAAATGTTCTCGAAAGCCACATAGTTCGATAAAGTTTTTGTAAACAATAAAACATAGTAAAGTCATTGGTTTCATTTAATTAATTTTCCCAAAGTTTTCAATTATTATTTTTATATTCGTGATTTCTCTAAATTCATATTGTTTACTTTTCATCGTCTAAATCTACATTAAGAAAAGTCTTTTCAATAAAGTAACTGTAGCCCAAATTTTTCATGGCATTATTTCTCAGTTTTCCAAATTTGTAATTCATTTACCACTTTTCTCAAAATTAATTAAAGTTTCATAAATAGTGTTTATTTTTTCCTAATATATATTTACAGGATCTCACAAAAACCCTAACATGTACAATCAAAATAAATTTAGTTTCATTCAAATTAAGACCCCTGCTTAAGATAACAATGCAAAGTAGCTGAAACAAGGTTTGGAGAACCGTGCAAAGCTTCCGTATTAGACTCAATATAAACCTGGACATCTCAATTCAAGTTCTCAGATACATTGATGTCCAACTATCAAAAGTTTAATAGATCTCATTCGTAGCAAAGTTCATTTTCGTTCCCAGCACTGGTCGCCGCACGCAGCAGGCTAGCCTGTCCTGGTCCTGGAGAGCTTTGCCCACTTTACGCGTAGAGTTTCTGTCACGAAAAGCTATCAGATGCATAGGGAAGATCCAATAGAATGTACCATCTAGGACCATCAAAAGGTTTGAGTTTGTGGCTCTCGATGGTCTAACACAATTTATTCTTTCTGTCCACGTGGAATGCCCCGGTGAGTTCAGTTAACAAAGCAAGCTAGATAGCCAAAGAACAAAATCTCTTCATATCTGGCATCGAATGCGTTGACGTTTCGCTGCTGCGGCGATACAATACTCAGCGCTAAAATACTTTTTTCATGTTTCATCTAGATAGAACATCATCCACATATATTTAGTGAAGATCAGAAAATGCAGCTGGTTGAGCGACAAGGAGGGCCATTATTATTCCCCCTGGGGAACATTCCAAAGGAGAGAAACGATGGGGAGAGCACTGGAATAGCCAATCGGCCCTCGGAGCATATGCCGCCTGAAGATCCATATCCTGAGGCTGATTGCGCCGTATATAAGCCGAGGCCGAGCCGCAGAACATGTTCAACGACGAGCCTAAGAACTTACACAAACACGGAGCTAGGCAGGCAGGGCGAGCAATTTTATGGTCCATGCATGTGTGTAGCGAGTGAATCCCAGGGCGCTTCTCCTTTGGCACGGTGGAATGATCACTGCGTGCAGCTAGCTAGCCGTGCCATGCGTGCCAAAGGAGAATTGCCCTGCGATTCATCTGAGCTGCTCCAACAGATGAGATATTCGAGCAGCATTCATGCAGGATGCGTCCCACAAGGCAAATCTTCCAATGCAAGTACGTTCAGTTGTTCCTGAGACTAAATTTACGTTCTTGCGTCTATCTGTGATGGTTAACTGGGATACTTTCCATAGACCTTGCAGCCTCGCTCGCAGGTGCATCTTGCATGCAGCTTACCATAGCAACACGTTGGTTCATTCTTCTACATGCAGAACGATATGTAGATCAACCTACAGTGCTCAATGCCAGGAGTTCTGGCGACAAATCTTCATCACAGGACGATCCTGGATAGAGCTCGTCGTCATCGTTCCCCGTTCTTCGATGCCAAAAGTCACGGCGATAATAGTTCATGTCAATCAACAAAGGCGAAAAAGTGTCGTTGGTGAAGATGAACATGATCCGGTTAGGCCCAGGGTACTTGTATAAAATATCAATCTGCCTGATCATACAAACATGAATACATCCATCCACATGCAATGATCCCAATGACAGATGTTAGGTAGAGACTATCAGAACAAGATGTTTGGTAGATACGTCGATGAGGGTAGCACCAAGAGCTCCTGCGCATTTCCCCTTTACTTTAACATACTCACCACCTATAAGGTAAGCGGATTAATATCCAGTAGATCAAACAAGTCTAAGTTTCAACGTTTAGTGTTTAACCTGAGTTTCAGATAGTTTTAATCTTTCTCACACAACGAGTTCTTAGAATTCAGAGCAACCGTGGCGAATGGGTCGTGCCATTCGCGGAGCTCCTAATCTGTAACAATGGGTACCAAGGGGCCTTTTGGAAATTCTTCTTTTCCGATAGAAATTCTTCATCCTCCCGCACGAGACTTAACGGGACGTTGCCGGCCCGCGACCGGGTTTGGGCCGTGCCTAGGCACCTCGACCTAAAACCCGTGTGTCGGCACGGCACCGACCGATTAAGTCATTATATATATTTTTCTTTTAGTTAGTTTTTTATTAAAGAATAGCCCAAAAGGGCTAAATGGGCTGGCCCATTAGCTTAACGTGTCATGTTTGGGCCTTAGGATGGAGCCCATGTGCTGGCACGACACAGCCCGTTGGCTTAAACATCGTCATGGGTCGTGCCGTGCCATGGGCCGGCCCATTGGCCAGATTTGTAAGAGAGTAGAGCATACAGTAGATGCAAGACATGTCACGTTTAGATTTTGATTTCAGAAAAAAATAGAACGGCAGAAAGTTGCATTGAATGTTGCGCAAAAATCTCTCGTGTACCTCTCATCCTATCTCTCAATCATTGACCTTAGGTCTACAATTGGTATTAGAACCATGTCCAAATCAATGATGGAAGATTGGTGCTTGTCATGGTGGTGTCACGGCAGATGCCATGGATACATGCTAGGGGAATCCAGGGAGGGATAGTGGAGTGATTCTCTACACAGAAGTTTGTATTGCTATACCTCGAGATTACAAGTGCTCCTTGAGCTGTATTGGCGAGAGGAGGAAGAAGGAGCTCTCTTACTCTTGCCTACTATTTTTCCCTAGAACCCTAGATCCACTAGCCCTATGGAATCACCAAACCAACTAGAGCTCAACCAACCCCTTCTACCAGAGACCTAGCCCCCCTTATATAGAGGAAGTTCGGTCCCTGCCTAGGGCATACGTGGAGGCATATTCCTAAGAATATGCCCCCTCCCAAAGTGGTAACCCGATCGGGGTGCTTTCCCCCCGCGTCACACATGCTTTAGCGACGTAAGCCTCTGCGGCGCCCGCGTCAGCCGACATGGGCGTCGTCACCCTTGTCGGCCACGACCCGGTGTTCCTGCCCTTGCTTTCTCCGCTCATGCAGTGCGTACCGGACCTTCTTTTTAACCAGAGAGATTCCTTCCTTCTCCCAGAAGCTAAGCGAGGACCCGGATCATAGTAGATCCGGCCACACCTGTTCCTGCATATAAATTAGACAAGCACTTCCGACTTACTCCTTAAGTCGGATGAGACAACGTCAGGCGACCCCCCTGGTCCGGGTTACTCCGTGATCCGGCCTGCCTTGAGGTGACCCGGCCAGCATCCGCTTTGACCTTGCCGAACCTCGGCTAACTCGGCCCCTATACCCCGGAGTGACCCTACCCGGGGTATCCCCCCAACATTAGTCCCCGAAGCTGGTGCGGTCTTAGCTGCCTTGGCCGCTAAGGCCACATCAGGTTCATTTATGTTCGAGCCTCGGACGTTTAATTCCAGGTCAGCTCCTTATCTCGGAATATATGGATTTACGTTTCCTTCGCACGTTCCAAGTTTTCACTTGCCGGCCGGGTCACCACTTTGGCTCGGATCCCATGGTTATCATGGTTTGATCCGGGCCCCGTTTCCTTCTCTCATACGCCAACCCACGTGGAGGCTAATCATTACCTCGTCTTATTTTAAGGGTCTGCACAGTAACCGCCGCAGTAATTGTCACGTATCACTGTGCGTGGGTCACGTCATGTCTGCCTCCTCGTTTACCGTATCAGCGCGTCGCGTCATGGGATTGCTTCTACTCTGTGGCCCCCTGTGTGGCTTTTCTCCGATTAGCTGATGCAGGTGATACACGGCCACACCGTGTGGCTCGTCGGCGCAGCGCGATCCCACTCATCCATCTCTGGGGCTGGTTAAGTAGCGGAGGGGCGCACCCCTTAGCGTTTTTCCACTTCTGCGCCCCTCTGCCCGTTGCCTTTCTCCTTCGTCTTCCTAACGACCGCGCCGCCGCCAGTGCTTCTAGTAGCAGCGCCGCCGCCGCACCTTCCCCGTGCCTCTGCATCGCAGCCACCGCTGCGCAGCTTCTTCGACACGGGTCCACGCCAATCCAGGCCTCAGATCTCCGCCGCCGCTAGCTCCAGCGAAGATAGTGGATACAAGATGACGGAGGAGGAGCTCGTCGTCGCCGAGCAGGAGATGGAGGAGGACGCCGGCGCGACGGACCGCGGCACGTGGGCCGGATCATGGGTCTGTCAAGATGACCTTGACTGGCTCTACCAGACCAGGCGCATTCCTGTTGGCGTCACCGCTCGTCTCCCCTCCGCCGAATTGGCCCCCTCACCCAATCCGGGTGAGTTCGTTGTATTCATGTCCCACTTCCAACGGGGATTTGGTCTGCCGGTGAGCGATTTCTTCCGGGATTGGGTTAGGACCTACCACTTGCAGCCGCACCATCTCCCAGCCAACGCTATCACCTCTCTTTCCGCCTTTGCCTCTACGATCGAAGGCTACACCAGACTTTGGCCCACGAAGAAGCTGTGGATCCGGTTCTTCGGCCTTCGTCGCAACGTCATCCCTAATATCCAAGTAGAGTCAGAGGATAAGCAGCTCACCCAATTCGGAGATGCCTCCATCTCGCCCCAAGACTTTCCGTCTTTCCCCGGGTTACCGGGCTTGACTCCTGCAAAGGATGGGCTCGGACCTTCTTCTACGTCCGGAATAAGGGTACTGAAGACTTGATTCGGTTGCTGCCCTACGCTCCGGGTCTACCTGACACGGATTTCTGGGAGGAGGTCCCCAAGAAGCCTACAGCTCTGGCCAACCAAGTTAACAAGAGGTCCGCGGAGCTGAAGAAACTCGGATTGCGCAACGAGGATGCTATGATCACGTTCGTGCGCAACCGAATCTCTCCCCTCCAGAAGCGCAGCCACAAGTTGTGCCACATGAGTTTCGGCCGCGACCCCAACCGAACCTCCTCCTTCGAGTTGAGCAACACGGAGATCTTTCGCCGGGTTAAGGCTCTTTTCACCACCCACAAGGATTTCTCCGCCGAATGGACGTGGGGAATTGATCACTACTGTCGTGACAGGCTCCCTCCCGCGGTAAGCTTCGCGGGGCAAACTTATTTCGGATCAAGTATGTGTCGGTTTTTGTTGTATTTTTGACTCTGCTCTTCGTGCTTTTTCTCAGTTGTTCCTTCAGCAAACTCTCGAGGATGGTACGGACCCGACCCTTAAGTGGGCACCGGACCGAGAAATCCCGGATGAGGAGGAGCCGGACCAGGAGATGTTCCTCCCTATGACCGACGCTACCAAACGACCCAGCGGTAAATTCTCTTCTCTTAGAGATTGGACCGATGATGAGGATGACTCGGATGTCGACGTGATTGAACCTGTTGAGGTTGTCCCTCTTTCTTTTGCCTTTCTGGCATCAGCTAACCCCGGTGGGCATATCCACGAGGATCCTCCACTTGCTACGAGAGAGCCGGTTCCGGTGGCGTCGAAGAAGAAGCGCGGAGCTGCATCAAGTTCTTCCTCCGAACCTTCTCAGCCCACAAAAAGGCAAAAGAAGGTCGAGACAAGATCGCCTCAAGCGGCAGGCAAAGCCCGCACAGAGGGCCGAAACCCAAGGAGGCCAAACCTCGGATGCGTAAGTCATTTTCATTCGTAACTCACTTTTCCTTGCATCGTGGTAATTTCTCTTGACACTATTCTCTTTTTAGGCCTCCGTGGAGGTCCCTCGAGCGGATCAAGCATCTCTTCACCCCTTCGTCCGCCCTTCTCCTCCTCGTGGACGAAGTCACGCCTCACGAGCCCTATTCCAGAGGGTTCTGCGGGTGCTCCGGGTTCCGCAGTGCCTCATCGAGAGGAACGCGACCTCGGAGCGGGAGGGGTTGGTCTAGCCGAGGCGACGGCGTCCACCACTTCGGCATCGCCACAACCAGCAACCACCGAGTCTATCGCAACACCAGCACCAGCAGCAGCTCCAATACCAGTGACCGAGCCAGCACCTGTCCCGGCACCAAGGAAACCAACAACAGCTCCAAGTCTAGCTACAAGAGCTCCAGTGCCAAGTTCTTCTGCCTCGTCCGAGTCATCTCAGCCTCGGCAAGGAACTACTCCAGCAGCTTCTACAGGGAAATCCACCGCAGTTACTTCTTCCCAGCAAGCTAAGGGTAAAAAGGCTCCGGATACTGCCAAGTCTGCATCCGTCGAGGCCAGGCAGCGAACCCTATCGTCGATGCTTCTGAAGAAATCACCAGCAGCGAAGGATGTTCCTGCCGAGCCAACTGATGTGCAGCAGATGGTTCTGCATACCAGCCTAGCTCTTGCCCTAGTTGAGAGGAAAGAAGCTCACGCGAAGGGCTTGGTGGCACCCCATATGCCCACCGGCGAGCGGTACCCTCCGAGCCTTATCGAGTTCGTCATGAACTAGAACAAGGCGGAGTTTGTCCACAACGACGATCTCCCGGAAAAGTTCGGCCCCGCAGAATTTTCCGCTCAGATGAATACCGCCGCTAAGGCAATTAACCTCGCGGGGCGAATGATGGAGGTATGTCGTTTCTCCTTTACATGCTGTAGATAATAACCATTAGTCCCCGAGCCTCCGGTGGAGTAGCTTGTTACTCGGCCGGATGCTCATTAGAAAACTAACGTAGCTGCATGTAAACTTTGAATCTGCACACACCTAGAGCCGGGTTAAGTTCCACTTGGCCCGGATCTTCTACACTTCTAATATGCACACACCTAGAGCCGGGTTAAGTTCCACTTGGCCCGGATCTTGTACACTTCGAATATGCACACACCTAGAGCCGGGTTAAGTTCCACTTGGCCCGGATCTTGTACACTTCGAATATGCATACACCTAGAGCCGGGTTAAGTTCCACTTGGCCCGGATCTTGTACACTTCGAATATGCACACACCTCGAGCCGGGTTAAGTTCCACTTGGCCCGGATCTTGTACACTTCGAATATGCACACACCTAGAGCCGGGTTAAGTTCCACTTGGCCTGGATCTTGTATACTTCGAATATGCACACACCTAGAGTCGGGTTAAGTTCCACTTGGCCCGGATCTTGTACACTTCGAATATGCAAACACCTAGAGCCGGGTTAAGTTCCACTTGGCCCGGATCGTGTACACTTAATATGCACCAAGTTAATTTTACACTTCAGACATTTTTCGGTAACCACCAATCGTCGGAGCGCTGAATTCCAACGCTTGATACCCACAAGATGCTACGCATAAAACATGTTGCACTTGGTGCGTAACATGAAAAGAGGGTAATTTTCTCCTTGGCACCTCTCCATTTTTCTTCACTTTCTTCCGAACTAATCTCCTCATTCGGTTTCTGTGGGGTGGAGGCTAAGAACAAGATCATGCGGAAGAACTTGGAGGAAATCCGGTATGTCCTCTTTGTTCGACCTCGTAGTGTTTTCCATTTCTTCTTCTCCTTGGCTCGGCAAACATTCACCTCCTCTCGCCGGTCAACATACTATTTCAGCATCGCTTGAGGATAGTGTGCCCGTGCCTGATATGATGCTGCATTTTCTCGAACAAGCAGGGCAGGATCAAGCCGAGCTGAAGAAAAAGGATGATGAGCTTGCTCTCCTCCGGACTAAGGACAACGAGATTGCCAAGCTCAAGGCTGAGATGGAGAAGATGAAGGCCCAGCACCAAACCGAGCTCCAAAAGGTTGGCCAGAATTTCACAGAAGAGCGTGAGCGCCTTACTCTCCAGATCTCCAAGGACCAGGACCTACTCAGATAATCTGACCTCCAGCTTGGGTCGGCAAACGCTGAGCTTGAGCAACTTCGCAAAAGACGCGACGCCTGCATCAAGGAGTTAACCCGGATCCATAGCCATATTTCTCGTAAGTTCCTTTTCCTTGTCCGACATAATTCTCCGGGTTACCTCATATGTCTTTTCTTTACCTTCTTCCTTTGCCTTGTTTCCAGACCACTTTCCAGAGGGTACTTCTATTGCAAGCGCTGTTGTTGCCAAATTTCGCCAAGAGAGGGGTACTCCCCTCGTTCCTGACGGTGAGAGCATTCCCTTAGACATGGAGGACCTATTGGTCACTCGTCACAGCGTGGAAACTATCAAGAATTATGGCAAGGATATCCTCGACGGCGTTCAGATTTTCAATACGTTACGCCCGGAGAGTAGCCCGGAGACCATCACGACTCTCGTCGAGAAGTTAATGGAGATTGAGACCCAGCTTGACCTTTGGAGAGAGTTTGTTGGTCGTGCCGCAGCTGATACCATCCTTCACCATATTCTCACATGGTACGAGAAGATCGACCTCAGCCTCCTTACACGCCGGCACACCGGATCCAGATGGACCGATGATCCGGAGTGGGTAGCTCGGCGCCAGGCTTGCGCCTACAGCCTCGTCGAATATTCTCCTATTCACGACTGGGTTGAAGGACCGAGCTTCCTGGAATCCGCTGGGGACGAGCACAATGAGAACGTTGAAGATGGGTCGGATGAGGGCGGAGAAGATGATCCTTCAGATATTGAAGACAGCGACGACGACGCCGAACTTCCTCCTCCTGCTGCTCCTTAGTTCCAAAAAGCTTGAAAAATTATCAGATCCCCGGTATGCCGGGTGCAATTGTATGCTGGATATGCGATATTTTGCTACTACATTTCTATGCCGGATTAACTTGGGCGTAGTCCCCGAGTTTCATTTTCTTGTTCGTCCAATTCTCTGGCTCGGTCCGTGTCTACCTTGATTTGGTTTTACGACTTACGAATCCGAGCTTCAAAAATTGTTTTAACAATACTTAGAAACTTTTAGGCTTAGCTCAAAATAATTCAGCATAATAACTTGAAAAAAAATACAGGGTTAGTCCGAAAAAAAACAAGCGTTAGCTCGAATAGACTCGTTTCCTTAGTCGTTTTTCATGTGCTACGCAATTCCAAACCTGTTCCCTTGCTTGCCATGAAGCCAATTCTTGTTGGACAGCATCAAGTCGAAGAGTTGGGTTTTTGGTGCTCACATATTACTAATACGGGTTAAGTAGAACGACTTATTCCAGCTACCGCATAAGAAATAACAACAAATATTATTAAGGCAGTCCCCGAGTTACTGCTCGAGGCGCTGCTATTTCATTGATAAGCTCATTGCCGACATACATACCGACATATGAGACGACTCGGAAACATACACTTCTTAGCTAGGTGTAGAAGGGACGAAGTAGTGCTACATTCCACGGTCGCTTGGATTCCTCTCCGGACCTGTCCGCCTTGTTCTTTTCCTGTGGCTTTGCATCTATGAGATAGTAAGAATCATTGTGCAATGCTTTGCTCACAATGAATGGCCCTTCCCATGGGGGGGTAATTTATGCATGCCAGTAGTACGTTGTACCAACCGGAGCACCAGATCGCCTTCCCGAAAGACTCGGAGGCACACTTTCTGGCTATGATAGCGTCAGAGATTTTGTTGATATATGGTGGATCTGGACAATGCCAGTTCTCTCGCTTCTTCCAGCAGATCAACATCATTTTGCCGGGCTTCTTGCACTTCGGCTTCTGTGTATTGGGTGACCCTAGGCGAATCATGCTCTATGTCGGCTGGTAATACAGCTTCTGCCCCATATACCAGAAAAAATAGCGTATAGCCTGTTGATCGATTCGGAGTTGTTCTTAAGCTCCATAGTACTGCTGGTAGTTCTTCTATCCAGCACCCCGCTGATCTTTGCAGCGGCTCAATGAGCCGGGGTTTTATCCCGGATAATACTAATCCATTGGATCTTTCCACTTGTCCGTTCGATGCGGGGTGGGCTATCGAGGCGACATCGAGTCAGATCTTCTTATCTCGGCAGAAGTGCGCAAATGCTCCTTCCGCAAAATTTGTTCCATTGTCGGTTATAATACTGTGTGGATAACCGTACCTCAAGATGATGTCTTTGAGAAATGTCACGGCCGTAGCTCCATCACATTTTCTTATAGGTTTCACTTCAATCCATTTTGTAAACTTGTCCACCATGACCAAAATGTGTGTCATGTTTCCTCTCGCCGGTTTGAATGGGCCAACCATATCCAAGCACCATACAGCAAATGGCCACGTAATGGTATGGTCTTGAGTTCCGACATAGGCATATGTGTCTTGGTGGCGTACCTTTGACAACCATTGCATTTTCTCACCAGATCTTCTGCTTGTTCCAAGGCACTTGGCCAGTAGAATCCATGCCGGAACGCCTTTGCCACCAAGGCTCGGGATGAGGCATGATGCCCGCATTCTCCTTGGTGTATATCTCAGAGGATGTCAAGCCCTTCTTTCGGGTCAAAGCATCGTTGGAGAACATTGGTTACACTCCGTTTGTACAACTCGGAATTGATGATTGTGTATGCTTTTGCTCTCCTCTGAGTTTGCCTCGCTAACACCTCCACAGGGTAACGCCCGCCTTTCGTGAATTGGAATATAGGCAGTGCCCAAGCTGGTATCGCTCGTGGAGGGAACATCTCCTCATCAATTTCCATCTGATCCACCGGCATAACTTCAGTCGGATCACGCTGAGCAGTCCCCGGGTCTGGCGAGGTAGTCCCCGGGTTTGCCGAGGCAGTCCTCGGGTTTGCTGACGCAGTCCCCGGGTCTCGCGTACTACCTCCCGTGTCAATGTCCATGGGCTCAGCTCCGGATTCCGTATTTTCCGGGACATAGATCGAGTCGGTTCCTGGGGACGGCCTGATAGATGGTTTTCTGAGGTGTTCCAATGCTACACCCGGTGGAATTGCCTATCTGGTCGATCCGAGCTTCGACAACATGTCGGCAGCCTCATTTTCCACTCGGGGTACATGGTGAAATTCACACCCCTCGAAGTAACCAGATATCTTCTGCACGTGAAATTTGTATAGTGCCATGTTTGGATCCAGGGCGTCCCACACTCCGGACACCTGCTGCACCACCAGATCCGAGTCGCCAAAGCATATTATCCGACGTATGCCAATCTCCTTTGCCACTTTGAGCCCATGCACAAGAGCCTCATACTCAGCGACATTGTTCGATGCCGCGAAATGGATCTGCAATACGTACTTTAGCTGGTCCTTCTTTGGCGAGGTAAGCACAACCCCGGCGCCTAGTCCGGTTTTGGTTTCGACCCGTCAAAATGCATCCTCCAGTAATTCGGATCTGGTGGCGGTGGTTCGTATTGTACCTCGGCCCAATCCACAAAAAAGTCCGCCACAGCCTGAGATTTGATCGCTTCTCTTCTGTCGTATTGGGGCGCATAAGGGGCTAACTCAATTGCACATTTTGCAATTCTGCCACTCGCATCCTTGTTACCCATTATCTCGGATATGGGAGCTTCGCATATTACTTTGATGGGGTGCTCCTCAAAGTAATGCTTTAACTTCTTTGCCGCCATATAGACACCGTATGCCACCTTTTGAAAGTGCGGGTAGTTCTGTTTTGAGGCAGACAATACCTCGCTCAAGTAATATACTGGCCTCTGCACCGACTTACCCTCTTCATTGCGCTCCACTACAATTACTGCACTTACAATTCGGTTGGTTGTGGCTATGTAGAGCAACATTGGCTCCTTTGATAGTGGAGAGGCTAACACTGGCGCAGTGGCCAACATCTTTTTTAAGTGGGCAAAGGCTTCATCGGCTTGTGGCGTCCAAATGAATTTATCCGACTTTTTCATGAGTTGGTAGAGAGGCAGTGCCTTTTCTCCCAACCAACACACAAACCGACTCAACGATGCTAGGCATCCAGTGAAGTTCTGGACATCGTTAAGACACTTCGGCAGCTCCATTCGTTCGATGGCTCGGATCTTAGTTGGATTAACTTCGATACCTCGGCTGGAGACGAGAAATCCGAGTAATTTTCCAGCCGGGACACCGAAGGTACATTTTTCCGGGTTAAGTTTCATCCGGAACCTTCTCAAGTTCGCAAATGTTTGCCTTATGTCGTCAAGGAGCGTTGTGCTTTCCTTGGTCTTGATAACCACATCATCCACATATACTTGTACGTTTTGACCTATTTGGTCGTGCAAACATTTTTGCATACATCTTTGGTATGTTGCACCTGCATTACGTAAACCGAACGGCATAGTGCGATAGCAGTAAGCCCCGTACGGGGTAATAAACGCAGTCTTTATTTGATCATCCGGGTTCAGAGGTATCTGGTGGAAGCCAGAATATGCATCAATGAATGACAACAGTTCGCATCCCGCGGTCGAGTCTATGACCTGATCTATCCTCGGCAGTGGAAATGGATATTTTGGACACGCCTTGTTCAGGTTCGTGTAATCGATACACATACGCCAAACTACTGCCACGTTCGGATCGTCCTTCTTCTTTTCGACCAGCACCAGATTAGAGAGCCAATCCGGATATAGTACCTCCATGATAAATCCTGCTGCTAGTAACCGAGCTATCTCGTCTCCAATGACTTTTCTCCTATCCTCGGCGAAGCGGCGGAGAGGTTGCTTCACCGGCCTTGCTCCGGGTCTTACGTTCAAAGAGTGCTCGGCCAACTCCCTCGGAACACCTTGCAAGTCCTGTGTAGACCAAGCAAAAATATCCCGATTCTCACGGAGGAAGTTGACGAGCTCGCTTTCCTATTTGTCAGTTAACCCGGTACCAATTGTTACGGTGCGCTCTGGGAACATGTTATCAACTGGAACCTTCTTGGTGTCCTTGGCGGCTTGAAATGAAACGCTGCCATGCGGGTTACTTAACGCCGGCATATATTGCTGCGCGGACTGAGCTAATGCCGCCACCTCTTGGATTTTTCTTTTCTCTTGCACAATCATGAGTGACTCGGCTAGGTTAGACCCGGCTGAAGCACACTCAATGGAACGTCGGAAATCTCTAGCAATGGTAATCACTCCATTTGGCCCGGGCAACTTCATCTTCCGATAACTGATGTGACAGCTTGCCATGAATTTGTTCAATGCTGGTCTTCCGAGTAACGCATGATATGCACTTTCCAAGTTCACCACCTCAAACTCCAGATTTTCAGTTCGGCAGTTATCCCTTGTGCCGAATAGCACGTCAACCCGGATTTTACCTATGGGCTCACAAGAAATGCCTGGTACAATGCCATGGAAAGTTGTTCTCGTAGCCTGGAGCATGTTCTCCGAGATGCCCAACTTGCGCATCGTATCCACATACATGATGTTAATGCTACTGCTATTATCAATCAAAACCTTGGAGAACCTCACATTGATGTTCAGTCCAATGAATGTCGGATCTAGCACTAGCGTATACGAACCTGGACTCCGCATAAGTTTAGGATGATCTTTGATGTTCCAGGTGATTTCCTGGTCCGACCAAGGCATGTACCTCGTCACTGTTGGCATGACCGCATTGACCTCCATATGTCGGCGCTGCAAGCTCTTTCTATCTGTTTCCTCAATCGTGAACACACAATAACTCTGGTGATGTTCCCTGTACTCATTCCTTCCCTCGTTTCCGGGGTACCTCTGATCCGGTTGTTGCTGATTTTCCACCTGATGCACTGCATCCCTTCTCTCATTGTTGTCATACCTCGGTGGAGGGGAGGCAACATTAGCTGCTGCGTGTTCGCCCCGGAGAGCAATTGCTGCCGAGGTAATTCATTCCAGGGTGCCTGAGCATTCCCCGAACCACCTTGCTCTATCTTACGCATCCACTCACATTGCATCGTCGTGTGACCCGCCAGGCTATTCGGATTTGGCGTGTGAAACTTACACGGCTGGTCCAACATTGACTCGTAGGTATACCTCGGACGGTCTTTCTTTTCCTGCCACTGTTTCTTTTGCTCTGGAGTCCATGTTTTCTTGCCATCATTTCTTGGAGTCCATTGCCCTCCCGTTCTCTGGCGTTGGTTGCTCCCTGCTCCGGGTTAATCCTAATTCACAGCTGCAACTTGTTGCGAACCGTAGCAATGATCTGGTCTATCATCTCTCCTTTTTCCTCTGTAATCATTCCTCCGGGATGACCTAGCACCATCCCTCTGATAGTATTCCTCGTTTGACTCATTTGACGCGAGCCTAGGTTGAGTCGGATCTCCCAAAGCATACGAATCAGCAATCCGGATCATCTCTGCCAGCGTAATTGGCATTTTCCTTTGCAACTTCATCCACAGCTCGCTGCCATATCTGCACCCTTGCGCAAACCACGATATGGCCTGTGACTCTATGACACCCTCACACGAGTTTCTCACAGTACACCACCGGGTCAAGAATTCGCAATCTGTCTCGTTAGGTCTTTGTTTGCACATTGCTAGGGTCTGTGGTCTATTCGGCCTCTGATATGTACTTGAGAAGTTGCTGATAAACATTTCTTCAAAATCTATCCAGCAGTTGATGCTTCCGGGTGGTAAATTATTCAGCCATACTCTGGCCGGGCCTTCCAACATCTGGGGTACATAACGTACAGCCCATCTCAAGTTGCCGGTTGCAATTTTCACCGCCGTAACATAGTTTATCAGCCAATCCTCCGGCTTGGTACTACCGGCATACGTCTTCGTGCCTCTGGGTAACTGGAAGTTTGGTACCGGTGGTTCCTTCATGATCCGGGGTCCAAAGCACGCTGGGCCCGGAGGACCTTGACATTCGATCTGTTACGACCTATACAGGCGATCCAGTTTTAACCTGGCGTCATCCGGCATTAAATCCTTGCTTCCCAATCTTGACCCTATCACATGATAGTCTGGTCTAGGGTACCCTGCGTTCACCATCTCCGAATCACCGTCGTTGTATCGGTTTTGCTCTCGTTGCGCACCTTTCTGCTGCATACCTTGGCCGGCGCTTTTCTCTTGCCTTGGTATATTCCGCTGCTGCGGTTGTCCTGCTCCTACGGAGTTGCGCTGTCCGGCATTGCCGTTGGCAGCGTTCCCTTGACCGGCATTGCCTTGGTCGTGATTACCTCGGCCAGCTTCACCTCGGCTCACACTCCGTCGATCATCACTTTTCCGCATCTCTTTTTCTTTTCCCGCACGCGTCGGGTCGTACAGGACGATCTGTTTGTTCCGTCTGGCCGAGGTTACTACCTCTTCTCTCCTTGGACCACCATGAGGCGATGATGCGGCTCCAGCGGACTTCTCTGGGTTACCCATCACCGAGTGGACGATTTTGGAAGCTCCAGCTCTCTCCGGGTTAGCTCTCAGCAGCTCTTCGTTCTGTCTGTTCGCGATCCGAACCAGCTCGTTAACCCTATCTTGCTGTCTTTGACGGGCCTCACCCGTCAGACCCTCTAACTCGAACGCAGCCGCGTCTGCTGCTCTGAGGTTCTTCGCCGGGGTACTATACTTCGGCAACCCCAGAGACAGATAGTTTTGTGACCCTTCTGCTCCATCATCACCTTCTCTGTTCATCTCGCTTATGAGATTTCTCCCTTTTACTTTTACCGTATCAACTTTGTTTGCCTTTGCGTACTCACGCAGCGTCATGTTCAGCGACTGCTGAGCCGCGGCTATTTTCTTTGCGTCCTCCAATATCTTTTGCCTAGTTTTCTCTAGCTCGGCCTGTGCCTGAGCCGGATCTACCACTGCTGCTACCGGATTAGCTAAGCTATCCATAGCTTCTCTCAGCACGTTCTCAGGCCTCTCTAGTGGTGGTCCTCTACCTTTCCTCGGTGCCTTAGGTGTTACCTCCGGGTCTAGTGCTGGGTCTTTGCTTGCGTCTGCACCTGGCGCAGTCATAATCACCTCCGCATGGTCCGGGGAGCGAGCGATACGCGCTCCGCGAGCCACAGTGAGGGGTGGTTCCCCCGCATCAACGATGCGGCGCGGATGAACGCATGAGAAGTCCATAGTAACGTAGACCTTGTGCGCACTGAGCTTGATGAAGAGGCCGTTGCGCGGGAGTGGGCGCGTGCCGAAGCAGCCAGCGTTGTCGCGGACGAAATCCAGCGCTCCAAAGCGCTGAACGAGCCCGGAGACGACGCGTTCGCCGGTGCCGATGAGGTTTCCCGTCCGGATCTTCACCCCTGCTAGCGCCGTTAGCCCCACGGTGGGCGCCAACTGTCGTGGTGGTGTCACGGCAGATGCCATGGATAGGCTAAAGGTGGGGACTAATACACGCTAGGGGAATCCAGGGAGGGATAGTGGAGTGATTCTCCACACAGAAGTTTGTATTGCTATATCTCGAGATTACAAGTGCTCCTTGAGCTGTATTGGCGAGAGAAGGAAGAAGGAGCTCTCTTACTCTTGCCTACTATTTTTCCCTAGAACCCTAGATCCACTAGTCCTATGGAATCACCAAACCAACTAGAGCTCAACCAACCCCTTCTACCAGAGACCTAGCCCCCCTTATATAGAGGAAGTTCGGTCCCTGCCTAGGGCATACGTGGAGGCATATTCCTAAGAATATGCCCCCTCCCAAAGTGGTAACCCGACCGGGGTGCTTTTCCCCCGTGTCACACATGCTTTAGCGACGTAAGCCTCTGCGGCGCTCGCGTCAGCCGACATGGGCGCCGTCACCCTTGTCGTCCACGACCCGGTGGTCCTGCCCTTGCTTTCTCCGCTCATGCAGTGCGTACCGGACCTTCTTTTTGACCAGAGAGATTCCTTCCTTATCCCAGAAGCTAAGCGAGGACCCGGATCATAGTAGATCCGGCCACACCTGTTCCTGCATATAAATTAGACAAGCACTTCCGACTTACTCCTTAAGTCGGATGAGACAACGTCAGGCGACCCCCCTGGTCCGGGTTACTCCGTGATCCAGCCTGCCTTAAGGTGACCCGGCCAGCATCCGCTTTGATCTTGCCGAACCTCGGCTAACTCGGCCCCTATACCCCAGAGTGACCCTACCCGGGGGTATCCCCCCAACAGTGCTATGATGATCCTAATTGGATGGAGCTTCTAGAAGTGGATATATGCTAGGTTCTTCGGTAATTGGCGTCAGCAGCTCAACCTAGCTTTGAGGACCTTGGAAAACTTGAAGATGTGGACTTTGGCAGGAGTTTGAGTTTTCCAACATGTGGTGAGATTATAGCTTAAGTTTTTGTTGGAGGGTGTAATTGATGCCACTATTCACAATGGCCTCTTAGACTCTTGTAAATACATATCTACCTTCTTTAAAACTACCGTATGCCTTTGGCATACCCTCGGAAAAAAGAATGGAGTGTTTTTGTTCCATCTTTATATCTTGTCATGAAATCTAGTCAGGGTGGATCAACATCTAGAAAGATACCGAGCTTGTCGCGTATGATATAGATAGCAAGCCATAGGACTTCTCCCTATCTACGGCCATCATCGAGGATCTCAAAATTTAGTGTAGAACCTAATTCTCTAGGTGTTTTATTAGTTCTTGCAAAAGGAGTATGAACGGAGCTACTCATGAATTTGCAAAGTTAGGCTCCCTCGGCACTCCTAGTATAGTTCAGGTCTCAATCTCACTAACAAATTACCCTTCTATAAGTGGCACTTGGTGCAGCATGAGCCAAAAATATCTGCAAAAGTTGGTTACCCGACGGATGAGGATTCACGGCGGCTATCAAGGGTGGCACACATATTTATGTTGTGGTATTACCAATACTAGCAAAAAATTGTGCCGTGATAGGTGGTAGGCAAGTGTGGTATTGTTGATTGTCATGGTTGACTAGACGCATACACATAAACCAGCGGCATGGATTATACGTGATCTACACAGTGGGTCCATCTGGGCTGGCAGGTTAGCCCCATTCCACTAACCGCTGAGCCCCACCATGGTAGCTAGGCAAGCGTCGAATAGGCAGTTATAAGTATATCTTGCATACTCTTCAATGTCTCCACTCCCCACTTTTCTTCACCCTCTCTATTTTCAACCGGCGGTAGGGCGAATTCGACGAGAGCTAGGCGGCGCGCTACAAAGATCGACTATGAGATGGATGTAAGCATTTTTTTTATGTATATTAATTTTATTTAGGTGGATATTGGGGATTTCTTGATCGAGATCCATCTAGGTTTTCACATTTGGGGAAAATATCGTTTTCACATTTTGTCACCCATCTGATTCTGCCTGGACTACCACCTGATGCGCCAAAATCCTAATGACTTTCCAAAGTGGAATTTCCTCGAGATGTATACACAACTTTTGTGTGGGTGTGGCCTTCCACCGCGTCACAGAGTTATGCGTGCCCCTCGACGGAGTTGTGACACCGGCCGTAGGTTCACTGTATACGATCAGGAGGATTTCATCTGCAGTGCCATTTTATGGCATGATTAAGAGCACAAGTCTATGTACCTTTTGTGTGTGGTGTGCTGTCTCTAAAATCGATTTAAACATAAGGAAGCGGCGTGCGAGTCACAGAAGGCATTTCACTGTGAGAAAATCAATGCATAGTTCAAGAAGAGGCGGACCAGTTTTTTCGCAAGCAGAAAACGGAATGCCAGCAGATCTCCTTCTATATGGAAGACATTATTGGTAGAATGACTCGGTTAATTCAATGTGATGTGGATGAATTGCCGGATGACGATGTAGACTATGTTAACTCTGCTGAGTCTATTGAGGAGGATTAGTGCATAATGGGTAGTAGTTCATGTGTTTTTAATTTAGTTTGAACATGTATTTTATAATTGTTATTTTTCGGACATGTATTGTATACTTATTATCCGGGTACTTTAATTTATTTCATTTTTTGAGAATTATTGCCAGCATATCTGGTTTTTTCTAGAATGCATTGTTTTTCTAATTTTTACCTATTTACAAACTTGTTTAATGGGCCAGAATCCACGAAGCTTTAGATCTCAATCTTATCCTAAAGAAATCGCCCACCTCTAGATCTCACTTTCACTCTCCACCTCTAGATCTTAGTTGCACCCTCTATCTCTTTGGCACCCTCGGCCGCAACTGCATAGTTCTATTTGGCGACCTCGACCACGGCTGCTCGAACCGTTCCGACGCCCTCGGCCACGGTTGTGGAAACCTCTCCAGCCCCCTCTACCATGGCTGGATGCACCTCTCTGGTGTCCTCGACCGTGGCTGCACGCACCTCTCCAGTGTCCCCCTGGTACCTAGTTCTTGTCCACAATTTTGCTAACAGATTGGTTCATATGTTAGCCGATGATTAAATCTCGTTGATCTGATGGTATCTATATGTTAGGAATTTCTTTTGTAAGAGAATAAGGTAGCTTTGTTGGACTATGTAGGTTAGAAATGTCTATTGCGGAGAACAACCCTGACAAGGTAACTAGTTATTGTTCGTACATGCCCTCTATCCTGCAAGGTATAGTGGTGAGACTTGATCAATAACATATGAACTATGCATGTCAAGTAATATAAATTCATTTCAGGATCAGATGTCTGACTTGCAGACAAGTACGATCGTCGCTATAGAATTTTCAATGGTGTCAACATGAATAGATCAAGAAGGATAAACATGAGGAGGATGGTCAAAAGATACAAGCCAATGATCCCTTACTACATTTGCACCATGAACAAGAAGAACATCTCTAAAGAAAAATATGATAGCTTTTTTACCACAACCAGTAATTGTTTTCTCTTCCTATTCATGTTCGTACATAGCCAGTAATTATATTTTGTCTTCGTGTGTAGTACTTTTCATGCCCTTTTGCCCATATATTTATCATTTCTCATATTCATGAAGACGGAGACAAGATGAAAGATTACGGTGGCAATGAGACCATCTGAGAAGTTCGTGTGAAGCTTGGAAATGATTGCACCGTGATTTTAACTTCAAATTTGGTAGACTGTGTTGTTCAGAAGAATCTTTAAGAATGGGATGTTTGTGCCTTTGAGTTTCAAGAAAATGAGGGCTATTTGATAGTAATAGTCCATAAAATCTAAGTCCGTTGTTATACAATAATTAGTTAGATTTTTAGAGATGTATGTGAACTAAATTGGGGTGAAGTATTTGCATCTAAACTATGTGAATTATGAAATAATTAGTTAGTTTTTCTTTATATTATAAGTTTTCCATTATTTTATACATGTGATTTATATTTATATAGTAAAAAATTCTAGATTAATTAGCAATTTAATTATATTGTTATGCACTTGACACATCTGCCAACATATACCGGACCAGGCAATTTGTTTGTGTCATCGTATCACAATTGCCATGGAATGTACATAGTGCCGGCCTACAAAGGGCCGAGGAGTTAACCCCTTGTTGTCGCGGAAGCGCTAGGTCCGCGGATGACGTTGTCCCGATCCAAAAAAGCGCCAACGTTGCACTTCCCCAACGCAGTTATCTCTGACAGATTTTTTGCCATGCCAGCGCGAGCACGGCAATTCAGCGTGTGCTTCAGCGTCTATAAGCGTGAGGGCACGGAAATTTCAAGACGATCGTTTTGATAGGCTAAATATTTTATATGGAGGTCGTATCCAAAATCTAGAGCCGTTTTACCGACACATGACCTTTTTTACGAAATACATTAAAATTCATGTTTTTCAATTTTTCCTATAACTATACCCTGAAATATAACTACATCTCAAAGAAATTGTTGTTTTGAAGTTTTTATCACTTTCGTTTAGTTTTTATAAAACTTAAAAGGCGGTCCACTCGGGGTGGGATCTATTTTCGACTTTCTATGCGCCACAGAATCCTGTCCACCCATACTTGGTTGTGGGTCACCTCAATTTTTTGTGGCACACGCAAAAATATGCGTCATAGAAACACATATTTATGTGGCGCATATGGGTTGTGTGCGCCACAAAATTTCTATATTTCTGTGCAATTTTGTGCGCCACAGAAATAATTCTGTGGAGCATGCACTTTTATATATGCCACAGAAAGTCTTTCAATCTATAGCTAGTTTTCTAGTAGTGGAAAATGGAAAATAGCTTTTTGGTACGACAAAAAAGAAAACTTCCTCCAGCAACAATGGTTGTCATCCCATTATGCATATGCGTTCATAATATGCGCGATTCTAGCCATAACATTTGTCGTTTGGCCTGAAAGCCATGAAACCTCGAACATGATAGCCCATTTCTGAGAAGGTTTTTTTGAAATACAATCAATATACAAAGTTTGAAAATTTTCCTTACAACTATGTCACATAATATGACACAACGCGAAGGATTTATATTGTTCGGATCATTTTTGAATTTTTTATGCTTGTGTCAAACTATGGTCAAAACGGCGGTCATGAAGATTCTTAGATAGGGGCTGAGCCTAGCTAAACTTGCATTGGATCTCTGATAAAATAGCATATTGTGAACCTATTGTGAAAAATCATGAGCATCAGATCATGTACATGTAGTTCAAATCTGACCCACTTTCCTACCGATTCCGCAGGAAATTTATTTTCAAGGGGTGGATGAAAAGGTTTAAGATATCCCAGTTGAAACATTTTGCATGCAAGGTGATCTAGGATTTTTGAAAAATTGGGTGGTACCATTTTGAAACTTTTATTTGATGGTTGCATCACAAAACACCCTATTTTTGGCACTCGAAAAATGAAAATTATGTTATACAAAAGTATATGTAATGTTTTTATATTTTATTCAACTAAAATATGTAATATTTGTGTTTAGATAGATAAATCTTATTTTTCTATAAATTTTGATATATTATATGTATTGTTTGAATTAGAATGATTTAGTTATGGTTTTTCTAGGATTAATGTGGTAAAAAGGAAAAATAGCTATGCCGACGACTTTGTCGTTGGCGTAAGTATCAAACCTAGGCCGACGGCTAAGCCGTCGGCGTAGCCTTGACGCCGTCGCATCGCCGTCATGGACAATCCACTAAGCCGACGGACCGGTCTACGCCAACGGGTATAGTCAGTCTATCCCATCTTACGTTGATGGCCAACATAGGCCGACGGCCGGTTTGCTCGACTGCCCGCCTCGGGGCCAACGCCGACGGCCCCGACATATAGTTGTCAACGTATTGATTTGTTCCCGTAGTGATAGCATGCTAACAGCGTATTTTAACGCCAGCTCCTTGCTCCCATCGCAATCGACTTGATATCAGCAACAGCAAACTCATGGAAGATGATTTAGCTTTGGAACATCCAATCAGTGCCTTGGTTAAGCAGCAATTCTGAAACCTTCTGAACAATTGTCTCACACTTTTGGCCCAGTGGCCGTTGTGCTCTTACCCTCAGTATCCGGTTGATATGCCGAATATCGACTTGAGACCCGATCGCAACCTCCAAATTAAACCATGAGCAAGCAAATCCCTACCACGAAGGATACTACGCCAGGTGAGTGAGCTTCTGGCCGGACACCTAGCGTGGAGGATGTAAGAATTGTCAAAATAACGAGCCTTTAGAACTCGAGCAGACCGGTATTCTGGGACTGATAAGGCGGCACCTTGTTACTAAAGTTCTGATAGATGGAACTTCCTGGATTCGGTTATAGATTAAATCAGATGGCAAAATACCAAACACATACCACCGTATATTCCAGTGCCCTCATGTTTTCATCGGAACCGGATATTCAGGTGGCCTCTGGTAAAAAAATGTTTTGGAGGAGGAAAAAAACCTGGCTGGAGCAGAATTATTGTGGCCATCATTTTTTATTTTGCCATGCAAGATGCAGTAGATCGAGAAGAACTTGAAACACATACTTCAAATAAATCTTAAACTATAATGGCATCTTTTTCTGGTGTTTTTTTTTTGAGCAGATCTTTTTCTGGTGTTGACTATTGGTAAGCTGTTCTAAGACTATATTTTTCACATTTCAGTGTGTAATAATCCACATGGTATCTTACCCTTGACAATTGGGTGAAATGAGTAAAGTCGAGCCAACTATTCTACCATCATATATTTTCCCTCTCTATATATACTACCCATGTCTCCAAGTAAACAAGTATGAGACTATTTCTTCATCCTATAGCTCTGTTTCTTTAAGTGAGAGCCTTGCTGCAATTACTGTGCTGGCACGACTATGCCTTAGGAATGAGTGCCATCGGGAAAAATAAATCAACTGAACACGACCTTCGCATAGCCCAGAACTTGATTATTCCACTACCATGGTGTTCACTCTTGGCGCATGTTTGCAATAATCATGCAGCCTGCTTGTCTGGCCTAGGTTTCTTGGTACGAGTTGTTACAACTTTTCGCTAAGTAAGGTGGAAGAAGAGCACAGGGTCTCCTTCCAAGGAGAAGGAAATAGGATAGAGATTGTCGTATTGTCTGTAATATTACGAAAATTTATAAAAGCTCTGCCGATGGGCTTAAAATTTTATTTGTCTTGTTGCATATTGCGTTATGTATCGTATGCTCACAAGTTCTATTTTGAGTTCAGGCCTATCCACTAGAGAGTTGAGTGAGAGAGAAAAAAAAACATTATCTTCTTACATCAAAATCAGATGGTTCCACTCACCATCGGCAACATGATTGAGACTGGTAGTGCAGGACCGATTGAACATGGGCAACATGACGGGCGAAAATTAGGTACCATCTATGTTGAACTTCTGGATACGCGTATAGTAGGAACCATATATGATAAATTTGTGTATCCACGAAGACCATGTTCCCGCACTGGTGCCCTCTCTTGGGTCAGCTCCCGTCCTTGTGTAGTTGTTTAAACTGAAGGCCAATGGCCCAGCTTTATATATAAAGCCACAATCGGCAACGCCACAATGATTCAGATTACAGATACCAGCATACAAGTCCAGATCCGCCCTGGATCAAAGCTACACACACGCGAGTCCAACACACAAACAGATAGTCCAGATACAAAGTACAGGCCAGCACATACACCCCACAGGCGAGGCACAAATCCACTCCTGCTCATGCTGAAGCCCTGCTCCTCGCGTGTAACCTCCTAACCTCGCCCATCTCCGCGTCCAGCAAGGCCCTGTCCCTTGGTCTGACCAGTGCCCTCCAACTCTGTATATAGATAGACATTTTGTATATAGCATCAGCCGGGTTGGCGATCAGGACACCCTCAATCGCAAGCTTATTACGAATATTTGAAAGCGCCCAACATTGCGCCACGAAAGTGAACCACACTAGTCTACGATACGCGCCCGAGAGACCCTGAGCTAAGGCTAGGAAATCTCCAACTCCTGCTGGATTCCAAGAGCACGACAGGAGTTCCCTAACTCCAGCCCACATGGCTCTTTGTTTGAGTTGACGCTGAGAGCTAGTGTGGTTTCGCAGTACAAAGTATAATGGCTCTTGATCCGACGGGTGGCAGTCTAGCGCGTAAACATTTCTTTCTGTGCCACATTTATTCTTGTGTTTTCTCTCATGTTATCCTTTCGTAGTTTGTGCCTTCTTCTTTAGTACTCCCTCTGTTTCAAATTACTCCGCGCGCACGCTTACCTGGGTGGACTAGTACTCTCTTATTTTTCATCCAAAAAAAATTCTGAATTTTTGGTATACGTAGTACACATTTCATACTATCTATTTCAAAAATCTCAGGATTTTTTTGAATGAAAAATGAGGGAGTAATAGCCCACCTACATAAGCGTGCCGGCGGAGTAATTTGAAACAGAGGGAGTATGTTGTAGAAAACACCCCAGTATGAGAAAGGGCCCTGTTGAGTGTCCTCATCCTCCGGGTCCATAGGTCACCACGTGTCCTTTCCCCTTAAAAAAAGTCCGACCAGCAATTCCCCCACACGGAGACGCTTCTCCCCACAGCCCGCCCCGCCACAACCGTAGCATCACCCCCATCGCAAAAACAAGTCCGGCGAGAGAACTTGCCGGAAACACCGCGCCCGTAGTTGACAGCATCACCGATAATCATTGGGAGCACCTCCGACCACCAATTGCAGCAAAACTCTGATCTGGGGAGGGCAGCATCATCGTGGCCGTTGTAGCAGCGCCGCTCTGACCTTGTAGCAGCTCTGCCATGCCCTTGTAGCTGACCCCCCGCATGCAGCTTCTGCCATGGCTGTTGGAGCAGCGGTGGCCCGCGTATGTAGCAGCGTCGACTGGAATATGTAGCTATGGCGAGATATATGTGTACGTAGCAACAACCATAGGTGTCTGTAGCAGCGGCGGCCAGAGTATGTAGCAGCAGCGATATGCGTACGTAGCAACAGCCGTAGGTGTATGTAGCAGCGACAGCCGGAGTATGTAGCAGCAGCGAGATGTGTATGTAGCAACCGCCGCCGACGTAGGTTGCTTCGACCACCGAACGTAGGAAGCAGAGCCTATTGCCGTTGCTAGCATCTCTCGCCGCCTTAGGTAACAGAGCACGCCACTGTTGGTAGCATCTCCCGTCTCCATAGGTAGCAGCTCCCCCCAGCGTAGGTAGCAGAGTCCGCCTCCGTTGGTATAGCATCTCCCACTGCCTTTGGCAGCATCTCTCGCCGCCGTAGGTAGCAGCGACCGCTGGCGTATGTAGCATATTTCGTCACTAGGTAGCAGCTCTCGCCCTAGGAACCAGCAGCGAGCAGCGGCGTGGGGCACCGGTGGCGTAGGCCGAGCTGGGCGTCGGGTTTTTGTAGAGAGATGTATGGGGAAGGAGAAAAGGTGAGAGGAGAGTGCGACTTGGGTGGCAGCGAATGGCGGCGCGGCGACGCGCGTGGTGGTGGGGGCGGACGGAAAGCAGTGGCGCTGCGCGAGCTCCGGCTAAAGCAAGGAGCAGCGGCACGAGCTCGTCGGCGAGAGATTTGTTGGTCTGTCATGAAAAGAGGAAGGATTGAAAGAGATAAGGACGAAAAGCAAATAGCGAGTAGTGGTGGGTCTACGAGGACGTGTGGCGGGCGCGCAGGTCGGAGGACCCGAAGGATGGAACCTCCGGAGGAATACAAGCGTTTTCCTATGAGAAATGAGCATGCACATTTAGAAAGTGAGCGTAAGTATGTCCATGGTAAGCTTTCCTGAAATCTAGCAGATCGCGGCCAGCGTACCTAGGGGCGTGTTTGGTTGGTCGAGCTTACATTTCCCGGTTTTCCGACTTGGCCCGCAGGATGCTGCATCCAGTTGTATTGGGCTTGGGCAAAGAATGGTGTTTCATTTGGCTTCCTGCATCTTCGTTTCGTGTAATTTGGCCAAGTTGTTTGATTGCACGTATTTGTGTTTTAATTCCGGGTTGATGCAATTTGCAGGTGTTTGGTGCTTTAGTTTGCACTTGATCACATGGGTTATGGTCACCTATTTTAAATTGGGAGATCTGACCATCACATTGACATGAACATACAACTAAAACACAACACACATAGCACACAGATCACACACATGAGGACATAACTAGTTAATACGTAGTTAGGATGTTCACGACACTTGCAAGCAAGAATCAGGAGTTTTACTAACACCCCTGATCAAAAGCAGCATCAACAGGGCATTCCATGCCCCTGAACCACCAGGGGTTTAACCCCTGATCAAAATCCATCATAGCAGTTCACGGTCACAAGTTCACCACCACTAACTAGAACTACATACTTACATACTTACGTAGCTAAGTAAATACAGCAGATCACCATGCCGGAGTCTAGCCATGGTCAGGGCAGGTGTACTGCCTAGCACTGGAGGAGCTGGCCTTGTATATCATCATCTGCATGAAGAACGCCTTGAGCTTGAACTCCATGACATCGTCGCACTGGAGGTTGTACTTGTACACTAGCTCAAGCCAGTTCTCCTCCGCGCCACCTAGCCGCTGAGCCAGTCCACCTTCCCCATTCGTCGCACTAGCGGCTGAAACCGGCACGTCGCGGGGCAGTAGGGTCTTGATCCAGTCCCTCAGGCCCTTCTAGAACACCGGCGGTATCAGCAGCAAGTGGAGGTCAGCCTCCTCCAGCTAGATGATGAACCGGCGAGGGATCTTGGCCCTAGGGTGGTGCCCCAACTTGGGCTAACGACCATGCTTGCTAGTCGGCTGGTGCGCCGCCTCCAGCCTACCGAGCCCCACTGGCTTCATTGCCCTATGCCAGCGGTTGACAGGGAGCACATCCTCATACCATGGTGGGGGATGCTAGCCCCTCCCGACCGTATCACAATCGAGCTTCAGAACCTTGGCAGGAAGAAAAAGTAGATGATGCACAACATATGAATCATTTCAAGTTGAGCTATGCTAGTACAGTTTCCCAAATCGGGCAATGCACATGAATATAAAGTCGACATGAACAAGTACAATGCACATGATCTATTTTCCAAAATTGGGCAATCCACATGAATATGAGTGGACATGAACAAGCATAATGCACATGATCTAGTTTTCCAATTTGGGCAATGCACATGAATATTAGTCGACATGAACAAGCACAATGCACATGATCTAGTTTTCCAAATTGGGCAATGCACATGAATCAAAGTTGATATGAACTAGTACAATACCGTGACCAAGTTTCCCAAATAGAGAAATGCACATGAATCTAAAGTTGACACGAACTAGTACAATGCCATGATCAAGTTTTCAAAATAGGGATATGCACATGAATACAAGTGCACATGAACTAGTATTATGCCCTCACATGTCAACATAGTATACCTGGGGCATTTCAGCAGTTCGATCCCCAATTCAGGGCATTTCGGCAGTTCGAATCCCTAATTGTGATTGCACGCAATGAAATCCTAAAAAGACCCAAATTTCACTCCCGAATCGCTTTCGAATCCTTGTTTGGTCAATTCAATCCCTAATCGTAACGCAATCCTAATTTCTGATTTGATTTATGCACTCCAATCACGCAAACACTAACCACTAGATGAATCTGGGAAAATCAGAAACTTATAGTGGATAATGTGGCCGCGTCGAGCATGGGGGTTGGGGACGCCGCCACAGGCGAAAAACCCTGGTTAGTTGGTTGAGGGTTAGCACGTGGATGGCTGGGGCCTTTCCCATCGCAGATGCGGACGCCGAGGAAGAAAATGCGTCCGCCGATGAAGAAGAGGTCGCCACCGCCGCGGCCGTTGTCGTTCGAGTTGCTCGAGGAATCACGTAGATGGAGGAGGAGGCCTTGAGTGCCCTCGCGAAGGCTGCCTCGCCTCCGGCGGCAAGCTTGTCCAGCTGGTTGCCGCCCATTATTCATGGGCCAACATCTCACCGATTCTGAGAGAGAGGAACGGAGGGAGTGGCGGAGGTGCGCCGGCCATGGAGGGGTGAGCGAGTTGCTTGGGCGGTGAGGAGAGTGGAGTGGGAAGGGAAAACGACCGTCTCCCGCGCTTCCCAACGCGTGCAACCACGGGCCACGCGGTGCTCGCCAGAGTCTGGCTCCGTGAAAACGCTTGATTTAGGTGTTCTCAGCGGGCCAATTATGGCTTGATTTAAAACTCGTGCTATGCGAGCAACGGATCTGGCCTAGCCTAGCAAACGGGCTTATTTCTGGGTGCGGGAAACGAAGATTCGGCCTAATACATGCATGCGTCTCTTCTCCCACACACCAGATTGCATCAACTGCAATTTGCAAATGCAGTCAACTGCATGATGCGGCTACGAATTACACATGATCACGTCGCCTGGCCACAAACAAAGCTGTATCGCTGGACAAATCTCCTTTTGCAGTGGATGCAGGTTGTTTTCTCAAGCGGCAAGATTCAGGCCACTGCCAAAGCAGACCCGTCCAGTAAATTCTTTTATAACAGGCCGAAGCCCGGCGATAAATTAATGACGTGTTGTAACCAGCTTACAAAGGGGACACAGACACACAGAGATAACACAACCAAGGGAAGCCAGCAAGTCTAAACAAGAATCCTAGGACTAGAAACCTAGAGCCAGCAAGCGCCGCCTAGTAATGCATGGGCCTATGTGTCGGGCAGACACTTCACCACCGCACCACTCCTCTTGTGGCTACTACAAGCTCACATCGCTACTACATATGCGCGTCTGAGGTTTCTCCTCCTAGTTCGACAAATATATATGTGCGCATGGATATGCAGCCAGCCAGGAGATCGAATTGGCATTATCCGCAACACAAACTGAATAGATATCGGAAGATATGTTAGGTGTTTCCTGGAAGGCCGGGAAAGGGAAGATCTCGCATGAAACATCTGTAGGACGAGACGTGAGTTCATGAGCTAGTAAGGGGAGTACCGACCGACCCGAGCCCCTCTCCCTCCCGCGTCGCTCCCGCGGGCGACATGGAGGGAACCCTAGCCCGCCGCCTCCAGACCCCTCCTCCCTCTCCTCCCTCCCTCGCAGCCACCGGACGGTGTCGCCAGCCAAAGGCCGGGCGCTGGCGGCAGCGGGGCCCTCCCATTCCCCTCGCGTGGAGGTCTCGTCGCGGGTCGAGATGGCCCGCCAGGGCGCTTTGCTAGTGAGGGGTGCGGCGGCGCGGCAGCTCTGGCGGCTTGATGGCGCATCTGTGGCGGCGGCGACCCCGGCTCTATGGCCGTGGCGGATGGCACGGGTGGTGGCGAGCTCATCCGGCGGCAGTCGCGGGGATGCACGGCAGAAGTGTGGTCGCAGGGTGGTGCAGCAGCGGCACTGCTTCGGGCGAGGGGGATCCGTCCTTCGCCGGTGACCTACGGGGGACGGGTCTACTACAGCGGCATGTCCGAGGATCTCCGGCGGCGGGACATGGAGGCTTGGCTTGCGCGGCTTCGGTGGGGTAGGGAGGCGTGAGTCGCATGTCGACGACGGCGAGGCTGCCTGGCTGCAGCAGGGCGGCGGCAGAGCCGACAGGCCTGATCTAGGCCTGCCCGGCAGGCCGGGCTGATCTAGGCCCGATCTTGGCCTGGTTGGCACTGCTGCAGTGGCTCTGTATGGCAATCTCCATGGCTATGGGGATGGAGGGCGATTCCCCTCCCATAGGCGGTCGGGTGGCCCGACACCTGCTGACCGGTGCTGCCATACCAAGCCCTGCCCGGCGGCTTTGCGGTGCGACACTTGTTGGAGCCTTGACGCGAGTTCGTGGATGCCGGGGCGGCGTGCCCGGAAGGTGGACTACACTAGTGTCTCGACGGCGGGGCGGTGTTGCAGTGGTGGTGGCCCTTCTCTTTGGTCCATGCAGGTGGAAAAAAGAGGGCTTCGGGGGCTCCTGGTGGTGGCAGCACCCGGATCGCGTTTGTGAAGCTCGGCTTGAAGTATGATGGTGGTCCGAGGTACCAATTGTGGCGAGAGTTTTTCCAGGCGAAAGCCCAGTGCTTCGGTGCCGACAATGGCGACACCCGCGGGTGTCGTGACCCTCTTGGGGACGTTGTTGTGGCTACTCTCACCCCAGTAGGGCTCCGAGTGAAAACCCTAGACCCCTGTGCGGCGGCGGCGCTTGGATCGTCGTTACCTTCTTGGAGGCGTTGTCGTGGAGCTCCGGTCTCCTTATCCTCATCGTCTTCGGTGGCAAGCTTGTTGATTCCTAGGCTTTAGTGTTTATCTTTGATCTGCTTGTAAGAGCAACTCCTCATCACTTTGTATCAATTTAGCCATTTGGCTTTATTTATAAAGCGGGGCGAAAGCCTACTTCGAGATGAAATATTTGTAGGACTTAATTAACTTTCTCTCTCTTCTACCTGTAATAAGTGTGTAGTCTCGACTATAATTACGTTACGTTTGGATCTCGAGGGCTGTCGATCTTGTGGGCTTGATCGATCTAGAAGGGTGTGTGAGCTTGTGATCATCACCCATTCTCGCTACAGGAAGCAGCGGAGCTACCGACGGCAATTTCTGTCGGTACTAGTAGTTAAACCCTCGGGGTAGATTGTGCTGACGGTGGTTGTCAGTGTAGCTGCATCGGCACAGGTCACGTCGGCCTAGAAACATGACCAACGCTTCGGCGGTCCTTGTCCAGCGAAACCCTAATATGTGGGCCCCGCAGGTCTCTCCCCTAACTTTCTCCATATGAGGGTTGACCAAATGAATTTTTTGTTTGTTTAGTCCATAGCAACATTGAAGACCAAGGTTGAGCCCAAGATTTCACCAGTTTCCCTCTGTTCGATCCGTAGCTGGAGATTCCTCCTACATGTCCAACATTTCAGTGAGTATCAACGCATGCGTGGGAGGATGGTCACACTCGGGAGCTAGACATTGCATCTACGGATATTCCACCACACTTGTGGACATATGCTAGGGCCACTTGCAAGTTTTCGTGGATTTTGACGCTCTGGCGGTCCTTTTCCAGCAAACCCCTATCATGTAGGCCCCGTAGGTCTAACCCTAGCTTTCTACGTACGAGGGTTGACCAAAGGACTTTTTTGTTTGTTTAGGTTTGTTTAGTCCACAACAACATGGGAGATCAAGGTTGAGCCCAAGTATCCCAATTATCCCCTCCGATTGACCCGACATGGGAATTTTCCCTGTATATCAATGCATGTGAGCCCATATATATGTGATCATATGAAATATTTTAATATTGAATTTAATTTTGTATGATTTCTTACAAGTTAAAGGTTGTTGGAACCATGACATAGCCCTTGGAAACCACCTGCAAGTAAACTAAAAGAGAAATGATGTGGGAGAGAAATTAAAATTTATAGGCTAAACCTGGTACCACTTATACCGGCGATGGCCGTCGGCACAAAAACACTAGAGCAGCGCATGCCAGCACCATTGAGCCCACGGTGTCCATCGGCACTACCACGGAACAACCTATGCCAACAGTGGTCGTCGGCACAACAACCCTAGGGCAGAGCCTGCCAGCACCACTGAGCCGACGGTGGTTGTCCTCACCACCTATGCCAACAGTGGCCGCCGGCACCACCACAACACCACTGAGTATCTCTGATTCGACACTACACTATGATAAACTCAGTTGGTAGCGCCAAGCCTGCCATAACTTTGCCACAAATTGCAATTATTTTCTGCACGAACCAACACTAATTCATCAAACAATTACCAACAGCCAGCGTCTACTCGAAATTAGGAAGAGATAACAAAGTTTGTACTAGCAACTCACTTTTGTTAGAAATCTGTGAGCAGCATATAAGAAAGAAAGAAAGAAAGAAAAGGGAAAAATCTGTGACCAGCATATAAATGTCCCTTTGAAAAGACAAAATAAAACTCAAGCAGCAGGAATATGCACCACGTATACCCGATGGTGGCTGTCGGCACAACCACGAGCAGCGCCTGCTAGCACCACTGAGTCGACGGTGGCTGTCGGCACTACCACGCTAGAGCAGCGACTTCCAGTACCAGTGAGCCGACGGTGGCCGTCGGCACCACCGCGGCCTACAGTGCGTTGGCACTCCCCTACAAGTAAAAGAAAAATAGCGTTGGAGAAAAATAAATGGAAAATACCTAAGCCGACGACAATACCGTCGGCATGGATCTTACTACAAACATCGTTGAAGCGCAGTTTTTGCTGGAGACGAGAAAACCACATGGCGCCTACCTGTGCCGAAGGCCGTTTGACGCCGACGGTGGCCGTCGGCTCAGATTGCCCTATGCCGATGGTGTTGTGGTGCTGACAGTGGCCGTCGGCTTAGCCTTCTCTACGCCGACAGTGGACTTGTGCCGACAGGAGTTTTTCGGCTGTGGGCGTTCTCCTGCTACACCGACGGCCCCGACATATGGCCGTCGGCGTTGATACGGCCGTCGGCAACATCTGTTGTTCATGTATGTCTTGGATATATGCCTGACCACTAGAATTTGTGGGAGAAAGCAACTGAAATCCCAAAGGATGGAAAATGTTTCTTAACCTCGGAGGTGGTGTTTTGGCTCCCGGGTGCAAATGAACCCATTATAAAAAATACATAAAATAAATAAATTTAAATTGTCAAAAAATCCGGAAAAAAAAACTCCCATGTATATCCAGACATTCTATGATTGTACACACCTTTTCAGAAAAAATGAATATTTTATGTGGATTGTGTGAAAAGACAAAAAGAAACGTGTTCGTGGATAGAAAAGTTAGAGCGCCGAAATTTGTCTTTTTACATGGGGCGCCTAAAATGTTCTTTTCACCTGCAAATTTGTGTACAACCATATAATATCTAGATGTACTTGCATATATTTTTTCCTAAAAAAAATTATATTTGAGAATATGTTTTCACACAATGAGTTTATTTGCACCCTTGAGCCGAAGATTTCCGCTTAGCCTCATGTTTGTGAACGCCAAATTAGTAATAGTAGTATTAGTACTTTTTTAAACCCTAGCAGGGTTGGTTAATTAGATGATTTCATCACGTCATCTGATATCACTCCCTGCATTACAATGTGTGGTTCGCTAAAAACGGTTTCGATCATGATGGTGAGATGGTTTTAACACGTTGTAGCTCAGCAACGTCAAAATTAACAAATATCAAGAAAAACAAGTGCCAAATAAAAAACAGAACATCCATAAATTTAGGTGCGTAGTAAAGTTACGGAAGATCTTATGAAACTTAAAAGAGTGAGAAATGTTCTCGAAAGCGATATAATTCAATAAAGTTTTGGTAAACAATAAAATATAGTAAATTCATTGGTTTAAGTTTTCAATTATTATTTTCATATTCATGATTTTTCTAAATTCGTATTGTTTAGTTTTCATTGTCGAGATATACATTAATAAAAGTCTTTTCAATAAAGTAATTGCAGCCTAAATTTTTCATGATTTTGTCTCGGTTTTCCAAATTTTTAATTCATTTACCACTTTCCTCAAAATTAATTAAGGTTTCAAATATAGTGTTTATTAAAACTTTCCTTCTTATTTTCCTCATTCTCCGTATGTTTGTCAATTATTTTGTTGATTATGTTGCCTCACCCTACATATTCGTCACCACATTATCGCTAAGACTGCTTTCACTGGATTGAAGAGAACCAAATCTAAATGGTCTTGACACTTGAGGGAAGTAAAATTGGTATTAGTAGTTGAAGGAAACTTAGGTTTTGACAATAGTTGATGGCCCAAGGTATACTCTTTTTTCCTAATATATATTTACAGAATCTCACAAAAACCGTACCCTGTGAAGTTACTATATACCAAAATAAATTTAGTGTCATTAGAATTAAGACCCCTGCTTGAGATAACAACGCAAAGTAGCTGAAACAAGGTTTGAATAACCCTGTGAAGCTTTGGTATTAGACTCGATATAAACCTGGACATCTCCCAATTCAAGTTTCAGATACATTGGTGTCCAACTATCAAAAGTTTAATAGATCTAGTTTATAGCAAAGTTTAATTTCATTCCCAGCACTGCGCCACACGCAGCAGGCTAGCCTGTCCTGGTCCTGGAGAGCTTTGCCCACTTTATGCGTAGAGTTTCTGTCATGAAAAGCTATCAGATGCATAGGGAAGATCCAATGGAATGTACCATCTCAGCCCATCACAAGGTTTGAGTTTGTGGCTCTCGATGGTCTAACACAAGTTATTCTTTCTGTCCATGTGGAATGCCCCGGTGAATTCAGTTAAAAAAGCAAGCTAGATAGCCAAAGAACAAAATCTCTTCATATCTGGCATCGAATGCGTTGACGTTTCGCTGCTGCGGCGACACAATACTCAGCGCTAAAATACCTTTTTCATGTTTCATCAAGATGGAACATCATTCACATATACTTAATTAAGATCAGAAAATGTAGCTGGTTGAGCTGACAAGGAGGATCGTTATTCCCCCTGGAGAACATTCCAAAGGGGGGGAATGATGGGAGACCACCAGAATAGTCGATCAGCCCTCGGAGCATATGCCACCTGAAGATCCATATCCTGAGGCTGATTGCACCGTATATAAGCGAGGTCGAGCCGCAGAACATGTTCAACAACAAGCCTAAGAACTTACGCAACACCAAGCCTAAGAACTTACGCAACACCAAGCTAGGCAGGCAGGGCGAGCAATTTTATGGTCCATGCATGTGTGTAGCGAGTGAATCCCAGGGTGCTTCTCCTCTGGCACGGTGGCATGATCACTGCGTGCAGCTAGCTAGCCATGCCGTGCCAAAGGAGAATTGCCCTGCGATTCATCTGAGCTGCTCCAACAGATGAGATATTCGAGCAGGATTCATGCAGGATGCGTCCCACAAGGCGAATCTTGCAATGCTAGTTCGTTCAGCTCTTTTTCCTGGGACTACATTTACATGTCTGCGTCTATCTGTGATGGTTAACTGGTGTGCTTCCTGTAGACCATGCAGTCCCGCTCGCAGTTGCATCTTGCAGCTTACCAATTACCATAGCAACACGTTGGAGTTCAAATATTTCCGTGGAGGAGAACAGATGGACTTGATGGAGAGTTGCTTTCATTCTTCTATGTGCAAAACGATATGCAGATGAACCTACAGTCCTCAATGCCAGGAGTTTCGGCGACTAATCTTCATCACAAGACGACCCTGGATAGAGCTCGTCATCATCGTTCCCCGATCTTGGATGCCAAGAGTCGCGGCCATAATAGTTCATGTCAATCAACAAAGGCGGAGAAAGTGTCATTGGTGAAGATGAACATGATCCGGCTATATATATGGATGGAACATTAGAGAAATATAGTGTGGTGAGGATGCCGGCGAAGAAAGCAACCTCCGACGTTCGGATTGACCTTCAGACACCGCTTCAGCACATAGTGTATTAATGAGATAGGCCTAGGGTGCTTGTGTAAAAGATCAATGCGCACGGTTATACAAACATGAATACATCCCCATGCAATGCTCCCAAGGACAGATGTTAGGTAGAGACGTCAATGAGAATAGCACCGGGAGCTCCTATGCATTTCCCCATTTACATAGTTCTAACTTGTTTGACACACTCACCACCTATAAGGTAAGAGGATTAATATCCAGTAGATCAAACAATACCTGACATGGAAAATGGTGCACCGTAAAGTTTCTCATAATAAATATGTAGATTGTAGTGAGTATTCTTTGTGTACCCCCACACACACACACACACACAGCGCGTAGAATGAGTAATGAATGTACCTACTACACCCGTTTTCTTCAGTTTCGTCATAGTAACGAGTGCTAGGTCCCAGTTTCAACATTTAGTGTTTCATCTAAGTTTCAGGTAGTTTTTATGTTCCCGGGCGAACGAGTTCTTATGATCCATGGTAAGGTCGTGGATGGGTTGTGCCATTCGAGGGGTGGCACGAGGCATGTGTGCTTCGGCTCGACACGGGACTTAACAGGTCGTACATGCATGGGCCTCAACCTGAATCTAGCGTACCAGCATGGCATGGCCCGTTAAGCCTTTTATGTATTTTTCAAATTAGTTTTTAGTTTATTATTAAAAATAGCCTAAAGGGGCTAAATGGACCGGCATGTTAGCTTAACGTGCCTTGGTGGGACGTGCAACATCAGGCACACTAATCTCTTATCGGGCCATTGGACAGGTTCGATCGAGAGTGGAGCGTACTGTAGGTCGTGGGAGGGCACGACCTAGACAGTGTCGTGGCGCAAGCCATGTCACGTTTTGATTTTGATTCCGGAGAAGCAGCAAGTTGAATATTGCGCAAAAACTTCTCGTGTACCTCTCAATCATTGAGCTTAGGTCTACAGTTGGTATTAGAGCCATGTCCAAATCAATGATGGAAGTTTGGTTCTATGGTGATCATAATCAGATGGAGCTTGCGGAAGCAGAGATATGCTAGGGTATTCGGTAATCAGAGGCAGGAGTTGGAGTTTGGAATACTTGAAGATGTGGACTTTGGCAGGAGCTGGAGTTTTCCAACATGTGGTGAGATTATATATTAAGCTGTTGTTGGAGGGTGTAATTGATGCCACTATTCACAACAGACTCTCGGACTCTTGTAAATAAAGGGACGTCTAAAATTGCCTAAGATTCTCAGCTACTCTGTACAATTTTTTTTGGTCGTGTCCACCGCCGGCCGGAGGTCACGGAGAACGTCGGACCGTAGGTGCGAGAGCTCCTTCTTGAGCTTGTGTCTATGTCCTTGGTATCCTCTCGAAAAAAGAGTGGAGTGTTTATGTTCAATCTTTTGAGAAAGATACCTAGCTTGTCGCGTATGCTATGAATAGCAAGACATCGGACTTCTCCCTAGCTGCGTCCATCATCGAGGATCTCAAAATTCAGCGTAAAACCTAATTCTCTAGTTGTTTTATTAGTTCTTGCACAAGGAGTATGAAATGTGCTACTCATGAATTTGAAACTCTAGGCTCTATCAGCACTCCTAGTACAGTTCAGGTGTCAAGCTCTAGTATCTCTCAACACATATCAATAATGTTGTAAAGGGCGATTTTCACAACTGTGATATGTAATAAAGTTCATGTTTTCCCGTCAAATAAAAAATCTAGTCAACCTTCGCATAAGCTATGAACAGTAAGACACCGGACTTCTCCCTGGTTGTGTCCATCATCGAGGATCTCAAAATTCAGTGTAGAACCTAATTCTCTAGTTGTTTTATTAGTTCTTGCAAAAGGAGTGTGAACTATGCTACTCATGAATTTGCAAACTTAGGCTCCATCGGCACGCCTAGTACAGTTCAAGTGTCAAGCTCTAGTATCCCAACTCATATCACTAATGTTGTAAAGGGCAATTTTCACAACTGTGGTATGTAATAAAGCTCATGCTTTCCCGTCAAAGGAGAACTCTAGTCAACCTAAGTGAATACATAGGAAGTTGTGCTTTGTTAGAAAGTACTCCCTCCGTTTCATAATGTAAGATGTTTTACCTTTGTGAAAATAATGTATCTAGACATTTTTTATTGTATAGGTTCGGAGAGATTCACTATAAATCTACATACTAAAAGATGTCTAGATACATTACATTCACAAGACTAAAACATCTTATATTTCGAAACGGAGGGAGTACCTAGCTAAGGATGTCCTTATTCAAAGGGATTGGAAAGGTAATGAATAAACGTAGATTCCGTGGCATTCGTTCTAGGGGTGTTGGGGTGCATGGAGTTATTCTAGCAAGTCAGGGTGACCCACTAGTAGTAGTGCCAGCTAGCATACCGGGCGGCCTAGCGTGCCAAAGATCAAAGACGGAGGCCCGGACGCCTTAAGGAAATCCAAACGGGAGTCCACCTCAAGCTTGAGGGCTATACAGCTTGGAGTAGAAGACATGGCATAACTGTCAAATTCGTCAAGCACTTTGTAAACGTATCGCCTAAGAGCGTCTCTAACCCATCCTAAAACGGCTATAGAGAATAAAATATAATCCTCTAATGGCCGAAGCGGCATCGAACCGATCCCGAATCGGCGGCGTTTAGAGGAGAATATTTTTAGTAGTTGTGGTTTTCGACTCGCGTATATACGCGGCCGCGAGGCCATCCTATATATTTTCTCCCTCCCCGCCACCGGCTAGCTGCCTTCCCAGCCGCCTGCCAGCTTGCCCTACCGGCGCCTGCTGCCCGATCCGGCGTCCACCGACGCCTAGAAGGCTGTCCCGACCCTCTGAACTTCTCCGGCTAGCCAACGTCGCTGGAATCGACCGGCACAAGCTACTTTCCCTGGCCGCAAATCCGTCATCAACTTCGCCGGATTCGACGCATCGCGGCCGCGACTCGTCGTAATACAGTCGGATCTGCGCGGCCCAGCACCGCCGGCATGTCTTGGTCCTCGTTGCGCCGAAGCATCTCGTTGGCTTTAGGGTTGAAGGAGATCCTAGAGCTCGCAGGAGCGCCGGTGTCAGCACCCACACCCGCACCAGCTCTAGCTCCAGCTCTGGCACCCTCACCCGCACCAGCTCCAGCTCTGGCACCCGCACCAGCTCTAGATCCAGCTCTGGCACCCTCACCCGCACCAGCTCTAGCTCTGGCACCCGCATCAGCTCTAGCTCCAGCTCTGGCACCCTCACCCGCACCAGCACCAGCTACGGCAACCACACCCGCACCAACACCTCAATATGGCGCCAGACCAAGGTGAGTTTTATCCCAAAATTTTTGCGAAAGCTCATTAATTTTGGAGGACGAGGACGATGATTCTTCTTTTTAAATCGTAGCAAGGTGAAGAAGAAAGAAGCAAAATGGTCGGAGGATGAGGACAATGATTCGTATTTTCCATGGCATTATCAAACACTTGTTGGAGCTAACCAACCATTCCAACAATTTTGGAAAGAAATCCATCACAATTTCAGTCAAAGAACTAGTGGAGAAGCTAGGTCGATATCATCGATTATGAATAGGTGGAACATGCTAGTAATGCGCTCTAATGCCATACAAATTATGGGGTATTAATGTGCTATCACTTTGTATGATTAATCTATCGATCTATATAAATTATGAATTTTATAGCATGTGTTCTCATATATTCATGTCATGCGCTCTAAATTATTGGGGTTGTGTTAGAGATGCTCTAAGAACTCTTTATTTACCCTTGGACGACCGGCTCTCTATATAAATCCCCCTACGGGCACCCTTAGGATAGAAGGGCACGATTTGTAAGATGAACGCATATCTTCCTATAGACTATACTATAGTGAATTTTAGCGGGAGTGGATAGATTGTGTGCTATCTCGCCCCTGCCTATCGTGAGTTAATAGGGCTTAAGGACGCATTGGAAACGCTATGTGATGGTAATATTATGTTACATATGCTTGCATAGTGCATGCCAACCTCTAAGGAGGTTGCATTTGATTGATCGAGTCATGCAAAAATTGCCTGGCCGTAAGATACACAATTTTACTCTCTCTTTTCTCATTAACTACTACGTACCGTGCCATCTCAAGACGCAAACATTGGAAATGGCCTTAGTAGTTGGATCCTAAACTTCTCTAAGAAAGTGAGACAGGTAAGGTTGCTGTACGAAACCTGCCTGACGCTGTCATCCTGCGGCACACACGTTAATCCTCTCGTTCTAACGAAGGGCCACAAGCTGGGGTCCTACAAACGTCGGCCAAAATCCGTCGTGTGCATAGCAATACTCTTCTTTCAGTGGGCCCGCGTGTCATACGACATTACTCTCTAGTCTCTACGGTGCCACCTCAAGAACCAAGCATTGTGAGAGACCTAAGTTGTTGGATCCTAAGCTTCTCTAGGGTAGTGAGACAGATCATTCCGGTGTGCGATATTTTGGGTTTTAGTCAAATTAATTGACTCGGATTTGTCTAGATTAAGATATATCTAGACATGTTTTAGTACCAGATACATCCGAATCTAGATAAATCCAAGTCAATTAATTTGGATCGGAAGGGGTACTTTTTTTAGGAACGGAATTGCTAACCGATTCCATTAACAAAATCACATAGAGGTTCAGAACAAGTTCATCATAAGTACTTCCTTCGTCCCAAAATAAGTGACGTGAGTTTATCTAGATTCGGATGTATCTAGACACGTTTTAGTACATAGGTACATGCGAATTTAGACAAACTCAAGTCACTTATTTTGGGACGGAGAGAGTAAAAAAGATAGAGTGTGCATCCTAAGATGCAGAGGCCGGGGTACAACCCCATTTCGAAGGGAAAAAAAAAGTAAAAAAGACAGAAAGAAAAAGTAACAGGTTTAGAGCCTCCGTAGAACTACACAACCCGCCCTAGATGACACGAAATGTGAGTACAGAGCCACGTTTTGTCACTGAAAGAAAGGTCCATCCGAATCTTAGACGTACGCCAAGACAGGAGCAATGGAAGATCCGAAATGAAAAATGCAGGCATGTTTTGCCCGCATGATCCAAATATTGTTACACCTGAAATTTTCTCGTTTAATCACTTACTGGGCTGGTATGCTGAAAGATAAACTATACGTGAGGCAGAGCATCGACTGTCCAGGGTGAGTTCTTCGGTGGTCGCCGAGGCTTTGGGACCAACAAGAACATCACAAAAGGACACGTATGCATGGTTCCTACTCCCTCTGTTTCAAAATATAAGATGTTTTAGTTTTGTAAAAAGAGTGTATCTAGATCTTTTTTAGTGTGTAGGTTTATCCAGATTTGGAGTGAATCTAGACACTAAAAGAGGTGAAGATACACTTTATTCATAAAGCTAAAACATCTTATATTTTGAAACGGAGGGAGTATGTGTTTAGATAGGTATGTGTAGCTTATATGGGCTTATGGCTGGTACGTGGATCAGTTTGTGGTTCTGACTGGTTGTGGTTGTAGTCAGCACCGGATGATGTAAAACTTGAACCTTGTGGCCTGCTGGTTTCAGCAATGAAATCGGGAGAGATGCCCTGATTACAAAATAATGAAGCAGGTCCTGAGAATTACCTAAAGAAAATCCTAAAATGCAAGTGCGTTCCCACATATTGTCCAGGTCTAAATATGCTTTTCAATTTTCTGTAATGGTCAATTGATGGTCAACTGTGATAGTAGCATGCAGGTGCACCGTGCGCCGTGCCAATTGTTGTTGCCATTCAAATATTTTTCAGGGAGAATAATGGACATGAAGGAATTCCTTTCATTCTTCTAGGACTACTACATGTTAAACGATGTACAGAATAACCTACACTCTTACTGACGCCTACAGTTACAGAGGATAAACCATGGAGGCGGGAGTTAGCTACATGTAAATCAAGTGGGACCTCCGCGTCAGCGTGTCGTCTTGGGAGACTTCACCGAGATGCACCTTCCGCACAGGACGAGCCTTGACAGAGCTCGCGATCTTCGGGTTCTGATCTTCAACGCTGAGAGCTGCAGCGAAATGACACGGTGTCACTCAGCAAGGGGGATATGATATGATCACCAAGAAATGCTTGTAAACCACGACATAAAACCACTTTCCAGTCGGTACTAAACTAAGATGTCATGCTGAAGATGATACTTTCAAGAACTTTACGGTTTCTATTTGGCGCTGCCTTGAAGCTACTACTACTGTTTACCTATTTCATCTTTTTGAAGCATATATGAAGGTCATCCCTGAGGCGAACAACTCTTCAAAGACAGTTGGTTCAGTAGGGACTTACCAACAAGTTTCAAGCTATCCAGTCTTGATGTGTTTCAGAACATTTATAAACTTGTTTACTGGCAATGCATTTTCATGTTGTATGCAGGGGCAGCTATCACGCCATGTGTCTTAAATGCCTCCTCCCAGGCACTGGTTACTTTGGAGTGGAAAATATATAAACTACCCTAGGGATAAAGATTTTTCAGTCTGTGTGATCTCAGGTCATTACCTTCCGTCTAGTAGTGCTTGAAGCTTTCCAACAAAGAAGACTCGACCTAGGCTCCAATCTCCTGCAAATAGGTAAACGTTCCAAAAAATCAGATTCTAGAAAAATGGAACTTTTCACATTTCAATAATCTGGAACCAAATTACGAGATATAGACCCCAGGCTCTATTCCTACATACAGAATACTGGACGCTGAAGGTCAAAATAACTAGCATAGTTGAGTTGAAGAAATGCAGCTGATTGTAGTATGGCATTACTTACAAATTCTCTTTCTCTAGCTTCTCTGTTATTGACATGGCTTTTTGTCTCGACCAGCCTCCTTGTTGAGAACAACCTTCCGCCCTATTAATAACATGAGCAAGAGATACCTTACCTCTTACTATGTTTTTTTGTCGATCATGCTCATTATTCACATTTATTCCTCCTCGAGGACCTATATTTTCCTGGTCTTGTGATGACAAAGCTGCTGCGTCCCGTACACTATGTCTCCTTTTATCTGTGGCAACAGCACCAGTATCTTGTTCGTCATACCATTCCGTTTGTGAAGGAACCACTTCAATAATTTCACCTTCAGTCAATATGTGTGGATCAGATTGCATCCACCTTGTTTGATTTGACCTAGCTCCCTGGGCTACTCTACCTTTCTGGAGCCTCCTAACTAAATCATCACCTCCAGAGGAAACTGAACTGTGTTTTGTGAAAGATCTCCTTAAAGCCATGTTAGAAGAGGTATCCTCATGGTAAGGTAAAATAGCTGGAACACCTTCCCCATCCTCTTTCAAATCGTACCGGATTTCAAGTATTGTAGCAGAAGAAAGAACAGACTCAAATGCTTGCAAAATTTGTCCTCTAGACTTTTCAGCTTTGGAGTTATTCACACGAGAGCTGAACATTAACTGCACAACTGGTGCTGCAGGAAGAAAATAACAAAATGTAAGAACAAATATTATTGAAACAATACCCTTACAAATAGCACAATTTAATAATTGGTTAGTTATAGTTCTCTTTGTGTATTTTGGAATCACTTAAACACTGCTAGCAATTGTGAAGAGCTAGTCAAGCCAAACACAAAATATTACATACTCCCTCCGTCCGGAAATAAGTGACTTGGATTTGTCTAAATTCGCATGTATCTAGACACATTTTAGGTATAGATTCGTCTGAATCGAGAAAAATGCAAGTCACTTATTTCCGGACGGAGGGAGTACATAGTAGAGATGGAAAATGGCCTAGAAGCAATATATACAAGGAGATGGACTCAAATAGACAGTGGCCAACTAATGGACACTTGGCCACTATATTACAATTGATCACCAGTGCTAACATAACAAGGCAAGCCACTTATAATCTGTTGTTTGATTATCATATATAGTATACATGCAGTACAACTTCTACTTTTGCATTCAGATGTGCTGTAAGAAAATTAACAATGACAAGAACAACATTCTCCGTAGGCATATTCTACAATACAAACAGAAATGGGATAAGGGGGAATCTTGCCTGTGCCAAGGCTGACAGAAATAAGCCGTCCCTCTTTAGCCATCATTTTTTTCAGTGAATCTGACTGAACATTCTCTAGAACAGCTTGCCAAATCAGCTCATTGTCAGTTTTACTACACTTAGATCCTTCATTCACTCTGGTAGCACTTGCTGGCACCTTATAGCCATCTGCTGTATATTCCATGGGTCTCCTTCCACCATGGTAAGTGTTGGCCATGACGTTGCTAGAACAAATCCCCAGATTAGCATTTCTGTACTGCTGATTTTCCTGATCAGATCCTCTTGATAAGCCATGGGGACCACCATATATCTCGTTAGTACTTGTGGATGAACTCGGAAGTATATATTGTTTATCAGGAGCAAGCTGAAGCAGAGCAGCTGTAAGCCAGGTCATCTTATCATTAGAGACCCTCAACTGTTTTTCAGCTTCCGACAGTGTTTTCAAGGCTTGGCGCAGTTTTTCCATATCCTCCTTTGATACTGTGATCAGTTTAGCAATATATTACGTTGTGAAAACAGAATATTTGTAGTAGACTTTCATGGAGTAAACATTTCTAAAAAAGAAGACTTTCCTGTAATACATGGCTCCCCTACTGTAAATCTTTTCAAAGTATAAATAAAGTAAAATAAAAAGGAGTATTGTTGCTTACAGGTTGGACGTTTGAAGAATTTTCTTCGAACTCCTCCTTGTGTAAATGTGTATGTGCCAGCAAGGATATCAGTTATTATTGTGGCAAGTTGAGACATCAGGGACAAAGGCTCAACACCTGTTTCGGTAATATCACGTAGAGTTTTCACTGTGTTGGCAGTGTCAGCAGATAGTGCTAAATCTAGCAAATTAACCAATTTGTCATCAGAAACCAAGCCAACCTGTCAATAGACAAACAATTTTGGTTGTTACTGTCAGATAGTGAAGTATTAGACATGGCACTCATATCACTACACTTAGAATACAAGGAATGTTTTCTTTAGGGAGAAAAATACAAGTATTGTACCAAAATGGAAACAGATATTTGAAGAGAATTTGAAGCATGTGATGACAATATTACTAATCAGCTTTATAACATGTTCCAGAGTTGCCAAAAAATACATGTTCAGAGTTATACTACTTAAACAATAACTTCCCCAATTAAAATTTTTTTTATCATTCCTCCTTAGCCTGAAACTATTCAATTCTATATATGACCTAATAAAGAAGTAATTTAATGACTTGTTGGATAACTTACAAGTTCTTGAACAAGTGAGATTGAAATTCTCTGCCCAAGCAAACTCAATTGATCCAAGGTCATCTGTGCATCCCTCAATGACCCATCCGACCGGGAGGCAATAAGTTTCAATGCATCTCTATCAACATCTAGGCCATCGCTAGTACAAATCCACTGCAAAGTGTTGACTATGTCGCATTCCTTCAGTTTCGGGAAAAAGAACTTTTGGCACCTTGACATAATTATGTGCGGGAGATCAAGATTGGGGCTGATGAGAACAAAAACTACCCGCCGAGGTGCACGCTCTACAACCTTCGATATGACACTCCACGTATCAGGCGGCAACGTGTTGCAATCATCCACTATGAACACCCTGTGATGGGCTGGTAGCGGCGAAAGCATCACATTGTCAAGGATATCCACAATGCTGTCCAGGTCAATGTTACCGACAGGCCCAATCTCCACCAAACTCCTGCTCTTGCCCAGATTGTGTGCGATGCAAGACGCACATGTATCGCAGGGCCTTGGGTGCTCAGCGGAGTGGCAATTCAGCGCCTTGGCGAACACCCGGGCGCAGGATGTTTTGCCTGTACCGTGCGGCCCATAGAAGACATAAACGGACCCAATCTTCCTCTTCAGAATGGCATTGGACAGCGCCTGCACAACCAAGCTCTGACCAACAACGTCCTTGAATGTCTTGGGCGCATACTTCTGGGTGAGACTCCGGTGCCGGCCATGCCGCGAGCCACGCGACTTCTGCCCTGAACGCGCCTCGGACATGAGGTCGGAATCGAGCTCACTACTCTGATTGGAGAAAATCCCCAGCTCCCCGGAAAAGCTCCTGGGAATGCCACGGATGCCACTCCGCGCGCCCTCGGCGAGCAGCGGCAGTGAGTCGGAGTCTGAACTGTTGGAGGAAGTCAGCCTGGCGGTCACCGGGAAGTGCGGATGCGAGCGCGACCCGTTCATGTAGGCACCGCCACAGGAGCCGGCGGAGGTGGCGGCCTCGGACCTCCGCGCCGCCGACCTGGGGTCAGACAGGCCGCAGGAGAGGCTCCGGCCGGCCATGTCGAGGATGGACCTGCTGCGGTTGTGGAGGCGCGACCAGTTCCAGGGGATGCCGCAGACGTTGCGCGCGTCCTGCGACGCCTGCGGGCGCTGCTGCATCTCCTCGCCGCCGCTTCCGTCGTCGCCCCCGCCGGCGCCGAAGAAGTACTTGTTGCCGCAGACGGCCTCCTGGGAGCTGGAGTTGGCGGAGAAGGCGGCCCTGGCCGCCGCCGCGGGGCGATCTAGGGCGCCGTCCGCGGCGGAGGGCGCGGCGCGGCGTCCTGTCCCGCGCTTGAACCGGCGGCGCGGGCGGCGGGCGGGCCTGGGCTGCTGCGGGTTCTCCGCGAGCTGGTCGAGGAGGGTCTTGAGCGCCCCGCGGCCGGGCGGGTCGGCGTCGGGGTCGGGGTCCGCGGCGACCCTGTTAGAGGAGGAGTCGACGGAGCGGCGCGTGGAGGGGTCCCGGAGCGAGCGGGAGCGCTGCATCGCGAGGAGGTCCCGCATCAGCGCGGCGGAGGCGGAGGCGGAGGCGGAGGCGGAGGCGGAGGACTCGGCTGTCGGGCTGCGCCTCCGGCCGGACGCGCTGCTGTGCCCGTGGCCGTGCGCGTGGTGGTGGCGCAGGTGGATGCAGTTGGTGAGGTGCGCGTGGCCCCGGAGGTGGTCGCCGCTGCTACCGAGCCCCGTCGCCTCAGACGCCGCCGCGATTTCCGGCGATGCCGCTACCGGCGCCGGCATTGCGCTGGTCCGCAACGAACGAACTCTGGCGTCAAATCATTTGGGGTGGCTATGAGGGGAGATTCGAGTGGCAGGGCAGTGGGAGTGGGAGACTGGGAGGAATGAGGAGGCGTGGTGGTGCGGCCTAGTGAAGTAGGCGTTCACTTCGGGCCGCGTGCGTCGACTGGCAGCCTGTGATGTGATGCTATGGCCGTCGCGTCTAGGGACAGCGACACGGCTGCACGACCGAGCTGGGATAGTGGGGCACCCGGCTCGCCCGGCCGTTGGACGGTTTGGCCTCACAAGTCACAACCAAACTGCAAAACATTTACCTCGAATTTATTTATTATTATTAGGTCGAAAATTGAAAGAAAAAAGAACAAAACTAACCTCAAAATGATATACTACCATCTAAAAAGTAGTGTTCAAATGACCCTGAAAAGTTCTATTAACAAATTTCATACTGTTGATACAAATCATCAAACTACTACTCCCTGCGCATTTCTGCCACCTGGGCTCAGCTCTTAGCAGGCGCTTGTGCTTCCTACCCATAGACGGAGGAGGAGCCAGAGCCGCGACAGCCCACAGAAGAAGAGGCGGAGGAGTTCGACGTTGCCGCCGAAGTCGGCGACGATGACTACTATGAGCAGACCGAGAAGCCAATCAACCAGCGGGTGCTCCTTGTCGACATCCAATCGATGCGCGCGGAGGAGGCGCGGGCCGTCGAGGAGGGGCAGGCATGGACGCTCTCTTGCTAATCAGCAAGGATGGAGAACCTGGTCCCCCTCCTCCTTATATCGAGTAGGGTGAGGCGCTGCTGGATCTTGGGATGGTGGAAAGGGTGAGGGACGAGGTGGAGTCCTCGCCGGCAGTGGCGTAGGGAGCGGAGAGGGCAGAGATGAACCGTTGTAACGCACCGTCAGACCTGAACAAAGAGCGGATGTCCATGGTAAGGCTCCAACGATGCCATGCAATGGCGCAGATGCACCGCGAGGTCGTAGAGGCAAGGACAGTGGCGGCGAGGACGAGGGATCATGCCAACTTTGACTTCGAGAAGCCTATGTAAATTTTTCTTTTCGTGAACAATATGTATTCCTAGACATTCTATCTATAAAAATTTAGTTTTATTGTCTAAAATTGTTTGGGTTGATCGTTGTTGGGAACTTCGGTGTAGATAGTGTTGGGCCGCGCAGAGAAAACAAAAACTTTTCGTACACGGAGATCGCAAGATATAGCCGAGATTCAAGGCCACAAGGATTACCACTAGACGCGTAGGTGTGGAATCGATGAAGTGTGTTGAAATAGTGTAGTCCCACGACCCGATCCAATCCAACGATCATCGAAGTGTTGAACTTAAAGCACCTCTATCAGTATCCACGCGTACGAGGAGGAGCACCGACGGTGGACTGCTATGTCGGGTGCAGTGGCTGGACTGAATGGCGCTAGGATTTTCAACACATGAAAGTGGCTAACCGTGCTCTTTGGGCATCCCGCGCCTCGCTTTATATAGGCAGTGGTGATGGGCTACACAACACTTGTGGACCATCCACTAAACACCCATTCTAGTCACTGTGACTCCAACTCGCTAACCTAGTTCGTGTCTGGTTCAGGTCCAACCCGAACGACATACTTTTCAGTCGGATTCATATCTGACTAGCTTCCTCCCTTAAGTGTGTGACCTCGCAGACTCATGGCGACTTGGACACTTTTTGAGTCCGACTCATAATCGATCAACGGTTCCTAGCAGAACGTGCCGCTCCTAAGTGCCATATAGTCATGACGACATACCTTTCCAATGTGACTTACGGCTGAGTCCATTTTATCTCACAATATACCTTATAGAGCTATAGGCAAATAATCATCATACCATTTAACAAATTAACTCTCTTCTCGATCCGACTCTATGGCACCATTTAACAAATTAACTCTCTTCTCGATCCGACTCTATGGCACTTATTGATCCGACAAGAGAATTAATAGATCAACTCTCTTGTCGAGTTATAGGCGAATAATCATCATCCCATTTAAAAGACTAACTCTCTTCTTGATCTGACTAATTCTTAGTTGATTGCCTTGGTTAACAATTAACTGAGTTGCGCATGGCCATGCTATCAGAATCATATTACCCAAGAGGGTCTAGAGAATATATGTCTAGTTGGAGAGACAAAATCTCATCTTAGTTATCCATATCACGCAGCTTGATTCTCATCCGACCCGAACTCTGCCTTTATAACTGCCCTATGACGGAACATCGTTTGACGCAACGTAATTCGGTTACGTTGATCCACAACTTTGACTGTGCAACAACCTTAGGTCTAAGGATTACATTGAGTGAGAGATACAAATAACGGCTTACTCGTTGGACCTTAATATGGGTCAGTCCGACTCGCTAAACTCTTTACTCAAATCTGTGTAAGTTGGAATAGCATCACCATGTCTATGACAAGTGGAACCGAGTAATGAGCCAACTTTCACATTGGTCTAAGTTGTGTGTCAGTACAACTTTAGTGACTAAGAACATCTAGTACGAACAACATGAACATATAGTTTTAAAACCGAATCACATATTCAGTAATACATATCAACTTAATAACTTTATGAATAATAGATTGGGAATTACATCATACATGATTTCCTATAGAGCATATTCCCAATGGATAGCTCAACCAAAACTGCTGGTGGATTGGGCAGGTGCCCCATTTGGCTTGCCAGTGCAGTTGACGACAACCCTTTAGGGGATGCTTGTGGAAATACTCTAACCCTCCATTTTAGATCACGTAAAACGTGATTTCCATGGTCGTGAGAGCCAGCGCCGAGCAGCTACCATAAACTAAAACCGCAAAACTGAATATTCATAACCCTTATACCAAGTTCGAAGACTATTACAGCATGAGACACAAGTGTTCGACAGATTATCACAACGATGTTCACATCAAATCCACCCAAAAAATATGCAAAGTAGCATATACAAGGCAAGCTCAAGCCGCACCACCATCCTCCGTATAACCTCTGACGCCATTGCCACTCACCGGAGCCGAAGCACCTCCACTCCTGGAGCCGAAGCGGTAGCCTCCATGACTTGCCTTCTCCTTTTGATGATCTTGAGCCTCCTCATTTCCCACCACTCACTTATGTACGCATCCATGGTGATTGGATCCATCATCATTGTCTGATTCTCCTCGGCAAGGAGCTCGACATATACCTTCCTTTCCTTAAGCGCAATGTTCCTCTCCTCCAAGTCACGAATTAATTGCCACCTTGTTTGCTTCATGTCATTCTTCTTCTCTTTCATGATCATCTTCGCCTCCAAGGTCTTGATCGTCATTGATTCCTTGGACTTCACAATCTCATTAATCTTGGAGACCAAGTTGGATAATTCTTTATCAAGCTTGATCCACTCTTTTGCCTTCTTGTTTCCTTTCGGCTTCCCATTGTTCCTTCCTACCTTCTCATCACTATCATCCAATAGTAGCAAATCTCCCTTCTTTGGTTTTACTTATTGCTCCCTCGGTTTCCAATTCTCCATGTGCTCGAGCAACTTCCAACAATGCTGGAGAGTGAATGCTTTTCCTTTGGAGCTCGCATTGACTTGTACCTATCCATTGCAAGTTCTTCCTACAAAACATGAAGGAATGCAAGTTAAATCTTGGGTATGTTGCAACATACACAAACAGTCAATCCATCGCAAATTCACTCACATATTCATCTATGTTAACACCACTTGGAGGTGCCACTCGTACTTTCTCAACTGCTTCCGCTGGATCGCTGGAGCGAGGAGGTGGAGGTTGTCCGGTGGCTTGATCGTGTGCGAGTCTTGGCGCTCGGACTTCCTCACGATCTTGAGATCGGCAAGTGTACAACTACATCAACCACGAGTTCCTACTCGTTAACAAAGCTCGTTGTCTTCGAGGGTAAGTTCTCTATGGATATATGTCCACCCGTTTGCTTTGTATCTAGTAGATAGATCTTGGCGTGTAGTTCACACCGTAGAAATTTTTTTGTTTTCTATGCTGCGGACCCAACAGTGGTATCAGAGCCTGATCTATGCGTAGGTGCTTTGCACGGGTAGTACACATATGTTTATATGTGGGCGATGATGATCATGTTATTGCATATTCTATGTACTTTGGATATTGGTGGCATAGTGGGATGAAGCGGCCCAGACCAACCTTACATGTCATCGTACATGAGACCGGTTCCACGACTGACATGCAACTTGTTTTGCATAAGTGGCTAGAGGGTGTCTGTCTCTCCTACTATAGTCAATATCTGATTTACAACGAGTTGCTAATAACTTAGTTATCCTCGTTGTGGTTCATGTTCATAGGTTAGAAAGGTTCTATCTCCGAAAGCCCTAAGCCACGTAAAACTTGCAATTGATAAATTAGAGGTGTCTAGTTTAGATCGTTGCTGGGCTAGTGTTTTGATATGGTATTGTTGTAAGTAGATGTATAATAGATACTCTTACAACTCACTTAACGTGTAAGTTCCATAGACCTTCGCCTTACACACAAAGGAATGATAGAGATCATACCACGATGCAAATGATAGAGATCAAATGCATGGACCATATCACCTCACTTCACACATTAGATGTTAGCATCTTATATTGCTAGTTTGGCGCGTTTGGTAGCATTATAAGATGATCCCTCATTTAGATATCAAGATAAAATGTGTGCTTCCTTAAGTATGCACCGTTTTGTGGATCGTGTTTTGAGGCATCACGTGATGATTGGGTGTTTTCAACTCTACGCTTTCATACAACAGGTGTAAGACAGTTTTACACACGCAAATACTAAGGTTCTTACTTGACGAGCCTAGCATGTACAGACATGGCCTCGGAACACGGACTGAAAGGTTAAGCATGAGTCATATAGTTGATATGATGCCCATATAGATGCTCGCCTTTGAAGCTACACCGACTCACGTGATGATCGGACTTGGTGTAGTGGATTTGGTTCATGTAATCACCAAAAGGACATTACGGAACTGGGTGTGGTTCCCAGTGCGTTGGACCCGATGGTGATCTATTGTGACAACAATGGAGCCATAGCCAACGCCAAGAAACCAAGGTCTCACAAGAATTCCAAGCATATTAAGCGCCGGTTTCACTCCATCCGCGAACATGTCAAGGATGGAGATATAAAGATTTGTAAAGTGCACACGGACCTGAATGTAGCAGATCCGTTGACTAAAGTACTCCCTAGGGCAAAACATGATCAACACCAGAACTCCATGGGTGTTAGATTTATCACTATGTGAACTAGATTATTGTCTCTAGTGCAAGTGGGAGACTGAAGGAAATATGCCCTGAGAGGCAATAATAAAGTTGTTATTATGTATTCCTTGTATATGATAGATGTTTATTTTACATGCTATAATTGTATTGATAGGAAACATCAATACATGTGTGTTTAATAAACAAAAAGGTTTCCTGATCATGGGCATTGGGTGTTGTTAATAACAAGGTCACACCATTGGTGGAATGATGTGATGAACATTCATCCGAAGTATAGCATTATGATCAAGTCATTGTGTTTATATTGCTATAACATCATACGAAGTAATCTTTATCCTTAGACCATGAGATCATGTTAATTGCTAACACCGGAAGAGTATCTTGATAACATCAAACGTCACACCGTAACATGGTGACTATAAAGATGGGTTCAGTGCTACGAAGGTGTTATGTTGAGGCTCATGGATCAAGAGTGGAATTTGTCAATCCAGATGACGGATAGATATACTCTGGGCCCTCTCGGTGATATCACATTAGGATAGCTTGCAAGCAAGTGATGTGATCACTAGAATGTTATATCACGGGAACGAGAAAAGAGTGCATGTCGATGCGAGATCAAACTAGGTATGGAGATACCGATGATCGAATCTCGGACATGTAATATATCGAGAGACAAAGGATTTAGTTACAAGCGTTAAAGGTTCTCACGATCACAGAGTCATCGTTGAATGTGTAGGAGTCGTCACGGATCTCGTGTCCCGCTGATTATTGATCGGAGAAGGTCTCGACCATGTACGCATTATTCATGAACCGTAGGGTGGCACACTTAAGAGTTACCGGACACCATTTTGGAGCACATATGTTTCAGACGAAAGAATTGCAAAGCGCAGGAATTGTTTCAATAGAAACCGGAAATTGTTTCGGGTGAAATTGCAGAAGGTGGTTCTGCATGAGATATTGAAATATTGCAAGGGGCTATATGTGAATGTTTGTTAATTAAAGTAATTAACAAAATTCTGAATAAATTTAATAAAAGAGTTTTATTAAATGAGAGAGCATTAAATTTGGAGAAACTTAATGCATTTAAAGTGGAGACTTTAAAAGGAAATGTGAAGAGGCATTTTAATGTGGAGGAGTTACCACCACATGAATGGGGGAGGTGAGGGGTCACCCCATGCGCCGCCATGGAGAGAGGGCACCCCTCCTCCTATAAAAGGCCACCCATTCCCTCCTTCATCCTCACACCTCCTTGTGAAGGATCTCTCTCCCCCTCTAGAATTATTCCCCCATGGTCTCGGATTAGCGAGGTACATGTTCCCGATGGCATTTCGTCTGGAAGGAGTTGCTTCTTCCGCTGGATCGCTGGAGCGAGGAGGTGGAGGTTGTCCAGTGGCTTGAACGTGTGTGCGAGTGCGGATGCGCTGCTGAGTTGCGGCGCTCGGACTTCCTCACGATCTTGAGATCGGCAAGTGTACGACTACATCAACCACGAGTTCCTACTCGTTAACAAAGCTCGTTGTCTTCGATGGTAAGTTCTCTATGGATATATGTCCACCCGTTTGCTTTGTACCTAGTAGATAGATCTTGGCGTGTAGTTCACACCGTAGAATTTTTTTTGTTTTCTATGCTGCGGACCCAACAGGCGGCTACAGACTCTTTCGTGGATTTTTTATCAGGTCCTTAGGGTTTTCGTCTCGAGGGCATCTTAGGCGGAAGGAGAGGCCGAGGGGGTGCTGGGGTCGGCCAGACCACCTGGCCTTGCCGGCCAGGCCGCCTGCTGGCCAGTGGTGTGGCGACCCCAGCCCTTCTCCGTCTCATATTCTGGCGTCGGATGACTTCCAGAAAAATAGGCACTTTGGCTTTTGTCCCGTCCAATTCCGAGAATATTCATTTTTTGACTTTCCTGGAACCAAAAACAGCAGAAAACGGGCAACTAGCACTGTGGCTCTTGTTAATAGGTTAGTCCAAGAAATCATATGAAAAGTACTCCAAAGTGTGGACAAAACACAAGAAAGTTGATAAAACCAAGCATGGAACATCAAAAATTATAGATACATTTGCAATGTATCAGTGTAGTTCCTGCTCCATTTCTTCTTCTCTTTTGCCTCATCGTAGGCTGCGTGATCCACCTCTTCCCATGCACCCTCCTCCCTATCTTACCCACCATCCTCCTCCCCATATTCCCCAACATCATCCCCATCCAAGTCATACGCACCGAGTGGTGGCTCGGTGATGCACACCTCGGTCTCATTGAGAAGGTTGACAAAGGAATTGGGGAAAGTTTCTGCCTCGTACCTTGCAGAAATTTGGCCAAATGCATTGTGGGCGTTGACCTCGGTGACTTGCATGACGGTGACTCCGGCCACCGGGGACAGGCTGAAGAGAATTTGGGCCTGCCATGGGCAGCTTCTTCTTCCCGCCCCAGCGGGCTTCCAGGCGGTGGCCTTCAGAAAAATGGGTGTCGGGTGGCGATGACCATAGCCTGAGCAGTACCAGCAAGGGAAGCAGCGTTCCCGGTAACGACTTGCGTCACTGCACGCCTTCTCTTCTAGAGGGTATAAGCGGCCACGGGCGGCAAGCCCGCGTGGACTACCGGAGTGATGGGAGGGGGTGGTTGCGGCCACGGAACCTGGGCAGCGTCCGGCAGGAGCTCGGAGGGATCCATGGCGTCAAATCCGCGAGGAGGTAGCAGCGAGGAGCGAGTGGAGAGGTAGATCGATGCCGACACATTGGGGGAAGCAGGAATGGAGGAGGGGGGACTTCTGCTTGCCAAAACAAGAGGGGAAGTGCGGGATGCATTCGATTTGGCTGCGAAGACCGCAAATGTACAGGGCGGAGGGCGAAATTTGGCGCCCCCTATAAACTTTTGTGGGCCGAGTGGGTTTGCAGTAACTGATCGACGTCTTTTTTGCAGGGGACAAATAACTGAGGGTAATTTTACGGTTTTGGGATATTTACGTTAGTTGTTAGGGATGCTCTTACTACACCTCTGTTTCTGTTGCTTATTAAGTTTTTTCTCATCCTGCATTTTTCCATCGTCATAGCCCTTTACTCCCACACGTGATAAAAATCTTGGTCTATTTTTTACGTTTTCAACATGCGAAAGCTATTTTTACATTTGGTGCTCTAAGGCTAAACCCAACCCACAGGGGAGAGCGGGGAGCCGGATGAAGGAAAAGCGCGGGTAGGCCAGCTCTGTCGTGAGACAACATATAATTTTCCCATGTTCACCTCTCGCCACGCCATCCTACTCCGACTTACCACCAGATCGGTCATGGCATTGCTCCTCCCTTTCGTCGCCCACACGTCGGTAGAAAGGGTCGTGCATCGTCGCTTCGACCTCCGCCCCCTCCAGCGGCGCTGTTTCATCGTCCCTTGGTGTCACCGGCAATTCTGAGCCCACCTCGCGGATACCCTGACAACGAGGTGTTCGGCAATTTGGCATGGACTTGGACAAAGAGCAGATGTTCGTTGCTCTGATGGAAGAGGAAGTTGTTGCTGCCTACAACAACAAAGAGCATTTAAAGATCCTATCTTGTCTGGCCGGCCTGCACTCCCGGGCTCGACAACCACGACGTGGAGGATCGAAGTCGGGCACCGCAAGAGCAGTCGCGGCGAGATATCTCACTTTTCTCAGTGCCAAGTGGATTGCAGAAAGGATGTCGAGCAGGTATTTGGTGTGATACAAGATCGATTTCATATATACGGTATCATGCTCTTAACTAGTAGAAAGATCAAATGTGGGAGGTGATAAATGCATGTGTCATCATGCACGATATGATCGTTGATATCGAGCGGGATAAACCATAGATTGACACTAAATCGTTTCTTTGCAAGATGTTGCTCACGAGGTGTCGATCACATTTGCTACATTCGTTCCCATGCGTCGGGAAATCATAGACTCTAATACACAAACAGTCAATCCATCACAAATTCACTCACATATTCATCTTTGTTAACACCACTTGGAGGTGCCACTCGTAGTTGCTCAATTGCCGAACTCCATCGGCTACAACACAACTTGATCACATCCCAACTACCTTGTAGTGATCAGTAAGTGTGGGTCACCGAGGAAGCAACTCGTGGCATGAGCTTGAAAAAATTGTCTTCAATCCTTATCCAATAGCGCTACACGATTTGGTCCGTGCCATGAACCGTTTCCAGTGATTCTTTGGACCATGATCGCACCAAGCAAGTGTTTTCGATCATGGTGTAGTTCCTGCTCCATTTCTTCTTCTCTTTTGCCTCATCGTAGGCTGCATGATCCACCTCTTCCCATGCATCCTCCTCCCTATCTTACCCACCATCCTCCTCCCCATATTCCCCAACATCGTCCCCATCCAAGTCATACGCACCGAATTGTGGCTTGGTGATGCACACCTCGGTCTCATTGAGAAGGTTGACAAAGGAATTGGGGAAAGTTTCTGCCTCGTACCTTGCAGGAATTTGGCCGAATGCATTGTGGGCGTCGACCTCGGTGACTTGCATGACGGTGACTCTGGCCACCGGGGATAGGCTGAAGAGGATTTGGGCCTGCCATGGGCAGCTTCTTCTTCCCGCCCCAACGGGCTTCCAGGCGGCGGCCTTCGGGGCAACGGGTGTCGGGGCGGCGACGACCATAGCCTGAGCAGTACCAGCAAGGGAAGCGGCGTTCCGGGAAACGACTTGCGTCACTGCGCGCCTTCTCTTCTTGAGGGGAGAAGCGGCGGCGGGCGGCAAGCCCGCGTGGACTACCGGAGCAACGGGAGGGGGTGGTTGCGGCCACGGAACCTGGGCAGTAGCCGGCGGGAGCTCGGAGGGATCCATGGCTTCAAATCCACGAGGATGTAGCAGCGGGGAGCGAGTGGAGAGGTAGATTGATGCCGACACGCTGGGGGAAGCGGGAATGGAGGAGGGGGAAACTTCTGCCTGCCAAAACAAGAGGGGAAGTGCGGGATGCGTTCGATTCGGCTACGAAGACCGCAAATGTACAGGGCGGAGGGTGAAATTTGGCGCCCCCTATAACTTTTGCGGGCCAAGTGGGTTTGAAGTAACTGATCGACGCATTTTTTGCGGGGGACGAATAACTAACGGTACTTTTACGGTTTTGGGATATTTACGATAGCTGTTAGGGATGCTCTTACTACACCTCTGATTCTGTTGCTTATTAAGTTTTTTCTCATCCTGCACTTTTCCAGCGTCATAGCCCTTTACTTCCACACGTGATAAAAATCTTGGTTTATTTTTTACATTTTCAACATGTGAAAGCTATTTTTACATTTGGTGCTCTCAGGCTAAACCCAACCCACAAGGGAGAGCGGGGAGCTGGATAAAGAAAAAGCGCAGGTAGGCCAACTCTATCGTGAGACAACATATAATTTTCCCATGTTCGCCTCTCTCCACGCCACCCTACTCCGACTTACCACCAGATCGGTGGTGGCATCGCCCCTCCCCTTCGTCGCCCACACGTCGGTAGAAAGGGTCGTGCACCGTCGCTTCGACCTTCGCCCCTCCAGCGGCTCTGTTTCCCTTGGTGTCACCGGCAATTCTGAGCCCACCTCGCGGATACCCTGGCAACGAGGTGTTCGACAATTTGGCATGGACTTGGACGAAGAGCAGATGTTCGTTGCTCTAATGGAAGATGAAATTGTTGCTGCCTCCAATGACGAAGAGTATTTAAAGATCCTATCTTGTCTGGCCGGCCTGCACTCCTGGGCTCCACAGCCACGGCGTGGAGGATCAGAGTCGGGCACCGCAAGAGCAGTCGAGGCAAGATATGTCACTTTTCTCAGTGCCAAGTGGCTTGCAGAAAGGATGTCGAGCAAGTATTTGGTGTGATCCAAGATCAATTTCATATATACGGTATCATGCTCTTATCTAGTAGAAAGATCAAATGTGGGAGGTGATAAATGCATGGGTCATCATGCACAATATGATCATTGATAGCGGGATAAACCATAGATTGACACTTAATCCTTTCTTTGCAGGATGTTGCTCACGAGGTGTCGGCCACATTTTCTGCATTCGTTGACATGCGTCGGGAAATCAAAGACTCTAATACGCATCGTCAACTGTAAGAAGATCGGGTAGAGCACCCGTGGGCGCTCACAAGAAACACCTAGTTTTATGCGTGTTATAACTTGTTAAATTTATGAGATCGCTTTGTTGAACTTCTTAGAATTTCATTCATTTTACATGTGAGATTATGTGATCAAAAATATTTTTCAAATTTGTGCCATTTTTATTTTCAAAAACTTGCTATCAGGGCCCGGGCGACGCGCCAACCATGCGTTGTGGGACACCACTGCTACCCCCTAACTGGCCCAAAACAAACTTCTGTCGGACGACTTTGGGGGAGAGGAGTGGAGATGCTCTGATGACTATATCATGCATGGTTTAGCAGATGTACAAACAATTTAGCACACGGAAATTCTCGGTCCAAATTCTTAACGTGGAAATCTTACTACTCCCTCATATCCATATTAATGGCCTCAAATGTATCAAGATACAAATATATAGTTTTAATATTTAACTAGATACATATAAATCTTGATAAAGTTGACTGCATTAATATGGACATGAGGGAGTAGTTTGTTTCCAAGTTAGCAAGAGATCTCGCGTGACTCTCGCAAGAACATGTGCACAGTAGCTACTTGGTAACATCACTGTCTCTAGAGTTCTAGAGCGCGTTTGGTAGCTTGTAGTCCTCTTGGAAAGGCCCGCCTGAAAAGAAAACGGGTTGTTTGGTTACATGTGCTCCCTTCAGGTTATGTCCAGCGTGTTTCTAAAAACAGTCTAGAGCCAGGCACAGGGACAACGTTCAGGTCAAGCGTTTCTAGCGGGCCTGACCCGGACGAGCTCACGGTTGCACATGCTCGTGCAAGAGGCTGCCTCTTTGTGTCTTCTCTCTCCATGCCTGCTCTCTCCTCTCTCAAAGATGTTCATCCAACCACTTGATATTAGTACATATAGGATTCAAATGGAGTCGAGTTCTACATGAAAAAAATGTGCATCGATGATGGGTTTCATTCTGGCCATCGGCTTCGAGGTTCGTGGCCTATATCGTCTCATATTCATATTCGTGGTCAATATTAGAGTTTTTTTTAGCGCTTTTATTCAGATTTGTCGCACACAATCAACCGCTCGGAATTTCTTTGAAGAGTAGTTTGATCTTGTTGTTCCCTACAACTCTCGTGTTTTTGCGTTTTAATGCAGGTAGAAGAATCGATCTGCGGTTGAAGATGAAGTAAACTTCTCTCTCCTCTCCCATGGAGTGCTTCTTCCCCTTCAAATCAACATGAACATACTTCGTTTTAAAAGAAACTTTACATGAAAAAGAAGGACGGTGGGGTTCCATTCCGACTTCGTGATCCGTATCTTCTCAGTTCATGTTTAGAGATTGTTTACACCTCCAAATGGACGGTTTAGATGTGTGTTTATAACACCCATAGCAACTGCAGTCAACCAATCGATTTGCTCCCGTTTTCGTGCTCGTGCAGGCTACTATGAAGTAAGTTGCATAAGCCGGCCGGTAGCACATATGAGTGTGGCCGTGCTAGTCTCAACACTGCCCAAGGGAGACGGGAAGGAGCTGCAGGCTGCCAAACTCCTCCCTACACATTCATCTTTAGCTAATCAAAGTAGCGCTTCGCATGGCGCTCGTATGATTTAGCGATTTGCGTGGTGCTCGTATGATTAGCTGCGCATGGTCCACACCAATCAAAAAAAAAAACAATCGACATCGGGTACGTAGCGTGCACGTACTACAGTACAGGCGAGCGACACGAAGTGGCACATCCATTCGTCGTATCCGGCTAGTGGCAACCGATAATCGCTGGAGACCCACACGACGTGGCCCGGAGAATTCGTTGATTCAACCGATAATAATCGCTGCAATGCCATAACGACTGTACTCCTACGTGACCCTGTCTCTGCGATCTGACATGGGAATGGGGGCGAATCTTCGAAACATGAAGCGACGACATACGGTAGATGCTATCATTTGCTAAGCCAATGTAAACACCATCTTAGCCATCTCCAACAGACCCCCGCAAACGGATCCCACGGTATGAACCTGTCCTCTCGGACCAATGCCACGGCCTAACACGCACCCGCAAACGAGAAGGAGGCACTGGACCCGTCCGTTTCGGCACAAACCAGGCCGAAAGTTGAGCTTGGTTTGCGGGGGCTCGGACTGCCCGCGCGTCCGGGTGGTGGCCTGCACGATCCCGCCAGCCAGAGACCCATTGGCACCAGTCTCCACTCTTCACCACCGAATCCCTAGCACACACTGCCATGGACGCGCCGCCGCTGCCCTCCACGGCACCTGCCCTCTCCGTTGTGGCCTGTTCGTGACTCCAGGAGCTGCTCCGGCTCCGGCTCCGGTCGCCTCTGCTCAGGCATCTGATCTACCGCTACCAGCCGTTGTTCTGCCTGCTCCGGCCGTTACTGGTCCTTCAAAACTAGTCGGCAAAGCTTCTTCTACCGCAAGCATCGTCCGTGTGAAGAAAGAACTCACGGACGACCAGCAGAAGGAGGAGTCGAGGAAGAGGGCTGACCGGCGAGAGAAGGCCCGGCAGCGCCTTGCCGAAGCCCAAGCCACCAAGGAAAGGGCCTCCGCCCTTGAGCACGTCGCCGCCATCTAGGCCAAGTTCACCGCCGAGGCCCTCGCAACGAATGCCGCCACTTTGCTCATGATAAAGGAGCAGCAGCTAGCTGCCTTCGCCGCGGGCACAGCGAGCTCGGCCGCGTCCGCGAACAAACCACTTCATGTCAAAGCGGCCAATGGGCCGGAGATCGTCGGCGACTCTTCACTGGTAGTGCTTGCCCTCGACCTGAACGCAGCACCTGTCTCGACCATCAATCGGCCAACGTACTAATGACCTCTACTAGTTCGCACTCTGCTAGTAATTTCTTACGTTAATAATCGCTGCCAGCGATCAGGAGTAGCACCTGACACGATCGTAGTACGTACTAACTCTGTTTGGGATTATAAGTTCGGAGAGGTTTTTTTATATTGTTTGAGATTATAAGGATTATCTTATTTATTAGTCTCTCTCGTCCAATGCATGTTCTTCTTTTTCTCTCACTTCTATCATGCATGTAAGTCTATTGGTGCATGTATAGATTAATTAGAGAGAGTTATGAAGTGTTTTGGTATTAACAACTTGACTCTTAGAAACTAATAATTTCAAACAGAAATAGTACTAGTTTGTGATATCGTACCGGCTTGACCTTCTCACCAACCTCGGGGTGTCAGTCGCACACAACCAAACCGTACAGGTCACGGTTGATCGGCTATGCGACTACGGAGAAAACTGACAGGCTATGTCCTTCGAGCTGCGCGAGCATCCCGGCTAATCTCGTGCTGACACAAAAACACAAAGCCTACGCCTACATACGTACGTAGCCTGGAACCCGAGCACAGAAAAGTTACGGTATCAAACCATGTGCAGTGCTACGTGCTACCTGTGTTTCACAATATAAGCCAACTTGCTAAAACTAAAAAGGTTATACTGTGGAAGGGAGAGAATACGTGCTATAGATTTTGGGACTATCATATCTACTGCTCCCTTCAGACATCTTATATTTCTTCGAATCAGACGTTCGTCCCGCTTTATAAATAAAACACACAGGTGAGACCGCTGCTGGGTCAGACAGCACAACGCCCAAAGAAAAAGACTCAACAAGATACAAGATGCTGGGGCAGCAGCAAACACACGCCCAAAGGAACAAAGAAGAAACAAAATAGAGACATTGGCGGATCAACTAAACAAGGGAGATCCGCAACCGCTGCGTCCTCTAGAGGAGTATCACCACGCTCCTAGCACCGAACCGCCAAGTACCAAGCAACATCTTCAAGAAGGGAAGCGCCGACGCTGCTGCCCGGACCAGAGACTGGTCCTAGGGTTTCCCCCGGCACGCAGAGGGAAGTGGATGTCAGGTAGCCACGACGCCCTCTAGGAAGGAATGGTGCCACCCTCGGACGGCACCGCGTCGGTGTCGGCGAGCCGACAAGGATTTCTCCCGAAAATGCCATCCACAACCCTCGGACGATCCGATGCTAAGGAGCCCCACGAGAACGAGGCCTCGACACCACCCAACCTGCCACCCGCGAGCATGCGCCACTATGGTCACGAAGCCACCCTTGTCGTTTCACTGAGGTGTGGCATCCCGCAAAAACCACTACTAGAAAATCACGTTGTTTTTGTGCATTGCATCATCATGACCGCATGCTCATGTCATCATGCCACCTTGCATTTGAGCATCGTCATGTCATCTTGCATCTGTTTGCATAAATCTATTTTCGAAAAGTCTGTTTTTGTTTTCTACACGCCCCGTCTTTATTCAAATACAAAACCCGGATCTCCGAAATATTTTGTTTCGTCTACCAACGGTTTTCAGAAGCCCCGTTTTAAATAAACAAACTTTATATTATTTTTATAGGAGGCAGCCAGCCAGGCCCGAAACCTAGCCGGCCACCTCCAGATTAAAACCCTAATTTGTCTAACATCCAACCTTTTTCTACCAAATACACTACCCCTATTTCCTACCCAGCCCCCTCCACCTCACCCCAACCTATCCCACCGCGCCACGTCACCCTGGCCCAAATCCCCACCCAATCAGCTGCCGCACACCCACCTCCACCTTATCTCCAAGCCGCCACCTCACCTGCCTTTTTCCCACAGCCAACCGCGCGGGCCCCACCCCCGGGATGGACAGGCGCACTCCCACGCACGCCCCCACCCCGACCACCTCGGGCTCCTGCCCCGCCCGGGCCCCACCTGCCGCTCTCCCATCTCCCGCACGCGCCTCCACCTACCACGCAGCCCCGGCCCCACCCCTACCGCGTGAACCGCGTGTTCGCCCCAGGCTCCTCGGTCCCTGCCGCCGAGCCGCGGCCCCGCCGCCAGCTCCTCTCTGTGGCGCCCCGGACCGACGTCGTCCCTCGCCATCATCCGCGCTGCCGCCTTCCCCCTTACCTGCAGCGCCACCCTAGCCCGCATCTCCCGCAAGCTCGGCCGCCGCCGCCCTCTCCTCCGGCCGGCTCGCCTCTCCTTCTCCGGCCCCGTGCCTCCTCGTCGTCGACCTACCCTCCACCTCGTGCCCGGGTCCGAGCTCCCTCCGGCCCAAGCTCCAGCTCTACGCCGTCGTCCCCACCCCCTTCTCCGCGTGACCCTGCAGCCTCCCAGGCGCGCCTCCACCGCCACGTCGGCCCCGCGCGCGCCGGCCGCCACCACCCCGAGGTAGCTTGTCCCCGAGCCGCTTCATCTGCGAGCCCGTGCACACCCTGCAGCGCCTTCTCTGTAGCCAGCCTCACAGCGTCTGCGCAAGCCCGTCTTGGGGATCCTTGTGCTCCACCCGAGTCATCTGCCGCAAGTTCCGTTGTGTTGCTTCTCTATTGTGTTTAGTACCACTAGGCTTTTTAGTGTTGTGAAGTGGAGGTGTCGGTGATGTTGTGGTGCTACTCGTGCCAGTGCCATGTTGGTGCCGCAAAGACAAGATCGACCTCACGACGACAAGATCTCCTTCCCGGAGCCTCAAGATCTTCTGGCGCCGAGACCGAAGACCTTCTTCCCGGAGTCGATGATCGAGACCCCGGCCTCATGACCTCCTTCCCGGACCCGAGGACGTCAAGTACGCCGATACGGAATCGACAAGTTCTACATCATGAAACCAAAGGACGCCGAACTCCAAGGTCTTCTTCTCGGACCCAATGACCGCCAAGATCGCCACACGAAACGACAAGCGCTTCATCTCGGAACACCAAGTCCTTCTTCTCGGAACGCCAAGCTCTCCTTCCCGGATCCGATGTTCGAAGCTCCGAAGGCCGATCCCATCGAACCGAACCCCCCCAGATCCGGACCTTGGACCTGAACCGTCGAACCCCCAGAACCAAGACCTTCGCCCCTAATGTGTGAACCTTTTCCCGAGCCCCTATTTTATAAATGCTATATATAAAACTTGTTGCATATTAATTTGTTCATGCATGCATATCTGTCTATGGTTTGGGGGCATTATGCCGATTCACCTCATAATTAAATATGGAGTCCATCTGCGAGATATCTTTGTCTTATCTCGACTCCATTTAAATTGGTGTAGCGAACCGATGCCATGTTTTGTCTTGTTAATACAACATTTAAATTGCGGGGTATCTAAACAACATGAACCACCTAATTAATTGTCGGGACCCCGGTTCCGCTTAATAATGACTAATTGCACCGTATCTTGCCATGCCATGCATCATATCATAAGCATGCCGGATCTTCTGCCATAGTATTAAATATTGCATCCGGTGTTTTCTTCTAGTGTTTGCTTCTTCGCGGATTAGGCCGATGAGTTGATGCGAGTATCGACAAGCTCTCCGGTTATGATCCGTCGGCAGTTTCCCCAGGCGAGCATCTCTCCCCCTTCTACCTATTTTGCTTTTATAGTCTTTATTTCCTCCTATTGATCTATTGCTATCCGTGTCGCGATGCTTTAGTTTCCGTATCCCAGTTATATCCCGTGTAGCCTCTATATTGTCTTGGACACCTCCTATTACCTGTGTTTGGTAGATAGCTGGCCTTGCGAGTCGTAGTTGCTTGCTCAGGTGCGATCTTGTGTTGTTGAGTACCACAGTTGTTGGAATGCTGGCAAATGTTTATTGGTGGAGATGATCATGTCTTTAAATACAACTATTAAATTGCTAGATATAACTAATGCAGAGGCATCGGTGGGCAATAGATGTTATTTGGTTCTTCCACGCTCACTTGTGTCCCGTAGGACCCCGAGTACTTGATACCTGTTCCTTGATTTTTCGCACTATCCACATCCGGGAGGCCTTATGGACCCCCCCCTGAGCCAGAGCTTGATTCATTTCTATTTCTTGGGGCCACAAAGTAGTTTGGGGCTTTATTACTATCATGTACTTATGCCATGCTTTACTGCTTTATTTACGATTGTGCGTGGAGCACCTGTACTGTTTAGGATTGCGGAGTGTTTTCGCGGTATCGACAAGCCCAGTCACACTTTCGGGTTCCCGGTCGTTTACAGCCATTGGCGCAAACCTTGGGTCCGTCTCAGAGCTGGCCAACTTCGTTGCGGGTAGCTTAATGGGGTGGACCCCCTGAAATATTTCTGAATCCTGTGATCGCTTTGTCGTGAAAGCCTCGTTGGGTTTTGAGTTGGTTTTTCCGAGGTTGATCGAGTGTGTGTTGCTATTTGTGCACCCCTGTAGGGTAAAACTTTCTGAAAGCCGTGTCCGCGATTATGGACGACTTGGAGCGCAGTATCTCGATCATAGACAAGCATAACTAAAGTAGTGCTATAAATTTGACTTAATATATCTGACTAGTAATCAGCTTCACTATAATGGAATGGATATTAAAATTGCCAACCACTGGTGGACCTGGGTTGTTTTGTTATAGCTGCCTAGTAAGTATTGCAACTCCTTTGGAATGTGATAAAAGTGCCAACAACTGCTGGGTTTTGGGATTCCTCAGGACAATTATATATGACTAGTAAATGTTCCAACTACAACGACATGTTAACTAAAACTGCCCACTACTTATGCTATCAGGATGACCCATGCTATCTATATCTGATTAGTAAGTGCTGCAACTACAACGGAATGAGTAAAATTGCCTACTGTGTGAGTTCCTCGGTCCGACTTCCTCGTTTGGTCTCGAGGGGGAAATACCAGGATGGGTTTGTTTGGTGTTAGCCTCAGGTTGGATCCGAATAGGTCTTTCTTATCCCTCTCTGATAACCGTCAGTTGTATCGAGTCTCTATAGGTTGTTTAGTGCCGCTTGGCCGCTTGACCCACCATACCATGTGGCGAGAGCCGAATTCTAGTCTCGCCATGTCTTGGCCTCGATCTTGGCGCTCCTCTTTTCCTTTGCCCTTTGCCGGCACCCCTTTTGTTTTAGCAGGTTTGAGATCGACGTCGTTAGCAGGGTTACCCTTCCGGCTTGGCCTGGGCAGGGTTATGGACGCCATTGGTTATTCTTCAGGGCTCTTAGCCCCATTTGCATCTTGTCCGTAGTCGGACGCTCTATCGTTCCCAAGGTGATTTGGATCTTTGTATTGTATATCTGTATTCTTGACTCATGGAGTCGTTGATGTATATAAATCTGTCTGTGGGTCCCATCGAGGACTGATGTGTAATGGTATTACTTCGTTTTCCACCCGCACAAAAGTGCCTGGTGGGCGTCCTTGAATCGTTTCTATGCGGGTTTGGCGGGAAGCGCTAAAACTTGCATAGGGCCGATTCGAGGGTGTTACACGAGGTTATCGTCAAGCAGCCTACAAAGTGGAGGCGAGATGTAGTTTGAATCAGGGCCAGTAGGACTGCGGCAAGCGGGAGGGAACCACCTCCATCGCGAAAGACGATAGTCGACCGGTCGCGGTGACAGACACACTAGTCCCCGTTGCGTCCGGCCGGGCCTAGCGGACCCGTAAAGCCCCCACAAGGGGCACACCAGTCTCAACAGGGTCTAGCCAGGCCCGAATCAAGCCCATAAAGTCTGCCGCCACGATGCAACAAGCTGGCCGCCATCACCGCTAGCATCCGATCAGGCTACCTTGCCGCCACCTGCAGGACGCGGCAGTGAAGCAGCCATTATCCCGGCCCGGTGGGGCCCTCACGGGCCAGATCCGGTCGTAGAAAACTGGCGGCCGCCGCCTCACCACTTCCGCCGCTGCCCATGCCCACGCCTGTTCGTCGCCTCCCCGGTAGGAGATGGACCGCCGTCGCCCTAGGAAGCACCACCGCCATGGAATCGGGCCCCGACCCCAACACCACGCCATGGGGAGAGGAGGGCTGCCGCCACCGGCGCCACCCGGGAGGAGCCCGGGGGCCTCTGCCGGTGGCAACAGTGAGGGAGGGGGTTAGGGGAGGGGCTAGGGGTGGGGGCGGTGGAGGCGCCCCCTCCGCCTGTCGGGGGGCGAGAGGGTCTCGTTTCGAGGACTTCGCTTCTTATATTTCCAAACGGAGGGAGTAATTGTGAGCAGCGAGCTTACCATGTCCACAAAGTTCACAGCACATACATGGCCATTTCAAAAGAGGATCATGGTGTCAACCTAACATCACATAAAAACGAGTGTCAATCTAGCACACCTACTTCACCATTTTACCCCTAGGTACGATAAGCAGTAATCGAGAGAAATTACACGTCACTCGTCACATATTTTATCGATCTTTTTCAACTTGTCTTTAGCTAGTTAGCACTGTGCACATCAAACAACATGTACTCAATCTTCTTCTTCTCCTCCTTTTTCTCATCTCATTCATGCTGCCTGGTCTTCAGTATCTCTGCTTGAGATTTCTGCACCTGTTTCAGCATATCTACTTCATTCTTTAATGCTTCAATCATCTCCTTATACTTCTCCACCGGTTCCATGCTTTTAACTTTCGGAGTATCATCCTGCATCCTGGACTACTCGAGCACCCTTTTATTAGTTCCAACCATGAATTCACGTCAGCTAACAATCTTGAATACTTCTTCTCAATTTTGGTCTTCTCATCTGCTTGATGGTGGTGGATCGCTAGAAATGACTGAATCAACAGTTCTTAACGGGTCTAGGTTGGGGGTGCTTTAAAGTTCGTGCAAGCCACAACACGGAGACCAGGCAGGCAACCAAGCGGCCCAACTTCTTCTCCCCAAGGCCTAGCTGGCCATCGTGCATCCTACCAAGCGCTCCCTTGGTGTGTCTCGTGCCTTTTGTTCGGAGCTCCTTGTTCTAAATGGCTCTGTTCCACATGGTTTGTAAGAAGATGTATTACTACTTATGGCCTCCCGTGGTAACATTATGTTTTTTGATAATGGACACTTTATTATTTAAAAAGTTTAGCTATTACACCCGGTGACATGGGTATACCCTACAGGTACTCGAGCTTGGTTTATACGGTCCAAATACCTACAGGCCCACGGTGTCGCCAAGGCCCGGATGGAAGGACTCGAGTAACCTACGGACTCTCGATTGCTTGAAGAATAAGAAGAAGCTAAAGATAGAATGATTAAAGGGAAAACCCTAACTTGTAACCGACTCGACCTGCTACCCGAGACCTAGCCTATCTATATAAAGGCTAGGAGGGGGCAGCGAGAAGGACACACGCAACCCTAGCTTCCACAAACCCTCGCCAGATTGCATCTGCGCACCGTTGTAACTTTCGACTCCCTCAATAATTCCACGAGCAGACAAGCAGGAGTAGGGACCTCTACGAGGCCTGAACCTGGGTAAATCCTTTGTCCCCTGTGTGCTTGTTTGCTAGCCGATAGATGTCTCCAGCGCTCCCTCCTTCTCCAAAACCCAAGTCCATAACAATGGGCATTGATGAGTTAAACCCTCGTCAATTGGCGCCGTCTGTGGGAATTGGGAGTGCTGATGTTGCGGCTTCTTTGGCCCCATCAACTACGATCTACAACTCTGCAACAACGGATATTTGCCAGCTTTTCGGCGCCTTTGACTTCACTATCCACCGCCCGGCTACTACTTCGCCTTGAGTCCGTGGGCGGACGGAATCAACTGGCGATTGGGAGCTTCCGCTTCAAGTTGGACAGATGGGCATCCGTTCGCAGCCTGCCGATCACCGATGATTGCCCCGGCATCATGGTTCCCTCCATCGATCGGCACCCTCAGCGAGCTCATGCTTCGGCGGCAGTTGGGAACATGGTCAGCGACAACAGTCGTGACTCCGATCTAAGCGATCTGGCCACTGAAGATGGAACCTACGGTTCCGGATCTGAAAGTTGTGGAAGCAACAGCTTCCCAAATCACTTCATGTGCGCCATCATCAACGCGGGCGACACGTCTGCCAACCGCGGTAACGGTGGCAACACCGGCAACGGCACCGATCCACCCAATCGCGGCAACGGTGGTAACACCGGCAACGGCACCGACCCATCCAATGCCGGCAACGGCGGTAACGGTGGCAACGGAGGAGCAGTCGAACCTCCTAGCATGATCAACGAGCAAACCGGCGAACGCGTCGTGATCAGGCTCAATGAGCAAGAGTGGGATCGCTGCCGTGAAGCCCTACGAGGTGCACCTCTACCCGGTCCCCACAGAACTGCTGATCGGCTACCACCTGGCTCCTAAAGAGAATTCAGCGCCAAAAACAAGCAATCGCGCAACTTGAGGCGTAAAAAGCGATGAGAGTCGAGCCTTCGTCGCGCTGGGCTCTCCTCCTATGGAGGATCCTCCTCAAGAGGCAACGAGCATCTCGCCAAGAAGAGGTAATCGCGGATGGCTCACCTCACCGAACAAGAGCGCATAGACGCCGCGAAAGTCCTCGACTTTGGCTCTATGACAGTCAACACGAGAGGCAACATGGTTCCCAGGACACCGCAGGCCGCGGTGACTGCAGCCACCATGTACCTCCTCAATAACCAGCCGCCAGCTGGAGATCCCCGAACGGCCATGCACCAATCTATGATCATGGGCCTGGGGCTAATCGAGGACGCCCTTGACAAGGAACCGGTACCAGACCTAAGAAAGGGCAAAGCTCTAGCAAAACGCTACTCCTCGCCCTCGTCCAGCGATGACAGTCACGACCTGTCTCGACGTCGTCGCTCACGGCGACACGATCGCGACTACGATGCACGCGACGAACTCATGCAGCGCAAGATCGACAAGTCAAGGGCACGACGTGCTCGGTCGACTGACTCGGAAGAAGAAGATGGGGAGCTCTATGGCGCCAGATGCTTCAGCAGATCCGTCAGGCAAAAGCGAATGCCTAAAGGGTTCAAACTCCCATCGGAGAACCCAAAATTTGACGGTCTGCAGGACCCCAAGATCTGGCTGGAGGATCACATCTCCTCCGTCAGGCTACATGGAAGGCGGTCAATCTTGCCATGCAATGCTTGCAGCTACATTGCAGGCGCGCGCCATGGCTCAATAACCTCCCACGCGGATCCATTCGCACCTGGGATGAGCTGGTCTACAGCTTCCTGCGCAACTTTAAGGGCACGTACAAACGCCCCGCCTCAATCGAAAAACTGAGATGCTGCCAGCAAAGATCTGGCAAATCGCTGCGCTCTTACATCCAAAGGTGGTCCATCATCAAGAACTCCGCAGAGAACATCTCGGAAGACCACGCGATTGATGCATTCAACGGTGGTGTCCGCCGCATGGAACTCGGGGAGGAGCTAGGCCGCTCAAAGCCCTAGACCATCGACCACCTGATGGAGATCATGAATCGGTGGGCCGATGGAGAAGATTCGATGAAGAATCGCGTTCACTCTAACAAGGAGGCAGAACTCGAACGAAGACGCGACCGCCGGAGTAAGCGTCGCATGCGCATATACGACGATCGTCACGACGTCAACTTGGTCATAGCCGGCTACGCCGATAGATGCGACGATAACCGCAACAGCGGATACCGCAGCGGCGGATACCGCGACTCCAGGAAAACCACGCAAGTGTGGCAATGCCGCACTCGCGATGAAGCACCCGCGACCTCCATCGAGGACAAACTGTCCGGGCCATGCACAGTACACTTCTACATCGACAAACATGATGGCAAGAGAAAGTCCAGCCACCTCCTCAAGGACTGCCGCGAGTTCCTCAAGCTACATGAGGGATTGGTTCGGATGAACCGCAATGCAGTCGAAAGAGGCTACGGAGCCGCTCCAGGCGCCATGGCACATGGCGCACCAACACCACCACCTGGGCCACCCCGAACGGAGCTGCACCGGACCAGCACCACGGAGGGGAACCATACCCATGGGCCATGGGTACCATGATGATCCCAAAGGGGCGCCCCTCCAATAGGGTGCAGAAGGCCATCACTCGCCAAGTCAACTTGGCCACGCACTCGCCACCATCCTGCGAGTACCTCGGTGGCGTGAGTCGTGCATTACCTTCGACAAGCGACCACCGCCTCAAGTACCTCGCCCAGGTCATTGCCCCCTCGTACTCGAGGCGCAAATTGGAGGCTTCGACATGAGTCGCGTCTTCATGGATGGCGGAAGCGGCATCAACCTCATATTCGCGAGTACCTTGCGAGCAATGAGGATCCCTCTAACCTGCTTGGAGGCATCGGACACAACGTTCCACGGCATCGTCCCAGGGAAAGGCGTATACCCCCTGGGCAAAATCTACCTCGACGTCATATTCGGCACGCCAAGGAACTTCGGTGGCGCGCCGACTTTGAGGTCGTCGACTGGCCCTCACAATACCACTGCATCCTCGGACTTGTCGCGTTCGCTAGGTTCATGGCGGTACCCCACTACGCCTACCTGCAGATGAAAATGCCAGGTCCCAACGACGTCATCACGATCAACGGGAGCTTGACGTCGATAGTTCGCGACGAAATTCAACGAATCTCCTAGTCCCCGGCATGCGAGGAGGAGCTCAGCGATTGAAGGAAAGCGACGGACAACGATACCCTCCTGAGTAGGCCAAGCTCACCTGACCTCTCCTTCGACTCATCTATGCACACAAAGAAGGTGCAGGTCCATCCATCAGATCCCGCTAAAACGACCCTCATCGCTAACAACTTGAGTCCCGCATAGGAACGCGCGCTCATCGAATTCCTCCGTGAGCACTGGGAAATTTTCTCCTGGTGTCCTGTGGACATGCCAGGAGTTCCCAGGGAATTCGCCGAGCACGCACTCAATGTCAACCCCGACACAAGGCCAGTCAAGCAAACAATCAGGCGACTATTTGAGCCACGGGCGCGGGCAGTCGGAATGGAGATCAACAGACTCCTCGAGGCCAAATTCATACGCGAGATCAAGGAAAGCACTTGGCTACTTTGTTAGAGGATACCCGGGTAGGGTCACTCCGGGGTATAAGGGCCGAGTTAGCCGAGGTTTGGCAAGGTCAAAGCGGATGCTGGCCAAGTCACCTCAAGGCAGGCCGGATCACGAAGTAACCCGGACCAGGGGGTCACCTAACGTTGTCTCATCCGACTTAAGGAGTAAGTCGGAAATGCTTGTCTAACTTATATGCAGGAACATGTGTAGCCGGATCTACTATGATCCGGATCCTCGCTTAGCTTCTAGGAGAAGGAAGGAATCTCTCTGGTCAAAAAAGAAGGCCTGGTACGTACTAGATGAGCGAATAAAGCAAGGGCAGGACCACCGGGTCATGGCCGACAAGTGACAGCTCACGTCGGCAGCCGTGGCGTCCGCAGAGCTCGTCGCTAAAGCATGTGTGTGGGGAAAAGCACCCCGGTCGGGTTACCACTTTGGGAGGGGGCATATTCTTAGGAATATGCCTCCACGTATGCCCTAGGCCAGGACCGAACCTCCTCTATATAAGGGGGGTTAGGGTTCTGGTAGAGGGGGTTGGTTGAGCACTAGTTGGTTTGGTGATTCCTTAGAGCTAGTTGATCTAGAGTTCTAGGGAGAAGTAGTGGGCGAGGGTAAGAGAGCTCCTTCTTCCTCCTCTCGCCAATACAGCTCAAGGAGCACTTGTAATCTCAGAGATATAGCAATACAAACTTCTGTGTGGAGAATCACTCCACTATCCCTCCCTGGATTCCCCTAGCGCATATTAGTCCCCACCTTTAGCCTATCCATGGCATCTGCCGTGACACCACCACGACAGTTGGCGCCCACCGTGGGGCTAGCGACACTAGCAGGGGTGAAGATCCGGACGGGAAACTTCATCGGCACCGGCGAACGCATCGTCTCCGGGCTCGTTCAACACTTTGGAGCGTTGGATTTCGTCAGCGACAACGCTGGCTGCTTCGGCACGCGCCCACTTCCGCGCAACAGCCTCTTTCTCAAGCTCGGCGCGCACAAGGTCTACGTTGTTGTGGATGTCTCGTGCGTTCATCCGTGTCGTGTCATCAAGGCGGGGGAACCACCCCTCACTGTGGCTCGCGGGACGCGTATCGCTCGCTCCCCGGACCATGCGGAGGTGATGATGACTGCGCCAGGTGTAGGCGCAAGCAAGGACCCAGCGCCAGACCCAGAGGTAACACCTAAGGCACCGAGGAAAGGTAGAGGACCTCCACTAGAGAGGCCTGAGCGTCTTGAGGAAGCTATGGATAGCTTGGCTAACCCGGTAACAGCAGTGGTAGATCCGGCTCAGGCACAGGCCGAGCTAGAGGAAACTCGGCAAAAGATACTGGAGGGCGCAAAGAAAATAGCCGCGGCTCAGCAGTCGCTGAACATGATGCTGCGTGAGTACGCAAAGGCAAACAAGGTTGATGCAGTAAGGGTAAAAGGGAAAAATCTCATAAGTGAGATGAACAGAGAAGGTGATGATGGAGCAGAAGTGAAAACTATACATGCGTGGGGTTGCCGAAGTATAGTACCCCGGCGAAGAATCTCAGAGCAGCAGATGCCGCTGCGTCCGAGCTAGAGGGTCTAACGGGTGAGGCCCGTCAAAGACAGCAAGACAGGGTTAACGAGCTGGTTCGGATCGCAAACAGGTAGAACGAGGAGCTGCTGAGAGCTAACCCGGAGAGAGCTGGGGCTTCCAAGATCATCCATTCGGTGGTGGGTAACCTGGAAAAACCCGCTGGAGCCGCATCATCGCCTCATGGCGGCCCAAGGAGAGAAGAGGTAGTAACCTCGGCCAGACGGAACAAACAGATCGTCCCATACGACCCAACGCGTGCGGGAAAAGAAAAAGAGATGCGGAAAGGTGATGATCGACGGAGTGTGATCCGAGGTGAAGTAGGCCGAGGTAATCACGACCAAGGCAATGCCGGTCAAGGAACGCTTGCGGCAATGCCGAACAGTGCAACTCCGCGGCGAGACAACGCAGGCGGAATAAACCGAGGCAAGAGCAAAGCGCCGACCAGGTATGCAGCGAAAGGTCGCATAGAGAGCAAAACCGGTACAGCAGCGGTGATTCGAGATGGTGAACGCAGGGTACCCCGGACCGGACTATCATGTGATAGGGTCAAGATTGGGAAGCGAGGATTTAATGCGGATGACAGATTAAAACTGGATCGCCTGTATAGGTCGGAACAGATCGAATGTCAAGGTCCTCCGGGTCCAGCGTGCTTTGGACCCCGGATCATGAAAGAGCCACCGGTACCTAACTTCCGATTACCGGAGGCACGAGACATATGACGGCAGTACCAAGCGGAGGATTGGCTGATAAACTATGCTACTGGTGAAAATTACAGCAGGCAACTTGAGATGGGGTGCGTTACGTGCCCTAGATGTTGGAAGGCCCGGCGAGTATGGCTAAATAATTTACCACCGGAAGCATCAAGCTGCTGGATAGATTTTGAAGAAATGTTTATCGCAACTTCTCAGAAATCGTGTCGGAGGCCGAATAGACCGCAGACCCTAGCAATGTGCAAGCAAAGACCTAACGAGACGGATCGTGAATTCTTGACTCGGTGGTGTACCGTGAGAAACTCTTGTGAAGGTGTCATAGAATCACAGGCCATAGCATGGTTTGCGCAAAGTGCGAATATGGCGAGCTATGGATGAAGCTGCAAAGGAAAATGCCGATTACTGGTAGAGATGATCGGATCGCTGATTAAATGCTTTGGCGATCCGACTCAACCTAGGCTCGCCTCAAGCGAGTCGAGCGAGTAATACTATCGAGAGGATGGGCGGGTCATCCGGAGGAATGATTACAGAGGAAAAGGAGAGATGACAGACCGGATCATCATTACGGTTCGCAACAAGTTGCAGTGAATCAAGATCAACCCGAGCGAGGGAACCAACGCCAGAGCTGGAGGGCAATGGACTCCAAGAAATGATGGCAAGAAAACATGGACTCGGGCGAGAAAAGCGATGGCGGAAAAGAAAGACCGTCCAGGTATACCTACGAGTCAATGTTGGACCAGCCGTGTAAGTTTCTACGCCAAATCCGAATAGCCCGGCGGGTCACACGACGAGGCAATGTGAGTGGATGTGTAAGATAGAGCAAGGTGGTTCGGGGAATGCTCAGGCACCCTGGAATGATCAACCTCGGCAGGAGTTACCCCGGCAGCAATTGCTCTCCGGAGCAAACACGCAGCAGCTAATGTTGCCTCCCCCTCCACCGAGGTTTGACAACAACGAGAGAATGGATGCAGTGCATCAGGTGGAAAATCCGCAACAACCGGATCAGAGGTACCCCGGAAACGAGGGAAGGAACGAGTACAGGGAACATCACGAGTTATTGTGTGTTCACGGTAGGAAACCGATAGAAAGAGCTTGCAGTACTGACATATGGAGGTCAATGCGGTCATGCCAGCGGTGACGAGGTACATGCCTTGGTCGGACCAGGAAATCACCTGGAACATCAAAGATCATCCTAAACTTATGTCGAGCCCAGGTTCATATGCGCTAGTACTAGATCCGACATTCATTGGACCGAACATCAATGTGAGGTTCTCCAAGGTTTTGATTGATAATGGCAGTAGCATTAACATCATGTATGCGGATACGATGAGTTGGACATCTCGGAGAACATGCTCCAGGCTACGAGAACAACTTTCCATGGCATTGTACCAGGCATTTCTTGTGAGCCCATAGGCAAAATCCGGGTCGACGTGTTATTCGGCACAAGGGATAACTGCCGAACTGAAAATCTGGAGTTCGAAGTGGTGAACTTGGAAAGTGCATATCATGCGTTACTCGGAAGACCAGCATTGAACGAATTCATGGCAAGTTGTCACATCAGTTATCTGAAGATGAAGTTGCCCGGGCCAAATGGAGCGATTACCATTGCTCGAGATTTCCGACGTTCCATGGAGTGTGCTTCAGCCGGGTCTAACCTAGTCGAGTCACTCGTGATTGCGCAAGAGAAAAGAAAAATCCAAGAGGTGGCGGCACTAGCTCAGTCCGCGCAGCAATATATGCCGGCGTTAAGTAACCCGCATGGCAGCGTTTCATTTCAAGCCGCAAATGACACCAAGAAGATTCCAGTTGATAACATGTTTCCAGAGCGCACCGTAACAATTGGTGCCGGGATAAGCGACAAATAGGAAGCGAGCTCGTCAACTTCCTCCGTGAGAATCGGGATATTTTGCTTGGTCTACACAGGACTTGCAAGGTGTTCCGAGGGAGTTGGCGAGCACTCTTTGAACGTGAGACCGAAGCAAGGCGGTGAAGCAACCTCTCCGCCGCTTCGCCGAGGATAGGAGAAAAGTCATTGGTGACGAGATAGCTCGGTTACTGGCAGCAGGATTTATCATGGAGGTACTGTATCCGGATTGGCTCTCTAATCTGGTGCTGGTAGAAAAGTAGAAGGACGATCCGAACGTGGCAGTGGTTTGGCGTATGTGTATCGATTACACGAACTTGAACAAGGCGTGTCCAAAAGATCCATTTCCTGCGAGGATAGACCAGGTCATAGACTCAACGCGGGATGCTGCGTTGTCATTCATTGATGCATATTCGGCTTCCACGGATACCTCTGAACCGGATGATCAAATAAAAACGCGTTTATTACCCGTCTGAGGCTTATTGCTATCGCACTATGCCGTTTGGTTTACGTAATGCAGGTGCACCGTACCAAAGATGTATGCAAAAATGTTTGCACGACCAAATAGGTCAAAACGTACAAGTATACATGGATGATGTGGTTATCAAGACCAAGGAAAGTGCAACGCTCCTTGACGACATAAGGCAAACATTCGCGAACTTGAGAAGGTTCCGGATGAAGCTTAACCCGGAAAATGTACCTTCGTGTCCCGCTGGAAAATTACTCGGATTTCGTCTCCACCGAGGTATCGGGTTAATCCAACTAAGATCCGAGCCATTGAGCGAATGGAGCCGAAGTGTCTCAATGATGTCCGAAGTTCACCGGATGCCCGCATCGTTGAGTCGGTTTGTATGTCGGTTAGAGAAAAGGCACCGCCTCTACCAACTCATGAAAAAGTCGGATAAATTCGTTTGGACGCCACAGGCCGATGAAGCCTTTGCCCACTTGAAAAAGATGTTGGCCACTGCGCCAATGTTAGCCTCTCCACTATCAAAGGAGCCAATGTTGCTCTACGTAGCCGCAACCAACCGAGTTGTAAGTGCAGTAATCATAGTGGAACGCAATGAAGAGGGTAAGTCGGTGCGAGGCCGATGTATTACCCGAGCGAGGTATTATACGCCTCAAAATAGAACTACCCGCACTTTCAAAAGGTGGCATACGGTGTCTATATGGCGGCGAAGAAGTTAAAGCATTACTTTGAGGAACACCCCATCAAAGTAATATGTGAAGCTCCCATATCCGAGATAATGGGTAACAAGGATGCGAGTGGCAGAATCGCAAAATGGGCAATTGAGCTAGCCCCTTATGCACCCCAATACGATAGAAGAGAAGCGATCAAATCTCAGGCTGTGGCGGACTTTTTTGTGGATTGGGCCGAGGTACAATACGAACCACCGCCACCAGATCCGAATTACTAGAGGATGCACTTTGATGGGTCGAAAACCAAAACCGGATTAGGCGTCGGGGTTGTGCTTACCTCGCTAAAGAAGGATCAACTAAAGTACGTATTGCAGATCCATTTCGCGGCATCGAACAATGTCGCTGAGTATGAGGCTCTTGTGCATGGGCTCAAAGTGGCAAAGGAGATTGGCATACGTCGGATAATATGCTTTGGCGACTCGGACCTGGTGGTGCAGCAGGTGTCCGGAGTGTGGGACGCCCTGGATCCAAACATGGCACTATACAAATTTCACGTGCAGAAGATATCTGGTTACTTCGAGGGGTGTGAATTTCACCATGTACTCCGGGCGGAAAATGAGGCTGCCGACATGTTGTCGAAGCTCGGATCGACCAAACAGGCAATTCCACCGGGCGTAGCATTGGAACACCTCAGAAAACCATCTATCAGGCCGTCCCCAGGAACCGACTCGATCTATGTCCCGGAAAATACGGAATCCGGAGCTGAGCCCATGGACATTGACATGGGAGGTGGTACACGAGACCCGGGATGCGTCAAGAAACCCGGGACCTCGCCAAACCCGGGACTACCTCGCTAGACCCGGGACTGCCAAGATGATCCGGCTGAAGTTATGCCGGTGGATCAGATGGAAATTGATGAGGAGATATTCCCTCCACGAGCCATACCAGCTTGGGCACTGCCTATATTCCAATTCCTGAAAGATGGAACGTTACCCGCTGAGGAGGTGTTAGCCAGGCAAACTCAAAGGAGAGCAAAAGCATACACAATCATCACTTTCGAGTTGTACAAACAGAGTGTAACCAATGTCCTCCAAAGATGCGTTGACCCGGAGGAAGGGCTTGACATCCTCCGAGATATACACCAAGGAGAATGCGGGCATCATGCCTCATACCGAGCATTGGTGGCAAAGGCGTTCCGGCATGGATTCTACTAGCCAAGTGCCTTGGAACAAGCAGAAGATCTGGTGAGAAAATGCAATGGTTGTCAGAGGTACGCCACCAAGACACATATGCCTATGTCGGAACTCAAGACCATACCAATCACGTGGCCATTTGCTGTATGGTGCTTGGATATGGTTGGCCTGTTCAAACCAGCGAGAGGAAACATGACACACATTTTGGTCATGGTGGACAAGTTTACAAAATGGATTGAAGTGAAACCTATAAGAGAATGTGATGGAGCTACGGCCGTGACATTTCTCAAAGACATCATCTTGAGATACAGTTATCCACACAGTATTATAACTGACAACGGAACAAATTTTGCGGAAGGAGCATTTGCGCGCTTCTGCCGAGATAAGAAGATCCGACTCGATGTGGCCTCGGTAGCCCACCCTGCATCGAACGGACAAGTGGAAAGATCCAACGGATTAGTATTATCCGGGATAAAACCCCGGCTCATTGAGCCGCTACAAAGATCAGCGGGGTGCTGGATAGAAGAACTACCAGCGGTACTGTGGAGCTTAAGAACAACTCTGAATCGATCAACAGGCTATACGCCATTTTTTCTGGTATATGGGGCAGAAGCTGTATTACCAACCGACATAGAGCATGATTCGCCTAGGGTCACCCAATACATAGAAGCCGAAGTGCAAGAAGCCCGGCAAAATGATGTTGATCTACTGGAAGAAGCGAGAGAACAGGCACTGTCCAGATCCGCCATATATCAGCAAAACCTCCGACGCTATCATAGCCGGAAAGTGTGCCCCCCGAGTCTTCCGGGAAGGTGATCTAGTGCTCCGGTTGGTACAACGTACTACTGGCATGCATAAATTATCCCTCCATGGGAAGGGCCATTCATTGTGAGCAAAGCATTGCACAATGATTCTTACTATCTTATAGATGCAAAGCCACAGGAAAAGAACAAGGCGGACAGGTCCAGAGAGGAATCCAAGCGACCGTGGAATGTAGCACTACTTTGTCCCTTCTACACTTAGCTAAGAAGTGTATGTATTCGAGTCATCTCATATGTCAGTATGTATGTCGGCAATGAGCTTATCAACGAAATAACAACGCCTCGAGCAGTAACTCGGGGACTGCCTTAATAATATTTGTCGTAATTTCTTATGCGGTAGCTGGAATAAGTCGTTCTACTTAACCCGGATTAGTAATGTGTGAGCACCAAAAACCCAACCCTTCGACTTGCTGCTGTCCAACAAGAATTGGCTTCATGGCAAGCAAAAGAACAAGTTTGGAATTGCGTAGCACATGAAAAACGACTAAGGAAACGAATTTATTCGAGCTAACGTTTGTTTTTTCGGACTAACCCTGTATTTATTTTCAAGTTATTATGCTGAGTTATTTTGAGCCAAGCTTCAAAGTTTCTAAGTATTGTTAAGACAATTTTTGAAGCTCGGATTCCTAAGTCGTAAAACCAAATCAAGGTAGACACGGACCGAGCCAAAGAATTGGACGAACAAGAAAATGAAACTCGGGGACTACATGCCAAGTTAATCCGCATAAAACATAGTAGCAAAATATCACATATCCAGCATACAATTGCACCGACACCGGGATCTGATAAAATTTCAAGTTTTTTAGAACTAAGGAGCAGTAGGAGGAGCAGGTTCAGCGTCATCGTCGATGTCTTCAATATCTGAAGCATCATCTTCCCCGTCCTCATCCGACCCATCTTCAACATTCTCATTCTGCTCGTCCTCAGCGGATTACAGGAAGCTCGGTCCTTCAACCCAGTCATGAATAGGAGAATATTCGACGAGGCTATAGGCGCAGTTCGGCGCTGAAGCTACCCACTCCGGATCATCGGTCCATCTGGATCCGTGCGCCGGCGTGAGGAGGCCGAGGTCGATCTTCTCGCACCATGTAAGAATATGATGAAGGATGGTGTCGGCGCCACGACCAGCAGATTCTCTCCAGAGGTCAAGCTGGGTCTCAACTTCCATTAATTTCTTGACAAGAGTTGCGATGGTCTCCGGGCTACTCTCTCCGGGCCAGAACGTATTGAAGATGTGCACTGCAACGTCGAGAATATCTTTGCCATAATTCTTGATGGTCTCCACGCGAGAGGACAAGCTGACCAATAGGTCCAAGGGAATGTTCTCACCATCAAGAGGAATGGGAGTACCCCTCTTCGACGAAATTTGGCAACAACAGCGCTGACAATCGTAGTACCCTCTAGAAAGTGGTCTGGAAACAAGGCAAAAGAAGAAGGTAAAGAAAAGATATATGAGGTAACCCGGAAAAGTATGTCGGATAAGGAAAAGGAACTTATGAGAAATATGGCTATGGATCCGGTCAACTCCTTGATGCAGGCATCGCGTCTTTTGCGAAGTTGCTCAAGCTCAGCGTTTGCCGACCCAAGCTGGACGTCCGATTCTCTGAGTAGGTCCTGGTCCTTAGAGATCTAGAGAGTAAGGCGCTCACGCTCTTCTGTGAAGTCCTGGCCAACTTTTTGGAGCTCGGTTTTGTGTTGGGCCTTCATCTTCTCCATCTCAGCCTTGAGCTTGGCTATCTCGTCGTCCTTGGTCCGGAGGAGGGCAAGCTCATCATTCTTCTTCTTCAGCTCAGCTTGATGCTGTCCTGCTTGTTCGAGAAAATGCAACATCATATCAGGCACGGGCACACTATCCTCAAGCGATGCTGAAATAATATGTTGACCCGACAGAGCCGAGGAGTGAATGTTTGCCTAGCCAAGGAGAACAAGAAATGGAAAACACAACAAGGTCGGACAAAAGAGGACATACCCCGGATTTCCTCCAAGTTCTTCCGCATAATTTTGTTCTCAGCCTCCACCCCAGCTGCAAAAAACCGAATGAGGATATTAGCCCGGCGGAAACAAGCAAAGAAAAATGGAGAGGTGCCGAGGGAGAAAATTACCCCTCTTTTCATGTTCTGGGCCAAGTGCAACATGTTTTGCGCGTAGGATCTTGTGGGTATCAAGCAGGCGTTGGAATTCAGCGCTCCGCCGATTGGTGGTTACCTGAAAGAAGTACAAAAGTGTAAAATTAACTTGATGCATATTCGAAGTGTACAAGATCTGGGCCAAGTGGAACTTAACCCGGCTCTAGGTGTGTGCATATTCGAAGTGTGCAAGATCCGGGCCAAGTGGAACTTAACCCGGCTCTAGGTGTGTGCATATTCGAAGTGTGCAATATCCAGGCCAAGTGGAACTTAACCCGGCTCTAGGTGTGTGCATATTCGAAGTGTGCAAGATTCGGGCCAAGTGGAACTTAACCCGGCTCTAGGTGTGTGCATATTCGAAGTGTACAAGATCCGGGCCAAGTGGAACTTAACCCGGCTCTAGGTGTGTGCATATTTGAAGTTTATATGCAGCTACATTGATTTTCTAATGAGCATCCGGCCGAGTAACAAGCTACTCCACTGGAGGCTCCGGGACTGATGGTTATTATCTACAACATGTAAAGGAGAAACGACATACCTCCATCATTCGCCCCGCGAGGTTAATTGCCTTGGCGGCAGTATTCATGTGGGCAGAAAATTCTGCGGGGCCGAACTTTTCCGGGAGATCGTCGTTGTAGACGAACTCCGCCTTGTTCCAGTTCATGATGAACTCGATAAGGCTCGGAGGGTACCGTTCGCCAGTGGGCATGTGGGGTGCCACCAAGCCCTTCACATGAGCTTCCTTCCTCTCAATTAGGGCAAGAGCTGGGCTGGTGTGAAGAACCATCTGATGCGCATCGGTTGGCTCGGCAGGAAGATCCTTCGCTGCTGGTGATTTCTTCGGAAGCATTGATGATAGAGTTCGCTGCCCGGCCTCGATGGATGCAGATTTGGTAGTATCCGGGGCCTTCTTGCCTTTAACTTGCTCGGAAGAAGTAACTGCGGTGGATTTCCCTTTGGAAGTTGCTGGAATGGTTCCTCGCCGAGGCTGAGATGACTCGGAAGAGGCAGAGGAACTTGGCACTGGAGTTGTTGTTGGTTTCCTTGGTGCCGGGGCCGGTGCTGGCTCGGTAGCTGGTACTGGAGCTGCTGCTGGTGCTGGTGTTGCGGTAGACTCAGTGGTTACTAGTTGCGGCAATGCCGAAGTGGTGGACGTTGTTGCCTCGGCCGAACCGACCCCTCCTGCTCCGAGGTCGCGTTCCTCTCGATGAGGTAATCTTGAACCCAGCAGCCGCAGAGCCCTCCTAATAGGGCTCACGGGCGTGACTCATCGTCACGAGGAGGAGAAGGGCCAGACCGAAGGGGAGAAGAGATGCTCGATCCGCTCTGAGGGACCCCACAGGAGGCCTGCAAAAGAGAATGATGTCAGGAGTGAAATTACCCCGGTGCAAGGAAAAGTGACTTGCGTAGTGAAAAATGACTTACGCATCCGAGGTCTCGGCCTCCTTGGGTTTCCGGGCCCTCCGTGTCGGGGCTTTGCCTGCTCGCTTGGAGGCAGTCTTATCTCCGGCCTTCTTTTGCCTTTTTGTGGGCTGAGAAGGTTCGGAGGAAGAACTTGATGCGGATCCGCGCTTCTTCTTGACGCCATCGAACCGGCTCGCCCGTGGCAAGTGGAGGATCCTCGTGGATATGCCCACCGGGGTTAGCTGATGCCGGAAAGGCAAAAGAAAGAGGGACAGCCTCAACGGGTTCAATCACGTCGATATCCGAGTCATCCTTATCATCGGGCCAATCTCTAAGAGAAGAGAATTTACCGCTGGGTCGTTTGGTGGCGTCGGTCATAGGGAGGAACATCTCCTGGTCCGGCTCCTCCTCATCCGGGATTTCTCGGTCCGGCGCCCACTTAAGGGTCGGATACGTACCATCCTCGAGAGTTTGCTGAAGGAACAGCTAAGAAAAAGCATGAAGAACAGAGTCAGAAATATAACAAAAACCGACACATATTTCATCCGAATTAAGTTTGCCCCGTGAAGCTTACCGCGGGAGGGAGCCTGTCACGGTAGTAGTGCTCGATTCCCCACGTCCATTCGGCGGAGAAATCCTTGTGGGTGGTGAAAAGAGCCTTGACCCGGCGAAAGATCTCGGTGTTGCTCAACTCAAAGGAGGAGGTTCGGTTGGGGTCGCGTCCGAAGCTCATGTGGCACAACTTGTGGGAGCACTTCTGGAGGGGAGAGATTCGGTTGCGCACGAACGTGATCATAGCGTCCTCGTTGCGCAATCCGAGCTTCTTCAACTCTGCGAACCTCTTGTTAACTTGGTTGGCCAGAGCTGTAGGTTTCTTGGGGACCTCCTCCCAGAAATCCGTATCAGGTGGGCCCGGAGCGTAGGGCAGCAACCGAATCAAATCTTCGGTACCTTCGTTCCGGACGTAGAAGAAGGTCCGGGCCCATCCTTTGCAGGAGTCAAGCCCGGTGACCCGGGGAAAGATTGAAAATCTCCGGGGCAAGATGGAGGCAGCTCCGAATTGGGTGAGCTGCTTGTCCTCTGACTCTACGTGGGTATTGGGGACGACGTTGCGACGGAGGCCGAAGAACCGGATCCACAGCTCCTTCGTGGGCCATAGTCCGGTGTAGCCCTCGATCGTAGAGGCAAAGGCAGAAAGAGAGGTGATTGCATTCGCTGGGAGATGGTGCAGCTGCAGGTGATACGTCCTAACCCAATCCCGGAAGAAATCGCTCACGGGAGACCAAATCCCCGTTGGAAATGGGATAGGAATACAACGAACTCACCCAGATTGGGTGAGGGGCCGCCCGAGGAGGGAGACTAGCGGTGATGCGGTGGGTATCGCCTGGTCCGTAGAGCCAGTCAAGATCATCTTGATGACCCATGACCGCCCACGCGCCATGTCCGCCGGCGTCCTCCTCCATCTCCTGCTCGGCGACGACGAGCTCCTCCTCCGTCATTTCATATCCGCTATCCTCGCTGGAGCTAGCGGCGGCGGGGATCTGAGGCCTAGATTGGCGCGGACCTGTGGCGAAGAAGCCCATGGCCGTGGCTGGTGCGGGAGGCACGGGAGTCTTGCGGGCAGCGCTGCTAAAGCACCGCGCGTGGTCGCAGGGAAGATGAAGGAGAAAACACAATGGGCAAAGGGGCGCGGAGGTGGAAAAACGCTAAGGGACGCGCCCCTCTCCTATTTAACCACCCCCAGTGATCGATGAGTGGGATCGCGCTGCGCCGACGGGCCACACGGTGTGGCTGTGTATCACCGGCATCAGCCAATCAGAGAAAAGCCACACACGGGGCCACAAAATAGAAGTGATCCCATGACGCGACGTGCTGTTGTGGTAAACGAGGAGGCAGGCATGACGTGACCCGCGCACAGTGAAACTGACAATTACTGCGGCGGTTACTGTGCAGGCCCTTAAAATAAGACGAGGTAATGATTAGCCTCCACGTGGGTTGGCGTATGAGAGAAGGAAACGGGGCCCGGATCAAACCATGATAACCATGGGATCCGAGCCAAAGTGGTGACCCGACCGGCAAGTGAAAACTTGGAACGTGTGAAGGGAACGTAAATCCATATAATCCGAGATAAGGAGATGACCCGGAATTAAACGTCTGAGGCTCGGACATAAATGAACCTGATGTGGCCTTAGCGGCCAAGGCAGCTAAGACCGCACCAGCTTCGGGGACTAATGTTGGGGGGATACCCCCGGGTAGGGTCACTCCGGGGTATAAGGGCCGAGTTAGCCGAGGTTTGGCAAGGTCAAAGCGGATGCTGGCCAAGTCACCTCAAGGCAGGCCGGATCACGAAGTAACCCGGACCAGGGGGTCACCTAACGTTGTCTCATCCGACTTAAGGAGTAAGTCGGAAATGCTTGTCTAACTTATATGCAGGAACATGTAGCCGGATCTACTATGATCCGGATCTCGCTAGCTTCTAGGAGAAGGAAGGAATCTCTCTGGTCAAAAAAGAAGGCCTGGTACGTACTAGATGAGCGAATAAAGCAAGGGCAGGACCACCGGGTCATGGCCGACAAGGGTGACGACGCCACGTTGGCCGACGCTGGCGCCGCAGAGGCTCGCCGCTAAAGCATGTGTGACGGGAAAAGCACCGGTCGGGTTACCACTTTGGGAGGGGCATATTCTTAGGAATATGCCTCCACGTATGCCCTAGGCCAGACCCAACCTCCTCTATATAGGGGGTTAGGGTTCTGCAGAGGGGTTGGTTGAGCACTAGTTGGTTTGGTGATTCCTTAGAGCTAGTTGATCTAGAGTTCTAGGGAAAGTAGTAGGCGGTAAGAGAGCTCCTTCTTCCTCCTCTCGCCAATACAGCTCAAGGAGCACTTGTAATCTCGAGATATAGCAATACAAACTTCGTGGAGAATCACCCACTATCCTCCCTGGATTCCCTAGCGCATATTAGTCCCCACCTTTAGCCTATCCATGGCATCTGCAGGACACCACCACGCTACGCCCACCGTGGGGCTAGCGACACTAGCGGTGAAGATCCGGACGGAAACTTCATCGGCACCGCGAACGATCGCTCTCGGGCTCGTTCAACACTTTGGAGCGTTGGATTTCCAGTGACAACGCTGGCTGCTTCGCAAGACGCTTCACTTCAGCAACAGCCTCTTTCTCAAGCTCGGCGCACAAGGTCTACGTTGTTGTGGATGTCTCGCGCGTTCATCCGTGTCGTGTCATCAAGGCGGGGAACCACCTCCGTGGCTCGCGGACGCCAGACGCCGCTTCCCGGACCATGCGGAGGTGATGATGATCAGCCAGTGTAGGCGCAAGCAAGGACCCAGCTGCACCCGGAGGTAACACCTAAGGCACCGAGGAAAGGTAGAGGACCTCCACCAGAGAGGCCTGAGAACGCATCGAGGAAGCTATGGATAGCTTGGCTAACCCGTAACAGCAATCGTGGTAGATCCGAGCTAGAGGAAACTCGGCAAAAGATACTGGAGGGCGCAAAGAAAATAGCCGCGGCTCAGCAGTCGCTGAACATGATGCTGCGTGAGTACGCAAAGGCAAACAAGGTTGATGCAGTAAGGGTAAAAGGGAAAAATCTCATAAGTGAGATGAACAGAGAAGGTGATGATGGAGCAGAAGGGTCAGAAAACTATCTGTCTGTGGGGTTGCCGAAGTATAGTACCCCGGCGAAGAATCTCAGAGCAGCAGATGCCGCTGCGTCCGAGCTAGAGGGTCTAACGGGTGAGGCCCACAAAGACAAAGAAGACAGGTTAACGAGCTGGTTCGGATCGCAAACAGGTAGAACGAGGAGCTGCTGAGAGCTAACCCGGAGAGAGCTGGGGCTTCCAAGATCATCCATTCGGTGGTGGGTAACCTGGAAAAACCCGCTGGAGCCGCATCATCGCCTCATGGCGGCCCAAGGAGAGAAGAGGTAGTAACCTCGGCCAGACGGAACAAACAGATCGTCCCATACGACCCAACGCGTGCGGGAAAAGAAAAAGAGATGCGGAAAGGTGATGATCGACGGAGTGTGATCCGAGGTGAAGTAGGCCGAGGTAATCACGACCAAGGCAATGCCGGTCAAGGGAACGCTGCCAACGGCAATGCCGAACAGTGCAACTCCGCAGCAGCAGGACAACCGCAGCAGCGGAATAAACCGAGGCAAGAGCAAAGCGCCGACCGAGGTATGCAGCAGAAAGGTGCGCAACGAGAGCAAAACCGGTACAACGACGGTGATTCGGAGATGGTGAACGCAGGTACCCGCACCGCACTATCATGTGATAGGGTCAAGATTGGGAAGCAGGGATTTAATGCCGGATGACACCAGATTAAAACTGGATCGCCTGTATAGGTCGGAACAGATCGAATGTCAAGGTCCTCCGGGTCCAGCGTGCTTTGGACCCCGGATCATGAAAGAGCCACCGGTACCTAACTTCCAGTTACCCAGAGGCACGGAGACATATGACGACAGTACCAAGCCAGAGGATTGGCTGATAAACTATGCTACAGCGGTGAAAATTGCAACGGGCAACTTGAGATGGGCTGTGCGTTACGTGCCCTAGATGTTGGAAGGCCCGGCCAGAGTATGGCTAAATAATTTACCACCTGGAAGCATCAACTGCTGGATAGATTTTGAAGAAATGTTTATCAGCAACTTCTCAAGTACGTATCAGAGGCCGAATAGACCGCAGACCCTAGCAATGTGCAAGCAAAGACCTAACGAGACGGATCGTGAATTCTTGACTCGGTGGTGTACCGTGAGAAACTCTTGTGAAGGTGTCATAGAATCACAGGCCATAGCATGGTTTGCGCAAGGGTGCAGATATGGCAGCGAGCTATGGATGAAGCTGCAAAGGAAAATGCCAGTTACACTGGTAGAGATGATCCGGATCGCTGATTCGTATGCTTTGGGCGATCCGACTCAACCTAGGCTCGCCTCAAACGAGTCGAACGAGTAATACTATCAGAGGGATGGAGCCGGGTCATCCCGGAGGAATGATTACAGAGGAAAAAGGAGAGATGACAGACCGGATCATCATTACGGTTCGCAACAAGTTGCAGCTGTGAATCAAGATCAACCCAGAACAGGGAGCAACCAACGCCAGAGAACTGGAGGGCAATGGACTCCAAGAAATGATGGCAAGAAAACATGGACTCCGGAGCAGAAGAAACAGTGGCAGGAAAAGAAAGACCGTCCGAGGTATACCTACGAGTCAATGTTGGACCAGCCGTGTAAGTTTCACACGCCAAATCCGAATAGCCCGGCGGGTCACACGACGAGGCAATGTGAGTGGATGTGTAAGATAGAGCAAGGTGGTTCGGGGAATGCTCAGGCACCCTGGAATGATCAACCTCGGCAGGAGTTACCCCGGCAGCAATTGCTCTCCGGAGCAAACACGCAGCAGCTAATGTTGCCTCCCCCTCCACCGAGGTTTGACAACAACGAGAGAATGGATGCAGTGCATCAGGTGGAAAATCCGCAACAACCGGATCAGAGGTACCCCGGAAACGAGGGAAGGAACGAGTACAGGGAACATCACCAGAGTTATTGTGTGTTCACGACTGAGGAAACCGATAGAAAGAGCTTGCAGTACTGACATATGGAGGTCAATGCGGTCATGCCAGCGGTGACGAGGTACATGCCTTGGTCGGACCAGGAAATCACCTGGAACATCAAAGATCATCCTAAACTTATGTCGAGCCCAGGTTCATATGCGCTAGTACTAGATCCGACATTCATTGGACCGAACATCAATGTGAGGTTCTCCAAGGTTTTGATTGATAATGGCAGTAGCATTAACATCATGTATGCGGATACGATGAGTTGGACATCTCGGAGAACATGCTCCAGGCTACGAGAACAACTTTCCATGGCATTGTACCAGGCATTTCTTGTGAGCCCATAGGCAAAATCCGGGTCGACGTGTTATTCGGCACAAGGGATAACTGCCGAACTGAAAATCTGGAGTTCGAAGTGGTGAACTTGGAAAGTGCATATCATGCGTTACTCGGAAGACCAGCATTGAACGAATTCATGGCAAGTTGTCACATCAGTTATCTGAAGATGAAGTTGCCCGGGCCAAATGGAGCGATTACCATTGCTCGAGATTTCCGACGTTCCATGGAGTGTGCTTCAGCCGGGTCTAACCTAGTCGAGTCACTCGTGATTGCGCAAGAGAAAAGAAAAATCCAAGAGGTGGCACTATTAGCGCAGCAATATATGCCGGCGTTAAGTAACCCGCATGGCAGCGTTTCATTTCAAGCCGCAAATGACACCAAGAAGATTCCAGTTGATAACATGTTTCCAGAGCGCACCGTAACAATTGGTGCCGGGATAACTGACAAATAGGAAAGCGAGCTCGTCAACTTCCTCCGTGAGAATCGGGATATTTTTGCTTGGTCTACACAGGACTTGCAAGGTGTTCCGAGGGAGTTGGCCGAGCACTCTTTGAACGTGAGACCCGGAGCAAGGCCGGTGAAGCAACCTCTCCGCCGCTTCGCCGAGGATAGGAGAAAAGTCATTGGTGACGAGATAGCTCGGTTACTAGCAGCAGGATTTATCATGGAGGTACTATATCCGGATTGGCTCTCTAATTCGGTGCTGGTAGAAAAGAAGAAGGACGATCCGAACGTGGCAGTGGTTTGGCGTATGTGTATCGATTACACGAACCTGAACAAGGCGTGTCCAAAAGATCCATTTCCACTGCCGAGGATAGACCAGGTCATAGACTCAACCGCGGGATGCGAACTGTTGTCATTCATTGATGCATATTCTGGCTTCCACCAGATACCTCTGAACCCGGATGATCAAATAAAAACAACGTTTATTACCCCGTACAGGGCTTATTGCTATCGCACTATGCCGTTTGGTTTACGTAATGCAGGTGCAACGTACCAAAGATGTATGCAAAAATGTTTGCACGACCAAATAGGTCAAAACGTACAAGTATACATGGATGATGTGGTTATCAAGACCAAGGAAAGTGCAACGCTCCTTGACGACATAAGGCAAACATTCGCGAACTTGAGAAGGTTCCGGATGAAGCTTAACCCGGAAAAATGTACCTTCGGTGTCCCGGCTGGAAAATTACTCGGATTTCTCGTCTCCAGCCGAGGTATCGAAGTTAATCCAACTAAGATCCGAGCCATTGAACGAATGGAGCTGCCGAAGTGTCTCAATGATGTCCAGAAGTTCACTGGATGCCTGGCATCGTTGAGTCGGTTTGTATGTCGGTTAGGAGAAAAGGCACTGCCTCTCTACCAACTCATGAAAAAGTCGGATAAATTCGTTTGGACGCCACAGGCCGATGAAGCCTTTGCCCACTTGAAAAAGATGTTGGCCACTGCGCCAATGTTAGCCTCTCCACTATCAAAGGAGCCAATGTTGCTCTACGTAGCCGCAACCAACCGAGTTGTAAGTGCAGTAATCATAGTGGAACGCAATGAAGAGGGTAAGTCGGTGCAGAGGCCAGTGTATTACCTGAGCGAGGTATTGTCTGCCTCAAAACAGAACTACCCGCACTTTCAAAAGGTGGCATACGGTGTCTATATGGCGGCGAAGAAGTTAAAGCATTACTTTGAGGAACACCCCATCAAAGTAATATGTGAAGCTCCCATATCCGAGATAATGGGTAACAAGGATGCGAGTGGCAGAATCGCAAAATGGGCAATTGAGCTAGCCCCTTATGCGCCCCAATACGACAGAAGAGAAGCGATCAAATCTCAGGCTGTGGCGGACTTTTTTGTGGATTGGGCCGAGGTACAATACGAACCACCGCCACCAGATCCGAATTACTAGAGGATGCACTTTGATGGGTCGAAAACCAAAACCGGATTAGGCGTCGGGGTTGTGCTTACCTCGCTAAAGAAGGATCAACTAAAGTACGTATTGCAGATCCATTTCGCGGCATCGAACAATGTCGCTGAGTATGAGGCTCTTGTGCATGGGCTCAAAGTGGCAAAGGAGATTGGCATACGTCGGATAATATGCTTTGGCGACTGACCTGGTGGTGCAAAGTGTCCGAGTGTGGGACGCCTGGATCCAAACATGGCACTATACAAATTTCACGTGCGTAAGATATCCGGTTACTTGAGGGTGTGAATTTCACCATGTACTCGGCGGAAAATGAGGTCGCCGACATGTTGTCAAGCTCGGATCGACCAAACAGCAATTCCACCGGCGTAGCATTGGAACACCGTAAAACCATCTATCGTGCCGCCCCGTGAACCGACTCGATCTATGTCCCGAAAATACGGAACCGAGCTGAGCCCATGGACATTGACATGGGAGGTGGTACACGAGACCCGAGGATCGTCAAGAAACCTGGACCGCCTCGCAAACCCGGGACTACCTCGCTAGACCCGGGATCGCCAGATGATCCGCTGAAGTTATGCCGGTGGATCAGATGGAAATTGATGAGGAGATATTCCCTCCACGAGCCATACCAGCTTGGGCACTGCCTATATTCCAATTCCTGAAAGATGGAACGTTACCCGCTGAGGAGGTGTTAGCCAGGCAAACTCAAAGGAGAGCAAAAGCATACACAATCATCACTTTCGAGTTGTACAAACAGAGTGTAACCAATGTCCTCCAAAGATGCGTTGACCCGGAGGAAGGGCTTGACATCCTCCGAGATATACACCAAGGAGAATGCGGGCATCATGCCTCATACCGAGCATTGGTGGCAAAGGCGTTCCGGCATGGATTCTACTGGCCAAGTGCCTTGGAACAAGCGTAAGATCCGTGAGAAAATGCAATGGTTGTCAGAGGTACGCCACCAAGACACATATGCCTATGTCGGAACTCAAGACCATACCAATCACGTGGCCATTTGCTGTATGGTGCTTGGATATGGTTGGCCTGTTCAAACCAGCGAGAGGAAACATGACACACATTTTGGTCATGGTGGACAAGTTTACAAAATGGATTGAAGTGAAACCTATAAGAGAATGTGATGGAGCTACGGCCGTGACATTTCTCAAAGACATCATCTTGAGATACAGTTATCCACACAGTATTATAACTGACAACGGAACAAATTTTGCGGAAGGAGCATTTGCGCGCTTCTGCCGAGATAAGAAGATCCGACTCGATGTGGCCTCGGTAGCCCACCCTGCATCGAACGGACAAGTGGAAAGATCCAACGGATTAGTATTATCCGGGATAAAACCCCGGCTCATTGAGCCGCTACAAAGATCAGCGGGGTGCTGGATAGAAGAACTACCAGCGGTACTGTGGAGCTTAAGAACAACTCTGAATCGATCAAAAGCTATACGCCATTTTTTCGGTATATGGGCAGAAGCGGTATTACCAACCGACATAGAGCATGATTCGCCTAGGGTCACCTAATACATAGAAGCCGGAAGTGCAAGAAGCCCGCAAAATGATGTTGATCTCTGAAGAAGCGAGAGAATGCATCGCCCAGATCCGCCATATATCAGCAAAACCTCCGACGCTATCATAGCCGGAAAGTGTGCCCCCCGAGTCTTCCGGGAAGGTGATCTAGTGCTCCGGTTGGTACAACGTACTACTGGCATGCATAAATTATCCCTCCATGGGAAGGGCCATTCATTGTGAGCAAAGCATTGCACAATGATTCTTACTATCTTATAGATGCAAAGCCACAGGAAAAGAACAAGGCGACAGTCCAGAGGAATCCAAGCGACCGTGGAATGTAGCACTACTTTGTCCCTTCTACACTTAGCTAAGAAGTGTATGTATTCGAGTCATCTCATATGTCAGTATGTATGTCGGCAATGAGCTTATCAACGAAATAACAACGCCTCGAGCAGTAACTCGGGGACTGCCTTAATAATATTTGTCGTAATTTCTTATGCGGTAGCTGGAATAAGTCGTTCTACTTAACCCGGATTAGTAATGTGTGAGCACCAAAAACCCAACCCTTCGACTTGCTGCTGTCCAACAAGAATTGGCTTCATGGCAAGCAAAAGAACAAGTTTGGAATTGCGTAGCACATGAAAAACGACTAAGGAAACGAATTTATTCGAGCTAACGTTTGTTTTTTCGGACTAACCCTGTATTTATTTTCAAGTTATTATGCTGAGTTATTTTGAGCCAAGCTTCAAAGTTTCTAAGTATTGTTAAGACAATTTTTGAAGCTCGGATTCCTAAGTCGTAAAACCAAATCAAGGTAGACACGGACCGAGCCAAAGAATTGGACGAACAAGAAAATGAAACTCGGGGACTACGCCCAAGTTAATCCGGCATAAAAACATAGTAGCAAAATATCACATATCCAGCATACAATTGCACCCGGCATACCGGGGATCTGATAAAATTTCAAGTTTTTTAGAACTAAGGAGCAGTAGGAGGAGCAGGTTCAGCGTCATCGTCGATGTCTTCAATATCTGAAGCATCATCTTCCCCGTCCTCATCCGACCCATCTTCAACATTCTCATTCTGCTCGTCCTCAGCGGATTACAGGAAGCTCGGTCCTTCAACCCAGTCATGAATAGGAGAATATTCGACGAGGCTATAGGCGCAGGCCTGGCGCCGAGCTACCCACTCCGGATCATCGGTCCATCTGGATCCGGTGCGCCGGCGTGTGAGGAGGCTGAGGTCGATCTTCTCGTACCATGTAAGAATATGATGAAGGATGGTGTCAGCTGCAGCGCGACCAGCAGATTCTCTCCAGAGGTCAAGCTGGGTCTCAACTTCCATTAATTTCTTGACAAGAGTTGCGATGGTCTCCGGGCTACTCTCTCCGGGCCAGAACGTATTGAAGATGTGCACTGCAACGTCGAGAATATCTTTGCCATAATTCTTGATGGTCTCCACGCGAGAGGACAAGCTGACCAATAGGTCCAAGGGAATGTTCTCACCATCAAGAGGAATGGGAGTACCCCTCTTCGACGAAATTTGGCAACAACAGCGCTGACAATCGTAGTACCCTCTAGAAAGTGGTCTGGAAACAAGGCAAAAGAAGAAGGTAAAGAAAAGATATATGAGGTAACCCGGAAAAGTATGTCGGATAAGGAAAAGGAACTTATGAGAAATATGGCTATGGATCCGGTCAACTCCTTGATGCAGGCATCGCGTCTTTTGCGAAGTTGCTCAAGCTCAGCGTTTGCCGACCCAAGCTGGACGTCCGATTCTCTGAGTAGGTCCTGGTCCTTAGAGATCTAGAGAGTAAGGCGCTCACGCTCTTCTGTGAAGTCCTGGCCAACTTTTTGGAGCTCGGTTTTGTGTTGGGCCTTCATCTTCTCCATCTCAGCCTTGAGCTTGGCTATCTGTCGCCCTTGGTCCTGAGGAGGGCAAGCTCATCATTCTTCTTCTTCAGCTCAGCTTGATGCTGTCCTGCTTGTTCGAGAAAATGCAACATCATATCAGGCACGGGCACACTATCCTCAAGCGATGCTGAAATAATATGTTGACCCGACAGAGCCGAGGAGTGAATGTTTGCCTAGCCAAGGAGAACAAGAAATGGAAAACACAACAAGGTCGGACAAAAGAGGACATACCCCGGATTTCCTCCAAGTTCTTCCGCATAATTTTGTTCTCAGCCTCCACCCCACCGCAAAAACCGAATGAGGATATTAGCCCAAGGAAACAAGCAAAGAAAAATGGAGAGGTGCCGAGGGAGAAAATTACCCTCTTTTCATGTTCTCCAAGTGCAACATGTTTTATGCCAGGATCTTGTGGGTATCAAGCTGGCGTTGGAATTCAGCGCTCCGCCGATTGGTGGTTACCTGAAAGAAGTACAAAAGTGTAAAATTAACTTGATGCATATTCGAAGTGTACAAGATCTGGGCCAAGTGGAACTTAACCCGGCTCTAGGTGTGTGCATATTCGAAGTGTGCAAGATCCGGGCCAAGTGGAACTTAACCCGGCTCTAGGTGGGTGCATATTCGAAGTGTGCAATATCCGTGCCAAGTGGAACTTAACCCGCTCTAGGTGTGTGCATATTCGAGTGTGCAAGATTCGCCAAGTGGAACTTAACCCGCTCTAGGTGTGTGCATATTCGAAGTAAGATCCGCCAAGTGGAACTTAACCCGGCTCTAGGTGTGTGCATATTTGAAGTTTATATGCAGCTACATTGATTTTCTAATGAGCATCCGGCCGAGTAACAAGCTACTCCACTGGAGGCTCCGGGACTGATGGTTATTATCTACAGCATGTAAAGGAGAAACGACATACCTCCATCATTCGCCCCGCGAGGTTAATTGCCTTGGCGGCAGTATTCATGTGGGCAGAAAATTCTGGGGCGAACTTTTCCGGAGATCGTCATGTAGATTTAACTCCGCCTTGTTCCAGTTCATGATGAACTCGATAAGGCTCGGAGGGTACCATTCGCCAGTGGGCATGTGGGGTGCCACCAAGCCCTTCACATGAGCTTCCTTCCTCTCAATTAGGGCAAGAGCTGGGCTGGTGTGAAGAACCATCTGATGCGCATCGGTTGGCTCGGCAGGAAGATCCTTCGCTGCTGGTGATTTCTTCGGAAGCATTGATGATAGAGTTCGCTGCCCGGCCTCGATGGATGCAGATTTGGTAGTATCCGGGGCCTTCTTGCCTTTAACTTGCTCGGAAGAAGTAATCATGTGGATTTCCCTTTGAAGTTGCTGAATGGTTCTCGCCGAGGCTGAGATGACTTGAAGAGGCAGGAACTTGGCACTGGAGTTGTTGTTGGTTTCCTTGGTGCCGGGGCCGGTGCTGGCTCGGTAGCTGGTACTGGAGCTGCTGCTGGTGCTGGTGTTGCGGTAGACTCAGTGGTTACTAGTTGCGGCAATGCCGAAGTGGTGGACGTTGTTGCCTCGGCCGAACCGACCCCTCCTGCTCCGAGGTCGCGTTCCTCTCGATGAGGTACTGCGGAACCCAGAGCAGCCGCAGAGCCCTCCGGAATAGGGCTCAGCGGGCGTGACTCATCGTCACGAGGAGGAGAAGGGCCAGACCGAAGGGGAGAAGAGATGCTCGATCCGCTCTGAGGGACCCCACAGGAGGCCTGCAAAAGAGAATGATGTCAGGAGTGAAATTACCCCGGTGCAAGGAAAAGTGACTTGCGTAGTGAAAAATGACTTACGCATCCGAGGTCTCGGCCTCCTTGGGTTTCCGGGCCCTCCGTGTCGGGGCTTTGCCTGCTCGCTTGGAGGCAGTCTTATCTCCGGCCTTCTTTTGCCTTTTTGTGGGCTGAGAAGGTTCGGAGGAAGAACTTGATGCGGATCCGCGCTTCTTCTTCGACGCTACCGGAACCGGCTCGCCCGTGGCAAGTGGAGGATCCTCGTGGATATGCCCACCGGGGTTAGCTGATGCCGGAAAGGCAAAAGAAAGAGGGACAGCCTCAACGGGTTCAATCACGTCGATATCCGAGTCATCCTTATCATCGGGCCAATCTCTAAGAGAAGAGAATTTACCGCTGGGTCGTTTGGTGGCGTCGGTCATAGGGAGGAACATCTCCTGGTCCGGCTCCTCCTCATCCGGGATTTCTCGGTCCGGCGCCCACTTAAGGGTCGGATACGTACCATCCTCGAGAGTTTGCTGAAGGAACAGCTAAGAAAAAGCATGAAGAACAGAGTCAGAAATATAACAAAAACCGACACATATTTCATCCGAATTAAGTTTGCCCCGTGAAGCTTACCGCGGGAGGGAGCCTGTCACGGTAGTAGTGCTCGATTCCCCACGTCCATTCGGCGGAGAAATCCTTGTGGGTGGTGAAAAGAGCCTTGACCCGGCGAAAGATCTCGGTGTTGCTCAACTCAAAGGAGGAGGTTCGGTTGGGGTCGCGTCCGAAGCTCATGTGGCACAACTTGTGGGAGCACTTCTGGAGGGGAGAGATTCGGTTGCATTTAACGTGATCATAGCGTCCTCGTTGCGCAATCCGAGCTTCTTCAACTCTGCGAACCTCTTGTTAACTTGGTTGGCCAGAGCTGTAGGTTTCTTGGGGACCTCCTCCCAGAAATCCGTATCAGGTGGGCCCGGAGCGTAGGGCAGCAACCGAATCAAATCTTCGGTACCTTCGTTCCGGACGTAGAAGAAGGTCCGGGCCCATCCTTTGCAGGAGTCAAGCCCGGTGACCCGGGGAAAGATTGAAAATCTCCGGGGCAAGATGGAGGCAGCTCCGAATTGGGTGAGCTGCTTGTCCTCTGACTCTACGTGGGTATTGGGGACGACGTTGCGACGGAGGCCGAAGAACCGGATCCACAGCTCCTTCGTGGGCCATAGTCCGGTGTAGCCCTCGATCGTAGAGGCAAAGGCAGAAAGAGAGGTGATTGCATTCGCTGGGAGATGGTGCAGCTGCAGGTGATACGTCCTAACCCAATCCCGGAAGAAATCGCTCACGGGAGACCAAATCCCCGTTGGAAATGGGATAGGAATACAACGAACTCACCCAGATTGGGTGAGGGGGCCAGTTCCGAGGAGGGGAGACTAGCGGTGATGCCGGTGGGTATGCGCCTGGTCCGGTAGAGCCAGTCAAGATCATCTTGACAGACCCATGACCCGGCCCACGCGCCGCGGTCCGCCGCGCCGGCGTCCTCCTCCATCTCCTGCTCGGCGACGACGAGCTCCTCCTCCGTCATTTCATATCCGCTATCCTCGCTGGAGCTAGCGGCGGCGGGGATCTGAGGCCTAGATTGGCGCGGACCTGTGGCGAAGAAGCTACGCAGCGGTGGCTGCGGTGCGGAGGCACGGGGAGGTGCGGCAGCGGCGCTGCTGCTAGAAAGCACCGGCGGCGGCGTGGTCGCAGGGAAGATGAAGGAGAAAACACAATGGGCAAAGGGGCGCGGAGGTGGAAAAACGCTAAGGGACGCGCCCCTCTCCTATTTAACCACCCCCAGTGATCGATGAGTGGGATCGCCATACCGACGGGCCACACGGTGTGGCTGTGTATCACCGGCATCAGCCAATCAGAGAAAAGCCACACACGGGGCCACAAAATAGAAGTGATCCCATGACGCGACGTGCTGTTGTGGTAAACGAGGAGGCAGGCATGACGTGACCCGTGCACAGTGAAACTGACAATTACTGCGGTGGTTACTGTGCAGGCCCTTAAAATAAGACGAGGTAATGATTAGCCTCCACGTGGGTTGGCGTATGAGAGAAGGAAACGGGGCCCGGATCAAACCATGATAACCATGGGATCCGAGCCAAAGTGGTGACCCGACCGGCAAGTGAAAACTTGGAACGTGTGAAGGGAACGTAAATCCATATAATCCGAGATAAGGAGATGACCCGGAATTAAACGTCTGAGGCTCGGACATAAATGAACCTGATGTGGCCTTAGCGGCCAAGGCAGCTAAGACCGCACCAGCTTCGGGGACTAATGTTGGGGGGGGGGATACCACCGGGTAGGGTCACTCCGGGGTATAAGGGCCGAGTTAGCCGAGGTTTGGCAAGGTCAAAGCGGATGCTGGCCAAGTCACCTCAAGGCAGGCCGGATCACGAAGTAACCCGGACCAGGGGGTCACCTAACGTTGTCTCATCCGACTTAAGGAGTAAGTCGGAAATGCTTGTCTAACTTATATGCAGGAACATGTGTAGCCGGATCTACTATGATCCGGATCCTCGCTTAGCTTCTAGGAGAAGGAAGGAATCTCTCTGGTCAAAAAAGAAGGCCTGGTACGTACTAGATGAGCGAATAAAGCAAGGGCAGGACCACCGGGTCATGGCCGACAAGGGTGACGACGCTCACGTCGGCTGACGCGGGCGTCGCAGAGGCTACGTCGCTAAAGCATGTGTGACGCGGGGGAAAAGCACCCCGGTCGGGTTACCACTTTGGGAGGGGGCATATTCTTAGGAATATGCCTCCACGTATGCCCTAGGCCAGGACCGAACCTCCTCTATATAAGGGGGGTTAGGGTTCTGGTAGAGGGGGTTGGTTGAGCACTAGTTGGTTTGGTGATTCCTTAGAGCTAGTTGATCTAGAGTTCTAGGGAGAAGTAGTGGGCGAGGGTAAGAGAGCTCCTTCTTCCTCCTCTCGCCAATACAGCTCAAGGAGCACTTGTAATCTCAGAGATATAGCAATACAAACTTCTGTGTGGAGAATCACTCCACTATCCCTCCCTGGATTCCCCTAGCGCATATTAGTCCCCACCTTTAGCCTATCCATGGCATCTGCCGTGACACCACCACGACATCGCCAATACGGTGCTAGTACCAAAAAAGGACACGGATATCCTACGGATGTGTGTGGACTTCACTTCTTTAAACAAGCACTGCCCAAAAGATCACTTCCCGCTACCACGGATCGATCAAATCATCGACTCCACCGCTGGATGCGAGCGCCTCTGCTTCCTCGATGCCTACTCCGGCTATAACCAAATTCGAATGAAGGAGGAAGACCAGGAGAAGACCGCGTTTACAACGCCCTTGGTGTGTTCTGCTACAACACAATGCCCTTCGGGCTATAAAACACGGGAGCCACATACCAGTGGTGCATGTAGGCTTGCCTCAAGGAGCAACCAGGTCGCAACATCCAAGTCTATGTCGACGACATAGTAATCAAAACCAAGGAAGAAGCCTCTCTAATCGACGACTTACGCGAAACCTTCGCCAATCTCGATCATTACCGAATAAAGCTCAATCCGGACAAATGCGCCTTCAGCGTACCATCTGGGCAGCTGCTCGGGTATCTCATCTCCGCGAGAGGGATTGAGGCAAACCCGAAAAAGATAAAGGCCATACTGGCCATGGAAAAGCCAAAGAACATAAGAGGCGTCCAGCAACTAGCCGGACGAATCGTGGCCCTCAGTCGATTTATCAGTTGAATGGGAGAAAAGGCGCTGTCCTTCTATCAGCTCCTCCGCAAAGCTGGCAAATTCGAGTGGACCAATGAAGCGCAAGAAGCATTCGAAGACCTCAAGCGCCTGCTATCCACCTCGCCAGTATTGGTGACTCCACGAGAAAGGGAACCACTGCTGCTGTACATCTCCGCTACCAACCAAGTGGTTAGCACAATGCTCATCGTCGAGCGAGCCGAGGAAAACAAGGTCCACGGCGTACAACGCCCGGTATACTACCTCAGCGAGGTCCTCACGCCAACAAAACAGCGGTACCTGCACTACCAGAAGATGGCATACGGCGTCTTCATGACCGCCCGACGACTGCGCCATTACTTCCAGGAACACCCAATCGTGGTAGCCAACGACGCCCCATTGGGACATATCCTCAACAACCCCGACGCCACGGGGCGAGTCGCGCTTTGGGGAATCGAACTGTCTCCACGAGACATCACATACGAAAAGCGCGACGCAATCAAGTCGCAAGTTCTCCCTGACTTCCTCGTGCATTGGATGGAAAACCAACTCCTGGACAAGCCAGATATGTCCTACCTCTGGACAATGCACTTCGATGGGTCCAAAAGGAAAGATGGAGCAGGAGCAGGTGTCATACTAACATCACCTCAAGGGGACAAGCTGAAATACATCCTGCGAATGCAGTTCACAGCCTCAAAGAACGAGGCTGGATACGAGGCCCTGTTGTACGGGATGAGGATGGCAAAAGCCTGCGGTGCAAAGAGGCTAATCATATATGGCGACTCCAAGCTGGTCGTCGACCAAACAATGCACGAGTGCGACGCACTGAATGACAACATGATCGCATACCGCGACCTCTACGACACACTTGAAGGAGACTTTGATGGTTGCAAGTTGCGACACATAGGTCGCGAAAGCAATAAGGAGGCGGACGCACTCGCCAACATAGGCTCCACCTGCGCACCCATACCACCTGGGGTATTTCTCGAGCGCATATGCGAACGCTCCATCAAGCCAAAGGCCGCAGAGAAGAAAACAAGCGCAGCAACGGACTCGGGGGCTACGCCACCCAATGAGCCAATGACACTCGATGACTTGGAGCTCGACACAGGACTCGAAAGACCAATGAGCATCATGATGATCGAACAATCCTGGACGCAGCTGTACATTACGTACCTCCTCAGCAAGCGCCTACCGGACGACCCGACAGACGCACGACACATCGCGACGCTCCAAGGCATTCGCCGTTATCAACGACGAACTGTATAAACGCAGCATCACAGGCGTGTTACAACGATGCGTCTCCCTAGCCGATGGAAGAGCAGTCATCCTCGACATCCATGAAGGGACCTGCGGGCACCACGCCGGCAGTCGCGCCCTCGTTGCCAAAGCTCTACGAGCTGGATTTTACTGGCCCACGGCAATACGCGACGCCAAGGACATAGTCCAAAAGTGCAACGCTTGTCAGCGATTCGCGGACAAGCCACACGCACCAGGCGCAGAACTACGGCCAATTCCATTGGCCTGGCCCTTCGCACAATGGGGGCTTAACATGGTGGGCAAGCTCCCAAGGTCCTCGCAAGGAGGCTACGTCTACCTCTTGGTCGCAGTCGACAAGTTCACCAAGTGGATCGAGGCCATGCCAGTGACCAAGCAATCAGGGCACAGCGCGGTCAAGTTCTTCGAATCTATTGTCTACCGCTTGGCGTACGCAAAGATCATCATCGACAATGGGACGAACTTCACATCCAAGGAGTTCCAAGAATTCTGCGAAACCGGGATCAACATCGATTCGCCTCGATCGCATCCACAGACCAACGGTCAGGTGGAAAAAGCAAACGGGCTCGTCTGCAGCGGCATCAAAAAGCGACTCCTTCGACCACTCGAGCAAGCCGCGGGTTGCTGGCCAGATGAGCTCCAATCTGTACTCTGGTGTCTACGCACAACTCCAAACAGCGCCACGGGCTACACGCCATTCTTTATGGTGCACGGAGTAGAAGCAGTACTACCCGCCGAAGTGCGATACAAGGCGCCGCGCGCAGTCTCTTACAGGGAACAAGAGTCATCTCTTGCACTTGAAGACTCTGTCGATCTCCTCGATGAGGCAAGAGAAATCGCTGCAGAAAGATCCACGATCTACCAGCAGAACCTGCGCGACTACCACAGCAGAAGGCTTCGCCCCAGATCCTTCGTCGAAGGTGACCTGGTCCTGCGACTAAAGCAGCAGGGGCATCTCAAGCTCGAATCCCCCTGGGAAGGACCGTACGTGATTACAGAAGTAATCCCAGGTGGCGCCTATCGCCTTCAAGATTTAGACAGGAGTTGCACACTCCAACCCTTGGAACGTCACACAACTACGACGCTTCTACCCTTAGTCGTTTCTTCTTTACTTTTACATCACAAATAAGGCTACTCAGCCAAGGCTAATTAGCCGCACATTATACTTCGTACTATTCTTCGAGTAAATAAAAGCTAAGTGCCCCGAAACTCTGTGCCCTCCTTCACTTTGTCAATTTTCATACTCGGGGGCTACGCCACCCTATACACATATGTTCTTCAAACAAAAACGCGACATCCCGAGTAGCTGGCACATCAATTGAACCCTTAACACAAACTCAACCCAGCTGCAACGCACCTGACAGGTTGACAAGGGAACGAGATAAAAAGATGGCCATGCTAACGAAAAGGACTCGCATAAGTGCAACGCACCCCACGCTTATAAAGCTATTTGTACACATTCAACAATAAATTATCTACAAATATATATGAGCTTTACAACACTAGTACACTTATGTGCAGGATACATATTTGGCTACCCTTGCAACAGAAGAACATTAGTCTGTTCCTCGAAGAAGTCGACGATCTCCTCGGCTGGACGGTCCACCGCCTGATAGTGCGGCACCATGTTCCATGAAGATCCTGCTGGTGGCACTGGTGGCCCAAAGGCGATGGCGGCGACATCCACGTCAGGCATGTGCAAACACACCATGGAGAGGGCAGCCTTGGCACCAGCCACCAACTGATGCCTCACGCACTCACGAACCGCGGAAATATCTTGAAATTTGGTCAGGAGAGCCAGCAGGCTTGATGGAGTATCATCTAGCGAAAACATCGCCCGATAAATGTTCTTCAAACACGACTGCGACTTCTTCAGAAAGAGCAACACTCGCGAGGCGCGATCCTGCAGGATCGCCAATGCAGTTGCACGATCATGATCTACCCAGAAGTATCCACTGTCCTGAAGTTGCTCCTGCGTGAGATCATGAAGGCGGATGGCAATCCTATCCCTCTCCTCCTGCGGATGGCGTGCGCTAACAACTACACGAAGCAGCATCAACAGCATGAGTACATTACCATTGCGATTAACTACAAAGGAAAAGACGAGGATGAGCAAACTAACACTTAAACTGGTCGCCCAGCTGCGTCACCTCGCCAAGCAGATATTGCTCGCGGGCGGCGGCTTTTTCAGCCTTCGACTTCCACACGTCCGCGCTACCGTGGATCATGGGCAACTCACGCTCCAGTTGCTTAACGCGATCACGCAGTCACGAAAGCAAGGACAGCTCCTCTACCCTGGAGCGCGGTGGTGCCATTGTATCCTCAAGAGATGGTGAGTCCGGGGTTCCCCCCACAGGACCACTTGATGTACCCTACCAAAAATCAAGCCAGAGGCAAATAAGGCGACCAACTCAAAAGTCAAAAGTAACAGATGCATTCAGGATCAGCATAAAGTATCCACAAACACACTCGCCAACAGGCACGTTCTCCAATCAAAAGGGCAATTCATCAACTATTACAAGAAACTAACTACGAAGCAGCTGGCTTCTTCGACTTCGATGGCCTCGGGGGCTTCATCAAGTCCATGGCAGTATCAGATGCCACTGGCTTTCCGCCGGCCCCTGAGGCTGAAGCTTCCGCCGCCTTCTTCGCATGTTGGAGCTCCTCCGATACTTGGCAACAATATTTATCAAGGAATGGCCATACTTGGCACAGGCAGTCGCAAAGGGAGCGAATACTACCTACTGACCATCCGTGCCAATAGGCATCGTCTTCGACACCGCAGAAGGATCTACTTCGACTCCGTGGGCTTGCACCATGGTAAGTGACATGGTCGCGCCAGCTGCACGGAGGGAGTTCTTGTACGTAGCAGGCACACCCCCAGCGAGTGACTCCACCAGCTCTTCCACATTGTCGACCAGCTCCGCCTTCGGCATCAACTCCTCCCGGAGACGAATCAAGGGTAACCTTGGCCTTGGACAACGTATTTTGGACAGCGGCGCTACGATCCTCGACCGTAGACACCGCGCCCGCCAGAGCGTCATCGCGACAAAGGTCTTGCGGATCAAAACTCAAGTCGCCAGCATCTACACCAAAATACACACATGGATCAAACTTCTAGTGCCACCGGCACTCCAAATGCAAAGAAGAACATCAATAAAATATCTACCAGTAAAGGTACCTGAGAGGGTCTTGGTGATTGAGAACAGTTGCTCTTCGAACAACTTCTTGTTGGAGATATGCCCAAGAGGCAATAATAAAGTGGTTATTATTATATCTTTAAGTTTATGATAAATGTTTACATCCCATGCTATAATTGTATTAACAGGAAACATTAATACTTGTGTGTTTTGTAAACATAAAAGAGTCCCTAGTAAGCCTCTTGTTAAACTAGCTTGTTGATTAATGGATGATCATGGTTTCCTGATCATGGGCATTGGATGTCGTTAATAACAAGATCATGTCATTAGGAGAATGATGTGATGGACACACACCCATAGTAAGCATAGCATAAGATCAAGTCATTAAGTTCGTTTTGCTACAAGCCTTTCAAATACATAGTAACCTAATCCTTCGACCATGAGGTTATGTTAATCACCATCACCGGATGGGTACTTTGATGTCATCAAACGTTGCTTCGTAACTAGGTGGTTATAAAGATGACATTGGGTATTCTGAAAGTATGTGTTGAAGCGCATGGACCAAGATTGGGATTTGTCCATCCATATGACGGATAGATATGCTCTGGGCCCTCTCGGTGGAATGTCATCTAGTTAGCTTACAAGCATGTGACTAGGTCACAAGGGATGACATATCACGAAACGAGTAAAGAGTACTTATCAGTAACGAGGTAGAACTAGGTATGGAGATACCGACGATCAAACCTCGGATAAGTAGAATATCGCGTGACAAAGGGAATTGGTTTCGTATGTTAAATGGTTCTATCGATCACAAAGTCATCGTTGAGTATGTGGGAGCTGTTATGGATCTCCAGATCCCGCTAATGGTTATTGATCGGAGATGTGTCTCCATCATGTCTACATGTTCACAAACCGTAGGGTGACACACTTAAGGTTCGAAGTTGTTTTAAGTAGATATGGACTGCGCGTTGGAGACCGAATGTTGTTCGGAGTCTCGGATTGGATCCGGGACATCACGAGGAGATCCGGAATTATCCGGAGAATAAAATTCATATATTGGGGATCATTTTCTAAGTTAGGAAATGTTCCGGAGTGTTTGTATGGAGATTCTAGAAGGTTTCGGAATGTTCTGGAAGGTTCTAGAAGATTTCTTGGAGTTTAGTTGAAAACCAAGAAAGGATCAAGGAGTCTTTGTGGGGCAAGACACAGATTCGTGGGGGAGGAGGATTCCTTCCCCCCTCCCAATCCGGCTGCCAAGGAGGGAGGGAGTCCTACTAGACTCCCTCCCATGGCGCCCTCCTTTAAATAGAGGGAGGCGCCACCCCAGACCTCTACCATAACAAACCCTAGCCGCCTCTCCTCCTCCTTCTCTGCCCGGCTTAGGAAGCCCTCAGAATTCTCTACTCCACCACCACCACCACACCGTCGTGCTGCTGGGATTCCGTGGAGAAGATCTACTACCTCCGCTGTCATTGGAACAGGGAGAGGAAGGTCTACTGACCAAGACGCAGTGACCGATCGCGAAGCGCTGCCGGAACGCGACGCCGGAAGGATCGTCCACACGATCTTGAGATCGGCAAGTGATCGACTACATCAACCCCGAGATCTAATCTCGTAACGCTTTCGGATCTACGAGGGTTAGTACAGATCTATCTCGTTGCACATGTCTAATAGATTAGATCTTGGCTTTTATCTAGATTAGATCTAGGTTTTGTTCGTTCTTGCGGTAGAATTTTTTTGTTTTCCATGCTACGAACCCATCAGTGGTATCAGAGCCGTGTCTATGCGTAGATCTGTTGCACGAGTAGAACACAATGGTTTTGTGGGCATTGGTGCTGTCTTTTTGCTTTTTGTACTTAGCATCTTGCGGTATGGTGGGATTAAGCGGCTCGGGCTAACCTTACATGTCATCGCACATGAGACTTGCTCCATAGTTGACGTGCAACTCGTATTGCACAAGTGGATTTGCGGGTGTCTGTCTCTCCCATCATAGTATAGATCCAATCTACACTTTGCACTTGATAGCACCTGTATCAGCGTTGTGGTTCAGTTTCGTAGGTAAGATCCGTTCTTATTCGAAAGCCCCAAACCACGTAAAACATGCAAAGAAAATTAGAGGCGTCTAACTTGTTTTTGCAGGGGTATTGTGATGTGATATGGCCATCATGTGATTGTGATTATATTTGATGTATGCAATGATCCTTGTTGTAATATGGCAACCGGCAGGAGCCTAATGGTTGTCTTTAATTCTGTTAAGACCTGCGTGTCTAATCATCTTGTAATAGCTTTATTCCAAGTAGTTGTAATAGTTGCTAGTGATGATGGACAACCATGAAGCGGCGCCACTGACCTTGACGCAATGCTGGTGATGATGGAGCTCATGTCCGTGCTTTGGAGATGGAGATCAAAGGCATAAGAAGAAAGGGCCATATCATATCACACTAATTATGAATTGCCTGTGATGTTAATCCTTTATGCATCTTGTATTGCTTAGATCGCGACGGTAGCATTATAAGATGATCCCTCTCACTAAATATCAAGTAATAAAGTGTTCGTCCTTAGTAGGCACCGTTGCTAAGACTCTGCTTCAAGCATCTCGTGATGATCGGGTGTGATAGATTCTACGTGTGCATACGACGGGTGCAAGCCAGATTTGCACATGCGGATACTAAGGTTAATCTTGACGAGCCTAGCATGTACAGACATGGTCTCGGAACACGGAATACCGAAAGGTAAAGCATGAGTCATATGGATGATATGATGAACATGTTGATTATTCACCTTTAAAGCTACATCATCCCACGTGATGATCGGACTTGGTGTAGTGGATTTGGTTCGTGTAATCACTAAAACAACTCGAGGGATGTTGTTTTGAGTGGGAGTTCTTTTGTTATTTGGATTAGTCAAACTCAATTTATCATAAACACAATCAAAGTGAATTTGCATAGTTTGTTGTAGTCATTGGCATCCGTTCACCACCTTACGCTTAGTTATAGTTGAGATAGTAGAACTATAGAATTTCTGGATATTTGCTTTACGAACTGGTATCGTATTGTTTTGAGTGTCAATCTAAAGTTTAAAAGTCATATTGCAAACTTTCAGCAAACTCCGTTTACTCTGTGAAGTTTAATAAACAGTATTAAATCAAGAGTAACAATTCCAGTGTTAGTATCTAATGTATCATGTTTGCCTCCATGATTCTTGATACTCAAAAGATTGTTTTTTAATATCAAGTTTATCTAAGAGCTGAAAACAATGTTTCAGAAACCATCATATGTGAAAGGTATTGCGATATCTAAAACAATGTGTTGGTTACAACATGATAGAGTATATGTCCTCATATTTGATGAGAATTTGTGAAGGTTGGAGACGCTAGTTGTCCTAATCCTCCAAAAGGTTTTGGAAAAGAAACATTATACTCGCAATTCACCTTTATAAGCTATAGCAGCTTGATCATGAAAATTGTCATGATAAGGATGAATAGAAGATGTAAGTAAAATGTTTACTACACTAAAAGATTACTAAAGGATGGAATTTTGAAAGAATGCCAAACATTTGATGAAGGTGATCCACTTCAAAGTGCAAGTCCAAAGGTATTAGTATTTGACTATACACACTTTGTACTATGTGTCATGTGAATGACACCACTATTGATGTTGATAGATTCTTTTAAAAGAAAAGGAATTGTTGAAAGAGAATCTATAAAATATTTGGCAGAAAAGAAAAGATTGGAGATGTCCAACTTAGGTATATAGAAGATACATGTTATGGCTGTATTCCTTAGTTGTTAAACAATGTGGTTCTGCGGTATTGGATACCGAATTGGTTGGTATGAAGTGTCATACAGGACAACACAATTCATGAACTGCAATGGCCTAAGTAACTAGCAAGAGAATATGTGATGATGTTCATCGAAAACAAACAAAGGGTTGTTGTGTTGCTCGTTAACATCAAAGCTTGCCTTCAAGATTTATTTCAATAATTGTTATTTTGATCAGGTATTATGACGACAAAAGGTTGCTCAAATAATTGCCGTATTCCATAATAGATGGATGATATACAAGTCTGGTTGGAGAAATAACGACCATAAAACTAATGCTAAAATGTCGCAAGACAAATGATTGAAAGATCACTTGCGAAGTGACATCGCCGTTTAAATTATATTGAAAGGGATACATGAAGAAACTCCATGTTGATGGATTTTTGGAGTCTTTGATTTTGATCAAATGACGCTTGTGATACTTTCCTGGAGATAATTAAAACTCCGTTCGTAGGCCAAAAGAGGAACGGACGACTAATTGATTGGAATTTGTACATATTGATGTATATAGTCCATTATGTGTAGTCATGGGCGATGGATTTCAACTTCATATGCTTTCTCCGAAGATTTGAGTGAGTATATGTATATACCTACTCAATAAGGAAGAAGTATGAAACATTTGAAAATGTTCAAAGACTTTCAAGATGAAGTGGAAAATTATTGTAACAAGAAAATAAAAAAAAGTTTATGATTGGATCATAAAGATGTTTGAGTTACAAGTTTAGCAAAACACCTAAGATTTGAGGAATCGTTCCATGGATTTGCATTTCCCAAAACACCATAGGAGTATGGAGTGTTCGAGATATGTAATGAAACCTTGTTTGACATGGTAAGATCAAAGGTGTCATTTATAGAACTGCCATTATATTTTAAAGATTAAAGCTTTAGTGACTACCGCTTTTACACTGAAAAGAGCTCCATCGTGATCCGTTGAAATGACACCATATAAGTCATGGTTTGGGATAAAACCCAGGTTGTCCTTTCTTAAATTTTTGGTATGCTAGGCATAAGTAAAATGTTTACAACCAAAGTCGGATGAGCATGTCTTTGTAGGTTATTTCGAATAACCATTGGGTATTCCTCCATAACAATCAAGACAAAATTGTTTGTCGCTTAGAGTGTCGAGTTTCTTGAGAAGGAATTTTTGGTGAAAAGTTAAGTGGGAGGACAATAGAACTTTGACAAGGTTGTTGAACCTTGGCTAATATGTGCTGAGTTGCGCAGCGTCGGTAAGTGTCCCGGAGGCAGCAACAATGCTCATGGCTCACGTGCCTCAAAGGTTGTGGTCATGGAGATCTAAGTTCCTATTGAACCAAGTAGGTCGGGTAAGTAATCAAATGCCAAGATTTGAGAGTTAAATCATTGTTGTTTGACAATGATGAACCGGCTACATGCAAATAATCAATGATGGGCCCTGACTTCGTTAAGTGGCTTGAAGCCATAAAATCCGTGATAATTCCATACACGAGAAATCAAGCTTTGAATTTGAAAGACCCTCCGAAAGGTGCAAGACCTTACGATGTATATGGATCTATAAAGAAATATACATGGATGTTTCACATCTATGAAATAGTCGACATGTCGAAAAGAGTTTACGACAATGTTCAAGGAATTGACTATGATAAGATTTGATCTTTCATAGCGATATTTAGTCTGGACGGATTAATGTAGCAACCACTACATATATTTTGGTATATGGTAGTTGAACAAACAAAACAAGTTCTTCTAATAGAATGGTTACCTAGGACGTGTACATGACACGATCCAAAGGGTTTTGTTAATTCAAAGGATGCTAAAAGAGTATGCAAAACTTCAATGGTTGAAGTGAGCATCATGAGTTGGAATCTTCACCGTGATGAAACCGTTAAAAGGTTTAATTTCATCAGAGACGATGAAGATGTTTGCATTTTGCAAGAAATTAAGTGGGAGCGCTAAGACATATTTTTAATACATTATGTGAAAGACATATTGTTGATTAGAAATTATGTATCTTTTATTGACACAGGTTAAGAATTTCATTTCGATGAAAGACTTAGGCATAACCCAAGAATTAGGCATCAATGTCTATATGGATAGATTGAGGCGCTAATATGGTTTTGCCAAATGTACATAGATAAGATGTTGAATGAGTTCAATATGGAAACAACAAGAAAGGTTCTTGACGCACGGAAAGGACTGAATCAAGATTCAAGTGTGTTGACACGAGATTCAAGTATTTTGACACTTGGTGAAATCACAAGAATATTTTGATCAATCTTTGAGATGTACACATCCAGACATGTCCTATGCTCTAAATGTTATGAGCATATACCAGAATGACTCATAAGATGATCATTGGACAATAGTAGGGATATTCCTATGATCTTTGGAAGAACTAAGAATATATTATTTATATAGTGATGACAAATAGTTCATTGTAAATTGTTGCATTGATACTAGTTTTGTCACAAATTAAGTTTATCTCAATTTAAACTATGGGTGGCACAATGTAATGGAAAGGAAGTTCCATAACGGATTTGGTTGAGTACCAAAGTTAAAACATTGTGATAGATACTACAACAAAAGGCTAAGTATATGATTGTTATTGTAGCAGCAAATGAGGGCATTTGCGTCAAGTAGTTTGTTATCAAACTAGGTGTGGTTCATACCAGGATAATACTATGAAGATACATTGTACGACAATTGTATCAACATGATTTAATCCCAAGGAACTAAAGATCTCACCAAAGGACCAAATTTATACAATGCCATCTCATTGGAGAATGAGTAATGCGTAGAGACGCAAGGACATGCAAATACACACGGACCTGGAAGTGTCAGATCCGAAGATTATGTTTACCACTAGCAATAGTGTCTATACAACACCAGAAAGCCATAGGTGTTGAATGCACAAATTTTTAACTAGATTATTGACTCTAGTGCAAGTGGGAGACTGTTGGAGATATGCCCAAGAGGCAATAATAAAGTGGTTATTATTATTCTTTAAGTTTATGATAAATGTTTACATCCCATGCTATAATTGTATTAACAGGAAACATTAATACTTGTGTGTTTTGTAAACATAAAAGAGTCCCTAGTAAGCCTCTTGTTAAACTAGCTTGTTGATTAATGGATGATCATGGTTTCCTGATCATGGGCATTGGATGTCGTTAATAACAAGATCATGTCATTAGGAGAATGATGTGATGGACACACACCCATAGTAAGCATAGCATAAGATCAAGTCATTAAGTTCGTTTTGCTACAAGCCTTTCAAATACATAGTAACCTAATCCTTCGACCATGAGGTTATGTTAATCACCATCACCGGATGGGTACTTTGATGTCATCAAACGTTGCTTCGTAACTAGGTGGTTATAAAGATGACATTGGGTATTCTGAAAGTATGTGTTGAAGCGCATGGACCAAGATTGGGATTTGTCCATCCATATGACGGATAGATATGCTCTGGGCCCTCTCGGTGGAATGTCATCTAGTTAGCTTGCAAGCATGTGACTAGGTCACAAGGGATGACATATCACGAAACGAGTAAAGAGTACTTATCAGGAACGAGGTAGAACTAGGTATGGAGATACCGACGATCAAACCTCGGATAAGTAGAATATCACGTGACAAAGGGAATTGGTTTCGTATGTTAAATGGTTCTATCGATCACAAAGTCATCGTTGAGTATGTGGGAGTTGTTATGGATCTCCAGATCCCGCTAATGGTTATTGATCGGAGATGTGTCTCCATCATGTCTACATGTTCACGAACCGTAGGGTGACACACTTAAGGTTCGAAGTTGTTTTAAGTAGATATGGAATGTGCGTTGGAGACCGAATGTTTTTCGGAGTCTCGGATTGGATCCGGGACATCACGAGGAGATCCGGAATATAAAATTCATATATTGGGGATCATTTTCTAAGTTAGGAAATGTCTCGGAGCGTTTGTATGGAGATTCTAGAAGGTTTCGGAATGTTCTGGAAGGTTCTAGAAGATTTCTTGGAGTTTGCTTGAAAACCAAGAAAGGATCAAGGAGTCTTTGTGGGGCAAGACACGGATTCGTGGGGGAGGAGGATTCCTCCCCCCCTCCCAATCCGCCAGCCAAGGAGGGAGGGGAGTCCTACTAGGACTCCCCCTCCCATGGCGCCTCCCTCCTTTAAATAGAGGGGAGGGGGCGCCACCCCCTAGACCTTTACCATAACAAACCCTAGCCGCCGCCTCTCTCCTCCTTCGCCTACTCGGCTTAGGCGAAGCCTCAGCAATTTCTACTCCACCACCACCACCACACCGTCAGTGCTGGGATTCCGTGGAGAAGATCTACTACCTCCGCTGCTATTGGAACGGGAGAGGAAGGTCCGCTTCGACTCAGCACATGTGACCGATCATGAAGCGCTGTAACACGGCGCCGGAAGGATCGTCCACACGATCTTGAGATCGGCAAGTGATCGACTACATCAACCCCGAGATCTAATCTCGTAACGCTTTCGGATCTACGAGGGTTAGTACAGATCTATCTCGTTGCACATGTCTAATAGATTAGATCTTGGCTTTTATCTAGATTAGATCTAGGTTTTGTTCATTCTTGCGGTAGAATTTTTTTGTTTTCCATGCTACGAACCCATCACTTCTCCCTGGCCGCAAAGGAGGCGCGCAGATCCTCTTCGCGCTTCTGGGCATCATCACGAGCCGCGATTGCCTCATCGCGCCCCTTCACAGCTGCGGCTAGTGTCTTCTCCAACATGGCAACGTCGCGCAGTAAAGCGTTATGCTCAGCTACATGGTAGTCAATAATTGGCTGTCATTCGATTATACCAAAATAGAGAGAAGACGAAAAGAATAAGCATAGAACACTCACTCTCGACCACGCGGTGGCGCGTCTCCAGCATTGCATGCTGGCGACCCATCGCCATCACCTGCTCCGCCACCTGCGCGGCTTCCTTTACAAGGAGCTGTCGCACAAAACAAGGAGTCAGCAGAAGGCGTTGACTACCACATTAAAAAAGAAGGAAAGATATACTTACATAGTCCTCCAGCGACTCCGAAGAAGTTTGCTGAACCGTCATCCGAGCAACTACTCGATGCTCCCCTGCGTGAGGAGAGCTCGAAGAATTGTGCCCGGAGTGGGCCGCCGCAGAAGGAGAAGGAGCGCGCTCGAGCTCTACCTTGGCCCTTGAAGTCGCGACTCCCGATTCCTTCAAAAACTCGATGGCGCCAGAAGATGACGACGCCTCTTGACTACAAGACAAAGTCCACATTGAGAAAAGGGCAAAAACCAACAAGAAGAAAACAGAAAAAAATGAATGACCCAGCAAACTTACCAGTTAAAGTTGTCAAGATCAAACGTGGCAGCCGCCGATTCTGACTATGACTCCTTGGGCAATCGCATCTTCTTGCGAGAAGACGGTGCCACAGCCCTCACAGGAACAGCTGGAATTGGCGACTCACGCCAATGCCCGCCTCCTGGAGTTGAAGGAGTCGACAGTGCGGAGTCCTCGCCACGTGAGCGCCAGAGTATCCGGGCTCTCGGACTGGGGCTTCCTCTTACATCGTAAGGGACAATGACTCGCACTGCCCTCTTCCAAAGCTTCACGAGAATAATCCCCTCGTGGAGGAGGCATACAAGGTGACACCGCCCAATCCTGCATACAAACAAAGGAAGATCAGCAAACATAACAGTAAGCAGATAAAACGCATCGCGAAAATAAGCTATCACAGAGCACAACCGCATTCAGAGGAGGATTCAAGCATCGAAAGGAGGAACGACCGCCTGCTCGAAGCACATCCTTGAGGGTGTACTTTGTGACCAGTCACACCCTCTTATCTACCTCACTCGCGGACATGCCATCAGCAGACACGCGAGTGGCATCATCAGCGCCACCCCATTGAAACATGGGATGGACCTGCCCGAGAGGTCGGACGCTGGCGACGCAGCCAAGTCCTGACAAGGGCGCAGCCTCCCTCTTCTGCGCCTATCGATTCTCGAGGTCGCAGACGCGTTGATATAGCACGTCTGTCTCCGCGAGTTCGGAAGGCATGATCACGTTCTTCCAAGAATGCATCTTCTTGTAGGGAGTCGCGGGATCAAAAGGCGCGAGTCGAAAGTGCTCGTCCTTGGCCTTCTGGTCGCGAACATAGAACCATTTATCCCTCCATCCCTGGACGGACTTGGTAAGCTTGATGTCGAAGTAGGTGGCAGATGGGTCGACATGGATACCGCAACCACCTACGTCGTAAACTAAAGAGCCAGAGGCGGACTGATGCTTCAATTTAAACAGGCGCTTGAAAAGACCAAAGTGTGGCTCGATTCCGAGCCAGCACTCGCAAAGAGTAATGAAACAGGTGATGTGGAGAATCGAATTTGGGGACAGCTGATGGAGCTGGAGCCCGTAGAAGCAAAGAAGACCCCTAAGAAAGGGGTGGAGAGGCAAGGAGAGACCACGAATGACGAATGCAAGAAACATCACTCGAAAACAGCGGGAGGCACATGAATGGTCTCACCGTTGGGGGCGCGCGCATCGGCGACTGCCGCAGAGATAACTCCATCTTGGCGAAGAAGACGGAGATCCGACGCCTTGATGATAGAGGGGCGCCATGCGCCATTGGTCACGCGGGTGACCGCGACCTTCTTCTTCTTCCCAAGGCGGCATCGGTGCTCGCAGCAATGAGACACCTTCTTCTTCGCAATGACGGTGGCTGCGGAATCAGCGCCAGCACCTCCTTTCTTTTTCCCCATTGCGTGGCGGCGATGAGAGCGCAGAAAGTAACTTGGAAACGAACGGAGGTGGTCCAGCGCTGTGAAGGAGATGAGCGCAGGAAAGCAGAAGAACAGCAGCAATGGCAATGGCAGCGAGGACGAAAAAGTGCAGATGAAAAATTACCACCGTAGCGCCGCTATTTAACCCATGGAAGATGCAATCCAACGGTTGACAAAAACCCTATTAGACGTGTGGCACGCATCGCGTTGGACACGTGGAGAAGAGGAAGCGCAAACCGTTCCCCCACTACTACCATTACGCGCGGAAATCGAGGAGGCACGGTTAAAAATAAGATTACGCACGCCCAGTCAAATCAAAGTCAGAAAGTGGGACACACCGTCACACGTCCCACAAACCGCCACGCGGGCAACTAAGGTCATACAAGCGTCAGCACTGATGTCACCAAGGCTACGCATGGAAAACTTCGACTATTTTTAGTCCTTGCTGGAGTCTTCGACTCCACCAAACACTCGGGGGCTACTCCCATAGGGAGCGCTGGCCGCACACCCTACGACTTTTCTTTTTCTTGTTGCAGGAACATGGACAATCACAAAAGCAAACCCAACCACTCGAAACACAGTTCGATTATGGTCATGGGTTACTCCCATAGGAGCGCTGAAACAAATTCGATCAAACAAGCAGTAAAAAGACGACAGCAATGTGAAAGTTTTTGGTCCCCGGGTCATCGATCAAACAAGTAAGCAAAAAGACGACGCAATGCAAAAGTTTTTAGTCCTTCCCGAGTCTTCGACTCAACCAGCACTCACGGTTACTCCCATAGGATACTGGTCGCACCCTATGATTATTTGCACAAAACTGTATGGATGACATCCGCATCGCAACCTTTGGTGACACCGCCACAAATTTTCCTACAAAGAGACTACGCCTCTGGGACGCCTGAATCGCCTCCGCGATGATAAAATTCGATGCCGCGCACGGCATGAAGGTAAGACTGAATAAGGCCCGCAACGCATTTAAATGCGCACTACCGAAATATATCCGCGTTTACAGTGCACGATGAACATGCCTTGACGGACGCGTCAAGTGCTCACACATATAATCGAATTGACTCGTAAGACCTTCGCGGCCCGAGTCGAATTACACCAAAGATTTTTCGGATTCGAGTCCCGGGACTCGAATTTGAGTAGATTGCCTTGTTTCACCCTAAGGTGGTTAACTGATACCGATACTTCGATTATATCAGGCACGTATATCAACAATCCCTATGACACAAATAAAAGCAATCGAAATGTACTCATTTAGGCACTCGAAGGCTTTAAAAGTCCCCAGTCAAATCTGCGATTCCATTGGACACTCGGGGGCTACTGACATGGGTATACCCTACAGGTACTCGAGCTTGGTATATACGGTCCAAATACCTATAGGCCCACGGTGTCGCCAAGGCCCGGATGGAAGGACTCGAGTAACCTACGGACTCTCGATTGCTTGAAGAATAAGAAGAAGCTAAAGATAGAAAGATTAAAGGGAAAACCCTAACTTGTAACCGACTCGACCTGCTACCCGAGACCTAGCCTATCTATATAAAGGCTAGGAGGAGGCGGCGAGAAGGACACACGCAACCCTAGCTTCCACAAACCCTCGCCAGATTGCATCTCAAGCTGTAATCTTCGACTCCTCAATAATTCCACGGCGCATAAGCAGAGTAGGGACCTCTACGAGGCCTGAACCTGGGTAAATATTTTGTCCCTTGTGTGCTTGTTTGCTAGCCGATAGATGTCTCCAGCGCTCCCTCCTTCTCCAAAACCCAAGTCCATAACAATGGGCATTGATGAGTTAAACCCTCGTCACCCGGTCTCAGCATAACTAGGATGCACATAGCCGCATATTTATGAAAATAAAATGTAAATGCACAGATTCTACTTCTACCTTTTCGTGTCTGATTTTTTCGGGATGTTACACCGTGTACATATGCGGAGCCTATGTTTGCTCCCAGTAACCGGGCATTTTATTAGTGAAAGACGGTTGTAGGGCAGTATGTAATGCCCCGGCCTCTCCGGACTGGCTGCTGTCATCCATGGCAGCTCTTTAGGATCTTTAGACTAGCACCGCAGACAAATACTAGTATTTTATGGGCACTTTGTCATCACTCGTGCGCACCCCCGGGAACAACTTCGCGGTCGATCACCCATCCTCATATTGCTCTAGACCAAGCACGCTTAACCTGGAGTTTCTTTGAAGCTAAACTCTGGAAAAAAGTTACCACTTATTGGTGTGAGTATTCTATCAATCGTATTAAGCCATGCGCCAGGATCTTACATACACCTACCGTTAGATGATCGACGTCCTCATCGATTAACCCTAATACAGAAATGTTCCTTCTTGGCACACGTATGTGCGTCCAGTTCCGACACATGTGCCACTTCAGGCCCACACACGCCATACTCCATATGTCCATACCCGCGGTTGTCACCCCTGGCAGCTCTCTAGGATCTCTAGACTGGCCCCACAGACCAACACTAGTACTTTATGCGCACCCAGGAACATCTTTCCGGTCGGTCATCCATCCTCAAATTGCTCCAGGCCAAGCACGCTTAACCTCAGAGTTCTTTTCAGATGAGCTTCTAGAAAAGAAGTTGCAACTTGTTTGTATGAGCAGGATATCAATCCTGTTGTGCCATATACGAGGATCTCACACGGTAGTACCCTAGCTTGGTCGGTACTACCATCCATGCGCGATGAAGTGCTTAGCTTCTAGATTTTATGGAACCCTATATAAAGGAGCTCTTCTTCCCCAAGTTGAGCTACCACTTTCACCCCCCCCCCCAATTGATGCATTGAGCTTCACCTTCCTAGATCTCTCTCCATGGCCCACCCAAACTCCTTGATACTTTAGGATTTGGGAGAGAAGACCTATAGATCTTGTTACTGTTTGGTTATTTGAAACCATAAACGAAAGTGATCATCCTCGGAGCTCGTTTTTGGTTGGAAAGCTCTCTGGTCGTGTTGGGAGCCCCCAATTGAGTTGTGTAGATTGTCGTAACCTTGTTGTAAAGGTTTCGACTATCACCTTCAAAGCCACCAAATAGGACCGTATGCCAGTCTTGGTGGTGTGCACACGGGATAATAATTTGGGATCTTTGTGGATTTGTGGTGCCATGCCTCTATCATCCACGGCCGTCCTTGGGCGACCTACATTCAAGTCCTCGGCTTTGTTTCATATTGTTAGATCATTTTCAAAAAAAAAAGAGGGAAAAGGTGATTCAACGATATTACATCACTCAAATGTTCTAGTAGTACTCGGTAACCTTCTATGTTAGATCCTTGCAATCCTGCGGTGTAAATTGGAACTGCATTCCACTATCAATTTTCAATGGGCCAAACAGTAGTAGACGTGTACACCCAGGTGACGTGGCATGCTCCTTTTTCCTGTTTGATGCGAGTAGCTGCATTCTTTTCGGCGCGGGAACTCTGTCGTTTTGCTACTGAAACCCAATAAGTCAAAATCTCCCTATTTACTCTCTATTCCACCCCAATCCACTTGAGGAGCGGATTAACCGAACAAAGGCCTGATAGGGATGGTTGAAATCCATGCTTATTCACGCCTCCATGTGGATTTAGCCGACTTTTTTTTTTATCAAATACTCAAATTCGGCTACACTACGTTTTCGGTTTTCATAGCAAAATGCGTCCCTGCTTGTCTTACCTTTTCAAACAACTTTCCGGAATGAATAAAATCGTCATGGTTCAGCATATCTACTCCGCAATCTTAGCACTAACATCTTAGCTACTCTCCGTCTCAAAATAAATGACTTGGGTTTATCTAGATTAGTATTTGGGGACAGAGTGAGTATATGATTATTATTGGTTGACAAGAGATTTGCTACCTCCTCCGGTCTATATTAATTGGGCTAGTGTATGTTATTGTCGCTAGGTGGTCCCGTGACCTATTTGTAACTTTTGTTACTTTTGAGACTCTCTGTATTGCTGCTGATGATTATTAATATATCGGGTGAAAAATCGTAAAAAAAATATTTAAACTATATGTATTCAAATCTAGACAAATTGAGGTTATTAATATGAACCAAAGGAAATACTATGATCCATCGCAAGAATATGCATAGCCACTCTATTAGTAACGGTAACTAGGGTTGCAAGAGGGGCGGGTTGTGGGTTGCACATTTTCACTGCCATGCTTTAATTCTGCTAGCTTCTGCGAGTCCTTTTTCGCCTGATGTTAGTTTTGCGGGACGGAAAGCGCACGCCTGCTACCCTGACAGTAACTCACTTTGTTGTGTACTTCCATACGACTATACTTTCCTAGCCTACAGCTAAAGTGATAACAGAAAACAGTTCCCAATTAGCACCACGTACATTATACGTACGTGGCGTGCACGCACTGTACTTACGCCTTCTATTACCCCCTTCTGCATGATTCAATCTAGTAGCTACATTCTTCTTTCTCCTCCTACCATTTGCTTTTTCATGATACTCGTATGTAGAATTTACATCTCCCTCTTTCAGTTCTAATTCTTTTTCTCTTTGTATCCATTTCTTTCATCCTCCCTGTTAATTCTTCCCGGTTGTTGCTGACATTGGATTTGTGTTTCTCTGTGAGTAGCAGCCAATCCATTCAGCTCCGAGGATATCTAGTTTGTCAATTTCTTCTAGTAACAATTTCTTTTTCTCTTTCCTGTTTTTACCTTCCACATTTCCGTTCCATCCACTCAAATATTGTCTCATGTTTCTTATTCTATTATGCCACTTTTCTTCCAAAACGCCCCTTGAAGTTCTTGTTCCATTCTTTTCTGATTATTTCTCTCAAATAGATTTAAGAAACCAACAATTTTCAAATTTGAAAATAGCAAGTTTTTAGGTTTTTCTTAGTTTTAGTCAAGAGAGGGGTATGATCTTAGGGCACGTATGATGGAGACGTTTAGGAGAGACTCTAGGTTCATAATCCTGACAGTTATGGGCAAATCCCGGCTGATCTTAGGAACAGTGTTAGCCTCGTGGCTTAAGTTTGCGCCGGACGCTCCATCTTTTTCTCCAACAACAAACTCTCAACAGCAGACGACATTAACGTGCCAAAACAAATCTTTTTTAGCGTCTCTGTTAGTGACCTATGTTTGAAGGGGAACTCCTGGTTGGTTTTTTTATTATCGCTTAAGCATCTCCCTAAACGCCTAGAACTGTACATGCTCTTAGAGCTCTCTTGTCAAGGTTGTAACCGTTACTAAGCTATATTTTTTTTGAATTAATTACTAAACTATATTTTTCTTTCCATGTAGGAGACGCTAGAACCCTGTCCAATAATTCACAGATACCACGGAGAGAAATCTCCGTAAGTTTCCCTTGCGCAATGACTGAATTGAATAAATAGCATGCTCCGCTACGGTGGAATTTGGTAGTAGTGCATATTCTAGTGTCAGTTTTCGGTGGGCAAGACGGGACAAGTGTACACCCAGGTGACATATATCATGTTTTTTTCTGTTTAATCAAGTAAGTCAATTGTTTTCGGCCTTGGAACTCTGTCTTTATGTTTTTTTTTTGGGGAAAAGATCCGGATCTATTTTATGAGTTCATAAGAAGTATAAAGTATCCTAAACATAATAAAAATTACATCGAGGTCTTTGGACCACCTAACGACCACTACTGCCGCCAGAGCAAGCCGCCGACGCGCCGCTGTCGCCACTCCATTACCGGAGCCGGCATGTCGTTGTTGATGACAGTCGGGAAGTCTTCGTGCACGTGCCCCTAAGGACCAGCGCTCCAGAGATAAAGTTATCGCCATTGAATCCTTGAATTGATCCGAAACGTGTAACATCAAACCTAAAACACACGTAGTCTGGACGAGATCCAGAACACACGTAGACTGGACGAGATCCACCACTCCATGGAAGCGGCGACCAGACGAATCCTCATCCTCCTCAACGCCAGTAGCAGGATGGTCGCCGACGAGGTGGAAGAGGAGGCGGGTATACCTTATTTTTGTCCCGTACAACGCCGCCATAGCCACCATAACGACGATATCGGATGACCAAACTCTAACTTTAAGGACCTTCTACACCGCCGAGCGCAGGTCCGAGGTCTCCACCTCCTCCCGCCGCCGGAGCGGCAAACAGAGAAGGCGGGGATGCTCGATCGCAGACAACGAGGACGAAGCGCAGCCGCCTCTTTTTTCTCACGGGAGGATTTCGGGCCTGACCGTAACTCTGTCTTTATGTTACTTGTACCAAAAACGGAAATAAAAGCAAGTAACGGGTATGGTTTTGCCCAAAAATGAAGTTTGTTTAGTACACCTCTTTTTTTGTCTTGCCTACTTGATATTTGTCTGATGCCGCACTTTCGAGCGAGCCTCTAGGTTCTAGCCCTTTATCTCCCTCACATGGTACGCATGGGATGAGATCCTAGTATCTTGACACCTCCATGTGATTTTTTTTAGCTGATTTTTCTTTAATTCAACCATCTCTTTGTTCCAAATGAGATGTCACAAATTTATGTGAATATTACCATCTCAAGAGGCTTCCCGAATTGAAAAATACTACATCCTTTCAATAATATAAGCATTTTTAGTAACCTGTTTTAGTTTGCTAAACATGCTTATATTGTTTTTTGAACGACACAACGGGGGGCAAACTGCCCACCTGCAATTTTCATTAAAAGGGAGGGGAAAACGCCCAAATGACTTTTACAAGGTTGGGGAGGGGGGGTGGGGAGGAGTGCTCAGAGGGGAATTACAAGAGCACGACGCACCACTCCTCTACACTCTCGAAGCTACCACGCGAAGGGACTCGAGCCCGCCATAGCCGCAGGTGCTCGACGACTTGCTCGAGGATCGTCGGAAGGGGGAGGTAGACATCGTCGAAGACCATCCGGTTCCTGGCTTTCCAGACCACCCAGAGGAGGCACGAGGTGACGGTGCTCCACAGCGGTATGCCCCAGGAGGGGTTGCTTGCCTGGAGCGCGGCCCAAGCCGCTTCGGCAGAGGTCGGGAGGGCGCTTCGCCGAGGCCCAAGCGTATGTCGCCGTAATGCACGCAGCGGAGCAGTGAAGAATAGCGGTGAGAGTCTCTGGTCAAGGGGATGAAAGGGCACACGTCTGTGTCCAAGCACCCGATGTGCCGCAGGAAAGCACGCGTGCGGGTATTGCCATGACGAAGAATCCAGACGAACACCTTGACCTTGAGGGGCGCATACCCAGCCCAATTCAAGTCGTGTAGGGGAAGGCCGCACCCAGAGCTCTTCAACATCCTGTACGCGGCCCCGATGCTGAACTGGGGGACATCGCCCCACACAAGAGACCGCTCATCGTCTGCAGTGGAGGGACGCGCGAGGAGGTGGTCGAGAGCGCCATGAAGCAAACGAAGCTCGTCCCTAGCCCGGTCGGTCACCAACATGCTTATATTGTGAAACGGAGGTAGTAGACATCATGGTTCTAGAACCAACATACTTAGAAGTTAGAACAGAGTGTTTAGTCCACAATCATAGCACGATTAACTTGTTCGTGTAGTGCTCGCATGATACTATGTGGGGTAGTGTAGTGCTCGCATGATTAACTTGCCCATGGTCCACCACACCAACCAATCAGCCGAGAAAACAGTTCCCGATTGGCACCACGTAAACGTACGTGGCGTGCACGCACTGTACTTGCGCGCGACACGAAGTGGCACATCCTCCACCGTGTCCACATGTCCCCCGTCTGCTTCTCTCCGTCGGACTGACACGAAGTGGCGCACCTGCAGAGATATCGTGCCAAGGCTGTTGCGGCATAAACGAGGCGGGTACCCAACACCAACAGTTGGCTGGGCCTGGGCATGAACCGGGCCCCTGCATTTTTGTCTTCACGGTCGATTCGAGCCTCGTGACAACGGTCGATTGATTGTGTCTCTGTGATCGACATGGGAACGAGAGCGAACCTTTGAAGCGTCAAACGACGACGTGGATTGATACCATCTTCCTTTTTTCGTAAGCTGGATCGTGTACTAGGTGTGTGATCACGTGGGATGCCGTGCAAACATAAGCGTATTGGAAGATTATCTCTCTTCTTCTCCGAGAAAAGGTACGGCAGAGGAAAGTATTAAGTACTAGAACGCAGTTGTGTGCCCATAGCGGCGCTACGGGTTTTTGAATCGGTCGGGATTGAACTACTGTATGAAGAGACGCACGAGCGCGGTCCGTTTCTGGCATTCCGCCCGGCTCTGCGCTCCACGATGAAGCAAGGACGGACGTTCTCCCTCCACCGTGGTTCGAACCGGGGGAGAGGAGAGCCACGTGGGGATGCGGTGGCGGACATCCTACTGTACCACTGCACAGTTGCAGAGACAGACAGATAACAATACGACAGTAGGACGCCCAGTGGTACGTACAGTACGTATCTTGGCTTCTCCTCGCCGGGAATGGCAAAACTTTCCAGGCGTGCGCGTGCCCAATCAAGGCGTGAGCAATACTCAACCTGGAACAGTGTACTGATACTCCGTGGTGTGGTAAATTAACGTAGTATACGTACGATGCTCAGAGAAATGTTACTGGTTCCGCACTCTGCCTGTGACTCCTTACGCTAGCCATATCGGGAGTGATTGGTTCCTACGGGGAAAACGACAGGCCGTCTCCTTTTCTTTCCTTCTTCTTTTCTTTTGAGGGGAACATGCCATGCCATTTCCTAACCCCGACCGAGCTGATTAGCGAGCATCCCGGCTAATCTCGCGCTGACACAGACACAAAGACAACTAACTCAACGTAGTAGCCTGGAATCCGTGCACGGAAAAGTTCTACAGTTGTAGTATCAAACGAAAAAGTTCAACGTAGTTGGCGTGCCTTTGGCTCCACCTCGCGTGTCCCGTGCATGCACTCCTTTGTTAGCGTGACCACGCATCTCTGCCTGCCCGCCCGCCCGGCCGGGCTTCGTTCCAGTCCAGTCAGTCCGGCCACCCCTCGACGCCGGCAACGGAGCGGGCATCAGCACGAGACAAGTTGGTAAGCAGCGCGTCGCTATATCTATCGAGATTGTTTTACGGGCCACTTCGACAGGGTGATCAGATCTCAGATCCACCATTGGCATCGCTAGCTGCGGCTATCTTATTCTAAGAAGCCTGTGCCCGAGCTGGGCCATTGATTCCTTAATGACGATGGTAATGCCGCATGCTCATCTTATATCTATACTGCCAGCGTATAGTTTCCTTGGCAGCTTCCTGCTGCCCTTGCGCATGCACATGTCGATCGTGCCACTCCGGCTGCAGCTTGTCCAACTGCAGCCTCGCTGCCCATCAAGTGTTACCACCTAGAGGCGTTTTAGGCTTTTAGCTGAGAACTCACAGTCCACTCGCGTCACTAAGACTATTTCTAGCAAATACCGCATCCCACACAAAACTACAAAATAACCGTCGTTTTGCATATCTCCGTTTTTTCGCGACAGATATCCGAAGAAAACTCATTTTGCCACTTGTCAAGAAGCAGCCCGCAAAGACATTGAAAGAGCCTTTGGGGTACTATAAGCTAGGTTTGCAATTATTTGAGGTCTTGCTTGTTTCTAAAAAAATAAATGTCTCAACAACATCGTGACTACATGTGTAATTCTTGTAATTCTTCACAAGGTGATCGTTGAGGACGAGAAAGACAAGAGGTTTCCCTTTTGAGTATAGCAATTGGTTGCCGGGTCAATCCTTAAAAACAAACAAGATCGAAGCATCAACCTACCAGCAGATTAAAAACAAAAATCAAAACAAAAATCAGTATGTCCAGCTCCGTGAAGATCTTTATTGCCCAGGTCCTTGCATGGGAGATAGCTCCCTCGTCATTTAATTGATTTAATTTGTATCCATTTGTAATTGTACCATTCTTTCATTTTGGGACCATTTATTTGTATTTAATGATTTAATTTGTATCCATTTGTAATTGTACCATTCTTTCATTTTGGGACCATTTATTTGTATTTTTCAATTATTTAGTTTTAAATTATAGTTGTAACATATGGGTTATTGTTGATTTGTGTTCGTGAAACATTGATTAATTTGAATAATAATAGATGTTGTTTTGATATGGAAACATGCATATGCGAGATCTGCTCTGGTATCTGCTAGAGATGCTCTAAGAGCAGATCATTCGGGCCTACCAGGGAGCCGGAACCGAACCACTTCCAATTCAACAGGAAAATTAAGAGTTAACCAAGCGCACACTCTGTTATCAACAATGTGAGATGTAGAACATTGCTAACTGCAACTTCTGGATCATAGTCAGTGACAGCATCGAGCATCGTTGGTGCAGCAGAGCGTTGCAGGATGCGCTCTCCAGCACAAAGGAAACGAAGTACGGTACAATACACAGGTAAAAGACCCAGCAATCGACAATAGGGTAACTGTAGGAGCCAAGGACCTTCTATTCTTCAAACAATAATGTGAACATATGATCCTGAACCGACCACCAACCACCAGACGAACGATTTTACATCATTTGCACGGTTCTATTTTGAACACGCATTTCTATATGCGCGTCTGGTTTGTATTATCAGAAAATATCTGTTTTATGTTGACGCTGCAAGTCTTTACTCAGCCATCACGGATCAAATTCGTTGGCTCGCTCAGAACATAATTAGGCAGTTCGTACTTGGCACCTGCATCACATTTTACAGAGTTACTTTCTATTCTAGAAGTAAAAATAGGTGCCAGAATAGTTCAACTTTTGAAGAGGACACAGCAGCTCTGAACGAAGATAGGCGCACCTCTCTCATCGTAACAAACTGTAAGGTCGGGATTCGAAACAATGATCCCAGCACTGTCCACTATGGTCTGAGCAAGAGTTAAATCAGCTTCCGTGGCAGCAGCCCTAAGTGCATCCCAAATCTCTGTAGACACAGGCAGCAACTTATCACCAAGTCCAGACTGCTAGAACTAGCTTGACACAGCTAAATAAAGGTGTTCCAAGTTCAGAGCATGCAAACCATTGGACAGTACAACCTGTAATATTCTGCAATATTCTCAACTGCTCGTTACAAAAACCAAACTGAGCAAAGATTATCTAGATGGGCAAAATGAGAAACCAAATCTGATTCCTGCCGACACTAGGAATGTACTTACATTTTATTTGGTCATTTTGTTCCATTTGATATGACTTGAATATAATGAACTGCTCACTAGGACCGATGAGCCCAGGGGTCACTATCAACTCTTAAGAATGAAATTTTTATTATATCTAGTTAACAGGCATTTAAATTTTCTCTTTGAAGAATTTTACTTCGAGAGATCCAATATAATTATTAAGAAAACGACAACTGAAATAGTCAAAAAATTGTAAGAATTGCAATCTGAAATAAATAACTAAAGAATCATAATTTTCATCTAGTAAAACCCATCTACTGCCAACTAACTATATGTCCCAAGACCAAAGATATATCTGTACCAATTCAGATAACGACAGGAGTATCAAATAAACCAGAGAGAAATTTTACCCTAACCTGAGACCACGCACAAGCACAATACTACAAATGCACCAAGCCAGGTGGGAGCAATTCTTATCCCTCCTCACCTTAAGAACAGAATATTAACTACTGGCCAGGTTTGTATAAACAGTTAAATACCTTTCTGTCCACCATAGTGCGGAGCTGTGTCCCAGAATTCGTCACGCATCTGTTTGAGTTGAGCTGGCATTATTGGTTGAGTATGCTTCCAAGGCTTTGGCTTCCTTAGTTTCTTGCTGCTCTCTGTATTAATGAGAAAATGTTAAGAAATCATTATTGAAGAAATGCAAAGAAACCACATGCAAAGGAAATTTTCCCCGAAAACTTCATGTTAAGGAAATTTGAAATATCATGCAAAGAATATCAGCATGCATGCAACGATATAATTTGTCCAACAAACTAGCAGGAACCTAGTCCAATGATTGCTGGTAATAGCAGGATGCCCTTATGATATCAACACGCAACAATAGTACCTACTTGTTGTTGTTACAGCACAACTTTATACATAATTCCACAAACAATTTTGTTTACAGATATCTTAACAGTTTTCTGAATCCACAAACAATTTTGTTTACAGATATCTTAAAAAAATTCTGAACGGAACAAGCAAAAATTCATCTTCAGTTAGTTGGCCAGTATTTAGAGGAGTAATACCAGCTGGCCAAACTCTCTACAGAAGTGGAATCAATGCTAGAAGTAGGAGGGCGCACTACATCAGTGAACACTGAACTGACAAATACTTAAGGGGAAAAAGACAGTCACTTAAAATAGTAAGTAAACCAACCATTGGCACAAATGAGTGCTGTCTTTCCCAAATGCTCCACCTAATAAAGTACCAGGAACTAGATATAAAGTACTACCTGGAACTAGATACGGTTTCAGCGATTGATGGAGTTTATTTTTTTTGCCTAATCAGAACAAACGCTATTCTATCACAGAATAATAAGCCGTCACGTTTGCTTTTGCAATATATCTGCAAACCAGTACCCTTTTTTTACTCTTTGGCAAAAAAAAAAAAATCGATTCATTCGCGTTGTGGAATAGTGTTAACTATTTTATTTTCCCACTAACGAAATCCACCTCCACGAATTTCCACTGCTACTCCCTCCACTGTAAGCGCTGCAATTCAGCCCAGTAGTAAATCTAGTTAGTACAAACCACATCACTGTATGTAATCATCAGGCAATCACCAAACTTCGTCCCCGTTAACAATTCTGCCACTTTGTCGGAAGATTAATAATCAAATCCGCGCTCTGAATTTGGTAGCTTCAACTGTCCATTCATGTTCAGACAACAATTTACCGATTTAAACGAGTAAACGCCGAAGAGCGCATCGATCAACAAAACGAGTTAATCCTACTTCTATCCCTAGAAGACGCAGTTCCTGGATGCAATTCAACTAGGATCTTAGTCTACCCAGGCAACAAGAACAAATAATTAAACAACGGAAACGATGCAAGAGAAAATAGCACCAAAGAAGAAAAATCAGAATACCATCAACTTTGGGTGTGGATCCAGCGCAGCCCATGGCGGCGGCCGCCGGTCAAACGTTCATGCGGCGATCCCGGCGCGGGAGCTCCACGAAGCGGAGCCGGATCTCGCGGCGGGAGAGGCGGCGGGGCCTGGGAAAGGAGAGCGCGGTGGATTGGAGCAGAAGCGATCAGCGGCACCGGCATGTGAGTGGCAGAGTGAGGAGCCGGGGAGAGAAAAGAAATAGCAGAGGGAGGGTGACGTCGACGCGCGGGCGAGGTGTCTCGCCACGTACAGCCCACGTGGCAGTCGGACAACAACCTCTTGCTCACTGCGACCTGGACCCCGCGCGTGGCCAGACACGTCTCCCTCCCCTGCCACCTGGCTCTCTAGGCCCACGGCCAGTCGGCCACTGCCACCCGGGTCCCACCGCCCGGACAGGGATCACGCCGGTCCGCACCTTCCCGTCCTTTCCATTGCTGGCCTCTTGCCACACCTCGCCTCCCCTCCGCCATTCCCCTCCGCATCTGGAGCTCCGAATAAACCCCGAGCCCTAGCCGCTGCCGCCGCCGCCGCCGGCCGCCGGGCCGCCGCAGCCATGAACGCCTTCCGGTTCCTCGGGGACATGACCCACCTCTTCTCGGTCATCGTCCTCCTCCTCAAGATCTACGCCAACAAGTCCTGCTCAGGTAAACCAAATCCGCCCATACGCTAGGGTTCCTGCCCGTTTCTCTTCTTCTGTCTGGGGTGGATCCGCCGGCCGCTCACGGATCTGCGCGCGTGGCGCTTCGCAGGGGTGTCGAGGAAGACGCAGGAGCTGTACCTGGCGGTCTTCGTGGCGCGGTACCTGGACCTCTTCACCGACTACATCTCGCTCTACAACACGGTCATGAAGGTCGTCTTCATCAGCACCTCGGCCGCGATCGTCTGGTACATGCGGCGCCACCCGCAGGTGCGCCGGACCTACGACAAGGACCAGGACACCTTCCGCCACGTCTTCCTCGCCGCTGCGGCCTTCGTGCTCGCGCTCATCTTCAACGACCGCTTCACTCTCCGGGAGGTGATGTGGTCTGATCTCACCTGTGTCTTCGTGCTATAAGAAATTCGTGTTATTGTTTAGTAGTAGGGCTGTCCAGGCCCCATTTGTTAACGTGTACTGCTGAGCGATCGTCATTACAGAAATTGGTTTATAGTCCTGTGTGGCACTGTCATTTATTAGATTTTGCTGAGTATCTCCAGTGGGTTTACATTTCTAAACCCATTTTGCAGCTTGATCAACCAATCTTATGCAAATGGGAAGTAACTTTTTTATGCGGTGATGATCATATGTGACTTACATTCCTGCCAAATTCTAGAATAATAATATCGGTTAGTATTTCAGTCTATTTTACAGAGCATTCTGTGTTACACTAGAGAACTCGTAAGCTGAATGTGCCACAGTTCTAGATAAGTATATGCTAAATAAACCAAAGGTGAGGAATATCCATGTCTATGTGCTGCATTTGAAACTTTAAAAACTTTAGCGATTCCTTACACTGTCCACCACAACGTGTATTTAGTCGGCCATTCTTCTTGTTTGGGTAAAATTTAATTTAATCCATTCGTCTGTAAGTTCGTTTGTGTGGTATAACCTATCTTATTTTGTAAGGGACCGCTTTATTTTTGGAACTTCTCCATGTTGCTCTTGTTTTTGCTGGGATTTTAGGTACTTGGCGACTCATAGTAGTACATCACTGAAATATGATTTATCTGTTCTAATAATTCATTGCTGTGATGCCTGTACTTTTCCTAAAATATTATCACAATGCAGATATGCTGGGCGTTTTCCATTTACTTGGAGGCAGTGGCGATTCTTCCTCAGTTAGTTTTACTCCAGAGAAGCAGAAATGTGGATAACTTAACTGGACAATATGTTCTCTTTCTCGGGTATGAGTTCTACGCCAAATAGTCTGTTCACTTTGGCGTGCTTATCTCTGATGTCCCTGTTATATATGAAAATGAAATCATTTTTCATCTCATACTGAATATAACTTTGTATATTATTTTCATAAAAGATATTGGTTTATGTATGCATGGGTCGTCGTAGGTAGCAGAAATCTACGTAGTCAAAAACCATCCAGTGTTGGATATTTCATACAGCAAATTTAATTTGATAATATAGGTGTTTGATATTCATATAATGTGCAATCAAGTATATAATTATTCTACAAATGTAATGTTGGATGTTCGCACTTTGCTTAATTTGAGTTTGAGAGGAAACATAACTAACATGAGAAAAAAGAACCAGAGGGAGACATTTTACCCTGTCAATGCATGGATATCAGTCCTGAATTGAGATGTAAAATATATACTCCCTCCGTCTCAAAGTAGTTGTCTATTTGTCTAAATATGGATGTGTCTAGACATGTTTTATAACTAGATTTCTCCGTGTCTAGACAAATCTAAGACAACTAATTTGAGACGGAGGGAGTATTATATATGGATAGTTTGGTTTTGTTGGACCTGTACTTGGACAGGAGAAAGTTGAGCACCAGTAGTTTTGGCTCTTTCGGCTATTGATATTAATATGTGTAGTTCATCTTGTTCATATATTATTTTCAGGTTAAATTGGAGCAAAGCTGACATATGACTCCATACTTGTGCATTTGGGTTGACCTAGGCCAGTTCTGAATTAAAGTTCCCGTTTAATTTAGATGTAGGCCAGTTCCCATATGACTCCATACTTGTGCATTTGGTTGCATGTCGTGGATATATATTATATTTGTATCTAGATTTGAATTAGGCATGTGATTTTGTGCATAAATTTGAGTTCATAATCTCAAAATAAATTCTGGAATCCTAAGTATGTTACTCCCCCCGTCTCAAAATAGATGGCACAAATTTGTCTAAATTGAATGTATCTAGACACCATTTAGCATGTAGATACATCCAAATTTGGACAAATTCCCGACATCTGTTTTGAGACGGAGGGAGTACATGGGAGACCAGGAATAAACTTCTTCTGAAGATAAAAATTTATACCTGCATGTCTTGTTATTTTTGTCTGTTCCTGACCAAACAAATACTTGGTTGCAGGGCCTACCGTGCATTCTACATTCTAAACTGGATCTACCGTTACTTCACGGAGGGTCACCAAAGCCGATGGATCCGTGAGTTCCATGCTCTCCACAGTTTATATCGTGTTTCTTGCCCCCACATTTTTATCGCAAGCATTATTAGTTCCTAATGTCCTCTGTTTCTTTCAGCTTGGATTGCTGGTTTGGTCCAAACGGGTCTATATGCAGATTTCTTCTACTACTATTTCTTGAGGTAAACTGCATATTTGTGTTGCACAACAGTACGGCACGCACACCATATGCACACTTCCTCGGCAGCTGATGTGATTGCATTGATCATTGCAGTTGGAAGAACAACGTGAAGCTGGAGCTGCCCGCCTGAGCACGCTTGGCCATGTCGGAGAAGGTGGTGCACATTGCATGACTTGGAAGTGCCATCGAGAGTACCAGTTGATAATATCGGCATGTCAATGTGGTGACCAGTTGCTGTTTGTAGGGTTGAATCTGTTAACCATGAGAAAAATACATGATGGTCTGTATTGGTTTCCTTGGCACTATCTGTTAAGTAACGTTTCAGAAGCTAACAGTTTGTGGCTGCACAACAGCAGTAGACTAGTTCCATTTTGTGAACCATTGGATGGATGGAGAATCGGCAAATCACTATTATTTGTTTTGCTCTGTTGTTTGCGCGCTCTGTTGTTACACCTTGTGCTGTAAACAAACAACGGTGATCTCCGACGGTCTTGCCACCTTATTATGTGAACCAATGCACTTTGAAGTACGTAGAATCATGGTGTGTTCTTGGTTGTTGCCGTGCCAGATTTTTTTATATATTCTGTGCCTAGTGTGTTACCGTCAAACTGTAAGATACTACAACAGATGAAAACCCTTTTAGTTTTTCTGTTGGTTTAACAGATGGCGCAAGTTCCAAGCCTTGGATAGGATTTGGCTGGTGTTTCCTGGCCTGATGGCTATCCAAGATGACGAGAGTGAGATGGACAGGTATGTTGGACCGGACACTGGGTACATCATCAGTGTTGTCTAAAACTGGTCGATCAATCGCAGATTCAACAACAGCTCGTTGTTGGTGCCAGAAACTCCAATCTGGTTTTGCCAACTTCTGGTACGTCAATAATTTCAGACCTCCAAAGAAAATGATGAATCGATGATGCATCTTGTTACGTGGATGCGCTCAGTGCGTCTCTATCTCCTCCATGCCTTTTTCTTTTCTCCAGGCCTCCGAGCGAGTAAACTGCGGGGCAATTTCTGGACTGGTGAAAGAAGACACGAGCTCTAGTCGAGTTCTCCGCTGTCGTTGCTCTGAGCACCACTACGCTATCCTGAGCACCTTTCACTTGCCAATGAACACACTGCTGGCTCTGATCTAGATCTAGAGTCGATGTCGATGTCGTTATGACACCATCTATGATGTCTCCAAGACTTTCAATGTCGTTATGACACCATATGTGATGTTGGCATGATACCGGCCATCGCCGCTTGCAGATGATTCCGAGTTAACTGCAGCGCGATTCCGAGTTCTCCGCTGGCGCTGACGCTGACGCTGCCGGTGTGTGTGTGTGTGTGTGTGTGTGACACCGAGCGATAAAAACCCACACGCAACTCTCGGCTTCCTGAACGACTCCTCGGCACACCAACCCAGCAGCACCCCGAGGTCGCCGTCGCCGCCGCCGCGATGTGCACGCTGGAGCAGCGCGGCCGCGTCTTCGTGCTCACCCTCACGGGCGACGGCGAGCACCGCCTGGGCCACGCGCTCATCGCCTCGATCCGCTCCGCGCTCGCCTCCGTCGCCGCCACCGCGGCCCAGGCCAACAAAGCCGGCCCGGGGGCCGCCCTGGTCACCGTCGCCGAGGGCCGCTTCTTCTCCAACGGGCTGGACATCGGGTGGGCGGGCACCTCCCGCGCCAAGCTCGGGGAGCTCGTGGACGCGCTCCGCCCCGTCGCCGCCGACCTCCTCGCTCTCCCCATGCCCACCGTCGCCGCCCTCACGGGCCACGCCTCCGCCGGCGGCTTCCTCCTCGCGCTCTGCCACGACTATCGCGTCATGCGCGCCGACCGGGGCGTGCTCTACATGAGCGAGGTCGACATCGGCCTGCCCCTCCCGCCCTACTTCATGGCCGTGCTCCGGGCCAAGATCTCCTCCGCCCAGGCGCTCCGCGACGTCGTCCTCCGCGGGAGGCGGCTCAGGGCGCCCGAGGCCAAGGAGTTGGGCGTCGTCGACGTCGTCTGCCCCGGCGCCCCCGAGACCGCCGCCGAGGCCCTCAGGCTCGCGGAGGAGCTGGCGGCAAGGAAGTGGGACGGCGCCGTCTACGCATCCATCAGGATCTCCATGTTTCCGGACGCCTGCAGGTCCGTCGGGATCGTTGAAGAGAGCGACGAAGAGAAGGCCAGGAACTTCGCTTCCAAACTATGATAAAGGGATCAGAGGTCAGTCTCTCTCTCTCTCTCTCTCTCTCTCTCTCTCTCTCTCTCTGAAGCTCTGCATCCCCAGTCTCTGTCGTCTTCGCCTAGCTGTTTGCTCAACTTACTGAATCAACAAGGGGAATCCAGTAAGTTTGAGCTGCAATTGTAGCACTTGAGACCAGCTTTAACCTGATTGAGATCATCATTAGTCCACCTTAGGTAGTGTTCATAATCTGTCTGATAGTATGAATGAACCAAGAGTATGTTCCACAAACTGGGACTAACATGTCAACAAAGGAAACATACAGGATACAGCTAGAGGGTTCATTCCGATTGTCCTTTGGCTACTGTTTAATATAATTTCAAGTTAGAGATGAAGGCGGCACTCACTACATATGTCCTTTTCCATCTGTGAGCAAGGCGTCAGTAGCCAAGCTGTTAATGATACTCTGTACAGCCTTGTGAACTTCGCGGTTAGACTGCTTGAAGATCTATTTGTCAAGTTCAGGGCTTTGGTTCACTATGTTGTACTTTTTCCGTTGGTTGTTCTGCACAAACTAATCCATGTTTTTGGCTGTTCCAGGGTTTCTTGTTATAAAGGGGGATTAGATTTTTCTTTTCCATATGTAGTTTATCATTGCTTCTACTTTGGGTTTATCTAGACAGCGTTCCTGAATAGTTATGAGAGATACGATAGCAGAACGTTAGGTGCACAACATAAGTTTGTTGGTCTTTCCGATTAGTGTACTCCTATGTACATGTCTGTCTATTGATAACCTAAATAAGTAAATGTAGCTATGATCCTATGACTGCATGCTTGTCATTATATCATGATGAAACATCTGATCTCATGAAACAAGTGATACATAATTATAAATACGATGGCGACTCCATTCTCATCTTTGCTGAAAAATCATGTTGGACAAAATCTACCGTTCCTGCTCCAAGTTGCGTCTGTATGTTCTTTTACAGCCCTGCTATGGGACATTAAGCAAACAATCAAAACTTCCATCTCTTCTGATTTAAAGTTCGGAACTACTCTGTGTACGAAATCCAATGGTCTGCTTTTGTTTTGTTACACACGTAGATGGTTCGCTGGTGTTGTCGTATGGAAATCGTACAGAGGTGTCGTATGTATAGCAGTTCTTTTAAAGTTCACATAGAATCTTTCTTCAAGCTTCTGAACCAACCTACCTTTTTTCTGCAGGGTTTCTATGGAGCCAGGAGTCTCTCTTCCGTACTCTGCATTTGTACATTGATCACCCACTGATGCTCTGCACGAAGCAGAGTATATACTTATGCAGACCTTGTAATTTTCTTGCTTTGGAAATGTGAAATAAAAGCATGCTTGTGTGTGACAGTTGGACTGATTATCTTGATGTCACTGCAATTAGAAAATCACTTACAAAATTGCCATATGATGTGGTAAATAAACATTTTGTTCTTAAGATTTTGTGTATTGAAAACCGTAAGAACAGGAGGACGTGGATAGCTTTAAAGGACGTACCTCATCAAAACTGAAATGTTGCAATCTCACAATAGATCAACAAGCAATAGTTTCTCTACAAAATTTAACAAGCATTTTAATCAGGGCTAGAGAGGCACTGACTCTATAGCTTGCTGGATTCCCTTTATGGAATGACATGTTCTACGAGAGGAATATAGGCCAAATCTTAAGGAGAGGGAAAATGCTTCAAGCTCAGATTTCATAACATGTTTGATTCAAGAGAAGCTTTTGCAGCAATAGGTTTCCCACTTGGTTGAATTGTTTTTTCCAATGTTTCTCATCCCGAAGGTGTTGTCACATTCTCAAATTTCTCTTTCACTGACATTTGTGGAACTTGGTTGAAAGGGATACAAAATCCTACACAAGGCAAGAAGGTAATATGAGGCTTCGCATGCTGGTTTCACTTTATGGCCTACTCATTGCATGGTATCCTTGGGAGGTATATGTAGGAAGAGAAAATGCACACTATGTATGAGTATGACAAGTAGGTGTCGCTTGACTTAATGCATGGAATTTTTCTAGATTAGATATTCACCTGAATTGTTCGGATATGGTGAGTAAAGAGAAGTAGATTCGGTGGATAGATAGATTGAAAGATACCACGAAACGGAGGGTGATGTGAAATGTTACGGTATCTCTTTTCAGCTTTGCATACAAGGTCTTTGATGTCTCTATGAAGCTGCTTGCTGAATTACTGAATAAGGAACATTGCTATTCTACACTACAATTTAGGAGAAAGAATTACAAGTTTGGTTTATGCTGGTTTTAATTTGAAGACAAACTTGAATCTCAATGAGATCATCACTAATGAAGCTTAGCTGATGTTGGTAATCTGCCTGATTTGAATGAAGCAACAGTACATTCGAAAAACTGGTCTTGCATGTCAACACATCATACAGCTAGAGTTCATTCTAGATGTCCTTTCACTCTAAACTTTTATGATTTCAAGTTAGAGATGAAGGCGGCACTACATATGTCCTTTTCCATCTCGAAGATTTGTTTGTCAAGTTCAGGGCTTTGGTTCACTATGTTGTCCTCTTTAGTTGTTTGTTCGTTGTAGACAAATCATGTTTTTGGCTGTTCCAGGGTTCCTTGTTATCTAGGGGTATTAGAAATTTTCCATGTACAGTTGATCATTGCTTTTACTTTGGGTTTGTCTAGACAGCATTCCTGAATAATTATGAAAACTACGACGGCAGAACGTCTAAGTAATTTATCAAGATTGTGCAACTGAGTTTTATACATATATGTTTGTCTATGATAACCAAAATGCGAAAGCATAGTTATGACCCTATGACTCCATGCCTATCATTAATTAATGAGGAAACATCTGATCTCGTGACATTGGGGTGTTTGGCCACCAGACCCTCACAAAAATGGCCCATTATTCTATTTGGTATTTTTTTTACGTGTGGCTTACATCACTAAATAGATGAGTGGATATATAATTCTAAATAAGATAAGATGTCGTTGTCCTCTTTATTCACAAATCATGTTGGAACAAAAGGGCTCGTTCCTGCTCCAAGTTGCTATCAGATGTACATGGGAATAGGGTGGAACAGAGAACAAATTTCAAGGAGAGAAAAACTGCTTCAGGACAAGATTTCACATTCTCTTCTTTTTCTTTTTGCGAAATTTCACCGATCTATTAATAATCATCAATATTAGTACAAAAAATCCTAAAAGTAATAAAAATTACAAATAGATCAATAGAACACCTAGCAACGACTACAAACACTAGCACGAGCCGAAGGCGCGCCGTCGTCCTCGCCCCTCCATTCTTTGGCCGGAGCGAAACTCCCAGTTTGCAGTCCAAGAAACCCGTAGTTTGCAGTTTCATGGACCAGTCTAGGTAGAATTGTTTTCCCAATGTCTCTCATACCGAACTTGGGTATGTGGAACTTGGGTGAAGGGATGCAAAATTCTACACATTGAAAGTAAAAATAATACGGGACTTCATTTGCTAGCTTCACTTCATGGACCACACAATACTTGGTTTGCTAGCTTCACTTCATGGGCCACTCATTGTGTGGTATCCTTTAGAGGTATATGTAGGGATAGAAGGTAGCTTGACTCAATGCATGAAATTTTTCTAGAGGAGATATTCATCTTAATTGTCTTGATACGGTAAGGAAAATACCTTCGGTGGATAGATAGATTGGTAGATACCACAAAGAGCGCTTGGAAAATATGAAATGTTACAATATTCTTTGTGTAGCTTTCCATTCCCGTTTTCTGATGTCTCTGCCAAGGTGGTTGCTAAATAATAACTGAATAAAGGACATTCTTATTATAGGGAACAATTTAGGAGAAAGCACTACACGTTTGGTTTCTGCTGGTTTGGCGTATTAACTGTGCTATTGGACTGAAGCCAACCATGAGTACAAAATTCCTAAATTTGGATGACAGGGTACAAGTCCACTTAGCAGCTGTAGCACTTGGCTAGCTCTGATTTGAGGACAGTACTAGTCAAGCTTAGCTGATCTGATAATCTATCTGATTCAGATGAACTGAAACTATATACGATAAACTGGGTCTAGTAGTTCAACATAGTACACAGCTAGATGGTTCATTGTAAGTGTGCTTAGGCAGTTTTTTCGATACTTCCAGTTAGAGATGAATTCGTGGCACTACATATGACCTTCTCCATCTATGAGAAAATATTTAGTAACCAAACTATTAATTTCTGCTATACTAATATACTGTACAGCCTTGTGAACTTTACGATTCGAGTACACCTCCATTAGTACAGGTGGGAGTACCATTTAAACCCGGCCCTCAATGTAAAATTGCAGTTTAGTCTTCTTCTCTCGGCCTAATTTGATTGCTGATCAAATCGTGTGTCGTTCTCACCGTCTTACAACAAAACTGCATGGCGTTGCTCGTGGCTACCAGCAGGCCGACACTGCCGCCCCAATCGGGAGGTCACGCCATCCAATCGAGAACGACAATCAGGCATTCTGTCCTTGGCTGCACCATGGCTTGTCTCCCCTTCTCGTCATCGCTGCACGGTAGTTTGAAAGAGGAGGACATACATAGTTTGAAAGAAAACGTGGTTCAAGTTCAGATTGTAGGGACTGTTTTGAAACAAGAGAGAAACTCACGAGACCATCACACCTACAGTAGCACCCTGCATCTCGGTGACCAATTAAAATATTGTTTTCTAGACCAAATACAGTACACCTTCCATTGTAGTGTTAATAAAAACCATAAAATGGCTTGAGGTGGAAAGGAAATAAGCTTGCAAAGACCACAATCAAGAACAAGGAAATAACTAGAAAGATGCACACAACTTGAAAATGATGGACACTTTCATCAACAGAAGCGACTGTAAGCCCCATCACACTGTAGAAAAGATCGCCTAAGCGCCTAGATATGATTTTGCGATTGAACCAAAATGGCGATAAATATTGAGCATGACCGCCACCTCAAGACGACATCACACCGAGAGAAACACATCGCCTTGAACAAACCAACCACCAAAGACTGAAGGCCCCGAGATGGTTGCTCCATGGAGGGAAAACCACTACAATGTCGCCACACTACTTGGCAAACTGGACCAAGAGTTTTCACCCAGAAGGTGTTGTTAGTGCTTAAGCTAAATGAAAACGAAAGATGCAGAGTTCCATGCAAGGTTCTGCCAATGAAAGCTTCAGTATAAGGAATTCATAATAGTCTCATCACCGTCACATCACCAGGAAACAAGCTAGAATGACATTGTTTACGACCCTAGCTATTATGAATAAATAATCTCATCACCGTCATAACATCAGGAAAGAATATACCATAATTCCCCAAATCTCTTCTGATTTAAAGTTTGGAACTACTCTGCGTACGAAATCTGTCCGACTAGCTATCCAATGGTCTGCTTTTGTTCATTATACACTGCATTTAAATCGCATAGGGGTGTCGTATGGAAATCGTACATGGGGTGTGGAATGTGTAGCAGTTCTCTTTAAAGTTTTCATACAATCTTCATTCATGCTTCTGAACGATCCTGCCTTTTTTCTGCAGGGTTTCTATGGAGCCAGGAATCTCTCTTCCGTACTCTGCATGTGTACATTGATCACCCACTGATGCTCTGCATGAAGCAGAGTATATACTTATACTTATGCAGACCTTGTAATCTTCTTGCTTTGGAAATGTGAAATAAAAGCATGCTTGTGTGTGACTGTTGGACTGATTATCTTGATGTCACTGCAATGGGGAACTTAATTACAAAATTGCCATATGATGTGCCTAAATGAACATTTTGTTCTTAAGATTTTGTGTATTGAAAACCATAAGAGCAGGAGGACGTGGATAGCTTTAAAGGACCTACCTCATCAAAACTGAAATGTTGCAATCTCACAATAGATCAACAAGCAATAGTTTCTCTAAAAAAATTAACAAGTATTTTAATCAGGGTTGGAAAGGTACTGGCTCTATAGCCTGCTGGATTCCCTTTATGGAATGACATGTTCTATGAGAGGAATATAGGCCAAATCTCAAGGAGAGAGAAAATGCTTCAAGCTCAGATTTCATAACATGTTTGATTCAAGAGAAGCTTTTGCAGCAATAGGTTTCCCACTTGGTTGAATTGTTTTTTCCAATGTTTCTCATCCCGAAGGTGTTGTCACATTCTCAAATTTCTATTTCACTGACATTTGTGGAACTTGGTTGAAAGGGATACAAAATCCTACACAAGGCAAGAAGGTAATATGAGGCTTTGCATGCTGGTTTCACTTTATGGCCTACTCATTGCATGGTATCCTTGGGAGGTATATGTAGGAAGAGAAAATGCACACTATGTATGAGTATGACAAGTAGGTGTTGCTTGACTTAATGCATGGAATTTTTCTAGATTAGATGTTCATCTGAATTGTTCGGATATGGTGAGTAAAGAGAAGTAGATTCGGTGGATAGATAGATCGAAAGATACCATGAAACGGAGGGTGATGTGAAATGTTACAGTATCTCTTTTTAGCTTTGCATACAAGGTTTTTGATGTCTCTATGAAGCTGCTTGCTGAATTACTGAATAAGGAACATTGCTATGCTACGCTACAATTTAGGAGAAAGAATTACAAGTTTGGTTTATGCTGGTTTTAATTTGAAGACAAACTTGAATCTCAATGAGATCATCACTAATGAAGCTTAGCTGATGTTTCTAATCTGCCTGATTTGAATGAAGCAACAGTACATTCAAAAAACTGGTCTAGCATGTCAACACATCATACAGCTAGAGTTCATTCTAGGTGTCCTTTCACTCTAAACTTTTATGATTTCAGGTTAGAGATGAAGGCGACACTACATATGTCCTTTTCCATCTATGAGCAAGGCGTGAGTAGTAACACAGCTATTACTTTGCACTCTACTGATACTATGTACAACCTTGTGAACTTTGCGACTGTAGTGCTCAAAGATTTGTTTGTCAAGTTCAGGGCTTTGGTTCACTATGTTGTCCTCTTCAGTTGTTTGTTCGTTGCAGACAAATCATGTTTTTGGCTGTTCCAGGGTTCCTTGTTATCTAGGGGTATTAGAAAAATTTTCCATGTGCAGTTGATCATTGCTTTTACTTTGGGTTTATGTAGACAACATTCCTGAATAATTATGAAAACTACGACAGCAGAACGACATGTAATTTATCAAGATTGTGCAACTGAGATTTATACATATATGCTTGTCTATGATAACCAAAATGCGTAAGCATAGTTATGATCCTATGACTCCATGCCTATCATTAATTAATGAGGAAACATCTGATCTTGTGACATTGGAGTGTTTGGCCACCAGACCCTCACAAAAATGGCCCATTATTCTATTTGGTATTTTTTTTGACGTGTGGCTTACATCACTAAATAAATGAGTTGATATATAATTCTAAATAAGATAGGATGTCGTTGTCCTCTTTATTCACAAATCATGTTGGAACAAAAGGGCTCGTTCCTGCTCCAAGTTGCTATCAGATGTACGTGGAAATAGGGTGGAACAGAGAACAAATTTCAAGGAGAGAAAAACTGCTTCAGGACAAGATTTCACATTCTCTTCTTTTTCTTTTTGCGAAATTCCACCGATCTATTAATAATCATCAACATTAGTACAAAAAATCCTAAAAGTAATAAAAATTACAAATAGATCAATAGACCACCTAGCAACGACTACAAACACTAGTACGAGCCGAAGGCGCGCCGCCATCCTCGCCCCTCCATTCTTTGGCCGGAGCGAAACTCCCAGTTTGCAGTCCAAGAAACCCGTAGTTTGCAGTTTCATGGACCAGTCTAGGTAGAATTGTTTTCCCAATGTCTCTCATACCGAAGGTGTTGTCACATTCTTAAATTTCTCCGTCACTTACGTATGTGGAACTTGGGTGAAGGGATGCAAAATTCTACACATTGAAAGTAAAAATAATACGGGACTTCATTTGCTAGCTTCACTTCATGGACCACACAATACTTGGTTTGCTAGCTTCACTTCATGGGCCACTCATTGTGTGGTATCCTTCAGAGGTATATGTAGGGATAGAAGGTAGCTTGACTCAATGCATGAAATTTTTCTAGAGGAGATATTCATCTTAATTGTCTTGATACGGTAAGGAAAGTACCTTCGGTGGATAGATAGATTGGTAGATACCACAAAGAGCGCTTGGAAAATATGAAATGTTACAATATTCTTTGTGCAGCTTCCGATTCCCGTTTTCTGATGTCTCTGCCAAGGTGGTTGCTAAATAATAACTGAATAAAGGACATTCTTATTATAGGGAACAATTTAGGATAAAGCACTACACGTTTGGTTTCTGCTGGTTTGGTGTATTAACTGTGCTATTGGACTGGAGCCAACCATGAGTACAAAATTCCTAAATTTGGATGACAGGGTACAAGTTTACTTAGCAGCTGTAGCACTTGGCTAGCTCTGATTTGAGGACAGTACTAGTCAAGCTTAGATGATCTAATAATCTATCTGATTCAGACTCCCGTCTTCAATGGGGTCTGCTCTTTTTTTAGGAGAGTATGAACTGAAACTATATACGACAAACTGGCTAGATGGTTCATTGTAAGTGTGCTTAGGCAGTTTTTTCGATACTTCTAGTTAGAGATGAATTCGTGGCACTACATATGACCTTCTCCATCTATGAGAAAATATTAAGTAACCAAACTATTAATTTCTGCTATACTAATATACTGTACAGCCTTGTGAACTTTACGATTCGAGTACACCTCCATTAGTACAGGTGGGAGTACCATTTAAACCCGACCCTCAATGTAAAATTGCAGTTTAGTCTTCTTCTCTCGGCCTAATTTGATTGCCGATCAAATCGTGTGTCGTTCTCACCGTCTAACAACAAAACTGCATGGTGTCGCTCGTGGCTATCAGCAGGCCGACACTGCTGCCCCAATCGAGAGGTCTGATGTCTACGCACTTCTATTCTTGTAGACAATTGTTGGGCCTCCAAGTGCAGAGGTTTGTAGAACAGCAGCAAGTTTTTCCTTAAGTGGATCACCCAAGGTTTATCGAACTCAGAGAGGACGTGGTCAAAGGTATCACCTCTCAAGCAACCCTGCAATCAAGATGCAAGAAGTCTCTTGTGTCCCCAACACACCCAATACACTTGTCAGGTGTATAGGTGCACTAGTTCGACGAAGAGATAGTGAAATACAAGTGGTATGGATAATTATAAGTGGTAACGGTGATAGAAAATAACTTGATGGCGTGGAAGAGACTAAAGGCAAACTGAAATAAAGAAGGAAGCAAGCAAACATGTAACAGATCTAATTGCAAACGGTGTTTCAATGCTAAGAAACAAGGCGTAGGGATCATACTTTCACTAGTGAACACTCTCATATAAATATATTATCTTCATGGTACTACTCTTAACTACTCTCCGGTTGAACACTCTAATCAACGGTAGGGCTATAACAACACACCTCAAAGTAAGCCTTTCCAATCTAGAAAACCCCACACTGTCACCTTGAGTACTAGATGAGTCCAACAAACACCACAATTTTAAAGACATCCAACTCCAAATATAACTCATAACAAGTAATTGTAATCTCTAGCCTAAGTGCCACCATGGTGAGCACGCTGTCACTTTCACACACATGGGGAGAGCAGAGATCTATTAAAGCACTTGAGTAGCAAGGTAGATCTACTAGATTACAAAGCTCATGATCATAATATGATCATGCATAGAGAGAGATGAACACATAGCTACCGGTAGAACCCTTAGCCTCGAGAGAGAACTACTCCCTCCTCATCATGGGAATCAGCAATGGTGATGGAGATGGCGGTGGAGATCGATGGAGATGGCTCCGGGGCACTTTCCCGTCCAGAAAGTGCCGAACAGACTTTCTGTCCCCGAATCTCCCTTCGGTGGCAAGGGCATGGAACTTTTCGTGGCTGGAGGCAGGACGATTTAGGGTTTTGGCTTCAGGAGGCTTCTTATAGGCCAGAGGGCAAGGTCGATGGAGTGCCAGGGGCCCACACCACCTGGTGGCGCGGGTAGGGCTAGCCCGCGCCTGGGGAGGGGGGGTGGCCAGGCCCTAGCCCTCCTCCGTCTCGTATTCTGGCTCCGTGAGTCTTCCGGTAAAATAGGAACTTTGGCTTTTGTCCCGTCCAATTCTGAGAATATTCATTTTCTGACTTCCTGGAACCAAAAACAGCAGAAAACAGGCAACTGGCACTGTGGCATCTTGTTAATAGGTTAGTCCAAGAAATCATATGAAAAGTACTCCAAAGTGTGGACAAAACATAAGAAAGTAGATAAAACCAAGCATGGAACATAAAAAATTATAGATACATTTGCAATGTATCAACATCCCCAAGCTTAACTCCTCCTCGTCCTCGAGTAGGTAAGTGATAAAAAGAAAGAATAATTTTTGAGGTGACATGCACCATCAAAGACTTGATCAAAGTATTTGTAAAACATTCAAAGCTGGGATCATAGTACTTCAATCATAACATGAAAGACAAAGTTCTAACAATAAGTCATAGCAACTATTGTTGCAACATGAAAAGGCATAAACAAAAGATTCATGAATAACAATGTTTTGCAAGACGTTTGTTTGTTTCACATAAAGAAAACATAGCATTGTAGTATTCAGCTTGTCCCTTATAGAGTAGCAAACATAAATGCATAAGACACCTTCAAAGTTCATAAGAGTGACTAGATACAAATAGTTTAAAACAAGCAATATCAAGGTATGCATCAATCAACAAGTCTTGGGACAATGCACATAGAACTAAGAATGACCACTATGCTCTCAAAGTAAGTGCATAAAGATAGAAGGTGGAGACTCAATATATAAGTGGAAGAAATGCCTTCATAGAAGGAAGTAGGGATTCAAGTCTCATAAAGAGCTTCCAAAAATTATAGCTTTCAGCTCTCATTGCCCCTATCATAAGCATCTTGAAGTGATTAAGGTTAAAGTGAACAAACTATGGTGTACATGCTTGACGAAGTATAAGTCAGAAATCTCATGTCCCTTGTATACGAGGGCCGCTCCTCATGCTACTCAAGTTTAGTCACCGGTAAGTTCTTGTCATCGTAAATATATGTGTATGATTGAGAATCGCCAACGGGGTACCCCTTGCCCGATGATACGGAAGAATCCCCATATCAAAATGACAAGGCAAGCAGACAACGAGCATCTCAGCATTCTTCTTATTTACCATGGGAATATGGTGCTTTTTTCTCTCTTTCCTCTTTTCATAATATCTTTTTTTTTCTCTTTTCTCTTTTTTTCTGAATATAGGACTTTTTTTATAAGAAGAATGCTTCATAGAAATCCCATTATGGTTACGCTGCAGGTTTCCACCATGTCAGCATGGATTAGACCAGCGGCCCAGGCGTTTCTCTAACAAATATACATAACTCCATGGACTTACAAGCTCCCCTTTCATTTCACACCGATGACATCCATATACAAAAGAGCATGATATCAACTAGGTACAAAGTACCCGTGCAATGTTGAAAGCGTTCCCCATGAAAGCATGGTTCTGCTAATTCCCAACAAATAAGTGCAAGCATATACAATATAGACGACACAATGGTTCAAGTTTATTAAGGGCAAAAAAAGTAAAGTGTGCCATCAAGTTCGTGAGAGCTTTAATCACTAGTTTTCTCATAACAAGTTTAATTTGGAAGGTAAACAAAAGCATGAATGTACTTGGAATAGCATAAGATAGTAGGTAGGTATGGTGGACTCTTTGGAATAACTTGGTTTAGGGAGTTGGATGCATGAGTGGAACTCATACTTTGTTGTGGAGGCTAGCAAAAGACTGGGAGCGACAAACTAAGAGAGCAACAATGGCCATAATCATGCAGAGCGACAAAACATCATTGATCAAAGCATAAAGTAATACTACAAGTTGAAAACTAAAGGATCATAAAGGCTTATGGTGACTTGACATAGTCATAACATGGTGTGAGCATGCGCCAAGTCAACCCAAATAAAGCATCAAAGGAGAATACCACTATACTATGCTTTAATATGCTAAAACAACGCATGATTCATCCAAGACACATTAAGCAATCTCAATTGTTTATAGCAAGTCATGCTACAACAAATAATACTAAGCATAAAGCCAAAACAATATCAAGCATGGCATGACGAAGCATAGCCACAGTCAAAAACAAGCTCTTTTTACCACATAAGAATGAACTTTCCTACTCTTTTCCAAACCAAACCAAACTATTTGCAAACCAATGTATGAAAGAGGGGGTCCAACCAATTTATTCATAAAACTAAGCAAACCAAGCAAACTAAAAACCAAAACCAAAACGAAAAATAAGACGCTCCAAGAACAACACAACTGTGCATGAAACAATAAAAATGAAGCGTTTGGAAGAAACCTGAGATTTTTATTGATGAAGAAGGGGATGCCTTGGGCATCCCCAAGCTTTGACACTTGTACTTCTTGGATATTTCTTGGGGTGACACGCGTGTCATCCCCAAGCTTGAGCTTTAGTCCATCCTTCATCTCATTACTCATTCCTTCCATACACCTGAAAATTTTCGTTCATACAAAACTTCACACAATCTTTATTAGCAATATTAGTGCACTCAAGATAAAAAAGTCTTAAGGTTCAGTTATAACACCAAATAAACTTCCATTATAACACTAGATACTATAGCACTTTCTTCAAAAATCTCAAACCCCCAAAAGAACTCAAAAAGGAACCAACAAGAAGCAAATGCAGAAAATGGCAGAAATCTGTCAAAACAGACCAGCAGGTAAAGACGAATTTTTTCGAAGACCTTCTGTTGCTCAAATTAAAAAGTGTTGAACTAACGAAAGTTAGATAACAACCTGGGTCAGAATCACAAAAAATTACAGCTCAATCCGACATACATATCTCTCTCACGAATATTTAGGGTGAAGCACAAAATTCTGTTTCGGGACAGCAACTTTCCCAATCATTACTTCTCTCTCATTAGAGGTTATTCTTGGCACAAAAAGCAAATGAAAAGGATAAGGAGCAGTTATTACTGAAGTAATAACTTCCAAGACTCATCTAAAACTCTTGGGTTATCTCGCAACAAGTACTTTTCTTTAACGCCTTTAAGTTAGGCATGATAGTTTGAGAATATGCTCACATAAAAAATATGAATTGAAGTAAAAGAGAGCATCAAGAAGCAAATTCAAAGCACATTTAAGTCTAACCCACTTCCTATGCATAGGAATCTTGTAAAGAAACAAGTCATGAAAGCAAAACAAGTGCAACTTAAAAAAATTTAACATAAAGAGGGGAAACTTAATAATGTTGAGACACATAAAACCATGTTTCCCTCTCTCATAATAACTTTCAGTAGCATCATGAATAAAATTAACAATATAACAATCACAAGAAACATTCTTATCATGAGCCACATGCATAAAAGAATTAATACTCCCGTCATAAACATAGTCATTTTTATTAATTGTAGTGGGAGCAAATTCAACAAAATAGCTATCATTACTATTCTCATCACCATAATCATCAAATATAGGAGGCATATTGTAGTCATAATTAATTTCCTCCTCAATAGTAGGTGGACTGAAAATATCATATTCATCATTGTAATCATCATATATTGGAGGTTTAGTATCATCAAAGTAAATTTTCTCCTCCATGCTTGGGGGACTAAAAATATCATGCTCATCAAAACCAGCTTCTCCAAGCTTAGACTTTTCCATAGCATTAGCAATAATGGTGTTCAAAGAATTCATACTAATAACATTGCTATTAGCATGCAAATAAAGTTCTATAGGTTTTTTAATTTTCTCTTCAAACACTTCATGTCCTAACTCAAGATAAATACTATAAAGCTCTCTAATTTTTTTGTTGTTTTCCATTAAGCCTAACTAGTGAAAACAAGAAACAAAAAGACAAAATTGCAGAATCTAAAGGAAATAACTTCGGGTACTCACACCAGAAAATAGGCGTTTGTCGTGGGAGGTTCTTCTTCTTTAATCCTCCGGTGTGAATACCTTTTACCTTACCTCCCCGACAACGGCGCCAGAAAATAGCTTGATGTCTACGCACTTCTATTCTTGTAGACAGTTGTTGGGCCTCCAAGTGCAGAGGTTTGTAGAACAGCAGCAAGTTTTCCCTTAAGTGGATCACCCAAGGTTTATCGAACTCAGGGAGGAAGTGGTCAAAGGTATCCCCTCTCAAGCAACCCTGCAATCAAGATACAAGAAGTCTCTTGTGTCCCCAACACACCCAATACACTTGTCAGGTGTATAGGTGCACTAGTTCGGCGAAGAGATAGTGAAATACAAGTGGTATGGATAATTATAAGTGGTAATGGTGATAGAAAATAACTTGATGTCGTGGAAGAGACTAAAGGCAAACTGAAATAAAGAAGGAAGCAAGCAAACATGTAACAGATCTAATTGCAAATGGTGTTTCAATGCTAAGAAACAAGGCCTAGGGATCATACTTTCACTAGTGAACACTCTCATATAAATATATTATCTTCATGGTACTACTCTTAACTACTCTCCGGTTGAACACTCTAATCAACGGTAGGGCTATAACAGCACACTTCAAAGTAAGCCTTTCCCATCTAGAAAACCCCACACTGTCACCTTGAGTACTAGATGAGTCCAACAAACACCACAATTTCATAAAGACATTCAACTCCAAATATAACTCATAACAAGTAATTGTAATCTCTAGCCTAAGTGCCACCATGGTGAGCACGCTGTCACTTTCACACACATGGGGAGAGCAGAGATCTATTAAAGCACTTGAGTAGCAAGGTAGATCTACTAGATTACAAAGCTCATGATCACAATATGATCATGCATAGAGAGAGATGAACACATAGCTACCGATAGAACCCTTAGCCTCGAGAGAGAACTACTCCCTCCTTATCATGGGAATCAGCAATGGTGATGGAGATGGCGGTGGAGATCGATGTAGATGGCTCCGGGGGCACTTCCCCGTCCCGGCAGAGTGCCGGAACAGAGACTTTCTGTCCCCCAAATCTCCCCTTCGGTGGCGGGCGTGGAACTTTTCGTGGTGGGCGGACGATTTAGGGTTTTGGCTTCGGGAGGCTTCTTATAGGCCAGAGGGCAAGGTCGGTGGAGTGCCAGGGGGCCCACACCACCTGGTGGCACGGGTAGGGCTAGCCCACGCCTGGGGGGGTGTGGCCAGGCCCTGGCCCTCCTCCGTCTCGTATTCTGGCTCCGTGAGTCTTCCGGTAAAATAGGAACTTTGGCTTTTGTCCCGTCCAATTCTGAGAATATTCATTTTCTGACTTCCTGGAACCAAAAACAACAGAAAATAGGCAACTGGCACTGTGGCATCTTGTTAATAGGTTAGTCCAAGAAATTATATGAAAAATACTCCAAAGTGTGGACAAAACATAAGAAAGTAGATAAAACCAAGCATGGAATATCAAAAATTATAGATACATTTGCAATGTATCAAGGTCACGCCATCCAATCGAGAACGACAATCAGGCATTCTGTCCTTGGCTGCACCATGGCTTGTCTCCCCTTATCGTCATCGCTGCACGATAGTTTGAAAGAGGAGGACATACATAGTTTGAAAGAAAACGTGGTTCAAGTTCAGATTGTAGGGACTGTTTTGAAACAAGAGAGAAACTCACAAGACCATCACACCTACAGTAGCACCCTACATCTCGGTGACCAATTAAAATGTCCGTCATTTGTTTTCTAGACCAAATACAGTACACCTTCCATTGTAGTGTTAATAAAAACCATAAAATGGCTTGAGGTGGAAAGGAAATAAGCTTGCAAAGACCACAATCAAGAACAAGGAAATAACTAGAAAGATGCACACACCTTGAAAACGATGGACACTTTCATCAACAGAAGCGACTGTAAGCCCCATCACACTGTAGAAAAGATCGCCTAAGCGCCTAGATATGATTTTGCGATTGAACCAAAATGGCGATAAAGATTGAGCATGACCGCCACCTCAAGACGACATCACACCGAGAGAAACACAACGCCTTGAACAAACCATCGCCACACTACTTGGCAAACTGGACCAAGAGTTTTCACCCAGAAGGTGTTGTTAGTGCTTAAGCTAAATGAAAACGAAAGATGCAGAGTTCCATGCAAGGTTCTGCCAATGGAAGCTTCAGTATAAGGAATTCATAATAGTCTCATCACCGTCACATCACCAGGAAACAAGCTAGACTGCCATTATTTACGACCCTAGCTATTATGAATAAATAATCTCATCACCGTCATAACATCAGGAAAGAATAGACCATAATTCCCCAAATCTCTTCTGATTTAAAGTTCGGAACTACTCTGCGTACGAAATCTGTCCGACTAGCTATCCAATGGTCTGCTTTTGTTCTGTTACACTCTGCGTACGAAATCGTACAGGGGGTGTCGTATGGAAATCGTACATGGGGTGTGGAATGTGTAGCAGTTCTCTTTAAAGTTTTCATACAATCTTCATTCATGCTTCTGAACGATCCTGCCTTTTTTCTGCAGGGTTTCTATGGGGCCAGGAATCTCTCTTCCGTACTCTGCATGTGTACATTGACCACCCACTGATGCTCTGCATCAAGCATAGTATACTTATGCAGACCTTGTAATTTTCTTGCTTTGGAAATGTGAAATAAAAGCATGCTTGTGTGTGACTGTTGGACTGATTATCTTTATGTCACTGCGATGAGAAAATCACTTACAAAATTGCCATATGATGTGTCTGAATGATCATTTTCTTCTTAAGATTTTGTGTATTGAAACCATAAGGGAAGGATGACGTGGATAGCTTAAGGAACCTACCTCATCAAAACTGAAATGTTGCAATCTCATAATAGATCAACAAGCTCAGATTTGCCACTTGGTTGAATTATTTTTCCAATGTCTCTCATCCCGAAGGTGTTCTAACATTCTTAAATTTCTCTTTCACCGACATTTGTGGAACTTGGTTGAAAGGGATACAAAATCCTACACAAGGCAAGAACGTAATATGAGGCTTCTCATGCTGGTTTCACTTTATGGCCTACTCATTGTGTGGTATCCTTCGGAGGTATATGTAGCAAGAGAAAATGCACACTTTGTATGACAAGTAGGTGTTGCTTCACTCAATGCATGTATTTTTTCTAGATTAGATATTCATCTTAATTGTCCGGATATGGTGAGTAAAGAGAAGATTCGGTTGATAGATAGATTGAAAGATCAAAAAACGGAGGGTGATGTGAAATGTTAGAGTATCTCTTAGAAGCTTCACATACATGGTCTTTGATGTCTCTACGAAGGTGTTCGCTGAATTACTGAATAATGAACATTGCTATTCTACTCTACAATTTAGGAGAAAGAATTACTGGTTTGGTTTATGCTGATTTCGAGACAAACTTCAATCTGATTGAGGTCATCATTAGTCAAGCTTAGCTAATGTTGATAATCTGTCTGATTTGAATGAACCAACAGTACATTCGAAAAACTGGTCTAGCATGTAAACACATCATACAGCTAGAGAGTTCATTCTAGGTGTCCTTTCACTCTAAACTTTTATGATTTCAAGTTAGAGATGGAGGCGGCACTACATTTGTCCTTTTCCATCTGTGAGCAAGGCGTTAGTAGTAACACAACTATTACTTTGTACTATACTGATACTATGTACAACCTTGTGAACTTTGGGATCACTGCTAAAAAATAGCAGATCTGTAGCGTGCCCTTTTTGACGTTAGTAGCACGTCCGCCGCACACTACAGGTAACGCGTCACTGATAATAGTTATCTACAAGTAGTTGAAGATACTAGCACGCTACAAGTAGTAGGGATATTAGACGCGTGCCCCAAAGCATGCACGCTCCTATTAACTATTTTGAGCATTAAAAAAATATGGTTCATCCATTTATCCAATATGTGCACCTGTATATAGTTCATCCAATAATTCAAAATACACATTTTTTCGAATATAGAAATATAGTTCACATGCTCTAGCAGCCGTAGCCAAAGTGGCAACTCCTGGCCAGATCTATTGCCTCCGCAGCCCCGTGCCAATGTCGCCCTCGCCGCAATGCCATGTCGATGACATCGCTGCAGGAACCCCGTGTCCATGGCGTTGCCTCCACGGCCCGGTGGCCATGTTGTTGCCGCCACAGCCCCATGTCGATGTCGTCCTGTCCGCAACAACATGGCAATGACGTCGCCGACACAACCTCGTGTCCATTTCTTCACCGCCGCAGCACAATATCCATGTTGATGAAGAGGTCGTCCTCCGCTACAATCTCTCTAAACAACCGAGACAAAAAGAAAGAAAAGGGAATGTTTTACCTTGTTGGAATATCACCAAACACCTATCAGGCTTCAATCACAGCAGAGGTCGGGGCTGCGCTAACCCACCGTGGTTGATGAAGAGGTCGGGAATGAGGGCGCCAGCCTAGTGAAACTGGAGGTCAGGATGCAGAGGTGGGATAATTGGGACAAATGGGATTCCACTTTTAGACATCTAAACTAACTCTAAACTAAGTGGGATAAGCGGGATACGTGAAATTTGTTAATCCTACTTGTCCCACTTTTCCCACTTAGTTTAGAGTTAGTCTAGGGGTCTAAAATTAAAATCCTACTTGTCCCATTTGTCCCACTTCTGCATCCCAGTCTCGAGGAGAGCTGCTTGTTGCACATGGCTGCTTAGACTTGCCATCGAGTTGCTCGCGTCGGCGTCGAGGACGAGTGCATGGACGTGTAGCAAGACGGTACGGCATCGACCTGGGGTGCTGGCGGCAGCCGGGACAGAGGTAAGGTCGCCGGTCTCCGGCGACGGAGCTGCAGGGACACGCGGAATAGGGTGGCAGCCGGCTGGCGCAAGGAGGCGGGGCTGGCGAGCGCTCGCGTCTAGAAACAGGGGATCGTGGGGGATAAGATAACACAGAGGGGGCCGTGTTCGTGCGTGTAGTGTGCGTTCTTGGTGTGTGGCGTGAGTGTGTGTTGCCTTGGGCTTGGGCCGGCGCATCGCACGGATCGACCCAAACTGGTCCGTAGCATGTCTTACCGGCCGAACGCTACGCCCAAGGACTTATCTGTAGTGTGGTGTTACTGGGAACGCTACAAGCAAGTGTCGCATAGCCACGTACGTGGATCCTAGGTAGTCGCAGCGTGTCTATTTTTTTTCCGCACGCTACATGTAGCACGTATCAGTGGTGTGCCCATTTTAGGAACGACTACTGATAATACCAGTAGCGTGTCCAAATTAAGGCCCGCTACAGATAAGGTTGCGCTTATAGCCTATTTTCTAGTAGTGGATTGCAGTGCTCCAAGATTTGTTTGTCAAGTTCAGGGATTTGGTTCACTATGTTGTCCTCTTTAGTTGTTTGTTCGTTGAAGACAATTCATGTTTTTGGCTGTTCAAGGGTTCCTTGTAATCTAGGGGTATTAGAAATTTTCCATGTGCAGTTGATCATTGCTTTTACTTTGAGTTTATCTAGACAACATTCCTGAATAATTATAAAAACTACCACAACAGAATGTCACGTAATTTATTAAGATTGTGCAACTAAGATTCATTCTTCTTTCCAATTGTTGCACATATATGTTTGTCTATCATAACCTAAATGACTAAGCATAGTTATGACCCTATGACTCCATGCATGTCATTAATTAATGAGGAAACATCTGATCTCATGAAAGCGGGGTGTTTGGCCACCAGACCCTCACAGAAATGGCCCAGTATTCTATTTGGTATTTTTCTTTTGACATGTGGCTTACATCACTAAATATATGAGTTGATATATAGTTCTAAATAAGACAGGAGGACAATCCAAGTTGATATCAGATGTTGTCTACAACCATGCTATGTGACATTAAGCAAACAATTAAAACTTCCATCTCTGCTGATTTATGATTACATAGTACAATTTTTCATCAAGCTTCTGAACCAACCTACTTTTTTCTGCAGGGTTTCTATGGACCGGGAATTCTCTTTGTATTCTACGCGTGTACATTGATCATCCACTGATGCTCTGTATGAAGCACACAGTATATACTTCTGCTTCTGCAGACCTTGTACTTCTCTTACTCTAGAAGCGTGAAATAATAATATGCTCGTCTATGAACTGTGGCTTATCTTGCCGTTGCTACAAGAAGACATTCATTTGCAAAATTGCAGTATGATGGGCCTAAATGCAGATGTTGCTCTTAAGGTATTGCATATTGAAATGTTGCAATCTCACAGCAGATAGACAAGCACACATTTCCATTGAAAATATTAACAAGTGCATGTTGGAAATATGCCCTAGAGACAAATAGTTATAAGGACTAGTATCGTATTTCATATAGTTTATGATTAAGTTTTATATCATGCTATAACTGTATTGAGTGGAAACATCAATACACGTGTGATATACAAATAACCAGGGGTTCCTAGTGAAACTCTAGTCACTAGTTCATTGGTCAACAGATGATCAAGTTTCCTGATCATGTGGCATTTATGCTAGTTGGAAATGGAGTCAACTCATTCCGAGAATGAGATGATGAACCAATACCCAACCTAAACATCGTGACCCGATCATGTCACGAAGTTCAAGTTAGGATGATTAGAAATGGATCCTCGTAGACTATTCCTTAGACCGTGAGGCTATATCAATCACTGTCTTCCGAGAGTGCTTAGATAGCATCAAGCGCCACTTGGTAATACAGTGGTTATAAAGGTGTGTTTAGGTACTCGGAGGAAACCGTAGAGGCAATATATGTCAAGAGCGGGATTTGTCCGTCCATGTGACGAGAAGATACTCAAGGGCCCACTCGGAGAAGTTATATCCAATAGCTGCGCAGCGCGTGATTTGATCATAGGGATATCACTTGTCGGAACGAGTCAAGTAGCATTGTTTGGTAACGAGATTGAACATGACATGGTGATGTCATTGATCAGATCTCGGGCAATGCAAGTATCGAGAGATAAAGGGAATAAGACACGACTGTCCCGGTTCAAAAGACGAAAGATCTTCGTGGAACACACACGGGTCACATGGCCATCCAGGTCCCTCTGTCGATCATTGGTGCGGGAGTGTCCCGACCATGTATGGAGTGTTCCCGAACCATGGGGTATCACGCTTAAGGGCTTGATGATGCTTAGAGAGTGTTTATAGGATCGGTAGAATCGCCGAAGAATAGTAGAGAGAAAACCGGAAGGGTTTCGGTAAGTCCGGAGGATGTCCGGAGTGGAGGTGGAAGTGTTCCATAACCATAGAGGTTGAATAATATGTGAATGAATGTTAAATATTGATTTAATCATTTATTCATAATTATTTAATAAAGAGAAAATCAATTTAAAAGGTTAAAAGGCTTAATGGGCCAATTCCGGGAGGGGAGAGGGCCCATTAGGAAAAGGAGAGAGGGAGAAGGGGCAAGGGGGTGGCCGGCTGGGCCAAGCCCCCCCGCACGGGGCCTACTAGGGCTGGCCGGCGGCCTCCCCTCCCTCTCCTCTCCTTTAGTCCCACCCCGGGACTTTGAGGGAGGTAGTACCTCCTTTTCCCCTATATATAGTGGGGGTATTTAGCCAGATAAATACACACAATAATCAATAAAGGTCTTCTCACTTTTGGTAGGACCTCCAATTGATATTCTCTCTCTCTCTCGTGACCGTGGTCCCAAGTTCGGACTACGCGAACGAGAGACATCTTCACCGCGGAGCGCCATCGCGCTGCGGGATTCGGATCTAGGAGCTCTACTTCTGTAACTGCTGCTAGATCGAGGAAGCAGGAGTCATTATCAGGCACCAGACGTGTGTAACTCCCCGCGAGGTGTCGCACTTGAGCCACTCAAGTCATTGGAGCCAAGGGAACGCGAGGACTTCATCACGACCTTGAGGTCGGCTTCGGCTCGTCTACATCAACCACGCTCTTCTGAGCGTTGGCAACGCTTTTCGGTCTTCAAGGTTAAGTTCGCGAAAAAGCCCCTCCCGTTACTGTATTACTAATAGATAGGTCCTGGCAGCATCAGGGGTTTAGGGGCGTAGGGTAAAATTTTATTGTTTTTATACGCGGAACCCCTACAGTGGTATCAGAGCTAGATCTATGCATAGTAATGCTAGTACGGGTAGAACACACGAGATGTAGCATGTGGGCGTTGATCTTTTAGTTGTTACCCTCCCACGTGTACTTGTGTATACCGCAACAATGCTTGATGAAGCGGCCTCCAATCGACTTTACGAGTTCATTCGTGAGACTGGTCCACGCTTGACATACGGCTTGTACCGTATAAAGTGGCTTAGGGGGGTGTCTGTCTCTCTCACATTAGTTGGTATGCCATTTGCAACGGAGGGCCCCGAAAGGGGTGTAGTAGAGACAACTACTTGATCAACATTGTGATGAAAGTTCGTAGGAAAGAATAGTTATTTTGCGAAAGCCCATTCAGCCACGTAAAACATGCAAAGATAAAGTAGAGGCGTCTAACTTTTTTTTGCAGGGAGCGTTGCTTTGTGATATGGTTGTGGCAAAGGTAAAATGATTACCTTATGTTACATAGTAGTAGATAGTGAGGGAGGTGATGGACTACCACGCCGGAAGGACACCGGTACCCTGGTGTCTACATCGCCGGAACCCTGGCGCCGGAATCCGGTGACGACGGATGGAGATCACAACGTGAAGGACCATATCACATCGCATTTACATTCAATGTTATTGTTTGTATATCTTATTGTGTGCTAGTATTATATACTCGATGGTAGCCTAATAAGATGATCCCTGTTAAAATTACCAACGATTGTGTTCCCCCTTAGTGTGCACCACCAAGAAAGTTCTTCGGTATGAGGCGATCCATGGTACAGGCATGGGTGTCAGACATATCTACGTTCGCATACAGTGGGTGTAAGCCATATTGCACAACGAATACATTAAGGTTGAGTTGGCGAGCCTAGCACGCCATAGAAGCGTGGCCTCGGAACACGGATAGTCGAAAGATCAAGCACGAGTCGCATGAATGATGTGACCGATATTTAGCATCTGATGGCTCAGTGTTGATGTAGAGCTCGTTGGGAACCCAAGAGGAAGGTATGATGAGCACAGCAGCAAGTTTCCCTCAGTTATGAAACCAAGGTTTAATCGAACCAGTAGGAGCAATGAAACACCCCAAAGGTGTCGCTAGCTGAGCCTTGGCAGGGCGCACTACCGGTGCTAGTAGCAACATGGAGACCTGCACAACACAACCATAGAACTCTGTCCCCAACTTGCGATGAGGTTGTCAATCTCACCGTGTTTTGCTAAAAACAAAGGATTAAACGTATCGAATGGAAGGAAGTAATAGTTTGCAGAAAGTAAACACAAAGCAGTAAACAGTTTGTAGATTGTATGTAAAAGAAAAGGACCGGGATCCATAGTTCACTAGAGGTGGCTCTCCTTAAGATAGATAACATGCTGGGTGAACAAATTATAGCGAGGCAATTGACAAAAATCGAGAAAGCATACATGCATATACTAATCATCTTGACTCCTTTGAGACTTGATTGGGCATTACAACATTATACATAGACCGCCATCCAACTGCATCTATGACTAATAATCCACCTTCAGGTTATCATCCGAACCCCCTCCAGTATTAAGTTGCAAGCAACAGATTATTGCTTTACAAATTGCGTGTAATGTAAACAATACGATTATTCTATGAACAAAGGATTGTTGTTTTATCCCTAGTAGCAACAACACATCTAGTACCTTAGAGATTTCTGTCACTTCCCCAGATTACCAGAGGCATGAACCCACTATTGAGCATAAATACTAACTCTTGGAGTTGCTAGCATCTACTTGGCCAAGATAGCTACTAACAACAGAAAGCATGCAAGATCACAAATAACAAAGACATGATAGAATCAATAATCAATCTGAAATAGCATCTCAATATCCATCGGATCCCCGCAAACACAACATGTAGAATTACAAATAGATGATCTTGATCATGAACGGAGCTCATAAGATCTAGGCATGAAAGCACAAAGGAGGAGAACCAGCCATCTAGCTACTACATGGATCCGTAGTCCAAGGATGAACTACTCACGCATCACATCGGAGGCTTGCATGGTGATGAAGAAGGCCTCTAGGGTGAATTCCCCTCTCCGGCAGGGTGCCGGGAAGATCTTCAGATCCCTCCCGATCTAGGGATGGAGATGACGACGGCTACAGAATCTTTCGTGGATTTTCGATCGGGTCCTTAGGGTTTTCGTCCCGAGGGAATCTTATAGGCGGAAGGAGAGGCCGAGGGGTCTTGGCTGGGACCACCGGCGCGGCCAGCCTAGCCGTGCGTCCAGTGGTGGCTGGCCCCTTGCCCTTCTCCGTCTCGTGATCGGCATCGATGACTTCCTGAAAATAGGCACTTTGGCTTTTGTCCGTCAATTTCGAGAATATTCATTTTCGACTTTCCTAGAACCAAAACAGCAGAAAACAGGCGTTGGCCTTGTGGCTCTTGTTAATAGGTTAGTCCAAGAAATCATATGAAAAGTACTCCAAAGTGTGGACAAAACACAAGAAAGTGGATAAAACCAAGCATGGAACATCAAAAATTATAGATACATTTGCAGTGTATCAACATCCCCAAGCTTAACTCCTGCTCGTCCTCGAGTAGGTAAGTGATAAAAAGAAAGAATAATTTTTGAGGTGACATGACCATCATAAACTTGATCAAAGTATTTGTAAAACATTCAAAGCTGGGATCATAGTACTTCAATCATAACATGAAATACAAAGTTCTAGCAATAAGACAAAGAAACTATGATGCAACATGTGTTGGGTCCGCAGCATAGAAAACAAAAGTTTTCCTACGGTGTGAACTACATGCCAAGATCTATCTACTAGGTACAAAGCAAACGGGTGGACATACATCCATGGAGAACTTACCCTCGAAGACAACGAGTTTTGTTAACGAGTAGGAACTCATGGTTGATGTAGTCGTACACTTGCCGATCTCAAGATCGTGAGGAAGTCCGAGCGCCGCAACTCAGCAGCGCATCCGCACTCGCACACACGTTCAAGCCACCGGACAACCTCCACCTCGCTCTAGCGATCCAAATGGAAGCAAGAACTTCCGCATAAAATGCCACCGGGAACATGTATCTCGCTAATCCGAGACCATGGGGGAATAATTCTAGAGGGGGAGAGAGATCCTTCACAAGGAGGTGTGAGGATGAAGGAGGGAATGGGTGGCTTTTATAGGAGGAGGGGGGTGCCCCCTCTCTCCATGGCCGGCGCATGGGGGGTGACCCCTCACCTCCCCCATTCATGTGGTGGTAACTCCTCCACATTAAAATGCCTCTTCACATTCCCTTTTAAAGTCTCCACTTTAAATGCATTAAGTTTCTCCAAATTTAATGCTCTCTCATTTAATAAAACTCTTTTATTAAATTTATTCAGAATTTTGTTAATTACTTTAATTAACAAACATTCACATATAGCCCCTTGCAATATTTCAATATCACATGCAGAAACACCTTCGCAATTTCACCGAAACAATTTCCGGTTTCTATTGAAACAATTCCTCGCTTTGCAATTCTTTTCGTCTCAAACATATGTGCTCCAAAATGGTGTCTGGTAACTCTTAAGTGTGCCACCCTATGGTTCGCGAATAATGCAGACATGATCGAGACCCTTCTCCGATCAATAATCAGAAGCGGGACCTGGAGATCCATACTGACTCCTACACATTCAACGATGACTCCTGTGATCGTGAGAACCTTTAACGCTTGTAACTAAATCCCTTTGTCTCTCGATATATTACATGTCCGAGATTCGATCATCGGTATCTCGATACCTAGTTTGATCTCGTTAACGACATGCACTCTTTTCTCGTTCCCGTGATATAACATTCTAGTGATCACATCACTTGCTTGCAACCTATCCTAATGTGATATCACCGAGAGGGCCCAGAGTATATCTATCCGTCATCTGGATTGACAAATTCCACTCTTGATCCATGAGCCTCAACATAACACCTTCGTAGCACTGAACCCATCTTTATAGTCACCCTGTTATGGTGTGCCGTTTGATGTTATCAAGATACTCTTCCGGTGTTAGCAATTAACATGATCTCATGGTCTAAGGATAAAGATTACTTCGTATGATGTTATAGCAATATAAACATAATGACTTGATCGTAATGCTATACTTCGGATGAATGTTCATCACATCATTCCACCAATGGTGTGACCTTGTTATTAACAACATCCAATGTCCATGATCAGGAAACCTTGATCATCCTGTTAATCAACAAGCTAGTCTATAAGAGAGGCATGACTAGGAACCCTTTTTGTTTATTAAACACACATGTATTGATGTTTCCTATCAATACAATTATAGCATGCAAAATAAACATCTATCATATACAAGGAATACATAATAACAACTTTATTATTGCCTCTTAGGGCATATTTCCTTCAGTCTCCCACTTGCACTAGAGACAATAATCTAGTTCACATAGTGATAAATCTAACACCCATGGAGTTCTGGTGTTGATCATGTTTTGCCCTAGGGAGTAATTTAGTCAACGGATCTGCTACATTCAGGTCCGTGCACTTCTACAATCTTTATATCTCCATCCTTGACATGCTCATGGATGGAGTGAAACCGCGCTTAATATGCTTGGAATTCTTGTGAGACCTTGGTTCCTTTATGCTATTATGGCTCCATTGTTGTCACAATAGATCACCATCGGGTCTAACGACCGGGAACCACACCGTTCGTTATGAACTCCTTCATCCAAACCGCTTCTGCTCAAGCAAAGAACATATTCCGTCCGTTGTTGATCCAGCCACCACAGGTTGTTTGGAGCTCCTCCAACTAATCAGCTGCCCGTTCAAGAGAAATACGTATCCGGATTGAGACTTAGAGTCATCCGGATCAGTGTCAAAGCTAGCATCGACATAACACTTAGCGACTAGCTCTTCTTCACCTCCGTATACAAGAAACATATCCTTAGTTCTTCTCAAGTACTTAAGGATATTCTTGACCGCTATCCAGTGTTCCGAACCTAGATCAGATTGGTACCTACTAGTCAAACTAATAGCATGTGCCACATCTGGTCTTGTACATAGCATGGCATACATTATAGAGCCTATGGCTGAGGCATAGGGGATCTTATCCATCATCTCTCTTTCTTCTGCCATAGCCGGACTTTGAGTCTTACTCAATGTCTTGCCTTGAAACATAGGTAAGAACCCCTTCTTACTTCCATCCATATTAAACTTCTTTAATAACTTATCAAGGTATGACTCTGCGATAGCCCAATTAGGCGTCTTGATCTATCTCTATAGATTTTAATGCCTAATATATATGAAGCTTCACCAAGGTCCTTCATCGAAAATTTGTTGTTTAGATAACTTTTAACACTGTTTAAGAGATCTAAATCATTTCCAATCAATAATATGTCATCCACATATAATATCAGAAATGCCACATTGCTCCCACTCACTTTCTTTAAAATACAAGCCTCTCCATAAGTTTGGACAAATCCAAACTCTTTGATCACCTCATCAAAGCGGAGATTCCAACTCCGGGATGCTTGCTTCAGTCCATAGATGGATCGCTGAAGTTTGCACACCTTATCAGCATCCTTAGGATCGACAAAACCCTTAGGTTGTATCATATACAACTCTTCTTCAATATTACCATTGAGGAACACAGTTTTGACATCCATCTACCATATTTCATAATTGAAATATGCAGCAATTGCTAACATAATCCTAACCGACTTAAGCATCGCTACGAGAGAGAATGTCTCATCGTAGTCAACTCCTTGAATTTGTCGAAACCCCTTTGCGAGAAGTCGAGCCTTATAGATGGTCACATTACCATCAACATTAGTTTTTCTTTTGAAAATCCATTTATTCTCAACGGCCTTTCGGTTGTGAGGTAAGTCCACCAAGTTCCAAACCTGGTTTTCGTACATGGATTCCATCTCGGATTTCATGGCTTCTAGCCATTTGTTGGAATCAAAGCTCATCATCGCTTCTTCATACGTCACAGGGTCATCTATTTCATCAATCATGAAATTCATAACAGGATTGCCGTACAGTTCAGGAGCTGCACGTGTCCTGCTTGACCTGCGAGGTTCGGTAGTGTCCTCTTTCGGAGTTTCATGATCAATATCATTAGCTCTCTCTTCATTAGGTGAAGTCAACTCCAAAACAACTTCTGGAGCTGCGCTACTCGCCATTTCATGAAGAGAAGGTTCAATAACCTCTTCGAGTTCTACCTTCCGACTACTCACACCTTTCGCGAGAAACTCCTTCTCAAGAAAGGATCCATTCTTGGCAACAAAGACCTTGCCCTCGGATCTGTGATAGAAGGTATACCCAATCGTTTCCTTAGGGTATCCTATGAAGACGCATTTTTCCGCTTTGGGTTCGAGTTTATCCGGTTGAAGTTTCTTCACATAAACATCGCATCCCCAAACTTTAAGAAATGACAGCTTAGGTTTGTTTCCAAACCATAATTCATACGGTGTCTTTTCAACGGATTTAGATGGTGCCCTATTTAAAGTGAATGTAGCGGTTTCCAGTGCATAACCCCAAAATGATAGTGGCAAGTCAGTTAGAGACATCATAGATCGAACCATATCCAATAAAGTATGATTACGACGTTCTGACACACCATTACGTTGTGGTGTTCCGGCAAGCGTGAGTTGTGAAACTATTCCACAGTCTTTCATATGTGTGCTAAACTCGTAACTAAGATACTCTCCTCCACGGACCGCCAGAAATTTGATCTTTCTGTTACGATGATTTTCCACTTCATTCTGAAATTCTTTGAACTTTTCAAAAGTTTCAGACTTGTGTTTCATCAAATAGATATACCCATATCTACTCAAATCATCCGTGAAAGTAACAAAATAACGATATCCACCTCGCACCGACACACTCATTGGTCCATAGACATCAGTATGTATGATTTCCAATAGACCTGTCGCCCATTCCATTGAACCGGAAAACGGCGTTCTAGTCATCTTGCCCATAAGGCATGGCTCACATGTATCAAATGATTCAAAATCAAGTGATTCCAAAAGTCCATCAGAATGGAGTTTCTTCATGCGTTTAACGCCAATATGACCTAGACGGCAGTGCCACATATATGCAGATATATCATTATCAAGTTTAATCCTTTTAGCATCAACATTATGAATATGCGTAATACTACTATCGAGATCCAACAGAAATAAACCATTCAACACAGGTGCATGACCATAAAAGATATTATTCATATAAATCGAACAACCATTGTTTTCAGACTTAAACGGATAACCACTTTGCATCAAACACGATCCAGATACAATGTTCATGCTCAGGGCAGGCACCAAATAACAATTATTCAGGTTTATAACTAATCCCGACGGCATATGGAGAGGCAGTGTTCCGACGGCGATCACATCAACTCTTGATCCATTGTCGACCCGTGTCGTGACCTCATCCCTTGCTAGTTGTCGCTTGTTCCGCAACCCCTGAACCGAGTTACATATATTAGCAACCGATCCCGTATCAAATACCTAGGTGCTACTGCGAGTACTAGTCAAGTACACATCAATAACATGTATATCACATATACCTTTGTTTGCCTTGCCGGACTTCTTGTCCGCCAAATACTTGGGGCGCTTGCCCAATGGCTGCCCCTTGCAATAGTAGCACTCGGTGTCGGACTTAGGCCAGCTCGGGTTTCCTTTCAAAGTGGCAACAGACTTGCCACCCTTCTTTCCCTTGTGCTTGCCTTTCTTGTCCTTCTTGAAACCGTGGTCCTATTGATCATCAACACTTGATGTTCTTTCCTAATCTCCACTTATGCGTCTTAAGCATTGTGAAGCTCGAAGAGACTTCTTCATGCCCTGCATATTATAGTTCATCACGAAGCTCTTGTAGCTAGGTGGCGAGATTGGAGAACACGATGTATGCCTAAGTCAATGGGAATCGTTATTCCCAAGGACACAAGCTTATCGGCGTGCCAGGACATTTTGAGTACGTGCTCACTAACGGTTGGTTTCCTCCATCATGCAGCTAAAGAACTTTTCTCAGCATTATAACTCTCTACGGCATGGGTATTGAAAATCATTTTCAATTCTCCCATGGTATCAAAGGCATTGCCATTTTCAAACGTTTTCAAGTTCGCTCTAGCCCATACAAGATGCCGCAATGAACTAAGTTGTGGTCCTCCGACGAATTATATAGACGTTCTTTTCCTCGTCAGGGCATCGAGAGCTGGTGGGGGCTAGCGGCATCTAGCACATATTGCTTTTGTGCGGCAAAGGAGGAGAATCGTCAAATTCATAGCCCAGTTGGTGAAGTTGCTACCATTCGCAGCAAGTTTCTCTTTCTCCATGAACACATTGAAATTAAAACAGGTGGTGCCATCTACAACAGAATTTGTAAAGTATATTTAGACTAAGTTTATGATAGATTGAGTTCAACTAATCCAAATTACTAATGAACTCCCACTCAAAAACGACATCCCTCGTGTCCTTTTGGTGATTACATGAACCAAATCCACTACACCAAGTCCGATCATCACGTGAGTCGGTGTAGCTTCAAAGGCGAGCATCTATATGGGCATCATATCAACTATATGACTCATGCTTAACCTTTCGTTCCGTGTTCCGAGGCCATGTCTGTACATGCTAGGCTCGTCAAGTAAGAACCTTAGTATTTGCGTGTGTAAAACTGTCTTACACCCGTTGTATGAAAGCGTAGAGTTGAAAACACCCGATCATCACGTGATGCCTCAAAACACGATCCACAAAACGGTGCATACTTAAGGAAGAACACATTTTATCTTGATATCTAAATGAGGGATCATCTTATAATGCTACCAAACACGCCAAACTAGCAATATAAGATGCTAACATCTAATGTGTGAAGTGAGGTGATATGGTCCATGCATTTGATCTCTATCATTTGCTTCGTGGTATGATCTCTATCATTCCTTTGTGTGTAAGGCCAAGGTCTATGGAACTTACACATTAAGTGAGTTGTAAGAGTATCTATTATACATCTACTTACAACAATACCATATCAAAACACTAGCCCAGCAACGATCTAAACTAGACGCCTCTAATTTATCAATTGCAACTTTTACGTGGCTTAGGGCTTTCGGAGATAGAACCTGTCTACGAACATGAACCACAACGAGGATAACCAAGTTATTAGCAACTCGTTGTAAATCAGATATTGACTATAGTAGGAGAGACAGACACCCGCCAGCCACTTATGCAAAACAACTTGCATGTCAGTCGTGGAACCGGTCTCATGTACGATGACATGTAAGGTTGGTCCGGGCTGCTTCATCCCACTATGCCACCAATATCCAAAGTACATAGAAGATGCAATAACATGATCATCATCGCCCACATATAAACATATGTGTACTACCCATGCAAAGCACCTACGCATAGATCAGGCTCTGATACCACTGTTGGGTCCGCAGCATAGAAAACAAAAAATTTCCTATGGTGTGAACTACACGCCAAGATCTATCTACTAGGTACAAAGAAAACGGGTGGACATACATCCATGGAGAACTTACCCTCGAAGACAACGAGTTTTGTTAACGAGTAGGAACTCGTGGTTGATGTAGTCGTACACTTGCCGATCTCAAGATCGTGAGGAAGTCCGAGCGCCGCAACTCAGCAGCGCATCCGCACTCGCACACACGTTCAAGCCACTGGACAACCGCCACATCCTCGCTCCAGCGATCCAAATGAGCAAGAACTCCTTCCTGCATTTAAATGCCACTGGAACATGTATCTCGCTAATCCGAGACCATGGGGAATAATTCTAGAGGGGAGAGAGATCCTTCACAAGGAGGTGTGAGGATGAAGGAGGAATGGGTGGCTTTTATAGGAGGAGGGGTGCCCTCTCTCCATGGTCAAGCATGGGGGTGACCTCACCTCCCCATTCATGTGGTGGTAACTCCTCCACATTAAAATGCCTCTTCACATTCCCTTTTAAAGTCTCCACTTTAAATGCATTAAGTTTCTCCAAATTTAATGCTCTCTCATTTAATAAAACTCTTTTATTAAATTTATTCAGAATTTTGTTAATTACTTTAATTAACAAACATTCACATATAGCCCCTTGCAATATTTCAATATCACATGCAGAACCACCTTCTGCAATTTCACCCGAAACAATTTCCGGTTTCTATTGAAACAATTCCTGCGCTTTGCAATTCTTTCGTCTGAAACATATGTGCTCCAAAATGGTGTCCGGTAACTCTTAAGTGTGCCACCCTATGGTTCGCGAATAATGCATACATGATCGAGACCCTTCTCCGATCAATAATCAGCCGGACCAGAGATCCATATCGACTCCTACACATTCAACGATGACTCGTGATCGTGAGAACCTTTAACGCTTGTAACTAAATCCTTTGTCTCTTGATATATTACATGTCCGAGATTCGATCATCGGTATCTCGATACCTAGTTTGATCTCGCATCGACATGCACTCTTTTCGTTCCCGTGATATAACATTCTAGTGATCACATCACTTGCTTGCAAGCTATCCTAATGTGATATCACCGAGAGGGCCCAGAGTATATCTATCCGTCATCTGGATTGACAAATTCCACTCTTGATCCATGAGCCTCAACATAACACCTTCGTAGCACTGAACCCATCTTTATAGTCACCCTGTTACGGTGTGACGTTTGATGTTAACAAGATACTCTTCCGGTGTTAGCAATTAACATGATCTCATGGTCTAAGGATAAAGATTACTTCGTATGATGTTATAGCAATATAAACATAATGACTTGATCGTAATGCTATACTTCGGATGAATGTTCATCACATCATTCCACCAATGGTGTGACCTTGTTATTAACAACATCCAATGTCCATGATCAGGAAACCTTGATCATCCTGTTAATCAACAAGCTAGTCTATAAGAGAGGCATGACTAGGAACCCTTTTTGTTTATTAAACACACATGTATTGATGTTTCCTATCAATACAATTATAGCATGCAAAATAAACATCTATCATATACAAGGAATACATAATAACAACTTTATTATTGCCTCTCAGGGCATATTTCCTTCAACATGAAAAGGCACAAACAAAAGATTCATGAATAACAATGCTTTGCAAGACGTTTGTTTGTTTCACATAAAGAAAACATAGCATAATAGTATTCAGCTTGTCCCTCATAGAGTAGCAAATATAAATGCATAGGACACCTTCAAAGTTCATAAGAGTGACTAGATACAAATAGTTTAAAACAAGCAATATCAAGTTATGCATCAATCAACTAGTCTTGGGACAATGCACATAGAACTAAGAATGGACACTATGCTCTCAAAGTAGGTGCATAAAGTTAGAAGGTGGAGACTCAATATAGTGGTGGAAGAAAGACCTTCATATAAGTAAGTAGGGATTCAAGTCTCATAAAGAGCTTCCAAAAATTATGGTACTTATAGCTTTCAGCTCTCATTGCCCCTATCATAAGCATCTTGAAGTGATTAAGATTAAAGTGACACAACTAAGAGGATATGCTTGACAAGTTATAAACCGAAATCTCATGCCCCTTACTTACGAAGACCGAACCTCATGCTACTCAACTTTAGTCACGAGTAAGCTCTTGTCATTGTAAGTACATGTGTATCATAAAGAACCGCCAATGGGGTACCCCTTGCACATGATACATGAGCTATCCCATAATCAAAGTGACAAGGCAAACAGACAATGAGCATCTCAGCAATCTTTTTATTTGCTATTTGCATAGGTTTTTATTGAGGATGCTTCATAGAGTGCTTATTATGGTGATGCTGCAAGTTTCCACCATGATTAGGTATGGCTTAGGCTAGCGGCCCAGGCATTTCTCTAACACACATACAAACTCCATGATCTTACAAGTTCCACTTTTATTTCACACCGTCGGGATCCATAAGAAAAAGAACATGATATCAACGGGGTACAAAGTACAAGTGCAATGTTGAAAGCGTTCCCCATGATACATGGTTCTGCTAATTTCAATTTATAAAGCGCAAGCATATACGCAACAAAGAAGGACCCAATGGTTCAAGTTTATTAAATGCAAAAAAGTAAAGTGTGCCATCAAGTTCGTGAGAGCTTTCATCACTAGTTTTCTCATAACAAGTTTAATTTGGAAGGTAAACAAAAGCATGAATATACTTGGAATAGCATAAGCTAGTAGGTAGGTATGGTGGACTCTTTGGAATAACTTGGTTTAGGGAGTTGGATGCATGAGTGGAACTCATACTTGGTTGTGGAGGCTAGCAAAAGACTGGGAGCGATAAACTAAGAGAGCAATAATGGCCATAATCATGCAGAGCGACAAAACATCATTGATCAAAGCATAAAGTGATAATACAAGTTGAAAACTAAAGGATCATAAAGGCTATGGTGACTTTAGATAGTCATAACATGGTGTGAGCATGCGCCAAGTCAACCCAAATAAAGCATCAAAGGAGAATACCACTATATTATGCTTTAATATGCTAAAACAACGCATGATTCATCCAAGGCACATTAAGCAATCTCAATTGTTTATAACAAGTCATGCTACAACAAAGAATACTAAGCATAAAGCCAAAACAATATCAAGCATGGCATGACAGAGCATAGGCCATAGTCAAAAACGAGCACTTTTTACCACACTAGTACGAACTTTCCTACTCTTTTCCAAACCAAACCAAACTATTTGCGAACCAATGTATGAAAGAGGGGGTCCAACCAATTTATTGAGAAAACTAAGCAAACCAAGAAAACGAAAAATGAAAACGAAAAATAAGACGCTCCAAGAACAACACAACTGTGCATGAAACAATAAAAATGAAGCGTTCGGAAGAAACCTGGGATTTTTATTGATGAAGAAGGGGATGCCTTGGGCATCCCCAAGCTTTGACGCTTGTACTTCTTGGATGTTTCTTGGGGTGACACGCTTGGCATCCCCAAGCTTGAGCTTTAGTCCATCCTTCATCTCATTACTCATTCCTTCCATACACCTGAATTTTTTTCCTTCATACAAAACTTCACACAATCTTTATTAGCAACATTAGTGCACTCAAGATAAAAGGTCTTAAGGTTCAGTTCCAACACCAATAAACTTCCATTAGAACACTAGCTACTATAGCACTTACCTCAAAAAGCTCAATTCCCCAAAAGAACTCAATAAGGAACCAACAAGAAGCAAATGCAGAAAATGGCAGAAATCTGTCAAAACAGACCAGCAGGTAAAGACGAATTTTTTCGAAGACCTTCTGTTGCTCAAATCAAAAAGTGTTGAACTAACGAAAGTTAGATAACAACCTGGGGCAGAAGCAAAAAAATTCATGCCTCAAAAAGTCGTTCAGAGATTTTACAAGAAGTTTTACGGTGAAGCACAGAAATCTGTTTTGGGACAACAACTTTCCTAATCATTACTTCTCTCTCATTAGAGGTTACTCTTGGCACAAAAAGAAAATAAAAATGATAAGAAGAGGTTATTATAGAGGTAATAACTTCCAAGACTCATCTAAAACTTTTGGGTTATCTCCCAATAAGTACTTTTCTTTAACGCCTTTAAGTTAGGCATAAGAAGCAAGAAAGAATCAAGTGTTCTCAAATGAAGAAGCATTAAGATTAATACCAGAAATATCTTCAACAAGGCAAGGTATATAATCCAAATAAATTCTAGAGGGTCCTCTCTCAATGCTTTTAGGTTCACTATTTTCTTCATCAAAAGGGTTTTCAGGAACAATCCAATCAAGATTCTTTTCTATGGCTTCATGTATTGCTACTAGTTTAAAGGGTTTTGTTCATCTTTTCTCGGGTACCAACAACATCTACACATGAGCCTAGCATATTGAAATGTTCAAAGACTTTTCTAGCTTCTTTGGCAACATCATAGAACTCCTTAAACAAAGTTTCTAGAATAAAATCCCTCTTTTCAGGGTCCTCAATTTCTTTAAGCTTAAGAAACATTACTTGCATTAAGGGGTTGAGGTTAACAAACCTAGCTTCTAACATGTGAATTAAAGAAGCTGCAGCAATCTCATAGTTTGGAGCAAGTTCTGCAAGGGATCTATCCTCAGTATCTTCATGATTACTAACATGATTAAAGAATTCTTCAATATTATCTTTCCCAATTATAGAACCACTACCAATTGAAAGATTTTTCAGGGTGAATTTAGGGATCAACATGGTGAGCTAAGGAAGAGGCAACAACTAAAGGAGACTTAATTTTTTTGTGTTTTTGAATAAGAAAGCAAACTAGGAAAGCTAATTTTTTGTGTTTTTGATAAAGAAACAAGCAAACAAAACAAACAGAAACTAAGAAAAACAAAAATAACAAAGTAAAGAGATTGGTTATGAGGGACTCCCCTTGTGAAGATGTCCTTGACTCCCCGGCAACGGCGCCAGAAAAATGCTTGATGGCTCAGTGTTGATGTAGAGCTCGTTGGGAACCCCAAGAGGAAGGTATGATGAGCACAGCAACAAGTTTCCCTTAGTTATGAAACCAAGGTTTAATCGAACCAGTAGGAGCAAGGAAACACCCCAAAGGTGCTAGCTGTGGCAGGGCGCACTACCGGTGCAAGTAGTAACGTGGAGACCTGCACAACACAACCACAGAACTCTGTCCCCAACTTGCGATGAGGTTGTCAATCTCACCGTGTTTTGCTGAAAACAAAGGATTAAACGTATCGAATGGAAGGAAATAATAGTTTGCAGAAAGTAAACACAAAGCAGTAAACAGTTTATAGATTGTATGTAAAAGAAAAGGACCGGGATCCATAGTTCACTAGAGGTGGCTCTCCTTAAGATAGATAACATGCTGGGTGAACAAATTATAGCGGGGCAATTGACAAACATCGAGAAAGCATACATGCATATACTAATCATCTTGACTCCTTTGAGACTTGATTGGGCATTACAACGTTATACATAGAATGCCATCCAACTGCATCTATGACTAAGAATCCACCTTCAGGTTATCATTCGAACCCCCTCCAGTATTAAGTTGCAAGCAACAGATTATTGCTTTATGAATTGCGTGTAATGTAAACAATACGATTGTTCTATGAACAAAGGATTGTTGTTTTCTCCCTAGTAGCAACAGCACATCTAGTACCTTAGAGATTTCTGTCACTTCCCTAGATTACCAGAGGCATGAACCCACTATCGAGCATAAATACTAACTCTTGGAGTTGTTAGCATCTACTTGGCCAAGATAGCTACTAACAACGGAAAGCATGAAAGATCACAAATAACAAAGACATGATAGAATCAATAATCAATCTGAAATAGCATCTCAATATCCATCGGATCCCCGCAAACACAACATGTAGAATTACAAATAGATGATCTTGATCATGAACAGAGCTCACAAGATCTAGACATGAAAGCACAAAGGAGGAGAACCAGCCATCTAGCTACTACATGGATCCGTAGTCCAAGGATGAACTACTCACTCATCACACCGGAGGCTTGCATGGTGATGAAGAAGGCCTCCAGGGTGAATTCCCCTCTCTGGCAGGGTGTCGGGAAGAGCTTCAGATCCCTCCAGATCTAGAGATGGAGATGACGGCGGCTACAGACTCTTTCGTGGATTTTTGATCGGGAACTTAGGGTTTACGTCCCGAGGGCATCTTATAGGCGGACGGGGAGACCGAGGGGGTGCCGGGAGCGGCCACACCACCCCCTGGCGTGGGCCAGGCCTGGCCGCGCGGCCAGGTGGTGTGGTGGCTCCCTGGCCCCTCTCCATCTCGTATTCTGGCATCTGATGACTTCCAGAAAAATAGGCACTTTGGCTTTTGTCCCGTCCAATTCCGAGGATATTCATTTTCTGACTTTCCTGGAACCAAAAACAGCAGAAAACATGCAGCTGGCATTGTGGCTCTTATTAATAGGTTAGTCCAAGAAATCATATGAAAAGTACTCCAAAGTGTGGACAAAACACAAGAAAGTGGATAAAACCAAGCATGGAACATCAAAAATTATAGATACATTTGCAATGTATCAGCGTCCACCCTTGAACCCACATTGATGGCCGTGACGATCGGGGGAGATGTGGCTGATAGGGGTCATGTTATCACTAGGAACCCTTATGGGGATAGGTGTTTCTGAGTGGAGTTATTATTAATTCATTTAATTATAAACTTAGTCTAAATTCCTTTTTTGCAATTATAAATTTAGAAAATGGTTCTCCCAGAGATTACCTTCCCTATTGACGATTGGTTAAAAGGAGAAAAGCTCAAATTAGATGGATCCAACTTTTCTGCATGGGTCATGCTCCTTTTTGATCTCCTTGGTGAGAACAAAGTAGATGACTACATGATCTACGAGATGTACTTGGAGCCACCCTATTCTCATGAGACCCGGGAGCAGCGGGATCTCCGCTGCTGCCGTCGTGTGATGGCCACATTCATATCAGTAATGATGCGCCTCGGGATGGAAGATGGGCTATGGCTGATGGTGGGAAGTCTTAATCCCTGAACGATTATGGCACATCTGAGATCGCATTTCATGGAACAAGTGCGCATATGGGAGTATGAGCTGATGGGGGACTTCCTCTCCATAAAGATGGAGGAAGGCTCCTCACTGGATGATCACTTGTTGAGCATATATGATGCATACATGAGTCTGGCATACTTCCTAGACAACTGGTTCGCAAGCTATTTTGCAATAGGAGTTGTGCTGCGGTCGCTGCCACCAAGATTCCAAGCACAAGTCAGGATTTGCATTATGAGAGGCGACGCGGAAACACAGGATTTCCACGAGTTCATATCACATTTCAGAGATGTGCTGGTTGAACCCGTTGTCACTGAGGTCATCAATGACAAAGGTATATATTTGATATACAATTTTATAAATGTTATAATCTCGCAAACACATTTGTAGTGTTAAGTATATTTGATACTTGTTCTGTTTTGCTGAAAACAGGTCCTTCTGCATGAGAGGTGCTTGCTGGAGAGGAGGTGACGTTGCGTGCTGATGTCAAGCATGATGATGATGGCCAACGACGCTCTCCCTCGACATTTATCACTTAGTTTATGTTTTTGGATAGTTATTGTAATCAAAAGATTGTGAACTTCTTTAGTATGTCTCACACTTTGTGAGACGATTATTCATATGAGTTTGTAACAAACAGTTATTCCACTTTTATGAATGATTTCTATTTGTGTTCATATCTTGTTTGATTATATGCGAATTATCCTTCTTATTTGAAACTAATTGATAATGCATGAACATTTGTAAAATATTGAAATGCCTTAAAATACCCAACTTAATGATATTTCATTACTGAATGAAACCATTGTTTAAATTCAAAGTTATAATGATAATATGTGAAAGTCATTCAATTTATTATCACATATAAATCATGCCTAAGTTTGGCAAAATAACTTGAACACCGTGTATTACTTGAATACAATGTGTTTAATGAATGTTAAAAGTAAATACATATTCGATGTATTATGATTTAACGAAATGGTAATTTTCATTATGATTGTTTAATTGTGTAAAGAAGTTTACCAAAGGAAACATGAGTATGAAACTATTTGATTTGATCAAAGTGTTTCATCAATAAAATGGTATAAATATAAAAGAGAATCTAATTACTATGATTTGATCAATAGTAATGAAATTCAACTTTATAAAGAATGGCATAAAAGTAATTGTGAAATGCAAAGCGTTTTGAAATGTCAAAATGCAAAGCATCACAATGTGATATTAGATATCAAAATGGGTAAATAGATGGCGCCAAATAAATCGTTGTAGTATAGATGTAGAGACCATTAGTTAGAAATAGTTAGCACTCAATTAGAATATATAGTAAACCATTTGAATTCATGAAAGTGGCTCCATATCTAGTATGGATCATCGTAAAAGTTTTGGGGTTATTCGATATAACCAATAATAGCGAATAAGTCCTTGTAGAGTATTCATTGGAAACTTTGAATATGAAATCCATAGCTGAAACCAAAAGAGAAGCAAAACTGGTATTGCTTGGATTTTGGTATATTTTTTAGAAAGTTTGTATTCAGTGATATTTCTCAATTATAAAGCAAATGGAAGATAGTGTAAAACACGATGAGGATCCAAATCCATGCATCAAAGTGTTGAGAAATGCAACAGAAAATGTTCCTGAACGATTCTCTTCACAAAAGGAAAGAATCAATGCTAATGATCATTGTGTTTTTCCCACTAGTGTTTTCACTACATGAAGTAGGATTCAAAATGTAATCCATATCTTGTATGGAGACATTTGTGAATCATTTGTCATGATTCTTGGAATATGACATACCTACGAACTACTAAGGAAATAATGGTAAACTAGAATTATGAGAAATCCTAAAAGCAAAATTCACTTGAGATTAGAAGGAAATTCGTTGCTGAATCTCACAAGTAAAAGGGGTTACTTGAATTTTCCCAAATGACTACAAAGCCATAGTGGAAAAGGGGGTGAATGACAAAAGCACAATTTGTCAAGTATTGGACGAATTCAAATGAATTTGATTCATATGTGCTTAATATCCAGTGGACTTAAAACTAGTAAAAGTACTAGTATCTCATAGTAAATCTCCAAGTTTGATATTTGATCAAAGGATTTTGAGGTTGTTCAAAATAGTGAGTAGATATGCAATTTGCATGAAATTGAGTGGGAGCTATGAAAGTCTTCCTAAAACAATATGGGAATGACATATTTTTGAGTGGGAGCAATATAAGTCTCAAATTCAAATATGTAGGAACATAGTTTGAGTAAGAGTACTGACTCATACCCAAATATGTTAGGAACATATTTTGAGTAGGAGCTTATAGAGTAATTCTTAAGTGCGTTAAGAATAAAAGCGCGAGTACCAATAAATAATGATTTATAAGGTGTAGAAGTTGATAATAAGTGTATTATGATATAATGTAGTATTCCTTAAGGGATTTTGAAAAGGGTTTCAGAATAGAAGTTAATTAAGGAACTAGTCCTTAATAACTCAAGTTAGGAATAGTATTAAGTTTAACATCAATGGTTGAAAGAAAGAAAAGGGATGATAATCATCCACTATGTTGAGACATAGGTTCTATCTTAGGAAACCATGATGATAACTTAACATAATATATAATCCAAGAAGTAACGTTTAAAAGTGATTAAGTTCGAATCACAAAATGTTGAGCTAAGTTTGTCTGCAGTGTCTAATAGAGAACTGCAGACATGTTTTCCAAATCCATAAAGGATGACATATCTTAAAACATAAAGGGTTATGTTATAAGGAAATATGTTAGAAACTCCTGTAAATACTGATTAGAGTCAAGTAGGAAGCGAGGTGAATAAAACATCGAAAGTTGCACAGAGTGCACTAGTGTTTTGATGATTACATTTATAATAATATATAAGGGTACCATCTAAAGTGTTGTATAATGTTATTGCGGGGCTAGTTCTCTTTTAACGTAGAATGATGTGTCCCAGGGCACAGTGCCCATGAGAAAGCCCTTGAGGTTGATCTAAAGTCACTGTAGGCTCCTGGAATCAGGCCTCGTTCTGCTGCCATAGCGACGATGCATACACACAGATGTTATCATGAGATGATAAAGTATTAATATCAATCAAGGTGACATTAGTAAGTTGCAAAGGATTTGGGACTGTAAAGTACGGACCCAAGACTCAACCTCTTCCATGAGCAAGCATGTTCAGGGTACCGGATATATGGTGCCAATGATTAAGAACAAATGTAGCTAGTGTATTTGTACTCTAGTGCAAGTGGGAGACTGTTGGAAATATGCCCTAGAGACAAATAGTTATAAGGACTATTATCGTATTTCATATAGTTTATGATTAAGTTTTATATCATGCTATAACTGTATTGAGTGGAAACATCAATACACGTGTGATATACAAACAACCAGGGGTTCCCAGTGAAACTCTAGTCACTGGTTCATTGGTCAACAGATGATCAAGTTTCCTGATCATGTGGCATTTATGCCAGTTGGAAATGGAGTCAACTCATTCCGAGAATGAGACGATGAACCAATACCCAACCTAAACATCGTGACCCGATCATGTCACGAAGTTCAAGTTACGATGATTAGAAATGGATCCTCGTAGACTATTCCTTAGACCGCGAGGCTATATCAATCACTGTCTCCCGAGAGTGCTTAGATAGCATCAAGTGCCACTTGGTAATACAGTGGTTATAAAGGTGTGTTCAGGTACTCGGAGGAAACCCTAGAGCCAATATATGTCAAGAGCGGGATTTGTCCGTCCATGTGACGAGAAGATACTCAAGGGCCCACTCGGAGAAGTTATATCCAATAGCTGCGCATCGTGTGATTTGATCACAGGGATATCACTTTTCGAAATGAGTCAAGTAGCATTGTTCGGTAACGAGATTGAACACGAAATGGTGATGTCATTGATCATATCTCGGGCAATGCAAGTATCGAGAGACAAAGGGAACAAGACACGACTGTCCCGGTTCAAACGACGAAAGATCTTCGTGGAACGCACAGGGGTCACATGGCCATCCAGGTCCCTCTATCGATCATTGGTGCGGGAGTGTCCCGACCATGTCTAGAGTGTCCCCGAACCATGGGGTATCACGCTTAAGGGCTTGATGATGCTTAGAGAGTGTTTATAGGATCGGTAGAATCACCGAAGAATAGTAGAGAGAAAACCGAAAGGGTTTCGGTAAGTCCGGAGGATGTCCGGAGTGGAGGTGGAAGTGTTCCATAACCATAGAGGTTGAATAATATGTGAATGGATGTTAAATATTGATTTAATCATTTATTCATAATTATTTAATAAAGAGAAAATCAATTTAAAAGGTTAAAAGGCTTAATGGGCCAATTCCGGGAGGGGAGATGGCCCATTAGGAAAAGGAGAGAGGGAGAAGGGGCAAGGGGGTGGCCGGCTAGGCAAAGCCCCCCCCCCCACGTGGGGCCCACTAGGGCTAGACGGCGGCCTCCCCTCCCCCTCCTCTCCTTCAGTCCCATCCCGGGACTTTGAGGGAGGTAGTACCTCCTTTTCCTCTATATATAGTGGGGGTATTTGGCCAGATAAATACACACAAATCAATAAAGGTCTTCTCAATTTTGGGAGGACCTCCAATTGATACTCTCTCTCTCTCTCTCTCTCTCTCTCTCTCTCTCTCTCTCTCTCTCTCTCTCTCTCTCTCTCTCTCTCTCTCGTGATCGTGGTCCCAAGTTCAGCTGTGAGCGAGACATCTTCACCGTGGAGCGCACTGCTGCGGGATTCGGATCCAGGAGCTCTACTTCCACAACTACTGCTGGATCAGGGAAGCGGGAGTCATCATCAGGCACCGGACGTGTGTAACTGCCCGCGAAGTGTCGCACTTGAGGCATTCAAGTCTTTGGAGCCAAGGGAGCGCGAGGACTTCATCACGACCTTGAGGTCGGCTTTGGCTCGTCTACATCAACCACGCTCTCCTAAGCGTTGACAGCGCTTTTCGGTCTTCAAGGGTAAGTTCGCGAAAAGCCCCTCCCGTTACTGTATTACTAATAGATAGGTCCTGGCAGCATCAGCGGTTTGATACGTCCAAAACGTATCTACTTTCCTGAACACTTTTGCTATTGTTTCTCCTCTATACTTGTGTGATTTGGATACAACTAATGCGGACTGACGCTGTTTTCAGTAGAATTGCCTTGGTGTCTATTTTTTGTGCAGAAAATCAACTATCAGGAAAAATCCTGGAAAATATGCCAAAAATCCTATTTCACCTGAAGACTCCAGGAGCCAGAATACGAGACGGAGAAGAGCCAGGGGGTGGCCACACCACTGGCCTTGGCCAGCCAGGCCGCGCGCCGGTGGTGTGGCCCCCCAGGCACCCCCTCGACCTCCCTCTTCGCCTATAAGGAGCCTTCTGACCTAAAAACTTCGGGGGGTTCGACGTTTTTCCAAAAGGAGTTCCGCTCCGCCGCCACCACCAGATTCCACGAAACAGCACCAGAAACTCCGTTCTGGCACCCTGCCGGGACGGGGAATTGGAGGAGATCATCGCCATCATCATCACCATCGCTTCTCCATCGACCATCCATGTTTATCCCATCTATGAGTGAGTAATCCCCCGCTGTAGGCTATGGGGATGGTAGGGATTGGATGAGATCGTTCATGTAATGACATCAGGTTGTTAGGGTGTGGTGCCTAGTATCTTTTATTAGTGCTTTATGACTTTGTTGCGACTTGTTGTGCTTAATGCTTGTCACTAGGGCCCGAGTGCCATGATTTCAGATCTGAACATGTTATTGATTCATTATGATAGTATTGATTTTGGTCTTATCTACAAGTTGTATACACACGTTGTTGTCCGGAACCTATGGCCTCGAAGTGACAGAAATCGGGATAACCGGAAGGGAATGGCTTTGATGTGAGGATCACATGTGTTCACGGAGTGTTAATGCTTTGCTCCAGTGCTCTATTAAAAGGAGCAACTTAATTGCCAGTAGTTCCCTAGAAGCTCCGCTACAAACGGGCTGGCAGGACAAAAGATGTTGTGCAAGTTCTCATTGCGAGCACGTATGACTATATACGGAACACATGCCTAGGATTGTCTAGTACTTGGATGCTTTATCTTATTTATCTGCAATTGTCCTATGTTCTGATTGTTATGTGAATTGTCTTGTCCATGCAACGCCCGTCCATCCATCCCTATGCCTACCGCACTCGAATCCCACTTCTTTGCTTTTGTTACTCTGTCTTTGCTTTACTACGATGTTACTTTACTATTCCTACTACAAAACTGTTACTCTTGATAAACTGCTGTGAGCAAGATTGTTTCAGTGCGGCTGAATTTACAACTCAGTTGTTAAGGCTTATAAATATTCTTTGGCTCCCCTTGTGTCGAATCAATAAATTGGGTTTCACTTCCCTCGAAAATCTTCGATACACCCCTATACGTGGGTTATCAAGACTATTTTCTAAGCGCCGTTCTTGGAGCATAGCTTTATTTATCAAGTTCACTTGGATTCTCTATTGTTTGCTGTTATCCATCCATCATGGGTAAGTCTCGTGATGGCAAGGTTCCTATTTTACCATCCACTATAAGAAGAGGTACGGTTCTGAACACCTCTACTGCTCTTGATTCACCGTCTGTTATGAGTAAGTTCCTTACACCACCACATACACATGCTACACACATTGCTACTACTGCTGAATCTGAAACTTCGAATGCTTATGATGCTGCTTCTACTGTGCTTGATAAGAGTGGTTCATTAGGTCCTTTCCTAGATGCTACGATTGCTAGAACTATAGCTGGAAATACCGAAACTCCTAATGAAGACACTACCACACCTGTTAGCTCACCTGAGTCTAGTGAGAGTTATGATATTGAAGATGGTTATGTTGAGATGACCGATGAGTTTATTAAAGAATGTTAGAACACCCATGATAGGAGCGCTGCTAAAAGTCTCCTTGAGAGGCATACTATTAGACCCAAATTATCTCCTGCTGCTAAGTCTGCTGTTTCTCCCATAAACGTTATAGATGAAGATTATGATTTCTCTCTCGATCTATCTTACATAGCTATTGTCAAGAAAGAACCTTTTTGTGGGACTAAGAATGAAAGTGCGGTAGCACATATGAATGAACTTTCTACCATGAGTGGCTTGTTTTCTGATGATATTAAGATGCGTACTTACTTTGTTGCTAAGATTTTCCCCTTTTCACTGAAAGGAGAAGCTAAAACTTGGTTTAGTAATTTACCTCCTGGATCAATTGATAGCCCTGATTGCTTGATTAGTACTTTCCCGCAGAAATATTTTCCTCCTAGTGCTAGACATGCTATTTTGCAGGAACTTTTTGATTTTAAACAGGGAGAAAAAGAGGTATTGCCCGAATCTTGGGCAAGGTTTTGTGCTTTGATTCATGCACATGCTGGAAGTCCATTACCTAAGAATGAGCTTCTTGATATATTTTATAATGGACTAACAGAGGAATCTAGGACATACCTAGATAGTTGTGCTGATTGTGTTTTCAGGAATAGGAGTCCTAAGGAAGCTAAGGAATTAATGGCTAAAATAAGCAAGAATTATGAAGATTGGACTCCTCCTAAACAAGCTATACCTGAAGTAATTGTACCTGAACCATCTATTCCTGTGCCTATTCCAACATCAAAGAAGAGGGGAGTTATTGAATTAAATGATGAAGTGATGAAGGAAGCTAAGAAATGTCTTAAGGGGAAGGGAATTAAAGCTGCAGATGTCAAGAATTTACCTCCTATAGAAGAATTATGTAAGCCTATTCCCTACTCATCCACTATTGAGGTACACTCTCTCCAACACTTTGATGAAGGTGATATCCCTTACTCTAAACCTCCTGATCAATGCTTAGAAGAATTTTATATCTTTATTGTTAAGCAAGATAACTTTAATAAAAGGGTGCAAAATCATCTAATGGAAAACACTAGAGCTATTGTTGAGTTGAAAGATATTGTGGAAAAAACCTCTAATGATGTTAAAATGATTGTTAAACAATTTCAAATGGTTCAAACTCAAATAGATCAACTCGTTAAAGTGCAAAACGACTTGCTAATTAATGCTGCTAAAGAAAAACATGCTTATGAAATTAGAACTAGAAGTGGTGCTGCTACCCAGGATCCTCTATATCCTGAGGGGCATCCCAAAAGAATTGAGCAGGATTCTCAACAAGCTGAAAATAGTGGTTCTACTCGTAAGAAAAGGAAAAAGAAACATAAAACTGTTGTAGAACCCTCTGAACCTGCTATAGATCCTAATAGTATATCTATCTCTGATGCTGAAACTGAAAGTGGTAATGAAGAAAATGTTGTTCCTAATGAAGAAAAAGTTGAAGAAGAACCTGAAAACCACACTAAGAATACTAAATACACCAAAGAAGATTTTATTGCTAAGAAACATGGTAGTGAAAGAGAACCTTGGGTCTAAAAACCTATGCCTTTCCCTAATAAGAAACACAAGTCAAAGGAAGATGAACACTATAATAAGTTTTGTGAGTGGATGAAGCCTTTATTCTTGCAAATTCCTTTGACTGATGCTATTAAATTGCCTCCTTACTCAAAGTATATGAAGGACATTGTCTCGAATAAAAGGAAGATCCCTAATGAAGAAATTTCTACTTTGCTTGCTAATTATTCCTTCAATGGTAAGGTTCCTAAGAAACTTGGAGACCTGTGGATTCCAACTATCCCTTGCTCTATTAAGAACAGTTATGTTAGAACTGCTTTGTGTGATTTGGGAGCTGGAGTTAGTGTTATGCCTTTCTCTCTCTATAAGAGGCTTCAACTTGAAAAATTAATACCAACTGATATATCTTTGCAAATGGATGATAAATCTACCACTATTCCTGTGGGTATATGTGAGGATGTACCTGTTCAGGTGGCTCACAATTGCTTGATATTAACTGATTTTGTTGTGCTTGAAATGCCCGAAGATGATAATATGTCTATTATTCTTGGGAGACCTTTTCTTAATACTACAGGAGCTGTTATTAATTGTAATCAAGGAAAGGTGACCTTTAATGTTAATGGCAAGGAACATACTGTCTATTTCCCCAAGAAGATTGAAAGGACTTATGGTTTGAATTCAATTGAACATGTTGAAGGCATTCAAGTTGGAGAAATATATTGTCCCATACCAAGAGAAAAATTTGAAACTATTATGATTGGGACCATTGCTATCAAGGTTGAGGTAACATAATCATTAGTGGAGTACAAAGTTTTGTCTCATATGCAATTGTTTTGGTAGCAAGACTTGATCAACCTTGTTAACAAAAGGATTCCATTGAACAAAACAATGTTTTCATTATGATTATCTCCGTTTATTTCTATCCTTTGCATTTTAGTTTTTGCTTTCGTTTAGTTTTCTTTTTGTTGTTAGTTACTTGCATGTTAGAACTTCTGTAGTTCTAGCCTTGTTTTGTCCTTGCATCATGTTTCCAAAAGAAAAAAAATCTGTCTGTCAGAAAAATCATTCTTCTATTTCTGAAAAATGCCCAAAAATAAAGTGTCTCAAAAAATTCCAGACAATTCATATTAAATTTTTACTAAAAAAAAGGGGCAGAGGAGTACCTGGGAGGCACCAGGGGGGCCCACCAGGCAGGCACACCACATGGTGGCGCGGCTAGCCTTGAGTGGCGCTATGCCCTGGTGTGGGCCACCCCTGGCCCCCCACTAACTCTCTCACCTGCCACTTTCTTCTCTCTCCCGAGTAAGCTCCAGTTCATAGCTCAAAATTGCGTAATTGCTGTGCTTGCTCTCGATTTTTTTCGATCTCCTTGCTCAGCCCATCTTTCTTGCTGAAATTTGGAGCATTTGTTCCCTGGTATGTGACTCCTCCCCTTGTCCAAGTAGATTTGTGTTTAGTGGATTATATATTGAGTATTTTGCTGCTGTAGGTGACTGGTTATGAGAGCTTCTAAGCTTGTTTGATACTTATAGATATAGTTTTGATGCATGTTTAGGCCTCTTGCAAGTCCCTATGAGTAGAATCCTTCATTATATTTACTTTGCAATCACTTGTTTAATACGTGTTTAAATTTCAAAATACCAAGCATGAACAACCATACTTTTGGAGAGATATTTGAGAGTGATGCACCTAGGAGGTCGAGGCCCTCGAGGACAGCCTCTCAAGCGAGGCCATCATACAATGAAGATCTCATTGCAACTCGTATTGGTAGTGAAAAGGATGATGGGGATGCTCACCCATCCTCTTTTCCTAGTTTTACTTTCTTACAAGCTGCAGGTATTCTTGATGATTTCTTGCTACTGATTGAGAGGGTTGGTTTGACCTCATATATGCAAGATGAGAGTCGTCGCTATGCTCACCAAAACTTTTGTTGAGAGCTTCACGTTTACTAACACACCCTATCAGTCTACTGTCTCTTTCAAAATCTATAATTTGCCCTTCACCATGCCTTTGGAGAGATTTTGCAGTATTGTAGGTGTGCGCATGACAGGAACCGTGAAGAAAATTCAAGGGTGACCCGCTGATTTGTTGGAGCTTTACCGAGGGGTGACCAATGATGATGACCGCGTGGCGCAGTGCGGAAAGATAAGAAATATCCAACTCCCTGCTCTTAGATACTTTGCATATTATCTTGCTACTGGTGTACTTGGTAGGGAGAACACAAGTAATATCTCCAACTATCATTTAGCATTCCTTGCTGCTGCGCTTAACAATGATACTCGGTACAATCTTGACTCGCTTATTGCTCGCCGCCTAGATGCTAGGGGGCCTATCTATGGGGGCATCATTGCCTCGCGTATAGTCAATGCATTAGGTCTTTCAGTGGATCCCTATGATGCTATGCTGGCACCACAGAGGCTTGACCTTGTTGCCATGAAAACTCATCACTTTGTCACTTCTACCTCTGATTTGAACAATCTAGTATATAGGATGCTTTTCACTAACGGGGATGAAAGGGAGATCCTTTTGCCACAGCCTGCTTTGTTTAGTATTCACAGGAGACCGTGGTCACGCTCCAAGGAGGAGGTGGACGAGCAGCTTCGCTTGCTGGGTTTCATGAGCAGCACCAGGAGGATGTGCCCTCCTATGATTACTCCGCGCATTATGGAGGGACGTACTCGGGTTCGCACCAGGATGAGGGGACCTCTTCGTCGTACCAGGGTGACACTTCATCCTGGCCAGCTTGGGATTGATACCCACTTAGGCCAAAAGCCTAAGCTTGGGGGGAGGTACGCTGACACCGCACTCATCTTCATATCATGTTGCGTCGGTACTTTGTATATTCATGTTTTCGTTCTCTTTTTAGTTTTCGTTCTTCTTTGCTTTTGCTTTCTAAAAATACAAAAAGACCAAAAATATTTCTGTTGTTTCTCTTTGGTTTGCTTCTTCTTTTTGCTTTGCTTGTTTTTCGCTTTTGGCTCTTGTTTAAAAATCTTAAACACCAAAAATATTTGTCGTTCTTCTTTGGTTTTGTGAGTTTGCTACAGGGTTCAGCAGTCCTCAGTGGATATTGGTTTCATATTATTATTCAAGCCACACAAGTGAAGAGCAATAATGAGGATCAATGACAACTTGAGGCGTGGTAAGAGGCTGGTAACGAACTCTATTTGTTTTCATTTTATACATATACTCATCACTGTGGGCTTTCTTAGTCCGTTCAAGTAGGGTGTATGTTATCTTTGGATGCTTAGTAGTTCTTGCTTTCTTATGATTAGCTCCAGCTCACTAATAGTTTGTAGCATGTCTTATGAATGTTTGCTTGCATTGCTCTATTCATAAATTGGTATGACACCGCGGTATCCTCCTCTGAATGTTTCATTTGAATTGACTTGGCACATGCTCACGCATGCACATGACTGTGATAATCAGTTAAGCCTTGATAAATTATTTTGCCTTGAGGATCTTGAATCACTTTCATGCCTTGAGTAGTCCTGTTTTGTTGCAAGCATGATAATGACAGCTATTGCTCTCTCGTTTGTCGCTCCCTTACTATTGCTAGCCTTCACTTCCACTGAGTGTTTTACTCAAGTTTCCAACTCCCTAAACCAAATATTTCCAAAGTGTCCACCATACCTACCCATTAGCATCATTTGCTACCTCCGTGCATATTCAATATGCCTTGTTTTCTTCCGAATAAAATGTTTGCTTGTTATGAGAAAGTTAGTTAGTAAAGCTCTCACGAACTTGATGGCACACTTTATTTTCTTGCACTTAATAAACCTAAACTATTGCGTCCTTCTTTGTTGCGCATATGCTTGCGCTTTATGAGTTGAAGTTAGCAGAACCATGTATCATGGGGACCGCTTTCAACGCTTCATTGGTACTTTGTACCTAGTTGATATCATGTTCTTTTGCTTATGGATCCCGGCGGTGTGAAATAAAAGTGGAACTTGTAAGATCATGAAGTTTGTATGTATGTTAGAGAAACGCCTGGGCCGCTAGCCTAAGCCATGCCTAATTATGGTGGAAACTTGCAGCATAACCATAATGAGCATTCTATGAAGCATCCTCAATAAAAATCTATGGACATAGTAAATAAAAAAGATCGCCGAGATGCTCATTGTCTGCTTGCCTTGTTATTTTGATTATGGGATAGCTCCCGTGTCATGTGCAAGGGGTACCCCATTGGCGGTTCTCTATGATACGTATATACTTACAATGACAAGAGCTTACTTGTGACTGAAGTTGAGTAGCATGAGGATCGGTCTTCGTAAGTAAGGGGCATGAGACTTCGATTTATAACTTGTCAAGCATATCCTCTTAGTTGTGTCACTTTAACCTTAACCATTTAAAGATGCTTATGATAGGGACAATGAGAGCTCAAAGCTAATGAGTACCATACTTTCAGTATTTGGAAGCTTTTCAAAATTATTCAAAACCTTTTTCTTTACTTGTTGAGTCTTCATTTATTCTTTGAGCACCTTCTTGAGAGCAAAGTTGTCATTCTTTGTGTTTGTTCCATTACTTGATTATTTGTGTTATGACTTTGATGCTTGTATCCTTGATATCTTTACTTCTAGTCATCACTTGAACTTCAGAGGTGCCTTGATATTCATAATCAAAGGCAAGCGAGATACCACTCTATCATACCTTTCTATGAGCATTATAATGTTGCTTATGTTTGTGCCTCATGCTACTTATTATTCTTGAGTAGGAATCTCTTCATAGCTTGCAATGACTATTAAGTAGACTCAGTTACATACTCTTTATTATGAACTGTTTAAGTAGTTGATCGCATTGCTGAGAATATTTACATCTTATGAAGCAAATGTGTTCGTGAAAGTTCTTTTATCGCACTCAGTTTTCAACTGAATTGCTTGAGGACAAGCAATAAGGGTTCAGGGGCGTAGGGTAAAATTTTATTGTTTTCATACGCGGAACCCCTACAGTGCAATGATGGTAAAGATGAAATTTTTCAACAGGGTCTAGAAATGCATCTGCTTGATAGCCTATTGGATTCCATTTAGGTCTGCTATGTACATGGGAATTAGGTGGAACAGAGACTGCTTCAGGACAAGATTTCACATACTCTTTTGTCGAAGAGGAACTCCCAGTTCGCAGTCCAAGAAACCCGCAGTTTGCACTTCAACTGACCATCCTAGGTTGAATTGTTTTCCTGGTGTCTCTCATACCAAAGGTATTGTCATATTCTTAAACTTCTCCTTCACTTGCGTATGTGGAACTTGGGTGAAAGGGATACAAAATTCTACACAAGGCAAGTAAAAACAATATGTGACTTCGTTTGCTAGCTTCACTTCATGGACCAAATAATACTTCGTTTGCTAGCTTCACTTCATGGGTCACTCATTTTGTTCGGTATATGTAGGGAGAGAAAATGCACACTATGCATGACAAGAAGGTAGCTTGACTCAATGCATGAATTTATTCTAGAGAAGATATTCATCTTAATTGTCTTGATATAGTGAGTAAAGAAAGTACCTTCGGTGGACAGATAGATTGATAGATACCACAAGGAGTGCTTGGAAAATATGAGATATTACAATATCTTTGTGCACTACATATGTCCTTTTCCATCTGTGAGCAAGTCAGTAGTTGTAACCAAGATATTAATTTGTAGTATACTAACACTCTAAACAACCTTGTGAAATTCGCGATTTGAGTGCTCGAAGATTTATTTGTCGAGTTCAGGGCTTTGGTTCGCTTCTTTGTCCTCTTGCAGTTGTTTGTTCTATGCAGACAAATTCATGTTTTTGGCCGTTCCAATGTTCTTTGTTAAGGGGGTTATTACAATTAGTCCATGTGTAGTAGATCATTACTTTTACTTTGTGTTTTTCTGGACAACGTTCCTGAATAATTATGAGGAACGTTAGATATTATCATCAAGATTATGTAATTGATGTTTGTTGGTCTTTCCAACTAGTATGTACGTGTCTGTCTATGATAACTTAAGTAGGTACTCCGGGGATGATAACCTAAGTAGTGTAGCTATGAGCCTATGAATGCATGCTTGTCCTTAATTAATGATGAAACATCTGATCGCATGATACCGGGGTGTTTGGCCACTAGACCCTCAGAAAAATGGTCTAGTATTCTATTGGGTACTACTATTGACATGAGGTGATATATACATAATTATAAATAAGAAGAGAACTATGCGACATTAGGAAAACGCTCAAAACTTGTGATCTCTGTTGATTTGTAATTTACAAACAATAATATTTCTTCAAGCTTCTGAATCAACCTACTTTTTTCTGCATGGTTTCTATGGAGCCAAGATTCACCCTTTGTATTCTGCATGTGTACATTGATCAGCCACTGAAGCTTTGTACTAAGCACACAGTATATACTTCCACATACCTTGTACTTTTGTTGCTTTGGAAGGGTGAAATAAAAACATGCTTGCGTGTTGACTATTCGACTGATTATCTTGCTCTTGCTGCAATGAGATACTCATTTACAAAATTGACATATGATCTACCTTAATGGACAATTTGTTCTTAAGATACTTGCCTATTGGAACCATGCGAGCATGTTTGACAGAAGGATATGGATAGGTTAAGCGACCTATCTCCTCCAAATTGAAATGTTGCATTCTCACAATAGATCAACAAGCACACAATTCTTGTGTCTGCTGTGTACATATTTTGAAACCCGACTGCTGTGTACAGGGGGGCCAATCAAGAATATAGACCAAATATTATGGAGAGAGGAAACACTCACAGTTTAGATTTCACATTCTGCTTGGCTGAAGAGAAACTCCCAGTTTGCAGCCTAGAGCATCTCTAAACCATCCCAAAAAATTTAGAGGAGAAAAAGTCTCCCTATCCTTTAGAGGAGCAAATATACTATAAATTTTGCGCCGTGCAACCGATCCCCAATAATTTAGAGGAGTAATTTTTTTTGAACAAAGTTCGCAAATTTGAGCACGTGAATACATGGGAACATATCACATAAAGATTCATAGTTCATATATATCGATAAATTAGTCATACATAGTGATAGCATCATCCTAATTTGCTAAAATCTCACGTCAACTCATACTTTACAAGATGAATAAGAGAGAAGCTCAATGTTCATACACCATTATTCATACTAGCAAGCTCTATTTATTCATAGAGTTCCTACATTGGAGCGCATTACTAGCAAAGTCCACCTATTGATAATCGATATTAATGATCTTGCATCTCCACCAGTTATTTGATTGAAATTGGCATGTATTTCTTCCCAAAATTGTTGGAAAGGCTGGTCAGCTCCAACAATTGTTTGATGATGCCAAGCAAAGTACAAATCATTATCATCATCCTTCGGCCATGGAGCTTCTCTCTTCTTTACCTTGCTACGAATAATCATCTAGATTAGAAAATTGACGAGTTTTAAACAAAAATGCTACAAATAACCATGGAGCTTATCTCTTCCTCACCTTGTTCCCGGTGGCGTCGGTATGAGAAGGTGCCGGTGCGGGTCCAAGGCTGGGGCGGCTGCTGGTGCCGGTGCCGGAGCCGGAGCAAGTGGCGGCGCGGGTGCCCGCGGCGGCGCTCCTGCGAGCTCGGCCGGGGAGTTGCAACGGCGGGTAGTCATGGCCGGGAAGGTGCTTGGCCTCGAGGATCCGGCCGTATCACGGTGAATCCTGGCCACGGTGCGTCAAATCCGGTGAAGCTCAGCGGCGGATTTGTGGCCGGGGAAAATAGCTCGTGGCGGCCGATTACGGCAACGTAGGCTACTCGGAGAAGCACAGAGGGTAGCTAGCCATCGGCGAAGGACAGATCTGGCGAAGGGCGGCGGAAAGGGCACCTGGATGGCGGCGGACGAGCGGGTGGGAGGAGAAAAAATAAAGGAGTCGAGGTCACGACCACCTAAATATAGGAGTAAAAAACGGCGACTCCTATATTTATTCTCCTCTAAACGGCGATAGGGATTCGGTACGGTTTTGGCCATTAGAGGAGTAAATTTACTCCCCTATAGGCGTTTTGGGGATGGGTTAGAGATGCTCTAAGAAGTCCATATGTTGCAGTCTAAGAAACCGCGAGAGATTAAATTATTTTCCCGATGTCTCGCATGCCGAAGGTTTTTGTCACATTCTTAAATTTCTCTTGCAGTAACATATGTGGAACTTGGTTGAAGGGATACAAAATCCAACACAAGACAAGAAAATAATATGAACCTGCGTTGCTAGCTTCACTTCATGGGCCACTCATTGCGTGTTATCCTTCGGAGGCATATGTAGGGAGAGGAAATGCACACTATGCATGACAAGTAGGTGCGGCTTGACTTGGTGCATAAATTTTTCTAGAGTAAATATTATCACCTTAATTACCCTGGTACACTGAGTACAGAGAAGTAGCTTCATTCGATATCATAGATTACAAAGTGGATAGGGCATTAAAAATGTTACAATATCTTGCAGCTTTGCATCCCAAATCTCTTAAGAACAAGATGTCCATTAAGGTAGATCATATGTCACTACATATGTCCTTTTGATGTTGTTTTCGATACTTCCGGTTACATATGTCCTTCTCGTTTGTGAGCAAAGTGTTAGTACCCAAACTAAGTGCATCTCTAACTGATCCGTAAAAGTGATCAAATCCTTAAAATACCACTTTTACCATTTTGGTAAAAAATGGCACATTCCAGGATCCCGTAAAACTCTGCTGGCCTGTAATTTTTGTATAGGCCATTGAAAATCCACTCGCGAGAACAGTGTATTCTCAGTTTTGGAGGCCATTTTGCCAGGTCCTCGTAGATAGGTCAATGCTAGACGCTAGAACGGTGCTAGACTCCCTGAAATCCGGCAAATCCTGCCACCGAGCTCTGATTCTGGCCAAGTCTGTGCCAAATTTCTGGCAACCTATCTTGGTTCTGACCAATTCCCGGCAAGACTGGGAAGTTATGTGATGGATCTAGGGGTTCAAGATTCCGATCATGTCAATGTCGTGTGCTTCCATGGGATGAAATGAAATAACAAATGTACAGAACTTGCCATTAGGTGAAATGAAATAAATCAAAAACAATTGTCGCCAATGTGGGGTACGCCAGGGTAGTTCTTTTTATTTGAATAATCACGATAGGTTCATTTAGCTGTGGTAACACACCTATTTTTTCGCCGTCTTCAGGCCTTCGACGTGGTGAGTTTTTTACCTCCCGAGCCCGCCTGCATCTATGTTCTCGTGTACACAACTTCTTTTTCTCTAATGTTTGGTTGCAGGGCTCTAGAGCCATCAGTACTAATTTGACTAGTCCGAGTAGTACGACCTGGATAGCGCCCCCTCGGTTTCGGGCGGCTGGACCTGATTGGGAATGCTCCTGGCACTCCATCGCCCTGAAGTGATGAGATCAGGGGATCACTACTTCAAGTGACATAATAATGGAGTTGTGCAGTGGATGCTCATCTACGAGTTGGATTATTTTCCCTGATGCCTCTCATCCCTATGACATGGTCATGCTAAAATAGAAATGGTGGAGTTTTTTCTCACTTGATCAAGATTCGAAGCTTGCATCAGTACTAGATACAAGAATCGTCTAAAACTCTGTTTCCGTCACTACATGGGTTGCGTCACCACTCACATCTGTAGTATATGTAGGAAGGAAAACTTATGATGGTTAGACTAGTTGGTGTGGATTTTAAGTTCCAACTTATTTCTTTCTTTTTGTCGGTTCCTCCCTTTTGTCTACTTCAAAATCCCTACAATGTCCTCGCATCCACAAGAAAGGGACGAGACCATGTTTGCTGCACTCCTCTATCATTTGCCCCGGTTCTCTTTGTTCACGACTGCATATGTGTTTGATACATGTAGCTCACAAACCGTTCCTAACGGATACATAGTAATAGATGGTTTCAGAACAATAGTATGGCGAGGCGAGATGGTGTGAATTCCGTGGAAATCTATGAAGATACTATGATAGAAAACAATACCTCGTGTATCTCTGGAATCTCTACATGTGATTCTATTTATTTTGGGAGATACGAAAACAAGAAGAGTCTTTACCGGAATGGCAAAATACATATATCCAAATGGGGATACAAGGATACATCGAACAAATCCTATAGCAGCCGGAACAAATGTCATAGCGGCAGCTAGCATATAGAGTGATCAATAGATTGATACTCTACTGCAGTTGCAGTTAAATAGTTTGACTTTGTTTAGCTATAAGCATTCAAATGATGTTTATTAGTTTATTTTTTTGAAGTGTCCGTTTTCAGTTGCAAGCTTCTGGACATCCATTGAAATTAAGGCTTCTTTAACTTTTGGTCGGATCTCGAGATTCTAGCCAAACTCTTTTTACAAAATTTTATTAAAAGTGTCATCATTTTTTGTTGAATGTACTTGATTTCATATCTACTAGACTATGAAAGCGCACATTGTCGCGCCCGCCCATATTTTAAGAAATAATAGGTTTGGTGTAAAAATGGATGTACAGGTTCATATTTTGTAAAATAAATTATTTGAGAAGTATTTTTTTATTTGGGTATAATGGGCTACAACCGGCTTGCAGACTAGGCCTTAATTGTGTGGGACGTGAACATAGTTTTTTTTGAAGTTTAAAGTAAATATAGTATATGGACTGCACGAAACATGCGAAGTTTGAATAGCTCAAGATATAAAATATAAACCTATGCCACCGTCCTTCCCATATTAGAGTTTAAAGCAAATACGGTATATGAATAACACATGTGAAGTTTAAATAGTTCAAGATAGAATATATCGATACAGATGGTGGGGTACAATTGTCACTTCATAGAACTGATAACATAAACGCTTCCGTGTCTACACTTTCTCTAGATCACATTCATCAAAGAGATAATCCATAATAGACATAATAAAAACGTTCTATCTTCCAAAGGCTAGACATATTCAACTTTGCAGGAGTTCTTGCCTTCTTGGGGTGGAATATCATTGTGAGACTCTATACATAGAATTGGCTCTCTCCTCGAGTTAAATGGGTGCTGCAGCAGGGCACAAGACGGTTGTCAAAATCAGGATCCTTAGGCGTGTTCCAGCATAGTTTCCACTTATAATGCCGAGAGCTATTCATTGTACCCTTTTATCTTCATATAGTACAGTACTGTCTGGGATCCACAGAGACTCCCAAATCCCTCCATATAAATGAACTCACATCCTCACCATGAACATGGAAACAAGAAATAATCGAACTTTGATTCACGTACCACGCTTCTTTAGCCTGAGAGAGTAAACCGATGAGTGCAGAGTCATCTGAGACAATGTGATGTATAGCTAATTTACTAATAATTAGTGCATCATACACAACAACTAAAGAATTGTAAAATGATGAAGCAATATCAGCATATAGTAAGCTAGTTGAGAAAAGAGTATTATAAATAAAGAAATTTTATAAAATGTGCCTGCAAGGCTGCAAGTGGGATTTGAAACGTGCCAAGCTGATGTAATTCGTATCCATGAGTTCCAGTACTGACTTGAATCTTATTACCAAACCTCATTGCCATCGCCTAAGCTACCACATCTTCTATAGAAGCACAACCAAACCTAAGGTGGGCAGCTATAAAATAGGAGTTTAACAGAATCATCCGTCCACTATCATTGATGATGTCTAAAGAATTTCGCCTGCAAGCAAAAATTAGGCCGGATGATCAAGTAGAGAACTAACAGGGTGGGAAGTGCAACGTGAGGTAGCCTAACGCTACATATCGGTGAAATGCACCAGCCAACTAAACTCATAGCCTGCTTCAGTTTTACAAGGAGACGACAATGATAAACCAAAGGCATCACAAATAATGATGATCCATCATATATCAAGGAGAATTACCCACAAATATATGTGAATTAATAATTCAATAGGGAGAATTTTTTATTAGTGCCAATACCTTTTCATGAGTCCCTTCCTAAATATGTCTATATGAAGAATTATTATCTTAAATAATAATAATACCTGTTTAGAATCAGGATCACATAGAAAATAAGTGTTTATAGGTTATAGTAAATTATCTCTCTCTACTACCACCATGCTAGGCCAAATTTGGCAAATAAGTACCACGTGAAATAAGGCGCACTTGTAATGGCGAGGGAGAGTAATCAGATCTGGCATGATAATGTTCATCATACTTCTCATATACACTGACCATTTATTATGTTCATCCTATAGTAGTACATATAATGGGTAATATTCGGCAAAAGGCACATTAAATTGGTAAACACCATTGGATGACCGGTAACTCTTCATAAACAAACATAAAACATACATAGAAATCTAATTGGCCGTCTTCCATTTTATAGCATTTCCAAGTTTAGAATCAACACCAACCCATGTTTCACCATCACGGTGCGATTCTCCAAGAAATTATGTAAACCCTTTCTAGACCTGCACCCACCGTGATTTTACTTTAGGAGCATGTGTATTCAAAAGTGACTTGCACATCATCTCCCCTATATGCAGGTGCTAGCTGCCTAAAATTCAGTCCATTGATCAGCTGTAACTTTGCCTCAACAAAGCAGGTCCACTTAGAAAAGATCCATGTTAAAACATGTCGTGAAGGTATACAAAAATAAACAGTGTATGCTAGTTAGCTGAGCCTTAAGACATAGTACCTTTCCTTCGGAAGTAGGGTATCAAATTATCACGCCGTCGGATACTACTCTGGGGAACTGCATGCCATTGAGAGCAAGAATGTAATTAGTTTGAGATAGGGATGCGACGGTCTCACCACCTGAAGAAATGGTACGTGCATATGCCCTATAGATGCAGACCATGTAATCTGAGGGCTCACTGGAAGTGACGCCGGACGCGACCGTGATAGTTTGTCCAGACCCTGTGCCCAGTTCGACAGAACAATTCGTACCAACAACGAGCAACATAGTTCTAGGAAAAAGGAAAGGGGAAGTTGTTAGGGTATACGGGTTGGGGACGATAACACGGGAAAGACAAAGTCAGATATCATCCAACTCGTAACCAACTCTAGGCAAGAACCACTTTTAAATATAAGTTTCTAGACACGCGACTTGAATAAGTTTCTAGACATGCGACTTTATTCAATTCAAGGACTAGTTCCACATAATTTTCTGCATAGTATACTATGTGATTCATTTCCAAACTTTAAGGAAGGTAGTTCCCGTGCAGCTCTTACACTTCATAGTTCATACGACAGAGGATGGACGTGCCATTCCAACACTAGTCAAAGTGATCAGTGCAAGCATGCGCAGAGGAGTAAAGCACATCATGGAGGCATAATCAATTGGTGTACCGGATCATCCTAACCTTGTTGAACTACTTTTCCCAATAGAACTCATCCCTAAGGCTTGATCATGCTAGAATAGCAATTGCAAAGGAGTTTTGTCACTTGCAGATATGGAGATTATGTGAACTGATAAAGAAAAAGCTTGGATTTTTTTTGAAACTAGCCTAAATTCAACACATTATCTCTTTTTGAAACGTATTATGTAGCACAATGCACACACGCTCATGGACGCACATGCACATAGACATATACATGACTAACTCATGCATTAGCCCATAAATAAACTCACTCGCAAAATCTACAGTTTACATGCCAATTCAGAAAAAAATCAAGAAAAATCTATACAGGTGCATGGAAGAAGCAATTCCTGAAGACACACAAACAACTCACGTGCATTGAAAAAAAACTCTTGTGCATTGAAAAAGGCCAAAGGCTAGCTCATTATTATAGAAAGAAAGCGAAGTACCACGTACCAAAGCCCAACATTCGCGAAATAAACAGGAAAAAGGACAAGCTCAAGACCACAGAGACACAACAAGCCCACAACCCCAGCATAAAACACAGGCGACATAAAACAAAACAGACCAGGCGCCAGGTGCACAGATTGTAACGCACATAGATCCAACCGTATAAAAGGTGACTGAGACATAACTAAGTCTTAGGCATCTGAGAACTAGCAAAACTGTTTAAATATATGTTTCTATAAACATGCAATTTTCTTCAATTCAAGGACTAGTCCCACATCATTTTTTCCATAGTATACTAGTTCAATGCCTGTGCAACGCACGGGAGAACATCAAGATGTATAAAACCATTCATCTAGATGGTATCTTTTCAATCCCCTATGTAGACATATTCATCCTTCTCAATTTGTCTATCGACTCTCTTGTTGGTTAGAAATCTTTCTTTCTACCAACGTCTTATTTTGCATCATTGATTTGTCTCTGTGTATAGTTTTGTAATCCATGAATCGTCACAGCAGGGGTGAACTTGCCAGTAGCCCATGACACTTCACCGTTCGCCCGTTGTTGTCACTCTAGTACGCCGCCATTATTCTTTGCCACGACTCATTTATGTAGACATAATGTAGGTGAAAACCTCGGTATGTGAAATGCAGACACTTTTAGTTAACATTTCAATGGCAACATCTAGCCTAGGGAAAGTGCATGCAAGTCTGGTTACTCAAAAACTGTAGTCTCCCTCTCCTCTCCCTCTCAAAACGAACCTCAAGGGCACACACCCTCTGCTTCACCATTGCGCCTCAGTCACCCCACTCCAATGTGCCACTCTTTGCTACCCACAAGTGTTTTCTCCAACTCTAGCACACCCCACAAGTGTTTTCTCCAACTCTGGCACATTAGCATAGTTTGATTCTATAACCCACGATTTCAGAGATTGTATCAACCAGCTTTCAACAACAGTACTCCTGGTAGGCTTTCCGCTCAGCCTAGAGTTGTGAAATATCTACCAATTTTCAAAAATAATTAGTCAAGGTTCAGAAGGCTCACACAAGACTGTACTTACCAAAAAAATTCAAGCATAGCTTGAAAAGTGTAAGTTCAATTAAAATTTCTTAAATGGTGTCAATAATTGTCCCCAACTATGTTCAAAGATGACTCAAAATGCTAGTTTAAATAGATTAGTAAGAATTAGTTCATATATGTAGCTATTGAATTTCGTGTAACTACGAGCAAATATGCAACTATGTAGGTACATGGTGCTGAATTATTATTTTCAATACAGAAAACTAAAAAGCGTGGAAGAGGTGTGCTTTTGAGTTGTTAATTTATTGTCTAGCCATCATCTAGGTCGCTCACCGCCAATTCTGCACATCTTCATGCCAACCTCTCTCTTTTTCTGCGAACTTAAGATTTGATATTTCGTAAATCTATATAAATCAGAACAAACTAAAGTTGAGAACACCAATAATATGGGCCTTTCACCTTTGTTAGAAGAAACAATTAACCCTCTCAAAAGACATAGAAACGATTCATGATAAGTATTAAAAAAAAGATAGAAACAAAATTCACATGAGTAAACAATTTACAACATGATGTTGTACTAACCAAATAAATCAACAAGGGGAGAGGGATTAAGGACAAAGGTAGCAACCTTGAGGGTGTAGATAAATTTAATTGTGTGATATATCCAAAGAACAATTTCGTGGAGCAGATTTACATTCTGGCACATTGAATTAATGTTAGGAAATACAAATCTTTGTCGGCTAGTGCATTGCTAAGTAATGTCACAATAACAATTACCGTCTGTTGTGAAGGAAACAGAAATTTCATAGCAAATATTGAGGTAATGTCAATTCATCCTAAACTAATTGTAAATATTTTTCTGTATAGACCTAGACAATATGTATTTTGGAATGGCAGTGATACCTTTAATCCTATTATGGTGCAGTCTGATACAGGCCAACCATGATTAGTAGAGAAAGTCTATGCACCTTTAGATGTATGATTTGATGAAACCAGTAACTAAACTCTCCATGGAAGTACTGAAAAACCTTTCATAAATAAGTAATGAAAAATCAAAAAGTGAACTAATTTGTCCAGAAATACTTCAAGAATTTACCTGAGAATGTTTTATGCAGTCGTGAGCTAGTCTAAGAGTATGACCAGTCATGAGCTAGTTTAAGAGTAGAATCTAGCACTTCTATGAGTCACGTAACAAGTATAACTTCAACTATGATATATGTGCCCCAAAGTTGGCTACCATTATAACCCTGCAGTACATAATCCTGAAGATTGAATTATTGTGAGTTAGGATCGTCTATCTAGTAAGAAAGCATACTCAATACCCGTACAATTTATTTTATTTTCAATTTTCAAAACAAATTCTCATGGGAAGAAAAGACCGTGGGTACTTTTTGAGTAACTCACCATGATCTCAAAATTTACCACACCCTACATCACCGCAAATATGTTGAGTGTTCTCATATTCATTTCCAAACCTTGGAAGGTATTTCTTGTGTAGCTCTTACACTTCATAGTTCACACGACAGAGGATGGACGTGCCATTCTAACACTAGTCAAAGTGATCAGTGCAAGCATGCGCCGAGGAGTAAAGCACGTCATGGAGACATAATCAATTGGTGTCCCTGATCATCCTAGCCTGGTTGAACTACTTTTCCCAATACCGCTCATCCCTAAGGGCTTGATCATGCTAGAATAGCAATTGCAACAGAGTTTTGTCACTTGCAGATATGGAGATTTTGTGAACAGATAAAGAAATATCAAGGATATATATTTGCTTTGGCTCAGCAAGTCATGCCAAATCTATCTTATACTATGTAAAGAGGAAAATATATGATGGCAGACTAGCAGGTGCGGCTTTATTCCTTTCACCAAATTTATTTCGGGGTAGCCATTGTTTCCATCTGTCCACATCCGATGGTCCATAGTGCTCTCTCCATCTCGAATTATATGTCTAGAATTTGTCTAAATCATATCTATCTATTATTATATACTAAAAACAATATAAGGGTGTTTTTCGAGGCATCTGGTTGATCCTCATCATCTGTATTTTTTTTTGACAATCAATACCACGTTATATTCAAAGTAGCAAATAGTACATGGTAGAGATACATAAGCTGACTCCATCGATTACAAAATAAAGTCTAAAAGAAACTAGCAAATCTTCGAGGTCTTCAATCTCTTTCTTCTTCCAAGACATAATCCTGCACTTTTCTGAAGGCAGCCAAACGCTGACAAATATCAAACCATAACCTGTAAATACCAATGAAGGTTCTCCCATAATTTTTTGAGCCGCAGTGCCAAGGCTACGTGCACGCGCGCAACCATTAGAGTAATCAATCAACATCGGCAAGAGATCCAACACAAGTATTCCAGGGAAAATTAACCGAACAGCCTGATCGACATCGTTGACGAACCGAGAGTACGAATCACCATTGTCGAGGATGTAGCAGCCGGGACAAATATTGCGAGGATAATCCTCCTCGCGACAACCATGAGAAAAGGTCCAAAATCGATCCGGTGAAGGAAGATCTGAAAGACTGTACCTATAGAAACTTAATCTTTCAACACCACCATTGACGCCTTGAAAGAGATCTCGTCGTCGAACGATATGCCAAAGATCACTTATTGTAGACGATGTCATCTCTATTAAGAAGATGACAACCAAAACACTAATCTAATCTTGAAAACACTACTTTTACTAAAAACTTCATCCATAGATCGGGTTCCCCACCCCTCCGATGCCGGCGAGACCGGCCGGAGGAGGGGGAACCGATCTATGGAGGAGACGGAGATGATGTGGCTAGGTCAGGAGAGGAGGCGGCGGAACGTAGGAGTAACTATCCACATCATCTGTATAATTAGTGGCTATGATTTAATTTGAGTTGTAGATTACGTAACAGATCACACGTGACAGGCCGGTCACCGGCCGTTCAATTCGTGAAGTTCGTGTCAAGTTGAAGCCATGTCCGTCCCTCACAAAAAAAAAGTTGAAACCGTGTCCGGAGGCAATGTCAAAAAAAAAGAGGCAGAGGCCTAGGTCTGGATCCATCCACGTTGTATAAGGGAAGGACAAACTGCTGCTATTAAAAAATTTGATCGATTCAATAAGACGATCGGCTTGCTTAGTAAGTGGATTGACTAGCTAGCTTGGTATACCACCTACGAGCTGAACTACATCAACCACCTCATAGTAGGTCAGTTAGCTTAGTACCGGATCCGTTGTGATGTATACAAAACTAACTCAAAATCAGATCAGTCAAAGAGAAATAAACACCCCCACAAAAAAAAAGAGAAATAAACACAAGAACTGATCGGTACGTGTCTCAGAATATATACTCCTTCCGTCTTAAAATAGATGTTAAAAATTTGTCTAAATTTGGATATACATAGAGACTATGTACTATATAGATACATCCAACTTTAAAAAAAATTACGACATTTATTTGGGACGGTATATTTTTAACCTATTAAAGCATACTATACTTAGGAAAAGAGTCGGTACATGTGATGCTAACTCCAAAACTGATCGGAGATGAAAAACTACAAACGTATATTTGGATTAAATGTATTACTTCATCCGATCTAAATTAATGTTCTCAGATTTGTCTAAATTCAGATGTATCTAGCACTAAAACATGACTAGTTACATTCTAATCTAGACAAATCTGATAACATTAATATGGATCGGAGGGAGTACCTTATTTCCGCAATAACATAACAAATGGTAAATTGTATATTTAAACTAACCAGTTGTAAGACATCATGTACTTTAAATTAACATGAGCATATGGTGTATTTCTAAGGAAAAAGAAGGGACGAGAGGAAACAATCAAATAAAAGTAGAATTGAAATTCTCGATGTTCAATGAGGATAAAAAATTAGAAAAAGGATGTCCTAAAAATTTTCGCCTTATTAACGAAAATATATTTGTTGTTCCCTTTCCAAAGATCAAGTGAGAACTAGCTGGACAGATAGTGGTGTGTGATACGCTCCTCATAATACAGGTTGTCCAACATTCACTCTATCACTTAACCTCCAAGAAAACGACAACTACAAAGGGAAATCCATGAGAGCCAGTGATTCGAGAGACTATAAACGACTCAATGAAAACACCAAGAATTAGATGGGGCAATGATCAAGCCTCCGTTTCTTATGACATCGTCTCAATCACCATGACATTTCGTGAAGATCAATCTAATATAATATACCTAAACTAAAGTATGGAGAAAAATAGTCGACGATCAAGAAAACAAGATAGAAACTAAAACAATCACTTTTTAATGGAAATGAAATGGCAGAAAGAGGTTCGAGGCGATAGAGAATTCTAGCGTCAAAAGCGACGGCTAGGATCCTTCATGGACTATTCATGTCAACGTCCATCTTATTTTTTATGAGAGAAAATAAAAAAGGTTCTACAACAAAAATAAAAATTAACATCCTTACAAACTCCAATGACAATACGAACACATGAAATCATATTTTTCTTATACAATCTTCTGGAACATACATTCACATACTCAGCACATTAATTATTCCTATAAACAAGAGTTACACCTCATCATGTCAATCTGTCACATTCCAAAAATCCTACTTTTGGAAAGCGTACAATCAAAACATAATACAATAGGAAAATCAGATGAACTAGCAAATTATTTTAAATGCAAAAATATCCGACCATCCCTAACCAATTTTTATTAATGGACCACAACTAACGGATATTGATAAGTGCACGGAACAGATCAATGCTAATCCATCATGACAATTTTAACTATTCATATCACAAAACGAACTCTACCATAAAAATATGGTAGAGAGAAGAGAGATATGCCATAAGTTATAAGAAAAGCAAAGCATCTCATAATCAAGTTAGTAGATCCGATTTTTTCTTAGTACATAAAAAAGAGTTGATATTCATAATAATGCCTATACACAATTAATACAAAAATGTCAGCACAAATTTGTTTGAACAAATCACAAGTCAATAGATTTTTATAGTTGTAGTTAAGAAAAAATATTGCCAATAGATCATCATAACCATACATGAACATATTGCAAACGATAGAAAATGCGAGATGATCAATGCCATGTTCTATACATGTGATCATTATTTAACATGATTGGTGGTTCTAGGCTTTATTATTTTCTATAGCATCATTTGAATGACCATCAATCTACAAAAACAATCCTGATCAATTCTCACTCTCTAAGCATAATTCTCCTATCTACAAAAACCAACTAAAGACGATGCCCTCTCATTTGCGAGGGCCACCTTGCTAGTTATCTATAAACAATAAAATGTGTCTTGATAGATGGAGAATCTAGAAATACCTTAGACATCTAATTTGAGTCGTAGGAAGTACTACTCCCTCCGATTCAAATTAATGGACTCGGATTTAGCTAAATTAAGATGTACCAAATCATGTTTTAGTGAGCCCATTAATTTGGATTCAGAGACAGTATTTCTTTTTCACCATTTTGCTATTGTTGAAAATCATCGATAGGCGATACCACGTGGTTCAACGAACGGCCACGGCAAGCACCAGCTAGGCCACCCGCTCATCGCCTCGATACAATCGACCCTCTCCTCCGTCGTGGCCCATGCCGCCTACGCAGGCCTAGGGCAGCCTTGGTGACGGTTGCCTAGGGTCTCGCCTTGTCAACGGGCTCGACATTGGGTTGGTGGACACCTCCCGTGCGCGACTCACGGAGCTCGTTGGCCTCGGGTGCTATGCTTGGCTCAGAAAAACTGATTCAGCTAATTTCATGTCTTTCCCTAAAAAAGAAGCTAATTTCATGATCCGCGCGCTGGACGACGCAGGTCGGTGTGCAGGCGAGGACGCTCAAGCGGGAGCAGCAAGAAGGTGTACCGTGTGCGCGGTACATGGTGCAAGGCCAAGCTCAGTCGTGCTTTAAAAAAACTGAACCTTGCCTTCCCAAAAAGGCTAAGGCGTGAAGAGTGTGTTTACTCGAACATGGTGAGGGTTAAAATACCTAAACATTGTTTTATACGGTGAACGATTATTATAAGATATATAAATATATTATATGTGGTCAAAATGTATGAACTAATAATTTTAATAAAGCATGAATATTTTTTGAAAAATCATGAACCAAATTTCGTAGTTCATAAACATTTTTTTACAAATCTTGAACATTTGATGGAAAATCATGAACCAATTTTCAAATTGAATATATTTTGAAGTATCATGAACATTTTTCAAATTCATGAACCAAAAATCAAAATTCATGAACATTTTTTCAAATTCTTGAACCAAAAATCAGAATTCATGAACAATTTTTTAAAAATCTTGAACATTTATGAAAATTCATTACTAATTTTCGAAACTCATGAATATTTTTTGAAAAATCATGAACCATTTTTCAAATTCATGAACTAAAAATCAAGATTCATGAACATATTTTCTAAAACTGTGAAGATTATATGGAAAAGTGTGAACATTTTTTAAATCATGAACAAATTATGAAATTCAGAACCTTAAGAAAACAGCAAAAGCAAATAAAAATAAAAAATAAAAATAAGAAAAGGAAAATAAAAACTGAAAAGAAAAATGAAAAGTAATAGGAAGAAAAGAAAGAGGCTACATGGGCTAGCCCAATGCGGCGTGGGGTGTGAGCATAGTTGGCCATCAAGCCGTGCCTTCCTGGACTAACATGTGGGCACGCATGCTTTGGTAATCAGATCGGCCATAATAGAAAATGATCCAAAGTGAAAAAAAATCTTTAAGAAAACAGAAAAAAGAAAACAACAAAAGCAAATAAAAATAAGAAAAGGAAAATGAAAACAGAAAAGAAAAACGAAAAGTAACACGAAAAAAGAAAGAGGCTACGTGGGCTAGCCCAATGTTCTTTTAATTAACGTTTGCCATACACCCTCTTCAGTTAATAACTTGAAAAGCCACTTATTAAGGAGGGCTTAATTTTTGATCTCCAGATCATGAATACCCAACCCACACCCTGTTCTTTGGGTCGACAAAGCTCTTTTTCTCATTATCTCCCTGCCAAAAGAATCTTGATCGAAAATAATCCAACCTTTCTAAGACTATTTTTGGAAGTTGGAAGAATGATATCATATAGACTATCATATTACCTAGCACTGAATAAATGAGTATCAATCTTTCCTCTATGGAGAGTATTTTACCCTTCCAGCTGCTCAATCTTAACTGCAGTCTTTCCTCGATGATTTTCTATTCAGCATTTGTAAGCCTTGATAATGAACCAGAATACCCAAATACCTAATCGGAAAAACACATTGACTATAGCCAAAGAGCTCAGCATACAATTCAGCCGCATCCTTGCCAAAACAGAACAATTCATTTTTATGAAAGTTAATTTTTAATCCTGAAAGCTGCTCAAAAGTGAAAGAATTAGTTTAGGATTTTTTGCCTTCTCAAGATCATGTTACATAAATAAAATTGCATCGTCGGCATACTGAAGGATAGATAAACCACCATCCACTAGATGGGGAATCACCCATTCAATTTGGCCATCAGACTTTGCATGTTCAATCATGATAAATAACATATCAGCCACTATATTAAATAGCATTGGTGATAAGGGATCTCTCTATCTTGGCCCCCTTTTTGTCTGAAAGTATTTGCTAGCATCATCATTGACTTTAATAGCAACACTACCTCTCGCCACAAAGCTATTGATTAAAGCACGTCACTCAATTAAAAAACCTTTCATTTTAAGAGTCAGTTGAAGGAAAGACCATTTGATTTTATCATAGGCTTTCTCGAAATTGATTTTTAGAATCAAAATTGGGGGAGAATTTCACTTCCCGGTCTCTGCACCAACTAAGGATGCACACAACCTTTTTAAACATGAATACCATACTTTTTAAACTTGATAAATACCAAGCATGGTCCTCGGGATAAATTGCATGAGTACCAAGAGAGACTGATCCTCAAGTACAAATAGCAACCTTAATTCGCGTCACTCGTGGATATCAGCAGAATCAGCAGGCCGACACCGCCGTCCCATTTGAGAGGTCACGTCATCCAATCAAGAACGACAAATCAAGCATTTTGTCCTTGGCTGCACCATGGCTTGTCTCACTCGTAGGCGCGCTTAATCACCCTTCTCATCATCGCTGCATGGTAGTTTGAAAGAGGAGGACATACATAGTTTGAAAGAAAACGTGGTTCATGTTCAGATTGTAGAGAACGTTTTGACCCAAGAGAGAAACTCACAAAACAATCACACCTACGGTAGCACCCTGCATCTCGGCGACCAATTAAAATGTTCATCATTTGTTTTCTAGACCAAATACAATACACACGCCATTGTGTTATTAAAACCATAAAATGGCTTGAGGTGGACAGGGCCGGCTCTATATTTTACGAGGCCCCTAAATACAATATATATATATATATATATATATATATATATGTACGTATAACTAGATATATAGATGATATATGTGTCAATTTTACTTGAAAATATTTAAAAGCATATAACCACACGTTTATAGTCGAGATGTCTATAAATAATTGTCAAGCACTAAAGCATTGTGATATTTAGATGGAAAATATAAAAATAGTAGGAAAATATAACAAGTATTCCATGCTAGTGAATACCTTAAAAATAACCTAGCCTCCAATTAGTTCATCGACAATTAAGCTTTGGTGCTTCGTAAAAAGCTTCTTCGTGCATTTGAATTATTCTCATCATCTTTTTCGAGATCAGATTCTTGCCTTTGATTATTATTATTGACATCAACACTACTTTTTGTTTGAAAAAACTTATTTAAAGCACCTTTTTGGAAATCAATAAGCTAATTCTCTCTCTTTCTTTTCTTCTTTTCCGCAGCACCCGACAATTGCTTCTCCATCGTAACACCTATCAAAGATTGTGATGAAATTTATATCAAAGATCATAACAGCGAATCGAGAGATTAATTAGAAGAATTAAATCAGGGATTGATAAGAAGGAATTAGACATAGACAGATAAACTTACAGAGGACAGCAGGGCGCGCAGCCGGCAGCCAGCACCAGCAGGCAGAGGCAGGCCAGCGAAGCAGACAATGCGAGAAAGCTGGGCTGGGCGCTGGCGTTAGAGTGGTCATGGCGCTGTGTCGCGCGCCCTGCGTGGCTGCGTCTGCGTGTCTGCGGCGTGCGACGAAACGTCGAAACCGCGAGCGCGATCCGCGAGGCGAAAGAGAGAGAGAGAGGAAACCGCGTCGTTTCGGTTTTGCCGTTTTGGTTCCGCGAGGCGTGAGAGAGTCAGAGAGACTTCGCGATCACGGCAGGCAGGGGCGGGCGGGGCGCAGGGCAACGTTTCGGTTTGGTTCCGCCTTCCGCGTCGAAGCTGATCGTAGATCGACCTCCTCCTGGCTAAAAAATGGGCCCCCTCTGGCCTGGGCCCTTGGCCATGGCACAACCCTGCCATGGGTTAGAGCCGGCCCTGGAGGTGGAAAGGAAAGAAGCTTGCAAAGACCACAATCAAGAACAAGGAAATAACTAGAAAGATGCACACAACTTGAATACGATGGACACTTTCATCAACAGAAGCGACTGTAAGCCCCATCACACCGTAGAAAAGATCGCCTAAGCGCCTAGATATGATTTTGCGATTGAAACAAAATGGCGATATGACCGCCACCTCAAGCCGACATCACACCGAGAGAAACACCGCCGCCTTGAACAAACCAACCACCAGACACTAAAGGCTCCGAGATGGTTGTTCCATGGAGGGAAAACCACTACAATGTCGCCACACTACTTGGAAAACTGGACCAAGAGTTTTCACCCAGAAGGTGTTGTTGGTGTTTAAGCTCAATGAAAACGAAAGATGCGGAGTTCCATGCAAGCCAACAGAAGCTTCAGGTTAAGGAATTCATAATAGTCTCATCACCGTCACACCACCAGGAAACAAGCTAGACTGCCGTTATTTACGACCCTAGCTATTATGAATAAATGATCTCATCACCGTCACACCACCAGGAAATAATAGACCACAATTCCCCAAATCACTTCTTGCAAACACAACATCTGTATAATATACTTGTCACCAGCCAGAGTAGTGCACCACATGCCTTTCTCCAACATTCAATTTAATTGCATTGAAGGAGGAAATTGTGAATTGTGGTGGTTCGTCGTTGCAAAAACTGGTGTGCAAGGTCAGCAAGGCGGGATATGAATTCGTGCCATCGTGGAGACGGAGCACAAGGATGTTAAGGTCTAAATGTTCAAATACTCAATCACTCACAGCTACATGAATTCACTAGGTAACTGAAGAACAAAGCATGAAGAGTAAGGGAGAACAGAGCCGAGATGGGAGAGGAAGCCGCCGCCGTTTCTTGCCGTGATCCACTGGATGCCCTGATTGTTGTCTCCTGCCATGTATAAGTAGCGCTGATGGTCGACGGCGGGCCAGGCCCATGAGGCCGGCCCAGGTAGTATCGGTAGGGCTCCTAACATCCCTCCCTCCTTGAAACTCGGCTTGACCCCAAGCCGACGCTGCTGATAACCCGTCTGGATCGCATTGCTGACTACGTCCGTTGATTTGATCGCATGTAGCTGCATCTCCGGGATCCCCTGGCGATCTGAGCTCCTTGTGTCGGCCCAAAGCTCGTGTACGCCTCTGTCCTTGAAAGCCTTCTTGTACCCAAGTCATTGTTGTACATCCAACATATGCCAATAGAAAATATCCAAGACCCTGAACTGTGTTGTGAGCAGATCCTGAGTGAAATTTAATTGCTGATTGGTACCAATTGTACAAGCTCAAACCAAAGCGCCCATCCAACCATGTGCAAAATACGACATATTTTCAATGTGTAGAGTCATGTATAATGAGGTATGTTTGGCAGCATATATCAAGAATATGCTGGCTGGTGAAACTATGCTCAGAGAGCTGCCATTGAGAAGCATCCGTGGACGAGAGAACTATTAACTGTGTGTATGCTGATGGTGTTAAGACAATGCCTGGATCCCAGATCCTCTGAAGCTGCATACTGAAGTACCATGGACTTCCATCAGCATATTGGTAGTCCACTTTTTTTTATAATTATGTAGTGCAAGCGTGCAGCCTCCAAGATCCCATGACCACTGTGTGTTCTTAACATGATGCCACACTAAGAGAAGAGCAATAGAGAGCTCGTGGAAATTAATGCCTTGTTCATTGAGTAATTCCATTAACTGACTTGACCATATCAGCATGACAGTTGTTCTAACTTGACTCCAAAGTTCAAAACCAATGCCAGCAGTGCCCTCTAGAAATGCTAGAATCAGAGTTCCAAGAGATCCCATACTCTTGTTGTGGTTCATGTCATCTAGAAGAGAATATGCCTCTGTTGGCCTCAATCTCTGCAGTCATGATCTGTCCGGACTTGACACTGGATCAGAATGAAAGCCTGTTTCCTTGGAAGATAAATCAGTAAAGCTATCCACTGAGAACTGTGTCAATGTTACCTGAACGCTAAGAATCAAGGAACCCAACCAACTGTGATGATTCATAAGAAAAACACGAGTGGCTTCAGGTGGCCTGCATTCAGTCAGGAGCCAGTTACAACTAGTGCACCAATCTGCTTGATCAAAAGTCCATAAAAAATAGCCACCAATTTGTTCCCGCACATGTGATCTAAGAGCAAGCAGGTTGGTTTCTAAATTTAGTGTCATCACTTCCCAGTGTGGACACACTTTTCCTTCCTCAACATAGGTGTCGACTTGGTTCAGAATGGGTACCCATGGGGGCTTTGGCTGTAAGAATAAGGACCAATAATTCCCATGTTGCGTAAATAACTGGTGTATCTGAGATCCTTCCAGCCGCAACTTCATTTGATGTAACTGTCTAGCACGCTTCAGTCTTGAAGATGCCCATGAATTCAGATGACCGCAGTTCACCGTTGCCATATTTGCTGAGAGGAATGTTTCTAAAATATTGCTTTGGCAGTAGTATCCTAGAGAACACGCATGGCAGTTGAGCAACAATGTTGATAGCTGATGTTCCACCATGCTGATAAGAACAGTTTTATGACTGCTTGCCAGTACACTATAATGATGGTCGCCGCTGCTTTCACTCCATATAGCTTCCTCCCATTCCGCAAATGGATTTTTCAGAAGAAAATTCAACACATTCAAGTTCCCACAAAGATAAGTAAACTGCTTCTCTTGATCACTTGTTCCCAGAACAAATGTAATGGCACAATTCTGACTCATTGTAGCAGCCAACAGAGTTGATTGCAAATACATAGGTAGAGGTGGATGCCATGGTTGCCACTGTACCTTGTCATGCTGCAACTCGGACATCAAGCACACGAGAACCAGCTGGGGTGGCGGCCAGGATGGTCGCTGGTCTTCTCCTGTGTCCTCACAGTTGGTCTTGACCATACGCTGGGTGATGTCGACAACACCCATGTCAAGGCATTGGGTCGAGCACTTGGCGGGCACTAGTATGCCTAGAACGAGGGCAATGAACGGCTTCAGAGATTGGGTGGTCGTGACCTTCTGAAGTGTGGGAGCGGTATAGGCTGAGGACACACTCGATGGTGCAGCCGGGCTGAGCCCACACACCAAAGTCGAGACGTTGCTCCTTGCGCTTTCCATCAAGGAGATGGTGGCCGTGGATGCAGCACCCTCAATGGACTCAGCGTCGAGGCTTTCATCGCCTCCTGCAGCTGCAGATAGCACAAGGATGACGTTGGTGGTGACCGTGGGCGATGTCGGTGCCGTTGATGAGGTGGAAGCAGGCATCAACTCGGTGGCATCACTGCTTGGGCATTCCGTCAAACAGAATGCGGGCGCCATGGTAATGGTGACACTGGAAACGGCAGGAGCGACCTCTAGGGTATCCTTGATGATGGGTATCGTAGCCATGGGGTTCCATGCCGACGCGATGACAAGCTCGCTCCTGTCGGAGTTTGCCGTCACGGGCTCGATGACGCCAGCGCCGTTTTCCAGCAGATAGCGGCAAAGCGCATCGAGGCTAGCTTCCCACTTATCGAAGCTTTCCTGGAGCTTGGAATCCATGGAGATGTGGGATGGGGAAAAAAATTCTGGCAGATTTTAGGAGAAATTAGAAAGGATGGAGTCCGCTCGATACAGATGTTAAGGTCTAAATGTTCAAATACTCAATCACTCACAGCTACATGAATTCACTAGGTAACTGAAGAACAAAGCATGAAGAGTAAGGGAGAACAGAGCCGAGATGGGAGAGGAAGCCGCCGCCGTTTCTTGCCGTGATCCACTGGATGCCCTGATTGTTGTCTCCTGCCATGTATAAGTAGCGCTGATGGTCGACGGCGGGCCAGGCCCATGAGGCCGGCCCAGGTAGTATCGGTAGGGCTCCTAACAAAGGACCTGGGCTGCATCAGCAAGCATCACCACACGGTCGGTCTCTGCCCCTTTTCTTCTACATGGTGACGAAATTGGTCGCTGAACATACTAATGGAGTTGTGCAGTGGATATTCCTAGTCTAATTTGTTTTCCTAATGCCTCACATACCTGTGACATGGTCGTGTCATATTAGCAATGGCAGATGGTTTTTTCTCACCAGATGATACGAAGCTTGCATGAGAAGATACAGAAATATAGTGGAAGGTCTACAACTTTGTTTGATTCACTAGATGGTTTGTGTGAGCACTCACCTCTGTGGTATATATAGAGATGAAAACATATATGGCTAGAATAGTAGGGATGGCTTTTAAGTTCCAACTCTATATACGTCTTCTTTCTTTATATTTGTGGTTCCTCCATTTTTCCTAGTCTCAATTCCCTACGACAACCCATGTTTTCATGTACTCCTCTATCCTTTTGTCACATTTCTTCGTTCAACATTGCATGTTCTTGCTCTATGCAAGACATGTACTGAATGTGATCATGAAGACACCAACCAGGTTTGGATCGATGTGGTCAGCAAATACGAGACCACATCACAACTGGATCACTCGCCCTCCCTCGTAAGACACCTTGGTGTCCTAACATCCTAGGCAGTAGGGTTGCGAGCGGGATCCCGCGAAAGTTAAATGAACTAGAAGCGGGACTTTTGCGGGATCCCGCTTGCAACGCTACTAGGCAGGAAACCAGCACTCTCTGCCACATATTCAAATTGCGGAGTCCCCAAGTATGGAGGGATATTCCTCATTTCTTCCACATGAGGTTATTCTGGTAGTTGGTGAAACACGCGAGAGTTTCATTCTCAATTTTTGAGGATTTTTTTCTCTCCAATTCTTCTATCAACTATGTATGTATCTGAACGTCGTGATCCGAGGCATCACCCATAAAGTTGAAAGGATATGGCAGTTTTGGTTTTGCCAACACTAATGATGTGTTTGGATGCACAGAATTAATGTCTGGAATTGAATTAAGTGGGAATTCCAAATCCAGTGTGCGAAAGAAATGGCTTCCAATTCAAATTGTGTTGTTGGGGTGGCTTGGAATTTGGTGTTGGAATTAGATGGTAGTACCCAATTCCAATTCATGTTTGGATGTAAAAATCATAGAATTGGATGTTTTCTTGAGTTTGGATAATATAAAATTCTGTGCTTGTTGTGAGTTATGATCATTATACATCTCTCTTCTCATGTTTAAATAGGAACGCTACCAAATTATCCTTCTGTGTACAACAACTGCGCATGCAATTTAATTCTACCATTAGGATCACATGGGCATTCATATACTGCTATGATCATGATTTTACAAAGCTTTTGCATCACCGTCTCAAGAGTCAATGCCAATATGAACATTGCGTGACAGCAGATGTAAGCATACATAATTTTTTTTTTATGCGAAATGAAGCTGATTCCATTAAACCAAGTTTCTTACAGAAAAGCCCAACACAAACAGAAAATTACAGAAAGGTCCCTCTAAGCTCCAGCTTCTTCCTCACGGCGCAACACGCTCTGCCGGCGTGCCGCCACCACTCCACCATTGAATCCTTTGACTGGGTGAAGCCCCCAAGCGGACGGGAAGTCGACAGTCCTCGGTTCCTGGGAACCTCCATCTTGCACCTCGAGCGAAGCCGGCCTGGTCAACAGAAGCAACTCCATCGAGATCTTCAAACACCGGAGCCGCCGCCTCGCGGACTCCGGCATGGGGGAGCCACGCAACACGCCACCGACGGGACGCGAGCACGACTAGGACGGCAGATCCGCCGTTAGCCTCCACTGGAACACCAACAACAGAGGAGGGAACCACCGCCCGCAAACGCCACTCCGGCGACGCCACCATCTCCCTAGCGCCTCCGGCAAGCTTCCTACTACTTCCTACACTATATACACGCCGAGACCCGCTGATTCCCCATCCTCCCATCGCCGGAGCGACTGCCGAAGCATACGTAATATTTGCATCTGTAGTAGAGCAGAAAGCTTTTGCATCACCATCTCTAATTTGGACTCTGGATGGTTATTTTCAGTAGCACCACTATTGTTGTACTGCTTTTTTTTTTGAGATAACAACCGATGGAATTTCAGCAATGGCGAAACCGATTACAAACGACTCCAGAAAAAACAGAAAATACAACATGGACCCAGAAGACCACACACCGTACTTCCAAATCGCGATCAAGCCCATCGTCCTCATCGTCACCACCCAAGTACCGGGATCGGATCCAGAAGCAGCACATCTTTAGCCACCATCGAATCACCGCCGCCACCTTCGCCACATTGGCTTTGAACACCGCAGGAGTGCCCACCCCGAGGAGTGAGAGCTAAAAGACTTTTCCAGACCATCGGGTAGGTAGGAGATGGTGAAGACCAGGCAGTACCTCCAATCCAAGATCCCCGAGCAGAAGGTCCCAACCATCGACGCCACGTCGAATCGCCTCCTCCCCTCGCCACCATGGCCGGCCAGAAGAAGCTTCAAGACGCGACAGTCGTATCTCAAAAAAAGACCATACAAAACCCTAACAAGGAGGGCGTTTGTACCATCCCCTTCCACTCCCTCGCCACCACGGCCGACCGAGGGGAAGACAACAGCAACAGCAACCCTCCGACTCTCGAAGCTCCACGGCAGAGTCGAAAAACGACCGTGCCCGGAGAGACCACCCTCCCCAGATCCGTAGATCTGAGAGGATACCAGGCCAACAGCTCGCCGGCGCCGCCACAAGTGTCCTTGCCGAGATGGGGATCGAGCTCCAGCACCCTTATTCTGACGCGACGTCGCCTTCGCCATCCCGACGACGTCTCCCAAAACCCTAGCAGAGCTCAGGCCGTCACCACCGCCGTCCACACTTCGGCGCAATGTCTCGCTGCCCAAGCGTGCCGTCGTGCCCCTCAAGCAGCCGCCCGCCCAGCGTCGTCGCCTCCATGAGCGAAGCCCCGCCGCCCGAGGCTTTGCTGGCGGCGCCATCGGCGGGAAGGAGGAGGGAGAGGGATTGGGGCTGGCCGGCGGCGGCGATGGGAGATCGTCCCCGTCGCCCGCGCGGGGGGCGACGCGGGACGAGGGCGGCGGCTAGGTTTTTTTACTCGAGTCAAAAGGGTCGTCCCCCTATTGTTGTACTGCTGTACAACACACTTCTCTGGCCGCTGAATCAACGGGTTTGAAAATATCACTAGCTTGTGTAGGCATTTTGTCGAACAGAAGTTAAGCCTCTGAAACCGGACTGCAAGACTCACGAATCGGAGAAGAATCAGGCCGCCACGCGGAAAGAAAGTAAAGAACCTCTCCGTCGGCTTGCCCTGGCGCCGCGGCAGAGGGTCGGAAGAGGACAACGGCGGCGGCAGGGGGGCCGAGAGTGCGGCAGCGGCCTTGTGGCGCGCGAGCTCGCAGCAGACGACGAGGAGCTTGAGACACGCCCTGCTCCATGCGTTGCAGCCTCCCCTGTAGCAGCTCGTCCGGGAGCTAGCGCAGGTCGTCCACCGCGGCTGACCCCCCCCCCCCCCCCCCCGGCTCCGCGTCCCCATCCACCGCCACTTCGATTCGGAATAAACTGGATAGCCGTAGCGGGCCCAAATTGTCCTTGTCGCACTTCTTACAACATTTGATCATAGTCAGAATAGATCCAAGCAGCCACAACCAAGTCCAAATTGTGCCTATTGCACTTCTTGCAACATTTGCTCATTACAGAATAAATCGGCACAACTGTAGCCAAGTCCAAATTGTGATTCTCGCACCTTATTGTTATTTTCTTGCAAGATTTGATCATAATCGCTTATTTTGGGTCTGCAAAAGTTTGAAGAATGAAAATTGTAATAGTTAGGCTCCATTAACTAGGCCATGAAACCATGACCCAGGTATCTTAGGACGCTTGCTCCAGTACAAACCCCTCCCCAAACTCAACCAAACTGAAACACAAAAACGGCCGAGATCGCTCGATATCCTTTCATAATTAAGGGCATGATGGTGCTTTTAAATAGTATAAACTAGTAAAATATAGCCCTGTAGAAAACCCATATGACCCAACTAGTCCGGTTGTGGTCGGCGGGCTAGTGGCGGTAGCAGTGGCAGTTGTGGCCTGCGCGCGGTGGTGGTGCTGGCCAGCCACGAGGCACCCTGAGGTGATGTTGGCCAGCACGAGCCTCGTCAGGGTTGACGACGGCGTGTAGAGGACGATGGACAGTCCAACGGCGTGTCATCAATGTGTTCAGCTATATGAGACGAACACGCGATGGAGCCAAACATATCCGGCCACTTGTCCGGCGTGGCCAAAAACAAGGTACCTGACGGTCTGATAGCGTAGGCCAGAGTGTACGGCAAAGAAGTTCTAGAGCAAATGATGACAGACTTGTCCGGGCTCCTGTCATAGCCTGCTAGCTGCAAAAATGAATATGCGCTGTTAATTAATTGACTAACTACCCGATAGGCCAAACTAAGTTTGGGAGAGGGGTTGTACTCCACCCTTGTCTAACTCGCAAAGTGAGACTGTTCACATAGGGTGCTTCTCTACGCTGACGTCGGTCGGCATACACGGGGCAGCGCATACCCTATCGTCCCATGGGTTTGGTTGGGTCGCGGCCCAATAGAAACAAGTATATTTGTTTCCCGTTAATTTCTTTTCTGTTCTATTTTTTATTTTTTTTAGATCTAAACATTTTGTTTTTAAAATCTGAATAATTTTTTAAAAAGTAAATATATTTTTCAAAAATGTTTATTTTTATAAAGTTGAACATCTTTAAATTTGAACAAAACTTCAATTCCAACCTTTTTTAAATCTGATTTTTTATATGAACTTTTTTCAAATTCAAACATTTTTCAGTTTTTTTTTAAATTTCAATATTTCTAAAAATAAAGAATCTTTAAATTAAACTTTTTTATATTTAAATATTTTTACGAATTTGAATAAAAAATAGAAAATTATAGAACAAAAACAGAAAAACGAGATGAGAAAAACCAAAAAACAACAAAAACACGAACTAGAAAAGCCGAACAGGAAAAATGGAGCTGTGGGTGTTTTTTTGGGGGGATATAGGATTTTCCGGCCACATAGCCAACCCATGACTTGTGTACCTCCACAGACCAGCACATTGGTGAAAACTACAAACCCATTGTAGTCGCAAGAAGGGTAGATAGAACCGACGAACAACAAGGACTACATGTTCCAGATCTTGCGACAAAACCCATCAGCGAGGCAGACTATGATAATCGAATAAGACGTCTCTTGTTTTTTTCTCATAAATCAATAATAAACTTCTGACACACGTGTTAGGAAATTAAATTTAACCTATAGTTAGACTAATAAAAACTTGGGTCATGTGACACGAAAAATATATCAATGGAGATGGCTTGATTGAGCCAATTTCAAGATACACCGTTGATTCTGCGATACATGTTACTCTAGCTTTCTAAATTTGTTCCTACACATGTGGCGGTCTGGGGATTTGATACTAACTTCGCGTCACCATTTGTACATTATACCATGCGATTTTTTTTCAAGAAATCAGAATTGGAGTTTCTTGTGGGAGTTTTTTTACCGTCGCCAACTGTGACAATGGTTGTGGCGTTCTGCACCAGTCAAATTGATTAGTCTAAGCATATGCCCAGGAGTGAAGAGCAGGCTAGCTGGATCGGTTGTCACCGTAGTGAATTGCATTCACTCACTTAATTATACTCCCTCCTTCCCAAATTAAGATGCCTATTAGTTTTGGTCAAAGTCAACATTTCTAAAATGTGATCAACTATATATAAAAATATAGTAACTTTTAGAATACAAAATGCATAGGCCTCTGATTCAGTACAACCCCTTCCCCTAAACTCATACAAACTCGTGTATTCTTAAACACATGGACGGATCAGATCGCTTGATACCCCTTCGTAATTACTGTAACCAGGAGTACGTATGGTACAAAACCCATCTTTTAATAAACGTATCTGTACCCTTATGTATGTTCGCAAAAGAAAAAAAATATGGATGTATGCCGGATCATCGCCGGCAGTGGCCATGGCCGCGAGGTGGTAGTGGTGACGGTCAGGCCAGATCATCGCTGGCGACGACAGTGGCCGCGAGCTGGCAGTGATGGCAGTCGGGTCTGGCAAGCCGGTCACTCGGCCTAGCCACACACGCCTCGGCAGGGCAAGGCCCGCGGCGGCGGCTTGTAGACTTGGCGGCGGCGCGATGGGTAAGCTTGGCGGCGGCCCGTCGGACAGTCCGGATCCGAGTCCGGCGATCGGCCAGACAGTCCGGCGGTTTGTCCAGCGCTTGTCTGGCGTATGGTACCCAACTGCAAATTTTTAACAGGAGCTCTTGGGTGCAGCCGGACATGTTGCCGGACAAGTAAGAAAACTTGTCCAGCGGTAAAAAAAACTTGCCACAAAACATCCTTTCCAAATATACTTACGTCCAGCCACTTGTCCGGCCAGTCGGAAAATTGGTGCCAGTGTGTGCAGCCTCTATAAACAGACCGTCCGGCAAAGAAAAAACTTACCCGTGCACATCTTCGAAAACTATTTATATGGACGGATACTTTCCCACGGTGGCCAATAACTTATATCTCATCTGTCCGAAAACTACACGTCAACATCATATAGTGAATCATCGAGAAATAAAAAACTAATGCAATCAAATTTTTACATGGAAAATAAATTTGTAAACACTACACATTGGACAATACCATTTCATATATGACACAAAATTCAATGCTATTTGGAAAAAATTAAATGACTTTATCAAGTCAAATATTACTAAAGAGGTGGTAGCACAAAAAATCAAAGGCCGGACAGACCGGCTTCTCTTGCACCGGACAGTCTGGCAGGGACGGGCACACCGGCTTCTCATGTGCCGGACAGTCTAGGCGGCGGTTTTGACGATACCCGGAGGCGGCGGTGGCGGCGGTTGTAGCCGGTGGCGGCCGCCGCTGTTGCGACGATGGCTGGCGGTGGCGGTGGTGGTGATGACTATGGCTGGCGCGGGCACGAAGACAGGACGAGATCGTATGTCTATACGTGCCAATCCATATTCTTATACCCGGTTTGGATACGGGTTTGTACGAGTTTAGGGAGAGGGGGTTTGTACCGGATCAACTCTCAAATGCATATAATACGAAAATATATTTCTGGTTCTAATAACATTGAGTTTATATTGTGGATGTTTATATTATTTCATATATACTTGGTCAAAGTTTATAAACTTTGACTTTAATAAAATCTAATAGGCATCCTAGTTTGGGAAGGAGGAAGTATTTCCCAGTGCCACTCATTTCTACCGCATAATCATGCCAGGACCAGAATTGCAATTGCAGCGGGATCTCGCTTACAGATATGATGAAGCTTGGGCGAACAGATAAAACAATAACATGCACAATGCATCTCGGTTTGGTTGCCCACTATGGGTCACGACACCACTCACATCTCTTCTATGTATAAATAGAAAAAAAAATGAGTAGACTACTAGTAGTACGTACCTGCCGCTTTACACGTTGTACCAAGACTATCCACTATCCAGGGACAGGGGTAGCCAATGTTTCGATTAATCTCTACTTATAACGGTGTATGGTACTATCGTGCAAAGTGGTTTCTTAAAGAAAGGTATATTCCTCTTGGATGTCAACAAGCACGTGAGCTTTCATTCTCTCACCCACTAAGAACTTACATTATCTCTCACTTTGCGGTGCTTCGAAAATAGAAAGAGTTGTATTTTACGATATTGACCTACCAGCCTACAGTTTTACATAATTTGCATATAAACATTCAATATTATAACAAACGGTATTAGAAATCTGGCCTCCCACGGTGTTGCAGACCGCTTGATCCAGAGTTGTTGCAACGAAATGCATGAATATGTAACTAATTCATGAACTACGTGCACAAGAAATACTACTAGGGGTGCACATGGGTAGAAAATTGTATGTCCGAGTAATAATACGTTTCCACGATTGACTTCGCATCAGCGAGGGTTCGATAGTAGTGTGAAATTATCGTAGGCAGAAGCAATAGCATCGTTAGAGGCTGCGTCCACGTGTTATATCGGCAAGGAACAACCCCTTGCATGGCTTGCGCATGGGGGATCAATCAGAACAAAGGAGGAGGGTGATCGTGATCTCAAGAGAGGATCACTAACAAAGTGATAGTCTATCTCAATGTGTTTAGTCCTTGCATGAAAGATAAAATTTGTAGATAAATAAGTGGCACCTAAGTTATCATACCATAAACATGATTTTTTTTCTTCAGATGAACTTCAAGCTCACCAAGTAAGGCTTCAACCCATCTTAATTTAGCTGTAGCATTTTTTAGAGCCTTATATCCAGGTTTACTACTATATCTTGATATTGTAGCCTGTTTTCTTGCACTCCATGAGACCAAATTTGGTAAAAAAAATATAGCAAAGCTTCTAGTAGATCTTTTATCATCAAGACAGTCTATCCAATCTGCATCTGAAAAGCACTGAGCAAGGTAGATGAGGATTTGTGAAAAGTCAGTCCAACATGAATAGTACCCTGAAGATATCGTAAAATCCTTTTGGCAGATGTCTAATGAGCATTCGTTGGAGCATGTAAATTCTGAAACAAATTATTGACTGAGAAGGTAATATCAGGTCGTGTCAATGTTAAGTATTGTTGAACAGCTACAATACTTTCGTATTGTGTACTGTCATCAGGATCAACAGGATTACCCTAGTTAAAGACAAATTTTTAGTAGAGAATAAAGGTGTGGGAGAGGATGTACATGTTTTCATACCAACTTTAATAAACAAGTCAGCCTCATATTTTTCCTGAGTGAGGAGTAGACCATCCTGAACTTTCTTTACCTTAATTCCTAAAAATAAGTGCAAATCCCCCAAATCCTTGAGTGCAAAATCAACATTGGGATCACGAAGAAGAGCAGAAATAGCCTGATCTAAGGAACCGGTGACTATAATATCATCAACATAGATTAGCATAAATATCATAACATTGGACTTGTTGTAGAGAAAAATGGAAGTATCTATTTTAGAAGGACTGAAACCAAGCTATTGCAACTTGGTACTAAATCTGAAATACCATGCTCAAGGGGTTTGTTTGAGACCATAGGGCTTTGTCAAGTTTGCATATAAAATGTGGAGTTTAAGAATTTTCAAAACCTCGGGATTGTTTCATGTAGACATTCTCTTCCAAAACGCCATGTAAAAACGTATTCTTAAGATCTAGCTTCCGCAGACTCTAGCCTCTGGAGATAGCAATTGCCACAACAAGTCTAACAGTTGTTGTCTTGACAACTAGACTGAAGGTGTTATCATAATATATGTTATATCTCTGCTTGAAGCCCTTTGCAACCAGACGTGCATTATACCTATCAATTGTACCATATGCATCTTTCTTGACACGATACACCCATTTATAGTCAATAAGTTTTTTTTATAAAATGTCGAGGAATAAGATGTCATGTTTTATTTTCCATGAGAGCATTATACTCTTCTTATATCGCCTTGCAACAATGATGATGTTCAAGGGCCTCGTGGAGTGTGCGTGGTTAACCTGTAGACGTGAATATGCCATACTGAATAGTATTATCAGTGTATTTTTGGATATGCAAGGTTCAAGAGGAGGCGGTGACGTAGAAGGGGGTGTACCAAGCCTGGCTACAGAGGATCCGCTGGAGCTGTTGTCATTGTCAGTGGACATGCCAGGTGAATCCCGCTGTAGGGCCACATCATCTTGTGGCAAACGTGTGGGAGAGCGAGAGCACGTCAACGCTTTGTTGGCTAGCGAAGACAATGCAGGGGACCACATCTCGTCACCGCATGGCAGAGTTCGTGAGCGAGAGCACGTTTAATTGGCTTGTGGCGGGGTATGCGTTGCGAGCGAGACTATGATAGCTTGTCATGTTGTGGTGAACGTGACCGGGACGGAATCCGTGAGTTGTGCGTGGCAGACCGGGACCATTGCAGGGTCGGTGACTACGACGCCCATCTCGTCCACGTGTCGAGGAGACGGTGAGGACCGCGTTGAGTCCCACTCGTGCACGGTATTCTGCCTTGCAATGAGTTCCTCCTCAGGATCGAGACATATCATGGTAGGGGGATCCTCCTCAGGATCGCTTTGTTTGTCATTTTCTGAATGAACAAAAGCACCATTTTTCTCTATTTATGCATCATTTTGGCCGAAAGTTCTTTCTACTTCTGCTCCATTTGAGTACCTGCTGTCATATTTTCTGCATTGTTTTGATCTTGAGTAATAACATGTGCGATAGTTAAAGCCATATAGTGGAAGGCGAATGTGGAGGTAGAAGAAGTATATCATTGCGAAGAATAGAACCAACATTAGGATGTAGAGAGGTAAAATGAAAAATACTCTCATAAAAACTACATCCCTGAGATATAAATGTGAGCCATTGAAACTTCTAGACACTTGGGTCCTTCGTGAAGAGGACTATAACCCATGTATACACACCACATAGAACGAAAATCAAGTTTCATTTTTGTTGTAAGGATGGAGATTGGGCTAATAAGAACAACAAAAAAAGTCTAAGAGACTCATAGTTGGGTCTTGTGTGAAGGTGACGTTCTACAGGAGTGTCGAGATTTATCACCTTGCTAGCTTGGAAGTAGAACTATGAGAAAAGTGGTTGTAAGAAAAGCTTGATCCCAATATTTAGACGTATGGATGCATTTGCAAGTAAGACAAGACCAATTTCAACAATATGATGATGTTTGCGTTCCGCGGAACCATTCTTTTTATGAGCATGTGGGCATGAAACATGATGATCAATACCAATTTTTTGAAAGAAACTTTTGAGTTTTTTATATTCTCCACCCCAGTCAGTTTGCATGGTAATTATTTTCTATCTAATTTGCGCTCAACAAGTTGTTAAAAGTTGAGAAAACCTTGGTAAACATCAGAATACTTCTTGAGCAAATAAATCAAAATAAACTTACTGAAATCATCTATAAAGCTTACATAAATATGAGTGTTTGCCAACACAAATAGGTGTCGGACCCCATACATCAGGGAACACTTGTTCTAGAGGAGAGTCATGATATGGTAATTTGACTCTTAGCTATTTGACATGGATCACAAATGTATGAATTTATTTCAGGCGAATAGGAGATTTTATTTTTTCTAAGAACTTTCCGAACCACAAAAGATGAAGGATGTACTAAACAACGATGCCACATGGAGGGTGACAACTTTATTGTAATGAAGGTGTGCTTGAAAGACTGTAGAAAAAGGTACTAGCAGGTGAAGACCACCATGACATGGACCCTTAAATAGAATTCTCTTTGTGGCAGTATCCTTAATCAAAAAAATGTGGTAAAACTCAAAGAAAATATGATTATAAAGTGTAAGCTTATGAACATACAAAATATTTTTAGATGCATTAGGAACATGAAGAATATTTTTAAGATGCAAGTAAGCATGTGGAGTAATCAATATTGAATGACCAATATGACTTATTTGCATACCGTTTACATCGGCCGTGTGGACGTGATCTCGCCCCTTGTATCTGTCATGGGTGGTGAGCTTTCTCAACTCGCCCGTGACGTGGTTGGTGGCACCCATGTCAGGTTCCAGTTTGTGTCAACCCTATAGGAGGCGACATGGCCAGTCTTCTCTCCACGATCATCATCATCAAAGTCACCAGGATCTTGATAGGGCCACCAACAGTCGCTTGCTAGGTGGTCATTGACTTTGCATATTTGGCATGTGATGTCGCCGAAGGGGGTGGGGGACAACCATGGCGACGTCCATTTCCACCATCATCATGACATCCACCACCATTGTGGCGTCCACTGTCGTATCCACTATCTCAATGACCAATACCATCGCGGCGACACTTCTATCCTCCTTCATCACCACGACCACCCATGTCACCATGAATTGCCATAGTCGTCATAGAGAGACCACGGTCATCACGACGTCCACCATCACCGCAGGACACTTATCACGACCACGGCTAGCGAGGTGTGCGTAAGAGGTGACGCTAGTGTCTTGATCCGTTGCCGAGAGCATGGCTTGGCGCATATCATGCACGCTGATATGTCAAAACAAATCATTAAGGGCGTGTTTGGTTAGTTGGGCCTCCGTTTCTCATTTTTCCCTTTTGACCCGCCAGATGCTGCATGAAAAGAGATTTGTCTTGGGCCAACTTTGGGCTCTTGTTTTGTTCCCCGTATTCTCGTTTCCCTCCAACATTGTCCGGTGTTTGGTTCCTCACTGCACACAGTGGGCAATAAGTGGTTGATACGTCCATTTTGAATCACTATTCTATGTCTTAATTCACTATTATTCATTGATATATTTCATATTGAGAGGTGATACTTATGTTATTTCATCTATTTTTGCATGGTTGATGACTTTTGGAGCATGGACCGCTGCAGTCAGGATTCTGATGGAAAAGGTGTTGTTTGGAGGCAAAATTCGCGAAGATCAGAAAATCCAGGAAAATATACGGAAAATCCTATTTTTTCAGAAGACTAAGGATGCCAGAAGATGGAGTGGAGATGGGCCACAGGGGGCCCACACCACCCCATGGCGTGGGCAGGCCTAGGCCGCACCAGGAGATGGTGTGGCCACCCTGGCCCACTCCAGCCTCTCCCATCTGGCGTATATCAACCTCCCAAAACCCTAAGACTCGGGGAGCGACCACAGAAAGATTCCGCCGCCTCTGTGGGGCGGAAAACACCGAGAGAGAAAGATCTCTCTGGCAGACAGATTTCTGCCGGGGGAATTTCTTTCCGGAGAGGGGAGATCGTCGCCATCAACACCACCATCAAGCTAGACATCATCGGGATCATCATCATCATCATCACCACCATCATCACCATCATCACCCTCATCACCATTTCCATATTGCTGTAACAATTGGTTGAATCTTGTTATAGTTCATAGGGAAAACTTTCTCGGTGTTGATTACTCTTTGTAGTTGATGCTATTGGGTGAACCATTGAATTATTGTTTATGTTTAGATTGTTATACATCATCATTCCATCTCTGATAATGATCCATATGATGTCTTGTGAGTAGTTCGTTTTGTTCTTGAGGACATGAGAGAAGTCTTGTTGTTAGTAGTGGAGTTGTGTTGAGAAAGATTCAATAGATTGTTATTTAAGTTGTGGTGTACTTCTTCTAGTGGTGTCATGTGAACGTCAACTACATGACACTTCACCTATATGGGCCTAGGGGAATGCATTGTGTATTTGGCTACTAATTGTAGGGGTTGCCGGAGTGACAGAAACCTAAACCCCCGTTAGGAAACCATTGCACAAGGGACGTAAGGGTCTTAGAGTTTAAATCTATGGTTACGTTTCTACTTTAATTACTTTCTTGTACTTACGGATGTTTGCAAGGGGTATAATCACAAGTATATATTAGTCTTGGATGGGGCGGTACATTAGCACAGGTTCACCCACACAACACTTAGCAAGCTAAAGAGGATTAATCAACTATATGAAGCGAAAGCACTTGACAGTCTTCCCATGTGTCCTCGAGAACGTTTGGTCATCTTAAGTAATACAACCGGCTTGTCCTTTGCTGCATAAAGGATTGGCCACTTGCTGCATTTATTCCTACTGTCTTTTATTTACTCGTACTTTGTTTACTCGCTTTATCGAAAACCCCTAAAAATCCGTTTGCTAAGTATTTGCAGAGAATTCCTGATCCATACCACTAGCCAGCACCTTCTGCTCCTCCTTGGGTTCGACACTCTTACTTATCGAAAATACTGCGATACACCCCCTATACTTGTGGGTCATCAAGACTATTTTCTGGCGCCGTTGCCGGGGAGTGAAGCGCTATTGGAGAGTGGAACTGGTAAAGGAAACTTCTACTGTGAGTATTGTTTATTACTATTAGTTGCTTTATTTTTGTTATGGATAATTCACTGAGTTTCTTATTTGGTAATGCTACTACCACTGCTAAGGTAGTAGATAAGCCACCATCTGTTGAGAATGATGTTTTCAAAATACCTACAAGAATTATTGATCGTGTTATCGATAACTACTATGTTGGGGATGGAACTGTCCATCCCGGTGATCATTTACTCTTTATACACGAATTATGCGGGTTGTTCAAGTGTGCAGGTATTACTAGAGATCAAGTTAAGAAGAAGTTATTCTCATTATCGCTGAAAGAAAGAACTGGGGAATGGTATAAGCTGCTGAAGAATGGTCAAGCTCTGGAATGGGAGGAAATAGTGTCTCTCTTTTATTCAAAGTTTTATCCTCCTAGTGAGATTCATAAAGATCGGAATCAAATATACAACTTTTGGCCTCTTGATGGAGAGAGTACAGCTCAAGCTTGGGGGAGATTGAAGTTACTAATGCTCAAATGTCCCATTCATGAGCTCCCCAACAATATTATTATTAACAACTTTTATGCAAGGCTCCCTCTACATGACAAGGATTTATTGGATGCTTCTTGTGCTGGATCATTCACTCGCATGGAAGAAGAAGCTAAATGGGATCTTCTGGACCATATTCAAGACAATGTTGAAGCTTGGGAGAATGACAAAGGTAGAAAGTCAGGTATAAATTATGATTATGAATGCATTGAATCTTTTATGGGAACTGATGACTTTCAAAATATTTAAAATGCTTATGGTCTAGACTCTCAAGCTATTGCTTCTTATTTTAAGGCTTTTGCTTCCTATATTGAAGTGCCTCAAAAGAAGTGGAATAAGTATCATGAACCTTATAAAGATATTGCTAAGAGTGTTCCTGCAAGAAATACTGAAGTTTATACTGCTAATCATGTTTTACCTGAACCTTATATTGAGAAAATGTCTTTTCCAGTTAAGGTAAAGGAACATTCTATGATAGCTAGTATGGTTATTGAAAGTATGAGTAAAGCTATTGAACCTGATAAACAAATGGTTGATGAACCTATAATAGCAAGTGTGAAAGACTTTGTCACTAAATATGAAAAAGAGGGACACACTATCCTTTGTAAGGATACCTCTAATATTGTTTCATAAAATAGTGTTATGAGAGCTAGTATTTTCGTGTTTTCTATTAGAATAAGTGATCATTGCTATGATGGTCCTTGTGATAGCTATATTGTTAAGTTTATGCATGATACTGAAAGCTACTATGAGAGAGGGAAAAGTGTTCTTATGTATCTCAATAATATCAAGTTTCCTCGTTTTATGCTGAAAGTTTTTATGTTGCACTTCTTTTGCCTTCTTATGCAAGTTGCCTCTGGTTTCAAGAACTTGTTTATTTACAAAATTCCCTTGCATAGGAAGTGGGTTAGACTTAAATGTGTGTGTGTGTGTTATTTCTTCTTAATGCTCTCTTTCACTTCAATTCATATCCCTATGAGAGCTTCTTCAAAATTATCATGCCCATCTTAAAGGCTATAAAGAAAGAGCTTTATGGGAGACAACCCAATTTGTTTTTGCTTTCAGTTTGTTTTTGTTTCTTTGAGTCTTGGAAGTTATTACTTCGGTAATAACCGCTCCTTATCCATTTTGCTTGGTTTTTGTGTTAAGATCAACCTCTAATGAGATAGAAGTAATATTTGGGGAAGTTGCTGTCCCGAAACAGATTTTCGTGCTTCACTATAAAAATTCGCGAGAGATCTCTGTATGTCGCATTGAGCTGTAGTTTTTTGTGTTTATGCCCCAGGTTGTTATTTAACTTTCGTTAGTTTTGCACTTTTTGATTTGAGCAACAGAAGATTTTCGAAAAAATTGATCTTTACCTGCTGGTCTGTTTTGACAGATTTTGCCACTCTTGCATTTGCTTCTTTATTCGATTTCCTTTTTCAATTCTTTTTGGGTTTTCGGAAGGAGTTACTTCAGTAGCTTTTGTTTTGATGATTTTCAGTTGAAGTTGGACTCAAAAGGTTTGATCACTTCATATATACTTATGTTGCTAATGAGAACTGTGTGAAGTTTTGTGTGAAAGAAATTTCCAGGTAGTGGAGACAATAGTGTAATAAGGAAGAGAAGAGTTTTATGACTCAAGTAATAAGTGTATGAAGATGAAGATATCGATGATATTCAAGAGATGACTCCGGAAGAATCTACTAGATACCAAATTCAGAGACCTGCAGAGTCTGTTTTCAAATAGGTAATTACAGTAAGAAAAGTTCATGAAAATACTATCCAACTATATTTTTGCAGTTTTCAGTCAATAAGGAAAGTTACGAAGCGAAAAAGGGACGGAAACAGAGCCGGGGTGGCCCACACCACCCCAAGGCGCGGGCCCACCCCTGATCGCGCCACCAGGTGGTGAGGCCACCCAGGACTCTGCCTCCGACTCGTTTTCTCCTAGTACCTTCCTTTTGATATGAAACTTCGTAATATATAACCCCCCAGATCCCCCGAGGTTCGTATATCGTGTTTTCGTCGTGTTTTTGTTTCGATCTATTTCTGCCAGGAACTATTCTTGAAAGCTTAGAAGCACAATGGTGTCTGCCAAGGATAAAGGGAAGGATCCCATGGAGGAAGATCTCCAAGACCCCAAGCAGGGGCTGGTACCTTTAGTCTTTTGCCCTGCATCAACGGAAGCCCTACGAGTCACTAAGGAGTTCTGCGATAAGTACCGAGACTTGCAGAGGAAGGTGGACATGCTTCAATGGGAGAATAATAGGCTTCGCAAGATGCTGGAAGATTTCCTCACGTCAACTAAGAAAATATTACCACCACCACCAAAGGAGTAATTCGTCATCAGGTTTGGCATCCCCTTGGTTTGTTCCAAGCTTGGGGGAGTGCCGCGGTATTACATCACTATCTTCTATGTTTTTACCTTATTAGTAGAGCCATATCATGAATAGAGGAGTTATTATGTAGCATGTTTTGCATTATGGAAGTGTCCCCTCTCTCGTTAGATATGTATCCCTTGGTGTGAGTTGCCGTTATGAAATATTAATGAGAAGTTCTATCATTCACTCTTTTGCATAGCTTATATTAGTTTTCAATTCATGGTTATATGATTGATCTTGTTGTTAGTATTGGTAGCACTCTGGGATCATTGAGTTAATTTAGTTGGTTTTGGCAAACTGGCTCGATCGAGCAACACTATTTTTGAGAGTTGAATGAAAAAGATAGAAGTACTCTAAAGAAAAATAATTTTATCGTCTTTCTTTCTTGATTTGCTCATAAGTTTAGTATTCTCTAGTTAAGATCTTTTGTGCTTCCAAGGAAGATTGCATGTTTGTCTTTATCACTTGTATGTTTGTTTGTTTCCTTCAACTCTTGTACTTGCTACCCAGCCTTGCTAGCCAAAAACCTATACTGAGAGGGTATTCTTCTCGTGCATCCACCTCCTTTAAACCAAAACCTTTGCCGTTGGTGTCCACCATACCTACCTATTAGTATTATTGCTATTCCAAGTAAATTCTTGTTTTATCTACCTCCCAAATTAAACTTGTTATGTGAAAATTAGTGATTAAAGCTCTCACAAACTTGATGGCACACTTTACTTTCTTGCACTTAATAAACTTGAACCATTATGCTCACCTATGTTGCGTATATGCTTGCGCTTTGTAAGTTGTGAATTAGCAGAACCATGCTGTCATGGGGAACGCTTTCAACATTGCACTGGTACTTAGTACCAAGTTGATATCATGTTCTTTTGTCTATGGATGTCGTCGGTGTGAAATGAAAAGGGAACTTGTAAGTCCATGGAGTTGTGCATGTGTGTTAGAGAAACGTCTGGGCCGCTGGTCTAATCCATGCTAACATGGTGGAAACCTGCAGCGTAACCATAACAAGTATCTATGAAGCATTCTTCTTATAAAAAAGAGATAGAGATTGAGAAAAAGAGAAAAGAAAAAAAAGAGGTTATGAAAAGAGGAAAGAGAGAAAAAAGCACCATATTCCCATGGTAAATAAGAAGATTGCTGAGATGCTTGTTGTCTACTTGCCTTGTCATTTTGATATGGGGATTCTTCCGTATCATCGGGCAAGGGGTACCCCGTTGGCGGTTCTCTATGATACACATATACTTACGATGACAAGAACTTACCGGTGACTAAACTTGAGTAACATGAGGAGCGGCCCTCGTATTCAAGGGACATGAGATTCTCAACTTACAACTTGTCAATGCATATCCTCATTTTTGATCACTTTAACCTTAATCACCTAAAGATGCCTATGATAGGGGCAATGAGAGCTGAAAGCTAGTAAATATCATAATTTTTGGGAGCTCTTTATGAGACCTGCAATCCCTACTTCCCTCTTTGTAGGGCCTTTCTTTTACTTTGTAGTTGAGTCAGTAAACCTACTCCATTCTATCTCAGCAAGTATTTTGAGTTGTTGTGTTTCATTCATTCATATGATGATTTATTTATTCATGTTTCTTATGTTCCTTGCTTTGCACATTGCTCTTATCCTGATGTTTACTACTTCGAAAGCTATCATTGAAAAACCAGCTATTTGTGAACTCCAGCAAATTATCAACTATTCTTCGACCAAGAGCTAAGTTTGCCATTACCAATTATGATTCACTTTATGTATCTTTATTGTGTTTCCTTTACTTATTACAAGTTGAGTTATATAATAGTGAGTTGTCTTCTATTATGATCTATGTATTTGATGAATGTGATGCTTATTATCTGTATTCTTTTATCGACTCTTCACTCCATAAACCTGAGGTCATGTTTATTGAGCTCAGTTTCGCTTGGGGACAAGCAAATCTAAGCTTGGGGGGAGTTGATACGTCCATTTTGCATCACTATTCTATGTCTTAATTCACTATTATTCATTGATATATTTCATATTGAGAGGTGATACTTATGTTATTCCATCTATTTTTGCATGGTTGATGACTTTTGGAGCATGGACCACTACAGTCAGGATTCTGATGGAAAAGGTGTTGTTTGGAGGCAAAATTCGTGAAGATCAGAAAATCTGGGAAAATATACGGAAAGTCCTATTTTTCCAGAAGACTAAGGATGCCAGAAGATGGAGTGGAGATGGGCCACAGGGGGCCCACACCACCCCATGGCGCGGGCAGGCCTAGGCCACGCCAGGGGGTGGTGTGGCCACCCTGGCCCACTCCAGCATCTCCCCTCTAGCGTATATCAACCTCCCGAAACCCTAAGACTCAGGGAGCGACCACAGAAAGATTCTGCCGCCTCTGCAGGGCGGAAAACACCGAGAGAGAAAGATCTCTCTGGCAGACAGATTTCTGTCGGGGGAATTCCTTCCCGGAGAGGGGAGATCGTCGCCATCAACACCACCATCAAGCTGGACTTCATCGGGATCATCATCATCATCATCACCACCATCATCACCATCAGCACCCTCATCACCATCTCCATATTGCTGTAGCAATTGGTTGAATCTTGCTATAGTTCATAGGGGAAACTTTCCCGGTGTTGATTACTCTTTGTAGTTGATGCTATTGGGTGAACCATTGAATTATTGTTTATGTTCAGATTGTTATACATCATCATTCCATCTCTGATCATGATCCATATGATGCCTTGTGAGTAGTTCGTTTTGTTCTTGAGGACATGGGAGAAGTCTTGTTGTTAGTAGTGGAGTTGTGTTGAGAAAGATTCAATAGATTATTATTTAAGTTGTGGTGTACTTCTTCTAGTGGTGTCATGTGAACATCGACTACATGACACTTCACCTATATGGGCCTAGGGGAATGCATTGTGTATTTGGCTACTAATCGTAGGGGTTGCCAGAGTAACAGAAACCTAAACCCCCGTTAGGAAACCATTGCGCAAGGGACGTAAGGGTCTTAGAGTTTAAAGTTGTGGTTATGTTTCTACCTTAATTACTTTCTTGTACTTACGGATGTTTGCAAGGGGTATAATCACAAATATGTATTAGTCTTGGATGGGGCGGTACATTAGCACATGTTCACCCACACAACACTTAGCAAGCTAAAGAGGATTAATTAACTATATGAAGCGAAAGCACTTGACAGTCTTCCCATGTGTCCTTGAGAATGTTTGGTCATCTTAAGTAATACAACCGGCTTATCCTTTGCTGCATAAAGGATTGGGCCACTTGCTGCATTTATTCCTACTGTCTTTTATTTACTCGTATTTTGTTTACTCGCTTTATCGAAAACCCCTAAAAATCCGTTTGCTAAGTATTTACAGAGAATTCCTGATCCATACCACTAGCCAGCACCTTCTGCTCCTCGTTGGGTTCGACACTCTTACTTATCAAAAATACTGCGATACACCCCCTATACTTGTGGGTCATGAGTGGTATGCCTCTAATCTAACATACTTGATATTAATCCCCAAAACTGAATAGTAGGTTAAAAATGGTGAAACATAATAGTAGGTTAAAAATGGTTAAACATAATACTGCATCCATTGGAAAATACAAGATAAGGTATTTTTATTGGCAGGCAAAACATTTATTGAAACCTTATAAATGAAGTCAGATCGATTAATCTAAGATAAAATGTATATTTCGTTCTTTTTGTAATAACAAACTAATGATCCAGTTGTATACTTTAGGATGACCATTTTTAAGACATCATTTATTTTAAATCAACATGAGAATATCATGTAGTTTTATGGCAAATGAAGGGACACGAGGTAAAAAGATCAGATAAAAGTAGAATTAAAACTCTTGATGTTTAATGATACTCTTTTGACACAAAAGCTTTAGCCTTATTAACAAAAAATATATTTTATGTTCCCTCAAAATGGTTAAATACGACTAAAGATCTCTTCTACACATGTGATAACTATTTTGGTTATATATACAAATGGTGGTTGTATAATGCATTACTTTCAATCAATGTCCATCAATTTAAGAAGATATTTTCTCATAAATTGCGACACACTAAAGATGATGCTCTTCTATAAAAAAAATAACAGGGGTGCCCTCGCATTGGGAGGGCCACCATGCTAGTTAAACTCAATTGTAGAATATGCATACTGATATTGTAATTCACGTGCGAATGCGACAATAAATTTACACCTAGATGTACTATTCCCTCTTATGAAGACTTGACGATATTGCCTGGTAACATGGATAAAAGAAAATCAATTTATGTTCAAGACCTTAAGTGGTTAAGTTGATAAGTTCTTCTCCTACTACACTTGAGGGTAGTACTTTTTCCATTGCGGCATGTGTTACCTATGTCATTCAAGCCTTCAACTTTTCCTAGGAGAATAGATAAAATCCTCATGATTTTAGCTTTCGGAATGAGATCAAGTAGCAAGACCAAAATTGATGCTTGTGTTGTTGTTACTGTTCTCCACCGTCGTGGGAGGTTGTTGCTCTTACCTATAGTGTCAACCGGGGCATCTAAAAATAACCCATTGCTACAACTTGCACATTAGGTGAAAAAAAAGATTAAATAAATCACACTACTATAGTTTGCGTTGTTTCTATATAGGTGTAGCATTTTATCTTCTGTATTTCAATGCCCAGGTGCATCTTACCTTTGCTATATATTTCTTACCATTTATTATTGTGTTATCTCTGACTTCATGACTCGGTGATGGTCTGTAGAACTACGTTATGCCATTGTTGATGGTACTCAGGTCTGCTACATGGTAAATCCTATATTGATCTTAGATAGTAGGCTAGCGACACATAAGGCATTAGACCTCAGTGTTTTAAGGAGATACCTGCCTCTTTTAGATTGTATGTTTTTCCTTACCTAAAGGCTCTGTATAACTTCTTATCAGCATATATAGTTTTTGCCTTCTATTGGTCACATTAATTTTACTCTCATTGTAAGTCAACTTTTACAGGATTTTCCTATGCTCTAGGTACTTTGGTTTCTGAGAGCTTTGCATATATAGTGCCCCGAATAAGTAAACATACCATTTAATGTATAATCATGTTGACTCCTCACATTATATAGCTATTTTCTCTAACTTCAGTATTTTATATTTTCTGATATTCTGATTTTGAAAATACAAACATTTAGGTTGTGTTATGCATAGCATTATATACTGATATTTCACCTTTATTAGAAGCTGCAAAGGATATAGGTGTATGTTTTTCTACAAGTTTATATGAAGTCACTTGAGGTCTATTTATTTGGATACATGACGTCTAATTTTTTTGTAGTATTTATTTTTTTTGCACATATAATCCCAATTTACCAGTTCTCACATGCACTAAAACGAAAATCCATTTTCAAGTTAAATTCGAATTCGTGGAAAATTAATTAATGTGCTCAAAATTTGCAGGTTGGGGAATCATATATAAGAGCCATAGTACTTGAGTTTTTTTACTTCTAGCAGTTTCAAAAACTATGTAATGTTGTAGGGTTGATATTGGTTATTCTTAGAAACAAGGTATAAGACCTTGAGAAGAATAGTGGTATAAGACCTTGAGAAGAATAGTTATGACTACTGCTCTTATTGAGTGTTGTGTATGAATGAATGATATATATGGATATCTTACATTTCATATAAATATACAGTTTGTTTGGCAGCATTATACTAAAATACAATTTGTTAGGTGTATTCACTTACGTCATGTGAAGAACTCTCGTGTTACGGTAGAAATATCATTTTAATGGTTGATGATTAGTAAATAGGCAGGTGAATCACAATCATACATATTACAAACACTAAACCTTGGTGAAATTGAAGACAACGGTTGCATTTAATAAATAAAAATGCAAATACACGCAATTGTAATATAATCGATGACCATTAATGTAAGTTATGCCGTTAGCATTGTTCATTACTTATGATGAAGCAAGAAAGGTAACATATGAATCACTTACATGCCACCGTCAAGACGAAGGTTGAACCGGTGAATTGTACTTGTTACATATCTTTGCTAGCTAAATCTACCAACATAGCATAATGGACAAGATATGTCAACCAGTGCGGCAAAGCTTGACCAAAAAACTTTGAGAAAATTAGATTTCACCGGGTATAACAAAGAATGCCTATATTTTTATTTTGTTTACAGCGGCATTAAAAGATAGAAAAACTAAAAGCGTTACAAGGGCAAAACACCGTTAATCCCACCACACCTATCACACAGTGCCAAAGCGCAATACAACCGGCGAGGCGAAGCTCGCTTATCCGTCTAGTATATTGTACATGTGTGGATTTGCAAGGGATTTTGGGAATTGTCGTCTATTGTTTCCTGGTGGTATGACAATGATGAGACTATTTATTCATAATACATAGCATTGTAAATAATGGCACTCTAGCTTTGTTGGAGACTTGTGTCCCGTGAAGGAATAAGGGGTCCAACGAGCCCTGAGTCTGAGAGGGGGATGAACACGCATTCGGGTATTGTCGGAGACGGCGAAGCTCGCACACGGTAGATAATTTCATAGGCGAGTTCCATAAAACATAGGCGAGTCAGCACATTTATAGTCAAATTATTGACGCTAAATATTATTCAACTTTTACCATGTGCCTCAGCATAGGATTTTGTTCCACACAGGAAGGACCCCGAAGGGTCCAGGGTTGCATTAAATGGTGTAACTGAATTTTACAAGGAATCTAGAAGAAAATAAAATACAAAAAAAATCCTTGATTTACAAGAAAGACCATAAGAAAAATTGGGAAAAGCAGTTTGGCCATTCGATTTGGATGGAGGGAAGAGGTATCAGCTAATCCTGGCCTTCCTTGTGTTTTTAGCTTCGTAAGTTTGGAATGAAGGGGGAGGGGGTGTCACCAAAACACACCTCTTAAGGATGTGCATGGCATTATTCCATCACTAGCCGAAGTGATTAGTACAACCTTGCACCAAAGAGTGAAGCAGAGACTTCCCAACAAATGCAACTAATGGAGTTTTCCAGTGAATTCATGTCATAGTTGAATTATTTTTCCTAATGCCTCTCATTCCTATGACATGGTCATGCCGGAATAATAATAGCAGTTGGTTTTCTCTCGCTGGAATGTTCTAAAGCTTCCATCAGTAGATAGAGAAATAGCCTACAACTTTGTTAATTTGCATCCCTACGTAGGTCGTGTCACCACTCACATCTCTAGCTAGTATATGTAGAGATGAAAAATTGATGGCTTTACTAGTAGGTGTGGCTTTTAAGTTCCAATATATGTCATCTTTATTTCTGTCCTCGTTCCTCAAATAATCCCTACGACAGTTTCATGCCCATTACAAAAGGACGAGATATACCATATGTTTCGGTGTTACCCTTGTGGCTTGTGGCCTTGTGTCACCGCCGCATGTTCTTGCTCCAGCAAGACGTCTACACGAGGTGCATGCAGGGTGATCAGTAGGCTCCGATCTAGTGTTCGAGGGTGGAAATGGCATTTGCGTCTCGAGCAATAATGACGATGACGACGACCTTTCTAGCTTAGTGGCAATTCCTTCTTTGCAATAACGAGAAAATTCGAAGGTAGAAACACGAGGGACAAATCCCTACAAGCAACAACTATATTTGTGCACTAGCTATGGCAGCTATTTTTTTTAAAATAATACATTTTTTATTCAATTTCACGAATATTACGTAAATTAAGGAATTTACACATCTATTGCACTGTCGTTTTTTGAAAAAACGACCAGCCTGTGTCGTCATTTGAAAAGACGATCTGCCGGTCGGAATATTTGCAGCCAGATGATCGTTTTTTGAAAAAACGACATGCCATTTTGTTTTTTGAAAAAACGACTGGACGACGGCTGGACTGACAACCAGTTGGTCATTTTTTGGAAAAACAACTGGGCAGATCGTTTTTTCAAACAAAGACGGCTGCATGGATCATGCACTCCACGTTGGGCTAATCTTTTTGCGCCGTTCTTTTTCGCGCCGTTTCTCTCCCGCCACCTCTTCCCGCCAGTATTTCTCCCGCCACTTTTTCGCGCCGTTTCTCTCCCGCCACCTCTTCCCGCCAGTATTTCTCCCGCCACTTTTTCGCGTCGTTTCTCTCCCACCACTTTTTCGCGTCGTTTCTCTCCCGCCACTTCTTCCCGCTGTTGCCCCTATAAATACTGGCACCTAGATGGTATCTCTTCACCCTGTTATTCCTCCCATTTCCTTCCCCTCTCCATCATGAGTGTGCCATGTTCGGACCCAGAGTATAGGCCTACGAAGACGAAAGATGCCAGGTTGCCGCAAGGGGTGACACACGAGCGCTGTTGGTGCGGCCATCTCGTGAAGGTCAAGGAGTCGATCGATTTCTCCACCTACATGGGCATGAAGTTTTTCATGTGTCCCAACTACGACGCAATCCCGCCCCGGCAAGCAAGTTCGTCGTACGAGAGGCCTCCGGTATGTTCCCAGAGCATGGTTAATATGAACCATTCATGTTATCATGAGTTCTTTTATTCATTCCATTGATTTGCTTGTAGTCTCCTCCTCCACTTTGCAAGTGGTACCATTGGATTGACACCGAGCAGCCAGCCTGGGCCAAGAAAGAGTGTCATGACAGGAACCGAGCTGCGTGGGCTGCCTTTCATGAAGAGGAACATGCTGAAAGGATGGCCGAAGAGGAGAAGAAGGAATGGGAGAGAGAAATGAAAGAATCCTGAGCAGAGCAAGCTCAAAACCACGAGCTGAACATGAAGAGAAGGGAGGAAGAGAAGTCAAACCGCGAGCGCTAGGAAGAGGTGGGCAAGGAGGCCCGTGAGACGGAAAGGAAGAGATTAAGAGAAAGAGCTGCCGAGGCGCGGGCGGCAGAGGAACGTGGGGACAAGACCGGGAAGTACCTGCGCTGGACTCAGGGAAGGTAGACGTATGTCTCAGTACCGATGTATCTTAATTCCTGTTGTAGTGTCTTGATGTAACTTCATTTCAGTTGTAGTGTCCCGATGTATCTTAATTTCAGTTGTAGTGTCTTGATGTATCTTAATTTCAGTTGCAGTGTCTTGATGTAACTTCCTTTCAGTTGTACTGTCTTGATGTATCTTCATTTCAGTTATAGTGTTGTGATGTATCTTTAATTTAACATGTCAGACAATGTATCTAAAATGTTTCCCACCGAAATGCTTTCCATCAAAAAACATTCCCGCCAAAATGCTTCCCGCCAGAATGTTTCCCGCCAGAATGCTTCCCGCTAAAATATCTCCCGCCAAAATATTTCCCACCAAAATGCTTCCCGCCAGAATGCTTCCCGCCAGAATGTTTCCCGCCAGATTTTTCCCCGCCAGAATGTTACCCATAAAAACCCCTCCTCGCGCAGTTGTTTAAGCACAGCCACCCCGTTTTTAGCCAGTATGTTTCCCTACGATCGCAGTTTCAGGATGATATGTCCGACCTTTTCATTTGGCTAGGAACTTTAGGATAGACAACAATCCAGCCCCATTGGAGGAACTAATTAGTAGTGATTGTCTCCTCACTGAGCTGGGTGAGGGATTGCGTAGAAAAGGGTGGCCGAAGAGGACTCTAGAGGAGATACGGCAAGAGCTACTTCGGATCAATGCTCGGTGGAGCAAGCAAAGATTCTCTGTTGAAGGGATAAGGCAGCAGAAAATCGCGCTCCCTTGGATTTGGATAGAAGAGAGTGAAGACTCCGGCGATGTCTTCATGCCATCGGTCGGTGGTACCAGCGATAGAGCAGAGCGTGACAAGGCTGAGACCTTGAACAAGACGCAGGCTAAGAAGAGCAATGACAAGGTAGAAGAGAGTGAAGATGAAGATGATATATTCATGACGCCTACTGTTGGGACTAAGTGGAGGGCTGAGTGGGACGAAAGGCTGGCCAAGAAGAAGGCATTGTCGAAGGGTAAGGGCGAGGCATCATTGAAGGGTAAGGGCAAGGCATCATCGGTCGAGGCATCGTCGAAGGGTAAGGGCAAGAAGAGCAGGCCATGAAGAAGGCATCGTTGAAGGGTAAGGGCATAGTCATAGGGATAGAGAGCGCTCTTATTTATGTACCGCAAGTTATGTTGAACTGTGTTGCAAGCTATGCTGAAGTGTTTGTCGAATAAAAAATGTGTCTCATACATAGACAGCTACCTAGACAGATACAAGATACAAGTCTCATACATAGACAGATACCCCGACAGATACAAGATACATAAACAGATAACTAGACAGATACAAGATACAAGTCTCATACATAGACAGATACCCCGACAGATACAAGATACATAGACAGATACGCAGACAGATACATAGATAAATATCACTGCCACCGGTCACGAGGTTGCCAAGGCCGTGTACCCCATCCGCATTTTCTAGGAGGCACCACATTGCGGGAGGTAGAGTTGACCCGTCACCACTCATCTGTGTATCCTGTGGGGATAGGTGGTGGAGTCTCATGCCTCCCGAGTCTTGTGTCTGATACAGTCCAAACCAGTCAACCTGATCCTGCTGAGTCTGCTGATCCTCCTCATTAGTCGCCCACAAACCCATTGAGGACATGCTTGGGTCTCCATATCCTCCCGCCATGTAAAAATATTAAGTACTCAACGATTATACACTACATGTAACCAAAATAGATAGGAAAATGCGTACCCTCAGGACGATAGCCCATGAATGGGACTTGTGGCTGCTGCTGGTGCCACTGGTCGAAAGTAAGCTACGGCTGCTGTTGCCACTAGTCGAAAGTAAACTGCGGCTGCTGCTGCCACGCCGATCCTCCAGCCTGGTCTGGGGGTGGTGCTCTCGGTGTCTCCTGCTGCTACTGCCACGCTGAGCCTCCAGCCTGGTCTGGGGGTGGTGCTCTCGGTGTCTCCTGCTCCTGCTGCCACACTGAGCCTCCAGCCTGGTCTGGGAGTGGTGCTTTTGATGTCTCCTGCTGTGAGATCCGTGGACGAGGCCCGTGGCGGATAGGTGCAGTGGGTGTCTCCTGCTGTGAGCCTCGGAGTAGTGTCTGATCTGCACGCAAGGTGCGCTCCTGCGTGGAGTGACGTGGCGGGCGAGCCTGCGTGGAGCGACGCGGCGGGCCCTCCCCCATGGAGTGACGAGGTGGACGTTGTGCTGCTCGGTGCTGAACGACGTCTGAAACGTTCGTGCATGTGATGGTCGCATAGATACTCTGTAGTCTTTCCTTGACATGCCTTACGAAGGACTGAACTCCTTGACGTGGTAGTAGAAGAGTAGCGGACGAGAGCGAACGTCCCCACTGATTCACTTTATTTTGTAGCTCCCATGTCATATCGGCCTGCATTTGTATAGTGGATAAGTACACATTATATAGGCTACCAGGTGCAGTGACGAAGAAAAGTGTAGTTACCGCTGATTGTCTGGGCTCCATAGTCGACTGGCTAGGGTATCTTTCATCATGATGTGCGTGGTGGACGGGACGCAACCGTGTCATGCTCATGTACCTCTGTAAGTATGCACGGAATAGCTTCATATCAAACGCAGGAGCGGACCACACGTCAGTTGTTGCATTCTGCCAACCATCGATATAAGTATTAACCCGTTGAAGCCACTGATTTGCACTTCTTTTAGTACCCTTCTGAGAGTACCTGCAGTTAGATTTTGTAAGTACACAATCGGTGTAAAATTATAGATACATAATATATTAACTTACATATGCACGTCCGATGAAAGGGGCGCCTCCGGACATGGAGGATCTACCATCTGGCGAAGACCGAATTGCCTCATGACCCTCTGTTGAGAGATCTCCTCCACCTGACAATCGAAGATGATCTTCGATTTAGTGAGCCAGTAGTCCTCATCTCTACGACACATAATAGATAACCCGTCGGGATATCTTGCGGCTGCCTCAGCTGTGGTGTAAGGCTCCCAAATCACCGATTCCTCCTTCAACGTGTCGAACTACTCGCTAAACGCCGGGTAGCAGCGGGTTACTTGTTTTCCCGCGAAACGACACTGTTGGATTAAATAGTTGTTAGTTTCCTTCGTAGTGCAATATGCACCATGCAATTAATAGAACCTTTTAACTTACCTTGCGTCGTGTCCAATGTGTACCGAATGTAGGCATGTCAATTCTCTCATGGTCAAACAGCATATCAGACTCATAGACAACAGGGCGCTCTCCCTAGACGATTACCGCTTGATTATTTGCTACCTCCGGGCAGCCAATAGGGAACCTCTCCCATGACCACAGCTGCAGCAATAATGGGCATCCTAGCAAGGCAGATTTTTCTTTGGTTAGCGTACAGTCCGTACACATACCTCAGTACGTTGCTGCTAAGACAGCAGAACCCCAACTCCATTGGGTGATGTCGTTCTGGCACGTCGCCTCCGCGATCTCTCTAGCATAGCGGATGTAGCGTGCACTGATGGTTGAGACGTGGTTCTCGGTGAACATCACCTTCCCAAGTAGCCACAATAAGTACGCCTCAAGGCTGCGCGTAATTTGTGGCTCAGTCATCAGAACGCTTGGGTACCCGAACCTTTGTATCTGCATTGGTTAATAGAACAAGTTTAGCATCATGTGATATGAAAATAGGTGTGTCAAATACGAAGATACTTAGTAGCAAACGAACCTGATAGTTTTGCAACCAATCAAATTTGGGCCCATGATTTTCGTACGTGAACTCCCGAACTCCTTCACGAATGCCATAGAATCGTTGGGCCATTTCCTGGGCCCAATTCGCCGGTGCATCCACCAGGCCTATTGGCACTCCAGCCAACGGCAGGCCTAGCAAGTATGAGACATCCTGCAGTGTAGGAGCCATCTCCACCCACCGAAAGTGGAAAGTGTGAGTCTCGGGTCGCCATCGATCCACTAAGCAGGTGAGAAACGACCCGTCGTAGCCCATGCGCGTGGTCTGGAATCCATGGTGTCGTCCTTCTATCTCCTGCGTATGAGTGGCCTCAACCAGACGCACAAATGGTAATAGCTCGGCCCACTTCAACCTGCATACCGAGATAGAATTACAATTTGTTTACCTCATACATAGACAACTACCTAGACAAATATTTGAACCCCAACTAGGAATAAATGTCTCATACCTCTACAGCCAATAAGGGTGTATCATCTAGTTAGACATGGGAGTGCGAGTGATAAGGTGCTTCAAGCTCCCTGGTTCCGCATCCAATAAAGTTGACCGGTGCTTTATATCAATATCAGCATTAAGCAAAGATCCTGCCATCTGCATAATTCAGAACATGGTTCCAGAAGAATTACAAATTCAGAACATGGTTCCTTAAGAATCGAATTACAAATTTAAAACATAGTTCCATACGAATTATAAATTTAAAACATAGTTCCATACGAATTACAAATTTAAAACATAGTTCCATACGAATTACAAATTTAAAACATGGTTCCATACGAATTACAAATTTAAAACATGGTTCCATACGAATTACAAATTTAAAACATGGTTCCATACGAATTACAAAATCTGGTTTCTTCCTCTGCCTCTTGTTCCTCGCCTGCCACGTCCATGAGGAGCCGCTCCTCCAGTCCCGAAGATATGGCAATTGGTGTCTCTATGACCAAAATGATTACATAGAAAACATTGTCTAGTAGGGCCTCCGGCTTCGGATTCATCCATATCATTACAGATGCGAACACATTGTCGCCTTCCTCTGCCTGTCCGCATTAGTCCAGGATCTGGGATGTAAATCCTTTCACCGGGGTTTACTTTGTTGAAATTGCCCCATGCTCTATATCCCATCATCTCGCCAGTCCATGTATTGATCACCGACTCCTTAAGAAAATAAGGAGACACAAACGATCTCGCATCCATACCTAACCGCCCACACGCAGCAAGTACATGAGAGCAAGGCAAATGCAGCAGCTTGGGTTTGTTGCAGGTACACTCACACGTCGGCCAAGCCTCATTGCTTATCCTCACCTCTTGTGTCTTTACCTCTTCTCCAGATCCGATCCTGTTGGAAGGGAGGCGAACCTCAAATCTTCGCTCTTGATTACCGATGGCGACGACTTGCATAGACCAAGCCTTTTCCATTTTGGCATTCATGTAATCCATTATCTTTGAACAGTACCTCATGTTTGGGTTGTTCATGATATGCATCTGAGCAAGCTGGAGTCTGTCTCTGAAGTACTTCAATGTTCCGGTGAAAATACACTCCACAATAGCTGTTAATGGCAGAGCCCTGCTTCCTCTCAAGACGAAGTTGTAAGTTTTGGCAAGATTTGTAGTCATGACGTCAAACCTAGCACCATGAGTGTCGTGCAACAGAGACCACCTCTCCACAGGCTCGTGCTCTATCCATTCTTGAAAATTCTTAATCCGTCTGCCAGGCCTCCTCCTAGTACCGGGTTGGTCAAATCCTGGAAAATCGCAAAGAGCAATTGGTTCTTCCTCGGGTGGTGCCAGCTCCATCATGTCAGCCGCATGAGCCGCCACAGCTGCTGCTCTAGCTGCTCTCCTCTGCCTAACATGTTTTTTTGTGAATGCATCTAGATAGGCCCGACACTTGATATACTTCCACTCCTGGTTCTGCTTGCAAAGCTTCTTGAATAGGTTCATCAGGGCCTTGTTCCTGAACTGTGAGAAAAAGTTAGTTAGCCTAGATGCACCAACGACTCGCATGTCTAGCCATGGAGTTGGTTCATCCGAGCAGTGAGTCGACTTCCTTATCGTCTTGAGTATACCCGGATGCTGTCATGTAGGACGATACATTCAGTACATCCTCACAACTGCTATCTTCAGCCTAAAAACCATACCCAACTCTCGTGTTCTCGCTCTCCACGAAAGCAAATGCAAGTGGAACAACTTGATTGTTCCGCCTTGACCTATGGCAGTCAAGATCTGCCCTCGATTTGCCAAAGGAGAAATGTTCCATCTACACAAATGATCGTCGAGTGAGTGAAAGCTTCTATGCATATAGCAAATGAGAAGAACAATCGATGCAGCACCCTCAAATTGGGTTCTTGAGGCAATGTTAAGTGTTGGAGGTCGAGGTATGTGCCTGAATTCCTAGCATGCGTGTCTCAGCATCCAACAACACAATCGTATCCATCTCAAACGAACCAAATCTTGTCTCTGCTTAGTCCTCCAAGCCTTCCGTAAGATATATTGTAGCGAATCGACAACAACTTTGTTGATGATAGCTTTCACCACCATGGCTTTGGTCTCCACTATCTCGGTATAACTCAGCCAGAGGGTTGGACGTGAGATTACGATGGTCTTGCAGACATTGTCAAGTTGACATGTGTGTCGCACAACATCGCTAACCTTCCGATTGGTGTCATATCGAGGAACATGGGCATGGACCTGGCAGACACCCACTACCTCGCAAACCAAAGTCAAATATTGTTGGGATGACACCTTTGTTTTGAAAACCCGTTGCATGGACAATGCCCACTCAACGATTGCTTCCTGTAGATGCCTCTTGCTAGGATATAATGCACCAATGGAGATGTTGTTGGTGTGATAGTGCCACGAGGAATCATGCCCATCGTTCACATTCATTGCTGCTGTGTGGTCTTGATTCCATGATGCCAGAATAGGTTGGTCCTCTTGATCAGACTCAGCGGAATCATAAGATCTATCACTATACCCTTCTGAATCTTCGGCTTCCATCTGATCTTGCAACCAACCGTCGTGTATCTCGTCCTCATCGACCTCACCACTGAAAATATCTTCTCCTGTCCCTTGACTACCTTCAGCTGATTCATGTCCACCATCCTCGGTGTGTGCAAAACTAATCTGACCAGGTTCATAACTACCTCCATCACTGTGTGCATAACTACTCTGACCAGGTTCATAACCACCACTGCCATCTTGGCCTTGACTGCTCTGGTCATCATAGTAGCCACCACCACCTCCGTCTTCGGCTTGACTGCTCTGCTCATGATCATAACCACCACCAGCATGGTGTGTCTGACTACTCTGGCCCTGATCATAACCAGGATCTTTTGCCACAGGAAGCACTAAGACACTAGGGTTAATTACCCTACGCAGACAGGCTTTCACCCATTTGACCCATTTAGCTTGCTCTTCTATCGGTCTCAAAAAAAATCTGGTTTAATCCTTGACTTAGTCCAAAATACATGCACACCGACAGTATGGGTGGGAGGGAGTGATGTCTACGCACTTCTATTCTTGTAGACAGCTGTTGGGCCTCCAAGTGCAGAGGTTTGTAGAACAGCAGCAAGTTTTCCCTTAAGTGGATTACCCAAGGTTTATCGAACTCAGGGAGGAAGTGGTCAAAGGTATCCCCTCTCAAGCAACCCTGCAATCAAGATACAAGAAGTCTCTTGTGTCCCCAACACACCTAATATACTTGTCAGGTGTATAGGTGCACTAGTTCGGCGAAGAGATAGTGAAATACAAGTGGTATGGATAATTATAAGTGGTAACGGTGATAGAAAATAACTTGATGGCATGGAAAAGACTAAAGGCAAACTGAAATAAAGATGGAAGCAAGCAAACATGTAATAGATCTAGTAGCAAATGGTGTTTCAATGCTTAGAAACAAGGCCTAGGGATCATACTTTCACTAGTGAACACTCTCATATAAATATATTCTTCTTTATGATACTACTCTTAACTACTCTCTGGTTGAACACTCTAATCGATGGTAGGGCTATAACAGCACACCTCAAAGTAAGCCTTTCCCATCTAGAAAACCCCACACTGTCACCTTGAGCACTAGATGAGTCCAACAAACACCACAATTTCATAAAGACATCCAACTCAAAATATAACTCATAACAAGTATTTGTAATCTCTAGCCTAAGTGCCACCATGATGTGCACGCTGTCACTTTCACACACATGGGGAGAGCAGAGATCTATTAAAGCACTTGAGTAGCAAGGTAGATCTATAGATTACAAGCTCATGATCACAATATGATCATGCATAGAGAGAGAGATGAACACATAGCTAACGGTAGAACCCTTAGCCTCGAGAGAGAACTACTCCCTCCTCATCATGGGAATCAGCAATGGTGATGGAGATGGCGGTGGAGATCGATGGAGATGGAGATGGGGCACTTCCCATCCCAAAGGGTGCTTAACAGAGACTTTCTGTCCCCCGAATCTCCTCTTCGGTGGCGGCAGCGCTGCAGAACTTTTCGTGGATTTCTGATTTACGATTTAGGGTTTTGGTATCAGGAGGCTTCTTATAGGCGAAGGAGGCAAGGTCGATGGAGTGCCAGGGGCCCACAACACCTGGTGGCGCGGGTAGGGCTAGCCCGTGCCTGGGGGGGTGTGGCCAGGCCCTGGCCCTCCTCCGTCTCGTATTCTGGCTCCGTGAGTCTTCCGGTAAAATAGGAACTTTGGCTTTTTTCCCGTCCAATTCCGAGAATATTCATTTTCTGACTTCCTGAAACCAAAAATAGCAGAAAATAGGCAACTGGCACTGTGGCATCTTGTTAATAGGTTAGTCCAAGAAATCATATGAAAAGTACTCCAAAGTGTGGACAAAACACAAGAAAGTAGATAAAACCAAGCATGGAACATCAAAAATTATAGATACATTTGCAATGTATCAACATCCCCAAGCTTAACTCCTGCTCGTCCTTGAGTAGGTAAGTGATAAATGAAAGAATAATTTTTGAGGTGACATGCACCATCAAAGACTTGATCAAAGTATTTGTAAAACATTCAAAGCTGGGATCATAGTACTTCAATCATAACATGAAAGACAAAGTTCTAGCAATAAGCAAAAGAAACTATGATGCAACATGAAAAGGCACAAACAAAAGATTCATGAATAACAATGCTTTGCAAGACGTTTGTTTGTTTCACATAAAGAAAACATAACATAATAGTATTCAGCTTGTCCCTCATAGAGTAGCAAACATAAATGCATAGGACACCTTCAAAGTTCATAAGAGTGACTAGATACAAATAATTTAAAACAAGCAATATCAAGTTATGCATCAATCAACTAGTCTTGGGACAATGCACATAGAACTAAGAATGGCCACTATGCTCTCAAAGTAGGTGAATAAAGGTAGGAGGTGGAGACTCAATATAATGGTGGAAGAAATGCCTTCATGGAAGGAAGCAGGGATTCAAGTCTCATAAAGAGCTTCCAAAAATTATGGTACTTATAGCTTTTAGCTCTCATTTCCCCTATCATAAGCATCTTGAAGTGATTAAGGTTAAAGTGAACAAACTATGGTGTACATGCTTGACGAAGTATAAGTTAGAAATCTCATGTCCCTTGTATACGAGGGCCGCTCCTCATGCTACTCAAGTTTAGTCACCGGTAAGTTCTTGTCATCGTAAGTACATGTGTATCATAGAGAACCGCCAACGGGGTACCCCTTGCCCGATGATACGGAAGAATCCCCATATCAAAATGACAAGGCAAGGCATAACGAGCATCTCAGCAATCTTCTTATTTACCATGGGAATATGGTGCTTTTTTCTCTTTCCTCTTTTCATAGTATCTCTTTTTTTTCTTTCTTTTTCTCAATATAGGACTCTTTTTTATAAGAAGAATGCTTCATAGACAGCTCATTATGGTTACGCTGCAGGTTTCCACCATGTCAGCATGGATTAGACCAGCCCAGTGCTTTCTCTAACACATATACATAACTCCATGGACTTACAAGCTCCCCTTTCATTTCACAATCGACATCCATATACAAAAGAGCATGATATCAACTAGGTACAAGTACCAAGTGCAATGTTGAAAGCGTTCCCCATGAAAGCATGGTTCTGCTAATTCCCAACAAATAAGTGCAAGCATATACAACATAGACGACACAATGGTTCAAGTTTATTAAGGGCAAGAAAAGTAAAGTGTGCCATCAAGTTCGTGAGAGCTTTAATCACTAGTTTTCTCATAACAAGTTTAATTTGGAATGTAGACAAAAACAAGAATATACTTGGAATAGCATAAGCTAGTAGGTAGGTATGGTGGACTCTTTGGAATAACTTGGTTTAGGGAGTTGGATGCATGAGTGGAACTCATACTTGGTTGTGGAGGCTAGCAAAAGACTGGGAGCGACAAACTAAGAGAGCAATAATGGCCATAATCATGCAGAGCAACAAAACATCATTGATAAAAGCATAAAGTGATACTACAAGTTGAAAACTAAAGGATCATAAAGGCTATGGTGACTTTGGATAGTCATAACATGGTGTGAGCATGCGCCAAGTCAACCCAAATAAAGTATCAAAGGTGAATACCACTATACTATGCTTTAATATGCTAAAACAATGCATGATTCATCCATGGCACATTAAGCAATCTCAATTGTTTATAACAAGTCATGCTACATCAAAGAATACTAAGCATAAAGCCAAAACAATATCAAGCATGGCATGACAGAGCATAGGCCACCGTCAAAAACAAGCTCTTTTTACCACATAAGCATGAACTTTCCTACTCTTTTCCAAACCAAACCAAACTATTTGCAAACCAATGTATGAAAGAGGGGGTCCAACCAATTTATTCAGCAAACTAAGCAAACAAAAGCAAACGAAAAACCAAACCAAAAACAAAAAATAAGACGCTCCAAGAACAACACAACTGTACATGAAACAATAAAAATGAAGCGTTTGGAAGAAACCTGGGATTTTTATTGATAAAGAGGGGGATGCCTTGGGCATCCCCAAGCTTTGACGCTTGTACTTCTTGGATATTTCTTGGGGTGACACGCGTGGCATCCCCAAGCTTGAGCTTTAGTCCATCCTTCATCTCATTACTTGTTCCTTCCATACACCTGAAATTTTTCCTTCATACAAAACTTCTCACAATCTTTATTAGCAACATTAGTGCACTCAAGATAATAAGTCTTTAGGTTCAGTTCCAACACCAATAAACCTCCATTATAACACAATCTACTGTAGCACTTCCCTCAAAAATCTCAATTCCCCAAAAGAACTCAAAAAGGAACCAACAAGAAGCAAATGCAAATAATGGCAGAAATCTGTCAAAACAGACCAGCAGGTAAAGACGAATTTTTTCGAAGACCTTCTGTTGCTCAAATCAAAAAGTGTTGAACTAACTAAAGTTATATAACAACCTGGGGCAGAAGCATAAAAATTCACGCCTCAAAAGGACGTACAGAGATTTTACACGAATTTTTACGGTGAAGCACAGAAATCTGTTTCGGGACAGCAACTTTCCCAATCATTACTTCTCTCTCATTAGAGGTTACTCTTGGCACAAAAAGCAAATAAAAAGGATAAGGAGCGGTTATTACTGAAGTAATAACTTCCAAGACTCATCTAAAACTCTTGGGTTATCTTCCATCAAGTACTTTTGTTTAACGCCTTTAAGTTAGGCATGATAGTTTGAGAAGATGCTCACATAGGAAATATGAATTGAAGTAAAAGAGAGCATCAAGAAGCAAATTCAAAACACATTTAAGTCTAACCCACTTCCTATGCTTAGGAATCTTGTAAAGAAACAAGTCATGAAAGCACAAAGCAACAAGCATAGGAAAGCAAAATAAGTGCAACTTCAAAATTTTCAACATAAAGAGGGGAAACTTAATATTATTGAGATGCATAGAACCATGTTTCCCTCTCTCATAATAACTTTCAGTAGCAACATGAATAAAATTAACAATATAACTATCACATAAAACATTCTTATCATGAGCCACATGCATAAAAGAATTAATACTCCCCACATAAACATAGTCATTCTTGTTAATTATAGTGGGAGCAAATTCAACAAAATAGCTATCATTATTATTTTCATCACCATAATCATCAAATATATGAGGCATATTATAATCATAATTAATTTCCTCCTCAATAGTAGGTGTACTGAAAATATCATATTCATCATTGTAATCATCATATATTGGAGGTTTGGTATCATCATAAGCAATAGAATAGCTATCTTCCAAAGCTGGGGAACTAAAAAGATCATTTTCATAGGAACTGGCTTCCCCAAGCTTAGATTTTTCCATAGCATTAGCAATAATAGTGTCCAAACAATTCATACTAACAACATTGCTATTAGCATGCAAATAAAGTTCCATAGGTTTTTTAATTTTCTCTTCAAACACTTCATGTCCTAACTCAAGATAAATACTATAAAGCTCTCTAATTTTGTTGTTGTTTTCCATTAAGCCTAACTAGTGAAAACAAGAAACAAAAAGACAAAATTGCAGAATCTAAAGGAAATAACTTCGAGCACTCACACCGGAGGATGAGTACCTTTATTTTACCTCCCAAGAACGACGCCAAAAAATAGGCGTTTGCCGTGGGAGGTTCTTCTTCTTTAATCCTCCGGTGTGAATACCTTTTATCTTACCTCCCTGGCAACGGCGCCAGAAAATAGCTTGATGTCTACGCAATTCTATTCTTGTAGACAGTTGTTGGGCCTCCAAGTGCAGAGGTTTGTAGAACAGCAGCAAGTTTTCCCTTAAGTGGATTACCCAAGGTTTATCGAACTCAGGGAGGAAGTGGTCAAAGGTATCCCCTCTCAAGCAACCCTGCAATCAAGATACAAGAAGTCTCTTGTGTCCCCAACACACCTAATACACTTGTCAGGTGTATAGGTGCACCAGTTCGGCGAAGAGATAGTGAAATACAAGTGGTATGGATAATTATAAGTGGTAACAGTGATAGAAAATAACTTGATGGCGTGGAAAAGACTAAAGGCAAACTGAAATAAAGATGGAAGCAAGCAAACATGTAATAGATCTAGTAGCAAATGGTGTTTCAATGCTTAGAAACAAGGCCTAGGGATCATACTTTCACTAGTGAACACTCTCATATAAATATATTCTTCTTTATGATACTACTCTTAACTACTCTCCGGTTGAATACTCTAATCGATGGTAGGGCTATAACAGCACACCTCAAAGTAAGCCTTTCCCATCTAGAAAACCCCACACTGTCACCTTGAGCTAGATGAGTCCAACAAACACCACAATTTCATAAAGACATCCAACTCCAAATATAACTCATAACAAGTATTTGTAATCTCTAGCCTAAGTGCCACCATGATGTGCACGCTGTCACTTTCACACACATGGGGAGAGCAGAGATCTATTAAAGCACTTGAGTAGCAAGGTAGATCTATAGATTACAAGCTCATGATCACAATATGATCATGCATAGAGAGAGAGATGAACACATAGCTACCGGTAGAACCCTTAGCCTCGAGAGAACTACTCCCTCCTCATCATGGGAATCAGCAATGGTGATGGAGATGGCGGTGGAGATCAATGGAGATGGCTCCGGGGGCACTTCCCCGTCCCGGCAGGGTGCCGAAACAGAGACTTTCTGTCCCCCAAATCTCCTCTTCAGTGGCGGCGGCGCTGCGGAACTTTTCGTGGATTTCTGATTTACGAATTAGGGTTTTGGTATCGGGAGGCTTCTTATAGGCGAAGGAGGCAAGGTCGATGGAGTGCCAGGGGGCCCACACCACCTGGTGGCGCGGGTAGGGCTAGCCCGCGCCTGGGGGGGTGTCCAGGCCCTGGCCCTCCTCCTTCTCGTATTTTGGCTCCGTGAGTCTTCCGGTAAAATAGGAACTTTGGCTTTTGTCCCGTCCAATTCCGAGAATATTCATTTTCTGACTTCCTGAAACCAAAAACAGCAGAAAACAGGCAACTGGCACTATGGCATCTTGTTAATAGGTTAGTCCAAGAAATCATATGAAAAGTACTCTAAAGTGTGGATAAACCACAAGAAAGTAGATAAAACCAAGCATGGAACATCAAAAATTATAGATACATTTGCAATATCAGGGAGCCCTAAACGAGCACATAACCAATCCTTCAACTCAATAATGGATATTGTTTCGGGATCCTAGAGCACTTCATCAATACAATAAAAATCGCTCAAATCAACTCCATTCTGGTTTGTTTTGACGACACCGTCACCATAGTAGAACCTAAACACTACATTATTGGACATAACTTCAGACCTAAAGCAATACCACAATTTATCAAATGCCCGCACAATGGAAGCTTTTAGCCCGCAAATATACTAATAATCCTATAGCCGAATAATCTTGCATAGCCCACAGATATAATTATAATCCTATAACCGAATAATCTGGCATAGCCCACAAATATACTAATAATCCTATAGCCGAATAATCTTGCATAGCCCACAGATATAATTATAATCCTATAGCCGAATAATCTGGCATAGCCCACAAATATACTTATAATCATATAGCCGAATAATCTGGCAGTTCATCACGGAGTGCTAACATACAACATCCAGAACTACCGAGAAGATAAACAACCACAAATGACTGTAGTTAGCAAGAAATTAGGGTTTACCCTTGAAGCGTGCGAAATCCTGCCGTGCAGCTGCCTCCACTCATCCGTGCAGCTGCCTCAAGCCCCAGCCCGAGACTCTGTTGGGTCCGCAGCATAGAAAACAAAAACAAATCTACGATGAGAACTATACGCCAAGATCTATCTACTAGATACAGAGCAACGGGTGGACATACATCCATAGAGAACTTACCCTCGAAGACAATGAGTTTTGTTAACGAGTAGGAACTCGTGGTTGATGTAGTCGTATGCTTGCCGATCTCAAGATCGTGTGGAAGTCCGAGCGCCGCAAATCAGTAGCGCATCCGTCCTCGCACACACGTTCAAGCCACCGGAAAACCTCCACCTCCTCGCTCCAGCAAATCAGTGGAAGCAGCAACTTCTTCCAGACGCAAGGCCACCGGGAACATGTATCTCGCTAATCCGAGACCATAGGGGAATATCTAGAGGGGGAGAGAGATCCTTCACGAGGAGGTGTGGTTTGTGAGAGGGAGAGGGGAGAGGGGGGCTTTATATAGGAGGGAGGGAGACCCCTCCCCTCCCATAGCCGGCGCATGAGGGGGGGACTCCTCCCCTCCTTCATTCATGTGGTGAACCTCCACTCACATAAACATGGCCTCCACCCAAAATCCCACTCACATGTACTTAATTTCCACCAAATTAAATGCAACTCTCAATTAATAAAACTCTTTTATTTATTTTATTCAGAATTTTGTTAATTACTTTAATTAACAAACATTCACATAAAACCCCTTGCAACATTTCAATATCACATGCAGAACCACTTTCTGCAATTTCACCCGAAACAATTCCGGTTTCTATCGAACAATTCCTTTCTATCGAAACATTTCGCGCTTTGCAAACCTTTGTCCGGAACATATGTGCTCCTAAATGGTGTCCAGAAACCCTTAAGTGTGTCACCCTACGGTTCGCGAATAATGCGTACATGATTGAGACTCCTCTCGATCAATAATCGAAGCGGACCGAGATCCATCTCGACTCTTGCATATTCAACGATGACTTCTGTGATCGTGAGAACCTTTAACGTCAGCAATTTAATCCCTTTGTCTCATGATATAATACATGTCCGAGATTCGATCATCGGTATCCAAATACCTAGTTTGATCTCGCATCGACATGCACTCTTTTCTCGTTCCCGTGATATAACATTCTAGTGATCACATCACTTGCTTGCAAGCTATCTTAATGTGATATCACCGAGAGGGCCCAGAGTATATCTATACATCATCGGGATTGACAAATTCCACTCTTGATCCATGAGCCTCAACATAACACCTTCATAGCACTGAACCCGCCTTTATGGTCACCCTGTTACGGTGTGACGTTTGATGTTATCAAGATACTCTTCCGGTGTTAGCAATTAACATGATCTCATGGTCTAAGGACTAAGACTACTTTGTATGATGTTATAGCAATATAAACATAATGACTTGATCGTAATGCTATACTTTGGATGAATGTTCATCACATCATTTCACAAATGTTGTGACCTTGTTATTAACAACATCCAATGTCTATGATCAGGAAACCTTGATCATCTTGTTAATCAACAAGCTAGTCTACAAGAGAGGCATAACTAGGAACACTTTTGTTTATTAAACACACATGTATTGATGTTTCCTATCAATACAATTATAGCATGCAAAATAAACATCTATCATATACAAGGAATACATAATAACAACTTTATTATTTCCTCTCAGGGCATATTTCCTTCAGTCTCCCACTTGCACTAGAGACAATAATCTAGTTTATATAGTGATAAATCTAACACCCATGGAGTTCTGGTGATGATCATGTTTTGCCCTAGGGAGTACTTTAGTCAAAGGATCTGCTACATTCAGGTCCGTGTGCACTTTACAAATCTTTATATCTCCATCCTTGGCATGCTCGCGGATGGAGTGAAACCGGCGCTTAATATGTTTGGAATTCTTGTGAGACCTTGGTTCCTTTGTGTTGGCTATGGCTCCATTGTTGTCACAATAGATCACCATCGGGTCCAACGCACTGGGAACCACACCCAGTTCCGTAATGAACTCTTTCATCCAAATCGCTCGCTACCGCTTCAAGCAAAGAACATATTCCGCCTCCATGGTTGATCCAACCACCACAGGTTGTTTGGAACTCCTCCAACTAACTGCTGCTCCATTCAAGAGAAATACGTATCCAGATTGATACTTAGAGTCATCCGGATCGGTGTCAAAGCTAGCATCGACATAACACTTAGCGACTAGCTCTTCTTCACCTCCGTATATGAGAAACATATCCTTAGTTCTTCTCAAGTACTTGAGGATGTTCTTTACCGCTATCCAGTGTTCCGAACCTGGATCATATTGGTACCTACTAGTCAAACTAATAGCATGTGCCACATCCGGTCTTGTACATAGCATGGCATACATAATAGAGCCTATGGCCGAGGCATAGGGGATCTTATCCATTATCTCTTTCTTCCGTAGCCGGACTTTGAGTCTTACTCAATGTCTTGCCTTGCAACATAGGTAAGTACCCCTTCTTACTTCCGTCCATATTAAACTTCTTTAATATCTTATCAAGGTATGTACTCTGCGATAGCCCAATTAGGCGTCTTGATCTATCTCTATAGATTTTAATGCCTAATATATATGAAGCTTAACCAAGGTCCTTCATCGAAAATTTGCTGTTTAGATAACTTTTAACACTGTTTAAAAGATCTATATCATTTCCAATCAATAATATGTCATCCACATATAATATCAGAAATGCCACATTGCTCCCACTCACTTTCTTGTAAATACAAGCCTCTCCATAAGTTTGGACAAATCCAAACTCTTTGATCACCTCATCAAAGTAGAGATTCCAACTCCGGGATGCTTGCTTTAGTACATAGATAGATCACTGAAGTTTGCACACCTTATCAGCATCCTTAGGATCGGCAAAACCCTTAGGTTGTATCATATACAACTCTTCTTCAATATTACCATTGAGGAACGCAGTTTTGACATCCATCTGCCATATTTCATAATCGAAATATGCAGCAATTGCTAACATAATCCTAACCGACTTAAGCATCGCTACGGGAGAGAATGTCTCATCGTAGTCAACTCCTTGAATTTGTCGAAACCCCTTTGCGACAAATCGAGCCTTATAGATGGTTACATTACCATCAGCATCAGTTTTTCTTTTGAAAATCCATTTATTCTCAACGGCCTTTCGATCGTGAGGTAAGTCCACCAAGATCCAAACCTGGTTTTCGTACATGGATTCCATCTCGGATTTCATGGCTTCTAGCCATTTGTTGGAATCAGGGCTCATCATCGCTTCTTCATACATCGCAGGGTCATCTATTTCATCAATCATGAAATTCATAACAGGATTGCCGTCAGCCAGAGCTGCACGTGTCCTGCTTGACCTGCGAGGTTCGGTAGTGTCCTCTTTCGGAGTTTCATGATCAATATCATTAGCTCTCTCTTCATTAGGTGATGTCAACTCCGAAACAACTTCTGGTGCTGCGCTACTCGCCATTTCATGAAGAGAAGGTTCAATAACCTCTTCGAGTTCTACCTTCCGACTACTCACACCTTTCGCGAGAAACTCCTTCTCAAGAAAGGATTCATTCTTGGCAACAAAGACCTTTCCCTCGGATCTGTGATAGAAGGTATACCCAGTCGTTTCCTTAGGGTATCCTATGAAGACGCATTTTTCTGCTTTGGGTTCGAGTTTATCCGGTTGAAGTTTCTTCACATAAACATCGCATCCCCAAACTTTAAGAAATGACAGCTTAGGTTTGTTTCCAAACCATAATTCATACGGTGTCTTTTCAACGGATTTAGATGGTGCCCTATTTAAAGTGAATGCAGCGGTTTCCAGTGCATAACCCCAAAATGATAAGGCAAGTCGATCGAGACATCATAGATCGAACCATATCCAATAAAGTACGATTACGATGTTCTGACACACCATTACGTTGTGGTGTTTCGGCAGGCATGAGTTGTGAAACTATTCCACAGTCTTTCATATGTGTGCTAAACTCGTAACTAAGATACTCTCCTCCACGGTCGGACCACAGAAATTTGATCTTTCTGTTACGATGATTTTCCACTTCATTCTGAAATTCTTTGAACTTTTCAAAGGTTTCAGACATATGTTTCATCAAATAGATATACCCGTATCTACTCAAATCATCCGTGAAAGTAACAAAATAACGATATCCACCTCGCGCCGACACACTCATTGGTCCACACACATCAATATGTATGATTTCCAATAAATCTGTCGCTCGTTCCATTGAACCGGAAAACAGCGTTCTAGTCATCTTGCCCATAAGGCATGGGTCACATGTATCAAATGATTCAAAATCAAGTGATTCCAAAAGTCCATCAGAATGGAGTTTCTTCATGCGTTTAACGCCAATATGACCTAGACGGCAGTGCCACATATATGCAGATATATCATTATCAAGTTTAATCCTTTTAGCATCAACATTATGAATATGCGTAATACTACTATCGAGATCCAACAGAAATAAACCATTCAACACAGGTGCATGACCATAAAAGATATTATTCATATAAATCGAACAACCATTGTTTTCAGACTTAAACGGATAACCACTTTGCATCAAACACGATCCGGATACAATGTTCATGCTCAGGGCAGGCACCAAATAACAATTATTCAGGTTTATAACTAATCCCGACGGCATATGGAGAGGAAGCGTTCTGACGGCGATCACATCAACTCTTGATCCATTGTCGACCCGCGTCGTGACCTCATCCCTTGCTAGTTGTCGCTTGTTCCGCAGCCCCTGAACCGAGTTACATATATTAGCAACCGATCCCGTATCAAATACCTAGGTGCTACTGCGAGTACTAGTCAAGTACACATCAATAACATGTATATCACATATACCTTTGTTTGCCTTGCCGGCCTTCTTGTCTGCCAAATACTTGGGGCAGTTGTGCTTCCAATGGCCAGTCTCCTTGCAATAGTAGCACTCGGTGTCAGACTTAGGGCCAGCTCGGGGTTTCTTTTCAGGCGCGGCAACAGATTTGTCGCCCTTCTTTCCCTTCTGCTTGCCTTTCTTGTCCTTCTTGAAACCGTGGTCTTATTGATCATCAACACTTGATGTTCTTTCCTAATCTCCACTTCGCAGTCTTAAGCATTGATGAAGCTCGAAGAGACTTCTTCATGCCCTGCATATTATAGTTTATCACGAAGCTCTTGTAGCTAGGTGGCAGAGATTGGAGAACACGATGTATGCCTAAGTCAATGGGAATCGTTATTCCCAAGGACACAAGCTTATCGGCGTACCTAGCCATTTTGAGTACGTGCTCACTAACGGAGTTGTTCTCTTCCATCATGCAGCTAAAGAACTTTTCAGAAGTATTATAACTCTCTACGGCAGCATGGGTATCGAAAATCATTTTCAATTGTCCCATGGTATCAAAGGCATTGCCATTTTCGAAACGTTTTCAAAGTTCTGGCTCTAGCCCATACAGTATGCCGCAATGAACTAAGTTGTGGTCCTCCTGACGAGTTATATAGACGTTCTTTTCCTCGTCAGGCATCGAGAGCTGGTGGGGCCTAGCGGTGCCTCTAGCACATATTGCTTTTGTGCGAATGAGGAGAATCCTCAAATTCATAGCCCTTGGTGAAGTTGCTACCATTCGCAGCAAGCTTCTCGTTCTCCATGAACACATTGAAATTAAAAGGTGGTGCCATCTACAATATAATTTGTAAAATATATTTATACTAAGTTTATGATAGATTGAGTTCAACTAATCCAAATTACTAATGAACTCCCACTCAAAAACGACATCCCTCGTGTCCTTTTGGTGATTACATGAACCAAATCCACTACACCAAGTCCGATCATCATGTGAGTCAGTGTAGCTTCAAAGGCGAGCATCTATATGGGCATCATATCAACTATATGACTCATGCTTAACCTTTCGGTCCGTGTTCCGAGGCCATGTCTGTACATGCTAGGCTTGTCAAGTAAGAACCTTAGCATTCGCGTGTGTAAAACTGTCTTACACCCGTTGTATCAAAGCGTAGAGTCGAGAACATCCGATCATCACGTGATGTCTCAAAACACGATCCACAAAACGGTGCATACTTAAGGGAGAACACATTTTATCTTGATATCTAAATGAGGGATCATCTTATAATGCTACCAAAAGCGCCAAACTAGCAATATAAGATGCTAACATCTAATGTGTGAAGTGAGGTGATATGGTCCATGCATTTGATCTCTATCATTTGCATCGTGGTATGATCTCTATCATTCCTTTGTGTGTAAGGCCAAGGTATATGGAACTTACACGTTAAGTGAGTTGTAAGAGTATCTATCATACATCTACTTACAACAATACCATATCAAGACACTAGCCTAGCAACGATCTAAACTAGACGCCTCTAATTTATCAATTGCAAGTTTTACGTGGCTTAGGGCTTTCGGAGATAGAACCGGTCTTACCTACGAACATGAACCACAACGAGGATAACCAAGTTATTAGCAACTCGTTGTAAATCAGATATTGACTATAGTAGGAGAGACAGACACCCGCTAGCCACTTATGCAAAACTAGTTGCATGTCCATCGTGGAACCGGTCTCATGTATGATGACATATAAGGTTGGTTCGGGCCGCTTCATCCCACTATGCCACCAATATCCAAAGTACATAGAAGATGCAATAACATGATCATCATCGCCCACATATAAACATATGTGTACTACCCGTTCAAAGCACCTACGCATAGATCAGGCTCTGATACCACTGTTGGGTCCGCAGCATAGAAAACAAAAAAATTCCTACGATGAGAACTATACGCCAAGATCTATCTACTAGATACAGAGCAACGGGTGGACATACATCCATGGAGAACTTACCCTCGAAGAAAACGAGTTTTGTTAACGAGTAGGAACTCGTGGTTGATGTAGTCGTACGCTTGCCGATCTCAAGATCGTGTGGAAGTCCGAGCGCCGCAAATCAGCAGCACATCCATCCTCGCACACACGTTCAAGCCACCGGACAACCTCCACCTCCTCGCTCTAGCGAATCAGCGGAAGCAGCAACTCCTTCCAGACGCAAGGCCACCGGGACATGTATCTCGCTAATCTGAGACCATGGGGAAATATCTAGAGGGGGAGAGAGATCCTTCACGAGGAGGTGTGGTTTGGGAGAGGGGAGAGGGGGGCTTTATATAGAAGGGAGGGAGACCCCTCCCCTCCCATAGCCGGCGCATGAGGGGGGGACTCCTCCCCTCCTTCATTCATGTGGTGAACCTCCACTCACATAAACATGGCCTCCACCCAAAATCCCACTCACATGTATTTAATTTCCACCAAATTAAATGCAACTCTCAATTAATAAAACTCTTTTATTTATTTTATTCAGAATTTTGTTAATTACTTTAATTAACAAACATTCATATAAAACCCCTTGCAACATTTCAATATCACATGCAGAACCACTTTCTGCAATTTCACCCGGAATAATTCCGGTTTCTATCGAAACAATTCCTGTTTCTATCGAAACATTTCCTGCGCTTTGCAAACCTTTTGTCTGAAACATATGTGCTCCTAAATGGTGTCCGGCAACCCTTAAGTGTGTCACCCTACGGTTCGCGAATAATGCAGACATGATTGAGACTCCTCTCAGATCAATAATCGAAGCGGGACACGGAGATCCATATCGACTCTGCATATTCAACGATGACTTCTGTGATCGTGAGAACCTTTAACGTCAGCAATTTAATCCCTTTGTCTCATGATATAATACATGTCCGAGATTCGATCATCGGTATCCAAATACCTAGTTTGATCTCGTTACCGACATGCACTCTTTTCTCGTTCCCGTGATATAATATTCTAGTGATCACATCACTTGCTTGCAAGCTATCTTAATGTGATATCACCGAGAGGGCCCAGAGTATATCTATCCGTCATCAGGATTGACAAATTCCACTCTTGATCCATGAGCCTCAACATAACACCTTCATAGCACTGAACCCACCTTTATGGTCACCCTGTTACGGTGTGACGTTTGATGTTATCAAGATACTCTTCCGGTGTTAGCAATTAACATGATCTCATGGTCTAAGGACTAAGACTACTTTGTATGATGTTATAGCAATATAAACATAATGACTTGATCGTAATGCTATACTTCGGATGAATGTTCATCACATCATTTCACAAATGCTGTGACCTTGTTATTAACAACATCCAATGTCCATGATCAGGAAACCTTGATCATCTTGTTAATCAACAAGCTAGTCTATAAGAGAGGCATAACTAGGAACCCTTTTGTTTATTAAACACACATGTATTGATGTTTCCTATCAATACAATTATAGCATGCAAAATAAACATCTATCATATACAAGGAATACATAATAACAACTTTATTATTTCCTCTCAGGGCATATTTCCTTCAGACTCCACCGTGCAGCTGCCTCAAGCCCCCGCCCCAGACTCCACCATAGCCATTGCACCTCAAGAACTCCAAGAAAATCCTCCACGAAAACGCCCCAAATCGCTACACCAGACTATTCCACAAGTAGATCGGGAATCTACTAGTTTCAGCAACAAATTTAGTGGAAAACGGAGCAAAGTGTAGCAGCAAATGGGAGCAGCTCCATGGGAGAAGAAGCGGCAGGGGAGAAGAGCTAGCAGCAGGGCTGAGGGAGAGGAAGAAGGAGGCGTGCGGGGTGGTCTGGCGCGGGGCTGGGCGCGGCGCGCGTGTATATAGGTGAGCTCGTCGTTCCACCATAAAACGACGCGGCAGGTCGTCCTATCGAACAACGACGCGGGCTCGTCGTTCCACCATAAAACGACGTGCGGCTGTGTCGTGTTTCCACGCAACGGCCGGAGCGTCTGTCGCGTTGCAGCCCGGCAGGGTGGGGCCCCGGCGCTGCTTTCGGTGCCTCAAAAGACGACGCGGTCGGGTCGTGTCCTCAAAAAACGACGAGCCCGAGTCGTTTTTTGAAAAAACGACAGTGCACTACATCCGTAAATTCCTTAATTTGCGTAATATTCGTGAAATTGATTAAAAAAACGTATTATTTAAAAAAAATAGCAGCTATGGCACCTCAGGAAAATAGAAGTTAATTACCACTTGTATTGCCTAATAGTGTAATATCACGTGTGTATGATTGATCCACTTGACAACATGTCATAAATAAAAGTTAATTGATTACCAGTATCGAGTCTCCATCCAACTCACCTGGTCGATCTATTAGCGCAGCCGCCCATATTGCAGGTAAACTACCGAGTCTCTTCTTTCCAATCTCGATCGACGCATGCATTGGAATATATGTGATCATCGTCGTCGGCCCACTTGACAATGATCCACGTACGTCTATCTATCCACTTGACAATGATGATGATCTAAAAAGGGAGAGATTAAGTTAGCCATCTTGCAAGTTTTCACATCTATAAATACAGTACCTCGCGAGGAACGTATCACAATTCACATCCATCGGCATTTCTCCCAAGTAAAGCTAGCTGCAGCGACTAGCGAACGTGCATATGGCGGCGACGACGCGCAGCGCCTGCGCCCTCACCCTTGCGCTGGCCATGGCCATGGCCGCCGCCACCACCACCATGGCCCAGAACTCGCCGCAGGACTTCGTGGACCTCCACACCGCGGCGCGCGCGGAGGTGGGCGTCGGGCAGGTGTGGTGGGACGAGACCCTGCAGGGGTACGCGGAGTGGTACGCGGAGCAGCGGCGTGGCGACTGCGCGCTCCAGCACTCGGACTACCAGAGCGCCGGGTACGGCGAGAACATCTTCTGGGGCTCCGGCGGCTGGCCGTGGACGGGGGTCGACGCCGTCAACACGTGGGTGTCGGAGAAGGAGTACTACGACTACAACAGCAACACCTGCTCGCCGGACGCCCCCTTCGGGACGTGCGGCCACTACACGCAGGTGGTGTGGCGCGACTCCACGCTCATCGGCTGCGCCCGCGTCGACTGCGACGGCGACCTCGGCGTCTTCATCACCTGCAACTACTACCCGCCCGGGAACTGGGAAGGCCAGTGGCCCTGGCTCGCCGCACGTTCTGCTGCTTAAGTACGTACGTGTTCAGCTTAGCTGTGATGGATGTGAATATGATCCAGCCATCGTGCTACTAGATCGGAGAGGTTCGATCCAGTCCAGGTCTACGCGCGTACCAGTGTCTGTCTAATCGAGGGTTTATATATAGCAACGGGTGCTGCCTGTCTGCACTATGCTCTTGTCTGTAATATGTTTTTCCACATTGTGTGTTTTCAATAAAGTGCTCCGGATCTTTGTGTGTATTCTTGTTGCTAGTACTCGTTGGATCTTTATTTGTTCCGCCCCAATGAGATGGTATTGATGTTTGCAATGTACTATGTTGTACTACCTGGGTCTGTCTAATTCTCAGCTAGCTGAGAACGATTTGCTGTAGAGCTGATTGATCGATGGTCGGATATTTTTCCTTTGAGTGCTGCACTTTGACGAGGTAGCTATGCTGGGTTGGGCTGTTTTACTAGTATATAAACGTGATGTACACTTTGACGAGGGAGCTAGGGTGGATGGTCTTAGTATGGGCCGTCGCTTCTTTTTTAGTTTCTTCTGTTTTTTAGTCCTAGTACGTGGGCATCAATGATCCTAGTTTCAAAAAGTTGAAAATCATTTTTTTGTTCTAAAAATTCTACAAAAAATCCAGTATGTAGCCAATGATTTATCCGACAAAACATGCAGTATACCAATTTAAAATATTTTATATTATGAGCTACACAAAAATGATAAAATTGTAGATGTGAGTATACATAATTTTACATCTCTAAATTTTAGCAGGATTTGTCATTTTTGTGTAGCCCAGAATATAAAGAATTTAATATTGTGATTTTTTGCGCTTATAGGATACAACATTGAATATATCCAGAATTTATTTTAGACTTTTTTGAAGTTATAAATATGATTTTTGAATTTTCTTAAACAAAGGGAAAACTAGACCTTGGGAGCCAAAGACACTTTCCGGTGGTCTTTTCTCTTATTTCCTTGCATTGTCCGTTACTGTGTTTTTTCTCTCTTATTTATCAATGAAGGACACTTGAGAAAGAGAGACAATCCTAAAACAAATAGGAAGTGATAGACAAACCATTAACTCCTTGACAAGATGACGAAGTGTGTTTCTAGGAATAACATGCAAAAAATGAACGGCAATAAACAATCAACAACGGGGAAGGTTTCATGTTAGAAAACTTCAAAAGGCTAGATCCACAACTATTTTTGACAGACTATACATAGCTAGTACCACCTAATAAACAATTTTGCATTTAGGAAAATAAAAAATAAAAAATAACGCTGCCGTACCGCTCGCTCTAACAGTAGATGACCGCCTCCAACCCGGCACTCAACAACAACCAAAATGACAGCCCAACAAAAAGCCACCCTAGCAGAATAACGGCCGAGCAAAGGAAAAAGGTCATGCAACAGCTCAATAGGGCAAAGCGACAACAACACAATACAGTAAACCAATAACAGAGTGCGACAGAACAACAAGGGCCAACAACAGACTGTACACGCGAGGATCACCAATCTTGATGCATAGGACAAATCCAACGAACCAGGAGTTGACTGAGCACTAAGCTAATTCTCCGTTAACAATTTTCAAAATCAATATATCCGAGAAAATATGAGAATAGCTAAATTCTTAGTAAATTTGATTTAGATTTTAAAAATCTTAGTTGCAAGTCTATTTGCAGGAAAATACAAAACCAATTGCAACTCCAATTGAAACTCGTATAAAAGAACGAAATTCATATATCAAAGATGGTCTAGCTTAGTCCTTAGTTAATGCGATGTAATTTAAACATCTCCGTTGCAAGTCCAGTTGTAATTGGGAAAGATACAAACCAGTTGCAAGCCCAATTATAACTCATAGAAATAACCAAAAAAATCATGACTAGCGATTTTTTTATGTATTTAATGTAATTTGAACATTTTAGTTGCAAGTCTAGATACAACTGGGAAAAAATAGAAAACCAGTTACAGCTCCGATTGCAACTCATATAAATAACCAAAAGATTATGACTAGCTAAATTGTTAGTGCACTCGATGTAATTTTCAAAATCTTAGTTGCGAGTACAGTTATAACTGGGGAAAATAGATAAACAGTTGCAACCGGACATGGAAAAGAACAAAAACAATATATCAAAGAAAAAATGGACTAGCTAAATTCTTAGTAAATTTGATTTAAATTTTAAAAATTCGAGTTGCAAGTCCAGTTGCAACTAGGAGAGAAATAAACGCCGGTTGCAACTCCAATTAAAACTCATATAAAAGCACGAAAATCATATATCGGAGAAAGCATGATGGTCTAGCTTAACTTTTAGTTAATTCGATGTAATTTAGAAAATCTCAGTTGCAAGTCCAGTTGCAACTCGAAAAAATAGAAACGAGTTGCAACACCGATTGCAACTCATAGAAAAGAATAAAACAATCACCACTAGCTAAATTCTTAGTGAATTTGATTTTAGATTTCAAAAATCTCAGCTGCAAATCCAATTACAACTGTGAAAAATATAAAATCTAGCTTTGAAATCATATTTCTGAGTTGTAATTTTTTTGGAAAACAAAAAAGGGATATATCCAGTAATGTATACTAAAAACGTGTAAAATATCAATTGAAAAATGTGTATTTTGAGCTACCAAAAGTTGAAAAAATTATAGAGCCGTGTATAGTAATTTCAAAGGGAATGTCTACGCCGCAGTAGACTACGACGCAACTTATGTCGCAGTCAGTTGATATCACCAATTTCTTTGTCAACCCGTTACTACATCCGTTCTAGGATTGTGTAACTAGACCTTTTTCTTGTGTTGTTGGGCTATTCCAATTGTTCTCTTGTGGTTTTGTTGAGCCCGGTTTGTTGTTTTGTTTTGTTGGACCAGATCTTTTACTTTTTAGATTGCTGGATCACACTTTATATCTTCTCAAAAAAGGCAACACCGTGTATTAGGTGAGATAAAAGCAAAAAATATCCTAGAAAGAAAGAAAAAATAACAAAGAAGATCCTAACCACTCCTAGTTCATGTGGGGATTGCTGAGGAGAGACCTCTGCGCGGGCGGAGCTCCCGCTTGTATTCTTTGACTCCTTCCACCGGCAGATTCCGTCTCCTCCCTCCTTGTCTCCTCCGCAATTCATCTCTGTGTCCTCCTCAATTTGTTGTGTATGCTTACCACCGCCATTTCGAAACGATTGACAAGGTGTTCTAGAACAAACAAGCTTGGGGAGAGGAAAAGTAGCGGAACCGCAAAAGACAACGACAACTATGTGGACCCACCAGTCAGTGAGTGCAACATGAACCAGTTGCAAGTCTAATTGCAACTCATATAAAAGACAAGTCAGTTATGATTATGATTGCAACTTATAGGGATAGATGAGTTGCAAGTCCGATTGCAACTGTCAAGGAGACAAGTCAGTTGAGTCCTATTGCAACTCATATGAAACATGGAACAGTTGCGAGTCCGATTGGAACTCATACCTCTGAAAAAGACGAAGTCTGTTGCGAGTGTTACTGCAATTCATAGGGAACTCTAAACCAGTTGCGAGTCCAATTACAACTCATACCTATGAAAAATACAAGTCAATTACGATTCTGATTGCAACTCATATAGAACATGGATTAGTTGCGAATCCAATTGTAACTCATACCTATGAAAAAGACAAGTCAGTTGCAAGTCCGATTGCAACTCATATGAAACATGGACCAGTTGTAAATCCGATTGGAACTCATACCTATGAAAAAGACAAAGTCACTTGCGTGTTATTGCAAATTATAGGAAACTTTGAACCAGTTGCGAGTTCGATTGCAACTCATACCTATGAAAAAGACAAGTCAGTTCCGAGTCCGATTGCAACTCATACCTATGAAAAAGACAAGTCAGTTGCGAGTCCGATTGCAACTCATAGGGAACTTTGAACCAGTTGTGAGTCCAATTTTAACTCATACCTATAAAAAAGACAAGGCAGTTGAGTACGATTGCAACTCATATGAAACATCGACAAGTTGCAAGTCTGATTGGAACTCATACCTACGAAAAAGACAAAGTCAGTTGCGAGTGTTGTTGCAACTAATAAGAAACTTTGAACCAGTTGCGAGTCCAATTGAACTCATACCTATGAAAAAGACAAGTCAGTTGCTAGTCCGATTGCAACTCATATGAAACATGGACATGTTGCTAATCCGAAGACAATTCAGTTGTGAGTACGATTGCAACTCATAAGAAAAATGGACCAGGTGTGAATCCGAAGACAAGTCAGTTGCGAGTCAGATTGCAACTTATATGAAACATGGACCAGTTGCGAGTAAGATTGGAACTCGTACATATGAAAACGACAAAGTCAGCTGCGAGTGTTATTGCAACACATAGGGAACTCTGAACCAGTTGCGAGTCTGATTGCAACTCATACCTAAAAAAAGAAGTCAGTTGTGAGTCCGTTTGCAACTCATATGAAACATGGACTAGTTGCGAGTCGAATTGAAACTCATACATATTAAAAAGACAAGTCAGTTGCGAGTCCGATTGCAACTTATATGAAACATGGAAAAGTTGCGAGTCCAATTGCAACTCATAGGAAACTTTGAACCAGTTGCGAGTGCGATTGGAACTCATACTTACGAAAAAGACAATGTATGTTGTGAGTGTTATTGCAACTCATAGAGAACTCTGAACCAGTTGCGAGTCCAACTGCAACTCATACCTATGAAAAAGACAAGTTAGTTGAGAGTCCAATTGCAACTTATAGGGAACTTTGAACCAGTTGCGAGTCCAATTGTAACTCATACCTATGAAAAAGACAAGTCAATTGCGAGTCCGATTGCAACTCATATGAAACATGGACCAGTTGCGAGTCAGATTGGAACTCATACCTATGAAAAAGACAAAGTCAGTTGCAAGTGTGGTTGAAACTCATACGGAACTTTCAACTAGTTACGAATCTGATTGCAACTCATACCTATGAATAAGACAAGTCAGTTGCGAGTCCGGTTGTAACTCATAACTATAAAAAATATAAGTCAGTTGCGAGCCCGATTGTAACTCATATGAAACTCTGAACCAGTTACGAGTCCGATTGTAACTCATACTTATGAAAAAGACAAGTCATTTGCGGGCCCAATTGCAAATCATATGAAACATAGACTACTTGCGAGTCCGATTGGAACTCATACCTATGAAATTGACAAAGTCAGTTGCGACTGTTATTTCAACTCATAGGAAAATTTGAACCAGTTGCGACTCCGATTCCAACTCATACCTATGAAAAAGACAAGTCAGTTGCGAGTCCGATTGCAACTGATATCAAACATGGACCTGTTGCGAGTCCGATTGGAACTGTACCTATGAAAAGACAAAGTCAGTTGCGAGTGCTATTATAACTCATAGGAACTTTGAACCTGATGCAACTCCAATTGCAACACATACCTATAAAAAAGACAAGCCAGTTGGGAGTCCGGTTGCAACTCATACCTATGAAAAACACAAGTCAGTTGCGAGTCCGATTGTAACTCACATGAAACAATGGACCAATTATGAGTCCGATTGCAACTCATATGAAACAATGGACCAGTTGTGACTCTGATTGCAACTCATACCTATAAAAAAGATAAGTCAGTTGCGAGGTGCGAGTCTGATTGCACCTCATGCCCATGAAAAAATACAAAGTCAGTTGTGAGTGTTATTTCAACTTATAGGAAACTTTGAACCAGTTGTGAGTTTGAATGATGTGTGTCAACTCAACAACAGTAATCACACCCTTCCTGCTGGTCTTCTTCAACATTTGTCTGTTCAATTACAACTTGGGACTTCTATTTCAATGGATTTTCTTGAGGCACTTCCCAAGACTTATGGTTATAGGTCCATACTTGTGGTTGTGTATCGTTTCACTAGATCATTTCATTCCTCTATCTCGGTTGTGAGTCGGATTTTCAAATAAAATGGAAACATGAACCATTTGCAAGTCTAATTGCAACTCATATGAAAGACAAGTCAATTGCAATTATGATTGCAACATATAGGGATAGATGAACCAGTTGCAAGTCTAATTGCAACTTATAAGGAGAATGAGTCAGTTGCGAGTCCAAACTCGTAAAACATGAGCCAAATTGAAAAGTCAAATTCCATTACAACTCATAGGAAAACATGAATAGTTGCGAGTTCGATTACAACTCATATTGAACATGGACTAGTTGTGAGTCCGATTACAACTCATATAAAACATGTAGTAAAAAGAGTTGTGAAAACATGGAACATTTGCAAAAAAGTCAGATAACAACTCAAATTGCAAGTGGAATTGCAAAAACTATATGAAATATGAAAATAATTACAAAAATCCGATTCCAACTCATAAGAATTATGAACAAGTTGCGAGTCTGATCGCAGCGCATAGGGAACTAAAAAACCTACTGCATCTGATATTTATAAAAGTACTCTTTTTTTATATGTCCCCTAACAACATCTTGTTTATACGAAGCTTCTTCTTCTTCATATGAATAGCATCTATAAAATGAATGCATACAATAAAAAAAAGTCAACTACCAAATAAAAGACCACATCCACACAATATTGTATATATGTACTCCCTCCGATCTGAAAATAGACGTCGCAAAATTTTATGAATTTGGATGTATCTAGTGTCTAGATACATCCATAATTTGACAAAATTTTCAACATCCATTTTAAGACAGAGAGAGTAATATATACAAATTAGTTCATACCACCAGAAAAAAGGTTGAGTGGATAAACAAAAAACAGTCCAAAAAGTATATATAAATATATAAAAATGAGAGGACCAAAAATTAATCAAAACAACAGTAAAAAAACAAAGAAGAAAAAATGCCAAACAACAAAACAAACAGCTGCGCAAAAAAAGCAACCTACCGGCCACAAAACAACCAAACAACCGAACTCAGCTTGATTATGGCCCACCAACCGCAAGGCCCAACAAAAACTACACAAAGTCGGACTTAGCAAAACGCAACACGCAAATCAGACCGGACAAACCCAAACTCAAATACAGGACAAACAGGCCAGGCATGAATCTTGATGCAGACAACAAGATCAACAATCCACAAACTGACTATAACGTAATATACTCAGCTAGCTATGACTTAGCTGAATATCTAATGCTCAGCTAACTATGGCATAAGATACGTCATAGTCAGATAACGTCAGCGTGTCGTGTATGATGTTTATTTGACTTTGCTTGTAGCCTTGTACGCACTCACGTCGTCGCTGTAACCCATGTCGTCGCCCGCCTCCCCTACGCTAGCTTCTACGCGCAGTGTGTGTGAGATGTATGAGTGTAACATTAATACACACTGTTTGTGATCACTTGGCTTGCAACTTTTAATTCTATACTTTGGTCTTAACTTTGTCAAAATTTGTATGTAGCTGGTTAAATATTTAGACTAGATTTATTCGTATCTAGACAAGTTGGATACATTAATATGAACCAGAGGAAGTACAATTTTCATATAGATCTACATTCTCTGTTTTGGAAGGTATAAAGACAAAATCATTTCTCCAGCTTCAAGACATTACAAAACAATTTTGCTAATTCTCAACTAGAAAAAATAGTTGTAACTTATTTACAACTACTATCTTCGTTCCATATTAACGGTTACGAATTTGTCTAGATTCACATGTATGTACACATAAAACACATCTAAATGCATGCATGTCTGGACAAATTTGCGATAATTCATATGGAGCTAAGAAAATACTACTCTGCAATCACCGTGCACTAGAAAAATCTCACTTGTGAATATATCATTTGCAAACCTACTTTTAACTGAAAAAATAAGTTGCAACTGTAGTTGTAACTGGAAAAAAATCTCAGTTGCGAGCCCACTTGTAACTGGATAAAATCCCACTTACATTCCCACTTGTAACTAGAAGAAATCTCGGTTGCAAATGGAAAAAATTCCAATTAGAACCCCACTTACAACAACAAAAAAACCATTTGCAACCCCACTTGCAATAAGACAAACATCAATTGAATTCTCATTTGCAACCCTAAATGTAACTAAAGAAAAATACCGGTTGCAACCCCACTTGCAAGCGGATAAATCCTAATTGCAACCCTACTTGCAACTGTAAAGGATCCCAGTTGCAAAAAAAGTACAATTACAAAATTATAGGAAACATGAACCAGTTGCGAGTCTGATTGCAACTCATAGAAAACCGGGAAACATGAGTCAGCCGCAAGTCCGATTGCAACTCATAGAGGAGAAGAGTTAGTTGCAGGCCCGATTGCAACTCATATGAAACATGAGCCAACTAAAAAAAGATCGATTGCAACTTATATGAAGCGTGAAAAATCATAAGTGCAAAAGAATTTTAAAACAAAAAATTTTAATTGCAAAAATTATAGGAAACATGAACCAGTCGAGAGTTTGATTATAACTCATAGGAAATGTGAACCAGTTGCAACCACAACAACGCACTATGTATAGGTATTCCATACACATAAAAAGCTTGAGTGGAACAATAAAATAGAATGATCCAAAAAAACCAAAACAACATATAGAAGGGACCACAAAAAACAAATGGAAAAACCGCAACTCCCATGACAAAGCCAATTGCAAGTCTAGTTGCAACTCGTAGTAAAGAAAATACCACAAAAACCTTCAGATGCAACCGCAGTAGAATTCCCGTAAGAAAGCCATTAGAAAGTCCAGTTGCAACTCGTAATTAAGAAGGGACCACAAAAACACTCAGTCGCAACTCCCTTGAGAAAGCCAATTGCAAGTCTAGTTGCAACTCATAGTAAATAAGGGACCACAAAAATTCCCAGTTGCAACCCCAGATACAATTCCCGTGAAAAAAGTAAGTTGCAAGTGACCACAAAAATAATCCTGAGTTGGTTGCAACTCCCGCAAAAAAGCCAAACCATTTGCAAGTCCAGATGCAAATCATAGAAAAGAAGGGGCCACGAAACCAATCATAGGTTTCAACCCTAGTTGCAACTCCTATGAGAAAGCTAGTTGCAATTCCAGATAAAACACATAGAAAAGAAGGGACCACGAGAACAATTCAGTTGCAACCCGAGATGCAACTTCCTCGAGAAAAAACAGTTGCAAGTCCAGTCGTACCTCATATTAAATAAAGGATCACAAAAATAATCATGAGTTGATTGCAACTCCCGCAAAAAAACCATTTGCAAGTTCAGATGCAACTCATAGAAAAAAAGAGCCACGAAGCCAATCATACGTTTCAACCCTAGTTGCAACTACCATGAGAAAGCTAGTTGCAATTTCAGATGAAACTCATAGAAAAGAAGGGACCACGAGAACAATTCTCAGTTGCAACCCGACATACAACTTACTCGAGAAAAACCAGTTGCAAATCAAGTTGTAACTCATAGTAAATAAAGGACCACAAAAACAATTTTCAGTTGCAAGTCCAGTTACAACTCCCGCGAGAATGCAGTTTGCAAATACAGTTAGAACACATAGTGAGAAGGGACCACGAAAACAATCTTCAATTGCAAACCAGTTGCAATCCCGCGAGAAAAGCTAGCTGCGAGTCTAGTTGCAACTAACAATAGGACGACGAAGCAATCATGAGTTGCCTCTGCCCCTTCTCTCAAAAAATATGGTTATTTGCTATCGGAAACCACCTAATGAATCAAAAATGACTAGAACAAAGTATAATGAAAAAATACAACATGAAAATCCTTCTCTATCAGTTTAGTCGCGGCAGTCGCCTCTGAAATATATATAAGCAATCTCTCCAAACCTTCTCTATCTCACTCTCAAAATGCAACAAAGCATAATGACGGAGCGTCTTCGTAAGAATAACATAAAAAGAGAGAAAATTCAAATAACTATGAAAAAAATTCATAGTTAGGAACTACGAGCAAGGAAAAAAAAAGAAAAACGACACGGGACAACACGGCCCAATGACAACATCCCAAAAAAAAAGGAACCTGGGACAAACACGGGTCTTGTCGTTGCGTCTACACGCGAGACAGTTCCTCCTCGAGAACAAAATTTGGGTATGATCGAACAAAACATTACGATTACGGAACAGATTACGAGTACATGTGGAGCATAAAAGTAGCGCCCGAGGACAATGGAACAATAATTTTGTCCAATCAATCTGATTGATGGAGCAAAAATAAATAAAACTTACGGAACACATCCCTAATAGAAAAACATAAAAAATAAAATAAAAACATGACAAAAGAAACAAAAGAAAAATGTTAATTATGGAGAAAAGCCAATTAGGAAAATGTTTCACGTTGAAAAACTTCAAAAAGCCAAATCGTCGCTATTTTTAGCAGCCTATACAAATCTAGTACCCATGTAAAACCATTTTATCCTTATGAAAAAAAACAAGACAACGTTGATGTTGTCTGCCGCTGTAAAAAAAGCAGATGTACCACTCGTCGCTGCGCGCGTTTCCATAACAACTAACTGGATCAAAGCCCGGGCAAAAACAAATCAACAACACCCAGAGGAAAAGGCCTGGGCAACAGCCCAAACGACAACACCACAAGCTGATCAAAACAGGCCGCGACAAACAAACGCGGCCACAGACAACACCTCACCAACTTTCGTTAATCGCACGGAGGCGATCGGACAGTGGACGAGTTAGCTGCGACTTATCTTAAAACACAGCTAGCTGCGTTTTAGCAATTCCGATAAAGTAAAGTCATTTTGCAGTGACTATAGAGTTATTAAGATAGCCGAGTGAATAAACTAGAAAAAGATCCTCCTTCACGTGGCAAAGTATAATGGCTCGGTGCAGTGCCTTCGATGCATATGGAGAGTAGGGGATTGTACTCAAATTCAAATTTGGGAAGACCCTTGGATACCAACTAGTAACTCAAGAGGTATTTTAACCTGTCGAGGTCAATTGTTGTTCACTAATGTGAATGAATTAATTGATCCGATCACAGGTCAATGGGACGAGGAGCTAGTCCGTGAGAATTTCTAGCCTATTGATGATAATCGCATCATGCAGATACCACTATCAGAATCAATGGATGACTTTGTTGCATGGCATTACACAAAAACTGGGATTTTTTGAGTCCGATCAGCATACCACGCTGAGTGGGATCACCAGCATGGAGCAAATTACAAAGAACAGTAGGAATTGTATCATCTGAGGTAAACCCAGTTTGGCGTAAATTATGGAAAATAAACGTTCCAGCAAAAATTAAAATATTTGCATGGAAAGCACTGTATGGTACTATGTCGTGCAGGGCAATTTTGGCGAATCGGCACATCAAAGTCTCGGGCCAATGTCCAGTTTGTTCTAATGGACAAAAGATATTCACCATGCTCTTTTTTCATGCGACAGAGCTATGGCAGTTTGGAAGGCTTTGGGACTGGAGAATATTATAGACGAGGCGTTGTTAGTTGATAGGGCAGGACAAGTATCGCTTGAACATATGATTTGCTTGAACCAATGTAAGTTTTCCGTGCTAGGGAATGCTGCCTTGCAGGTGATGATATTAGTAGGTGTCTGGTATATATGGTGGGAACGGAGACAATTTATAAAAGATGTGAAGCTAGAGTCGCCACAAAGATCAGCAATGGCTATCACTGCTTTGGCTCCAACTTCTCAATGGTGGTATCGTCGAAGAAGGGTAACACGAAGAAATTATGTTGGGAGAAGCCACCAAGTGGAATGGTCAAGCTCAACGTAGATGCCTCTTTTAGGTTCTACTGGTGTTGTGCTACTGGATGATAGAGGTTTCTTCATTGGTGCATCAAATAAAGTCTTGCTCCATATTTCTGATGTCGAAACAGCAGAGGCCCTAGCACTACACCATTGATTATTATTTGCACAACATATGGGATGTAATCGTATAATAATCGACTCGGATAACCAAGCAGTGATTGAAGCAATGAATCAGGGGGCTTTTCTAGGAATCCAGCTGCCGCGGTGTTAGATTGTTGTGCTCGATTAGCAACAGAGTTCGTGAAAGCAACTTTTGTATACTGTCCTAGAGATCTAAATGTTGTGGCGGATGAACTAGCTAAGCAAGCAATAAATTAGAATTGTTGGCTAGATGATCCTCCTCCATTTATTCTTGATCATCTCGTATTAGACGTAACTATCATTGAGTAATAAAGGTTGCTTTTCAATGTAAAAAAAGATAGCCTAGTGATTTAAGTTATAAAGTCTCCAAGGAAATCCCACATCTTATACAAGTTTATGGTGTCGCACAGGATTCACACAAGCATCTGTTCTTATCCGAGCTTGTACAGGATTCACCCATGTTGTTAGATGGTGATTTTAATATCTTACGCAGTTGTGAAGAGAAAAGCAACAACAACTATAATCCTCGATGGTCTTTTATGTTTAATGCAAACATCGAGAGTCTGGACCTAAGAGAAATTGCTCTCTCCAGTAGACAGTTTACATGGGCTAATAGAAGGGATAATCCAACCTATGAAAAATTGGACCATATTCTTGCTAGTGTTGAATGGGAACATAGATTCTCTTTAGTAACAGTGAGAGCTTTAACACGTTCACTAACCATACACCGCTATTAATAAATTCTGGCCATCAAGCCCATCTTGAAAACAAGGATAAATTATCTTTCCAGCTATCCTAATTGCGCCGAGATGGCTTCTTTAAGATGATAAAAAAGGAATGGGAATCTATACTGGTGGGTACGACTCCTATTCATCAATGGCAAAATAAAATTAGGCACTTACGCCTTTTTTGAGAGGATGGGCGAAGAACCCGAGTGGCAAATATAAAAAAAAGAGCGCTTAATGTCCATTATTGATGACTTGGACATTAAGGACGAAACTTGTCCTTTGTCTGTTCAAAAAATTATAAACTTAAAAATGCAAATGAGTGTGTTAATAAACTTAGATAGGCTCAGCGGGCTAAAGTTAAACATGTTCAAGAAGGGGGAACAATACTAAATATTTCCACTTAATTGCAAATGGAAAGCACAGGAAAAAGAAAAATTCAGCTAGAGTAAGATGAAGGAACCATTGTGCGAGAGGATGTATCTAAATCATGAGGCAGGGGACAGAGACCCATGTTGTCGCCCACAACACTGGGTAAAGATTTCGGCTAGGCACCATGACCATCAACCACGAGGAGACCCTCATCTACATGACTAACATTAAAGTTCACAACATACCACCGTGCCCCATAGACATGGATGTCGCAGCTCTACCAAGGTGGCCAAGGGCGCCGAGAATGTCAGGAAGCCATTCAGTGCGTTGGCCACATGATCCAGTAGGTCCATGTATGGGTGAGGTCGAAGATGATCAGAAGAGGATAACTATGTCTGGACAAGTGTAGTCATCGATGATGGTCCACACCATGATAGGTCCCCCACCTCACGCGCGCATGCCACCTTGTCGTCTGAGGCGCGCACAAGATCAACAACCGTACCGCGACAGTAGTTAGTAGGTCCCACTATGTTCACCACCTGGAGCGCCACAACCCCAGTATCGTACTCCTTCCATCTCAAAATAATGTCACAAACTTGTCAAGATTTAGTTTTTTGACCCACCTCTCAATAAGAGACTAGCCACATTAACATATCCGACAACCCCTATATTGCACAAGTGCTTCTCCACAACCACCTACAATCCAATGAAAAATTGTGACGGAGAAGAATGTCGTAGATCTGTATTTGAACGATCGAATGACGATGAGCAGTGGCGGACCCAGCCATCAGCGAGACCCCGGCCCTCCTTCGTTTGCACAGTACATAATAGTGCAAAACAGTGCTTCTACAGTGCCTGAACAACCTCCACCGCCATCGCTCCACCCCGGGCCATGGCCCTGGTGGCCCGCGGCCTAGATCCACCCCTGACGAGGAGTCCGCATTCTGGATCTTCTGATACAACTAAGTAGTGAGCTGAACCACAATAATCGAGGAATAAATATCTTGTTTCACGAGAAACCTATAAACCTAGAAGTGCAACGCTCACACATATGAGGAATTTATTTCAACTAAAGGTTAGACTAATAAACTTGCTTAATATTTCTTGGTCTCTGGCTACTCCGTCGTATGTTATTCTAGATTTCTAAACATGTGATTTTCATCAATATTCAAACTAACTTTGCATCTTGTTTATCATAGTACCATGAGATCAACTTGAAGATAATATAGGAGCCACATTTCCTGTGGGGCTCTTGCTCAGTCTACAATTAAGTATGCTTGTGCCATCCACCACGAGTCGAAGTGACGAGTGTTGCAAGTACTAGAATGAAGGGCATTCTATCATAGTTCGAGGAGTGAAGTACATCATGAACATAATCAAGCTATACAGTGGATGCCGCTCTCCCAGTCGATGAACTTTTCCCAATGCCACTCATTCCTAAGACATGACCATACAAGAATAGAAACCTTAAGCTGTTTTTTCTCACTTAAAGACATGAAGCTTGGATGGGCAGATAAAGAAATAGCTTGCATACTCGTTTGCTTTTTTTTGTCAAAGGGGTTTCCTACAACAAAGCATAATATGTTCTACCGCTTGTTCAGTTTTACGTATCCACCTACAATACGGCAGATGCACACTTCTGCGGAAAACTAATAGAAGGAGATTACAACATGAACTAAACTTTAGACATTCTCCTGCACTCTTCGGAATGAAATTTCTTGTTTGCTTAGCTACATGGGATATGTCACATCTCTAGCAATACATGTATAGGGGAAAAGATATAAATAAAGATAGACTAGTATGTAACTTTACTCATTGTACCAAAAGAAAAATTGGGTACCAAGTGTTCAATTTTCCTTGTACAATGGTGGGCATGTGGTTCAATAAGGTAGAATCTCACGGTCCCATAGTATGTGATCGACAAGCGGGTACATCGACAATTATATTTCGTGATCACTGGAATTCAAACTTTTTTGATGAAATGTTTGTGTCTGGACGAGGAAAAGTGAAAATTCGATAAGGAATAGAAAATACATAGGGAAAAATAACATGTCCTCGCGTGAACAGAAAACAATAAAGACGGATGTATGTACTGTTGGATGATTATGCATAATTTTCACAATTAATATAAATCATGATAGCAACAGCTACAATCACGTAAAACTCTAACATATTAGATGTATTAATCAACATGAACAGTAGCAGTGCATACGCGATAACAACCATAGTATAACAATGGATCGGATCACGGTATACGTACTGATCGGTTGCCTATGTAGTCGCCGTTGGTGCAGAGGTCGCCGTAGACTGTCAAAAAAGTCGGTGTTGAAGACGAGTCGTCCGCGGATCAGGAGATCGTCCAGGAAGACTGATACCTTCGATCCGGATTACGGATGTAGTATAGCTTCTTTTTCCTAGTAAACCTAGATTATCGAATCCTCGGGAAGCAGATGCGTAGTGAAGTTACTTTAACGGACCTTTGAGAGTTTTAGAATTCCTTTTGTGTTTTTAGCGGACCAAGAGTTTGCGTCTTTTTGTTGTTATCGATGATGGAGAGAGAGGGCCTAGGGCGTTCGGTTTTACCTGTAGCTGTGCAAAACATCTGATAGGAATAAAAGATAGAAATAAAATATGCATGTAATTATTAGAGCAAGATAAATTATATGTGGGCAGTGCATCCATAAGTACTATTGCCTCCGCAACCGCTTATAGCAATAACCTACTAGTCTCATCCATAGAAGAAAGAGAACTAATGATATGCATAGTGATGTCACTGTCAATCCTAAATAAATCCCTCACATACAGCCCTACTACCCCTTCTGTCACTGGGGTTCCCAACCTGCAATCAGTCATTACTCATACTCCATATACCTGGCTCAACCCTCAGGGTCTTGGGTACCTGACAAGTCCTTAGATTGAGACAAGAGAAGATACAATAATCATCATGTCATACAAACTAATACATGATTCCATCTATGATAAATAACATGCACAAACGCTACATGGCTAGGCCGAAGCCCTTAGCCCAAGGAGAATTGCTCACACATAGAGATGAGATCAACAATCACAAACATTGTAAGGAAAATCATAAGATTGATAGCAATAGTCTTACAATGTCGCCAATCCAAAAAGAGATCTACTATTACAAGTGGTGGAATATGGATATGGAGATGGAGAAGGGTTTTGAGATCTGGAGGCGGCTGGTGATCTAGGGCAGAGACTTTTGGACGAAGCAGGCTTGTTTTCTCGTTGCCTGAGGCTTATTTATATAGGATTCCCTTCACGGAAGTTGTTCTGTTTGACCTAACGATGGCGGCGCCAACTATACGGCCGGAATTTTGTTCCGGTCGTATAGTTGGTCGTTAAAGCGTCTGCCTCCGCTTCATGGCTCCTGGTTTCTTCTGGTTGTTGGAAATCTCATATCTTTGATTTTAATATAGTGATTCTCATCTTCAAACGATATTATCTGCGCAGGAAAAATAGAAAGAAAAGGATTGCATACCCCTTTGAATATTAGGCATTAGTGGCAGGGTTTAGGGAGATATTTTATCAAAAATATAAATAATATCCAGTTTAAATGTGGACGTAGATGGCTATATTTCAGAGCCATCAACCTCCCCAAGCTTAAACTTGATTGTCCCTGAGCAAGAAAACCAAAATCAAAATAGAACTCAGCATTTAAACTAAAATAATGAGATGGTGATCTTACTCATGATTGGTAGTCTTATTTTCCTCCATTTCATAAATCTGAAAAACTTCAGCATAGATAGAGTAATGGCAAGCATATCATACGAGTTTTTATGCATCCTTATAGCGCAGCAAAATTATTGTCAACATGGATGATTCAAATGAGTAAACTTTATTCCATGTCATGTAATCAACTCATAGGCTTGCCTTTGAACAATAAAGTATAATCATATAAATTGAGAGTGTGAGAGTTTTCATGAAAAGCATATACACTAGAGTATCTCAATTCTCCCACATCAATAAATCAAGACTTTTCAAGCACTACTTTTCTATTTATTGTCCTTCAAGAATTTCAGTTCTTGAGTAATTGAGAGCATGCCAAAGATTTTTATTAGTTTATCGGGCTATGATGGACACTCGTGGCATCACTAAGGTTTTTGTTCCTTTTGCATAACGATTACTCATAATAGCCAGAGGAGTGATTCCATCATGATTACAGCTACCCGGGAGTGCCAAGAATCTTACCCACTATAGCATTGCTGCTACATGTGTTTAATCAACTCATAGCCGAAATCTAGGAGTTTCCTCCATGAAGATCGTTCGTAGGCCAGCGGAGTTGTTGGCATCCCATGAAGTTTGACACGCATAAAGCTATATCATTCTTATGATTAACAAGTCAAACTTTGGCATGCTCACAAAAACCGCTAAATATTAATTCAATCGAACAAATCCTTTTAAAGAGAGCTATCAAGTCAATCAACATTTTCAGTGGCGTTGAGTGTCTCTAGAAATAAGCCTTCAAGACTAAGCACTACAACACCCAAGCCTTCAATTGTGAGACTTTTTCTTATTACAATTGTTTAGCAATTTTTAGGCAAGACTTGGTTAATTACGAGAGCTGGAACAAAACATACCCAACTAAATACCCATGCAAACGAAAATCTTACTACAATACAAAGACTCACTCCACCAATATAATATCTCGACATTTACTACTAACTAGCATGGGTTTCTCAAACTTCAAAAGTGGGGACTCATAAGGCATACCTCTCATGTTTGGTTTCACTTCTCTCTTCCTTTTTTTATTTGATTCTTGAAAACTCGAAGTCGATCACTCTCCTGGAAATACATGAAAACCTCGAGGCGGAAAGAAAAGAAAGAGGGAAAATAAGGAAAAATGGAGAAATATTTTTGTGGTTTTTAAGAGAGGAGGTTTAAAGAATAGAAAATTGGCGGCAAAGCTCGGCAAGAAATCTAGAAAGCAAATAGAAAGAACTAAAAATAAGGTGTTGGAGAAGCCAACACGAGTGCTCATAAACTTGAATTAAAAACACAACCTCGAAATAAATAAAAGAAAATGAACGCCAGATAAAGATACATGAGGAAACTTTCCCCAAGCTTAGACTTTTGCAAGCCCTTCAAATCATTGTGGTGGCGGGAAAAAGTCGTTACTCCAGTTCGCAAATTGAGTTGAGAGGTTACTAGTTGATCCTCAGAGGTTCAAAGAGAGGCTATGCATCCTCTCCACAGTCCCTCCAAGTTCTTGGTAGTCTTGGTATGTAGTGAACCGGGTTTGTGGCTGCTCCTCTTGATAAGGACTTCTTGCTCCTCTTCTTGGTCCTCATCCTCCTCCGGAACCTCCTTCTTGGGTTGGTGTTGCTCAACTTGCAAGTCATGTAGCAAAAGTCCTTCCTCGATAGAGAAAAGACCATTAGGCATAGGAGCGTGGTAGAGACGCCCAGCTCTAGTAATATGCAGGTAATAAACACCACTTCTCCTAGTGAGCATTCCACAAACTTTTAAAGTAGAGAAACCAACACGTCGCTCACCTAGCACGGGTTGCAACTCACCTAGGTCGATGCCTAGGGTAGTGGCAAGCATGGTAATGACGTCTCCACCTGTGATTGGTCCTTGGCTTTGGGAGGCTTGGTGCTCCAGGTAGCGCACAAGGATGGCGCCCAAGTTGAGTGACAAGCCGTAGTTGATGTAAGCAGCCTTTGCAAGGACTAAGATGTCCTCCTCGTTGAGTCTTGTGAACTTATTACGTGCCTACAAGGTGTTAGCAATAACATAGAACAAATAGCGAATTGCAGGATGTTGAATATTCTTTCCCTTGCTCACTCTAGTAGTGAAACTCATTCCATTATAATATTGTTCAGGGGAAGGGTCTAAGCCAGTAAAGGATGCGTGTAAGGCATTATCATCATTGTTTGGCAAATTAAAACATGTGCACCATTCATCTAATTTTAAAGTGTAGTTGTTGTTCATAAGTCGAAAAGAAATTGTGTCCTCTCCTTGCCATTGTTTAATGGTGCTTTGCAATGAACTTAAGAATTCAATAGTTAAGCGGCGATAAGTAGGCACATCATTATACAAAAAGTTTTGTAGGCCAGCTCTATTGCAATAAATTAAAGTCATCAGAAATACCGAGTTGGTTCAATATAATGGGGCAAGCCCACTTGGTGGGCTTCACTTCGCGATTCTTGATCTTGTTGAAGCGATCATATTGGGGCTCATCCCTAAACTGTATCCCCATCCGCTCTTGAGCGATATCCCGAGAAGCGCTAGCGGTGGCATAAGCACGAGTTTGGCTCCTTGTGTTCATCATCTTCCCGTGCGATTTTATGGTCGGATGCAACTATACGGGCACAACTATATGGCCGGAACAATGCGTTCCCACCGTATAGTTGGCCTTCTGTCAAAATTTTAGGATTTCCTCCTAGCGGTGCAGCTATACGGCCGGAATAATATGTTCCCGCTGTATAGTTAGTCGTCAAAGCGTTTGTACCTGGGAAAAGAAAATATACAAAGGCATTAATATCTATACGACCGGAGCTATACGGCCAGAATTTTTATTCCTTCTGTATAGTTGGTCGTTAAACTGTTAGTATATTGGAAAAGAATTTGTATGGAGGCACCGATATCTATACGACCGGAGCTATATGGCCGGAATTTTTATTCTCACCGTATAGTTGGTCGTTAAACTCTTAGTACATACGAAAGAAATATTGTCGATGGCAAAGATATCTATACGACCGGAATTTTTATTCTCGTCATATAGTTGGTCGTTAAACTCTCTGTATGCATCAAAAAAATTCTATTTCTTCGTAAATTATTTTTTTTCCTACAACTTAGTGATATACCTTGTTTTTACAGAAAATTGACAGTAAATATTGTCGACCAACAATAGCATGAATAAAGCAGGATTTTTAGTACTATCGAACTTCTTCTCCTCAATTGGAGTTTTCTAGCACTCTTAATTGAACATAAACTTAAACTAAAACTTAAAAACTTTACTCAAACCTTTATTTTAAATGGGTTCCCTCCCATGAAGCGCTCTTTTATGGTCAATAGCTTGACCTCAAAGTTGCTCACTTAGGCCAGATGGGTGGAACACCCACTCCAAAGTAGTTGGCCGTCAAAGTGATGGCCTCCTTCTCATCATGTTTGGATTTCTTCTTCCTGGGGAAATGAATAACAAAAGGATCCCACGAAGGCAATTAGATCTTCATGTTCCCTTCATGTAGATTAATCAAAGCCTTAATAGTTCTTAAGAAAGGGCGGCATAATATAATAGGAGCAGTAGCATCTTCAGGTATGTCAACAATAACAAAATCAATAAGAGCAAGACAACTTTTAATGTATACTAAAGTATTCTCCTTAATTCCTACAGCTTGTTTGTAGGTAGAATCTGCTAGATGCAATTTTAACTCGGTGATCTCAAAAGAGCCAAGATTTAACTTGTTAAAAAGTCTCTTTGGAATTGTTAAGACGCTTGCACCTATAGATCACAAAGTGCAGCTATATCATTAGTTCCAATCTTAATCTTAATAGTAGGCTCAAATATATCATCAAGCTTCATAGGTAATTTTTCAGCAATTTGCTTATATTCTTCCTCAAGCTCACGTACCTTTATTGCTACCTGATTAACAAAGTGTTGGTACATAGCTTCCTCCCTACCTTCACTTACCGGAATCTTAACGTTGATCCTTTTTACGAGATCTTCTATGGTGTAGCTTGGTGAAGGAGAATTACTATAATTAAGTTCTTCAGGCTCCTCCCTTTGGATTCTCATCATCTTGAGGTCTTCAACGGGATTGGGCTTATCTTTACCTACAAATTTGGCTAGAATGAGAGTTTGACTCTCGATTATCTTACCTAGCTGTGCCTCAACGATCCTCGTTCTTTCTTGGAGGGCCTGCAAATCATTCCTCGTACTAACAGCTTGGTTAGACAATTTACCAAGCATAGCATCATGGTTCTCCATTATTTTAACAAGAATGTTGTTTTGTTCATTTTGTGAGTCTATAAAAGGCTTAAGTGTTTCTTGGAGACTACCATTACTAGTTCCCATATTATTATTAGAGTTACCTGCAGGACTAGAAAAATGTTTCTAAAAATGAGGATTATAATTCTTCTTCCAAGTAGGATTATAATCATTATGAGCTATGAAGTCTATTTCTTCAATATTCCTTTCAAGGATGGCTCTTACCTGGATTTCCTTACCTTTTACGGCTAGTATGAGCTCATCCAACTTAGCATTGAGTTCTTCATTTTCTTGTGGTGACACGGAGTTCACCTTCTTCGTGTTTGATCTATCCACATGCCATTGGGCATGGTTGTCTTGCATATTGTCTAGCAGCTGCTTTGCTTCGGTAATATGTTTACCTATAAATGTTCCTCCAGCTACAGTATCAAGCATAGACTTAGACACAGGGTTAAGAGCATTATAAAATAGATGGAGAATTAACTAGTTTTTCATCCCATGACTAGGACAGTTTCTCATGCATTCTTTCATCCTCTCCCATGCAAGCTAGTGGCTCACGCTCTTCCTGTCTAAAACCAGTAATATTAGATCTAAGTTGCATAGTCTTTGCAGGTGGGAAAAATTTATTCATAAATAAAGAAGTGCATTCCACCCATGATGTAATAGTATTTCTAGGCAAAGATAGCAACCATTCTTTTGCTCTTCCTCTAAGAGAGAAAGGAAATAGATGCAATTTGACTGCATCGGGGTCAACGTCTTTTATACGCATCATATCACATATTTCAGTAAAAGTATTCAAGTGCATACCTGTGTCTTCAACAGTAGAGCCTGCAAATTGATTCTGTTGAACCAAACTTAAATAATGGGGCTTAATTTCATAGTCATCAGCAGCAATTGTTGGCTGAGTAATAGGAGTACACAAATAATCATTATTGGGAGTAGCAAACTCCCCAAGCTTCTTTTCAGCCATAGTTCCTATGTTCTTGGGTTTTCTTAAACAGAGAATTATAATAGTAAAAGCAAGAATTAAAAGGCTAACTATTTTTTTTTGGTTTATCAAATAAAGACTGAAAGCAAACTAACAAAATTAAAAAAACAAGAATTAAAACTAGTAAGGTTCCTAATAACCTCACCAGGGTAGCTATTGCTTCCCGGCAACGGTGCCAAAAAAGGGTTGATACCTTCGATCCGGATTATGGATATAGTATAGCTTCTTTTTCCCTAGTAGACCTAGGTTATCAAATCCTCGGGAAGTAGATGCATAGTGAAGTTACTTTAACGGACCTTCAGGAGTTTTAGAATTCCTTTTGTGTTTTTACCGGACCAAGAATTTGCGTCTTTTTGTTGTTATCGATGATGGAGAGAGAGGGCCTAGGGCGTTCGTTTCACCTGTAGCTGTGCAAAACATCTAATGGGAATAAAAGATAGAAATAAAGTATGCATGTAATTGTTAGAGCAAGATAAATTATATGTGGGCAGTGCATCCATAATTGATATTGCCTCCGCAACCGCTTATAGCAATAACCTACTAGTCTCATCCATAGAAGAAAGAGAACTAATGATATGCATAGTGGTGTCACGGTTAATCCCAAGTAAATCCCTCACATACAGCCGTACTTCCCCTTCTATCACTTGGATTCCCAACCTGCAGATCAGTCATTACTCATACTCCCTATACCTGGCTCAACCCTCGGGGTCTTGGGTACCTAAAAAGTCCTTAGATTGAGGCAATAGAGGATACAATAATCAGCATGTCATACAAACTAATACATGATCCCATCTATGATAAATAACATGCACAGATGCTACATGGCTAGGCCGAAGCCCTTAGCCCAAGGAGAATTGCTCACACATAGAGATGAGATCAACAATCACAAACATTGTAAGGAAAATCATAAGATTGATAGCAATAGTCTTACAATGTCACCAATCAAAGAAGAGATCTACTATTACAAGTGGTGGAATATGGCTATGGAGATGGAGAAGGGTTTTGAGATCTAGAGGCGGCTGGTGATCTGGGGCAGAGACTTTTGGACGAGGCAGGCTTGTTTTCTCGTTGCCCGAGGCTTCTTTATATAGGGGTCCATTCATGAAAGTTGTTCTATTTGACCTAATGGTGGCGGCGCCAACTATACGACCGGAACTATACGGCTAGAATTTTGTTCCGGTCGTATAGTTGGTCGTTAAAGCGCCTGCTTCCGCTTCACGGCTCCTTGTTTCTTCTGGTTGTTGGAAATCTCGTATCTTTGACTTCAACATAGTGATTCCCATCTTCAAACGACATTATCTACACAGGTGATGAGAGCATATTTGCATCATGTTTTACATTATTATTTTTCATGGTAGATGTAGGATCTTGGTATTTTACGGCGCTCGCGCGCATATTTTATGTCTGTTTTCATCAGGATCAGGACAGATGATGGATCCAACAGATACACATCTTGGAGCAGTTGTACTGAGGATAAAAGGAGTCAGAAAACAACGTAAATCACTTATTTGGGAAATATTAATAATACCAGAAGAAAACCCGAAGCGAACAAAGGAGACAGAGGGTTCAATGACCAACTATACGACCGGAATAAATTTTCTGGCCATATAGTTGGCGTCGCCTCCGCCTCCTCAAATAGTTTCACCCCGTGCAACTGGATTGGGGAGACGACATACAGAATACCCAGAGATTGCCAAAACCTCACCTCTGGAAGGCATCTGGAGGGGGAACTCATCCACCGGGGATCCATCTTCGCCCTATGCAGATCCGGGAGGCTAAGGCATCGATCTTCATCATCCACCACTGTATCACCACCATCTCCATCCATCCCATCTACAACTTGTCTAGATCTTGTTGTAATTCCTGTACTCGTTGTGGATTTATATAAGTACTATACATCTATGATTGTTTCCATTACCATGATGTTGATTGCCTCCATGTCTGAGTAGATCTTTAGTTCTTGGGGAGATGGAGAAACCCTAGCATATGATTGAGATGAGATAGAGATTATTATGTTATACATCATTATGTGTATGTGTTAATTGTCTTCATCTTGATGTTGGGAGTTGTGCACCTCCTTAATATTTGCCTCCTATGGAGACTCGATGAAGGGGATTACTTGTTAGTAGACAGAGGGATGATAGCACTTACTATGACCATAAAGTTGTTGTCATTCCTTACGTGCTAACTTGGGGAATCAAGGAGAACTCATTAAGCCATGTCCATGCCACGGGAGAAATCCCTTAATAGTGGGATAATACGATTGATGTCGTTTATTCGTCAGCTATGGTTATGAAGGATGATGTGAGCAACGGTTGCTACCTATTTGTCCATATATGGAGCTCCTCCCACATACATACACATTATGAGAATATTCATTATAATAATCTTGATTGCTTAGTCTAAATTGCTAGCGGTGTATCCACCACTCCCCAAGAACGCCTTTTTCCCTATTGCAGTTCCAAAGTTCTATTACACACGTGATTCTTACTTTTTGCATTAAGTTTTGCTTTACTTTAAATTACCTTGTTCAACCAAAAACCCCAAAACAACTCTAATTTTCTTGCATCTTAAAGTTATTTCTTAAGTACTTCGTTTAGTTGTAGTTAAAAGCATTTTAGTCTTTCGCCTACTGCTTCCTGTGGGATTGATATATTTATTTCAAAACTAGCTACAAACGATGTGTGCACTTGCAGTCATCAAGCTATTTTCGGGCGCCGTTGCCGGGGAGCTTAGTGCTACAAGTCACTTTAATTTTAGTTATTTACTTTCATTGTACTAATATTTACTTAAGTTGCAGGACCGCAATCATGGACAACACTCAACATCTAAACCAGCTTGAGGCAGTAAGGAAAATGGGTTCGCCCATGGACGCTTTTATAGCTGTCAATAAAAGCATAAATCTGGATGGAATTGAGATCCATCCTTTATTATTTGAACTATTGCACTCTAAGAAATTTGCAGGAACCAATGAAGAGAGTCCATATGGACACTTACAATTCTTTGAAGACGTTCTTAGTTCCTTTATTTTTGATGACTATAATCTTGATATGGTTAAAACCTAGTTGTTTAGACAAACTCTCTCTAATAATGTTTGCGACTAGTACAAATCTTTTTGTGCAGAAGCACCGAGGACTTGGAAGGAATTGACAACCAATTTCCTATCAAAATATTACTCAGAAAGAAAAGCTCACAGGATGAGAGGTATTATTATTAGTTTCAAAAATAATCCTGGTGAGGGCTTATATGAAGGATATCTAAGGTACAAAAGTTACCTAGATAATTGCCCCATCATCGTTTACCTGATTGGTTAATCACTCATACTTTTTATAGAGGGCTAAATATTGAAAATAGAGTGAATTTAGATACTGCTTCTAATGGCAGTTTTCTATCTTATACCTATGATGAAGCTTGGAATCTAATAATAAAAATGAGGGAAGCAACGGAAAATCTTAAATAAAAAGAAAACTTTACAAATAGTTTTTCTGAATACGCTTGTGTTAATGATTTTCTTACAGATGAAAGGATAGATACAATGATTAAAACCCTCAGTATTGATTCTTACTCAGTAAAGAAAATTATTGATAATTATGCAGGGCATTTGCAGGTACCTACAGAATGGGAACCCCGTAAACCCCTCGAAGAAAAGAAACGTGCAAGAGCGCTGATGGAAGAGTTCTCCTCGACACCTATTCAAGGGATCGTCAAGAAAAGGCAAAAAGAGGAAGAACAAATGAAGAAGGGACTGAAGAAACCAGAAAGGAACCCCGAAGCTACCAATATGAATAATGGTATATTAAAGGATCTTATGGAAGCACGGATAGTGGACAATGAAGTGGTTATGTTAAACCTTGAAACCTCATAATTCATTGAAGGTAAGGTACGAGGTAACGAAACTTCTAAACCAATGACCCCTATATATTGTGGAGAAACTTTCTTATACGAAATTTGTGAGCCGATTTCCACTATAAATATTATGCCTTCATCACTTTATGAGGAACTCCGCTATAATTTAAATAATCCAGATGTGGAACCGGTAGACACTACTATTAAATTGTCTAATAGGACCAATATAAAACCATAAGGTGTAATCAAAAATATCTATGTATTTATCGGATCACTCATGTACCCCCTTGATTTTCATATTGTTGATATGTCTCGAGATTCTTTTTGTCCTATTCTTTTAGGCAGGCCTTTTATTTCCATCACAAAAGCTCGAGTTGATAATAAGAAGGAGACAATTTCACTGATGTTTGGAGAAGAGGAAATGACATTCGACTTCACCAAACTAAAGAAGAGGCCTTATGAAGTGGAAGATATCAAGGAAGAGAAAACGATTGTCGAGCTGGCAGCAATTCATTTCAGTACTCCACAAGATGAATTAGAGAGGAGCCTAATTAATTGGGAGGAAGCACCAGATGATGAGAAGAAAGAAGACATGGATGATTACCTTGATTCAATTCCGGAAGCACAAAATCCACATGACTGTGAAGAACTGGTAAGAAAAGGAGATGAAGAGCCTCCACCAATTGAATTGAAACAACTTCCAGACGATATGAGGTATGAGTTTTTAGATAATGAAAATAAATGTCCTGTTATTATTAGCAAGAATCTATCAGAGAATGAAACAAATAAACTCATTTCAGTTTTGGTTAAGCATCGTGAAGCCTTTGGATATACACTAAGTGATATCAAAGGAATAGATCCATCTATTGTAACACATAAGATTACCATGATTGATGATGCTGAACCTGTAGTAGATACACAAAGAAGGCTTAATCCTAAAATGAAGGAAGTAGTAAGAAAAGAGGTTATACGCTTACTAGATGCTGGCATAATATATCCTATTTCTGACAGTAAATGGGTTAGCCCAGCTCATTTCATACCAAGACAAGGTGGTCTTTATGCTGCTATGAATGAGGATGTGAGCTAGTTCTTGCAAGGCCCGTTGTAGGATATCGTATGTGCATTGATTTTAGGAAGCTAAACTGCGAGACACAGAAAAATCATAAACCTATACCATTCATGGATAAAATTTTAGAAAGACTTAGTAATAATTCTTTTTCTATTTTCTTGATGGTTATTCTGGATATTCTCAAATTGCCATACAACCAGAAGATCAAGAGAAAACAACTTTCACTTTCCCTTATGGCACATATGCTTATAGATGAATTCCGTTTGGCTTATGTAACGCAATAGCAACTTTTCAAGAATGTGTTCTAAAGATCTTTGATGATTTTGTTGAGAAAACTATGGAGGTTCTAACAAATGATTTTGTTGTTTGTGGAACAACCTTTGATAATTGCCTTTACAATCTAACCAAAGTCTTGCAAAGATGCAGGCAATCAAATTTGGTCTTGAATTGGGAACAATGTCGTTTCATGGAAAGAGAAGGTAAAGTTTTTGGGCATAAGGTTTTGGAGGAGGGAATAGAGATAGATAAAACCAATATAAATGCTACAGAAAATTTTCCAATACCTCGGGACATTAAAAACTTAAAAATGTTTCTAGGACATGCAGGTTTTTATAAGCATTTTATAAAAGATTTTGCTAAAATAGCTATGCCTCTCACCAACCTTCTTAATAAAGAAACTCCATTCTACCTAGATCATGACTGCATTGTAGCTTTTGAGAACCTTAAGGATAAATTAGTTTTAGCACCTATCATGCAATTGATGGGTTCGTAGCATGGAAAACAAAAAAATTCTACCGCAAGAACGAACAAAACCCAGATCTAATCTAGATAAAAGCCAAGATGTAATCTATTAGACATGTGCAACGAGATAGATCTGTACTAACCCTCGTAGATCCGAAAGCGTTATGAGATTAGATCTCGGGGTTGATGTAGTCGATCACTTGCCGATCTCAAGATCGTGTGGACGATCCTTCCGTTCGGCAGCGCTTCATGATCGGTCACACGCGTCGGAGTCGGGCACCTTCCTCTCCTGCTCCAAATGACGTGGAGGTAGTAGATCTTCTCCACGGAATCCCAGCAGCACGACGGTGTGGTGGTGGTGGTGATGGAGTAGAGAATTCTGCAAGGCTTCGCCTAAGCCTGAGCAGAGGGAAGGAGGAGGAGAGAGGCGGCGGCTAGGGCTTGGAGTGGAGGGGGCAAGGGGGTGGCGCCCCCACCCCTCTATTTAAAGGAGGGAGGCGCCATGGGAGGGGGAGTCCTAGTAGGACTCCCCTCCCTTCCTTGGTCGGCGGATTGGGAGGGGGGAGGAGTCCTCCTCCCCGACTCCTGTCTTGCCCCACAAGGACTCCTTGATCCTTTCTTGGTTTTCAAGCAAACTCCAAGAAATCTCCTAGAACCTTCCGGAACATTCCGAAACCTTCTAGAATCCCCATACAAATACTTCGGAACATTTCCTAACTCAGAAAATGATCCCCAATATATGAATTTTATTCTCCGGACAATTCCGGATCTCCTCGTGATATCCCGGATCCAATCCGAGACTCCGAAAAACATTTGGTTTCCAACGCATATTCCATATCTACTTAAAACAACTTCGAACCTTAAGTGTGTCACCCTACGGTTCGTGAATATGTAGACATGATGGAGACACCTCTCCGATCAATAACCATCAGCGGGATCTGGAGATCCATAACGGCTCCCACATACTCAACGATGACTTCGTGATCGATAGAATCATTAACATACGAAAACAATTCCCTTTGTCACGCGATATTCTACTTATCCGAGATTTGATCGTCGGTATCTCCATACCTAGTTCTACCTCGTTACTGATAAGTACTCTTTACTCGTTCCATGTTATGTCATCCCTTGTGACCTAGTCACATGCTTGCAAGCTAACTAGATGACATTCCACCGAGAGGGCCCAGAGCATATCTATCCGTCATATGGATGGACAAATCCCAATCTTGGTCCATGCGCTTCAACACATACTTTCAGAATACCCAATGACACCTTTATAACCACCCAGTTATGAAGCGGTGTTTGATGTCATCAAAGTACCCATCCGGTGATGGTGATTAACATAACCTCATGGTCGAAGGATTAGGTTACTATGCATTTGAAAGCTTATAGCAATACGAACTTAATGACTTGATCTTATGCTACGCTTACTATGGGTGTGTGTCCATCACATCATTCTCCTAATGATATAACCTTGTTATTAATGACATCCAATGTCCATGATCAGGAAACCATGATCATCATTTAATCAACAAGCTAGTTCCACAAGAGGCTTACTAGGGACTCTTTTATGTTTACAAAACACACATGTATCAGTGTTTCCTTATAATACAATTATAGCATGGGATGTAAACATTCATCATAAACACAAAGATATAATAATAACCACTTTTATTATTGCCTCTTGGGCATATCTCCAACAGTCTCCCACTTGCACTAGAGTCAATAATCTAGATTACATGGTAATATACCTAACACCCATGGCGTTCTGGTGTTGGTCATGCTTTGCTCTAGGGAGAGGTTTAGTCAACGGATCTGCCACATTCAGATCAGTGTGTACTTTGCAAATCTTTATGTCACCATCTCGGACATACTCGCGAATAGCATGGAAACGTAGCTTGATGTGCTTCACTTGCTATGTGACCTTGGCTCTGTGCATTAGCTATGGCACCTGTTGTCACAAGAGATGGCCATCGGGTCCAACACCGGGAACCACGCCAAGTTGAGTAATGAAGTCCTTCATCAATATTGCTTATTGTGCAGCCTCCGAAGCAGCTATGTATTCCGATTCAGTTGAAGATTTCGCCACAACACTTTGCTTGGCACTCCTCCAGCTCACTGCAGCACCATTCAAAATAAATACGTATCCAGACTGTGACTTCGAGTCATCTGGATCGGTGTTCCAACTAGCATCAGTGTAACTGTTTACAACAAGCTGTTCATCACCTCCATAAGAAAGAACCATATCCTTAGTCCTATTCGTACTTTAGGATATTCTGATCGCGTCCAAAGGCTCCATTCTAGGATCACTTTGATATCTCGCTAGTCAAACTAAAGATGTGCTATATCCGGTCTTGTACACAAGATGGCATACATGATAGAACCTATGGCGAGGCATAGGAATATTATTCATCTTTTCTCTATCTTACGTAGCGGACTTTGAGTTTTACTCAAGGTCTTACGACAAGATGGGCACTAACCCATTCTTTCTCTCTTCCATTCTAAACTTCTTTAGAACTTTTTCTAAGTATGTACTTTGTGAAAGCGCTATTAGGCGTCTTGATCTATCTCTATAAATCTTGATGCCTAGAATATATGCCGCTTCGCCAAGATCCTACATTGAAAAACTATTATTCAAATAGGTTTTGACGCTATTAAGAAGTTCTATATCATTCCCAATCAACAATATGTCATCTACATATAGTACTAGGAATGCTACAGAGCTCCCACTCACTTTCTTGTAAATACAAGCTTCTCCATAAGTTTGTATAAATCCAAAGTTTTTGATTACTTTATCAAAATGTTGATTCCAACTCCGGGATGCTTGCTTCAGTCCATAAATGGAGCGCTGAAGTTTGCATACCTTGTCAGCATCACTAGGATCGACAAAACCCTTGGGTTGTACCATATACAACTCTTCATCAATGTCACCATTAAGGAACGCCGTTTTAACATCCATCTGCCAAATTTCATAATCGAAATATGCAGCGATTGCTAACAAAATCCTCACAGACTTTAGCTTCGCTACTGGTGAGAAAGTCTCATCGTAGTCAACTCCTTGAATTTGTCGGAACCCTTTCGCGACAAGTCGAGCTTTATAGACGGTAACATTACCATCAACATCTTTTCTTTTGAAAATCCATTTGTTCTCGACAGCCTTACGGCCATCCGGTAAGTCCACCAAAGTCCACACTTGGTTTTCGTACATGGATCCCATCTCGGATTTCATGGCTTCTAGCCATTTGTCAGAATCTGGGCTCACCATAGCTTCTTCATACGTCGCAGGGTCATCAGTGTTGTCCACCAACATGACGTTCAAGGCAGAGTCATACCAATCAGGAGTGGTACGAACCCTCGTTGACCTGCGAGGTTCAGCAGTAACTTCGTTCGAAGTTTCATGATCACCATCATTAGCTTTCTCTCCAATTGGTGCAGGCGGCACAAAAACATCTTCCGGTGCTGCACTACTCTCAAATCCGAGAGAAGGTTCAATAACCTCGTCGAGTTCTACTTTCCTTCCAGTCACTTCCTTCGAGAGAAACTCCTTCTCAAGAAAGGATCCATTCTTGGCAACGAAAACTTTGCCTTCGGATCTATGATAGAAGGTATACCCAATTGTTTCTTTAGGGTATCCTATGAAGACGCATTTCTCCGCTTTGGGTTCAAGCTTATCAGGTTGTAACTTCTTTACATACGCTTCACAACCCCAAACTTTAAGGAACGACAACTTAGGTTTCTTACCAAACCACAATTCATACGGTGTCGTTTCAATGGATTTAGATGGTGCCCTATTTAAAGTGAATGCGGTTGTCTCTAATGCATAGCCCCAAAATGATAGTGGTAAATCTGTAAGAGACATCATAGACCGAACCATATCTAAGAGAGTTTGATTACGACGTTCGGACACACCATTACGCTGTGGTGTTCCCGGCGGTGTCAACTGCGAAAGTATTCCACATTTCTTTAAATGCATGCCAAACTCATAACTCAGATATTCACCTCCGCGGTCAGAACGCAGAAACTTAATCTTCTTGTTACGATGATTTTCCACTTCACTTTGAAATTCCTTAAACTTCTCGAAAGTTTCGGACTTATGTTTCATAAAGTAGACATACCCATATCTACTTAAGTCATCCGTGAAAGTGAGAACATAACGATATCCACCACGCGATGCTACACTCATTGGACCGCACACATCGGTATGTATTATTTCCAATAAGTCTGTAGCTCGCTCCATTATTCCAGAGAATGGAGTCTTAGTCATTTTTACCATTAGACATGATTCGCATCTTTCAAGTGATTCAAAATCAAGTGATTCAAGAAGTCCATCAGAATGGAGTTTCTTCATACGCTTCACTCCAATGTGACCAAGACAGGTGCCACATGTATGTAGAATTATCATTCAATTTTATTCGTTTAGCATCTATGTTGTGAACATGTGTATCACTACTATCGAGATTCAATAAGAATAAACCATTCATCTCAGGTGCATTACCATAAAAGATATTACTCATATAAATCGAACAACCTTTATTCTCAGACTTAAAAGAGTAACCGTCTACTTAATAAACAAGATCCAGATATAATGTTCATGCTTAACGCAGCACCAAATAACAATTATTCAAATTTAAAACTAATCCCGAAGGTAGATGTAGAGGGAGCGTCTTGGCGATCACATCAACCTTGGAGCCATTTCAACGCCAAGCGTCACCTCGTCTCTTGCCGGTCTTCGTTTATTCTGCAGCTCTGTTTGAGTTACAAATATGAGCAACCGAACCCAGATCAAATACCCGTGCACTACTACGATTACTAGTAAGATACACATCAATAACATGTATATCGAATATACCTTTCTTCTTGATGTTGCCGTTCTTCGATCCGCCAGTACTTGGCGATTCGCTTCGAGGACCAGCACCCTTGCGAGAGAAGCATTGGTTTAGGCTTAGGACCAGCCTTGGGCTTCTTAGCGGTCTTGCAGCTTTCTTGCCGTCCTTCTTGAAGTTGCCCTTTTCTTAGGCTTGCCCTGTTTCTTGAAATTGGTGGTCTTATTGACCATCAACACTTGGTGCTCCTTCTTGATCTCCACTTCAGCAGTTTTCAGCATGGACGGTAGTTCAGGCAACGTCTTGTTCATGCAGTGCATATTGTAGTTCATCACAAAGTTCTTATAACTTGGTGGCAGTGATTGGAGGACACGGTGAATCCCTAACTCATTAGGAATCGTTATCCCCAACTCTTGGAGCTTGTTTGCGTGCCCAGACATGGTGAGCACATGCTCGCATGTGAGCTTCCCTCTTCCATCTTGCAGGTAAAGAACTTCTCGGAGGCCTCATAGCTCTCCACGGCCGCATGAGTCTCAAAAATGAGCTTGAGCTCCTTAATGATCTCGAACGGGTCGTGGTGCTCAAAACGCTTCTGGAGCTCCGTTTCTAAACCGTATAGGATGGCACACTGAACTGTGGAGTAATGATTTTTCCGAGTGGCGTAAACATTCTTTACGTCATCGGTGGCATCTTCTGCAGGTGGGTCACCTAGCGGTGCTTCGAGCACATAGGTCATCTGACCAGCCCTGAGGACAATCTTCAGACCACGGAGCCAGTCCGTGAAGTTGCTTCCATTGTTCTTAAGCTTTTCTTTCTCTAGGAACGCATTGAAATTGATGGAGAGGTTCGCCATAATCTACAACAAATTTGCAAGTAGTTTAGACTAAGTTTATGATAAATTGAGTTCAATTTTAATTCTTAAATTAACTAGGTGAACTCCCACTCAAAACAACATCCCTCACATTGTCTTAGTGATTACACGAACCAAGTCCACTACACCAAGTCCGATCTTCACGAGAGAAGATGTAGTTTCATCGGTGAACAATCTTCATGTTCATCATATCACTTATATGATTCATGCTCTACCTTTCGGTATTCCGTGTTCCGAGACCATGTCTGTACATGCTAGGCTCGTCAAGATTAACCTTAGTTTCCGCATGTGCAAATCTGGCTTGCACCCGTTGTATGCACACGTAGAATCTATCACATCCGATCATCACGAGATGCTTCGAGACGACGAGTCTTAGCAACGGTGCCAACTAAGGACGAACACTTTATTACTTGAAATTTAGTGAGAGGGATCATCTTATAATGCTACCGTCGTGATCTAAGCAATACAAGATGCATAAAGGATTAACATCACAGGCAATTCATAATTAGTGTGATATGATATGGCCCTTTCTTCTTATGCCTTTGATCTCCATCTCCAAAGCACGGACATGATCTCCATCATCACCAGCATTGCATCAAGGTCGATTGGCGCGCTTCATGGTTGTCCATCATCACCAGCAACTATTACAACTACTTGAAATAAAGCTATTACAAGATGAATAGACACGCGGTCTTAAGAATTAAAGACAACCATTAGGCTCACTTGGTTGCCATATTACAACAAGGATCATTGCATACATCAAATATAATCACAATCACATGATGGCCATATCACATCACAAAACCCTGCAAAAACAAGTTAGACGCCTCTAATTTTCTTTGCATGTTTTCGTGGTTTGGGCTTTCAATAAGAACGGATCTTACCTCTGAACTGAACCACAATGTTGATACAAGTGCTATCGAGTGCAAAGTGTAGACTGGATCTATACTATGATGGGAGAGACAGACACCCACAAAGCCACTTGTGCAAAGCAAGTTACACGTCAAGCGTGGAGCAAGTCTCATGTGCGATGACACGTAAGGTTAGCCCGAGCCGCTTCATCCCACCATACCGCAAGATGCAAAGTACACAAAGCAAAAAGACGCGAGCACCAACGCCCACAAAACCATTGTGTTCTACTCGTGCAACAGATCTACGCATAGATACGGCTCTGATACCACTGATGGGTTCGTAGCATGGAAAACAAAAAATTTCTACCGCAAGAACGAACAAAACCCAGATCTAATCTAGATAAAAGCCAAGATCTAATCTATTAGACATGTGCAACGGGATAGATCTGTACTAACCCTCGTAGATCTGAAAGCGTTACAAGATTAGATCTCGGGGTTGATGTAGTCGATCACTTGCCGATCTCAAGATCGTGTGGACAATCCTTCCGGTAGCGTTCGTGCGCTTCCGCATTCGTCCTGCGTGCGGTCGAGCGGCAGACCTTCCTCTCCCTGTTCCAATGAGCAGCGGAGGTAGTAGATCTTCTCCACGGAATCCCAGCTGACGGTGTGGTGGTGGTGATGGAGTAGAGAATTCTGCAGGGCTTCGCCTAAGCTGAGCAGAGGAAGGAGGAGGAGAGAGGCGGCTAGGGCTTGGAGTGGAGGGGCAGGGGTGGCGCCCACCCTCTATTTAAAGGAGGGCGCCATGGGAGGGAGTCCTAGTAGGACTCCCTCCTTCCTTGGCCAGATTGGGAGGGAGAGTCCTCCCCACGACTCCTTGTCTTTCCCCACAAGGACTCCTTGATCCTTTCTTGGTTTTCAAGCAAACTCCAAGAAATCTCCTAGAACCTTCCGAAACATTCCGAAACCTTCTAGAATCCCCATACAAATACTCCGAAACATTTCCTAACTCAGAAAATGATCCCCAATATATGAATCTTATTCTCCGGACAATTCCGGATCTCCTTGTGATATCCCGGATCCAATCCGAGACTCCGAACAACATTCGGTTTCCAACGCATATTCCATATCTACTTAAAACAACTTCGAACCTTAAGTGTGTCACCCTACGGTTCGTGAATATGCAGACATGATGGAGACACCTCTCCGATCAATAACCATCAGCGGGATCTGGAGATCCATAACGGCTCCCACATACTCAACGATGACTTCGTGATCGATAGAACCATTAACATACAAAAACAATTCCCTTTGTCACGCGATATTCTACTTATCCGAGATTTGATCGTCGGTATCTCCATACCTAGTTCTACCTCGTTACTGATAAGTACTCTTTACTCGTTCCATGTTATGTCATCCCTTGTGACCTAGTCACATGCTTGCAAGCTAACTAGATGACATTCCACCGAGAGGGCCCAGAGCATATCTATCCGTCATATGGATGGACAAATCCCAATCTTGGTCCATGCGCTTCAACACATACTTTCAGAATACCCAATGACACCTTTATAACCACCCGATTCTGAGCGGTGTTTGATGTCATCAAAGTACCCATCCGGTGACGGTGATTAACATAACCTCATGGTCGAAGGATTAGGTTACTATGCATTTGAAAGCTTATAGCAATACGAACTTAATGACTTGATCTTATGCTACGCTTACTATGGGTGTGTGTCCATCACATCATTCTCCTAATGATATAACCTTGTTATTAATGACATCCAATGTCCATGATCAGGAAACCATGATCATCATTTAATCAACAAGCTAGTTCCACAAGAGGCTTACTAGGGACTCTTTTATGTTTACAAAACACACATGTATCAGTGTTTCCTTATAATACAATTATAGCATGGGATGTAAACATTCATCATAAACACAAAGATATAATAATAACCACTTTTATTATTGCCTCTTGGGCATATCTCCAACAGCAATCTCGAAAATGGGATGAACCTTTCAAAATCACGTGTGATGCTAGCAACTATGCTGTAGGGGCTGTGTTGGTACAATGAGACGGAAAGAATTTGAATGTTATTTATTATGCTAGTAGACCTCTTAATAAGATTCAGAAACATTATGCTACTACAGAAAAAGAGTTCCTAGCTATAATTTTTGCTTGCGACAAATTTAGATCCTACACCATTAATTCTAAAGTAATAATTCATACGGATCACCAAGATTTGCGTCACCTCCTTGTGAAAAAGGATGTTAAGCCTAGGTTAATTAGGTGGGTTTTACTACTACAAGAATATGATTTGCAAATAGTAGATAGGAGGGGTAAAGATAATCCGGTAGCAGATCATCTCTCTAGGATGGAGGGAATAATTAATAACCCTGTACCTATTAATGAATCATTTTCGGGAGAATATTTAGCAAAGGTTGAAATTGATGATCCGTGGTATGCGGATTATGCTAATTATCTAGCAACAAAATTTATACCTCCTGGTATGTCAAGAAATCAAAGGATGAAATTCTTTAATGATCTTAAATATTACTTTTGGGATGATCTGTATCTATATCGTCATGGACCTGACAGAATTATTAGGAAGTGTGTTCCTAACCATGAAATGAACGCAGTATTGAAAGCTTGTCATGACAGTCTATATGGAGGGCATCATGCAGGTAAGAGAACTTCTACAAAGGTACTTCAATCCGGATTCTATTGGCCCACCTTGCTCAAGGACGCACACAGGTATGTGGAATACTATGATGCTTGCCAAAGAAGAGGTAATATAGGTAGGAGATAAGAAATGGCAATGAATTATAGTCTCATAATTGAACCCTTTGATGTATGGGGAATGGATTACATGGGACCATTTATAGAATCGAATGGTTATACTCATATTCTTGTTGTTGTTGACTATGTTACTAAATGGGTTGAAGCTATTCTCACAAGTCATGTAGATGCAGCCACCTCAGTGAAGATGATCAAGGATGTCATATTCCCCAGGTTTGGAGTTCCTAGATTTTTAATTACTGATGGTGGTTCTCATTTTATGAAAGGAACTTTGAGGAAGATCCTCAGCAAATATGGAGTAACCCACCGTGTTGCTTCACCATATCATCCTCAAACAAGTGGTCAAGTGGAACTCTCTAATAGAGAACTAAAGACCATACTCGAGAAGACGGTGGACAAAACAAGAAAAGATTGGTCATACAAGTTAAATGACACTCTATGGGCATACCGTACTGCGTTTAAAAATCCAATGGGTATGACACCTTATAAGATGGTGTATGGTAAGGCATGCCATTTAGCATTAGAATTGGAACACAAAGCTTTTTAGGCAATCAAGACCTAAATTATGATCTTAAAGCAGGAGGAGAAAAGTGTTTATTAGATATTCATGCTTTAGATGAGTTTAGAAGTGAAGCCTATGAGAATGCTAGGTTGTTTAAGGAAAAAGTGAAAAGATGGCATGATAGAAAAATAGAGAATAAGACTTTTAAAAGTGGATACAAAGTGTTGCTCTATAATTATCGTCTTAAGTTGTTTCCAGGAAAGCTCAGATCAAAGTGGGAAGGCCCATATATAGTTGAAGAAGCTTATTCATCGGGAGCAGTGAAGATCCAAGGAAAAACACCCTCTCTTGCATGGATGGTAAATGGACAACGATTGAAGCATTATCGAGTAAAAGAAGATATAAGTGCAATCACCATAGAAGTAATCACCCCGAAAGAAGTGATTAAGCAAAGGTATACAAGGAACGGCAACTGCAAGAAGAATGGACTCGAGATGGAATGAGTAATACTACGGTCAAGCTATTGACCATAAAAGAGCGCTTCATGGGAGAAAACCCATGCGAAATAAAGGTTTGAGTAAGTTTTTAAATTTCCAATTAAAGTTTTATTTGAGCATTGTGTTAAATAAGAAACATTTGATGCTCTAGCAAAGAAGAAGGAAGATTGATAATGCCAAAATTGGTCAAAAATCTAAGCTGACATTTGTCTGTCAAAACTCAATATTTCGTTAAGTTTCAGATTAATAAAGAATCCTTGGAGAAGCAGAAAATTTTTGGTGGACACAGAAGGTTTAACGACCAACTATACGACAGGAATAAAAATTTCGGCCGTATAGCTGCAGTCGTATAGTTGTTGCGACATCACCCCTTCCATCCACGAAAGGTACTGAGAGTTTAACGACCAACTATATGGCTAGAATTAAAAATTCCTCCCGTATAGCTGCAGTCGTATACATATCGACGCCTTTGACAAAACAATTTCCTGGGTACTGAGAGTTTAACGACCAACTATACGACCGGAATTAAAAATTCCGCCCTTACAGTTGTGGTCGTATAGCTATCGACCCATTGGTGCACTCGACTTTCAATGTAGAGCTCGTTGGGAACCCCAAGAGGAAGGTATGATGAGCACAGCAGTAAGTTTTCCCTCAGTTATGAAACCAAGGTTTAATCAAACCAGTAGGAGCAAGGAAACACCCCAAAGGTGTTACTAGTCGAAGCTTTGGCGAGCGCACTACCGGTGCTAGTAGCAACGTGGAGACCTGCACAACACAACCACAAAACTTTGTCCCCAACTTGCGATGAGGTTGTCAATCTCACCGTGTTTTGCGGAAAACAAAGGATTAAACATATCGAATGGAAGGAAGTAAAAGTTTGCAGAAAGTAAACACAAAGCAGTAAAAGATTGTAGATTGTATATAACAAACAAGGACCGGGATCCATAGTTCACTAGAGGTGGCTCTCCTTAGATAGATAACATGCTGGGTGAACAAATTACAGCGGGGCAATTGACAAACACCGAGAAAGCAATACATGCATATACTAATCATCTTGACTCCTTTAAGACTTGATTGGGCATTACAACATAATACATAGACCGCCATCCAACTGCATCTATGACTAATAATCCACCTTGATTTATCATCCGAACCCCTCCAGATTAAGTTGCAACAGATTATTGCTTTACAAACTGTATAAAGTAAACAATACAATTGTTCTATGAACAAAGGATCGTTGTTTTCTCACTAGTAACAAGACATCTAGTACCTTAGAGATTTCTGTCACTTCCCCAGTTACTGTGAGGCATGAACCCACTATCGAGCATAAATACTAACTCTTGGAGTTGCTAGCATCTACTTGGCCAAGATAGCTACTAACAACGGAAAGCATGCAAGATCTCAAATAACAAAGACATGATAGAATCAATAATCAATCTGAAATAGCATCTCAATATCCATCGAATCCCATAAACACAACATGTATGAATTACAAATAGATGATCTTGATCATGAACGAGCTCACAAGATCTAAACATGAAAGCACAAAGGAGGAGAAACCAGCCATCTAGCTACTACATGGATCCGTAGTCCAAGGATGAACTACTCACGCATCACACAGGCTTGCATGGTGATGAAGAAGGCCTCGGTGAATTCCCTCTCCGGCAGGTGCCGGAAGAGCTTGGATCCCTCCGATCTAGGGATGGAGATGACGGCTCTGAGACTCTTTCGTGGATTTTTGATCGGGTACCTAGGGTTTTCGTCCGAGGGCAACTTATAGGCGAAGGAGAGGCCGAGGGTCTTTGGGGTCGGCCGGACCACCCCTGGCGCTGGTCAAGCTGGCCCGGCCAGTGGTGTGGCGACCTGCCCCTCTCCATCTCGATTCGCACTTGATCCTTTCGGAAAAATAGGCACTTTGGCTTTTGTCCGTCCAATTCGAGAATATTCATTTTCGACTTTCACGGAACCAAAAACAGCGGAAAGCAAGCTGGCACTATGGCTCTTGTTAATAGGTTAGTCCACGAAATCATATGAAAAGTACTCCAAAGTTGGAACAAAACACAAGAAAGTGGATAAAACCAAGCATGTAACATCAAAAATTATAGATACATTTGCAATGTATCACCCATCTCTAAAAAAATTATTCGAAGTCCAGAGAGTTTAACGACCAACTATACGGCGGGAATAAAAATTTCTGCCCGTATAGTTCCGACTGTATAGTTGGTTCCACCGTAGATGTAATCTATAGTTGGTTCATAACTATACGGCGGGAGCTATACGGACCGCGCCCATATAGTTGCTCGTTATGAAAGGCGGCTAGGGTTTTTGACCTCTCCTTTTAAAGTTGATCGCATCTAACCTTTTTCATTAAGTTTTCGCAGAGCTATAGCCTCCAGCCTCGAAAAATCCTCGCCATCCCTATACAAGCCCCTCTAACAACATCCGTGCAGTGAAGCCATGCAGCCCTTCCATATCAACAAGATCTAGAAGAAGAAAGAAGAGAAGACCGTGAAGAGGATCGAAGAAGTAGAACCTAAAGGATCATCGTCATCATCCAGCCTGGAGATCAAGCCTCTCCCAAATTGGGAGGATATGTTCCCGCAAAGGATGGAGATGATGAGGCAAGCTAAGCGAGGAAGGAACAAGGATGAGTATCTCCCTAATCCTTATCGTTACAACATATGATCCTATTATAAACCTCCTCTTGGTCCATCACCTCTTAAACCTAAGAAGGTGCAGCAAGATGAGATTCATGATAAGATCTATGAGTTAGAAAAGGCTTCGAAGGCATGCGTTGAAACAATTGGAGAAGGGATTGACTCCTCTGGATGATGAGCAAAGATCTTGAGAAAAAGGTCGATGGCATTGATGGTAGAGTTGGTTTCTTGATTAAAACTGTCTTTGAGTTGACAAATGAGAAGAAATTTCTCAAGAAGAAAATGTTGAAGCTCCAATACGACATGGTCGAGCTCAACATCTTCTTTGCAAGCATAGTTAAAGATGGCAACATAAAAGAAGAGGGCGACACTCTTTCTACCCAGGAGGAGGAATAGGTACCAACAAGGAGTTAATTGATCCCGCCTGGCTTGATTCCAAGCTTGGGGAGATCTTTAAAGACCTTGTAATCTATCTTATAAGTTTTATATTACAGTTTTGCATTAGTTCGAACTAGAAATAAAGTTTGCATCATTAGAATTCCCTTCAGGAATAGTCGATCCCTTTTATGAAATTCCGAGTTTATTATTATTATGGAGCAATATTGAGTTTGTGCTTATCTTATTGGATATATGAATGGCTTGAGTATAATTTTACTTGCACTTGATAATAGCAATAGAAGTCTTCCACACCCTTGGTATTAATGGAACGTATAAAGATAATTTGGTCAATATATTGTAAGTCTTGGGTTTGATTTACAAAGAAAAAACTATCTATGCAGTTAAATTGAAAAATAAACCTAGAACAAAGGAAAATGAAAGTGCTATCAAAATAGAGTGAGAACAAGTCGAGGTAGAATCTTGAAGTCATAAGAATGCTTCATATTCAATTGGAATTTGATAAATGAGATCGTTAAACTTTGAATTCCTACATTAAGTGGAATGTATGGCTAGCTCCTTTGCACATCACTTAAACAAAAGTGTGAGCATATATACAAAAGGGAAGGAAAGAAAGAAGAAAAAGAGCGAGTGTGTAAAGACAAAATAGGCATATACCACTATATTGTAGTATGACAAAGAAACACTTTTGAGATTTTGAATCCCAAGTGAATACGTTGATCCTAACACACTTGGGACTATCTCGCTAACTCATTCAGTTGAACCAGATACTTTTACATTATGTTGAGATTCATCTTTTATGACCTATTGATCACTAAGGTGTGGAAGCCTGTTAATACTATTCAGATGGTTCGAGTAAGGTACTATTCATGAACTTATTCATGTGTATAATATATGATAAACACATGCTGCAACTGCCTCATTTATTTTATCGACTCAACTCCATGAATTTGAGGATCACATCCAATAAGCTAAACTTGCTCGAGACGAGCAAAATTCTAAGCTTGGGGAAGTTGATGAGTGCATATTTGCATCATGTTATACATTATTATTTTGCATGCTAGATGTAGGATCTTGGTATTTTATGGCGCTCGCGCGCACATTTTATGTCTGTTTTCACCAGGATCAGGACATATGATGGATCCAATAGATACAATTCTTAGAGCAGTTGTACTAAGGAGAAAAGGAGTCAGAAACAACGTAAACCGCTTATCTGGAAAATATTAATAATACAAGAAGAAAACCCGAAGCGAACAAAGGAGATAGAGGGTTCAATGACCAACTATACGACCGGAATAAATTTCCTGGCGTATAGTTGGCGTCGCCTCCACCTCCTCAAATAGTTTCACCCTATGCAACTGGATTGGGGAGACGACATACAGAACAACCAGAAATCGCCGAAACCTCACCTCCGGAAGGCATCTGGAGGGGGAACTCATCCACCGGGGATCCATCTTCGCCCTGCCTAGATCCGGGAGGCTAAGGCATCGATCTTCATCATCCACCACTGCATCACCACCATCTCCATCCATCCCATCTACATCTTGTCTAGATCTTGTTGTAATTCCCGTACTCGTTGTGGATTTATACAAGTACTATTCATCTATGATTGTTTCCATTATCATGATGTTGATTGCCTCCATGTCTGAGTAGATCTTTAGTTCTCGGGGAGATGGAGAAACCCTAGCATATGATTGAGATGAGATAGAGATTATTATGTTATACATCATTATGTGTTTGTGTTAATTGTCTTCATCTTGATGTTGGGAGTTATGCACCTCCTTAATATTTGCCTCCTATGGGGACTCGATGAAGGGGATTACTTGTTAGTAGACGGAGGGATGATAACACTTATTGTGACTATAAAGTTGTTGTCATTCCTTACGTGCTAACTTGGGGAATCAAGGAGAACTCATTAAGCCATGTCTATGCCATGGGAGAAATCCCTTAATAGCGGGATAATACGATTGGTGTCGTTTATTTATCAGTTGTGGTTATGAAGGATGATGTGAGCAGTGGTTGCTGCCTATTTGTCCATATATGGAGCTCCTCCCGCATACATACATATTATGAGAATATTCATTATAATAATCTTGATTGCTTAGTCTAAATTGCTAGAGGTGTATCCACCACTCCCCGAGAACGCCTTTTTCCCTATTGTAGTTCCAAAGTTCTATTACACACGTGATTCTTACTTTCTGCGTTAAGTTTTGCTTTACTTTAAATTACCTTGTTCAACCAAAAACCCAAAAACAACTCTACTTTTCTTGCATCTTAAAGTTATTTCTTAAGTACTTCATTTAGTTGTAGTTAAAAGCATTTTAGTCTTTCGCCTACTGCTCCCTATGGGATCGATATCTTTGTTTCAAAACTAGCTATAAATGATCTGTGCACTTATTTGGGAAATATTAATAATGCCATAAGAAAACCCGAAGCGAACAAAGGAGATAGAGGGTTCAACAACCAACTATACGATCGGAATAAATTTTCCGGCCGTATAGTTCCGGTCGTATAGTTGGTGCCGCCTCCGCCTCCTCAAATAGTTTCACCCCGTGCAACTGGATCAGGGAGACGACATACAAAACACCTAGAAATCGCTGAAACCTCACCTCCAGAAGGCATCTGGAGGGGGAACTCGTCCATCGGGGATCCATCTTCCCCCTATGCAGATCCGGGAGGCTAAGGCATCGATTTTCATCATCCACCGCTACATCACCACCATCTCCATCCATCCCATCTACATCTTGTCTAGATCTTGTTTTAATTTATGTACTCGTTGTGGATTTATACAAATACTATTTATCTATGATAGATTCCATTGCTATTGCCATGATGTTGATTGCCTCCATGTCTGAGTAGATCATTAGTTCTTGGGGAGATAGCGAAACCCTAGTATGAGATTGAAATAAGATAAAGTCTATTATGATATTCATCGTTGTGACCATGTGTTAGATTGTCTTGATCTTGACATTGAGAGAAGTCGACCTCTTAATATTTGCCTCTCATGGGGACTCGATGGAGGGAACTACTTGTTGGTAGACGGAGGTGTGCTAGCACTTACAGTGACTATAAAGCTATTGGCACTCCTTACGTATCAACTTGAGAAACCGAGGAAACACACGGAACACTATCCATACCATGGGATACGTCCTACGGGATTACGTCCCTTAATAGCACAGTAATTCGATTAATGTCGATTGTTGACTGATGTGGTTATGAGGATGATGTGAGCAGCGGTTGCTGCCTATTTGTCCAAATACGGAGTTCCTCCCACACATACATAGTTGAGAATGTTCATGATAATAATCTTTATCTTAGCTCCTTATAATGCTAGTGGTGTATCTGCTACTCCCTAAGAACGCTTTTCCCCTATTGCAGTTCCAATCTCTCTTACATACGCGATACTTACTTTCTGTGTTCAGTTGTTTTACTTTACTTTGTTTTACTGTTGCTCTTATACCTGAAACCCAAAACACCTTTTTACACAATACTCGCATTTTATCTTTTCACTTAGAAATTTATTTAGCATTTATATTATAATATTTATGCAAAGAGTTATTAGACTTTAGACTCCTTTTCCCCGTGGAATCGATATCTTTATTTCGAAACTAGCTACAAACGATCTGCGCACTTGCAGTCATCAAGCTATTTTCTGGCGCCGTTGCCGGGGAGCTAAGCACTGTAGGTCTTTTAGTTTTTGCTTATTTATTTTTGTCTTGCTAAGTTTTGTTTTGATTTACATGTTTCCACGAACATGATGGAGTTTGAGCATATGACTAGTGCTAACTCACTCAACCACTTTGGGAAGCCCTATGATATTTATAAAAGAGACAACTCTAATGAGAAGACAAGGGGTTTGAAATAAATCCTCTACTACTCAGTATTTTACACAAGAAGCAATTTACTGGAGATGAAGAAGATCCTAACCCATATGAGCATATTGCATGTTTCAAAGATATATATGGCACTTTTCAATTGACGGGATATACCGTTGATGAGGTAAGGGTTAAAAAAATTAGTCAGACTTTGACTAGTACAGCTCTCTCATGGTATAGATCTCTACCCCCTGAAGCCACTACTACTTGGGATAATCTAGCCTGTGAATTTCTAGCAAAATATTATCCATTATCAAAATCTTTTGGAATTAGGCGTCTCATAATGACTTGGAGGAATCGCTCTAATGAAGGACTAGTAAGAGCTTATATCAGATTTAAAGATTTACTACGTCTATGTCCTCATCATGATTTACCTGAATGGTATTTATTGCATATCTTTTGTGGCGGTTTAATTGAACCTAATAAAATTGAACTAGACTCTTTCGCGGAAGGAGCCTTTATGAATCTTCCTATAACAAAAGCTTGGGCTTTACTTAATAGAATTCGTGATCATAGAGTTTCATGGAATTTTGGTCTAGGAAGTGAAGGAGGCGTAGAAATAGAACATGATTGTATATAATAAAAAGGGCCATGTTAAAGAATTATCTAAAGAACTTTATTTGGATCCAGATCTTGTGTTGCAAGTTGTTAAAGCTTTTACACAACATATCAAAGCTCTGAAAAGAGGGTGCGGTCAAGTATGATCCACCACCCAAACCTGAAAAGAAAAGAGAAGATAAAGCAACACTGGCCTCCCTAGAACCAATACATGAGATGCCTTTCCCTAACACTGCACAAAAGCATATTCTTGAATATGAACAGGTCAAAGCAGTACATGAGAAGAAGGAAGAAGAAAGTATGCTAGAAATCGTGGAACATCTGGAAGAAACCAAAGATGAAGAGGTAACCAAGGAAGCAATTATGGCTATGTACGCACATTGTAACATAGTTGAACTTGATGAAGAGACTTCTGTATTGATTGAAGGTAAAACAGAGGTAAAAGATGCGGGTAAGCCTATTCTTCCCTACATATTTAAAGAAACCTCGCACTATGGTTTATGTGATCTTGGCACCGAAGTTAATGTTATATATTATGATTTCTATTTAGAAATAAAAGAAGAGATAGAACCGGCTACAATTGAAAATACTGATATGGCAATTATGCTAGCCAATAAAAATCTTAGAATTCCAATGGGAGTAGTTGAAGATGCAACTATCACAATTGGCAACAAAAATTTCCTATCGATTTTGTAGTTGTTGATATGCCAGCTGACACTCTTTGCCCAATTATATTTGGAAGAAACTTTTTGAGTGATATAGGTGCCTATATTAATTTCAAGAAGGAGATTGTGTCTCTTAAGCTTGGGGGAGCGGAAAATGAATTCCACTTTTCCAAATTTAAAGACAGGCCTCCACAAATACAAGAAGAAGAGGAAGATAAAACTATTGAGGAAATGGCGGTTCTTTTCTTTAGTAATCAAGAAGAAGAAATAAATGAAGACTCAAATTATGAAGAAATAGTTATGAAGGACACGTCCCTAGAAGAACTAGAAGATGAATTTGATTCACTTCCCATTATGGGACATCCAACTGATGAGGTTTTTGAAGAGCCAGAAAAGAGAGAGGATGAGGAATTACCACCACCAAAGTTGAAAACTCTACCAGATAATCTTACATATAGGTTTTTAGATGATACAAATAAATTTCCTATTATTATTAGTGCTAAACTTTCAGGAGAAGAAGAAGAACTCATGAAGATACTTAAGGACCATCGCAAAGCCTTTGGGTACTCAATGGATGATTTGAAGGGCATTAGTCCCATGATAACCGTCCATGGATATTCATGGAAGAAGGTGCTAAACCAGTCGCGGAATTTAATATAAGATTGAAGCATGAAATGAAGAAAGTGGTAAGAAAAGAAATTGTACACCTACTGGACGCAGGTATAATCTATCCTGTTAAAGAAGGTGAATGGGTAAGTCATGTTCATTATGTCCCTAAGAAGGATGGTTTTACTGTTGTTCCTAATGAAAACAATGAATTGATTCCTACTAGAACTATTGTTGGGCATAGGATGTGCATAGATTTTAGGAAATTAAACAAAGAAACTAGAAAATATCACTATTGTTTACTGTTCATAGATCAAACTTTAGAAAGGTTAGCAAACCACACTCATTTTTTGCTACTTGGACGGATACTCTAGTTTTTCTCAAATAGCTGTTCATCCGGATGACCAACTTAAAACAACTTTTATTAGTCCTTATGGTTTACATGCTTACCGATGTATGAATTTTGGTTTATGTAATGCTCCAGCTACTTTTCAAAGATGCATGACTGCTATTTTCGCGGATTTTATAGAACTTATAATGGAAGTATTTATGGAACTTCGTTTACTAGTTGCTTAGATAATCTCAAAAGAGTTTTGCAACGTTGTGAAGAAACCAATCTTGTTCTAAACTGGGAGAAGTGCCATTTTATGGTCAAAGAAGGTATAGTTCTTCCACATAAGGTATCAGGTAAGGGAATAGAAGTGGATAGAGCTAAGGTTGAGGCAATAAAGAGAATGCCACAACCTAGGGATATTAAAGGTATAAGAAGTTTCCTTGGTCATGTGGGATTTTATAGAAGGTTCATTAGAAATTTATCTGGAATATCTAAACCTTTGACTAACCTCCTGCCAAAGGGAGTAAGATTTAATTTTGATGATAAATGTCTTGAAGCCTTTGATAAACTCAAAAATGCTTTATCCCATGCTCCTATCATTAAACCACCTATCTAGGATACAACCTTGACTTAATATGTGAAGCTAGTGATGATGTTGTAGGAGTAACTCTGGGACAACATATTGGTCGTAGATTTAATATTATACATCATGCTAGTAGAACTCTAAATGGTGCTCAAAAGAATTACCCTAAGGAAAGACCATAAACCAAGACTGATCCGTTGGATTCTTTCACTTCAAGAATTTGAGTTGCAGATTATGTAGAGGCAAGAAATAAAAATGTTGGATGCAGTGTCCATGTTTGCCCAACAAGACACTAATCTTATTGAGAGGAACTTTAGTCCTGGTGATTTTTTTACAAGAATTATTCAATGAACTAAGGTCAATTCCTCCAAAAGAGAAGAAGTCTTTGGTGTTGGAGGAGTTTTTCATCCCGGAATAAGCAAATGGTAAGCGCAAGGTAAGTGTTCTTACCCAAATAAGTGATTTGTTTTCACAAATTTTACTTCTGAAATTTTTTCCTTTGAACTCCTTGTGTTTTTCTGAAGTTTTTTAGGGTTTTTACCAACTATATGGGCGGAACTATACGACTGGAGAGGAAGCTCCCGCCGTATAGTTGGTCGTTAAACTCTTTGTATCAATGTCGTGAAATTATTTTCGATATATGAGCCTATACGGTCGCAACTATATGACTGGAGCCAAAATTCCGGCCGTATAGTTGGTCGTTAGATTCTCAGACACTTTTGATTTTTGATGTCTGTATTTATACGGTCGCAACAATACGACCGAAGCCAAAACTCCGGCCGTATAGTTGGTCGTTAAACTCTCACACACTTTTCGCTTGTCTTTTCGTTTATTCATCTAAAAACATTATTGTCGGTTCTGAGTTGTTATTTAATCGATCCGGGCTCGAGATATTTGGAAATATCTGCCCAGAACCAACTATACGGCCAGAGCTATACGGGCTGTGCCCATATATTTGGTCGTTACGCGGCAGGACACTTCCAAATCCGCGATTTCTTTCCCTGTTTTGTTAAGATTCTTTTCTTGGGCGACAATTTGGTGTTTCTCGCAAGTTTTACCGACCTCTGACCCCCCTTATATACTGCCATTGTCTCTCTCTCTCTAATCATAATCACCAGGAACCAATCTAGCAATCCGCTATCACATCCCAGGTCGTGGGAAACCCATGGGGCTCATTGCTCCTTCCAGGGACCGCTCTAGCAGCCCGTCCATGGAGGACGATGACGAGGAGGTGGAGAGGTTTAGCCTGAGGTACAAGGAGTACGTCGAGCCAAGCTACTACAACAATGATTCCGATGATGATGTGGTTGATGTCTACATCCACCGTGATATCTACGATCCCCCAGAGATCAATTGGGTGGCAATGAAGAAAGCTCAACGATACGTTGCTAACGTATCCATAATTTTTGATGTTCCATGCTTGGTTTTATCTACTTTCTTATGTTTTGTCCATACTTTGGAGTACTTTTCATATGATTTCTTGGACTAACCTATTAACAAGAGCCACAGTGCCAGTTGCCTGTTTTCTGCTGTTTTTGGTTCCAGAAAGTCAGAAAATGAATATTCTCGGAATTGGACCGGACAAAAGCCAAAGTCGTTATTTTTCCGAAAGATTCACGGAGCCAGAAGGAGAGACGAAGAGGGGCCACAGGGTGGCCAAACCACCCCTAGGCGCAGGTCCCCCAGGCCACGCCAGGGCATGGTGTGGGCCCCCTGGCTGCCCACCGACCTTGCCCCTTCGCCTATAAAATTCTCCCGATGCAAAAACCCTAAATCGACAAGCCTCCAGCCATGAAAAGTTCCGCAGTGCCGCCGCCACCGAAGGGGAGATTCGGGGGATAGAAAGTCTGTTAAGCACCACTGTCGGGAAGTGCCCCCGGAGCCATCTCCATCGATCTCCACCACCATCTCCATCACCATTGCTGATTCCCATGATGAGGCGGGGAGTAGTTCTCTCTCGAGGCTAAGGGTTCTACCGGTAGCTATGTGTTCATCTCTCTCTATGCATGATCTTATTGAGATCATGACCTTGTAATCTATAGATCTACCTTGCTACTCAAGTGCTTTAATAGATCTCTGCTCTCCCCATGTGTGTGAAGTTGACAGTGTGCACACCATGGTGGCACTTAGGCTAGAGATTTCAAATATTTGTTATGAGTTATATTTGGAGTTGGATGTCTTTATGAAATTGTGGTGCTTGTTGTATCCATCTAGTACTCAAGGTGACAGTGTAGGGTTATATAGATGGGTAAAGCGAACTTTGAGGAGTGTTGTTATAGCCCTACCATGGATTAGAGTGTCCAACCAAAGAGTAGTTTAGCGTAGTATCATAAAGAAGAATATATTTGTATGAGAGTGTTCACTAGTGAAAGTATGATCCCTAGGCCTTGTTTCTAAGCACTGAAACACCGTTTGCTATTAGATCTATTACATGTTTGCTTGCTTCTATCTTTATTTCAGTTTTACTTTAGTCTTTTACACGCCTTCAAGCTATTTTATATCATCGTTACCACTTATAATTATCTATACCACTTGTATTTCACTATCTCTTCGCCGAACTAGTGCACCTATACACCTGACAAGTGTATTGAGTGTGTTGGGGACACAAGAGACTTCTTGTATCTTGATTGCAGGGTTGCTTGAGAGGGGATACCTTTGACCACTTCCTCCCTGAGTTCGATAAACCTTGGGTGATCCACTTAAGGGAAAACTTGCTGCTGTTCTACAAACCTCTGCACTTGGAGGCCCAACAACTGTCTACAAGAATAGAAGTGCGTAGACATCACTCAACAAGAGAGAGAGAAGATCGCAAGCCGCATGGAAAAGGGCGTGTGGAGACGGTTAAGTTCATCACCACGGATCCAAGGCCGCACAAGCGTAAGGAAATACCTAATACTAGTGCGGGTGTTAGCGAGGGAGCCAAGGTGCCAACCATGAAGCCTACCGCTGGTGCTCGTATGAAGGTGAAGCCTCAAGAAGAGTGGAGGTACGGTTTCCACTTCCCCGATCCATCAATTATGGATGAGGAAGAAGAAGTTGTTCCCAGCACCAAGGATCGCATGCGGGCACTAGCACTGGAGATATATCAGAAGCAGGAGCTACTCCATCGCTTTGAAGTCAGTCACCATCTCAATGAGATGGAGAAGAAGGAAGACCTCCTCCCATTGGTGACTAAGCTTGCAGATAGAGTAGACACTTTGCAATCTGATTTACGCAGGTGCTACAGCCGCATCACTGCTCTGGAGGATACCAACAAGAAGCTACGCATCACCGTGTTACATGCCATGGTGCCACAGTGATCTACAATAATCACGGTATCAAATAATCGCACGGGATTATTTGATCCCGCCTGGCTTGATTCCAAGCTTGGGGAGATCTTAAGACCTTGTAATCTATCTTATAAGTTTTTATTACTATTTTTGTGTTAGTTAAAACTAGCAATAAAGTTTGCATCATTATAATTCCCTTCAGGAATAGTTGGTCCCTTTTATGAAATTTTGAGTTTATTATTATATATGGAGCAATATTGAGTTTGTGTTTGTTTTATTGGATATATGAATGGCTTGAGTATACTTTTACTTGCACTTGATGATAGCAATAGGAGTCTTCCACACCATTGGTATTAATGGAACACATAAACATTTTGGTCAATATTTTGTAAGTTTATGGTTTGGTTTACAAAGAAAAACTATCTATACAATTGAGTTGAAAAAGAAACATTGAACAAAGGAAAATGAAAGTGCTATCAAAATAGAGTGAGAACAAGTCGAGGTAGAATCTTCAAGTCATAATAATGCTTCATATACAATTGGAATTTGATAATTGAGATCGTTAAACTTCGAATTCCTACATGAAGTGGAATGTATGGCTAGCTCCTTTGCACAACAATTAAACAAAAGTGTGAGCATATATACAAAAGAGAAGAAAAGAAAGAAGAAAAAGAGCGAGTGTGCAAAGAGAAAATAGGCATATACCACTATATTCTAGTATGACAAAGAGACACTTTTGAGATTTTGAATCCCAAGTGAATACGTTGATTCTAAAACACTTGGGACTACCTCGCTAACTCATTTGATTGAACTAGATACTTTTACATTATGTTGAGATTCATCTTTTATGAACTATTGATTACTAAGGTGTGGAAGCCTGCTAATACTATTCAGATGGTTCGAGTAAGGTACTATTCATAAACTTATTCCTATGTATCGTACATGATAAACACATGCTGTAACTGCCTCATTTATTTTATCGACTCAGCTTCATGAATATGAGGATCACATCCATTAAGCTAAACTTGCTCGGGATGAGCAAGAGTCTAAGCTTGGGGAAGTTGATGAGTGCATATTTGCATCATGTTTTACACTACTATTTTGCATTGTAGATGTAGGATCTTGGTATTTTACGATGCTCGCTCACACATTTTATGTCTGTTTTCGCCAGGATCAGGACAGATGATGGATCCAATGGATACAATTCTTGGAGCAGTTGTACTGAGGAGAAAAGGAGTCAAAAATAACATAAATTGCTTATTTGGGAAATATTAATAATACCAGAAGAAAACCCGAAGCGAACAAAGGAAACAGAGGGTTCAACAACCAACTATACAACCGGAATAAATTTTCTGGCCGTATAGTTGGCACCGCCTCCGCCTCCTCAAATAGTTTCACCCCGTGTAACTGGACCAGGAGACGACATATAGAACACCCAGAAATCGCCGAAACCTCACCTCTGGAAGGCATCTAGAGGGGGAACTCATCCACCAGGGATCCATCTTTGCCCTGCGCAGATCCGGGAGGCTAAGACATCGATCTTCATCATCCATCACTACATCACCACCATCTCCATCCATCCCATCTACATCTTGTCTAGATCTTGTTGTAATTTCCGTACTCGTTGTGGATTTATATAAGTACTATTCATCTATGGTAGATTCCGTTGTTATTACCATGATGTTGATTGCCTCCATGTCTGAGTAGATCATTAGTTCTTGGGGAGATGGCGAAACCCTAGTATGAGATTAAAATAAGATAAAGTCTATTATGATATTCATCGCTATGACCATGTGTTAGATTGTCTTCATCTTGATATTGAGAGAAGTTGACCTCTAAATATTTGCCTCTCATGGGGACTTGATGGAGGGAACTACTTGTTAGTAGACGGATGTGTTCTTGCACTTACAGTGACTATAAAGTTGTTGGCACTCCTTACGTATCAATTTGAAAAACCGAGGAAACTCATGAAACACTATCCATGCCATGGGATACGTCCTATGGGATTACGTCCCTTAATAGCGCAGTAATTTGATTGATGTCGATTGCTGACTTCTGTGGTTATGAGGATGATGTGAGCAGCGGTTGCTGCCTATTTGTCCAAATACGGAGTTCCTCCCACATATACATAGTTGAGAATGTTCATGATAATAATCGTTATCTTAGCTCCTTATAATGCTAATGGTGTATCCGGTACTCCCTGAGAATGCTTTTTCCCTATTTCAGTTCCAATCTCTCTTACATACGCGATACTTACTTTCTGTGTTCAGTTGTTTTACTTTACTTTATTTTACTGTTGCTCTTATACCTAAAACCCCAAAATACCTTTTTACACAATACTCCCATTTTATCTTGTCACTTAGAACTTTATTTAGCATTTCTATTATACTATTTATTTCAAGAGTTATTAGACTTCAGACTCCTTCTCCCTGTGGGATTGATATATTTATTTCGAAATTCAAACGATATGTGCACTTGCAGTCATCAATAATCCATTATGTGTAGCCATGTGCGGTGGATCTTTCAGCTTCATATGCTTTCTCCGGAAATTTAAGTGAATATATATGTATATTTACTTAATAAGGAAGAAGTATAAAACATTTGAAAATTGTTCAAAGACTTTCAAGATGAAGTGGAAAATCATTGTAAAAAGAAAATAAAGAGTTTATGATTCGACCATAAAGGAAGATATTTGAGTTACATGTTTAGCAAAACACCTAATATTTGAGAAATTTTTCCATGGATTTGCATTTCCTGATAAACCATAGGAGTATGGTATGTTTAAGAGATCAAACCGAACCTTGTTTGACATGGTAAAATCAAATATGTCATTTATAAAACTGCCATTATGTTTTAAGGATTAAAGCTTTAGAGACTATCGCTTTTACACTGAAAAGAGCACCGTCGTATCCACTGAAATGACACCATAAAGGTTATGGTTTGGGACAAAACCCGAGTTGTCTTTTCTTAAATTTTTGTATGTTATGCATAAGTAAAATGTTTACAATCAAAGTCGGATAAGCACGTCTTTGTAGGTTATTCCAAAGTATTTGTTGGGTATTCCTCCATAACACTGAGGACAAAAGAGTTTGTCGCATGGAACGTGAAGTTTCTTGAGAAGGAATTTTTCGCGAAAAGTTAAGTGGGAGGACAATAGAACTTTGATAAGATTATTGAACCTTAGCTATATGTGCTAAATAGCGCAGCGCCAGAAAGTGTCCCAGTGGCGGCCACAATGCTCATGGCTCTCGTGATTACAAAGGTTGTGATCTTGGAGATTAGACTTCCTATTTGAACAGTATGCGTCGGGTAACAATCAAATAGTGAGATTTGATAAACAAGTTGTTATTATTTTTACAATGATGAACCGACTACATGCAAAGAAGCGATGATGGGCCCTGACTCCATCAAGTGACTATAAGTCATAAAATCCGTGATAGTTTCCATACATGAGAAATCAGGTTTTAAAACTTGGAAGACCCTCCGGAAAGGCATGAAGCCTATCGGTCGTGTTTGGATCTATAAAGAAATAGACATGGATGTTTGATATCTATGAAATAGTCGACATGTTGGAAAGAAGTTTACGACAATGTTCAAGGAGTTGACTATGACAAGATTTGATCTTTCATAGCGATATTTAGTCTTGACGAATTAATGTAGCAACCACTACATATAATTTGATATATGGTAGTTAAACAAACAAAATAAAGTTCTTCTAATAGAATGGTTACCTAGGACGTTTACATGACATAACCAAAGGGTTTTGTTAATTCAAAGGATGCTAAAAGGGCATGTAAACTTCAATGGTTGAAGTAAGCATAAGGGAGTTGGAATCTTCACCATGATGAAATTGTTAAAAGGTTTAATTTCATCGGAGATGGTGAATATGCTTGTATTTGCAAGAAATTAAGTGGGAGCTGAGATATATTTCTAATACATTATGTAGAGGACATATTGTTAATTGGAATGATGTATCTTTTATTGACACGGGTTAAGAATTTCATTAAAATTGGATTTCGACGAAAGACTTGGGCAAAACCGAAATATTTGGCAATGTCTATATGGATAGATTGAGGTGCTATATGGTTGTGCTAGACGTACATATATGAGATATTGAAAGGGTTCAATATGGAAACGACAAGAAAGGTTCTTCCCCATGGAAAGGATTGAATCAAGATTCAAGTGTATTGACACTTGGTGAGTGAAATCACATGAATATTTTGATGAATAATACCGTGATTTGTACATATCCAGATATGTCATATGCTCTAAATGTTGTGAGCATATACCAGAATGATTCATAATATGATCATTGGACAATAGTAAAGATATTCTTATAATCTTTGGAAGAACTAAGAATATATCATGTATAAGTGTCAAATAGTTAAAAGTAGTTCATTGTAAAGTGTTACATTGATACTAGTTTGTCACAAGATACAAATTAAATTTATCTCAATTTAAACTATGGGTGGCACAATATAATGGAAATGAGGTTCCATGATGGATTTGGATGAGTTCCAAAGTTGATACATTGTGACAGATACTACAACAAAAGTCTAAGTATATGACTGCTATAGTAGCAACAAATGAGGGAATTTGGTTAAGTAGTTTGTTATCAAACTAGGCGTGGTTCACAGTGGGCTAGTACTATGAAGATATATTGTGCGACAATTATATCAACATATTTTAACCCAAAGGAACTAAAGGTCTCACCAAAGGACTAAATTTATACAATGCCATCTCATTAGAGAATGAGTGATGCGTAGAGATGCAAAGACATGCAAATACACGCGGACCTGAAAATGTCAGATCCGGAGATTATGTTAACCACTAGCAAACACGTATATACAACACCAGAAAGCCATAGGTGTTGAATGCGTAAGTGTACAGACTAGATTATTGACTCCAGTGCAAGTGGGAGACTGAAGGGAATATGCCCGAGAGGCAATAATGAAGTGGTTATTATCTTATTCCTTGTTTACAAAAATGTTTATTTTGCATGCTATAATTGTATTAATTGGAAATGTTAATACATGTGTGTTTAATAAACAAATAAAGGGTTCCTAGTTATGCCTCTCTTATAAACTAGCTCGTTGATTAACAAGATGATCAAGGTTTCCTGATCATGGATATTGGATGTTGTTAATAATGAGGTCACAACGTTGGTTGAATAGTGTGATGAACATTCATCCAAAGTATAGCAATACGATCAAAGTCATTATGTTTAAATTGCTATAACAACATACGAAGTAATTCTAGTCCTTAGATCATGAGATCATGTCAATCACTAACACTAGAAGAGTAACTTGATAACATCAAACATCACACCGTAATAGGGTGACAATAAAGGGGGTTTTAGATACTCCGAAAGTGTTATGTAGAGGCTCATGGATCAAGAGTGGAATTTTTCCATCCCGATGACTGATAGATATACTCTAGGCCCTCTCGATGATATCACATTGAGATAGCTTGCAAGCAAGTGATGTGATCACTAGAATGTTATATCACAGGAACAAGAAAATAGTGCATGTCGATAACGAGATCAAACTAGGTATAGAGATACCGATGATCGAAACTCGAACATGTAATATATCGCGAGACAAAGGGATTTAGTTACGACGTTACAATTTTCACACGATCACTAGAGTCATCGTTGAATGTGTGGGAGTCAATACAGATCTCTAGGTCCCGCTGCTGATTATTGATCGGGAGAAGGGTCTCGATCATGTCTACATTATTCACGAACCATAGGGTGAAACACTTAAGTTATACCGACACCATTTGGAGCAAATAAGATACCAGAGAAAGATTATAAAAGTGCTAGAATTGTTTCGTTGGACACCGGAATTGTTTCGGGTGAAATTGCTAAAATTGGTTCTGCATGTGATTTCAAAATGTTGCAACGGGTTTTATGTGAATGCTTGTTAATTAAAGTAATTAATAAAATTCTGAATAAAATAAATAAAAGTGTTTTATTTAAAGAGAAAAATGCATTTAATTTAGTGGACATTAAATGCAAGTGAGTGGAGTTGAAATTTATGTGAGTGGGCTTAGTGGAAGCTCCACCCACATGAATGAGGGAGAGGTGGGGGCACCCACCATGGCCGGCCAGCCATGGCCATGGGGTTGCACCCCATCCCCTATAAAAGGAGCCCCATGGCTCCTCTCCTCTTGCACCACCTCCTCGCGAAGGTTCTCTTCCTCCTCTAGCAATTCCCCATGGTCTCGGATTAGCGAGATACATATTCCCGGTAGCTTTTTCTAGAAGGATTTGCTACTTCCGCTGCTTTGCTGGAGCGAGGACTCGGAGGTTATCGGGGTACCAAACGTGTGTGTAATCACGAATGCACCACTGCTTTGCAGTGCTGGACTTGCTGGTGCTGGACCTGTTGGACTTGCTAGTGATGGACCTGCTGGACTCGCTGGACTTCATCACGATCTTGAGATCGGCAAGTGTATGAAGGGTTCACAACATAGAAAACAAAAAATTCCTACGATGAGAACTATACGCCAAGATCTATCTACTAGATACAAGCAACGGGTGGATATACATCCATGGAGAACTTACCCTCAAAGACAACAAAGTTTTGTTAACGAGTAGGAACTCATGGATGATGTAGTCGTACGCTTGCCGATCTTAAGATCGTGTGGAAGTCCTAGCGCCGCAAACCAGCAGCTCATCCGCACTCGCACACACGTTCAAGCCACCGAACAACCTCCGCCTCCTTGCTCCAGCGATGCAGCGGAAGCAGCAACTCCTTCCACACGAAATGCCACCGGGAACATGTATCTCTCTAATCCAAGACCATGGGGAATAATTCTAGAGGGGGAGAGAGATCCTTCACGAGGAGGTGTGAGGAAGAAGGGTGGCCTTTTATAGGAGGAGGAGGGCACCCCTCCCCATGGCCGGCGCCCCATGGGGGGTGACCCCTCACCTTCCCCATTCATGTGGCGGTAACCCCCTCCACATAAAAGTGTCCCTTAATATTCCTCTTTAAAGTCTTTACTTTAAATACATTAAATTTCTCCAAATTTAATGCTCTCTCATTTAATAAAACTCTTTTATTAAATTTATTCAGAATTTTGTTAATTACTTTAATTAATAAACATTCACATAAAACCCCCTGCAATATTTCAATATTACATGCAGAACCAATTTCACCCAAAACAGTTCTGGTGTCTATTGAAATAATTCCAGCTCTTTGTAATTCATTCGTCTGAAACACATTTGCTCCAAATGGTGTTGGTGTCCCTTAAGTGTGTCACCCTATGGTTCGTGAATAATGCAGACATGATTGAGACCCCTCTCAGATCAATAATCAGAAACGCGACCTGGAGATCCATACTGACTCCTACACATTCTACGATGACTTCTGTGATCGTGAGAACCTTTAACGCTGGTACCTAAATCCCTTTGTCTCGCGATATATTACATGTCCGAGATTCGATCATCGGTATCTCCATACCTAGTTTGATCTCGTTACCGACATGTACTCTTTTCTCGTTCCCGTGATATAACATTCTAGTGATCTTATCACTTGCTTGCAAGCTAACCAATGTGATATCACCGAGAGGGCCCAGAGAATATCTATTCGTCATCGGGATGTACAAATCCCACTCTTGATCCATGACCTTCTACATAACACTTTTGTAGCACTGAACCCACCTTTATAATCACCCTTTCACGGTGTGACGTTTGATATTATCAAGATACTCTTCTAGTGTTAGTGATTAACATGATCTCATGGTCTAAGGACTAGGATTACTTTGTTAGATGTTATAGCAATATAAACACAATGACTTTGATCGTAATGCTATACTTCGGATGAATGTTCATCACATCATTCCACTAATATTGTGACCTCGTTATTAACAACATCCAATGTCCATGATTATGAAACCTTGATAATCTTGTTAATCAACGAGCTAGTTTATAAGAGAGGCATAACAAGGAACTTTCGTTTTGTTTATTAAACACACATGTATTAACGTTTCCAAATTAATATAATTATAGCATGCAAAATAAACATCTATCATATACTTGCAATATGTATAATAACAACTTTATTATTGCCTCTCAGGGCATATTCCCTTCAGTGTACGACTACATCATCCACGAGTATAACCTCGTAACGCTTTGTCGCTCTTCAAGGGTATGTTCTCTATGGATGTATATCCACCCATTGATTGTATCTAGGTAGATATATCTTGGTGCTTAGTTATTCACATCGTAGGAATTTTTTGTTTTCTATGCTGCGAACCCAACAGCCATGAGGTCCTCTTCTTCTTCGACCCCGCCAAGTCTCCCTTGGCTAAAATATCAGAGGTAAACCACCATGGCATCCCCTAATTTCCGTCATCATAGTTTCTTTACAGCCTATATGATAGATTTAGCAAGTACTCATGTTAGATCTAATTGAATAGGCCGATCGGTTGAGTCTGATCTATCAAGCAGCATCACTGGTAGCTGTGATCCAGGTCCGGATCCTACTAATCCACAAAAGTGTAGTGAGGCGAGTTGCCTATCCGAGAGTGACATATGGTCCTATGTTGATCCAAGATCAGAAGAGGATTGTCAATCTAAACTTCATTTACAACACGAATGATGTAGAGGATGTCCAAATGCTTCGGATGAGAAGAGCTCCCTTTTATGAACTTGTGAAAATGTTTAGAGAGAGGGGATTGTTGCAAGATAGCATCCACACCTCTGTTGAATAGAAAGTGGTCTAGAGTCATCCACAACACATTTAGGAGATCCATAGAGACAATTTCCCGCTATTTCAACCAAGTCTTGTATACAATTAGGGAGCTGAGAGAAGAGATGATCAAGCCACCTTCAGGTCAAACACACCTCCAAGATACAAAGTAGCCATAGATGGTATCCATATTTCAAGAGGAGGACACATACCGCCCTTTCTATTCTTCAAAGTACCACAATGCACAAAATCATCACACTCTGTTTGTTCTTGTCATCACAGGATTGCATTGGCACAATAGATGGTACTCATGTGACAGCTAGAGCACCGAAAGCACAAGCATTTGCATATAGAGGAAGGAGGCACTACACGAGGCAGAATATGCTGGCTGCGGTTGATTTTGATCTCACGTTCACATATGTGCTAGCTGGTTGGGAAGACTGTGCCCATGATGCAAACATTCTTGCTGACAACCTTTCTAGGCCCGATGGCATACAAATCCATGATGGTAAGTTCTACCTTAGAGATGCTGGGTATGCTTATCGACCTGGGATTCTACCACCCTACAAGAAAATCAGGTATCATCTGAACGAGTTCTCCCCAAGGAACATATCGTAGAATGTGGATGAGTTGTTTAACCTCGGACACTCTAGCCTGAGATTCAGGCGTTTGCTGGATTGAAAAATAGATTCAAATTTCTTGACTAAAAGCCATTTCACACTTTCCCACACTCAAGTTAAGCTTGTTCTTGAATGATACATCATTCACAACAGGATCTTAGGATGGGATCTAGATGAGCATTTTCCAGAAGAGGCAAATGTAACTCCTCATGATGTTGAGACTGGCCATTGTGTCGAGCACATCGACATCGAAGCTTGGATGAACAAGAGTAATGAGTGGACCCATGGTTGCCAAACGAAGTGCAATAAATTGATTCTAGGGTTCGTTTTCCCGTGGCAATCACGCCCCTAATCGAACGCCACCTCATCTCACACCTACACAGGGCGGCGATCGACTCGCCAGCTCACAGTTGTTAACGGAATTAAAACACGAAAAGGACACGCGAAAGAAAAGAAAAGAAGAAGAAAAAGTCTCGTCTCCCCCTCTCTCTCTCTCTTGCGCCCCCGCTCGTGCCGAGCCCGTGCCCCTCATTCCACGGCGATCGGTCGGAGCCGTCCGGCAGGGAGAGAGAGGTCGCCGCGTTCGAACGGCGGCCCGATGATGGGCGACGACAAGTCGGCGCGGAGCCTGAGCCCGATGGGCGCCCGCGACCGCGACCTCGAGCTCCTCATCCCCGTCTCCGGCGGCAGCGGCAGCGGAGGCTCGGCCCCCGGAGATGATGACGTGGACAGGACCGCGTCGTCGTCCGCCTCCGCCGCGCTCTCCTCCTCCGGCCGCGAGGTTCGTCTTTCTCGTCCCTCTCCCTTCACGTCTCGTTCCCCTAGGGTTTTCTCTGCTATCTAGCCGCAGTTATTCGGTTCTGTAGTTAGGGTGATTTGTAAATAGCATGCGGTTATTGTGCTATTTCCGTGGTATATTAATCACAGTTTATTGTGGAATTTGCTTGATTGTGGGAAGAGTAGGTTCGGGTAAGCAGTCTATGTTAAACGTTTGCAGTTCGTAGGGCTTGCGATGTTGATGTTAGGCGAGTGTTTGATGCGAAGCCTACTGTGGGATGAGTAATTCAGTGAAGAACTTACTTAGTTGTGCATTTGAGTGTAATATCTGTGTGTCTTTAGCAATGAAACTTGAGAAGAAATGTCTTTATTCCGTTAGTTTTCTGCAATGAACCTATTATGATGTTACATCTCCAAACAGAAAACAACATACCATGCATAGTTGTTTTCTCGTGTTAGAACCTTAAGTCATTCTTAATCTGCCTAGGGTGCTTGCCGTGCTGACAGAAAATTCGAGCCAATCATTATCTGAAAAAGATGAAAGTAGAATGCTGGTGTTCTTTATTCTCGTTCCTTGTTGCTTTTCCTTTTGGATACTTCCCTTCCACAAAAAGTACGCTCTTGAGATTTGGTAGCTGTCTTTGTATTTATCAGGTTAGATGTTTGAACAACTAGTATTGATTTTTTTGCCGTCCTCTTTTCTGCAATACAGGCTTTCCATAAGGTGGTCCGCAGCTGGGCCTCAAAGAAATTCATGACTGGATGGTAAGTCTGTCCACTAAAATAAATCCCCAATCGCACTATGAATTGAGGAACGATGGTGTGCACTAAAACGTTCAAATTAATGGATGGTAGAGCTATAGATCTGCCAGCATTCACTTTCAGTGCTCTTTTGTGCTGTAGGAAATACTTTAGGCAGGTTATGTCATAAGGCTGCCAGGAGTGTGACTAGTTAGTATGGGTAGCTTCATGCATCATTATAATTTTTTTCTTACAACTTTTCACTTTCCTAATATCTCCATTTGTGATTATCCAACAACTTGAATGGAGCATGAATTTGATTAAAAAAATGGAGCATGAATACAGAGGAAATATGTTACCATATTTTTCAATTAGCATGACTGACAGTTGCTTAGCCGAGAAGCTACTATTAACACTGAATTTTGGAATCCTCTTTTCAGTTAACTTGTGCATTCAGACAGTCATGTTCTCCACTGTTATCTAGTCTATTTCCGTTCCTTTTTCTGAAGTCTGGCACTGTTGAAAGGCACCAATTCAGGCACCACAAATACTGCTTGAACATAATAAATCTCACTCAAAATTTCATTGTTTATTCTGCAATAACCAAGTACGCTCACCAGCCATTACCAGCTGTCCTGTGCCTGAGGATTTTACGCTCAATACTTATGTGGAATTATTTGGCAATGATGTTATATCAAAACTTTTTTCATACATGCACTGATACTGTTATGTTGTCCTTTCTTATCTCGGACAATGCCAGTGTAATTCTCTTCCCAATAGCGATAACATTCTACTTCACCTGGTGGTTCATTCATTTTGTTGATGGATTCTTCTCTCCAATCTATGCACAACTGGGAATCAATATTTTTGGTATGTAAACTAGTCCACTTTGTTTTGTATAGAAATATCAAATTCTTGAATGGTTCGTCATCATGTTGTAACTTCTTCCTTCATTCCGTGACCAGCTTGGGGTTTTGATCCTGTAGTGTTATTATTTATATTATACTAGTACATTATTTTGTTGTTGTGTATATGACAGTTTTCATGACTTATACGCTGAACCTTTTGGTGCGTACTTGTTTTAATTTATAGTTTATACGGTGCCTTTACATTTTTAAATTTCTGTCAAGATGTGAGAAACCTGGCTTCAAATTATGTACTCCCTCCATCTCGAATTAGATGTCTAAGATTTGTCTAGATTCACATGTATCTAGACACTAAAACATGTTTACATACATGCGAATCTAGACAAATCTCCGACATCTAATTCGGGGCGGAGGGAGTAGTTGAGATCAATAATCAATATTTCTAACATAATCCTTGGTAGCAAGGATGCTTATTGCCTATCCAACTTATTTTCCCACTGTGTGCTCTTTTGAATTGCAGGTCTTGGCTTCATCACCTCTGTTACTTTCATATTTTTTGTTGGAGTCTTCATGTCATCTTGGGTTGGAGCATCTGTCCTTGGCCTTGGTGAATGGATCATTAAGCGCATGCCACTTGTGCGCCATATCTACAATGCATCCAAGCAAATAAGTGCTGCAATATCGCCAGGTAAATTCACAGTTATCCATATATTCAATCTGCAAAGTAACTTGGGTTCTTATTGAATTGTTGGTTGTACAGATCAGAACAAACAGGCATTCAAGGAAGCAGTCATCATAAGACATCCTCGTGTTGGAGAATATGCATTTGGATTCATCACCTCATCAGTCTCTCTCCAGGTGTGCAAGGCTCCTCACTATTATCCAGAGTTCCCAATAATGATTGGTTTACATTTTTTAATGCTTCATGTTATTTATTTTATGCACATACTGCTGTTATGCTACCCTGTAATCATATGCACTGGCTTGAATTCTTGTGTGGTGGAAAAATGAAATTATTGTACGGATTATTGGGTGAAATTAACAGAAGCATATCTGTTCCACCATGTGCTGGGTATTAAAATACTCAAAATGTTTGCATATGATTTTATTTTAGCTATTCTATTCTAATCATGCTACCTTGGTCATGGTTTAAATACTTGCATGGTTGAAGTTTGAAATTCCATTCTACTCCCTCCGTTCTAAAATTTAAGATGTTTTAGCCTGTTTCTGAAACGCATGTATCTAGACGCCTACATGCCTTTTAGTGTGTATGTTGACTACACACTAAAAGGCGTCTCGATACATGTGTTTCAGACTACACACTAAAAGGCGTCTAGATACATGCGTTTCAGAAACAGGTAAAACATCTTATATTTTAAAACGGAGGGAGTACTGGTTATTGGGTGAAATAAGCAGAAAGTAACTGATTTAGCATGTGCTGGATAGAAAGAATGCTTACAAAATACTCAAATGATGACATATGATTTTATTTTAACCTTTCTGTTGTTTCTTCTGATTACCATATAGTTTTACCCTGTTTGAATATATGTCCCATCATTATGTTGTAACAGAGCTATGCTGGTCAAGAGGAACTTTACTGTGTCTATGTCCCGACGAACCATCTATATATTGGTGACATCTTCATGGTGAACTCAAAGGATGTCATCAGGCCAAATCTTTCTGTGCGTGAAGGCATTGGTAAGTCACTAACTCCTCTCGGCATCTAGTTAGATAATCTTGCTTCAAAACATGGAATGATGAGACATATATGCACTGTTTTGCAGAGATCGTTGTATCTGGTGGTATGTCCATGCCCCAGATTTTGTCAACCCTGGATCCTCATACAATCCACACAGACCGCAGTGGAGCGAGCAGAAGCTGAGACGAACTCCCGGCGTACCTGTTCATCGATAACAGAAAGTAAACATTTCACACAGACTACAAAGTGCGGCGAACAAGATCCTGAGCACAATGTATTAGCAACTTTTCACGCTTGAGGATCACAGGGATATGTAATTAAGTAGAAGTAGGTGACTACACGTGTTGCTGATCTGATGAAATTTGTAAAATGGCTTGTACTTTGTACCACCCCGGATGCTTGGTAGCTATATTTGCAATTTTCTTACTGTTGTTTAGTCGTTCTCTTCTAGCTTTTCCGAGTGCCACTTGCTTTCGGTATCAACGATGTCAAAGGTGTTGTAAAGAAAATGTTTGAGGTGCCTTACGTTGAATTCTTGGACTAATTAACGTTCTCATGGTGCGTTGCTTGAAATTTATGCACAATTTTGTTCTCTTATTCCTCTACTCCACTATGCAAAGGTTCAGAGTGCATTGCTTGTAATATAGTAACCTTTTGTGCCACATGACCATGTGGATGGTTTTCTTCGCGCCTAAACTTAGTATTTTCGCAGTTTCATAGTAACCTTTTGTGCTACATGACCATGTTAAAAAGCAAAAGACATAATGGCCTGATTAGTTGGACCTCCCCATATTAGTTTCTTTATAATAATGTTGTGTGACTAACTTCACAATGAACAAACCTTGCATTAGAACTTCTCTGGAAAAAAAATAAGTAGTCATAATTTACCATAAACGTTTCAGCACAATGAATATTCTATCCATTCTCTAAAGCCAATTGTACTGTTGTGCCTTTTGAGATATACATCAACTTGATAGCCTTATGGACTGCTCTGGAGGAAATATGAGAAGAAGACTCAATCTCTTAAGATTCAAGCTCCCAATAGGTAATTCAAAGAACCTACAGTCTAAACTCCTGCATGGTAAAAGAACCATAATAGGTTAAATTGTTTTCCCAATGTCGCTCATCCCGATAGATGTTGTAGCCCCCGGACCCAGATCCAAAATATGTTAAACTGGGATGAAGTGGATACAAGACAACACAAATAATAGGCCTCCCCATTTCGTGAGCGCCATTCATTGGTATCCTTCGGACCTTCGGTACATATAGAGAGAAAACAAACTTGTGGCTTAACTCACTGAATTCACCTTAATTGTCTGGATATGGTGGGTAAAAGGAGATTCGGGTAATAGTCCGGATACCGTAAGTAAAGAGTGGAATGCCGCTTTGGATTAAAGGATGAAATTTTGAAGGCTTACAATCAATATAATTGTTTATGAAGAATCCATATGGATTAGAGGAATGACACCTCCAAAATTTCTTTGCCGAAAGGCATAGTGGCATATGTATATATAGTACAATACGAATTGAGGTTCTTTTTTCGAAATCCTACTTCTTTTACAGTAGAATTCGTACTTTTATCTGCTTGTGTGAATTGTGCCGACCCAACGTTCAGACAGTGAAGTGTTTTAGGAGATTGATGATGAGGAATGGAGTGCTGAGATAGACAAAGTGTCGAGCCCGTTAGGTTTGGGCCATGGGCCGAGAGATCAGACGCTTCCACCGTCTCACGCCTGGGCCCGATCGCTCGCGACATAGCAGAGCCCATCTCAAACACACGAGGAGAGTCGCCGCCCCTGTAAAACCCTAATGCCCTAGAGGCCCTCTATATAACCGCCAGGCGGAGTAGTCTTCTTCATCCACGCCGCCACCACTCATCTCATCCTCCCACAGATTCAGTCTCTCGATCTCGATCTACCGTGTTCTCGCCTCTGTTTCCTTTCGTTCGTTCTGTTTTTGGGATTTGACTGGTTTTTGCATCGGGTTTTGGAGGACGGTGACGATTGATATTTGGTCTCGTTCGTCGTAACTGGCATGAATTTGCCTTGCCGACCATCCTGCTATATCACCACCCATATTCTGAGTCCTCTCTTCTCGATTCAAAATCTTTTCCCTAGAACTAGATCTGTTTGATGGAGCCTTGTTGTTTCATGATTTTTTTTAATTTGTGGCCGAGGATTAATCAAATTATTGACAAGCATATGTCCGAATTTTCTTCATGTGGATCAATCTAATCTTCTCTATGAGGCCTGCTCTACCGAAAGATTTGACTTTTTTGGTTTGTCTGATTTTTATCTTTGGTGGTCTCGTGAAGCTGATGATGATTAGTGTGAACCTTTCTCAATGAAATCACTAATGATTACATAACCTACTGCCTTCCTTCTGAGGCTCCGCGATTCCTCCAAAGATTTTGGATGTTTTTGTTTGCGTTTAGGTGGTTGCTTATTTTCTTGAAATAGTCTGTTCCGTGGAGGTCGCATGATGATCACAAGTGCATAGTTCATATGATCAAATCGTGATTACTTGAACAAAAATAGTCTTTCGCTCCTATCTGACGACCTTCGCAGCAAAATATATCGATTCACTTAATTTCTTCTATGTGCCTTTTTGCCCGTTGTCATACAGGTGTTAGTCTGTATGCATGTTGATGATGCATGAATTGTTATTTAGGACGATGAAGATTGATATTTGGTCTCGTTCGTCGTAACTGGCATTTGTTTGCCTTGCCGACCATCCTGCTATATCACCACCCATATTCTGAGTCCTACATTAGCTTCTCCGTTTGACATTTTTTTATTGTTTATGTTAAAATATGCCTGCCATCTAATATGCTATGGTCGGGTGCTGATCACAAGTGCATAGTTCAGATGATCAAACCGTGATTACTTGAACAAATTAGTCTTTCGCTCCTATCTGACGGCCTCTGTATCCTAATTTTTTTCGTAATACTTTGTATGTCTCACTAGTGAGTTAAACGAGTCATGAGATACCATATTTGATCAGTGCCAGCACTAGTCACCGGCCACACAAATTTGCCTCGCAGTCATTCAGCATCTCAACGTTATGAGGATGATGATTTCAAATTTGTCGCCCCAGTCTTAGGGTCTACTTAGGTAGATCTGTGCTGATTGACATAATACTGAATCTGACTCTGAACATCGAATTTAATTTTTTATGGCTGACCTATGATCTGTTAACGCCTTCTTTTTTTCATCACAGAATATGGCTGAACGTTGCCAGTACTGTACTGTTGGAGCATGATGATTTCAAATATGTCGCTCCACTCTTAGTGTCCACTTCGGTGGATATCTGCTGATTGACATACTCTTGTATCTGACTCTGTTAATGTAAATTATTAATTATTAATGTGTGTAAGATGGTGTAACATGTCTACAATCCTGTAGATGTTTTGGAATGACCACGTCTAAGTATAGTTTATATTTGGCCACTTTTATTGAGCAAACAGGCATATATGGTGGTTGCCTCTGAACTCCAGTGATGCTGAGTTGCAATCAGGAATGCTTGGAATGCTTGAGTTTCGAGGGACATGGAAACCAGTATCATTTGTGTAAACGTAACCTTATCAATTCTAGTAAAATCAGTGAGATCAATTGTCATTCTGTTGTCCTCCTAACTCTAATTTTGGAGAAGTTGAATTCTGTAAGATTCTGGAATTAATGTAGCAGTTGGTGGAAACCAAGACAGTCTCATTGTTGTAACCCTTCTCTACGAAAAGTAAAATCAGTGAGCGCAATTGTATGTCTGTTGTTGTAAATCTGATTTTTAAGAAATCGAATTCAGTTAAATTTGTTAAAATTAATATACCATATTTTTAGCAGTATGATTCTAAAGGATGATTTGGAATTTGCTGGACCTTGGTTTGAACAAACTGCTGATTATTGGAAACGAAATATCGGGCTTATTCTTGGAAATTATATTGATCTTAATTGAAATAGTAATTTAGATATGATTGTAAATTAAATCTTTTAAACTAGGCCTAGCTTAATATTAAAATTAATCAAATTATTTCGTATTTTTGATCTTAGGGCGAGCAATTCTGGAATGAGTAAAGTTATGGATTGTTGCTTAGTGCTTTGGCCAGTCATCTTTGTGGTTGATCGATTGCATAAGACCTGCCTGAGTAATATTTTTTCTGGAGCAACCGGCAGGATCTTTGAACAATACAAATGGCCAGTTAATAAGGAACAAATTGGAAGGCTCACACTACCCCAAGGCTGCGTCCACACGGGTCAATCACTCTTTTGCCCTTGCAAGACAACACTCCATAACTTACAACCGCATTCGGAGCCACCTATCGGCTGCGTCCCTATGATACGGTTTTGCCACAAGTGACCAAAGATGACACCCAACAAAGTCCGGAGCAGCCGCTCCGGCATCCACACCGGCCCTGGCCCCAGGACCGCGCACACGCCTAGCTGACAACGTAGCTGCAGAAGACAGCGCCATGCGATGAAGTAGCGGACTTCCAAGGCGTCGCCCCCAAGGGGAAGCGACGGTGACACCACCGACGCCCACTTTAGCCAAGGCTGGTTAAATAGGAATGTCATCTCTTAATATGATATTAAGAGTATATGCTGGATGATCTTGGCTTGACTTCCTTTTCTACCCTATTTGTAATAAGAGTTGATGTTTAAGAACTACCATGATACCCATGGTAGGAATAACTGGATGGTGTTTAAGAACCACGGGCGGGGCCGGAAACGCCCGCAAGATCCCGTTGGATCGGTCGCCACACCCGCCCTGGCACCACATCCAAGCCACCAATCGACGAATCCCATCGCCCCGCGCAGTTACTCGCACCGGAGCATCGCAGCGCCAGCCTGCCCAGCCCAAGCCGAGTCCAGATCGAGCCTGCCCGCCGCCAGCCGCTGCGCACCTGGCCGATGCAAGCCCACACCGCCGCGGCCACCATCGTCGATGCCGCCTCCAGCACTATGACCCCCTCCAACGGCCATAGGGACCCAAGCAGTCCAACGCCACCAGCCATCGCGGGTTCCCCATCCCGCGAGCAAGCGCTCTGCCCGGCGCGGAGAGGAAACGGGACCTATCGCCACCAGCTCCACGTGGGCTTTGCCCGACGGATTCCGCCGGCGATGGCAGGGACAGGGGTGGTGGAGTGATAGTGGTGGTGGCCGGCCATTTTTTTTCCGGCCGTGTCGCCCAGGGGAGGGAGCGACGCGGGGGCTTTGGTGGGTATTTTTTGTGGATGTTTTTATATTGGATGGATGCCCATTTGCACCCCCTAGTAATATATTAGTTTGTTTGCATTTCAGATATCTATGGATTTCTCCCCCTTTGCCTTTGTGGTGACCTTTGCCACAAGCTTTGCTATGGATACTCTTTCTGTGTTTTAGCTTTTTTTTTTCTAGAACAGGTATATACCCCATGTTTAGATCATCTAGTAATTTGGATTTAATAGTGATGTATCAATTTCAATCTGTGTCCAAACAACCATGCAGGATAGCTTACATTTTCTCAGGTTGATAGCTTACATATGAACATTTCTCTAGTGAGAAATAAAAAATGGACATTTCTCTAGCTTACATATGGACATTTCTCTACTGGCAAATAGATATCCTACAAAACATGAGAGGACTCTTGCTGGTAGAGTTGGAGGCAGATGATGATTTGAGATTTATCGCCTTCTTAGTTTGAGTCAGAAGATAAACTTCCGATGTCGAGTAGTATTATTATTTTATGTTCTCTGCCAAGTATTCTTTTTGATGAAAAGTTGCTTCGAGTATTTCTAATTTAAACTTATGATTTTCTATTGAGATTATTGGATCCAGTTTGAAGCTAGTAATTTGTTGGTAAATTTAACTATTATCCTCGAGGTGAAACTATGTGATTGGTGTCCAAAAGCTATATAAGATGCTTTCAGAAATATTATCACCTTTGTCTGTTAGACCTGCACATGGCGCCAGATTTTGTTGTGAGCTGCCTTCAAATGGATGCAGTTATGTAATTGATGATTAATTCAACTCCTATTCTAAGCTGTTTAATTTTAATAGGTTTGAATAACTTAGCAGCGAATTCAATCTGGAAGAGGGGAGCAAGTGCTGCCGGCGGTGCATTTGATTCAGATTGTTATCAGTGAACAGTTGGCGCATAGATAGCTAGTTATCTCGTCGACCCGTTCGGGCATCTGCCCGCGCCGAGCACAGACTGGGCCAGAGTTGGTGCTGGAAGGGGAGTTTTCTTGTACCGTACGTGAACATGATTGGGAGGGGGACTCCGCTTTCGTTAACGTTTAGTTAGAGCATCTCCACTCGTGGCTCTCAAAGGTCCTTCAAAGGCTTTTGAGGACTGTCGACGCCAATTTTCGGCTCCAGCCGCATCTCCCATTTTGGTTTTGGCGCCGGCCTAGCGCTCAATTTACCCGGCGTGCCCGGTCGAAAACCAATTCCAAGAGAGGCTAGCGGGGGCACTGACGGGCGGGAAAAGTTCGGCGGGCCAGCCTTGTCGGCGACCTAATTGAAATTATTTCCTTTTTCCACCATAATTAGCGCCGGTTTCCTCCAAAATTAGCCCCTATCTCCCTCCTCCCCTTCCGCCTCGCCTCCCACTCCTGCCATTTCCCAGCAAAGAACAGATCGCACCACCATATCGCCGAAGAAGTACGTCGCTTCCCGCGTGACCGCAGCAGCGCCGCCGACGAAGAAGAGGGGCAAGTCAGAGAAGGAGCGGCCGAAGAGGATGACGAACGCGGAGTGGGCGTTCGACCTGCAGCGCCGGCAGGTCAAGAACGCCAGTCGCCGGAAGAAAGAGCTCAGGGCGAGGAAGAGGCAGGCCTCGGAGGCTCTGGCCGCGGAAGTACTCATGGCGCAGAGAGCCGCCCACATGGCGGGCATGGCGAGCTTTCCCCGCACGCGTGGGGGAGCCAAGGGAGCGTCTCATCGCCGTCGCCATATTTGACAACAACCCAGGCTGGGCCGATGTCCCAGGACAGTCAAGGTACACCCAAGCTATCCCTCTTCTCGCCGTGCGGGCCACTCGACGCGATCGACAACTTCAACCCCAATGCCTTCAGCGCCGTCGACCTCAATGCCAGCTTCAACCTGGCCGCGTCTCCTGCTCTCTACCGCCCCCTCTTCCATGGCGGTATGCCCACCACTGTTGTTAGCAGCAGCAACAACCATGGGGTGCTCAACGGAATGCCGCAGGGCACCGACACCATTATGGCCAACATGATCAACGGCGGGGGGCTGTCACCATTCTACACGTAGGAGGACGTGGAGGCCTACAACGGCCGCGACGACAGCCAAGAGCCTTGGGAGAACGAGGCCTACGCGTTCGCCGAGGACAACGAGGAGGAGGTGCAGGCGCCCGTGCCGGTACCTAAGGCCGTGCCCGTGCCCGAGGAGGTGCCCGTGGTAAAGAAGAAGAAGAACGTTGGTCGTGGCCCGAAGTGGAGCTCACGGGAGGACGAGTTGCCTCGCTGGGGCTTGGAAGTCGGTCAGCATCGACCCCTTCACCGGCACGAACCAGAGCTTTGAGGCCTACTGGCTACGCGTCAAGGCGGCATACGACGAGCGGCGGATCTTGGACCCCTACTTCAAGGACTTGTACCACGACCGCTACGACTCCGGCATGTCGCACCGCTGGCACATGATCCAGCATGCTTGCAACAAGTGGCATGACGTCATGGAGGAGGTGCGCCATGTCCATGTCAGCGGCACCAACTTCGAGGACCAAGTAAGTGAACTCACCGTGTCCATTGTCCATCGTAGCCTAGTGTTTGATCACTGTCCATTGATTACGGCCGTTTGTTCGTTCCATTGCATTGCTTTCGTAGATGCGCGCCATGATCACCGACTACCGTGAGTACAACGACGATGTCGAGTTCAAGTTCATCCATGTGTTCGCCAGGATCGATATGTGCGACAAGTGGACCGAGATGTGCACGGCGCTCGCCAAGGGCAAGTACGACCCCGACGTGCTGCCAGCTCTCTCTTCGGGAGGTCGTCCGATCGGGCAGAAGAAGGCCAAGGCGGCGAGGGATGCCGCGCCGGCCATCGAGAAGCTACACAGCTCGATCATGGCCTGCATGGCGGATGCCTCCTCGCACACTGTCGAGAAGGCGGAGCAGGCCACCAAGATGGAGCAGGTTGTCGCGGTCAGGTGGGCGTCGGTCATCGAGAGGCAGGACGCCAAGCTCGAGCTGATCAGGGCCAATGTGGCAGCGAAGAAGAGGAGGGAGGACCTGTCGATCCTCATGGTCGACACCAGGGACATGGACGCCGACGTGCGGGCGTGGTGGGAGGCCTAGTGCACCGCGATCCTGTACAAGGTCCGAGGTCCACCGGCATCCACTTCACCAGCACCTGCTGATGGGTTCGTAGCAAGGAAAACAAAAATTTTCTACCGCAAGAACAAATAAAACCCAGATCTAATCTAGATAAAAGCCAATATCTAATCTATTAGACATGTGCGGCGAGATAGATCTATACTAACCCTCGTAGAACCGAAAGCGTTACGAGATTAGATTTCGGGGTTGATGTAGTCGATCACTTGCCGATCTCAAGATCGTGTGGACGATCCTTCCGGCGCCACGTTCCGGCAGCGCTTCCGCGATCGGTCCTGCGTGCGAGTCGGCAGACCTTCCTCTCCCCGTTCCAGCGAGCAACGGAGGTAGTAGATCTTCTCCACGGAATCCCAGCAGCACGACGGTGTGGTGGTGGTGGTGGAGTAGAGAATTCTGCAGGGCTTCGCCTAAGCCGGAGCAGAGCGAAGGTAGAGGAGAGAGGCGGCGGCTAGAGCTTCTTATGAGAGAGTTATTCGAGGGGGCGCCCCCTCCCTTCTATTTAAAGGAGGGAGGCGCGCCTAGGGAGGGGGAGTCCTAGTAGGACTCCCCTCCTATGGCCGGCGGGTTGGGAAGGGGGGAGGAGTCCTCCTCCCCCACGAATCCGTGTCTCGCCCCACAAGGTTTCCTTTGACCCTTTCTTGGTTTTCAAGCAAACACCAAGAACTCTTCTAGAACCTTCCAGAACATTCCGAAACCTTCTAGAATCTCCATACAAACACTCCGGAACATTTCCTAACTTAGAAAATGATCCCCAATATATGAATCTTATTCTCCGGACCATTCCGGATCTCCTCGTGATGTCCCGGATCCAATCCGAGACTCCGAACAACATTTGGTTTCCAACGCATATTCCATATCTACTTAAAACAACTTTGAACCTTAAGTGTGTCACCCTATGGTTCGTGAATATGCAGACATGATGAAGACACCTCTCCGATCAATAACCATCAGCGGGATCTGGAGATCCATAATGGCTCCCACATATTCAACGATGACTTCGTGATCGATAGAACCATTAACATACGAAACCAATTCCCTTTGTCACGCGATATTCTACCTATCCGAGGTTTGATCGTCGGTATCTCCATACCTAGTTCTACCTCGTTACTGATAAGTACTCTTTACTCGTTCCGTGATATGTCATCCCTTGTGACCTAGTCAAATGCTTGCAAGCTAACTAGATGACATTCCACCGAGAGGGCCCAGAGCATATATATCCGTCATATGGATGGACAAATCCCAATCTTGGTCCATGCGCTTCAACACATACTTTCAGAATACCCAATGACACCTTTATAACCACCCAGTTACGAAGTGGTGTTTGATGTCATCAAAGTACCCATCCGGTGATGGTGATTAACATAACCTCATGGTCGAAGGATTAGGTTACTATGCATTTGAAAGCTTACAACAATACGAACTTAATGACTTGATCTTATGCTACGCTTACTATGGGTGTGTGTCCATCACATCATTCTCCTAATGATATGATCTTGTTATTAACGACATCCAATGCCCATGATCAGGAAACCATGATCATCCATTAATCAACAAGCTAGTTTAATAAGAGGCTTACTAGGGACTCTTTTATGTTTACAAAACACACAAGTATTAATGTTTCCGGTTAATACAATTATAGCATGGGATGTAAACATTTATCATAAACATAAAGATATAATAATAACCACTTTATTATTGCCTCTTGGGCATATCTCCAACAGTCTCCCACTTGCACTAGAGTCAATAATCTAGTTAAAAACTTGTGCATTCAACACCTATGGCTTTCTGGTGTTGTATAGACACTATTGCTAGTGGTAAACATAATCTTGGATCGACACTTCCAGTCCGTGTGTATTCATGTCCTTGCGTCTCTCGCATTACTCATTCTCTAATGAGATGGCATTGTATAAATTTGGTCCTTTGGTGAGACCTTTAGTTCCTTGGGATTAAATCATGTTGATATAATTGTCGACAATGTATCTTCATAGTATTATCCGCTATGAACCACACCTAGTTTGATAACAAACTACTTGGCCGAATGCCCTCATTTGCTGCTACAATAGCATCATATACTTAGCCTTTTGTTGTAGTATCTGTCACAATGTTTTAACTTTGGTACTCAACCAAATCCGTTATGGAACTTCCTTTCCATTACATTGTGCCACCCATAGTTTAAATTGAGATAAACTTAATTTGTGACAAAACTAGTATCAATGTAACAATTTACAATGAACTATTTGTCACCACTATATAAATAATATATTCTTAGTTCTTCCAAAGATCATAGGAATATCCTTACTATTGTCCAATGATCATCTTATGAGTCATATATGCTCATAACATTTAGAGCATAGGACATATCTGGATGTGTACATCTCAAAGATTGATCAAAATATTCTTGTGATTTCACCAAGTGTCAAAACACTTGAATCTCGTGTCAACACACTTGAATCTTGATTCAGTCCTTTCCGTGCGTCAAGAACCTTTCTTGTTGTTTCCATATTGAACTCATTCAACATCTTATCTATGTACATTTGGCAAAACCATATTAGCGCCTCAATCTATCCATATAGACATTGATGCCTAATTCTTGGGTTATGCCTAAGTCTTTCATCGAAATGAAATTCTTAACCTGTGTCAATAAAAGATACATCATTTCTAATCAACAATATGTCTTTCACATAATGTATTAGAAATATGTCTTAGCGCTCCCACTTAATTTCTTGCAAAAATGCAAGCATCTTCATCGTCTCTGATGAAATTAAACCTTTTAACGGTTTCATCACGGTGAAGATTCCAACTCCGCGATGCTCACTTCAACCATTGAAGCTTTGCATACTCTTTTAGCATCCTTTGAATTAACAAAACCCTTTGGATCGTGTCATGGACACATCCTAGGTAACCATTCTATTAGAAGAACTTGTTTTGTTTGTTCAACTAACATATACCAAAATATATGTAGTGGTTGCTACATTAATCCGTCCAGACTAAATATCGCTATGAAATATCAAACCTTATCATAGTCAATTCCTTGAACATTGTCGTAAACTTTTTCCGACATGTCGACTATTTCATAGATGTGAAACATCCATGTCTATTTCTTTATAGTTCCATATACGACTGTAAGGTCTTGCACCTTTCCAGAGGGTCTTTCAAATTCAAAGCTTGATTTCTCGTGTATGGAATTATCACGGATTTTATGGCTTCAAGCCACTTAACGAAGTCAGGGCCCATCATTGCTTCTTTGCATGTAGTCGGTTCATAATTGTCAAACAACAATGATTTAACTCTCAAATCTTGGCATTTGATTACTTACCCGACCTACTTGGTTCAATAGTAACTTAGATCTCCGCAACCTTTGAGGCACGTGAGCCATGAGCATTGTTGCTGCCTCCGGGACACTTTTCGACGCTGCACAACTCAGCACATATTATCCAAGGTTCAACAACCTTGTCAAAGTTCTATTGTCCTCCCACTTAACTTTTCACCAAAAATTCCTTCTCAAGAAACTTGACATTCTAAGTGACAAACACTTTCGTCTTCGGTGTTATGGAGGAATACCCAATGGTTATTCGAAATATCCTACAAAGACATGCTTATCCGACTTTGGTTGTAAACATTTTACTTATGCCTAGCATACCAAAAATTTAAAAAAGGACAACTTGGGTTTTATCCCAAACCATGACTTATATGGTGTCATTTCAGCAGATCACGATGGAGCTCTTTTCAGTGTAAAAGCGGTAGTCACTAAAGCTTTAATCTTTAAAATATAATGGCAGTTTTATAAATGACACCTTTGATCTTACCATGTCAAACAAGGTTTCATTACATATCTCGAACACTCCATACTCCTATGGTGATTTGGGAAATGCAAATCCATGGAACGATTCCTCAAATCTTAGGTGTTTTGCTAAACTTGTAACTCAAACATCTTTCTTTATGATCCAATCATAAACTTTTTATTTTCTTGTTACAATGATTTTCCACTTCATCTTAAAAGTCTTTGAACATTTTCAAATGTTTCATAGTTCTTCCTTATTGAGTAAGTATATACATATTCTCACTCAAATCTTCGGAGAAAGCATATGAAGTTGAAATCCATCGCCCACGACTACACATAATGGACTATATACATCAATATGTACAAATTCCAATCAGTTAGTCGTTCCTCTTTGGCCTACGAATGGAGTTTTAATTATCTCCGGAAAGTATCTGGCGTCATTTTAACAAAACCAAAGACTCAAAAAATCCATCAACATGGAGTTTCTTCATGTATCCCTTTCAATATAATTTAAACGACGATGTCACTTTGCAAGTGATCTTTCAATCATTTGTCTTGCGACATTTTAGCATTAGTTTTATGGTCGTTATTTCTCCAACCAGACTTGTATATCATCCATCTATTATGGAATACAGTAATTATTTGAACAACTTTTTGTCGTCATAATACCTGATAAAAATAACAATTATTGAAACAAAACTTGAAGGCAAGCTTTGATGTTAACGAGCAACACAACAACCCTTTGTTTGTTTTCGATGAAAATCATCACATATTCTCTTGCTAGTTACTTAGGCCATTGCAGTTCATGAATTGTGTTGTCCTGTATGACACTTCATACCAACCAATTCGGTATCCTATACCACAGAACCACATTATTTAACAACCAAGGAATACAGCCATAACATGTATCTTCTATATACCTAAGTTGGATATCTCCAATCTTTTCTTTTCTGCCAAATATTTTATAGATTCTCTTTCAACAATTCCTTTTCTTTTAAAAGAATCTATCAACATCAATAGTGGTGTCATTCACATGACACATAGTACAAAGTGTGTATAGTCAAATACTAATTCCTTTGGACTTGCACTTTAAAGTGGATCACCTTCATCAAATGTTTGGTATTCTTTCAAAATTCCATTCATTAGTAATCTTTTAGTGTAGTAAACATTTTACTTACATCTTCTATTCATCCTTATCATGACAACTTTCATGATCAAGCTGCTATAGCTTATAAAGGTGAATTGCGAGTATAATGTTTCTTTTCCAAAACCTTTTGGAGGATTAGGACGACCAGCGTCTCCAACCTTCACAAATTCTCATCAAATATGAGGACATATACTCTATCATGTTGTAACCAACACATTGTTTTAGATATCGCAATACCTTTCACATATGATGGTTTTACGAAACATTGCTTTCACTCTTAGATAAACTTGATATTAAAACAATCTTTTGAGTATCAAGAATCATGGAGCAAACATGATACATTAGATACTAACACTGGAATTGTTACTCTTGATTTAATACTGTTTATTAAACTTCACAGAGTAAACGGAGTTTGCTGAAAGTTTGCAATATGACTTTTAAACTTTAGATTGACACTCAAAACAATACGATACCAGTTCGTAAAGCAAATATCCATAATTTCTATAGTTCTGCTATCTCAACTATAACTAAGCGTAAGGAGGTGAACGGATGCCAATGACTACAACAAACTATGCAAATTCACTTTGATTGTGTTTATGATAAATTGAGTTTGACTAATCCAAATTACAAATGAACTCCCACTCAAAACAACATCCCTCGAGTTGTTTTAGTGATTACACGAACCAAATCCACTACACCAAGTCCGATCATCACGTGAGATGATGTAGCTTTAAAGGCGAACAATCAACATGTTCATCATATCATCCATATGACTCATGCTTTACCTTTCGGTATTCCGTGTTTCGAGACCATGTCTCATACATGCTAGGCTCGTCAAGGTTAACCTTAGTATCCGCATGTGCAAATCTGGCTTGCACCGTTGTATGCACGTAGAATCTATCACACCGATCATCACGAGATGCTTCAAGCAGCGAGTCTTAGCAACGGTGCCTACTAAGGACGAACACTTTATTACTTGATATTTAGTGAGAGGGATCATTTTATAATGCTACCATCGCGATCTAAGCAATACAAGATGCATAAAGGATTAACATCACAGGCAATTCATAATTAGTGTGATATGATATGGCCCTTTCTTCTTATGCCTTTGATCTCCATCTCCAAAGCACGGACATGATCTCCATCATCACCAGCATTGCGTCAAGGTCAGTGGCGCCGCTTCATGGTTGTCCATCATCACTAGCAACCTTGCAACTACTTGGCATAAAGCTATTACAAGATGAATAGACACACAGGTCTTAACAGAATTAAAGACAACCATTAGGCTCCTGCCGGTTGCCATATTACAACAAGGATCATTGCATACATCAAATATAATCACAATCACATGATGGCCATATCACATCACAAAACCCCTGCAAAAACAAGTTAGACGCCTCTAATTTTCTTTGCATGTTTTACGTGGTTTGGGGCTTTCGAATAAGAACGGATCTTACCTACGAAACTGAACCACAACGTTGATACAAGTGCTATCAAGTGCAAAGTGTAGATTGGATATATACTATGATGATAGAGACAGACACCCGCAAAGCCACTTGTGCAAAGCAAGTTACACGTCAAGCGTGGAGCAAGTCTCATGTGCGATGGCATGTAAGGTTAGCCCGAGCCGCTTCATCCCACCATACCGCAAGATGCAAAGTACACAAAGCAAAAGACGTCACGAGCACCAACGCCCACAAAACCATTGTGTTCTACTCGTGCAATAGATCTACGCATAGACAAGGCTCTGATACCACTGATGGGTTCGTAGCAAGGAAAACAAAAATTTTCTACCGCAAGAACGAACAAAACCCAGATCTAATCTAGATAAAAGCCAAGATCTAATCTATTAGACATGTGCAACGAGATAGATCTGTACTAACCCTCGTAGAACCGAAAGCGTTACGAGATTAGATCTCGGAGTTGATGTAGTCGATCACTTGCCGATCTCAAGATCGTGTGGACGATCCTTCCGGCGCCACATTCCGGCAGCGCTTCCGTAGTCGGTCACACATGCGGAGTCGAAGCAGACCTTCCTTTCCCCGTTCCAGCGAGCTGCGGAGGTAGTAGATCTTCTCCACGGAATCCCAGTAGCACGACGGTGTGGTGGTGGTGGAGTAGAGAATTCTGCAGGGCTTCGCCTAAGCCGGAGCAGAGCGAAGGTAGAGGAGAGAGGCGGCGGCTAGAGCTTGTTATGAGAGAGTTATTCGAGGGGGCGCCCCCTCCCTTCTATTTAAAGGAGGGAGGCGCGCCTGGGGAGGGAGAGTCCTAGTAGGACTCCCCTCCTATGGCCGGCGGGTTGGGAAGGGGGGAGGAGTCCTCCTTCCCCATGAATTCGTGTCTCGCCCCACAAGGTTTCCTTTAACCCTTTCTTGGTTTACAAGCAAACACCAAGAACTCTTCTAGAACCTTCCAGAACATTCTGAAACCTTCTAGAATCTCCATACAAACACTCCGGAACATTTCCTAACTTAGAAAATGATCCCCAATATATGAATCTTATTCTCCGGACCATTCCGAATCTCCTCGTGATGTCCCGGATCCAATCCGAGACTCCGAACAACATTCGGTTTCCAACGCATATTCCATATCTACTTAAAACAACTTTGAACCTTAAGTGTGTCACCCTACTGTTCGTGAATATGCAGACATGATGAAGACACCTCTCCGATCAATAACCATCAGCGGGATCTGGAGATCCATAATGGCTCCCACATATTCAACGATGACTTCGTGATCGATAGAACCATTAACATACGAAACCAATTCCCTTTGTCACGCGATATTCTACCTATCCGAGGTTTGATCGTCGGTATCTCCATACCTAGTTCTACCTCGTTACTGATAAGTACTCTTTACTCGTTCCGTGATATGTCATCCCTTGTGACCTAGTCACATGCTTGCAAGCTAACTAGATGACATTCCACCGAGAGGGCCCAGAGCATATCTATCCGTCATATGGATGGACAAATCCCAATCTTGGTCCATGCGCTTCAACACATACTTTCAGAATACCCAATGACACCTTTATAACCACCCAGTTACGAAGTGGTGTTTGATGTCATCAAAGTACCCATCCGGTGATGGTGATTAACATAACCTCATGGTCGAAGGATTAGGTTACTATGCATTTGAAAGCTTACAACAATATGAACTTAATGACTTGATCTTATGCTACGCTTACTATGGGTGTGTGTCCATCACATCATTCTCCTAATGATATGATTTTGTTATTAACGACATCCAATGCCCATGATCAGGAAACCATGATCATCCATTAATCAACAAGCTAGTTTAATAAGAGGCTTACTAGGGACTCTTTTATGTTTACAAAACACACAAATATTAATGTTTCCGGTTAATACAATTATAGCATGGGATGTAAACATTTATCATAAACATAAAGATATAATAATAACCACTTTATTATTGCCTCTTGGGCATATCTCCAACACCTGCGGCATCCACTACCCCAACACCTGTGGCGTCATCCACTACCCCAGCACCTACGAACGCACTGGCGACAGGCACTCCTCTGCCGGTCGTCGATGTCGACGCCACCATCTGATGCGCCGTTATGCTTTGTGATGCCGGCGCGACTTCTTTTGATCGCTAGACTATGATGATTTGCAGCGATTTGCGACGATGGGATCATCGAGACTTTGTTTTGTAACCGTTAAACGCCTAGACTATTTTTGTTCGACTATGCGATCGGCGACCGGTCGTTCTACCCGCCATATTTGTTCTTGTTCGAATTTTGAATTTCTAATTTGGGGGCCGATTTGGGGGTTACGGCTGGAGACCGGCTCCCCCCATAGCCGGTTCTTGCGCCGACGCCCCCCCATATGGTCTTACGCCGAGGTTAAATTGGGGGTTGCGAGTGGAGATGCCCTTAGATATCTATGTTCTTCCTATGCCAGCACTATGTGGAGCGGTGAATGATAATCGGCGATGACCGGAACCGCGGGGAGGGTCTGGCTGCGAAGTACTCCCTCCGTTTTAAAATATAAGATGTTTTAGCTTTGTGAAGATAATGTATCTAGATGCTTTTTGTGTGTAGATTTGGAATGCAACGCAAGATGTCAATGTCTGAGCTTAGGCCACGACAAGCACAATACTATCTTAAATACCACTCAAACTGAAATTTATTCTACTACTACTACACAAAATCTGGTACAGTATTGTGTATCTTGTCTATTGGATCACAAAAAATGAACCGTCCAAATTTTCGCAAAAACGCAGAAAGCTTTGCGTTTTGATGCATTGATAGATAAGAAATTCAAGTTACAAGTCCTAGAGAGGACCAACACCCGCAGCATACAACTCGACCTAGCCTAGACTAAGGGAGTATCTGGCGCAACCCCCGTGCTCCCGCTTTGGCCCATGTCTTAGCCTTGGCTTTGATCGTGTCGACTAGGGTGGTCATCGAGGGGGACTCGTTGTTCAAGACGATCACATTTCTATGCTTTTAAATCCACCACACCGTGAGCATGATCACATACGAGGTTTCTTTGCGCATCATATGTGGGATGGATCGCACCACCAGCTTCCACCACTCCGCGAAGGGGCCTTCAGCAACCGGGGGCCCAACAGTAGATCGAATCCATGACAGGACCTCATGCCAGATGGTCCGAGAAAACGGGCATCCGGTGAGGATGTGTGACATGGTCTCCACAACCTGCTCACAGAGAGCTCAGTATGGCCGATGGGGCAGTTCTTGGCGCTCCAACCTCTCACCCGTCCAACATCTGTCTTGACAAGCAAGCCAAAGGAAGAACTTCACCCTAGGTGGCGCCCATGATTTTCAGATCAACTTCCAAGGGCCTGAAACTATAGATCCCTGGAATAGGGCATAGTAGCAGGATTTGGAGGAGTACTGGCCATCTGTCGTCCACCACCAGACTAGCTTGTCTGGCTCAACCCCCAGATGCATGCTTTATAGCTTCATCCAAAGCTAAACGTACTGCTAGAGCGCAAGGGGATTAATCACACCCGAGATATCAGAGATCCAGGTCCGGTGCACGACCGCCTGCTGCACCGTCCATGCTCTCCTGAGTCGTCGTGGGACCAACGCCAGGAGCTCCGGCGCTATCTCCCCGACCGACTTTCCATCCACCCATCTACCTGTCCAGAACAGCGCGGTGGACCCCTCGCCCACCACCATCGAGGTGGAGGCAAAGAAGATTTCACGCCCATCCTTAGTGAACTGCATATCCAGCCCGCGCCAAAATGGCCATCTAAATTCATCTGATATAATGTAAAATAACCCTAATTCTGTAAGTACAGTGTACCATGTATCCGATCTCTTAAACCAATTGTGCACCCTATCCTTGATTGTTGTTTTGTTTGTGCGAAGATTTCAATCGCTGCATCAGCTTGATATCCTACTTGATTCTTTGCTTGCCTCGGACACAGCCTGAGAAAGCTCATATTATTTTTACTCTGTTTGGATTGGACAAAAAGCTACAACTCGTGACACGAAGAACCCAGCTGGCTGAGCAAACTCGAATGTTTGAATTGTTTCCCCAATGTCGCTCATTCCGAAGGTATGGTAACATTCAATGTTTTGGCTTTCCCTCAAATTCAACATAACATATATGAAACTAGGGTCGAGTGGTATATAAAATCCAACGCAACAGAATAAAGCCATATGCAGCTTACCATATATCGTGTGGCATCCTTCAAATGTTTAGTACATGTAGAGAGAAAATGCACATGATAAACTGGGGTGGTGCAGCTCATTGCATGGAATATAATAGATATTCGCAATAATTGTCCAAGATTTGGTGGATAGATATGTTGTAGATTCAACAAAATGGCTTGGACAATATGTAAATGTTACAATCTTGTTTATTCGAGTAGGACCCGGATCTAATATAAAGGTCATCCAAACATAATAAAAATTACATCAATATTGATCACTACCAGTGGCGGACCCAGGATTTGGGTATGACCAGGGCTAATTTCGGTTGTCCAAAAACCATGTAAATGTTTTTAGTTCTCATCCTTTCCTAATGACATAATATATAGCGAAAAGCAAACTACAAATGCATAGACGTTTTAAAATGTATGCTCAATGATTGAAAGGACAATGAGAAATTCTCGAAAAAGAATGACTATTTTTAGTATCTAAATAATGAAGATTTGCTCTGATCCTACCATATGAATTCCCAATCATAGTAAAACACTCCTAAGTTTTATTATGGATTCTTGTGGATATGTCTGCTTAATAGTATAGTGATTCATCATGTTAAGCTTCATGCACTAACCAACGCAACCAAAAATCCAAACTAATGGAAAGGACTAGTACAATCCACATATACCGTAACACCCCCTCTCACGTGTGACAGAGGAAGACAAGTCAACACGTGAATATAACAGTCTCAGAGATATAGCTCAAGAGGCATATACGTGGACACAAAGGGGGGCTACCAACAATTTTTAATAAATTGCGAAAACCAGGACTCGAACTCGAGACCTTGGCTCTGATACCATGTTAAGCTTCATGCACTAACCAACACAACCAAAAGTCCGAACTAATGGAAAGGGCTAGTATAATCCACATATACCGTAACACATCAATCATCATTATTCTCAAATATGTCCTGATATATTTATTATCAAAATTGCAAAATAATTATTTCGATCAAGACCGATGGAAAACAAAATTGATGAATGTATCTTCTATCGCGTTGTCACCTTTGTCTTCTATGTAATTAGATTGAGTAAGATAAGTAAATTAATCCACAATCAGCTAGACCTAAGTGTAGCAGTTTTAGGACTGAAATCGGCTCCTCCCTTCTATAGAGATTAGGCTCTCTATGAGAAACAAAAAGATTACCTAACAGAGCGAGCAAGAAGCCGGCTAGACTGAGGCAATGAGCTGATGAATGAACACAATCATTCAGCGCTCGTGCAGCGTTGCCTGGGCAGCGATAGCACTTCGCCGCGGCTCTGCAGGTTGGGATCTCGAACAACGCACTGTGGCGGCGGAGTTATCAAGTACTCGACAGATCGCGGTTGTTCAAGGGCTCCAGCGGCGACCGAGAACGAATTGTTTTTATGTTAGCAACAGAATATGAATGAATAAGCAACCTGCTGGTTACAACGCTAGTTTTTTTTCCTCCGAGAGAAAGATCGTGCGCTAGTGATCTCTTGCTCGCTGATTTGGTGGGTTTGTACGATTAGCCCTGGTCAGGCTGGCCCAACGACACGGGCTGGGGTGTTGGAGGTCCAAAATTTCTGAGAAATTAATGAGAGGAGTATCTGTACTGCATGGGCCATGACCCGGGCTGTAGCCCGGGCTGCCCGGGGCCCAGGTCCGCCCCTGATCACTACCACCGCCAGCATGAGCTGCTTACGTGCCGCCGTCGCTGCTCTCCTACCGGATCCAGTCTGACTTAGTGATGACTATCCAAAAAATTCATGCGCGCACCCTCTTAGTGATGTTTACTTTGAAAGTTAACATTAACATAGACCCAGCAGTGGCAATAAGTGTGGCAGCTTAGGTAAGGCTCTTGTCGCGTATATATTAAATACGACATTCAAGAATGGGACGTTGTTGAAAGTCAGGATACTCAATAAAGTTAGTTTTGCTAGAAATAGAAAGATCTTTGGATGAAGGTCCCATAGATAAGAGTAACACACAATCTTCGGTCACACTTTAGAATTTTGAATATTTATTTACTGGTGTGGTCTTATGGCATGACATTTTATTTGTTATAAAGAAATAACGTTCCCTAAGAAGTTGCAACCTAACTTATTGAAGATAAAATCTTATTATTTTAGAAGTATAGGAAATTAGGAATGATGGCTTCTCCACTATTATTAGTATACCGAAAACCGTAGCAGATGTGACATGAGCATAAAACTTGCATTTTCATCAAAAGTTTTTGTTATTAGATTTTTTTGTCTTCTCATGTTCCTTCAGTTCTTTTATATTTTATTTTACATGGTTGAGGATTAAACTAAATTGTATAAATGCAATGCCCAAGTTTTCTTCATGTAAAACAATATAATCTTATTTACGAGGCCACCTCTGCTATATGATCTTTTATTGTTTGCTATGATATTTTGTGGTTTCCTGGAGCCTATGATAAACCTTCCTTAATAAAATCTATTAATGATTGTATAACCTACTACCTTCCTTCTAAGGCTTCATGACTCCTCATTTTTTACATCATGCGCTACTAACTCATTTTTAGAGTAATTGGTTTATTAGAGTTAGATGATGATCACAAGGTCATAATACTTCGGATGATCAAAGTGTGAAAAATGGCCACCCGCTCCTATCTGATGACCTTCACCATAAATATCTCTAGAGAAACAAACATTTTGTGTTTTCTTCTATTATTTTATTCAGTACATTTGGTAGAATTGGAGGAATTGAGTCGTGGATGTTACTAATGTCTGAATTTGTGTGAAGAGCAGTGAAGATTGATATTTGGTCTCACTCGTCGTAACTTGAATTTATTTTCCTTTTCGACCATCCAGCTATACCACCACCCATGCTCTGAGTCCTCTTTAAGTTTCTTGATTGATCGTTCATGTTTTTTTTTTTGGCTTGTGACTAAAGGAAACTAGCAAACAAGCGATATGCCTCAATTCTCTTCATGTTGAAAGCATACCATCTTAATGAGGCTAACCATTTTATTAGTATGTTTACTTGGTCTATAAGATTACTACAAATGCATAGTTCAGATGATTAGACCATGATTACTTGAACAAATAGTATTTCACTCCTAACTTGTAGCCTTTGCTGCACATGTTCTCCTAAAAATTTAAATGAAACCTGTAATTCGGAATTTTTGAGTTAAATGAGTATATCAAAGGACATGTAAGACCAATGGGAGGACATATGCCAACCTAAATTGGAGGCCTCATTAATCTATCTCGTCGAGGTTGAAGCTTTTGTGATGAATTCGTTAATCAGATGATAGCTCTGAAACCTATATGAGAAGGATGGTTTCAAATTTGCCTCTTTTTTTGCAGGAATTTGATGCCCTTGTCTTAGGGTCTACTTGGATGGATCTGTGCTGACTGACCCTACTTCTCAGCATGACTCTGGAGATTAAAATTTCTTTGTAATTTTGGGTACTATTTACTATTTCCTGGTTTGTTACAAGTATTTCTTAGTTGAGCTTGTCAACTGGATCCAATCAATCCGTGATTAGTTTGTAAAATGTGTGCTACTATGTGATTGGCGGCTCACAGTTCTGAAATATTCTTTGTGGAATATGATCTTTTGACCTGAACATTTCTCTCCACAACACCATCCTTAGTCTTCACTATCACGATTCTTTGAACAGAATGAAAAATTTAGCTAATCTCAAGCCAATTGAAATGAGAAATGTATCGTCTCGGTAGCCTACTACTGGACTATGATGGATGGAATGTGGGGAATATAAAATGCTGCAACCACAGATTACTCAATCAGTTTGGCTGGGCAAGAAATTCTGGCTTGGCAGGCCGTGGATCCCCGCAGGCTAAACAAGAGCAGCCGTTTCAATTGTTTTCCCAATTCCGCTCATTCCGAGTGTATTGTCAGGTTCCCGAACCATTCCAAAATAACATATGTCAAACTGGGGTGAAGTGGTTACGAAAAGCAAAACAAGAGAAAATAATATGCTTGATGAATGGTCCACTGATCATTCCATTTGAATGGTATCCTACGGATCTCTGGTATATATAGGGAGAACTGCACTTTAAGTAGACAAGCTGGTGTGGTTTAACTCGTTGCAATTTGCATTCACCTTAGCTGTCCGGATACCGTGAGTAAAGGAGAGAAAGATCTGGTGGATGGATAGATCATAGACACCACAAAGTAGATGGAATTACTGAACTGTTAAACATTGTCCCGTCCCTAGCTAGGACCCAGCTTTGGCACGGGAATTACATATATTCCAGCCAAAACTTTGTGATTATATATCCCCTCAGAGGTGGTGTCTGCTCCTACGGTGTATATGAACCTATTATAAAAATCACAAAAACAAATATTAAAATGTCAAAAAGTTCCAAAAGAAAATTTCGTGTGGACATGGACATTCTATGTTGCACTCACGTCCCAAAAAAATAACATATTACGTGGCATGTGTAAAAATAACAAAACAAATACGTGAATAGTCATATTGAAGCATCGAAAATTTGTCTATTTTACATGGGAGATAAAAAATGTTTTACATCAAAAACTTGTGTACAAACATAGAATGTCAGGATATACATGCCCATATTTATTCTCTGATTTTTTTGACATTATGAAATGTGCTTTCGGAAAATGGGTTCCTATGCACTCGTGAGCCGAATTAAATTTCAGTATCCCACTGCCTTACTACTGAGCCATCACGACTACTGATTTTTTCATCCTTTAGTTTTTCATTCCGATTTCCATTGTGTCTAGATTAACCCCAACAGAAAAGTTGTCATTTACAACAAATGATTTCCGTGTTAGAAGAGCACTTTTATGTCTTTTAGAAGTCTTTTACAATGGATTGCACTCCGTGGTAGAAGCATCATGACACAAACATCTACCTCGGGTTGCCAAAATTCAGGGCGGATGAGTTCAGAACAACCATAGAATAAGTTACCATGATATGTTTCGCTAGACCATCAATGACGTGACAAACATCGTTAACCGAGCAATCATGCCGTCATCTCCTTTACCGGTGGCGTCAACTTGTTAACCAGTGATGTCACTTTGTTTACCACCGAATTTCACCTCATTACCATTGACCTATGGGCTCTGACGTCATCTTGAATGTGACATGGCTGCACTAACATTAAGCGGGTTGACAACTTGACATGGCGGCACACAAGATCATACGTATGTCCACATGTGCATTTTTTCCTACATGGAGATTATTCAACCACAAAACTCATCCGTCGCAGACGGGCAGTCCATAAAAAACCAGTAATGTTTTTTTGAGAATAATAAAAAAACCATAAATGTTAGGTAGGTCAGTCCATATAGTTGTTGGGCTTTTGGAATGGATTGTCTATGTCATAATTCGTCCTCGTACAACCCATTTATTTTATATTTCTGGTTCTTACAGCCCATGCCGCACGGACTAGTGATATTAGGTGGGTTAATTACTATTTGAAATTTAAATTAATCTATTATATACTAAAAACAATATAAGTTTTTTTTTTGAGGCATTCGGTTAATCTTTTTTTTAAGGAAGAGGCATTCGGTTAATCTACGTGACCACATCACCTTAATTATCTAAACCAGATCCATAGTTCATGGTTTGGATTTGAAAAGAATAGAAGTTGTGCGATCCTATGGCTTTTCCTATGGCCGGCTGCCATCAAGAGATCACCAAAATAAACCATATGCGATATTAAACCCTATCGTAGCAAACCGAAACATACGAAATATAGTAAATACTTTAAATGCAGATGTAGTAGGGGTCGTGAACCTGATGGTTCACAACTTAGTTTTGGAAGATATGGCACCAAAAGTTGTAGAGCTGGCCATCTTTCATACGAGTCATTGAAGCAACGCGTCGGACTACAAGCGGACAATTCCATCGTGCTATGAGCGGAAAATTCCGTCGACGTGCCTTCTCGTTCGGTAAACTTTCTAAATCTCACTCTGAAGATTGATTTTATTTTATTTTCCTACTGTTATTATTTCTTGTTGTTTTGAGTATCTCAAACTATGCTTTTCGACTATGTTAGGTAAAAATTGCAATTCTCTCTTGAAACTCATTGGTAGCATTAATTAATCATAAATACTTAACTGATCATACATCTTTTGAGCTAATAATGTAATCTTCTCAAGCCAATTGATTTGGTATTCAATCGGTGCAAGATCTGCCTTGGGTAGAAGAGAACACTGCAGGCTAAGCAATCATGGTAGGTTGAATTGTTTTCCCAATGTCACCCATTCCCTCGCTCAAAGTAAGATAAAATGGGGTGAAGTGGATACAAAATCCAACACAAGACAACAAAGTGATACACGGCTTCATAGGCCATTGCTTTGCACCATATCCTTCGGTTGTCCGGTATATGTAGAGGAGAAAATGTATAGTACAAGCTAGGCGTGACTTGATATTTACCTGCTTAATTGTCTTGGTACCTCAAGTAAAGGAAAGAAGATTATGTGGATAGATAGTGAACACATATGAAAATGTACATATGTCCAGTCGGAGGGTGATGATTACAAGTGAATTGTTTAGACGATCAAACCGCGACGGCTCGAAAAATAGTCTTTCACTCTTAGCTGACAACCTCTCCTTGTATTCTAATGAAACTCACACGAGGGGTCAAGTTAAATGAGTCGATCAATGGATATGCAAGATGACAATGGGAGGACTGCGCAGGTTGAACTTGGCCTCACAAATCTCTATCGTCATGATTGATGAGGGCTAGTCGTCGCTATTAAAGCTGGCAATGTTGAGGTTTGGGATGAACTTACAAATCATAAGGATGAAACTATTATGAGGATTATGGTTTCAAATTATGTCACCGGTCTTACGGTCTACTTCATTGCACACGACACTTGATTTTTTTAATATATTTTGCAGTTCTCTCTTGAAACTCATTGCTAGTCTTAATTGATCATAAATACTTAACGTATCATACATCTTTGAGCTAATAATGTAATTTTCTCAAGCCAAACGATTTTCTATTCAATCGGTGCAAGATCTGCCTCGGGTAGAAGAGAACATTGCAGGCTAAGCAATCATGATAGGTTGAATTGTTTTCCCACCGTCGCTCATTCCCTCGTTCAAAGTAACATAAAATGGGGTGAAGTGGATACATAATCCAACACAAGAGAAGAGAGTGATACACGGCTTCATAAGCCATTGCTTCCGTATCCTTCGGTTGTCCGGTATATGTAGAGGAGAAAATGTATAGTACAAGTTGGGCGTGACTTGATATTTACTTTAGTTGTCTCGGTACCTCGAGTAAAGGAAAGAAGAGTTTGTGGATAGATAGTGAACGCATATGCAAATGTACATATGTTCGGTCGGTCTATAAGGTCAGGATGATGATTATAGGTGAATTGTTTAGACATCAAACCACGACTGTTCGAAAAATAGTCTTTCACTCTTAGCTGACGGTCTCTCCTTGTATTCTTAATGAAACTCACACGAGGGGGTCAAGTTAAATGAATCGATCATATGCAAGATGACAATGGGAGGACTGCGCAAGTTGAACTTGGCCTCAAAAATCTCTATCGTCATGATTGATGAGGGCTAGTCGTCGCTATTAAAGTAGACAATGTTAAGGTTTGGGATGAACTTACTAATCATAAGGATGAAACTGTTATGAGGACTATGATTTCAAATTATGTCACCAGTCTTAGTGTCACTTCAGTGGATCTGTGCCGATTGACATACTTCCGAATCTAACTATGAAGTTGAAACGATGTTGTGATGTTGGTTATTATTTACTGCTTCCTATTGCTGCCTTGAGTATTTCTAAATTCTAATTTTTCTTTATCAATTATGTCGAGGTTATTGGATTCAATATGTTATTCACGATTCGTTGGTAAATGTGTGCAACTATTTGATTGGTACTAGTTCTAAGATATGCTTAGTGAAATATGATCTCTATCTTGGTAAGTTAGACTTGCACACGACACTTGATTTTGGTGTAATCTACTCCCGCCGTTTCAAAATATAAGATAATTTAGCTTTTGTGAAACGAATGCATTAAGTGGTCTGGGTAATTTTATACTCCCTCCGTTCCAAAATATAAGGCACCTAAGGGTTAGTCAAAAGTCAAACCTTACTAATTTTGACTAAATATTTAGGAAAATATATCTACATCTATAATATTGAATGGACACATTAAGAAAATATACTTTATGTTGAATCTATTAATATTGATTCAGTATTGTGAATCTTTATATATTTTATGTATAATCTTGATCAAACTTAGAAAATGTTGACTTCCGACTAATCCTTAGACGCCTTATATTTTGGGACAGAGAGTACTTAATAGCTAGTAAACATGCTCTCTGGAAAACCATGGTTAGATTTAACTGATCACAAAGCTTTAACCAGAATAAACAATCTAGCAAATTGAAATGATGCATCCTTTTGGCCCACGGTTCGTTTGGTTGTAGGGTGTCAAGTGCGATCAAGTCAAGGTCCCACTTCTAGTTTATTTTAAGATTTCTAGTGTAAAATTTTGACAAAATTTTGCACTACTAATTTTAAAATAAACTAAAAGTGGGACTTTGGTGGGATCCTACTTAACACTTTATTTGGTTGTAAGTATTTGAGACGGTGTGAGAAATGCATCAGCTTCTCGACAGTAGACCTGCCGCCCAGACCGCACGCGTGGGCGGTTATGAAGGTCTCTAAAAACCTAAAAAAAGCCCCCCACACGAATCTCACCTACCTGGCCACAGCCGACGCCGGAGATGGCAGCCACGCCCGACTGTTGAAGACGACAGGTGGGCTAGCGCGCCCCGGCGGGCTTCCTTTGCACGGAGGAGGATGCCATCTGGGTGGTGTGGGTGATGTAGTGAGCGGCGAGGTGTTGGTGCAGTTGTCGGCTTGCGGTTGGGAATGAGAGGAGGAGTGGCCGAGCTCGGCGATGTACCTGCAGCGGAGGTTGGAGCGAGGTGGTCCAGCGGCACATAGCTGCCGGGGGAGGCGCGAGCCCAGAACATGAGGCGGCGACATGGAGGGTTTTCGGCCAGGAGGAGTTCCAGCAAGCAAGTGTCCGGTTGTCTCCTCTTTGCGGGTGCGTGGCAGTACCCCCGCATCAGCCCGAGGTGGGGGATGGAGGGGAAGATGTGGGCCAGATCTGGGTCATTGGGGGCTGTGATCGACATGCGACTGTCTGCCTTGAGTAGAGTGTCAAGTGGGATTCCGCCAAAGTTCCACTTCTAGTTCACTTGCCAAAATCTAGTTCAATTTTTTGCTCAAACATTTCTGCAAATGAACTAGAAGTGAGATTTGGTAGGATCCCACTTGACACGTTAGCCTGGATTTGGCAATGCCTGTGGCGTGTGGTGGGCGGCCTTGGTCCGTAATGGAGGTGGTTCGAGAGTGCAGATGCTCGTGGTGCTAGAGTTGGAAGATGGGTCGTGTCCCCCAAGCCATGCGGGGTGAGGTGTTGTGGTGGAAGCAGTGTGAGACATCATGGACGGTGTGGCCCTGATCCAATATACATGGAAGCAGGTGTGCGGTGATACAGGCGAAAGTCCTACACGTCGATGATGTCACCCGCGGGTGTCGTTCCCTTTCTTGGAGGCATCGCCGAGGTGTGTTGGCATCGTTTCGCTCCCACTTGGAGTTAGTAGTTGTTTCCGGGTGAAAGCCCAGGTCCTGAGTCGGATTGGCGCAATGGGGGCGTCCTCGATGTCGTTTCTCTATTGGGAGCATCACGTTTGGAAACATAGCTTGGAGGTTCTATGTGGCGCTACTCCGGTGCTTTCTGTTGTTCGAGACTGATCCTTAGGGCGCAATGCACATTATCACCGAGAGTCCTAGATGATGACTTTCTCGGGACTGACCAAATCCCGCCATCCACTTGCCGTCTCCTTTAGGCCTTAAGGGTGGATGGTGTGTCGACAAGGAAAGTCCAGTTGGAGTTGTTGTTCTTCGGAGGTGTTCGACATTGGTCGAGACGCGGCTATATTGCTCAGTTTAGGATAGGACCTTTTGTGTCATAGTTGTAAGGTCTGTGGTGGCTGTCTATGGACTAGCCGGTGTGGAGTTCTTACTGCGCCCGCATTTCACGGTGAGTTGTAGTCATCTCGTGCTCAAACTTAAGCCTTCTATAAAAATATACTAAATGCACCAGCTTGATTGCGTACTTAAGACCAGCAATGGACGCAGCAGGATAAATATAAAATACTACAAGCTCAGATTGTTCAAGCTGTTTGCCTTGGGCAAAAGCTTCGAATTTGCTGTCCAAAGAGCCTTGCAGGTGAAACAACAGTTGTTGCTCGAATTCATTTCCCAGTGCCGCTCATTCCCTCAAACTAAAAGTAATATACGCCGAACTATGGAGAAGCGGATAAAAGTCCAGCATAAGACAACAAAAGATATACATCTTCACGGACCATTCTATTGCATGTCATCATTGGGATCTCCAGTATATGTAGTGAGAAATGTGTACAAGCTGGTGTTGCTTAAATCATTGTATTAAATTCACTGCATATCATGATTGTTCCGATACTCTTAGTAAAAGAGAGGACGATTCGGTTGATATATAGATTGTAGACACAGTACAGCATATGAAATGCTAAGTTCAAATAAGCCCTACAATCGCCTAGGGCGTAGCCTAGTCCAGGAATCGTTGTGAGGTACTGAGGTGTACTGAATAGTAACAAAATGTAGGGCCAAACCCAATAAAAAAAATCTGATGTGAGAATAGCATTAGGCTCCCTTTGATTCATAGGGTTTTCAAATGATATTTGTAGGATTGAGATCCTATGGAAATTTCCTACAATAGCCGTATGATTCAAATGATCGTAACCTATAGGAAATAATTCCATAGAAATCTTGTAGTGTGAAGTTCATAGGAAGAAAACATTGTGTTCGACTTCATGGAAAATTTCTTCACCACAACCATAGCAAATTGCCCTCCATATAGGATTCACATGGACATGACATGCCAATCCTATGAGTTTCCTTTTCCAATACTTTTCATATCCTATGAATCAAAGGAGCACTTAGGATGTTGTTAACCGAAGATTGAATAAAGAGTTATCCGGTTTTCATGTGCCTATATATACACAACTCTGTTTAATTTGAACTTGAAATATTTAATTGTTAACTAAAGATTGAATAAATGACAAAGAAGGACGATTGACGCTCTGATGCTTGAACTCAGCTTTTCAGAATTGCTTTTGGTAAAGTTGGATAGATTAGTTGTTTGGATTTAGAAGAAGCCAACAAATTGGCAAAACGGATGTTTGCATTCGTTTCGAACAATTAAAGGGAGGACTAAACATTCTAGAGATAATCATTGTAAAACTCAAGTGACAAAATCCAGGAATCTACAAATGTTTCAAATTTACATTTGCATTGCTCACAACAAAGAAAGTGGTGCCACTTTGTTTAAGCATATTCCTATTGGTGACTATTGTGCCCCTACTCCCACACCACTCTTCTGAATATTCCTTCATAAGCCGTGACGCGGTCTGGGCGGTGTTTCCCTTCCTCACCAGTCATGGCGGGAGAAGGTGCAAGGCAAGTCCTCAGTTGTTTGGTTGTTGTGGGTTGTGCTGTAAGCCATGTGGCGTCATGCTTTTATTGTTATAGCCTTTCTTAACGTTTTACCAGTTGTTTTGGTCTTTCCTTGTATGAAATGTGGTACACCTTTCGGGGTGTATTCTAAAAAAAACTTAAAACATCTTTCTTTTGTCGTGCACACAAGATGTGGGCCATCGTATAATTTGAATAGGATATGTGCGCCCATCATGACAATAGAAGGAGTCTCGAAACAAAGTCAATACACAAGAGGTGTCTTAAAATATGCTCACGTGCATGACAAAAAAATCATAGTCAAAGGTAAAAGTAAGGCATAAAACATCGATCTTTGGTCCTCATGCCTTCGTCTATTTATGTACACTTCAAGAACTGTGTGCATGCTGCCATCTTGTAATGTGTTGCTTCTTTCCCGGGCTTTTAGCTACCATGCCTCCATGGGGTCATCTAGCCATTTCTCATCTTAGCGCCACTTCACAAGTTTTCCTCGTCAATCTTGGTTAGTGATTATGTTGATTTCAGTCAGCCCCTTGTAGATGTGTCCATGATTTTGTAACACCCTCAAATCGGCCCTATGAAAGTTTTAGCCCTTTCCGCCAAATCCGCATAGAAACGATTCAAGGACGCCCACCAGGCACTTTCGTGCGGATGAAAAAAACGAAGTAATACCATTACACAACAGTCCTCGATGGGACCCACAGAACAGATATATATACAACACGACTCCAAAAGTCAAGGATATAGATATACAATACAAAGATCCAAAGCACCTGGAAAACGATACAGCGTCCGAGTACGGACAAGATGCAAATTGGGCTAAGAGCCCTGAAGAATAACCAATGGCGTCCATAACCCTGCCTAGGCCAAGCCGGAAGGGTAACCCTGCTAACGACGTCGATCTCAAACCTGCTAAAACAAAAGGGGTGCCGACAAAGGGCAAAGGAAAAGAGGCGTCGTCTTTGAGGTGATACATGGCGAGGCTAGAATTCGGCGGCTCTCGCCTACATAGGTATGGTGGGCTGAAGCGGCAGCACAGCGGCACTAAACAACCTTTAGAGACTCGAGACAACTGGCGGTTATCAGAGAGGGGGTAAGAAAGACCTATTTGGATCCAACCTGAAGCTAACACCAAACAAACCCATCCTGGTATTTCCCCCTCGAGACCAAAAGAGGAAGTCAGACCAAGGAACTCACACAGTTGGCAATTTTACTCATTCCGTTATAGTTGCAGCACTTACTAATCAGATATAGATAGCATGAGTCATCCTGATGGCATAAGTAGTGGGCAGTTTTAATTAACATTCCGTTGTAGTTGGAACATTTACTAGTCAGATATCATTGTCCTGAGGAATCCCAAAACCCAGCAGTTGTTGACACATTTATCACATTCCGTTGGAGTTGCAATACTTACTAGGCAGGTATAGTAAGACACAAGGAACCCCAGCTCCACCAGTTGTTGGTATTTTTAATATCCATTCCGTTATAGTGAAGCTGATTACTAGTCAGATATATAAGTCAAATTTATAGAACTACTTTAGTTATGCTTGTCTATGATCGAGATACTGTGCTCCAAGTCGTCCATAACCGCGGACACGGCTTTCAGAAAGTTTTACCCTGCAGGGGTGCACAAATAGCAACACACACTCGATCAACCTCGGAAAAACCAACTCAAAACCCAACGAGGCTTTCACGACAAAGCGATCACAGGATTCAGAAATATTTCAGGGGCCACCCCACTAAGCTACCCGCAACGAAGTTGGCCGGCTCCGAAATGGACCCAGGGTTTGTGTGGACGGCTGTAAACGACTGGGAATCCGAAAGTGTGAATGAGCTTGTCGATACAGCGAAAACGTGTCACGATTCTAAACAGTACAGGTGCTCCACGCACAATTGTAAATAAAGCAGTAACATGGCATAAGTACAGGATAGTAATAAAACCCCAAACTAGTTTGTGGCCCCAAGAAATAGAAATGAATCAAGCTCTGGCTCAGGGGGTCCATAGGGCCTCCCGGATGTGGATAGTGCGAAAAATCAAGGAACAGGTATCAAGTACTCGGGGTCCTACGGGACACAAGTGAGCGTGAAAGAACCAAATAACATCTATTGCCCACCGATGCCTCTGCATTAGTTATATCTAGCATTTTTAATAGTTGTATTTGAAGACATGATCATCTCCACCAATAAACATCTGTCAGCATTCCAACAACTGTGGTACTTGACAACACGAGATCGCACCTGAGCAAGCATCTACGACTCGCAAGGCCAACCATCTACCAAACACAGGTAATAGGAGGTGTCCAAGGCAATATAGAGGCTGCACGGGATATAGCTGGTACGGAACACTAAAGCATCGCGACACGGATATCAATAGATCAACAGGAGGAAATAAAGACTATAAATGCAAAATAGGTAGAAGGGGAAGAGATGCTCGCCTGGGAAACACTGCCGAAGGTTCATATCCGGAGAACTTGTCGATACTCGCATCCACTCATCGGCCTAATCCGCGAAGAAGCAAACACTAGAAGAAACACCGGATGCAATATTTAATACTACGGCAGAAGATCCGGCATGATTATGATATGATGCATGACATGGCAAAGATGCGGTGCAGCTAGGCAATATTAAGCGGAACCGGGGCCCCGACAATTAATTACACGGTTCAAGTTATTTAGAACCCCCGCAATTTAAATGTTGTATTAACAGGGCGAAACATGGCATCGGTTCGCTACACCAATTTAAATGGAGTCCGGAATAAGACACAGATATCCCGCAGATTGACTCCATATTTAATTTAGGTGGATCGGCATAATGCCCCCAGACCACATGATGCGATGCGAATATGAACCATTTAATATGCAACAAGTGATAATGTCATATTATAAAAATAGAGGCTTAGGGTCACACATCTGGGTTCGGAAGATCTTGGGTTCCGGGGGTCCAGGGTTCGACAGGGTTCGACGGGGATCGGTTCGACGGGAACGGTCTTGGCGGAACGTTCTTCGGACACCGGGAGGTAGATCTTGTCGCATCTGAGTCTTGGGGTTCGGTCTCCGGGGCCAGGTAGAAGAGCTCGTCGTCCGGGGTCTCGGTCATCGAATCTATGGATCGGGGGTCTTCGTTCTCCATGAAGAAGATCTTGAGGTTCTGACTTGGTTACCGACGAAGAACTTGGGTGGCCCGACAAAGAGCTTCGGTTCCAACTCCATCGTCTTCGGTTTTGTGATGCGAATGACGGTGTAGAACTTGGATGTCGAAGATGATGCGCTGCGCTGTGTCGGTGCGAAGCGATCCCGTTATAGCACCATACCCATGGATGTAGAACTTGGCGACAACAGGGTCACGAGCAACACCACACCGAGGCAGAGGGCGGCAACAACTGCGGTGCAGCAGCACCTGGCACAGGGGCTCGGGACGGTGGCGTTGGAACAGGAAGGCCCCGTGCTGGGCGATGTTAGGCCCCTTGCGCATGCGAGACAGAGCCTGGGAGGCGGTGGCGACGCGGCTCTAGGGGGCTGTGCCGCTAGAGAGGCGGGGATGTGCGGAAGGCAGCGGGCCTGGCCGTGGCGCCGAGGAACAGCAGCGCCGGCTCCACTGCAGCAGAGAGGAGGCCGCGGCTCTGTGAGCTTGGGGACGAAGGGGTCGCGTCCCGGGCGGCTGCTGGAGGCGGAGGGAGAAGCGGTCAGCGGGGAGGAGCTTGACGGGAGGGCAGACGCGGGATGGGGAAGGAGCTTAGCGGCGGGAGGCAGGGTTCCGGCTCGAGGCAGCCGAGGTCAGCGGAGGCGGCGCAGGGCTCGGCGGGGCGACGGCCGCGAGCGGAGGCGAGGCGCTGGAGGCGGACGGCGGGAGGCCGCGGGAGCGCCAGAGACGCGGGGCCGGCGCGCTGACACATCCGGTGGCGGCGAGCTGTAGAGAGCTGTGGCGGGGCGGGCGGAGGTCGCGGGCCGAGGGCGCGCGAGGTCGAGGTGGAGAGGCAGGGGACCGCGGCTGGGGCCATGGCCGGCAGCCACAGGTGGAGGCCACGGCGCCGGAGCTCGGCCGGAGGCAGGGGCGGGCGCAGGCCAGCGGTGGCGGGTTGGTGGGGCACCGGGGAGGCGAGGATGGAGCTCGGCCCTGGGCGGCTGCTGCGAGGCCGGCGGCAGCGGAGGTCGCTGGCGCGGGGGCTCGGGCGCGTGGAGGAGGGGAAGGCACGGGCCAAGGGGTCGATCGGGAGGAAGGAGCAGGGTAGGTGGGGGGAGGCGGGTCTGGTGGAGTTCGTTGGTGGGGGTCCCGGCGGGTGGGGCCGGTCGGACAGGGAGACAGATGGTGGCGGGTTGCGGGAGGTAGGAGGTGGCAAGGGGTGGAGGGATGGTGAGGCGTGTGGGGCTAGGTGTGGGTGGCTGTGTGGAGTGATGAGGTGGAGGAAGCGGTGAGGTGGCAGGCTGTGGGTGGCCGGGGTGATGTGGAGGGGGGGCTGGGTAGGATAGGGTGGGGTAGGTTAGGGATTAGGATTTTGACTGTTTTTGTGGTGGCCGGCTGGGTCGATTTGGCCCGGCGGGCTGCCCCCTAAAAATAATATTTTTTTTATTTGTTTAAAACGGTGCGTTTGAAAACCGTTTGTAGACAAAATAAAATATTCCGAAGACCTGGGTTTTAATTTACATAAAGACGGGAATATTTAGAAAATAAAACTAGGCGTTTCAAAAATAGTTTAGACAAAAACCATGCAAGATGATGACGATGCTCAAATGCAATGTGGCATGATGACATGAGCATGCGGTCATGATGATACAATGCACAAAAACACCGCGATTTTCTAGTAGTGGTTTTAGCGGGATGCCACAATTCGACACCACTAACAAGGAATCTCGCCCTCGAGATCCGCCTCGTGGTACCGGGAAGAAGGTCGGCGATCTGAATCTTCTCGCTTCGTGTCGATCCTCACGACACCACTAACAAGAGGTCGTTGTCCGTGATCGTCGAGAGACACTCCGGGAACAAAGGATGGAGGTAAAGGCATCAGCAGATAAAGCCACCTCTAGCTTTCGGGAACAGAGTAAAATTGCTTGATTCACCGATTCGATGTACAAAAGTGAACAGTGAGAGACGGTTAGGGTGATCAGTCCATCCCGTACTCAAAGCATCCTTCTGTACATGAATAGAAGAATCGTGCAACCAACTCTCGGAATTTAGACTGAAGATCTTCCCAAGCGGTGTTCGGAACAAAAGGGGTGATGCAGGCTCTTCATCAGATCTGGCGTAGATGTTGTCGTTGCATTGGGGACCGCCGGAAGATACAAAGAAAAATCGTATAAAAGGCACAATGATCAGGTTTTGCGACGGTTCCATTGGCATGAACAACACATGCTCAAGGTATACTCCAACTTCACCAATGCTCATCCTGCTCATATGCTTTTCAACGATACAGATATCTGTCAAGGGCACATACGGATAAAGAGTTCAAGGACAATTTTTTTTTGGATGAAGATACAACAGCCGAGAAGCAGATTGATGATTGTAGAACCACCGTTATAAAGGGAGGAAGCGAAAACCTGAAGGTACGACAGAAACCCAACCACGAGAATTCCTGGACTCGAAGAAAGGGAAGAGGGCAGATTCAAAACACGCAGAGGTAAGAGGAGAATAGCAGAGGGTAAGGAGTAAAAGCAGACCTAATCAGATCTATCCAACCGATTTTCCAAAATAGTTTTGACACTCTACTTCGGCCGTTAGCTAGGTTATCCTACGTGCTGGACTTGTGGGGTATCGTAACTGCTGAGCTCTGATACCACTCTGTAACACCCTCAAATCGGCCCTATGCAAGTTTTAGCCCTTTTCGCCAAACCCACATAGAAACGATTCAAGGACGCCCACCAGGCACTTTCGTGCGGGTGGAAAAACGAAGTAATACCATTACAAAACAGTCCTCGATGGGACCTACAGAACAGATATATATATACAACACGACTCCAAGAGTCAAGGATACAGATATACAATACAAAGATTCAAAGCACCTGGAAAACGATACAGCGTCCGAGTACGGACAAGATGCAAATTGGGCTAAGAGCCCTGAAGAATAACCAATGACGTCCATAACCCTGCCTAGGCCAAGCCGGAAGGGTAACCCTGCTAACGACGTCGATCTCAAACCTGCTAAAACAAAAGGGGTGTCGACAAAGGGCAAAGGAAAAAGAGGAGCGTTAGTACTGAGGCCAATACATGGCGAGGCTAGAATTTGGCGGCTCTCGCCTACATAGGTATTGTGGGCTGAAGCGGCAGCGCAGCAGCACTAAACAACCTATAGAGACTCGAGACAACTGGCGGTTATCAGAGAGGGGTAAGAAAGACCTATTCGGATCCAACCTGAAGCTAACACCAAACAAACCCATCCTGGTATTTCCCCCTCGAGACCAAAAGAGGAAGTCGGACCAAGGAACTCACACGGTTGGCAATTTTACTCATTCCGTTATAGTTGCATCACTTACTAATCAGATATAGATAGCATGAGTCATCCTGATGGCATAAGTAGTGGGCAGTTTTAATTAACATTCCATTGTAGTTGGAACATTTACTAATCAGATATCATTGTCCTGAGGAATCCTAAAACCCAGCAGTTGTTGGCACTTTTAGCACATTCCGTTGGAGTTACAATACTTACTAGGCAGGTATAGTAAGACACAAGGAACCCCAGCTCCACCAGTTGTTGGCATTTTTAATATCCATTCGGTTATAGTGAAGCTGATTACTAGTCAGATATATAAGTCAAATTTATAGCACTACTTTAGTTATGCTTGTCTATGATCGAGATACTGTGCTCCAAGTCGTCCATAACCACGGACACGGCTTTCAGAAAGTTTTACCCCGCAGGGGTGCACAAATAGCAACACACACTCGATCAACCTCGGAAAAACCAACTCAAAACCCAACGAAGCTTTCACGATAAAGAGATCACAGGATTCAGAAATATTTCAGGGGGCCACCCCACTAAGCTACCCGCAACGAAGTTGCATGCGGTCATGATGATGCAATGCACAAAAACACCGCGATTTTCTAGTAGTGGTTTTAGCGGGATGACACAGATTTCTTCTTAGAACGCAACATCTTGAAGCTTTTGCGAATGTGATGTTGTAGTTGTAGACCACACTTTTCTATTTGGAGATGTTGCTTGACATGAACTAGTCCAGGTGATACACACGGGAGGTTAGTCTCATTTTGAAATCTTGGATCCTTGGGTGGCGAGGTCATACAGTCATACTTGCCACTTCTGTGGTTGACATGAAGTAGTCCCGGTGATGCATATGGGAGGTTATTTTCATGTTAGAATCTTTGAGCGTGTCTTCTTATGTGATAGCCTTGGACGGGCTTACTCCATGAATTTTAGTTCCTTGATGAAGCTCGATCTTTCTCATCCCTTGTTTCGGAGATGGATGTTCTATACCTTGTTGTTTGCCTTACGACAGATTATTTGTATAGTAGTAGTATTAGACACCCCTGCTAGGTAATTGGTTAGATCCATGCTTTCCTAAACATTCTACATACTAAGTCTCTGTAGATAACTAGTTCCTTTTTTGTTGTGTGCATCCTCGATGTCTAGACTAGGTTTTGACATTATTGATATTATATTGTTGTAGAGGATGTGTAATTAGTGTTATCATGGTATTAATATATTCCCTTTATCAAAAAATACACGCAATGATAAATATTAGAACATACACGAATCAAGGCCATACCCCAAGATCCAGTTGTGGAGTATGCAACATACACGCACTAGCTTTACCTAGGTGGGGAAGGTGTGAAATGGCTTCTGATCAAGGATCTTGAACCTGTTCTTCCAAGTAGCGAATGCCCTATCAATGGTAACCCTAAGGCTAGAGTGCCTGAGATTGAAGAGCTGTTTGGCATTCTGTGGCCTGTTCCTTCTAGTGAACTCGTTGAGATGGTACCTGGTAGACCTGAAGGGTGGAAGAATCCTAGGGCGACAGCCATATCCCGCATCTCCTAGATAGAACTTTCCATCAGGGATATTGATCCCATCTAGCCTGGACATGCTGTCATCAAGGATGGTTGCATCATGGGCTGATCCTTCCCAACCAGCTAGCACATATGTGAACATCATGTCGCTAGTATATTTTGGCTGGTGTAGTGCTTCCTTCCCCTCTAAACTGCATATTATGATCTTGGAACTCTAGCAGTAACACGAGGACCATCGATTACACCGATACAATCCTGTTACATGTACATAAGGATGAAATGAGAAAATGGGAATACATGGGACTCAATCGAATCATGCAATGATAAAACAAAGGAACACATGCTCACCTTGAAATATGGCATCCACCTCATGCTATTGCGTATCTTTTCAGGTGTTTGACCCGTAGGCGACTTGATCATCTCGACTCTCAGCTCACCGATTGCATACAAAACTCGGTTGAAATAACGTGATACTGTCTCCATCTTCTTCTAAAAGTGTTGTGGATGACCCTAAATCTCTGGTTATAGCCAACCACATGAAGGAACATCACGACTTGTTCTTCCATTGAGGTGTGGATGCTATCTACCAAAAGTCCACCCATCCTTAACCTTGCGACAAGTGCAAAGAAGGGGGCTCTTCTCATGCTGAGCATGTTCAGAGACTCTACATCATTGTAGTTGTAGATATAGTTCAGATTGGCCATCCTTTCTTCATCTCGGGCACATATAGGACCGGACATCAGTCTAGGAAATGCAGCCCGCCTAACAGCTCTCTTGTGCAACACCAGGATCCAGTCTTGAATCACTGCTATAAGCACATCTGCCTGATGGATAAACGCCATCCTGTCGGCCTAACAATCCAAAGCTACGGCAAAACTGTGCTTCAGCCCTACTAGAAACAGTAGTGGAGAGAGATTCACGGTTCTTACCTCACCCATGGCGATGCGCGGCCGGGGGTAAGGAGGGAGATGCGCCTCGATGCCGCTGACCCGCTCACCACCCGGAGTTGGAGGAACCGCCGGGTACGGTAGATATGCGCCGCCTCCGCCGCTCGTGTTGTGGAATCAAGAGGAAAGGAGATTTTAGGGAGGGCCAACGCGTAGGGTGAGCTATCCCAGCAGGTGAGGGTACTCTTGGCACAAAGCAGGAACGGAAAACTTCCGTTTCCTGCCTAAGCTCTTGCGGATGGCGCGCGCATGCCGCTGCCCCTTTTTTGCAGCTCCAAGGCATGGCTCCACGGAAACGCTCGATTCGAGCTTTCTAGTTGGGCCTGGCCCTGGAGTGCTTTATAGAGCGTTCTGGCCATAACACAGCGGTCGTGAGCGCGCTGGCCATAACACAGCGGTCATGCGGGAAACCAAAGGGTCAGATTTCGTCGCGCTGGCCTGTTTGGAGGGAATGCAGGCTAGCAAACACACCCCTTACATTTTGTTACCTAGCTCCCTCGTCGACCCGGCAGGCCTCGGCAGCCATGGCGTAGGGGTCGCCTGCATCAAGATTCAAGTAACTGTGACATCTGGAACCTCCCTCTCAGCTTGCGCACCTATCGGCACAGTCTGGGACCTGCGGCCAAAGTTTCGAGAACGTGAACTGCACCCATCTTTTTGTTCACTATAGGTTTTATCAGCAAGTGTGGTTGTGGTGTGCCGTCTTGGCCCTGGACTAAAGCGGACTTACCAACCCACGCGTGCCGAAACCTTTTCATGCACTTAATTAACAGCAAGGATACAAGCTCCAAAACAACTGCGCCCAGATTTTGATACGGTGGCCATCCTAGTCCACTGGAGCATCTGGAATGAGCGAAATGCCAGAATTTTTCAGCAAGAGCACAACACGGTGGACCGTGCCTTTGAGCATATCCGAGCATGGAGATCTGCTGGTTGTGTCATTGCCTTCTAGATGGTGCAATCTGAGGTGTACTGCTAGAGATTTTCTCTGTTCTTTTGTTTTCTGGGTGTCAATAGTTTTTCCATGTGTCTGCTAGACCAAGATCAATTGTGATCTAAGATTGTTTCCGACAAGTGCTTGTACATCTTGTGCAACTTGTACATGTTGTACATCTGGTTCTACTCCTTCTCTATCTTAATAAGATATGACTGACCTTCATCGCCAATTTTGTTTCATGGAGAAACAATCAGGCTGTGTGTTCCCTTGTTGTTGCTTTTGGAGACGAGGGCAAAAGCTATGCCCTATTTCATTAATTACGAAAGGAGTTTTACAAGAAAATAAAGAGATTCGGAGATTACAAAGCCTACACTCCTGGCATGATTTCACCCAAACGCTTTGCGCCTGCCAAAACCCACAAGCTGACATCTTTCTTAATTTTATCGATAACACTAGAGACAGTGCATGATTGTTGTTGAAGACCTGAGCGTTCCGCTCATTCCATATCTCCCAAGAGGTTAGCAAAGTGACATAAGCGATAGCCTTGCGGTTGGGAGTGGGTTCTTCCGCCATCATGGGCAACCACCACTAAAGCGAGAGCCCCACCCATTGCCGAGGTTGAAGATCACGGAGACCCAACCAATCTCTTAGGTAGCCCCAAATATGAATGGTGAACCGGCAATTAACAAGGACATGTGAAATTGATTCCATGGTTTGCTTGCATAAAGGACACAAGCCACAATTCGTCCAACCCCTCTTCTCCAAACGGTCCGCCATCCAAAGCCTATTCCTCACCTCAAGCCACACAAAGAATTTTGTTTTGAGAGGAGCCCAAGCCTTCCAAACCATTGTATTCATGTTGGATGAAGTAGCTCCTAAAAATTGCACCTCATAGGCTAACACCATCAAATATTGACCACCCACCGTGAGCTTCCAAGAGATGTCATCCTACCTAGTAATGTCAAGATCCACCTCATGGAGAAGAACCTAGAGCTCCACAAATTGCATTAGGTGATCCATGGTAAAGTCGTCACCCAACCTTACATTACTTATCCAAGCATTATCTTGCAATTTTTGGATATTTCACTTCTTTCTTTTGGATAAAGAAAAAATGAGAGGGGGCACATCTATCGGTTTCCTTCCTTGTAGCCATGGAGCGAGCTAAAAGGGGGTTTGCGACCATTGCCAAGTTTAATAGTTGTGACGGCATAGAAAATATTCATGGCATCTTTACTGCAAGGGTTTTCGTAAACCACCCAAACCTTATTGGGGTCTTTCCACTCAAGCCACGACCACCTCAAATGCACAGCCTTCACGAAATTTTCCATATTAAGTATCCCAAGGCCACCAAACTCCCTAGGACGACAAACCGTCTCCCAGTTCACTTTACATTTTGCTAGTTGTGTCTTTCGACGACCAAAGGAACACCCTTTTCAAGTTATTGATATACTTTTTGGTGTCCAGAGGGATGGAAAGCGGGGTCAAATAGTATATTGCTTGAGACGCAATGAACGATTTAATTAGGGAGATCCGACCAAGCATGGTGACATACTTTCCGCCCCCTTGTTGTTTTTCTGCACTTCACTCGGTAGCATTAGAGCTACTGAGTCATAGATGTTCCTCTCTGAATTTTTTGGGACTGTGAACATTTATGTTGGTCTCGTTAGTCAAAATTGGCATTTGTGTTCGACCATTCTGTTATATATGAACGCCCATATTCTGAGTCCTCGTGCTACATACATTTGCATTTTTTTGCTTTTTGTTTTGCTTTACCCCTGGCCAGTAATTAAACTCAAATCTAGCTTGATACGATTGAAGCTGGCAATGTTAAAAGGTTCCGATGAACCATCTAATAAGATGAATGTCTGAAAGTGTTATGAGGATGTTTATTTCAAATTGTCGCCCAGTCTTAGGTCTACTTTGGTAGACCTGTGCTGATTGACATACTTCTGAATCTGACTCTAAAGTTGGAACTTAGATGTCGTGCTTTTTTTGGTATTATTTACTGTTTCTTGTTGAGTTTAACCTACCGGAGAGCTAAAAATTGATTAGAGCATGCGAGAGAGCTACAAGTTCCTCAAAGGTAGACTAATACATGATGGGGTCCTTGCACTACATGAGATTATCCATGAGGTAAAGTCTAGGAGGTTGAAAGGCATATTTTTAAAATTAGATTTTCAGAAGGCTTACGACCGACTGGATTGACGATTTCTTCGCCAAGTCCTCTAGTGATGAGGCCTCGACGATCGCCTGATCACAGGGATCATGCAGTTCATCATGACCGGAAGCAACACGATTAACATTAATAGGGATATAGAACCCTAGTTCCACCCACCCTGCGTAGTGAGGAAGGAGGATCCCATATCCCCCTTCTCTTCAATGCGGCGGTGGATGCGTTCGCAGAGATCTTAGAGAAAGCCAAGAGCGTCGACCACATCTCTAGGGTGGTCGGTCACCTTATCCCAGGAGGTGGGGTCACACACCTACAATACACGGATGACACGATAATCATGACAGAAGGCTCAAATATGGACATTGCAAACCTCAAGTTTCTCCTTCTCTGCTTCCAAGATATGTCTGGCCTCATGATTAATTTTTACAAGAGCAAGATTATCGCACTCGGGTACTCACCTAAGGATCAATAGAGGATATCCGACAACTTCAATTGCCGGATGACCTCCTTCCCTATTACCTACCTAGGGATGCTGATCTGTGACAGATCTTATCAAGGACTTGGAACCGCTCGTGGACAGAATTAGATCGAAATCTGAGCCTTGGTGTTGGAAGATTTACATCAAAAGGCAACATGATGATGTTGATTGACTCCTGCATGTGTAGCCTAGCCATTTATATGATGTGCCTCTAGCTTCTCTATGAAGGAGTGCACGGATCCTTTGACAAGGAGCTATCGTGCTTTTTACGGTAGGACCGTAAGTGGCACAAAAAATATCACATGGTTAAGTGGGCAGACATTTGCACCGCCAAGGATCTTGGCGTATAGGAATTCTAGCTTCCCGGAAATTTAACAAAGCGATGTTGCTCAAATGGGTCTGCGTAACCTGCGGGATGATGGTGGCATGTGGCTGAAGATAATCAAATCCAAGTGCCTGGGAGGGGGGCCCCCTAGGCTGCGACCGTCAGGATGGCTCCCAATTCTAGCATTCCATCCATGAGATTAAGCACGAGATTCAGCGAGGGGTTAAATTCTCCATAGGGAATGGAGAAGGTACCCTATTTGTCTGGACTCCTGGCTTAGGGAGCGCCCCCTTCGGGAGGTGTACCCTAGCCTGTTTTCCATTTTCTTCGAACCATGCACTATGATAATGAAAAATATTTCAACATATACAATCAAATCGATCAGGAATATCCATCTCTAATAAATAATCATGTTCTGATCATCTAAAGAAGCATGCTCGTGGAGAACGATGTAACTCTGCTACCCAATGAATAAAATCAGCCATGATGGCTTTCCCTCAATAAAAGAAGCATGCTCGTGTAATCTTTGACCTACCTTGGACAAATTACAAGTACTAAATCGAGTACCTAATAGTGTACTCTTCTCCAGCCTAATGAAATGTTGTTCAATTGCCCTAAGAATTGCATAAGCACAATTGAGTAACCCTGAAGCCTAAGTGTTATCCTAGGTTGAATTGTTTCCCAATGTCCCTCATTCCCTCATTCAAATTGACATATCTAGGATGAAGTGGATAAAAAATCCAACACAATACATCAGAGTAGTACACAAGTTTATGGGGCAATGCTTTCCATGGTATCCGTCTAGTATATGTAGAGAAAAATGCATAGTACAAGTTGGATGCACCTTGAAAATAATTTACTGTAGGTTAATATTCACTTTAATTGTATTAATACCTCGAGTAAGGGAGTAGATTTTGTTGATAGATAGTGAATGCATATGCAAATGTACATATATTTACTTGGTCTGTAAGGTCGGGTGATGATTATGTCAGGAGTGAGATTGTAACGTGTTTCTATAATTTTTGTCATGGTAGTTCAAATTTAAACTAAAATCACGAAAATAATAATGAAACAGAGGATGCATGTGTTAATTGGTGTATAAGGTCGGTTGATGGTTACAAGTGCATAGTTTAAATGACCAAAACATAGATGAATAAGTCTTTCACTCCTTACTAACAACATTTTGTGCACCCGCTCTAATATTTTAACGAATCTTGTTAAGTGAATCTATCTAATCGAAATGCAAGACCAATGGGAGACCAGTCGCTAGCTGAACTTTGAGGCCTCGCAAATCTTAGCTCATAGGGATTGAAGTTGGCAATGTTGGCAATGTTATGAATGTACTCATCGAATGAAAGCTTTGAAAATGTTATGAGGATGATGACTTCAAATTTGTCGCCCCAGTCTTATGGTCTGGTTGGTGGATCTGCCTATTGACATACTTCCTCCATGTGACTCTGAAGATTGAAATTTCATTTTGATTTTTGTACTATTTATATTTCTTGTTGTTTCTAGTATTTCTAATTTAAGCCCGTCAATTCTGTTAGGAAAACCTTCGCAATGAACAAACATCATGGGCAGAGCTATGTAGGGACATGGGTGCACAAATGTACACCCATTATTTTTGGAAAAACACTTGGATACCTATGCATGACTCACATGTATAGAACAACATGCAGTAAATAAATATTGAAATTTGTGTAAATATTATTCTTGTGAGTTTTTACACCCATTAATTGTATGTTGGTCACTGACAAACAAATTTCTTAAAAAAAATCTTTTGAAAACCCTTGTTAATCTTAATTTATCATATGTCTTTGAGCTAATAATGTAATCTTCTCTAGCCAATAGAAATGTCCAATGTCTCTTATTCCCTCATTCAAAGTAACATAAACCAGGGTGAAGTGATAGAAAACCCAACACGAGAGACACAAACTAATATGTAGCTTCATGGCCTATTGCTTTGCATGGTATACTTCAGTTGTCCGGTATATGTAGAGACAAAATGCATAGTAGAGGCTATCGTGGATTTTAACTCATTGCATAAAATTCACCACAATTGATATTCACCTTAATTATTTTGATACCTAGAGTAAAGGAGTGAAGATTATGTGGATAGATAGTGAATGCATATGTGAATGTGCATATGTTTTAGTTGGTCTGTAAGGCAGAGTGATGATTACAAGTTAATTGATGAGAAGATCAAGATCATGATTACATGAATAGTCTTTGCTCCTAGTTGTTGGCTTCTCCTTGAATTCTGAATGAAACTTACATGAAGGAATCTAGTTAAATGAACTGATCAATGGATAAGCAAGAGAACAATGGAGGACTGAACTGGTATAATTTTAGGTCTCACAAATCTAACTATCGCTATTGAAGCTGACAATGTTAAGTGTTGTTAATGAAGCAAACCTTTATGCACGAGCCCGAGGCCTCATTGGCGTGACGGAAATGGAGAACACCAATGACCCCGGCTTAATCATCTCGTTTTATTCTTTCTAGCTCCTTGTACATATTAATTATTCTCATCTTTGTGTTTTTCACAGCCTATTGAAGGTTTTTTCGACTTTGTATATCTTTTATTACCTTCTCAATATAAGAAATGCAACAATGTTGCATTTTTCCAAAAAATGTTAAGTGTTACGACCAATTTACTAATCCCAAGGCTGGAACTATTACGAGGATGATAATTTCAAATTTTTTCCCTAGCCTTAGGGTCTACTTTGGTGGTTCTGTGGTGATTTTTGAATATTCCTCTAAAGATGAAACTTTCGATGTTGTGGTGCTCGTATTTTTTATGGTCTCCTGTTGTTGCCCCGAGTAAATTTAGTTTATCATTCTATTGAGAGGTAGTTGGATTCAATCTGAATTGATTTGTTGGTAAGTGTGGAACTATGTAATTGGTTCCTGGCTGTTGTAGAATATGCTTAGTGAAATATGATCTCTATTTTCCTACTATGTTTGACCTGCACATGGCGCCTAATTTTGTTGTAAGTTGCCTAATTGGTATGATTAACTTTGCAATCAAGAAACTTAGTTGGTAAACATTTTCTCTGGAAAACTATGGTTACTTTTAACTGATGTTGCATTTTTCCAAAAAATGTTAAGTGTTACGACCAATTTACTAATCCCAAGGCTGGAACTATTACGAGGATGATAATTTCAAAATTTTGCCCTAGCCTTAGGGTTTACTTTGGTGGTTCTGTGGTGATTTTTGAATATTCCTCTAAAGATGAAACTTTCGATGTTGTGGTGCTCGTATTTTTTATGGTCTCCTGTTGTTGCCCGAGTAAATTTAGTTTATCATTCTATTGAGAGGTAGTTGGATTCAATCTGAATTGATTTGTTGGTAAGTGTGGAACTATGTAATTGGTTCCTGGCTGTTGTAGAATATGCTTAGTGAAATATGATCTCTATTTTCCTACTATGTTTGACCTGCACATGGCGCCTAATTTTGTTGTAAGTTGCCTAATTGGTATGATTAACTTTGCAATCAAGAAACTTAGTTGGTAAACATTTTCTCTGGAAAACTATGGTTACTTTTAACTGATCGCAAATATTTGAACATAATGAACAACTTAGCCAATTGAAATGTTGCGCCCTCATGCTCGCAGTTCCTTTGGTCATGAAGATTTCAATCAGCACGAGAAATGTATTAGCTTGAAAGCCCACATATGGGAATCTTTTAAAGGACATGGAGTAATAGAAAATGCTAAAATATCTGATTTTTCAATCGGTTTGCACATCAAAATCTCGTGGTTTGCAGATCTACAGTTTTAACAACTATGATATGTTGAGTTGCTTTGCCATTGTCGTCCATTACCTGAAATTCAAAGTAATATGTCACACTATGGTGAAGTGGATACCGAAAGCAACACAATAGATGATGCACTTTGTTGAGCCATTGCATTGCATCCTTCAGATCTCCTATATGTACTATTAGCTACAGTACCCGATAGAGAACAATATGCAACTAATTGCAGAAGATATTCACCTTAATTGACTTGATGCCTATAGTAAAGGAGAGGATGATTCGGTGGACATACAGATTTTACATACCACTAAATGGCTTGGATATAATACGAAATATTTCTATCTCTTAATAATATTTACTTGAAGAAGTTAATAGTCTCATGAAGTGTCCAGCTTAGGTAGGTGCTCTTGTCGCATTATTGTAAATAAATAGTATAAATTTTCATTGGATCCCAAAATCCATTAAGAGTATAGAAAAAACATAACAACTGGCATGGGTATAGGAGCTACATTTCCATCAAAAGAGGGCAAAAACAGTTTGATCTTTGACCTCTTGTTCTTTCAGGTTTTTGAAGTTTTTATCACTTCTCTATATGGATCAAGATTAAACTAAAGTATATACAAGCCTATGTTTCAGTTCCCCTAATGTGGAAAGCACATTTTGTCAATGAGGTTTTCAATGTATAGGTAACAAAATATGAAAGGACAATTGTTGGTAGAGCTGGAGGCATACAAAATCTAGCTTGTAGGATTGAAGCTAGCAATGTTAAGTGTTGTGGTGAACATACTAATCAGGTCAAATCTCTGAAATTGTGATGGCGATGAGCCGATGATGATTTCAGATTTATTGCCTGGCATATTTCTGAATCTGACTCGGAAGATAAAATTCTCGAGTAGTTGCATTATTTACTGTTCTATGTTGAGTATTATTTTTTGATGAAAAGTTCCTTCGAGTATTTCTAATTTAAGCTTATAATTTCAGTTGAGGTCATTGGATCCAGTATGAAGCTAGTGATTTGTTGGTAATTTAACTGTTATCCTCGATGTGCAACTATGGGATTGGTGCCTGGAAGCTATATAAGATCCTTCATGAAATATGATCTCCTTTGTCTGTTAGACCTACACATGGTGCTAGAATTTTTTTTGAGCCGCCTTCACATGAATGTAATTCTGTAATTGATGATTAATTCAAGATCTGCATTTAAGTTGTTTAATTTTGAAGTATGGTCCAAATTGATTAAGGAGGCTAACTTTTGATGAGCGGAGCGAGATCCGTCACCGAGGCTTGGGACGAAAGTATCATTGAAGACCTAGGTTTTCACCATTATATATTCCTCTTTTAAGCCACAGACTGGGATAAGTCGCATCTGACATAATCCCGGATGTTGAGTAAACACTCCCCATATAGTGAATTATGCAAACAAATATTAGTGATATCATGCTATTATATGTTGCAGCAGCAGCTGGCATAGATCTGCATTGTGAGAATGTAGTGAAAAATAGTACCTATCAACATATGACTGGTTTATTTAAAATAAAATATTGGCGGAAAGAGCCAAACAACAAAATATGCCGCTTGCGATCATACAAAATAGCGGACGATAAACACAGGAACAGTTAGTGGCGGATCAGGGAGGCAGCGGGGCCAGCCCCCCTATGGTTCGGCCCCCCTAATAATCTGTAGCAGGGACCATCGTTAGTTTTAGCGTTAATCTTAATATACTCCTGCAATTTTCAATGGCCTAATCTCAAATTGTCGACCGGGCCAAGCCCACACCAGTTTGCCCAGAAGGCCACGATGGCAACGATTGACCTACTATTAGCTAGTAGTAGATGCGATCGACCAATTCAACGCATCGACACATCGCAATCATCGACCTCGCAACTTTCGCTTCAGCTTCTTCCTGTTCGTCCCCCGCACGAGTCGATCTTGTGTTATCGGCGTCTAGCCTTCTTGAAGATTGATTACCAACTCCATCGCTCATCGCTGCCCGCGTTAGGACTTTGTCGAGAGCCAGTGCTGTGCCTCAGTCTACCACACTCGATTCCTAACCAGATCCGGTGAACCCAAAGGTAATATACTTGTAGATAAATAAATATTGTTTTTACCGGTTGGATCATACAGACAGCTAATTATTTATTTTTAGATTAATTGAAAATTATATACTTGTTTTTGGACAAACTAGTATAAAAGAATTACATTAGTCTTGAAGAGGATGGACCTCCAATAATTAAACTAGTTGAGTCGATCGTCTAACTGTATCATTGAAATGGAAGTTTTATTTGATTTGCATATTTCTAACAACACAAATCAGAGGCGTCTCCTCTTTCTCTAGAAAAAATTCCAAGACATATATTGTTACAGTTTGATATCGAGGCAAGCGTCAGACTTGACATTTTTGTACAACCTAGTAGACACCCCCTCCCCCCGGGCCGCCGCCGCTGCATGGAAAACGTCAATGTCCAAGTTTTATTCGATTTGCTAGACATCTATTGTTACAGTTTTAAATCAAGGCCATATTCAACACATGACATTCCTATGTTATAATTCTTGTACGGTCATTGCGTCCCTCGCCCCCCCTATGGTCACATCCTAGATCCGCCCCTGCAGGAACATGGTATGTGAAATCTCAACAGTTCGCAGACAATTGGTTTCCGAGAAGCGCGTGCCCCCTTCCTACATAGTTTCATGAAATCGTGTGCGCAATAGAGGATCATCGCCCACCCTCGGTAGCGACGGTTTGAATCGCCGTGTGTAAGGGTGTTTTCCATCTTGTGTGAACATCCAATCTGTACTAGTTTAATGAGATGAATATCTGAAAGTTTTATGAGGATGATGATTTCAAATTGACGTCCCAGTCTTAGGGTCTACTTTGGTAGATCTGTGTTGATTGACATACTTCTGAATCTGACTCTGAAACGGGTATGTACAATGGTATAGAAAGTATGCCTTCTCTTAACTAGTTAACTCTCCATATCATCTAGAGAAGACAATATATATAGGTTGTACAATGTATTATCTGTTATTGTCATCTCTAATAATTAATAAAAATTAAATATTTTTTAGTAATAAACTGGTTTTGCTACGGGAAGACATATGGTACAACATAGAAAATAGCCTTCTCTAATTTTTAAAAGATCATCCGTTAGCTAAGGGAAGACAATCTTCTCTTTCTTATTTCTCTCTCCTCCAACTAAGAAAGAATCCAACTTGGTAACCATAAGGGAAGGCGCACGTCACCCCAGTGTACATGTCCTTAGATGTTGTGATTTATGGTAGTATTATTTTTACTGTTTCTTGTTGATTTTATTCCACGGGAGAGCTAAAAGTTAAGAGCAACTATAGCAGATCCCACAAAAATCGATCCTTTTTTTTGAACTTTAGAGAACTTTATTCAAACAAAGGCATTCGCTGGGCAGTCGGCCAGAAGGCTGCTGATCAGGAAGCTAGGGGTCTCGACCATCCAACTCTCGGTCACATTAAGGGTGCTAGCACGCTTCGCACACAAGTGAGTCGGGTAGTTGGAGGTTCTCATTACATGTTGAATATCGAAAGAAATAAAAGAGGAAGCTAGCTCTCCAATTTCTACTAATATAGGAGCCACAATAGAAAGGCTATTGTGGCGAGAGTTTTAGAGGTTTACTACCTCCAGACAGTCCGTCTCCATAGACACATGCGTGAGCCCTCGGATCTTGGCAAAAAGGACACCATCACACACCGCCATACACTCGGCAATAAGAGGGTCTGTGATCCCCGGAAGTGGCTTGCTCCAGGCACCAACAAGGTGAGATGATGATCTTGCAACACCGCCCGCACCTCCATTACCATCAGCAAAGTTGATCGCGCCATCAGTATTGATCTTGACATATTCGAGCTCAGGAGGGCGCCACCCATGTCCTGGCAGCACCACCTGCTGTTGAGAAAGGCTAGAAGGGAGAGAGCTTCCCTTGTAGTCTTGACAGAAAACACCGGATCAATATGTTCTTGGTCATGCTTCCACTTGTTATGAGAATGCCATATAGACCACATAACAGTTATGATTTTAGCTCGATCTTGATCCGTGAACCGCTGGTCACACAAAATGTCACGTGCCCATCTTAGAGGGTGCAACCGAGGGAGACTAACACCAAGCAAAGTAAGAGCTTCATCCCAAAAACGTTTGGCATGAGAACAGTTAATCAACGCATGCATGAGGTCTTCGTCCATTGCCAAACAGAGATTGCATCTACTAATTTCCTTGATATGTCGCCGCTTCAAAGTGCATTCATCAGGCAAGATTCCACGTAGAACCCGCCACCAAAATACTCTTACTTTCAGCACCACTTTTAATTTCCACAAAGCAGTCCACATCTGTTTTTCCGTCGATGAGGTTTCTGTAACCGTCCCTTCTTCTAGAGCTAAATGCCCTTTTTGAGTCACTAGAGCACGGTACGCCGATTTAACAGAGTAGACACCCGATCTTTCATGATTCCATGCATAGAAATCCTCGCCACCACCCATTCGCAAAGGAATATTAAGAATAGCCTCGGCATCTGGTAGTGCAAACAAATTGACGTCGCGGATTATATCCCTGCGCCAAGTCCAATTTTCTCAAGATCAATCAAATCACTAACCTTTTCAAGCTCAGTATCATCTGGCTTAAACAAAGGTGTCATAGAGAAAGAATCAGGGATCCATTTATCATTCCAGATGGAAATAGATGATCCATCCCCTACACGCTTGATTAGCCCAGTATGCAAGGCCTCACGACCAGCCACTATTGCACGCCAGGTGGCTAAAACCGATCTAGGTACAGTAGCCTGCATGAAATCACACTCTGGGAAATACCTTCCTTTCAAAACTCTAGCACACATATATACAGGACATCTAAAATAGTTTTTATGGTGTGAAACTAACCCTGATAGAGTAGATACCGTAAACAGGAAAATATATACGGTAGGTCCTAGCGCGAGCCCACTTCTTTTTATTTGTTTCCAAACTACAACGTCTTCCTCCATCGATGGACTCCCCCCTCCCCGCCGCTGGACACCTCCCCTCTCGCAGCATGCTGGCCTCCCAATGTGCCCACCATTGGCCTCCCTCCGCAGCCGCCTGTGCCATCCCCACGCCGCTGCAGGCCGCCCAGCGCGTCGTTGCTGGCCTTCCCATCCACCGTCGCTGGCCTCCCTGCATATCCCGCTAGTCCGTAAGGAGGCGGCTCCCCTAAATTTGGTAAAGATCTGGCAGGAAACAGAGCTCGGCGATGGGATTTTGCCGAATTCTGGTGAGTCCGGCACTGTTCCGGTGACAGTTGGGCTCTCCGACGAGGTTTGACCGATTTGCAGGGCACCACAAAAATCTCCTCGGAAACTGCACCTATAGTGTTCTCGGGCACGAATTCTGGTTGCACTGTAAAAAAAAATTATGGGTCGATCGAGTTTTATGGGATCTAGAATGGGCCTTTTTTTGACCAAAACCGTAAAATACAGTTATTTTACAGGTTTGACCCTTTTACGGGATATGTTAGAGTTGCTCTACGTCCATCCATAGGCCAACTGAAATGCTAGGAGGGCTAGTCGGGTTAGAAGAAGGTGTCTCTGGGTGAACTATATCCCACCTTTTCTTTTGGCTTCTCTAGCTAAGGATTGTAGTCCCGACTGATCCTTATGGAATTTTTCCTTAATCGCAAAAAAAAAGAAAGAAATGGTGTACGTGCCTCTTAGAAATGCATTAGCTTGCATGATAGCCTGACTGCGAGTGATGCCATCAACGTCTAGATCTCTAAACAAAAAAGTTTCTAATGCTTCAGTTCGCGCTTGTTCCTGTAAAATGATTTTTCAATAGAGCCAGATTGTGATGAATGGAATCTGAGAACTGAAGAGACGTCTTAGGGGTCTTTTTTTTGAAGATCCACTATGATAATGAAAAGATTTCGACATATTCAACCAAATCGATCAAGAATATCCCAATCTGATAAATAATTATGTTCTGATCATCTCAAGAAGTAGATTCTTGTAATTTTTGACCAGCCTTCGACAAATTACAAGTACTAAATCCGACCCAATAGTGTAAATTTCTCCAGCCTAATGAAATGTTGTTCAATTGTCGTCGCATCAACACAATTGAGTAACCCTGCAGGCTAAGCAACCAAACTAGGTTGAATTGTTTCCTCAATGTTCCTCATTCCCTCATTCAAGGGACTTTTGTCGTCGCATCAACACAATTGAGTAACCCTGCAGGCTAAGCAACCAAACTAGGTTGAATTGTTTCCTCAATGTTCCTCATTCCCTCATTCAAGGGACTTGCAAGTCCCTTGATATATTCACTAGGCTAAGCAACAAAATCCAACACAATACATCAGAGTAGTACACAAGTTTATGGGGCATTGCTTTCCATGGTTTTCTGTCTAATATATGTAGAGAGGAAATGCATAGTACAAGCTGGATGCACCTTGAAAACAATTCACTGCAGGTAGTATTCACCTTAATTGCCTTGATACCTCGAGTAAAGGAGTAGATTTTATGGATAGATAGTGAATGCGTATGCAAATGTACATATGTTTACTTGGTCTGTAAGGTCGGGTGATGATTATGTTGCGAGTGAGATTGTAAACGAGTAAAGCGAGTAAGATTGTAAGGCGTTTCTTAATTTTTTTCGTTGTAGTTCAAATTTAAACTAAAACCATGACAATAATAATGGATTGGATGAAGTATGTGTTAATTGGTATATAAGGTCTATTGATGATTACAAGTGCATAGTTCAGATGATCAAAACATGAATGGATAAATCTTTCGCTCCTTACTAATGGCCTTTGCTGCACCCATTCTTATCTTTTAATGAAACTTGTTAAGTGAATATATCAAGGGACTTGCAAGACCAATGGAGAACAGTTGCTAGCTAAACTTTGAGCCCTCGCAAATCTTAGCTCGTGGGGATTGAAGTTGGCATTGTTGGAAGTGTTATGAATGTACTCATCGGATGAAAGCTTTGAAAATATTTTGAGGATGATGACTTCAAATTTGTCGCCCCAGTCTTATGCTCTGTTTGGTGGATCTGCTAATTGACATACTTCCTCAATCTAACTCTTAAGATTGAAATTTCCTTTTGATTTTTTCTACAATTTACTATTTCTTGTGGTTTCTAGTATTTTTAATTTAAGCCTGTCAATTCTGATATGTAAACCTTCGCAATGAACAAACATCATAGGTGGAGCTGTGTAGGGACATGGGTGCACAAATGTACACCCATTATTTTTGGCAAAACACTTGGAATACCTAACTAATAGTCACACATAATCTTTCGTCACTGCACTTTAGAATTCTGAATATTTATTTGCATGGTTATATAGCAGGCTATTTTATTTTCTATACAATGCTCCATAAGAAGTTACGGTCTGAGGTATTGAAAATGCAATCTTATTCTTTGGGGAGTATATATAACTGATGTCTTCTTATATATTACTGAGTATAGCAAAACTCCAAAAACCATAGCAGTCGAGATGGGTATAAAATCTACGTTTCCCTCAAAAGATTGTGTTATTAGGAAAAAATAATTTAATCTTTCTCCTCATTCCTCAAAAGATCGGATGGGTAAACATATGCAATTTGAGTAATTTTTTCTAGAGCAATCGGTTTGTCAAGGCCGGATAATAATCACAAATGCATATTCGGATGACCAATACTTGAATGAAATAGTCTTTCATTCCTATATGACTGACCTTCGTCGTGAATTTTCACTAGAGGAACAAACAGGTTGTGTCTTCCCTTGTTGTTTTTCTGCAGGACACTTGGTAGCATTAGAGCTACTGAGTCATAGATGCTACTGTTAATAGTGAACATTTACATTTGGTTTTATTCATCATAATTGCCATTTGTTTGCAACTAGTCTGTAAGGTCAGGGAGATAATTTCAATGGCTATATCTAGATTTGTGATCAGGCCTCACGACTTTCCACCCATTGGTCTTGTTTAGTTTTTGAAAAGTTTCAGCAAAAAATTAGAAGAGCTGTAGAAAGGCTGTCAGTTATGGGTCGATCTGTTTTTCAAGATCTACTATGATAATAAAACAGATTTCAACATATGCGACCAACAGGTCAAGAATATCCCAATGTGATAAGTAATGATGGTTTGATCATCTGAAGTATAATATTGTAATATGTAACCGACCATGGACAAACTACAAGTACTAAATCTGAGCTAATAATTTTATCTTCTCCAGCCTAATGGAATTGTTGTTCGGCTGTTGTGAGAATTCCATCAGCAATTTCAACGACCTTGCAGGCTAAGGTGCCATGGCAGGTTGAATTGTTTCCTGAATGTCCCTCATTCCCTCGTTCAAAGTAACATAAACTATTGTCAAGTGCATACAAAATCCAATAAAGTAATACGCAACTTCATGGGTCATTGCTTTGGATGGTATCCTTTGGACTTCGGTTGTATGGTATATGTAGAGAGAAAATTATAGTACAATCTCTCGAGGCACATTGAAAATGCATGTTAGAGACTGACGTGGCTTAACTCATTGTGTAAAATTCACTGCAGTTGATACTGACCTTAGGTGTCTTGACACCTGAGTAAAGGAGAAGATTTTGTGGATAGATACTAAATGCATCTGCAAATGTACATATGTTTACTTGGTCTCTAAGGTCGGGTAATGATTACAAGCGAACAGTTCAGTTCAGATCATCAAACCCTGATTACTTGAACGAATACTAGTCTTTTCCTCCGGGTTGATGACCTTTATTCGAATTCTTAATGAATCTTAGGAGGGAATCGAGTTTAATGAGTCGACCAATGGATCTGTGAGAGAATAATTGGAGGATTATGCTGGTCGAACTTGGCCTCACAATCTAGCTCATCGTGATTGACATTAGCTAATCGGCTCTGTTGAAGCTGGCAATGTTAAGTGTTGTGATGAACTTACTAATCACAAGGTTGAACTGCTATGAGGATGATGATTTCAAATTTATCACCCCACTTTTGGGGTCTGCCGGGGGATTTCTTTTGATTAACATACTTTTCAATCCGACTTTAGAGATGAAAATGTAGACTTGTCCTTTGTTGTCTCTAGTATTTATCTTGCAATAGGAGGTGATGGTAGGTCCAAATTTTCCCGTCTATCCGTCACACACCTGACCCAGGCCCAACTTTGTCCGTCGCAATACCATCCACTCGAGGGCATCCGACACATTCCTATCCATAGTTTTAAAAACCGGATTGGTGATCTAACCAGTGAAGTAATTGGTTTACTGGTCGGACCACTAGTTCATCTGATTCGATAAAAAATGGCTATGGACCATAAAAGATACATATAGGTTAATATTTCAATATATATTCACAAAAGATGGTGAGCCCACCTTCTACTGAGCCTCATGTAGTGCTATTTCTACATAGGAGATGGTTGTGCATTCGATTCTTGTTGTAACATATTTTTCACCGGTTTTTTGCTATTTGGACCGGTGCCTCTGAAAAAACACAGTGAGACCATCGATTTAGGTTTTTTCTGGTCGGACCACCAAACCAGTCCGATTTTTAAAACTATGCTCATATCTCTAGCAGTTTGTGTAGAAAAAAGAACTCTCTGTGGTTCCGTCAATTTCTTGGGAGCTCCTATATGCGGCTATTCGGTGGTAAGTTGGGTCGTAGCCCATCAGACTCTTTTCTTATTATTCTTTTATATGTTTTTTCTTTTCTATTTCTTTTTGAGTTTTTCAAAATCTGAACAATTCAAAAAAAATCTGATCTTTAAAAAGGTCTGAACATTTTTTAAATATGATTTTTTTAGAAAAACTAAACAATTTCCAAATCTGAATAGTTTCTTTAAATCGATCATTTTCCAAATCTAAACATTTTTTTAAAAAATATAAAATGTTTTAAAAAGCCTGAATATTTTCAAGATCTAAAAAATAAAAACAATAAAGAAAAAAATAAAACTGATGAAAATCTGAAACAAAAATATAGACCCAACACTCTACAAACAAAAACCGCTGAAAACTATTAAAAGTCGCATCCTCGCAAGAAAGCCCGAAGCAACCGAGAAATGGGCCTGGCCCAACTCCCACGCAGGGTGCATGGCGCGGTAAAATCGCGCCGCATTGAGCGACACATTGGACTTTACCTATTTCTCCATGTCTCTCACTCAAGTCCTCGTATCTAGTCGAAACCTATGGTAGGGGAACACGAATCTGGCCGTATTCGATCAAATCGATGGGGTTGGGAGAGGGGGTGGCAGGAAATAGATGGCAGGCAGAGGTGGCACGGGTGCTGGAGGAGGAGGCTGACCAGCATCGGTGTGATGTGCGAAGAGGAGGTGGAAGAGAAGGAATTTGTTGCTTCACATAGCGTGGAAGTAGTACCTCCTCCATCAGCGTGTTGTTCACCTTCGGTTTCATCGTCGCGGTGAGGTTTCATCGACGACATCCGCCAGATCATTCTGGCAAAAATCGAGGCTCGCCAGAACCAGGGCGATGACCAGGCAATCAGGCAGGAGGCACATGCGCGGTAGTCCAGTGCCTTGTGGAGGTGTGCATATTTGTTTAGCCTTGTGTACTTTGGTGTGTTGATTCGGCGCTGTTGTTGCCGTAGTCCCTGCCATAGCCGCCAATCACAACCAGGAGGCCAAGCATGTTCCCCATGCCCTCCACGCCCATGAACAGGCGCCGCTCTCTGCGTCAGCGGCCGTAAGCAGCTGCATGCACAGTTCTGTCCGCCACCATGGCGTACACCGCCAACACAAGGCAGGGGCAGTAGTAGGCAGGAGCCACGGCACTTCTGCTAGTAGCACTATTGTGTGTTATGTGTGTATATGCATTCCAACCCCTAATGCTAATGAGTTCTGGCAGGCATAATGTAAATTCAGCTGCAATAATGGTTGCTCACCATGCACCATACGTTTATCTGATATATAATATCCCACTCCTTTATCCATGTTATTCAGTAAAAGCGAATTTTAGTGAGCTATAAATACAAAAAGGTGAAATTGCAGCAATTAGAATTCTGAAGTGGTACAAAACAATCAGAACTGTCCTCCAAAATCGAATGGCAATCAACATCCTGGAGCCGAGAAGAAAAATGTGGAGCAAGGGAAGTACCAGTACTAGTCCTCTCCAACATGTGCAGGTGCATAACATCCTGCATCACAACGTACGCTTAGTCCCATGGGTTTGCAATCAGTCTGCTCCTCTTCAGCATGGTAGGTACATCTTCTGAATATCCATCAACCAGTCCTTAGATCCGGACTCACCGTAGACGACAATGTTGCTGCTACAACCACGTCAACAATCTTAGGTTTATGAAAATTGATGGTATCTTGGATTTCTTTCGATCTTTCTAAAGCCCTTTCATGAATTTTGTGACAAAGAAATGCTATCAAGTGCAGGGTTAGTAATCCTCATGTCAGCAAATACAAATGTTCAAAATACTACTACTCATAAACTGGTATTGATCTTGCAAGCTCTATTTTTCAAGAATACGAGAATTTGACTTGAATATTTTCCACTGGAAGAACAAGTTCACTATCCAATACCTTTTCTATATATTTCTGCTCCCTAATGGTTATTTGAATATCTGGAAGACTGGCTGCCAAGAAGCAAAAAAAAAAAATCCTATTGTGGTTCACCTGCATTCAGCAGGGCGTACATGCGCGTGGTATTTGCACGAAAATGGATATCTGTCTTAAAATAATTAAAATCTACATGGATTTCTTTTATCAGAGCTTGGATGAGATAAAGTTCCTTGAGTTTGTAAATAAACATGATCTGACAGATGCACATCATATATTGCGCCTATACGTAGTTCGTTTGCTACATCAGCCGTGAATCAGGGCCGGTCCTGAGATTTCGGGGGCCCGGGGCGAAACTAAAATTTTGCACCCCTTATTATAATTTTTATGGATATATGAGATGATGAAAAATAAATAGTTTAAGTATACTTTCAACTATAATAGTCATATAAAAATAACAATGTTTATATCATACCTTAAAATTTCCTCCAAAAATTCGTAGAAGCAAAATGTGTGACGATGGAATGAATATCAATCTCGTCCACTAACTTCTTATCGATCATAGAGTCATCAAACCATTTCACCTCTCCTGAGAATAGTTCTTTCATAATTTCAACTTTAAAAAGCTTCTTTCAGCTGATGTAACAGTCACGGGCATAGTAAATAAGATCCGATAAGCGATACAAATATTAGGATAACAATCCTCTTCCCTGACAAACTCAAAAAACTCCATAGCAGACATTGATGTATTTGGAAAGTGAACTTCATAATACTTAACTCAGAAATAAGTGTATTTTACTCAACATCACATATATCAGGTTTACCATTCGTACCAGGCCGAGTAAATTTTTTTGCAAATGTAGTGCAATGTTCTTGAAGTTGAGAACCATCCAATGCCTTCAAGAATGTCGAACTTACTAAAAACCCAAATATACTTTTGAATGACTAAAGTCTTCAAACCTGTGCTAAGAATTCTAATTAGAATTAAGATTTAAAAACTAAGAATTAGGGTGTAACCAGCAGAGACATGGGCAGGAGCGGACCACTAGACCGGCATCCAGGCGGTCGATCGTCTCGTCGATGGCCTCGAGGCTCCCCGATCCTGTATCCCGACCAATATTCCGATCCAGTGGAGGCGACTGGACTCGGGAAGGAGGCATACGATCAATCGTTGGTTCTGTTTGCCTAGGAGGAAGCGAAGCGACCGACGCCGTCTAGACTAGGAGTCGAGCGGTTGGCCTCCGCCTCGGCCTCCCCCTGTACCCATATCAATCGCCTTGGCTCAGAGTCTACGACAGCGGAAAAAAGACCCAATTAATCCACCAGCCCAATAAAAAAATCTTTTTTACGATATATACTAGCCCTGTCGATATAGCATATTTCTAGGAGGGCCCCAACTTTTTTTGGGCCCGGGGTGGCTGCCCCGCAGGTCCCCTCCAAGGGCCGGCCCTGCCATGAATCCATGATGTATGATTCAGTTATTGGCATGTTATGTACTAATTACAATATGTTTAATTTTTTTTACATCGGATAGTGATCACACGCATACTTCGGCCCAAGCATCCGGCGATGGGCCTCGCTCCGTGCCGCCAGAAGTTAGCCTCATTAATAAATTTGGATCATACTTTAACAGCAGCAACTAACAAATAAAACCCAAAAAAATAGCATATTACAAGAAATAAGAAGATCACGGGGCCAGTCGTGTGGGAAAAAAATATCCATCATTTCTCCCTCCAACCGTGTAAATACCTCTATAAATAGGTCTCTATTCTCCAAGCATTGTAGAGACCACCATAAATGGAGCAAACTGGTAAATAACTTGCAAATGAGAAGAATTTTCACCATTAAAAAACAAATAATTTCTGCATAGCCATAGCGACCATATTACGTCGAGCGCTTCACCCTAATGATAATTCTATATTATAATCTATTCAATGTACCCAATTGCTAAATATATATGCAACACTCCATGACGGGTAAAATTTAGAAGCCAATTGGATGAATGACCATATAGAATGAGCGAACTTAAATAGTAAGAGTAAGTGTTTTATTGTCTCGGCGTGATGACAAAATGCAAATTTTAAACTCCCATGCAAAAGTTGCGGTTTGTTAGGTTCTCCTTGGTAAGGATTACACATATGTGAAAGTACCACCTGATTTTTCTTATTTGGAACGGCACCTTCATTTTCCAGATTTTGTTGTTGTTATCGACTGGTATCTCTGAATCAATAAGTGCTCTTTACTTGGAATTGACCAAGTTCACCATTGTTACATAGATTAATTCCAACAAAATTTATCATTGCCAACTGCTCTATAAGAGCGTTCCATGCTGCAATGAACAAACCTAGTTGGTAAACAATCTCTTTGGAAAACCATGGTTAGTTTTAATTGATCCCAAATCTTTGAGCAGAATGAATACTTAGCCCGCTAAAATGTTGCTCCTTCATGTGGTCGCGGTTCTTTTGGTTGCGAAGGTCTCGATTGGCGTGAGAAATGCATAGCCTACTTAAGTACTATGTTGAATGGACCGGGAGACGTACAAAATGCTACAAGCACAGATTTTTCAATCTTTTTGACTTGGGCAAGAACACAAAATATGCAGTCCAAAGAACTCCGTTGGCTAAATAACTTTGAAAGATTGAATTATTTTTCCAATGTCTTTCATTCCCTCAAACTAAAAGTAACATATGTTAAACTTGGGTGAAGTGGATACTAAATCCAACGCAACATAATAAAGTAATGCAGCTTCATGGCACATTTCATCGCATGGTATCCTTTGGATCTCCGGTATATGTAGAGAGAGAATGCATACAAGCTTGTGTGGCTTAACTCATATCATGAAATTCACTACACACCTTATTGTCCATGTACTCTTAGTAAAGGAGAGCAAGATTCGGTCTAGTTTGGCTTAACTCATTTCATGAAATTCACTATAGACCTTAAGTGTCCTGACTGATACCCTTTCTGTGGAGGAATTGTCCTGATACTCTTAGTAAAGGAGAGGAAGATTCAGTGGATTGATAGATTTAGTTATAACAAAATGGCTTGGAAAATATGAAATGTTAAGTTTACATAGGCCCGGTCGTCGGACGAGGCAGTAAGTGTGACCAAGTAGGACCTAGATAAGGTAGGGGCCCTTGTTCCGTAGCCTAATCAAAGAATGGATGATTGTTGAATAGTACAAGAATCAAAAACAAAGCGAAGGTACAGAGCCATACCCATTCAAGAATCTGATATCAGAAAAGCTCTAGGGACTCTAATAGAGTGGGCTTTGTTAGAATTAGAAAGATCTTTAACAGTGCCTCCGAAACTTAGATCCGTACACAATCTTTGGTCACTAGACTTGAGAATTTTGAAATTTTGGTTGCATGGTTATTTGGCATGATATTTTCTTTCTATAAACAGTAAGAAGTTGTCGTCAGAGTTATTGAAGATACAATATTATTCTGAGAAGTATAGGTATGATGTTGTCTCACATATTGTCGGTACAGAAAAAACAAAGCAATTGACGTGAGTACAAAACCTACATTTCCCTCGAAACATTGTGTTAAAGCCTATTGATGATTAGTATGAACCCTTCTCGATGAATATATTGTTACTACATAACCTACTGCCTACCTTCCATGGCATCACGATTCCTTGATTTATATTACCTAATCCAGCAGTGAACGACCCGATAATTGTATTTCTCTACAAACCTTTGGTCATTAAACTTGATAATTGTCCTAAGATATGAAAGTGTTCTAGCTGGCGAGTTACGTTGCTGGGATGATGCCTACAACTGCCATCAAAGCGTAGAAGGCTTGTACTCCAGCCACAGCCTTAGCGACATGAACCTCCAACGACAAGCAGTGGTGGCATTCCGATGATCAGCCGTGCGACCAAGGTGGTGTGCCGGAAGTATGCTACTATTGGCCTGGACGTGTTCTAATTCAGTCTGATGGAAGAGCCGAGCCACGAACGGACGGCAGCCACGGCCATGCTCATACTCCTTGATCATTTGAACACTCAATATGCATGCACCACGTTGTTGGCGAGGCTACCGCGCGCAGAGTTTCCGTGATTTAGGGGTAGCAAGAAGTATTCTCGATCTCATAAAAAAATTGAAAAGAAAAAAGAGTAAGAGGCAATTTGTGGTTGCTTCGGAGGTCAAGACATGCAGCTTTGAGATAACTTAGCAACGTCTGCTGGTTTTCCTCACAAATGACAAGGGTCATCGGCGTCATAGCTGGTAAGCAGAGATGATCAGCTGAAGCACTCTTTCAAATTTTATTCCTCTAATACCCTTCCGTCGTGGTGTGAGCTGCATAGACTGACGATCAAGACTGACCTTACAAACGCCTCCAAATCATAAATGAGATAAAATCTGGCACACGTTGCCTAAATGGGGTACGCAGAAGAAATTCTTATTAAATGGATTAATTCCTGTCACAAACATCAAACTAAGGGGTAAAAAAAATAGAATTTACTCTTTAAATAAAGAATACGGGAAAAGCACATATGGCGTACAACGGTACAACGGGTGACTACCGAGTACTAAAGAGAAAATGGTAAAATAATTTTTAGAGGAGAAGCAATATTATTACTTCGTAATACATGTTGAGTCACCCAATTTATCGTACTTGTTCTGATCATACCAAAGGGGTAACTGCAGTAAATTTATACGTAGGGAATTTTGACTACTAAATCTACTACAGCTGTCAAGGGACAAATGGAATCATAGCTATAAATTTGGTATTCACCTCTGTTCTCAGTTTGAAAGGATGTGCGGGATAACGGCGCTAAGTTTCCTGTTCCAGCTACTCCTTACTTCCTTAATTAGTGATTCAAGAAGATGACTGACCATCACAGAACAATTAGAGATTCACTTATGATGAACATAATCAACTCTAGAACATAAAGTGTATCTTATCCGCACGTTTTGCTGGTTCTTGCATCCTCGTGTCCGTATGTCCAAGTTTGACCTAGGAGGAAGAAATTTGGACTAAAACATAGCATTGGAAATAAACCAAATAAAATTCCTTCCCCCCACTTGTCTGTTGGTAAGAACATAATTTAACTCTAGAACAGAAAAGATCTTATCCTCGTGTCCCGTCGACTCTCTTTCATCCTCGTGTCCGGCTGTCCAAGATCGATCTAGAAGCAAGAACAAACTTGGATCAAAACATAGCATTGGCAATAAACTAAATAAAATTCCTGTCGGTATCAACTATGAATGTTGCTGCTATCCACCTGAGATGAGGATTCAGTCCAGTGGGGAAGAGGGGAAGGCACGAGAGTCTAGTGGCGGGTACAGTCGCACGGCCATCATCATGGCTGTAGGTGGGGATGAAGGCTGGTTGCTGGAGGGTTGACCGCGACATCGCCTCGTAGACATTGCAGAGGAGGATGGGCCTTGTCCTGCGGCGCGGAGGAAGATGTGCGTTGCCGACTCAGCTCGCATCTCCTTCATCATCGTTACTGCGCCGCCGCTACCCGCTACGCCGTCTGACCGTCACCTCTCGTAATTATTGACAGAATACGCAAGCCGCAAACCCTCTCCGGATATGAAAGCCCATGTTTGGCCCGATCAACGACAGGACACGCAAGGCAGTTTGCGGAGCAGCAGCCCATACACGTTGGGTCAGCCGTTTTTACATGCGGTTAGCTTCCAATGATTCAACGGACGATTAGGATGATCTACACCGTTTGTGCACGAGATCAGACGGTCTAAGTGGTACACTTTTACTGTTTCTTACTAGATCATGATGACGCGCGTTGCTGCGTCCGTCTATTTTGATAATAGATTGTGAGGAGTTTGTATAATACTATGGAGGCATGAAACATGAAGTTAATTTTCACGTGTATGAGCTAACCAATACATCATTAGTTATTATTAATAAAACATATGCAATGTCCACCCACCCTTTTGAGAAAATTCAAGGGGCGTAAACATTCAATGAATTTCAATAGTTTCAAATGTAGTGTACAATGGATCCATATAGGTGGTGGGGCATATTTACAAGTTGGTGCGTTTCTCAACCTCCATAATAAAACCAGACAAATAAACGACATTCATTTGTTTGGCAAAGGTCACATGATGGATCTTCTCCACAAGTATGAGAAAATACTAATGGTAGCACAATGTTTGTTTTCCCCTTCTTTTCCGCTGAATCACCAAAACTCTGCAACAAAGAGTATATCATCATAAATCATGAATCTTCTTTGTTTCAAGAACGTTACTCAAACTCTCCTATATATGTGAGCGAGCTCTTCTACTCTATACTTGTTATAAACTAAATACAACTAAGCACATCATCAAATTGTAGATTTTGGAAAATCTGAACCAAAAAATAAAGCCCTTGTCCATGTCCAGTCAATTAACTATAGTGAATTTCTTAACACAATCGTTCACGTCATTTCTCATACCTTCTATTGGCTAGGAGGCGGTCATAACAAATGACTGGATCTTCACTTCAAGACATTTTATTCACATGCAAAAGAAACAGAAGTACACAAGTTTCATCATCTTTTTGAGGTTATATCATGCATTCCATCCCAACTCTTGACCTACAACACTGACGTTAATTTCAGATATCAAATATTTACAAACATGTAGTCTCCAAAAGAGGGACACCAATGCAATTAGTACTTGGTATGACACGAATATGTATTAAATAAGAAAGAATGATGGAAACAGAAGAAGATAGTAGTGCTACCTTCCAACATCATGTTAATATTCTACATCTTCCTATTTCCTAACCGTGATAATGAACCATATATCGGCAATATGATAACTGGGCCTACTACTAAACATTGATTCTACACGGAGGTAGAACCAAGTAAAGCAATTTATGCATTTGTTGGAGGTTACTGACACTTCAGGAGTTATTTTCTTAGTATTGTATCAAATACCGATGTCATACTGCTTCAGAGCTTCTTCCAATTCAACAATGGTTATGTACATATGTCCCTAAAAAACAGCTAGGTACATGTGCAAGAACGCCTGATGTTAGTTAATCCATACAACGGAAATTAGGTAAACATGCAGACATAAAGAAAAAAGAAAATGTTGAATATGAATGCTATGAGACTAAAATACCGGCACAATCAGCTATCCTAATGCTGGAAGTCTGGTACCAATGTTTAGTAGATGAACCATTACTCCTTTAGTTCTTCAAAATAAATTCTTGTCATATCAGTGTACATATGTTTGAGAATTTCTCTCTTAAGACCACAATATTTTACTGTCACATGCTCTCTGCAATAATATGAATACATGAAAAGAAATGAAAATATTTATCAGAAGATGCAAACTCTAAGTCAAGCAAGAAGAAAAAAAGAGCCACAAGTATAGGCAAGACTGCCCTTAAAATGGATAGAATTATTATTGCCTTTGATTTATTTTCTCATAGATTCAGCTGAAACTTGGTAAGTCAAATGACTGCATTGTTCTTAAGATATAAGGTCAAGATGCAGGAACAATGCAGTGTACAGATCCAAAGAAAATAGAATGAGAAAATAATCTCAGATTCGCAGGAAGAAAAGCAACACTGATTGTTGGATTTCCAATAATTGTGTAGGTAGGAAAAGTTACAATAGAGTTCTAATATAGTGGTACTATGATAAAACTAAAAGTGTACATATAGTTTCAGTAGTAGTGCAGAAAAGGAAGAAGCTAGCTAGTAGGAATGTAGGATAGCAAAATTGTAATCAGCAATCGCTGAATGTCCTAATTAATGACCTCCGGTACTTATGCAGGAAGTTTTTTATTTCTTGTTGCAGCTAGTCGTGCGAAGGCCTCCTTCTCGCCTGGCATGTATCTTCTAATATTAATCTAGAGGGGAAGGAACATTAATCTTCAGTCGGTGACTGAGATGAGATTGTGGAGAAAATTAAAGAAAGGAAAAAAGGTAGGAGGGTTACTTACATATGGGGATCGAAGGCCGTGGACTCACCACCAATCACAGTCTGTGTGGTGGAAACGGGAAGCGTCAGTGCCATGGTCAACAACTTCGACTGCCCTCTAGCAGTGGCGGAACGCGGTCGACGGGATCGCCGCTGTGGAGGCAGGTGTTTGGTGCTCTCCCCTCCATCCCGCTCCCCTCGTCAACTTCTGCCGCCGATGATAGACGAAGGACCGCCGCCCACAACCTAGCTAAGTTTGACAAGAGGCCATGGAAGAACGACAGACAGCAAGCGAAAGGCTGTTCGGAGGTGGAGGTTAGATGAGGGCCAACGTCGCTCGTGGTCATGATAGAGGTCGGGAAAGGGGACCTCCGCTCTCTCTCCCCCTCTCATCTCCTTCCCGTACACTCTATCTCTCTGCGGCGCCGATAGGAGCGCGGTGGCGGCGGCGCACCACGCACGAGGTGTGGTTGTTTGGTTGCTAGGAGTGAAATCGTATCGATACAGACCTTTACCGGTTTCCTTTCACCACGGTCCAGTAATAACCAAAATAATGGGCCATTCAGGGCCCAATACACCACAGCAATCGTATTTGACGTCCAGAAAAGCGTCCCTCCTCGGGATAATTCGGCCCAATGAGCGAGAGAAGCTCATCCGACGACCAGGAACCTCCAGAATCAAGATCGGACGGCCAAAAATTCTCAAGCAGTGAGAGAGCTCACTATTGTCCCAGTTATAATATCCCTAATTAATATCTCAAATATTACATTCAAATCTGACGTGAGAGCAGCTCTAGGTACTCAAAATAAAGTTAGATTTGTAAGAAATAGAAAGATCTTCGAGTAATGCCCCAAAACTAAGAGTCACACACAATCTTTGGTCACTGCACTTTAGAATTCTGAATACTTACTTGCATGGTTATGTATAGCAGGATATTTAATTTTATATACAGTATTCCGTACGAAGTTGTAGTCTGAGGTGTTGAAAATGCAGTCTTATTATTTGAGGAGTATATAGAAATGATGTCTTCTTATCTATTACTGAGTATAGCAAAAAGCCAAAAACCATAGCAGCTGACATGGGTATAAAATCTATGTTTCCCTCAAAAGATTGTGTTATTATTAGCAACAAAACAATTTAGTCTTTCTCCTCATTCCCTCAAAAGATCGGATGGGTAAAAAGATGCAGTTTGAGTAATTTTTTCTGGAGCAATCGGTTTGTTAAGGCCGGATAATAATCACAAATGCATATTCGGATGATCAATACTTGAATGAAATAGTTTTCCACTCCTATCTGACTAACCTTCATCATGAATTTTCACAGGAGAAACAAACAGGTTGTGTGTTCCTTTGTTCTTTTGTGCACTACACTTGGTAGCATTAGAACTACCGAGTCATAGATGCTACTGTCAACGGTAACATTTATATTTTTTCGTTTTTCATAATTGTAATTTGTTTGCAACTGGTCTGCAAGGTCAGGGAGATAATTTCAATCGCTAATATCTAGATTTGTGAGGCCCCACGACTTTCCATCCATTGGTCTTGTTTAGTTTATAAAAAGTTTTCACTAAAAAATTAGAATATATAGTTGCCAAAAGGTTGTCGTTTAGGGTTCTGTTTTTTGAAGATCTACTATGATAAAAAAAAATCAACATATGCAATCAATCGGTCAAGAATATCCCAATGTGGTAAGTAATGACGTTTTGATCATCTGAAGTATAAAACTGTAATCTGTAACTGACCTTGGACAAACTACAAGTAGTAAATCTGAGCTAATAATTTTAACGTCTCCAGCCTAATGTAATGTTGTTCAGTTGTTGTGAGAATTCCATCAGCAGATCTCAGCAATCTTGCAGGCTAAGGTGCCACGGTAGGTTGAATTGTTTCCTCGGTGTCCCTCATTCCCTCGTTCAAAGTAACATAAACTAGGGTGAAGTGGATACAAAATCCAACAAAGTAATACGCAACTTCATGAGCCATTGCTTTGGATGGTATCCTTCGGACTTCGGTTGTCTGGTATATGTAGAGAGAAAATACATAGTACAATCTCTGGAGGCGCGTTGAAAATGCATGTTAGAGACCAACGTGGCTTAACTCGTTGCGTAAAATTCACAGCAGTTGATATTCACCTTAAGTGTCTTGACACCTCGAGTAAAGGAGAAGATTTTGTGGATAGATACTGAATGCATCTGCAAATGTTCATATGTTTACTTGGTCTGTAAGGTCGGATAGTGATTACAAGCGAATAGTTCAGTTCAGATCATCAAACCCTGATTACTTGAACGAGTAGTAGTATTTTCCTCCGGGTTGATGACCTTTATTCGAATTCTTAATGAATCTTAGGAGGGAATCAAGTTTAATGAGTCGACCAATGGATCTGTGAGAGAATAATTGGAGGATTATGCTGGTCGAACTTGGCCTCACAATCTAGCTCGTCGTGATTGACATTAGCTAATCGGCTCTGTTGAAGCTGGCAATGTTAAGTGTTGTATTGAATTTACTTATCACAATTCACAAGGCTGAACTGTTATTATGAAGATGATGATTTCAATTTGTCACTCCACTCTTGGGGTCTGCTTCGGTGGTTTTATTGGTTGGCATACATTTTAATCCAACTTTAGAGATGAAACTGTCGATGTGTCCTTTGTTGTCTCTAGTATTTATTTTGCAATAGGAGGTGATGCTAGGTCTAAATTTTCTCGTCTATCCGTCAATCGCCTGACCTAGGCCCAATTTTGTTCATCGCAATATCATCCACTTGAGGGCATCCGACACACTCCTATCCATAGTTTTAAAAACCAGACCGGTGAGCGAACTAGTGAAGCAATTGGTTTATTGGTTTACTGGTCGGACCACTAGTTCATCTGGTTCGATAGCGACAAAAACTTTATTATCAATTAAAATTTAATTTATTTTTTAAAAGTAAAATTTAATTAAATTTAGGAACAAAAGGATCATAAAAGGTACATATAGGGTATATTTCAATATATATTCACAAAATATGGTGATCCCAACTGCTAGTGAGCCTCATGTAGTGCTATTTCTACATAGGAGATGGTTGTGACTTCGATTCTTGTTGTAACATTTTTTTCACCGGTTTTTTGTTGTTTGGACCGGTGCCTCTTAAAAACCAGTGAAACCATCGATTCATGTTTTTTCTAGTCGGATCACCAAACCGGTCCGGTTTTTAAAACTATGCTCCTATCTCTAGCAATTTGCGCAGAAAAAGAACTCTATGGTTCCGTCTATTTCTTGGGAGCTCCGATATGTCGCTATTCGGCGGTAAGTTGGGCCATAGCCCATCAGACTCTTTTCTTATTATTCTTTTATATGTTTTTCTTTTATATTTCATTCTTGAGTTTCTCAAAGTCTGAACAATTCAAAAAAAATCTAATTTTTTTTAAAAGTCTGAACATTTTTAAAATATGATTTTTTAGAAAAATAAACAATTTCCAAATCTAAATAGTTTCTTTAAATCGATCGTTTTTCAAATCAAAAAAAATGTTTTAAAAAGTCTTAATATTTTCAAGATCTAAAAAATAAAAACAATAAAGAAAAAATAAAACCGATGAAAATCTGAAACAAAAATATAGACCCAACACTCTACCAACATAAACCGCTGAAAACTATTAAAAGTCGTGTCCTCGCGTGAGAGCCCGAAGCAACAGAGAAATGGTCCTGGCCCAACTTCCATGTGGGGTGTGTGGCACGGTAAAATCGCGCCACATTGAGCGACGCATAGGACTTTACCTATTTCTTCATGTCTCTCACTCAAGTTCTCGTCTCTAGTCGAAACCTATGGTAGGGAACACGAATCTGACCATATTCGATCAAATCGATGGGGTTGGATGAGGGGGTGTCAGGAAATAAATGGAAGGAAGAGGTGGCGCGGGTGCTGGAGGAGGAGGCTGGCCAACATCGGTGTGATGTGCGAAGAGGAGGTGGAAGAGAAGGGGATTTGTTGCTTCACATAGCGTGGAAGTAGTACCTCCTCCATCAGTGTGTTGTCCACCTTCGGTTTCATCCATAGTTGCAGGGTTCGGGATTGGTGGCGCGTTCCGCGATCCCGGGTCGATCGAGGGTCGGGAACGCGAGTGGATCGACGCGATTTGCTTTTGGGTCGCGATCCCGTTCGCGCCCTTCCTGTTCCCATATTAGCGACACTGAAATATGGTAGGACCATTAAAAATAAAGCGTAAAAATGGTAATTCCAAGCGTCATATTTGGGCTTATTAATACCCTTGATTTTGCGGCTCTTTTCCCTTGTCTCTTCATTTCTCAGCGCCGCCTCTTCGTCTCTTGGCGTCATATTTGGGCTTATTAATACCCTTGATTCTGCGGCTCTTTTCCCTTATCTCTTCATTTCTCAGCACCACCTCTACGACCCACTCTATCGATCCGGGGTCATCAACCCAACCCAAAGTGGATCGCGATCCACAATCGAAGTTGGCATACCAGAGATGTGTACCCCTGACCGATCCTTGTTCGTTGGCATGTCGAACCTCATTCCTCGATTTCCGTTCCTCGATCCGGGCAATCCGGCTCGCTGGCAACTATGGTTTCATCGCCGCGGTGAGGTTTCATCGACGACATCCGCTAGATCATTCTGGCAATAATCGAGGCTCGCCAGAACCAGGACGACGACCAGGCAATCATGCAGAAGGCGCATGCGCGGTAGTTCAGTGCCTTGTGGAGGTGTGCACATTTGTTTAGCCTTGTGTACTTTGGTGCGTTGATTCAGCGCCGTTGTTGCCGTAGTCCCTGCCATAGCCGCCGATCACAACCGGGAGGTCAGGCATGTTCCCCATGCTCTCCACACCCATGAACAGGCGCCGCTCTCTGCGTCAGCGGCCATAAGCAGCTGCATGCACAGTTCTGTCTGCCACCATGGCGTACACTGCCAACACAAGGCAGAGCAGTAGTAGGCAGGAGCCAGGGCACTTCTTGGACACGGATGTAGATCGATTCTGCTAGTAGCACTATTGTGTGTTATGTGTGTATATGCATTCCAACCCCTAATGCTAATGTGTTCTGGCAGGCATAATGCAAATTCAGCTAAAATAATGGTTGCGCATGCTGCACCATATGTTTATCTCATATAATATCCCACTCCTTTATCCATGTTATTCAGTAAAAGCAAATTTTAGTGAGCTATAAATACAAAAAGGTGAAATTGCACTGACAATTAGAATTCTAAAGTGGTACAAAACAATCATAACTGTCCTCCAAATCGAATGGCAATCAACATCCTGGAGCTGAGAAGAAAAATGTGGAGCAGGGGAAGTACCAGTACCAGTCCTCTCCAACATGTGCATGTGCAGAACATCCTGCATCATGACGCTTAGTCCCATGGGTTTGCAATCAGTCTGCTCCTCTTCCGCGTGGTAGGTACATCTTAATATCTAGATCCGGACTCACCGTAGAGGACAATGTTGCTGCTACAACCACGTCAACCATCTTAGGTTTATGAAAATTGATGGTATCTTGGATTTCTTTCGATCTTTCTTAAGCCCTTTCACATGAATTTTGTGACAAAGAAATGTTATCAAGTGCAGGGTTACTAATCCGCGGGTCAGCAAATACAAATGTTCAAAATAATACTACTCATAAAACTGGTATTGATCTTGCATTGCAAGCTCTATTTTCCAAGAATACGAGAAATTTGACCTGAAAAATTTCCACTAGAAGAACAGGTTCACTATCCAATACCTTTTCTATATATTTCTGCTCCCTAATGGTTATTTTGAATACTGAAAGACCGGCTGCGAAGAAGAAAAAAAAATTCTATTGTGGTTCACCTGCATTCAGCAGGGCGTATATGCACGTGGTCTTTGCACGAAAATGGATGTCTGCCCTAAAATAATTAAAATCCACAAGGATTTCTTTTATCAGAGCTTGGATTAGATAAAGTTCCTTGAGTTTGTAAATAAACATGATTTTACGGATGCACATCATATATTGCGCCTATATGATAGTTCGTTTGTTACATCAGCCGTGATGTAGGATTCAGTTATTGGCATGTTATGTACTAATTACAATATTTTTAATTTTTTACATCGGATAGTGATCACACACAATACTTTTTTCCCATTGCAACGCACAAGCATTTGGTTAGTAATCTCTATTTATTAAATTCGTTAGGAGGTAATTGGATTCAATCTAAAACTCTTGATTGGTTGGTTTATGTTTCCAACTATGCTTACTGAAATATGATACTATCTATCTTTGTACGTTAGAGTTGTACATGAGGCCTAATTTTGTTCTAAGATTCCTATTAATTGTTCTAATTAAATGAAAAACCCTTTTATATTTTTCATAAAATACGCTTTATTAAACTCATAATTTAGCAAATAAAATTATAAGAACTTACACCTGACCGCTGTATAGGTAGGATGCACACAGCGGCAACTAACAAATGAAATCCAAAAAATAGCATATTACAAGAAACAAGAAGATCACGGGGTCAGTCATGTGGGAAAAAATATCCACCATTGCTCCCTCCAACCGTGTAAATGCCTATTAGGGTGGCAAGCGGAACCCGCATAACGACCCGCAAAAGCAAAATATAGGCCAAAAGGGATCCCGGAAGCTAGCAAAATTAGAGAAGAATTAGTTAAAAAGCAGTGCTGCAACCCGCCCCGTTTGACACCCTAATACCTTTGTAAACAGGTCTCTATTCTCCAAGGATTGTAGAGACGACCATAAATAGAGCAAACTGGTACACTGGTAAATAACTTGCAAATGAGAAGAATTATCACCATTGAAAACCTAATCATTTCTGCATAGCCATAGTGACCATATTATGTCGAGCACTTCACCCTAATGATAATTCTATACTTATAATCTATTCAATGTACCCAATTACTAAATATATATGCAACACTTCATGACGGGTAAAAGTTAGAAGCCAATTGGATGGATGACCATATAGAATGAGCAAACTTAAATAGTAAGAGTAAGTGTTTTATTGTCTCAGCGTGATGACAAAATGCAAATTTTAAAGTCTCATGCAAAAGTTGCGGTTTGTTAGGTTCTCCTTGGTAAGGATTACGCATCTCTTTACCTGATTTTTCTTATTTGGAACGGCACCTTCATTTTCCAGATTTTGTTGTTGTTATCGACTGGTATCTCTGAATCAACGAGTGCTCTATACCTGGAATTGACCAAGTTCACCATTGTTAGATAGATTAATTCCAACAAAAGTTATCACCATTGGAATATTTGCCTTATTTGCTTTGTAAAAGAAAAAGAAAAAAACATCTCCTGTCTGGGCCGTTCGGTACTACCGGGCCAGTACCGGACAGGTCTGAGCTGCGCGGCCCATCCTTCTGCCTGGCCCGGTCCTGCTGCCCGGTACTACCGGTTTGGCCCGGTACTACCGCCCGGGTGGGCCGGTAGTATCGGCCGGCCCAGCTTGCTCCCGCCGCTCCGCTCGGGTCAAGCTGCGCTCCTGCCTGGCTCGCCGCTGTCAGCTGCCGCTCTCTGATCCCTGCGCTCACGCTTAGCTTCCTCGCTTCATTGGCTCGCTATGAGGTCGGTGCGGTAGTACTCCGGTACTACCGGACCTAACCCAAAAAGGCCCCAACGGGCAGCATTTCGGCCCCTCCTTTAAACAGGCCATTTGCCTTATCTTTTCGGTTGCTTCTTTTTCCTCTCTTCTTTCTCAAGCTTTGCCTAATATTTGACACATCTCTTGGCTTGATTTCTTCCTCCCCCTCCAATGATTCTTGCCCATATTTGAAGGGAAGGTAGAGGTAGAATCCTCAAATTCGAAAAGAGTAAAAAGTTATTTACGGTAGAAGATTTTTTACTGCAAAAAAATTAAAAAACTATTCGAGATGCATATCATATGATATGCGCCTCACATAGGTAGAGCCGGATTCAAATTCGAAACAGCCACTACCACACCTACCACCTCTCCTCCTTCTCCTTCTCCTCCACCTCTCCTTCTCCTTCTCCTCCACCTCTCCTCCTTCTCCTTCTCCTTCTCCTCCTCCTTCTCCTTCTCCTCCACCTCTCCTTCTCCTTCTCCTTCTCCTCCACCTCTCATTCTCCTTCTCCTCCACCTCTCCTCCTTCTCTCCTTCTCCTCCTCCTCCTCCTCCTCCTCCTTCTCCACCTCCGGTGGCATCCTCCTCCTCTTCCTCCGGCGACCTTCTCCTCCTCTTCCTCCGGTGGCATCCTCCTCCTCCTCCGGCGATCACTTCGGCCATGGCCTCCACAACCACACCGACCACCTCCTCCACCTTCGGCGGCCTCATCCTCCTCCACCATCTCCGGCGACCCTCATGGCCATGGCCTCCTGCACTTGCCTGCGGTGGTAGGTTGTGGCCACTGGCACGGCCTCCGACGAGCTCCGACGAAATTCCGGCCAGATCCAGATCTGGCCACCATTTTTTTTGAAATTCAAAAATAATAGCCAAGGCACATTTGGATCAATATGCGCCTCGCGTATGCAGAATATAGGAGGCGCATTCGGATCAATATGCGCCTCGCATATTTTGAGTATGGGAGGCGCATATGATCAATATGCGCCTCGCATATCTAGGATATAGGAGGCGCATATGATATGCGCCTCGCATAACAAATACTAGAGGCGCGACGCTAGAGGCGCATATCATATGCGCCTCGGATAGGGTTTTTGGTGCGCCTCGGGTAGGGTTTTCCCTAGTAGTGACCACCAAAATGGCACTAAGAGCAAGCCTTCCTCCACGCCATCAAGCTTCAATGCCAAGACTTGACGTCCTAGATGACGCATGCAACTTCATGGATGAGGAAGACGAAGACCTTTACTTCGCCAAATTGGACGCGTACGTCAAGAGGATGTCTACACAAGCCAAGGTGGCCATGGAAGAGGATGAGCAAGCGCCAAGTCAAGAGTCTACACTTCAAGATGGAGGAAGCCAAGGCCACATATGTGATGAAGTCAATCCGAGCACCGCTCTCGATAACAACATGAGCCTACTTCCACCACTACTACAACATGGCAACATGATGGTCGAGCATGGGATTTTCCCTTCGACCATGGAGGTGACCGATGACCATCTTATGGCATCCAACTTTTAAGGCGATAGAGTTGAGAATGGTGAGCATGGGATTTTCCCTTCACCAAAGGAGGCGCATGGAGTTGAGCATGATGGCTCAATACACGGCGCCCAAAAAAGTGCTTGGTGCGTGGTGTTGATGTAGAGCTCGTTGGGAACCCCAAGAGGAAGGTATGATGAGCACAGCAACAAGTTTCCCTCAGTTATGAAACCAAGGTTTAATCGAACCAGTAGGAGCAAGGAAACACCTCAAAGGTGTTACTAGCTGAGCTTTGGCAGGGCGCACTACCGGTGCTAGTAGCAACGTGGAGACCTGCACAACACAACCACAGAACTTTGTCCCCAACTTGCGATGAGGTTGTCAATCTCACCGTGTTTTGCGGAAAAAAAGGATTAAACGTATCAAATGGAAAGAAGTAAAAGTTCGCAGAAAGTAAACACAAAGAAGTAAAAGATTGTAGATTGTATGTAAAGAAAAAGGACCGGGATCCATAGTTCACTAGAGGTGGCTCTCCTTAGATAGATAACATGCTAGGTGTACAAATTATAGCGGGGCAATTGACAAACACCGAGAAAGCAATACATGCATATACTAATCATCTTGACTCCTTTGAGACTTGATTGGGCATTACAACATAATACATAGACCGCCATCCAACTGCATCTATGACTAATAATCCACCTTCAGGTTATCATCCGAACCCTCTCCAGTATTAAGTTGCAAGCAACAGATTATTGCTTTAAGAACTGCGTGTAAGGTAAACAATACAATTGTTCTATGAACAAAGGATCGTTGTTTTCTCCCTAGTAGCAACAACACATCTAGTACCTTAGAGATTTCTGTCACTTCTCTAGATTACCAGAGGCATGAACCCACTATCGAGCATAAATACTAACTCTTGGAGTTGCTAGCATCTACTTGGCCAAGATAGCTACTAACAACGGAAAGCATGCAAGATCTCAAATAACAAAGACATGATAGAATCAATAATCAATCTGAAATAGCATCTCAATATCCATCGGATCCCCGCAAACACAACATGTATGAATTACAAATAGATGATCTTGATCATGAACGGAGCTCACAAGATCTAAACATGAAAGCACAAAGGAGGAGAAACCAACCATCTAGCTACTACATGGATCCGTAGTCCAAGGATGAACTACTCACGCATCACACCGGAGGCTTGCATGGTGATGAAGAAGGCCTGTGGTGAATTCCCTCCGTGGTGCCGGAAGAGCTTCAGATCCCCCCGATCTAGGGATGGAGATGACGGCAGCTATAGACTCTTTCGTGGATTTTTGATCAGGTCCTTAGGGTTTTCGTCCCGAGGGCAACTTATAGGCGGAAGGAGAGGCCGAGGGGGTGCTGGGGTCGGCCAGACCACCTGGCCAGGCGGGCTGGCCGCTGTGACCAGGTGGTGGCTGACCCATAGCCCCTCTCCGTCTCGTATTCTGGCACTTGACCCCTTCCGGAAAAATAGGCACTTTGGCTTTTGTCCCGTCCAATTCCGAGAATATTCATTTTCTGACTTTTCTGGAACCAAAAACAACAGAAAACAGGCAGCTGGCACTGTGGCTCTTGTTAATAGGTTAGTCCAAGAAATCATAATAAAAGTACTCCAAAGTTGGAACAAAACACAAGAAAGTGGATAAAACTAAGCATGGAACATCAAAAACTATAGATACATTTGCAATGTATCAAAGCACACCGAGCCTATTCCTATATGCTTGCGTGATGATGTGGTACCAATCCCATGTGAGTATGAGATCCACTTAGCCCACTTGAGTGAAAACAAGAGAGATGAGCGACTCCACCATACGTGAGATTGAGTGCTTTCACTTGGAGGGCATGAGCGAGACACCGAGTGAGTTGAGAGTGGTATTTGATAGGTCATGTGAGGCCACATTGATTTCTAACGACTTACTCTCTACCTCTAGTGTGTTTTCTCATGACGTGCTAGGTTATATAGATCAAGAAACACCAAGCTTGGAGATGATGATGGTTCCGTCCGAGAAGACGTACATGGTGGATGAAGATGATGCCATCCCCATACATGACGAAGAAGTTGCCCACATGGAGGCCAATACTACCACAACACCCACTTCATATGAGAGGTATGAACAAGGTAAAAATAAGGGTGTTGATGATGACATGATCTCACTAGTGGACATGATGATTTGTGACGATTGGCATGCTATGGATGATGTTTGTGATATCACATATGCTTCATTGATATTTCCATGTGATACTTTGCCTTTTTATAATGTTGAGCATGTGAAATTATTTGATTGTGATGATGTTGCCATAGACATGCCATGCTCTAAACGTTACATGGATGATATCATTGCTTGCACTTTGTTGAACAATTGCTCTTTCCAATGTTTTGCTTGCAATGATGATCAAAATGTTATCCCTCAGACCATGCTTTGTCATGGATGTTTTACAATTTCTCCCGTTGCTTGCAATAAGATGAATACTTGCTCCTTCACTTGTTTTTCTTGCAACAATAATACTCATATGGTTTGTATTGAGATGTCTCCCATAGCTTTCTCAAATCTTGGAGATTTTGGTAAATGCCATGATAATCATATTCCCCACTTGCACACTCACCATGCATCTATGTTACACTTGATTGATACTCATGGTGATGTGCACAAGAATAGATACGTCATGATGGATGATGTGTTTATCTACCATGTACACATGTTCTTCCTTTTGTCTATGATGTGTGTAGGTACCCGCACAAGAATGTCAACCTCGGTTGAGCACGAGTTGACAAAAAGAGCTCTAGAGAGCATCCCCGAAGTGAGTTCAAGATCGAATCCAGCTCTGATACATTTTGCATGCTTTGCATCTTTCATATTGAAAATTGCTTTTTCCTATGGTTTGCTTGCAAGCATGTTGATGGTATTCTTTCACTTTGTGACAATCATGTTTCGTTGCTATTGTATATTCATGCTTTGTGTGCTGCAACAAAAATGTTGAACAATTTATCTTTCCGATGTTTTGTGTGCAACCATATTGCCATTATGAGCATGTATTGTCATGAGAGCTCCCAAGTATATCGTATTGTTGTTGCAACAAACGTAAGGACCACTTGCTCTTTCATTTGGTTTGTTTGCAAACACATTGCTTTTGCTTCCGCTTGTGATACTCATATGCCCATGATATTTGTTTTTGATGATTTGTGTGTGGCATCCAACGTATTGAACAATTTATCTTTCCGATGGTTGGATTCACACTTGTCAATGATGTTGTTTTGGATATTCTTCCTCATGTGTTTTGATGACTGCAAGTGCATAGATCGTTTGTAGCTAGTTTTGAAATAAAGATATCGATCCCACAGGGAGCAGGAGTCTGAAGTCTAATAACTCTTGAAATAAATATTATGATACAAATGCTAGATAAAGTTCTAAGTGACAAGATAAAATGCGAGTATTGTGTAAAAAGGTGTTTTTGGATTTTGGGTATAAGAGCAATAAAGTAAAGTAAAACAACTGAGTACAGAAAGTAAGTATCGCGTATGTAAGAGAGATTGGAACTGCAGTAGGGAAAGCGTTCTCAGGGAGTAGCGGATACACCACTGGTATTGTAAAGATCTAAGATAAAGATTATCATCATGAACATTCTCAACTATGTATGGGTGGGAGGAACTCCGTATTTGGACGAATAGGCAGCCGCTGCTCACATCATCCTCATAACCACAACAGTCATCAATCGACATCAATCGAATTACTGTGCTATTAAGGGACGTAATCCCATGGCATGGATAGTGTTCCGTGAGTTTTCTTGGTTTCCCAACTTGATACGTAAGGGGTGCCAACATCTTTATAATCATTGTAAGTGCTAGCACGCGTCCGTCTACTAACAAGTAGTTTCCTCCATCAAGTCCCCACGAGAGGCAAATATTGAGAGGTCAACTTCTCTCAACATCAAGATGTAGAAAATCTAACACATGGTCATAGCAATGAATATCATAATAGACTTTATCTTATTTCAATCTCATACCAGGGTTTCTCCATCTCCCCAAGAACTAATGATCTACTCGTACATGGAGGCAATCAACATCACGACAATGGTAATGGAAACAATCATAGATGAATAGTACTTGTATAAATCTACAACGAGTACAAGAATTACAACAAGATCTAGACAAGATGTAGATGGAATGGATAGACATGGTGGTGATGCAGCGGTGGATGATGAAGATCGATGCCTTAGCCTCCTGGATCTACGCACGGCGAAGATGGGTCCTCGGCGGATGAGTTCCCCCTCTAGATGCCTTCCGGAGGTGAGGTTTCTATGATTTCTGGGTGTTCTGTATATCATCTCCTCGAACCAATTGGACGGGGTGAAACTATTTGACGAGACGGAGGCGGCACCAACTATACGGCTGGAAAATTGCTCCGGTCGTATAGTTGGTCGTTGGCCTCTCTACCTGCCTTGTTCGCTTCTGTTTTTTTTATGGTATTATTAATATTTCCCAAATAAGCGACTTACATTGTTTTGACTCCTTTTCTCCACAGTACAACTGCTCCAAAAATTGTATCCATTGGATCCATCATCTATCCTGACCCTAGTGAAAACAGACATAAAATATACGCGCGAACGCCGTAAAATACCAAGATCCTACATCTGCAATGCAAAATAATAATGTAAAACATGATGCAAATATGCACTCATCATGTTTTTGCCGAATTCTCCTATCATTGCATCAAAGATGTTGATCAATATTCTAGTCAATTGCTTTGAGTACCACACTAGACGTTCTATGGATTTTTTGAGTTCCCACATTTGGATGATGTTCAAACGATTTCCATGCACTTTGACCTTGCATATGCATCTCATTTGCTATACTTGAGTTGTGCTAATAGTATTGTGAACAAGAATAGACATGCCACAAATGACATGCTCATCTATCACGCACGAAAATATGTTGCTTGGTCTTTTTTGTATGAAGGTACAATTGCTTACGCGTCAACCTCTATGGACCATAAGTTGACAAGACGAACCGTAGAGAGTTACCTATGGCTTCCATTAAATGAGCTATATCTACACCATAAGGTGACTTCCTTCTACTTGAGGACTCAAGTTATAATCTTCATGAATTGGATACTCTTTGAGTGTTGCTTCGCTTTTGATGTGAGCTTTATAGGCTTCATGGAAGGTGAAGGAACATTGAAGTGTTGTCAAGTCAATCTTCCCGAGGACGACTATATGGTGAACCCCAGGATCAAGAAGGTCTCTCGACATCTTCTACTTTTTGATGAGCATGTAGAGTCATGGACGACTCTTTTTGAAGGGGGGAGCTGATGTAGCCCGGCCTATGGTCATTACCACATTAAGGTCTCCAAGTTACACCAAGTCGTCATGGACTCTAAAGGTGAATATGTTCCTCTATGCGAGCCCACTTACCACCCTATTGAATGGTATACTACTTCATACTCCGTCCCATATTCATGATAGGTTCATACCAACAAGTACGGAGGCAAGGCAGGATGCCCGGAGCACCAAGCCTAACAAGATGGATGCTTGGAAGAGAAAGCGGAAGCACCGGAAGCACGGAGTCTTGACCCTAAAACGAGTCTCCGTCCGGACTCACCGCCTCCGGACCCTTTGCCAGACCGGCCAAGATTACACACCGGAGACTTGCGCCAATACCGGAGTCTTCGGCCACATCGGAGACTCCGGACCTTGCACACTGGAGTCTCCGGCCTACGAAATGGGCATGTGTGCCAACAGCTGGGCCCTTGGCCCATGTACCCCTCTATTCTGCCCCAAACCCTAGTTTTATGCCCAAACTACCCCTATTCTAGTGGCTAGCCTATAAATAGAGCCCCCACCCCTCATTGTATCCCTTAGGCATAGAAGATAGACTAAAGACAACCCCCTTTGTGGAATCTCTAGTTTTGCCTCAACCCCTTCTACCAAAGGGGACCGACTATCGTCACCACCTCGTTGGAGTTTGCATCGCGCCTCCCTCATTGTACAAGGCCTACGTTTGCGAGTGCGTGAGTGTAGTTGTCAAGACCCTCTCCAAGGTGTCCTTCCCTCTCCGCTTGGGATCGAGGGAGCACGTTGACCAATCTTTCCTTGCGAGGATTCTATCAGACTGATGGCCACCGGGGGGAGCAATCGGCCTTATATCATGTGAGTTTTGCATGTGTTCATCGTGTTCTTCGCGAGGTGTGCATCCGCTTCTGGCACCTTCTTCCTTTCCCCTCGCTTTTCCATCGATTTGACCACGAGATCCGTGAATATCGGGCCACCCTTGAGGTCACCCCTTATCACGAACCCTAACCTTGATCCAATGATGATGACCACCAGTACGGGAGGGATGCGCCCTTACCGCCCACCTGTACCGACTACATCGCCAGGTAAAGGCCGACGGCGGCTGGATCCTAGCCAGCCCCCTTTCTTCTTCCTCCTCATTCTTTCTCTTTCTCTCTCCACCCCAAACCCTAATCTCCTAGAACCTTTGATTCTTGATTGATTTCGTGTTTTTGAGTGGGCCAACTGAAATGTTGTACGTGCCTCTTAGAAATGCATTAGCTTGCATGATAGCCCGACTGCGAGTGATGTCATCAGCATCTAGATCTCTAAACAGAAAAGTTTCTAATGCTTCAGTTCACGCTTGTTCCTGTAAAATGATTTTTCAATAGAACCAGATCGTGATGGATGGAATCTGAGAACTGAAGAGACGTATTAGGGGTCTGTTTTTTGAAGATCCACTATGATAATGAAAAAGATTTCGACATATACAACCAAATCGATTAGGAATATCCCAATCTGATAAATAATCATGTTCTGATCATCTCAAGAAGTAGATTCTTGTAATCTTTGACCAGCCTTCGACAAATTACAAGTACTAAATCCGACCCAATAGTGTAATCTTCTCCAGCCTAATGAAATGTTGTTCTATTGTTGTGAGAATTGCATCAACACAATTGAGTAACCTTGCAGGCTAAGCAATCAAACTAGGTTGAATTATTGTTTCCCCAATGTCCCTCATTCCCTCATTCAAAGTAACATAAGATAGGATGAAGTGGATACAGAATCCAACATAATACATCAGAGTAGTACACAAGTTTATGGGGCATTGCTTTCCATGATTTTCTGTCTAGTATATGTAGAGAGAAAATGCATAGTACAAGCTGGATGCACCTTGAAAACAATTCACTGTAGGTAGTATTCACCTTAATTGTCTTGATACCTCGAGTAAAGGAGTAGATTTTGTGGATAGATAGTGAATGCATATGCAAATGTACATATGTTTACTTGGTCTGTAAGGTCGGGTGATGATTATGATGCGAGTGAGATTGTAAACGAGTAAAGCGAGTAAGATTGTAATGTGTTTCTATAATTTCTTTCGTTGTAGTTCAAATTTAAACTAAAACCATGACAATAATAATGGATTGGATGAAGTATGTCTTAATTAGTGTATAAGGTATGTTGATGATTACAAGTGCATAGTCCAGATTATCAAAACATGAATGGATAAGTCTTCGCTCCTTACTAATGGCCTTTGCTGCACCCATTCTAATCTTTTAATGAAACTTGTTAAGTGAATATATCAAAGGACTTGCAAGACCAATGGAGAACACTTGTTAGCCAAACTTTGAGCCCTCGCAAATCTTAGCTCGTAGGGATTGAAGTTGGCATTGTTGGAAGTGTTATGAATATACTCATCTGATGAAAGCTTTGAAAATATTATGAGGATGATTACTTCAAATTTGTCGCCCTAGTCTTATGGTATGTTTGGTGGATCTGCTGATTGACATACCTCCTCAATCTCACTCTTAAGATTGAAATTTCCTTCTTATTTTTCTACTGTTTACTATTTCTTGTTGTTTCTAGTATTTTTAATTTAAGCCTGTCAATTCTGATATGTAAACGTTCGCAATGAACAAACATCATAGGTGGAGCTGTGTAGGGACATGGGTGCACAAATGTACACCCATTATTTTGGGCAAAACACTTGGAATACCTAACTAAGAGTCACACATAATCTTTCGTCACTGCACTTTAGAATTATGAATATTTATTTGCATGGTTATATAGCAGGGTATTTTATTTTATATACGATGCTCCATAAGAAGTTGCAGTCTGAGGTATTGAAAATGCAATCTTATTCTTTGATGAGTATAGATAACTGATGTTTTCTCATATATTACTGAGTATAGCAAAACTCCAAAAATCATAGCAGCCATATGGGTATAAAATCTACGTTTCCCTCAAAAGATCGTGTTATTAGGAAAAATAATTTAATCTTTCTTCTCATTACTCAAAAGATCGGATGGGTAAATAGATGCAGTTTGAGTAATTTTTTCTGGAGCAATCGGTTTGTCAAGGCCAAATAATAATCACAAATGCATATTCGGATTACCAATACTTGAATAAAATAGTCTTTCACTCCTATCTGACTGGCCTTCATCGTGAATTTTCACTGGAGAAACAAACAGGTTGTGTGTTCCCTTGTTGTTTTTCTGCCGTACACTTGGTAGCATTAGAGCTACTGAGTCATAGATGCTACTGTCAACGGTGAACATTTATATCTGGTTTCATTCGTCATAATTGGCATTTGTTTGCAACTGGTCTGTAAGGTCAGGGAGATAATTTCAATGGCTATATCTAGATTTGTGATCAGGCCTCACGACTTTCAACCCATTGGTCTTGTTTAGTTTTTGAAAGTTTCAGCAAAAAATTATAATAGTTGTAGAAAGGCTGTCAGTTAATTATAATAGTTGTAGAAAGGCTGTCAATTATGGGTCGATCTGTTTTTCAAGATCTACTATGATAATGAAAAAGATTTCAACATTTGCGACCAACCGGTCAAAAATATCCCAATGTGAGTAATGACGGTTTGATCATCTGAAGTATATATTGTAATATGTAACCGACCATGGACAAATTACAAGTACTAAATCTGAGCTAATAATTTTATCTTCTCCAGCCTAATGTAATGTTGTTGAGTTGTTGTGAGAATTCCATCAGCATATTTCAGTGACCTTGCAGGCTAAGGTGCCATGGCAGGTTGAATTGTTTCCTCAATGTCCCTCATCCCCTCGTTCAAAGTAACATAAACTATTTTCAAGTGGATACAAAATACAACAAAGTAAATACGCGACTTCATGGGCCATTGCTTTTGATGGTATCCTCTGGATTTCGGTTGTCTGGTATATGTAGAAACAAAATGCTTCAAGTTGGACACGCATTGAAAATGCATGTTACGGACCGACGTTGCTTAACTCATTGCGTAAAATTCACTGCAGTTGATACAATCGATTGATGCGGAGGCCGGGGTTATACCTCCATTTCGGAAAAAAAAACTGCAGTTGATACTCACCTTAAGTGTCTTGACACCTCGAGTAAAGGAAAAGATTTTGTGGATGGATACAAAATGCATATGCAAAATGTACATATGTTTACTTGGTTAAGGTTAATGATTACAAGTGAACAGTCCAGTTCAGATCATCAAACCCTGATTACTTGAACGAATACTAGTCTTTTGCTCCGAGTTGATGACCTTTATTCGAATTCTTAATCATTCTTAGGTGGGAATCAAGTTAAATGAGTCGACCAATGGATCTGCGAGAGAATAGTTGGAGGATTATGCTGGTTGAACTTGGCCTCACAATCTAGCTCGTCGTGATTGACATTAGCTAATCGGCTCTGTTCAAGCTAGCAATGTTAAGTGTTGTAATAAACTTACTAATCACAAGGCTGAACTGCTATGAGGATGATGATTTCAAATTTGTCACCCCATTTCATTTCTGTTGATTGACATAGTTTTTAATCCGACTTTAGAAAAGAAAATGTCAACTTGTCCTTTCTTGTCTCTAGTATTTATCTTGCAATAGGTGATGGTAGGTCCAAATTTTCCCGTCTATCCGTCACTCGCCTGACCCAAGCCAATTTTGCCCATCGCAATACCATCCACTCGAGGGCATCCGACACACTCGTATCCATAGTTTTAAAAACCGGACCGGTGAGCGAACCAGTAAAGCAATTGGTTTACTGGTCGGACCACTAGTTTATCTCGTTCTATGGTGACAAAAACCCGCTATTATTAATTAAAATTTAGGAACAAAAGGACCATAAAAGGTACATATAGGGTATATTTCAATATATATTCAAAAAATATGGTGAGTCCAACTTCTACTTAGCCTCATGTAGTGCTATTTCTACATAGGAGATAGTTGTGAGTTCGATTTTTGTTGTAACATATTTTTTCACCGGTTTTTTGCTGTTTGGACCGATGCCTCTTAAAAAATCAGTGAGACCGTCAATTTAGGTTTTTTCTGGTCGGACCACCGAACCGGTCCGATTTTTAAAACTATGCTCCTATCTCTGGCAGTTTGCGCGGAAAAAAGAACTCTCCATGGTTCCGTCTGTTTCTTGGGTGCTCCTACATGCCGCTATTGGGCGGTAAGTTGGGCCGCAGCGCATCATACTCTTCTTGTATTATTCTTTTATATGTTTTTTCTTTTCTATTTCTTTTGAGTTTTCAAAATTTGAACAATTGAAAAAAAATTATGAACATTTTTAAAATATGATTTTTATAACAACTAAACAATTTCCAAATCTAAATAATTTCTTTAAATCGGTCATGTTTCAAATCTAAACATTTTTAAAAATATATAAATGTTTTAAAAAGTCTGAATATTTTCAAGATCTAAAAGATAAAAACAATAAATAAAAAATAAAACCGATGAAAATCTAAAGAAATATATAGACCCAACACCTACCAATAGAGAAATGGGCCAGGCCCAACACCCACGCGGGGTGTGCGGCACGGTAAAATCGTGCCGCATTGGGCGACGCATAGGACTTTACCTATTTCTTCATATCTCTCACTAAGTCCTCATCTCTAGTCAAAACCTATGGTAGGGAACACGAATCTGACCGTATTTGATCAAATCGATGGGGTTGGGAGAGGGGGTGGCAGGAAATAAATGGAAGGCAGAGGTGGGACGGGTGCTGGAGGCGGAGGCTGACCAGCATCGGTGTGATGTGCGAGGAGGAGGTGGAAGAGAAGGGAATATGTTGCTTCACATAGCGTGGAAGTAGTACCTCCTCCATCAGTGTGTTGTCCACCTTCGGTTTCATCGTCGCGGTGAGGTTTCATTGACGACATTCGCCAGATCATTCTGGAAAAAATCAAGGCTCGCTAGAACCAGGGCGACGACCAGGCGATCAGGCAGAAGCAGGCGGATGCGTGGTAGTCCAGTGCCTTGTGGAGGTGTGCACATTTGTTTAGCCTTCTGTACCGGCGCCGTTGTCGCCGTAGTCCCTTCTATAGCCGCGATCACAACCGGGAGGCCAAGCATGTCCCCCATGCCCTCCATGCCCATGAACAGGCTCCGCTCTCTACGTCAGCGGCCGTAAGCAGCTGCATGCACAGTTCTGTCCGCCTTATAGCAGATCCTGATAGTGTTGTTCTGGCCTTCAAGGAAATCAGCACTTATAGGGAATGCCGTGGGAGGTTTGGCCAAAGATTTGCGCGCTTATCAGCAGAACAAATGTCGCCAAGTAAGCTATAATAGTTGCTAGTATGATCTCTCCATTACCTCCAATGTGAAATTGCTTAACCTCATTGTTTTGATTTTGGTAGCCGAGTGGTGGTTCCAATTTGGAGGAGAAGTTCCCCATCTGCAGAAGTATGCCTTGAGGATTGTATCACAATGTGTGTCATCAAGTGGATATGAAAGGAATTGGAGCGCTTTTGCTTTGGTCCAAACGAAGCAAAGAAACAAACTTCTTTATGGCAAGTTGCACAAGTGTGTATCCGTGCGCTACAACTTGAAGATATGAAGTATATTTGCCTATACAAATGTGCATCGTGATATATAATGTATTGTGTCCTTGTTAGAGTAAATGTTGCTGTTTTACCAAAGATTTTTTAGAGGAACGATTGCTGTTTTAACTATTGTTACTAAGAGGAAAGTCTGCTCTTTACATTTTAGTCTTCTTACTTTGTTTTTTTATGGAATTTATTTTCGTTGAAGATACGGGATGAAGAAGACCAGGACCCATTGAGAGAGAATGCTAAAGAGAAAGAGGTTGATCCATGTGCAATGATGATGGATACAACCATGTTTGATGAAACAAATCCAATGTTGGAGTGGTTGAATGAGGATGAGGAGCATATAATTTCAGATGGAGCTGAAGCTGCTAATGCCGTGTTTGAGAAAATACGTTCCCTTAATTCAAGCAAGAGAGCCTCTCATCTTGGAAGAAAGGACAATACCAAGAAAAGAAAGAGAGAAAGAGGGCAGTGGATGAAGATGAGGATGAATACATTGATTCTGAGGATGATGATGAAGAGAATGAGTATAATGACAATGATGATGACCAAGATGATAGTGCAAGTGAATCTGATGAAGGAGTGTTTAGTCAGATTGGAGCAGATAAAGCAAACCAAGTCCAAAATGAGACTCATGTCACAACTGGAGGCAATTCGGCAAACCGGAGATCTACACGGGTTAGGCAATGCAAGGTCAAGGACGTCAACAGCCTGTATGATAAAGATAGGTAAATTTCTTATACTGTTTTCATCTATAAATTGCCATTTTGATAGCTCAAGTTAATTTTATAATAATTTGTATCATCCTGTGTCTTCTTCAACCAATATAAATTGTTTGTCCGACTAATTATATTCTGTGATTAATCTCTTATATTATATATCTACTTTGTCCCAACTTATGCTTCTGCTACTACCTTACATTTCTGCTATATATTACCTTTCATGATCTTTAATATTCTAAATTTCAAGGTTGAAGAAAAGGAAGCCTGGGAGATCATATTCACAACCCATTTGTTTCTTGGACGGCTGAAGGGTGGAGGAATAGGAAGTCATAACTAATTCCTGTTTGCATTTTGGGGCCGGGAGTTGAACTTTGAATGGATCGGTTGTACTGGTTATGGACTGTGATTATGAACTTTTATGTGCTTTTTTGGATTTCTAATCTGAACCGTGTTAAGTAGCCTATTTATCTGGACATTTTTTGTTGGAATATTGTTGTTATGGACTATGATTATGAACTATTGTGTTGGTGTTTCAGATAATTATTCATATGTTCTTATTTCTAGATGGATGATCAAATCTATAATAGTGTTAATCTAGTGTTACTGTTTTAATCATGCGTACATACTGTTATATGACTACATTCTGTTATATGACTCGTACATGTATATTTTGCTAAAGATTCTGCTACCCATTCTTGTTTTGCTTTATTTTGAAAATTTTGGCAAATTTCGGCCGTTTTTTGTTCAAATTTTGGTTAAGCAATTTCGTCCTAAAATTTTTGAATTTTTTTCGAAAAACCGAATTTCGGCCATTTCGGCGAGGATCGGTAAAAATTGCAAACCGAAAGCCAAAACCTTGGCCGTAAGCAGCTGCATGCACAGTTATGTCCGCCACCATAGCGTACACCGCCAACACAACGCAGAGCAGTAGTAGGCAGGAGCCAGGGCACTTCTTGGACACACGGATGTAGATTGATTCTGCTAGCACTATTGTGTGTTATGTGTGTATATGCATTCCAACCCCTAATGCTAATGAGTTTAGGCAGCCATAATGTAAATTCAGCTGCAATAATGGTTGCTCATGCTGCACTATATGTTTATCTCATATAATATCCCGCTCCTTTATCCATATTATTCAATAAAAGCAAATTTCAGTGAGCTAAATACAAAAATGTGAAATTGCATTGGCAATTAGAATTCTGAAGTGATACAAACCAATCAGAACTGTCCTCCAAATCGAATGGCAATCAACATCCTGGAGCCGAGAAGAAAATTTTGGAGCAAGGGAAGTACCAGTACTAGTCCTCTCCAACATGTGCAGGTGCAGAACATCCTGCATCACGACGCTTAGTCCCATGGGTTTGCAATGAGTCTGCTCCTCTTCAGAATGGTAGATTGGTAGGTACATCTTCTGAATATCCATCAACCAGTCCTTAGATCTGGACTCATCGTAGAGGACAATGTTGCTACTACAACCACGTCAACCATCTTAGGTTTATGCAAATTGATGGTATCTTGGATTTCCTTCAATCTTTCTTAAGCCCTTTCATGAATTTTGTGACGAAGAAATGTCATCAAGTGCAGGGTTAGTAATCCGTGGGTCAGCAAATACAAATGTTCAAAATAATAATACTCATAAAACTGGTATTGATCTTGCAAGCTCTATTTTCCAAGAATATGAGAAATTTGACCTGAAAATTTTCCACTAGAAGAACAGGTTCACTATCCAATACCTTTTCTATATATTTCTGCTCCCTAATGGTTATTTTGAATACCTGAAAGACTGGCTGCAAAGAAGCAAAAAAAAATCTATTGTGGTTCACCTGCATTCAGCAGGGCGTACATGCACGTGGTCTTTGCACGAAAATGGATGTCTGCCTTAAAATAATTAAAATCCACAAGGATTTCTTTTATCAGAGCTTGGATGAGATAAAATTCCTTGAGTTTGTAAATAAACATGATCTGACAGATGCACATCATATATTGGGCCTATACGATAGTTCGTTTGTTACATCAGCCGTGATGTATGATTCAGTTATTGGCATGTTATGTACTAATTACAATATTTTTAATTTTTTACATTGGATAGTGATCACACGCATACTTGTTTTCCCGTTGCAACGCACACGCATTTGGCTAGTAATTTCTATTTAATAAATCCGTTAGGAGGTAATTGGATTCAATCTAAAACTCTTGATTGGTTGGTTTATGTTTCCAACTATGCTTACGTACTGAAATATGATATCTATCTTCGTATGTTAGAGCTGTACATGAGGCCTAATTTTGTTCTAAGATTCCTATTAATTGTTCTGATTAAATGAACAAACCTTTTATATTTTTCATAAAATACGCTTTATTAAACTCATAATTTAGCAAATAAAAATTATAAGAGCTACACATGACCGCTGTATAGGTAGGATGCACACAACAGCAACTGACAAATGAAAGCCAAAAAATGGCATATTACAAGAAACAAGATCACGGGTCAGTCGTGTGGGAAAAAATATCCATCATTGCTCCCTCCAACCGTGTAAATACCTTTATAAACAGGTCTCTATTCTCCAAGCATTGTAGAGACGACCATAAATGGAGCAAGCTGGTACACTGGTAAATAACTTGCAAATGAGAAGAATTTTCACCATTAAAAAATCAAATCATTTATGCATAGCCATAGCGACCATATTATGTCAAGCGCTTTACCCTAATGATAATTCTATACTTATAATCTATTCAACGTACCCAATTGCCAAATATATATGCAACACTTCATGACGGGTAAAAGTTAGAAGCCAATTGGATGAATGACCATATAGAATGAGCGAACTTAAATAGTAAGAGTAAGTGTTTTATTGTCTCAGCGTGATGACAAAATGCAAATTCTAAACTCCCATGCAAAAGTTGCGGTTTGTTATGTTCTCCTTGGTAAGGATTACACATCTGTGAAAGTACCACATGATTTTTCTTATTTGGAATGGCACCTTCATTTTCCAGATTTTGTTGTTGTTATCAACTGGTATCTCTGAATCAACGAGTGCTCTATATTTGGAATTGACCAAGTTCATCATTGTTACATAGCAACAAAATTTATCAGTCCCTTGTGATAATTGAACCATTGCCAACTGCTCTATAAGAGCGTTTCATGCTGCAATGAACAAACCTAGTTGGAAACAATCTCACTGGAAAACCATGGTTAGTTCTAATTGATCCCAAATCTTTGAGCGGAATGAACACTTAGCCCGCTGAAATGTTGCTCCTTCATGCGGTCGTGGTTCTTTTGGTTGCGAAGGTCTCGATTGGCATGAGAAATGCATAGCCTACTTAAGTACTATGTTGAATGGACTGGGAGACGTACAAAATGCTACAAGCACAGATTTTTCAATCTTTTTGACTTGGGCAAGAACACAAAATATGCAGTCCAAAGAACCCCGCTGGCTAAATAACTTTGAAAGATTGAATTATTTTTCCAATGTCTTTCATTCCCTCAAACTAAAAGTAACATATGTTAAACTTGCGTGTAGTGGATACTAAATACAACGCAACATATTAAACTAATGCAGCTTCATGGCACATTTCATCGCATGGTATCCTTCGGATCTCTGGTATATGTAGAGAGAGAATGCATACAAGCTAGTGTGGCTTAAATCATATCATGAAATTCACTACACACCTTATTATCCCCTCTTAGTAAAGGAGAGGAAGATTCGTTCTAGTTTGGCTTAACTCATTTCATGAAATTCACTATAGACATTAAGTGTGATACCCTTTCTGTGGAGGCAATTGTCCTGATACTCTTAGTAAAGGAGAGGAAGATTCAGTGGATTGATAGATTTAGTTATAACAAAATGGCTTGGAAAATATGAAATGTTAAGTTTACATAGGCCCGGTCGTCGGACGAGGCAGTAAGTGTGACCAAGTAGGACCTAGATAAGGTAGGGGCCCTTGTTCCGTAGCCTAATCAAAGAATGGATGCTAGGATTGATGAATAGTACAAGAATCAAAAACAAAGTGAAGGTACAGAGCCATACCCATTCAAGAATCTGATATCAGAAAAGCTCTAGGGACTCTAATAGAGTGGGCTTTGTTAGAATTAGAAAGATCTTTAACAGTGCCTCCGAAACTTAGATCCGTACACAATCTTTGGTCACTAGACTTGAGAATTTTGAAATTTTGGTTGCATGGTTATTTGGCATGATATTTTCTTTCTATAAACAGTAAGAAGTTGTCGTGAGAGTTATTGAAGAGAGAATATTATTATTTGAGAAGTATAGGAATGATGTCGTCTCACATATTATCGGTACAGAAAAAACAAAGCAATTGACGTGAGTACAAAACCTACATTTCCCTCGAAACATTGTGTTAAAGCCTATTGATGATTAGTATGAACCCTTCTCGATGAATATATTGTTACTACATAACCTACCGCCTACCTTACATGGCATCACGATTCCTTGATTTATATTTCCTAATATAGCGCTGAACGATCCGATAATTATCTTTCTCTACAAACCTTTGGTCATTAAACTTGATAATGGTCTTGCAGGTTGCCGGTGGATGGCATGGGGGCTGCTGGATCGGCTTGAATAAAGGAGGTGTCCTAGGATCCCTCTGATGCCAAGATGAAGAAATACTTGATACATGTATTCATTGATCTAGCTAGAGTGTCGAGTTCTGAAAGGCTCCACCGGCGAACTCCCTTGGGTGACTCATGCTTGGAGTTTGCCAGATCAGATGGGTTTTGGTCACGCGCAACCGTGTTTTTTCTGGCGTTTGGTTTCAGAGTGATGGGAGTGGTGTGAATCCATGTAGTATGTTGCCATCGTAGGACATGTCTTTAGTTCCATGGTGAAGTCAGTGGTGGAGAATGACATAGAGGCCGAGATTTGAAGACTAGGAATGGTGGTTCGAGTCCTGATGGTGATGGGAAATTCGCTTGGTGATTTGTGAACTAGAGCAGCAGTATCGACAAAGTTGGGACGACAACACAAGAGAAGTTCAGAATCTATACTTTCAGGGTGAAAATCTAAGGTCTGGTCTTAATTGGTTGTGCTTGGCAATGGTCTTGTTGAAGATATTTTTTTGTGAACGCGGACTTTCTTTGGCGTGAAAACCTATGATCTATGATCAGGGGACGATGACGACGACGTTTGTGCACTGTTACCTTCTTAGAGGCTTCTCTTTTGGAGAATATGGATTTCTGGTGTTGTCTTGGTGGTGTTTGGCCCGCTGCTACAAGGAATAGATCATTGTAACGGGAGTTTTTTTTGTAGTTCTTCTTTTTTTGGTTGTGAGCATCCGTATTTCCATTAGGGCACTACATTATTGCAGAGGCTGAGTGTAATTGGCATCTTCGCGATATTAGTATATTTCCCTTGTCAAAAAAATTGAACTTGAGAATTTTCAAAGGTTAGTCATGTAGCAGAACTTGATGACATTGTCGACGTAGCTGTTTGTCGATTCCCACATCTAGGTGTATCCCTCCCAGCCATGAGAAGATTCGCATTGTGTTTCTCCACGCGATCAATCATCAAAGTATATAATGACTCCACACATATTTCGTGTAGCGTCACCATGTCGACGTACGATCAAACACAGGGAAGAAGTAGAGAACAAGTCAAGATTAGATCTAGATGGTGGTAGAGATCATATAGAGCTTGCATGATCATCATCTAAATTAGATCTAGATGGTGGTAGAGATCCGGCAGCGCTGCACGCTAGAGAGAGAGAGAGAGAGAGAGAGAGAGAGAGAGAGAGAGAGAGAGAGAGAGGCTGAATTGTGAACATCCGTATTGCCATTAGGGCACTCCACTATTGCAGAGGATGGGTGTAATTAGCATATTCATGATATTAGTATATTTCCCTTGTTGAAAAATTGAACTTGAGAATTTTCAAAGGTTAGTGTCATCTGTCATGTAGCAGAACTTGATGACATTGTCGACGTACCCGTTTGTCGATTCCCACATCTAGGTGTACCCCTCCCGGCCATGAGAAGATTCTCATTGTGTTTCTCCATGCGATCAATCTTCAAAGTATACAATGCCTCCACACACATTTCATGCAGCATCACCATATCGATGTACGATCAAACACAGGGAAGAAGTAGAGAACAAGTCAAGATTAGATCTAGATGGTGGTAGATATCATATAGAGCTTGCATGATCACCATCTAAATTAGATATAGATGGTGGTAGATATCCGGAAACGCTACGTGCATGAGAGAGAGAGAGGACGACATTAGTGAACTAGTGTGATAGTGTTAGGTGCTGGAAGCCAACAGCAGCTGGGGCATCTGGCGTCGGTGACTTGGAGGAGGTGGTGGTGGTTTAGGGTAATGGTGGAGCACGGTACTAGGGTTAGACCTCTAGGAGCCCCCTTTATATATGTGGACAGGGCCTCCAAGGGCCGTCGACCATGTATGAGAGTCGTAAGAAGACGCTCTGATCCCAGCCGAATCGGCTAGGGTTGGAGGAGTCCTCCTAGGACTCCCCTTCCCTCTCAATTCGGATCAAGGGGAAACTGAAGGTTTCTCTCCTCCCCAAGTCGATGATAGCCTAGTGATTGCCTTGCCCGTCAAGGTAATGTGGTCCCCAATGATATTAGAATTTTCTAGGCCTATTAAATATTCTAGAACATTTTGGAGACTTTTTAAACCTTCTAAAATCACTCCAATACTTCCCATATATGTTCGTAGCCATTCTGAATACTCCCAAAACGGTTCTAGAAACTTCTGGAGTAATCCAAGACCTCTCGGAACCATTCTGAGATTACCATTCTCTCTTATCTTCATATATAACTTATACCTAAATGCATTTGTACCGTCAAGTGTGTGACCTAAAGGGTTTGGGTGTAAATGGACATGTCCAAAAACATTATAACCGATGTCAGGATCTTGATAGCCATAATGATTCCCATGTACACACGAAGATGTTTATCGGTGTACCATATGTATTAACCGTTATATTTTTCATTACTTTACTTCTCGATACTATTGCATTTCTTGAGGCAAAACTATTATGTTATCCTTGTCAAGCCGATATGTACTCTTTTATTATTTTGTATTATCTATGTCCTTGAGATTACTTAAGGCACATGTTTAACCAAATGAGGACGGACATCATAATACCGAGAGTGCCTATAGTATATCTTTCCATCATTTGAGTAGTAATTCTCAAACTCGACATGTCTAGAACATCAGTATACTTTCAAGTAAGCATGTAATCCACTTATATAGCTACCAAGTGACGAACATAACGTTTGGTGTCATCGTGCAAACCATCAGGTAAACATGTCTATGATATTCTCATGGACATAAAAGACAAGTAAATGGTAATACAAATTACATTGAGAAAATGCTGGCAGCATATTGATGAAGTGTTTTGCGGTATATCAATGGAGTCTTCCTAACAACATTGTTACTCCAACAATATTTTCCCATACATTATTGGCAATTTCGTAACATCTTACTAACGATCATAGTCAGGAAAACGTGACTATCATTAATATATGAACTAGTCTTAGATGCGAGAATAGGTATATGTTTGGTGTTTATTAGTCCACACATACAGTTAGGTTTTTTCTATGAATATCATATTCAGGAAATAACACAATTATAGCATAGAATATAAACTTAATTATAACCATCGGAATAATAATAACTAGTTTATTGTTGCCTTTAGGACATATTTCCAACACGCTTTATCATGTACTAGAGTTAATGATCGAGTTTACATTTCAAGCATCTTACACCAATTAATGACACTATGGTGTTGTTCATGCTTTCTTTGTGATAGAGTCTTTCTTGTGATATTGGGTATTAGTTATTCATTGTATTGTGTTTTTACCTTGAATATTTCTAATTTTAGCTTAGAACTTCTAATAATTAGATCCAATTGGAAATTCATAATTCCTTGTAACTATGTGATTTGTGCCTGGCAGAGATAAAAGATGCTTATGATATACCATTTCCATCGATGTATGATAAACTTGCACATGACACCAGGATTTGGTTTAAGCTTCATTCACATGAATGTAGTCTAGCAATTGATGATTAATTCAAGCCCTCCATTTTAAGATATGTTGACACTAATTGGTTTGGTTAAATTCCTAATGAACTAACCTAATAGTAAGTTGTGCTCTATCCTTGCGGGTGTTGTTTTGGCCGTGGAAAGATGTTAATCGTTTTGAAAAATACATCAACTTGATTGTCCTAGATTGATTCCCTTTATGGACTGCCATGGAAAATGCTACAACTTCATATTTTCTAGATAAAAAATCCCCACAATCTAACTAACCCTGATAGATCGAATTATTTTCCCCATGTCGCTCATTCCAAAGGTACACTAACATTTCCTAATTTGTCGTCCCCTCAAATTCAAAATAATATGCATCATCATGGTCCATTCATTGTATTGCGTAGTATCACTTGGATCTTTAGTATATGTACAGAGAGAAAATGCACAAAAGCTTGTGTGGTTTAACTCATTGGGATTGAATTCAATGTACTAGATATTCACCATAATTGTCTTGATACCTGAGTAAAGGATAGAAAGATTCGGCAAAATAACCCAATCCATTGAACAATCTAATGTGAGAGAAGCGATTTGCACCATGCCTCGTCGATTCCTCCTTGCGCATGTGTGCTGGTACGTCCTATGTCTCTTGCCTATACATGATATCTTTGGCTAGTCTCTCTCATGCATACCATAGGATCATCTCCCCTCCACATTTTAGGTTATCCTAAAGCTCTCACCTCTCGCGGTGTTATGGAGATACGACCATCCTCGCTCATAAGCGTCCTCTCCGTAAGAAATGGGTTCGGAGGGGTGGTGGTATCTCTTTCACACCACAAGACGTGTAGAGTTAGAAAGATTTTCTGATAATGCCCCTAGAACTAAGATCCATGCACAGTCTTAGGCCAGCGCACTTGCGAATTTTGAATATTTACTTGCATGGTTATATTGCATCATGATAGTTTATTTTATACAGAGAGTTGGAATCTGAGTTGTTGAAGATAAATTGTATTCTTTGAGAAGTATAGAAATTAATTTTATGGAAAGATCAGATTATTAGCTCAGACTGTTCCTTTTGTTTTGATCTATTCCTTTTCAATTTTTATTCTTTTGCTATATGGCAAAGGATTAAACTAAATTATAGACAAGCATATGTATAAATTTTCTTCATGTGGAAGTGGAATAGCCTATCCTATCGTGTGTATGAGGCCAGCTCTGTGATATGATCTTTCTTCTTTTTTTGCATACATTTTTCCTGATGACTCCTGGTTTCGTGAAGCCTAAGATGATTATTAGTGTGATTGTGTGAAACTTTCACAATGGAATATGGTTTTGATTACATAACCTACCACCTTCCTTTCGAGGCACCACAATTCAAATATATGATTATTGCATGATTTTTTTCTCTATATATAAATTTTCTTATCTAGGTTGATGATCAAAGAGCATAGTTCATATGATCAAACCTGATTAATTGAACAAAAATATCCTTTCGCACCTACCAATGACTTTCCCCGCACCTGTTTTCTTCAACAAAGAAAAGTTACTTGCACATGAGGAATGCTTCAGTGGATATGTGTTGCTTGACATACTTCTCGATTTTACTCTGAAGATAAAAAAATTATATACATCTAAAATGTTATTTTTTTCTATCATTTAGCATGTCAATTTCAAATGTGTTTCTTATCATATCTATCAAAATTGAAGGGGAATTGAAACTCCGATGTCATCGATTCCACCGACATATTATTTATTTTGACCTAAAACCTTCTTTATATACCATTTGGTGGCCTTTCTCGGGACACATGGAGGTGGATATCGAAAACCATGAAACAGAGAGTCTGCAGTCCACCACCGAAGGAAGATTGGAGGGAGAATCGCTGCCAGAATTGCCGCCGATAGCCTCTCCTCCTTCACCAACGTCTCCTCATCGCTCTCCACCATGAGAGGGGAGTAGTACACCCCCTGGACTATGGGTTTTTGTTGGTAACTGGTCCAATATCTCTATGTATGATCATTGTTGAAGTTCATATTGTGTGACTTGCATGATTATGGATCTATCTATGTAATTTCTATGGTGGGTATTGTGGTACGAGATGATACTTGTTATGAATTTACCGTTGTGTTGGAACTTTTATGATTTGTCATATTTTGGAGATACTTCTATGATACATGTAATGGTTTTTATTCATAATGCCTTTGTTTACCCATGTCATGAGGTGTTTGACAACGTCAAGTGTAGGTAGATGGGAGATATGTGATAATGTGCACAACAAATAAATCATTGCACTAGTGTTTAGCGTATTTACCATTAAGAAGTATGATGTATGTAGATAAGGTGTGGCCGAGTGACACACGACATATGTGTTAGTGACAGAAATGCAACCAAACCCTCTTTATCTAGGGGTAAAAAGGGAGAAGTATGATATGCTGGAGTGATAATAACTACACGCTAGCCTTAATAGGTTGACAAATAACACATATGGGTACTTCTTTCAACCATGTGTTTTAGGACATGTAGCCGCCATAAAAGCTACCATTAAAGCATGATAATAGTGTGTAATTTTAGTATCTATAACATGATCATCATCATAGATGGAGAGAGAGGATTGAGTGAACCAATGAATCCAGGTACATTGTTCCTATAAGAGTAAACCACCGTCTTGTCCTCTTGTAATTAGAGGATTGGGACATTTTTACATTTGTTGTTTTGTTACTTTTTACTTCCAAGCATTAAATTAACCTTCCTGGTCATTTAACTTGATTAGTGCATAAACAACTAAAACTTGTGACACTTTAGTTGAATAGAATAAATAGATTTTTCTTCTTGCTCCTACGGATCAATACCCTACTTCCACATTGAGAGCTGCTACAGTGATCCCCTGCTCTTAGGGGTTATCAGGAATCTAGTGTGAGATACATGGATTTTACCAAAATGGAACCATATGTAGTTAGTCCCCATCTAAATACATTTGGGCTATCATCTGGGCTATCAGATAGTTCAATATCCATCAACCCTTAAAATATATCCATCGCAACAATTTCTTATCGGTTAAAGCCCTTCTAAAAGCTACATTTAGAAGCACTTTCGATATAGCACTTCCCACCAAAACATATTTCTGTTAGATAATATTATAAATTGATGGATATTGATGTGTGAGAGGCAAGCTCCTAACCAAGTGTCTTCCTAGAATCTTGTGCTGTTCCCATATCCTATTTCAAAAGACTTCGTAGCAAAGAAATCCACCTTCACTCTCATTAAATCTTTCCACAAGGAAGAGTCCATTGGTTGTACTTTTACTTGTGGTAACACTTTGGAGTGAAGATATTTGTTCTATGGTAGCTCTTTCCACACGCCTTCCGCATTCACAAGTTTAAACAGCCACTTTCTAATTAAAATATTATTTCTAAAACCTCTCTCTAAACCATCTTCTTCATTTGGTCTACATTTGATCTTAGTTAATCCATATTTTCTTTTGTGGCCATCACCCTGACAAAAGATACGTGATCTGAAAAAGTATAATCTCTTCCATACCTCTTCAGGTAGTTCCAAGAAAGATAGTATAAACATGGCCAACCTACTTAACATGGGATTATTTAGAGCACCTCCACTCGTTGGGTGTTCCGAGGCCGAAATCCGGCGCTATTTAGTGTCGGACAGATGTAACTTTCGGCCTGTGAATGGCCATTTTCACACTCGCATTCCCAGCCACGGTTCCCAGGCAAAGCAAATCGGCGACATATTTGAATATTTTTTTGTTCCCGTCGACGAAATCTCGCCCAAAGGTGTTCGATAGAAATCAACCAAACTAGTTCGACGGAAATATGCCCAAAAAGGTTCGGCGATAAAATTATTACAAAACAGGATGAAATCCGGCGATCATTTGCCGACGTCGATGAGCTCCTCCGGCGCGTTCGGTACGACCGGGATGGGCTCCTCGTCCAAGATAGGGCCTGTCGATGGATTGGAGGAGATGGAAGCAGAGCTCGGTGAAGGAGTGGCGGCCAAGATGATCGGCGTTGGGCTCGGCGTGACGTCCTCGTCGAGGATGGTCAGGCGGCACGCCATGTACTAGGCCTTGACCTGGGGTCTCATTGTCGAGGTGTCTTCGCCATCCAAGAGGAACTAGAGGTCTGTGTTCCTATTTTTGGCGGCGAAGTTCGCCTTGAGGAGGTCGAGCTTCCTGTCTTGGTTCTGTAGTATTTGCGTCCACCTCTCCTTGGCCTTCTCCTCCCTCTTCACGGCATGGGCCTTGGAGTCGGCGATGCACTTATCGATCAATGAGTGGAGGCGTTCGACGGGAGGGCCTGTAGCTTTTAGCATCTTCGCCTTCTTCTGGCTGACTTCTGGCCTTCCTTCGCCGGCAGCTAGGGGAGCCTCCGGGTTGTACACGTCGTCCTTATTCTTGGCGAGGCTCATGTGAGTGTCCGCCCATTTTGGGCAGTTCTAAATCTTGTCGAAGACGTGGTGGAACTTGAAATCCGTGCCAGTGTCGTCCCTGTACATGCCGAGTGAACGGATGAGCTGCACAGACAAGGCGGAGTGTGTCAGTACATTCATCAAGTCGGCATAGTTTAGGCATGAGGTCGGCGAACTACCTTGCTATCCATGCTTTCGCCGTTGACTGGTGTGTGATGGTCCAAAATATATCGAGCTCATTGGGGAACCCCAAGAGGAAGGTATGATGAGCACAGCAGCAAGTTTTCTTTCAGTACGAAACCAAGGTTTAATCGAACCAGTAGGAGCAAGGAAACACCCCAAAGGTTTAGCTAGCTGAACGTTGGCAGGGCGTACTACCGGTGCCAACAGCAGCACGGAGACTTGTGATGACCCACAAGTATAGGGGATGTATCGCAGTATTTTCGATAAGTAAGAGTGTCAAACCCAACGAGGAGCAGAAGGTGATGGCTAGTGGTATGGATCAGGAACTCTCTGCAAATACTTAGCAAACGGATTTTTAGGGGTTTTCGATAAAGCAAGTAAACAAAGTACGAGTAAATAAAAGACAGTAGGAATAAATACAGCAAGTGGCCCAATCCTTTATGCAGCAAAGGACAAGCCGGTTGTATTACTTAAGATGACAAAACATTCTCGATGACACATGGGAAGACTGTCAAGTGCTTTCGCTTCATATAGTTGATTAATCTTCTCTATCTTGTTAAGTGTTGTGTGGGTGAACCTGTGCTAATGTACCGGCCCATCCAAGACTAATACATACTTGTGATTATACCCCTTGCAAACATCCGTAAGTACAAGAAAGTAATTAAGGTAGAAACCTAACCACAGCTTTAAACTCTAAGACCCTTACGTCCCTTGTGTAATGGTTTCCTAACGGGGGTTTAGGTTTCTGTCACTCCGGCAACCCCTATGATTAGTAGCCAAATACACAATGCATTCCCCTAGGCCCATATAGGTGAAGTGTCATGTACTCAACGTTCACATGACACCACTAGAAGAAGTACACCACAACTTAAATAACAATCTATTGAATCTTTCTCAACACAACTCCACTACTAACAACATGACTTCTCCCATGTCCTCAAGAACAAAACGAACTATTCACAAGACATCATATGGATCATGATCAGAAATGGAATAATGATGTATAACAATCTGAACATAAACAATAATTCAATGGTTCACTCAATAGCATCAACTACAAAGAGTAATCAACACCGGGAAAGTTTCCCTATGAACTATAGCAAGACTCAACACAATTGTTACAGCAATATGGAGATGGTGATGAGGGTGCTGATGGTGATGATGGTGGTGATGATGATGATAATCCCGATGAACTCTAGCTTGATGGTGGTGTTGATGGCGACGATCTCCCCTCTCCGGGAAGGAATTTCCTTGGCAGAAATCTGTCTGCCGGAGAGATCTTTCTCTCTCGGTGTTTTCCGCCCCGCAGAGGCGGCGGAATCTTTCTGTGGTCGCTCCCCGAGTCTTAGGGTTTTAGGAGGATGATATATGCCAGAGGGGAGAGGCTGGAGTGGGCCAAGGTAGCCACACCACCTCCTGGCGTGGCCTAGGGCTGCCCGCGCCAGGGGGTGGTGTGGGCCCCCTGTGGCCCATCTCCACTCCGTCTTGTGGCATCCTTAGTCTTCTAGAAAAATAGGATTTTCCATATATTTTCCTGGATTTTCTGATCTTCGCGAATTTTGCCTCCAAACAGCACCTTTTCCATCAGAATCCATCGATGCGGTCCATGCTCCAAAAGTCATCAACCATGCAAAAACAGATGAAATAACATAAGTATCACTTCTCAATATGAAATATATCAATTAATAATAGTGAATTAAGACATAGAATAGTGATGCAAAATGGACGTATCAACTCCCCCCAAGCTTAGACTTCGCTTGTCCCCAAGCGAAACTGAGCTCAATAAACATGGCCTCAGGTTTATGGAGTGAAGAGTCGATAAAATAATACGGACAAGAAGCATCGCATCCATCAAGTGCATAGATCATAAATAGAAGACAACTCACTATTTTATAACTCAACTTGTAATGAGTAAAGGAAACGCAATAAAGATACATAAAGTGAATCATAATTGGTAATGGCAAACTTAGCTCTTGGTCGAAGAATAGTTGATAATTTGCTGGAGTTCACAAATAACTGGTATTCAAAGATAGCTTTCAAAGTAGTAAACATCAAGATAAGAGCAATGTGCTAAACAAGGAACATAAGAAACATGATTGAATAAATCATCATATGAATGAATGGAACACAACAACTCAAAATACTTGCTGAGATAGAAGGGAGTAGGTTTACTGACTCAACTACAAAGTAAAAGAAAGGCCCTTCAAAGAGGGAAGCAGGGATTGCAAGTCTCATAAAGAGCTCCCAAAAATTATGATACTTACTAGCTTTCATCTCTCATTGCCCCTATCATAAGCATCTTTAGGTGATTAAGGTTAAAGTGATCAAATATGAGGATATGCATTGACAAGTTGTAAGTTGAGAATCTCATGTCCCTTGAATACGAGGGCCGCTCCTCATGCTACTCAAGTTTAGTCACCGGTAAGTTCTTGTCATCGTAAGCATATGTGTATCATTGAGAACCGCCAACGGGGTACCCCTTGCCCGATGATACGAAAAAATCCCCATATCAAAATGACAAGGCAAGCAGACAACAAGTATCTCAGCAATCTTCTTATTTACCATGGGAATATGATGCTTTTTTCTCTCTTTCCTCTTTTCATAATATCTCTTTTTTTTCTCTTTTTCTCAATCTCTATCTCTTTTTTTATAAGAAGAATGCTTCATAGATACTCATTATGGTTACCCTGCAGGTTTCCACCATGTCAGCATGGATTAGACCAGCGGCTCAGGCGTTTCTCTAACACATGTGCATAACTCCATGGACTTACAAGCTCCCCTTTCATTTCACACCGACGACATCCATAGACAAAAGAACATGATATCAACTAGGTACGAAGTACCAGTGCAATGTTGAAAGCGTTCCCCATGACAACATGGTTCTGCTAATCCACAACTTACAAAGCGCAAGCATATACGCAACATAGGTGAGCACAATGGTTCAAGTTTATTAAGTGCAAGAAAGTAAAGTGTGCCATCAAGTTTGTGAGAGCTTTATTCACTAATTTTCACATAACAAGTTTAATTTGGGAGGTACATAAAACAAGAATTTACTTGGAATAGCAATAATGCTACTAGGTAGGTATGGTGGACACAAATGGCAAAGGTTTTGGTTTAAAGGAGGTGGATGCACGAGAAGAATACCCTCTCAGTACAGGTTTTTGGCTAGCAAGGCTGGGTAGAAAGTATAAGAGTTGACGGAAACAACCAAACATACAAGTGATAAAAACAAACATGCAATCTTCCTTGGAAGGACAAAAGAATACTAAACTTATGAGCAAATCAAGAAAGAAAGATGATGAATTTTTTTTTCTTTAGAGTACTTCTATCTTTTTCATTCAACTCTCAAAAATAGCGTTGCTACTGGCCGAGCCAGGTTTGCCAAAACCAACTAAATTAGCTCAATGATCCCAAAGTGATACCAATACTAACAACAAGATCAATCATACAACCATGAATTGAAAACTAATATAAGCTATGCAAAAGAGTGAATGATAGAACTTCTCATTAATATTTCATAACGGCAACTCACACCAAGGGATACATATCTAACGAGAGAGGGGACACTTCCATAATGCAAACCATCCTACATAATAACTCCTCTATTCATGATATGACTCTACTAATAAGGTAAAAAGATAGAAGATAGTGATATGATACCGCGACACTCCCCCAAGCTTGGAACAAACCAAGGGGATGCCAAACCTGATGATGAATTACTCCTTCAGTGGTGGTGGTATCTTCTCATCTTTGTCTGTCTTCCAGGGTAAAGGCTTCCCATCAACAAAGGACATCGTGGTTTCCAACATCCTGAAACTTGCAGCAGCACTTATGCGTTTAAATCTAGCTTCATACTCACAGTTTTGATTTTGAGCGTCATAGAACTGTGCTTGCAGTTTGTTGGTTGTTTGGCGGAGTGAGAGGACTTCGTCTTTGAGTTCAGCAGTCTCCTTTTGGTGCTCGGTGATGAGTTCGGAGCAAATATTATGGATGATATCCACTTCATGCTCCGCCATCTTCTTGTACCTAAAGACTTCTTGCTCCAGTGCTTCCATCCTGTCCTCCAGACTTCCTTCACCTTTAGGGCCTTGAACCTCTTTAATCCGGACCTCCCCACCTTCGAGCAACAACTCCTTGGGATGAATCTTCAATTCTCTCATGTATGGGTTGATGATATCTTCTAAGGAATCTCCCTCGGCTGATCCAGTGGAAGACATTGTGGCTACAAATCTGGGATTCTACCTGGCAGAAACAGATCGGAACAAAAACACGACGAAAACATGAAATACGAACCTCGGAAGATCCGGGGGGTTATATATTACGAAGTTTCATAACAAGAGGAAGGTACTAGGAGAAAACTAGTCGGAGGCGGAGTCCAGGGTGGACTCACCACCTAGAGGCATGGCCAGGGGAGGGCCCGCGCCATGATACGTCCATTTTGCATCACTATTCTATGTCTTAATTCACTATTATTCATTGATATATTTCGTATTGAGAGGTGATACTTATGTTATTTCATCTGTTTTTGCATGGTTGATGACTTTTGGAGCATGGACCGCTGTAGTCAGGATTCTGATGGAAAAGGTGCTGTTTGGAGGCAAAATTCGTGAAGACGAGAAAATCCTGGAAAATATATGGAAAATCCTATTTTTCCAGAAGACTAAGGATGCCAGAAGATGGAGTGGAGGTGGGCCACAAGGGGCCCACACCACCCCATGGCGCGGGCAGGCCTAGGCCACGCCTGGAGGTGGTGTGGCCACCCTGGCCCACTCCAGCCTCTCCCCTCTAGCGTATATCATCCTCCCGAAACCCTAAGACTCGAGGAGCGACCACAGAAAGATTTCGCCGCCTCTGCGGGGCGGAAAACACCGAGAGAGAAAGATCTCTCCGGCAGACAGATTTCTGCCGGGGGAATTCCTTCCCGGAGAGGGGAGATCGTCGCCATCAACACCACCATCAAGATGGACTTCATCGGGATCATCATCATCATCACCACCATCATCACTGAAAAGGCATGTACGACCCATGTGTGGTTTTGGTAATTAATGACAATCCCTATGGACTAATGTGCAAATTGAGTTTCACTTGTAGGTTTGTCCATTGGCATCGCTTGGACCATGTGTTGGTTTCAAGGATGAAAAAGAAGAAGCATCATCCAAGGGCTTTGTGCCTATTGGAATCAAGTAGAAGAAGAAGAAGAAGGAGAAGATTAAGTTTGTCTTGAAGAAGAAGAAGAAGATGGAGTTCCTCATGGCTATCTTCAAGACATCATCAAGAATTGAAGTGCAAGCTCAAGATGCGTCATCTCTAGAAGATCTCATGCTTGAAGCTTGCCATCCTCGGCAATCATGGAATGATGAAGACAAGTTCGAAGAAGAGGCTTCCCCATGGAGTATGGGGGAGCATGTCTCAAGACTTCATCAAGCAAGTGCAAGCAAGTGCAATCAAGAAAGGTGTTCCATCTTGAAGGTGACAAGATCATCTACATCAATCTCAAGTGGGATGCTCAAGGCAAAGATATGATCTTGATAGGGTTTCTATTTTACCGGTCTCGTGTAGTGTTGGGAGACCGGGTTTAGGATAGATAGCCGTACTATCAAGAGGGGCTCTCGAGTGGGGTGACTCATTCGTATCTTTCAGAGAGAGCTCAAACCTTTGCATACATAGCATCATCTTTCTTGGTTGTTGTTTGGTTCTTGTCCATGTGAGGATCTAGAGCTTGTGGTTATCTTCATAACAAGCTCTAGTTCATAAAAATGGATTTCCCTTGCGTATCTTATTGCGTGTTTGATCTTGCGGGTTTTCCGGCTCCACACCTTGGGAGGATTCTACACGTCGTTATCTTTCCAACAAAATTGGTTTCATCTCGTTTGGAGTTCGGATGCAAAAGTTGTGGCAGTTCTGGTTCTGAAGTTTTTGCCTGACCGGTAGTTCCGGCGGGCCACCGGTAGTACCGCCAGGGCAGTTTGCCGCCGATAGTACCGGTGTTAATTCCGGCCCAACTTCCGGTAAACCCATTTTTGGTTCAGTACACTCTCTGCCTGGTTAGCGCTATTTGACGGAACTTGGATCGGATTTTCAGGCGGTAGTACCACTAGGATATTCTTGCCACCGGTAGTTCTGGCGAAGTGGCGGTAGTACCGGTTAGGCTCGCGTTTTTGTTCTTTCTCTCGCTGTTTTCTGACCGTTGGCTGGGTGCCACCGGTAGTACCGTCCAGTCTCGCGTTTTTGTTCTTTCTCTCGCTGTTTTCTGACCGTTGGCTGGGTGCCACCGGTAGTACCGGCCACCCACCGGTACTACCAGCCGTCTTGTGATTCTGGGTAATGAGCGGTCGGGAGCCCTTTAAAAGGAGCTCCCCTTTCCCCTTTAGCCCCAACTTGCTCTTTCTTGGTTCTTGCTCTCTCTCTCTCTCCTCCATTGTTGACCTTGAAGAGCTTGCCCTCTCCCCTTTCCCCTCCTATGATTCTTACATCTTTTTGAGGGATTTGAGAGAGGATATCTAGATCTAGAAGCCCTACCAAGAAAAATCCCTTCTTTGTGAAGGAATCCTTGGGATCTAGATCTTGGAGAGTTTTGTGTTCTCCTCTTGTGTTCTTCCTCCCTTATTCCCCCAATAGCTTTTGTAGCTTTGGTGGAATTTGAGAGTGGAGGACTTGCCTCTTGCATTTGGTGCATAGGTTTGAGTTCTCCTCGGAGATTCGATGAGTTCAATCCCTTGGGATTGTTTCTCTTGGGTTCTTGGAACCCTAGACAGTTGTGTGGTTGGATTGTTGACCTTTTGTGGTCTTGTGGCCTTTTGTGGCCTTGTTGCCTTTTGTGGCTTTGTAGCCATTGTGGCATTGTTCTTGGGGCTCCAATTGAGTTGTGGAGGTTCCCCAAGCTTGTTGGCCTTTTGTGGCATTGTGGAGCCTTTGTGGCATTTCTTGGGAGCCCTCCAATTGAGTTGTGGAGATTGCCCCAAGCCTTGTACGGGTTCGGTGACCGCCCTCAAGTGTCCCATAGTGGAACGTGAGTAGGCCTTTGTGGCGAGCTCACGGGAGAATAGGGTGAGCCTTTTGTGGCGTCGGTGAGTTGTGTGGCTTCGCATCCTTGGTGAGGCCTTGTGTGGGGTTGGGTGAGCATCGAGCCACCACACCTCGAGGTGAGCCATTTGTGGCGTTCGAAGTACATTGCGCCCCCGCACCTCTCCAACAGAGACGTAGCTTCTTTGGAAGTGAACTTCGGGAAACAAATCATCGTCTCCGTGTCCATCGGTTATCTCTCAACCGAGCCCTTTACCTATGCAATTTACATTGTGATAGCCTTCGTGCTTGAAGTACTATTTCTTGCTATCTCATTGTTGCTTGTCTTGCTTAGCATAGGTTGTTGGTGCACTTAGTGAAACTAGTGGATATAGGTTTTGGCTTGATAAATTAAACGTTAAGTTTTATTCCGCATTTATTTGAGCCTAGACCGTAATAATTTTAAAACGCCTATTCACCCCCCTCTAGGCGACGTCCATTTCCCTTTCAATCACCATCAGCACCCTCATCACCATCTCCATATTGTTGTAACAATTGCGTTGAATCTTGCATTAGTTCATAGGGGAAACTTTCCCGGTGTTGATTACTCTTTGTAGTTGATGCTATTGAGTGAACAATTGAATTATTGTTTATGTTCAGATTGTTATACATCATTATTCCATCTCTGATCATGATCCATATGATGTCTTGTGAGTAGTTCGTTTTGTTCTTGAGGACATGGGAGAAGTCTTGTTGTTAGTAGTGGAGTTGCGTTGAGAAAGATTCAGTAGATTGTTATTTAAGTTGTGGTGTACTTCTTCTAGTGGTGTCATGTGAACGTCGACTACATGACACTTCACCTATATGGGCCTAGGGGAATGCATTGTGTATTTGGCTACTAATCGTAGGGGTTGCCGGAGTGACAAAAACCTGAACCCCCGTTAGGAAACCATTGCACAAGGGACATAAGGGTCTTAGAGTTTAAAGCCGTGGTTAGGTTTCTACCTTAATTACTTTCTTTTACTTACGGATGTTTGCAAGGGGTTTAATCACAAGTATGTATTAGTCTTGGATGGGGCGGTACATTAGCACAGGTTCACCCACACAACACTTAGCAAGCTAAAGAAGATTAATCGACTATATGAAGCGAAAGCACTTGACAGTCTTCCCATGTGTCCTCGAGAACGTTTGGTCATCTTAAGTAATACAACTGGCTTGTCCTTTGCTGCATAAAGGATTGGGCCACTTGCTGCATTTATTCCTACTTTCTTTTATTTACTCGTACTTTGTTTACTTGCTTTATCGAAAACCCCTAAAAATCCGTTTGCTAAGTATTTGCAGAGAATTCCTGATCCATACCACTAGCCAACACCTTCTGCTCCTTGTTGGGTTCGACACTCTTACTTATCAAAAATACTGCGATACACCCCCTATACTTGTGGGTCATCAAGACTATTTTAAAGCGCGTTCTTGAGTGAAGCTCTATTGGAGAGGTAAAGGAAACTTCTACTGTGAGTATTGTTTACTTCTACTAGTTGCTTTATTTTCGTTATGGATAATTCGCTGAGTTTCTTATTTGGTAATGCTACTACCACTGCTAAGGTAGTAGATAAGCCACCACCTGCTGAGAATGATGTTTTCAAAATACCTACAAGAATTATTGATCGTGTTATGGATAACTACTATGTTGGGGATGGAACTGTCAATCCCGGTGATCATTTACTCTTTATACACGAATTATGCGGGTTGTTCAAGTGTGTAGGTATTACTACAGATCAAGTTAAGAAGAAGTTATTCTCATTATCACTAAAAGGAAGAGCTGAGGAATGGTATAAGCTGCTAAAGAATGGTCAAGCTCTGGAATGGGAGGAAATAGTGCCTCTCTTTTATTCAAAGTTTTATCCTCCTAGTGAGATTCATAAAGATCGGAATCAAATATATAACTTTTGGCCTCTTGATGGAGAGAGTACAGCTCAAGCTTGGGGGAGACTGAAGTTACTAATGCTCAAATGTCCCATTCATGAGCTCCCCAACAATATTATTATCAATAACTTTTATGCAAGGCTCCCTCTACATGATATAGATTTATTAGATTCTTCTTGTGCTGGATCATTCACTCGTATGGAAGAAGAAGCTAAATGGGATCTTCTGGACCGTATTCAAGACAATGCTGAAGCTTGGGAGAATGACAAAGGTAGAAAGTCAAGTATAAATTATGATTATGAATGCATTGAATCTTTTATGGGAACTGATGACTTTCAAAATATTAAAAATGCTTATGGTCTAGACTCACAAGCTATTGCTTCTTATTTTAAGGCTTTTGCTTCCTACATTGAAGTGCCTAAAAAGAAGTGGAATAAGTATCATGAACCTTATAAAGATGTTGCTAAAAGTATTCCTGCAAGGAATACTAAAGTTTATACTGCTAATCATGTTTTACCTAAACCTTATATTGAGAAAATGCCTTTTCCAGTTAAGGTAAAGGAGCATTCTATGATAGCTAGTATGGTTAATGAAAGTATGAATAAAGCTGTTGAACCTGATAAACAAATGGTTGATGAACCTATAATAGCAAGTGTGAAAGACTTTGTCACTAAATATGAAAAAGAGGGACACACTATCCTTTGCAAGGATACCTCTAATATTGTTTCACATAGTAGTGTTATGAGAGCTAATATTCTTGTGTTTTCTGTTAGAATAAGTGATCATTGCTATGATAGTCCTTGTGATAGCTATATTGTTAAGTTTATGCATGATACTGAAAGTTACTATGAGAGAGGGAAAAGTGTTCTTATGTATCTCAATAATATCAAGTTTCCTCGTTTTATGCTGAAAGTTTTTATATTGCGTTTCTTTTGCCTTCTTATGCAAGTTGCCTTTGGTTTCAATAACTTATTTGTTTACAAAATCCCCTTGCATAGGAAGTGGGTTAGACTTAAATGTGTGTTTTTTGCTTCTTAGTGCTCTCTTTCACTTCAATTCATATCCCTATGAGAGCTTCTTCAAAATTATCATGCCCATCTTAATGGCTATAAAGAAAGAGCTTTATGGGAGACAACCCAATTTGTTTTTGCTTTTAGTTTGTTTTTGTTTCTTTGAGTCTTGGAAGTAATTACTTCGGTAATAACCGATCCTTATCTGTTTTGTTTGGTTTTTGTGTCAAGATCAACCTCTAATGAGAGAGAAGTAAGATTTGGGGAAGTTGTTGTCCCGAAACAGATTTTTGTGCTTCATCGTAAAAATTCGTGAGAGATCTCTGTTGGAGATATGCCCAAGAGGCAATAATAAAGTGGTTATTATTATATCTTTATGTTTATGATAAATGTTTACATCCCATGCTATAATTGTATTAACCGGAAACATTAATACTTGTGTGTTTTATAAACATAAAAGAGTCCCTAGTAAGCCTCTTGTTAAACTAGCTTGTTGATTAATGGATGATCATGGTTTCCTGATCATGGACATTGGATGTCGTTAATAACAAGATCATATCATTAGGAGAATGATGTAATGGACACACACCCATAGTAAGCATAACATAAGATCAAGTCATTAAGTTCGTTTTGCTACAAGCTTTCAAATGCATAGTAACCTAATCCTTCGACCATGAGGTTATGTTAATCACCATCACCGGATGGATACTTTGATGACATCAAACACCGCTTCGTAACTGGGTGGTTATAAAGGTGACATTGGGTATTCTGAAAGTATGTGTTGAAGCGCATAGACCAAGATTGGGATTTGTCCATCCATATGACGGATAGATATACTCTGGGCCCTCTCGGTGGAATGTCATCTAGTTAGCTTGCAAGCATGTGACTAGGTCACAAGGGATGACATATCACGGAACGAGTAAAGAGTACTTATCAGTAACGAGGTAGAACTAGGTATGGAGATACCGACGATCAAACCTCGGATAAGTAGAGTATCGCGTGACAAAGGGAATTGGTTTCATATGTTAATGGTTCTATCAATCACGAAGTCATCGTTGAGTATGTGGGCGCCGTTATGGATCTCCAGATCCCGCTGATGGTTATTGATCGGAGAGGTGTCTTCATTATGTCTGCATGTTCACGAACCGTAGGGTGACACACTTAAGGTTCGAAGTTGTTTTAAGTAGATATGGAATGTGCGTTGGAAACCGAATGTTGTTCGGAGTCTCGGATTGGATCCGGGACATCACGAGGAGATCCGGAATGGTCCGGAGAATAAGATTCATATATTGGGGATCATTTTCTAAGTTAGGAAATGTTAGGAGTGTTTTATATGGAGATTCTAGAAGGTTTGAATGTTGGAAGGTTCTAGAAGAGTTCTTGGAGTTTGCTTGAAAACCAAGAAAGGGTCAAGAAAACCTTGTGGGGGCTAGACACGGATTCGTGGGGGAGGAGGACTCCTCCCCCCCTTCCCAACCCGCCGGCCATAGGAGGGGAGTCCTACTAGGACTCCCCCTCCCCTGGCGCGCCTCCCTCCTTTAAATAGAAGGGAGGGGGCGCCCCCTCCTAGCCCTCTCTCATAACAAACCCTAGCCGCCGCCTCTCTCCTCCTCCTTCGCTCTGCTCCGGCTTAGGCGAAGCCCTGCAGATCTATCTCGTTGCACATGTCTAATAGATTAGATCTTGGCTTTTATCTAGATTAGATCTGGGTTTTGTTCGTTCTTGCGGTAGAATTTTTTTTGTTTTCCATGCTACGAACCCATCAGTGGTATCAGAGCCTTGTCTATGCGTAGATCTATTGCACGAGTAGAACACAATGGTTTTGTGGGCGTTGGTGCTCGTGCCGTCTTTTGCTTTGTGTACTTTGCATCTTGCGGTATGGTGGGATGAAGCGGCTCGGGCTAACCTTACATGTCATCGCACATGAGACTTGCTCCACAGTTGACGTGCAACTCGTATTGCACAAGTGGCTTTGCGGGTGTCTGTCTCTCCCATCATAGTAAAGATCCAATTTGCACTTTGCACTTGATAGCACTTGTATCAACGTTGTGGTTCAGTTTCGTAGGTAAGATCCGTTCTTATTCAAAAGCCCCAAACCACGTAAAACATGCAAAGAAAATTAGAGGCGTCTAACTTGTTTTTGCAGGGGTTTTGTGATGTGATATGGCCATCATGTGATTGTGATTATATTTGATGTATGCAATGATCCTTGTTGTAATATGGCAACGGCGGAAACTAATGGTTGTCTTTAATTCTGTTAAGACCTGCGTGTCTATTCATCTTGTAATAGCTTTATTCCAAGTAGTTGTAATAGTTGCTGGTGATGATGGACAACCATGAAGCGGCGCCACTGACCTTGACGCAATGCTGGTGATGATGGAGATCATGTCCGTGCTTTGGAGATGGAGATCAAAGGCATAAGAAGAAAGGGCCATATCATATCACACTAATTATGAATTGCCTGTGATGTTGATCCTTTATGCATCTTGTATTGCTTAGATCGCGACGGTAGCATTATAAGATGATCCCTCTCACTAAATATCAAGTAATAAAGTGTTCGTCCTTAGTAGGCACCGTTCCTAAGACTCGTCGTTTCGAAGCATCTCGTGATGATCGGGTGTGATAGATTCTACGTGTGCATACAACGGGTGGAGATTTGCACATGCGGATACTAAGGTTAACCTTGACGAGCCTAGCATGTACAGACATGGTCTCGGAACACGGAATACAGAAAGGTAAAGCATGAGTCATATGGATGATATGATGAACATGTTGATTGTTCGCCTTTAAAGCTACATCATCTCACGTGATGATCGGACTTGGTGTAGTGGATTTGGTTCGTGTAATCACTAAAACAACTAGAGGGATGTTGTTTTGAGTGGGAGTTCATTTGTAATTTGGATTAGTCAAACAAAATTTATCATAAACACAATCAAAGTGAATTTGCATAGTTTGTTGTAGTCATTGGCATCCGTTCACCACCTTACGATTAGTTATAGTTGAGATAGTAGAACTATAGAAATTCTGGATATTTACTTTACGAACTGGTATCGTATTGTTTTGAGTGTCAATCTAAAGTTTAAAAGTCATATTGCAAACTTTCAGCAAACTCCGTTTACTCTGTGAAGTTTAATAAACAGTATTAAATCAAGAGTAACAATTCCAGTGTTAGTATCTAATGTATCATGTTTGCCTCCATGATTCTTGATACTCAAAAGATTGTTTTTAATATCAAGTTTATCTAAGAGCTGAAAGCAATGTTTCAGAAACCATCATTTGTGAAAGGTATTGCGATATCTAAAATAATGTGTTGGTTACAACATGATAGAGTATACGTCCTCATATTTGATGAGAATTTGTGAAGGTTGGAGACGCCAGTCGTCCTAATCCTCTAAAAGGTTTTGGAAAAGAAACATTATACTCGCAATTCACCTTTATAAGCTATAGCAGCTTGATCATGAAAGTTGTCATGATAAGGATGAATAGAAATGTAAGTAAAATGTTTACTACACTAAAATATTACTAAAGAATGGAATTTTGAAAGAATGCCAAACATTTGATGAAGGTGATCCACTTCAAAGTGCAAGTCCAAAGGTATTAGTATTTGACTATACACACTTTGTACTATGTGTCATGTGAATGACACCACTATTGATGTTGATAGATTCTTTTTAAAAGAAAAGGAATTGTTGAAAGAGAATCTATAAAATATTTGGCAGAAAAGAAAAGATTGGAGATGTCCAACTTAGGTATATAGAAGATACATGTTATGGGTGTATTCCTTGCTTGTTAAACAATGTAGTTCTGCGGTATTGGATACCGAATTGGTTGGTATGAAGTGTCATACAGGACAACACAATTCATGAACTGCAATGGCCTAAGTAACTAGCAAGAGAATATGTGATGATGTTCATCGAAAACAAACAAAGGGTTGTTGTGTTGCTCGTTAACATCAAAGCTTGCCTTCAAGATTTGTTTCAATAATTGTTATTTTAATCAGGTGTTATGACGACAAAAGGTTGTTCAAATAATTACCGTATTCCATAATAGATGGATGATATACAAGTCTGGTTGGAGAGATAACGACCATAAAACTTTTCCAAACAAGCAATAACAAGTTATGCATCAATCAACTAGTCTTGGGACAATGCACATAGAACTAAGAATGGCCACTATGCTCTCAAAGTAGGTGCATAAAGATAGAAGATGGAGACTCAATATAATGGTGGAAGAAAGGCCTTTTGTAAAAAGGAAGTAGGGATTTAAGTCTCATAAAGAGCTTCCAAAAATTATGGTACTTGTAGTTTTCAGCTCTCATTGCCCCTATCATAAGCATCTTTAAGGTGATTAAGGTTAAAGTGACACAACTAAGAGGATATGCTTGACTAGTTATAAACCGAAATCTCATGCCCCTTACTTACGAAGACCGATCCTCATGCTACTCAACTTCCGTCACGGGTAAGCTCTTGTCATTGTAAGTATATGTGTATCATTAAGAACCGCCAATGGGTACCCCTTGCACATGATACAGGAGCTTTCCCATAATCAAAATGACAAGGCAAGCAGACAATGAGCATCTCAGCGATCTTTTTATTTGCTATTTGCATAGGTTTTTATTGATGATGCTTCATAGAGTGCTCATTATGGTGATGCTGCAAGTTTCCACCATGATTAGGCATGGCTTAGGCTAGCGGCCCAGGCATTTCTCTAACACACATACAAACTCCATGATCTTACAAGTTCCACTTTTATTTCACACCGCCGAGATCCATAAGCAAAAGAACATGATATCAACGGGGTACAAAGTACAAGTGCAATGTTGAAAGCGTTCCCCATGGTACATGGTTCTGCTAATTTCAACTTATAAAGCACAAGCATATACGCAACAAAGAAGGACCCAATGGTTCAAGTTTATTAGAGGCAATAAAGTAAAGTGTGCCATCAAGTTCGTGAGAGCTTTAGTCACTAGTTTTCTCATAACAAGTGGAAGGTAAACAAAAGCATGAATGTACTTGGAATAGCATAAGCTAGTAGGTAGGTATGGTGGACTCTTTGAAATAACTTGGTTTAGGGAGTTGGATGCATGAGTGGAACTCATACTTTGGTGTGGATGCTAGCAAAAGACTAGGAGCGACAAACTAAGAGAGCAATAATGGCCATAATCATGCAGAGCGACAAAATATCATTGATCAAAGCATCAAGTGATACTACAAGTTGAAAACTAAAGGATCATAAAGGCTATGGTGACTTGTGACAGTCATAACATGGTGTGAGCATGTGCCAAGTCAACCCAAATAAAGCATCAAAGGAGAATACCACTATACTATGCTTTAATATGCTAAAACAACGCATGATTCATCCAAGGCACATTAAGCAATCTCAATTGTTTATAACAAGTCATGCTACAACAAAGAATACTAAGCATAAAGCCAAAGCAATATCAAGCATGGCACGATAAAGCATAGCCACAGTCAAAAACGAGCTCTTTTTACCACATAAGCATGAGCTTTCCTACTCTTTTCCAAACCAAATCAAACTAATTGCAAACCAATGTATGAAAGAGGGGGTCCAACCAACTTATTCAGAAAACTAAGCAAACCAAGCAAACTAAAAACCAAAACCAAAACGAAAAAGAAGACGCTCCAAGAACAACACAACTGTGCATGAAACAATAAAAATGAAGCGTTTGGAAGAAACCTGGGATGTTTATTGATGAAGAAGGGGATGCCTTGGGCATCCCCAATCTTTGACGCTTGTACTTCTTGGATATTTCTTGGGGTGACACGCGTGGCATCCCCAAGCTTGAGCTTTAGTCCATCCTTTATCTCATTACTCATTCCTTCCATACACCTAAAATTTTTCCTTCATACAAAACTTCACACAATCTCATTAGCAACATTAGTGCACTCAAGATAAATAAGTCTCAAGGTTCAGTTCTAACACCAAATAAACTTCCATTAGAACACTAGCTACTGTAGCACTTCCCTCAAAAAGCTCAATTCCCCAAAGGAACTCAAGAAGGAACTAGCAAGAAGCAAATGCAGAAAATGGCAGAAATCTGTCAAAACAGACCAGCAGGTAAAGACGAATTTTTTCGAAGACCTTATGTTTCTCAAATCAAAAAGTGGTTAACTAACGAAACTTATATAACAACCTGGGGCAGAAGCACAAAAAATTACAGCTCAATCCGACATACAGAACTCTCTCAGGAATGTTTACGGTGAACCACATAAATCTGTTTCGGGACAGCAACTTTCCCAATCATTACTTCACTCTCATTAGAGGTTACTCTTGGCACAAAAAGCAAATAAAAAGGATCAGGAGTTCCAAGACTCATCTAAAACTCTTGGGTTATCTCCCAACAAGTACTTTTATTTAACGCCTTTAAGTTAGGCATAAGAAGCAAAGAAAGAATCAAGTATTCTCAAATGAAGAAGCATTAAGACCAAATTTTGTTTTCATAGGAGAAGCAAAAGAAATCTTTTCTCTCTTTTTAGGGAAGTGTTCTATACCTTTCTTGAGTGGGAGTTGATATTTAATGGTGCCTTCTTTCATATCAATGATGGCACCAACAGTTCTAAGAAAAGGTCTTCCCAAAGTAATAGGACAAGAAGCATTGTATTCAACATCCAAAACATAGAAATCAATGGGGACATAGGAATCATTAACCATAATAAGAACATCATTAAGACTCCCCATGAGTTTCTTTTTAGCATTAGCATCAAGTGGAACATTCAAATAGCAATCTTCAAGAGGAGGCAAATCAAGCATATCATAAATCCTTCTAGGCATAATAGAAACACTACTATCAAGATCACACAAAGCTTTGAAATCAAAGCCATTCACTTTCATATTAATGATGGGTTCCCAACCATCTTCTTGCTTTATAGGAATAGAAGCTTTATGTTTCATCTTTTCTTCTTTAATTTTTATGAGAGCATCAGTAATGTGTTTTGTAAAAGCCATGTTCATAGCACTAGCATTAGGACTTTTAGCAAGCTTTTGTAGGAACTTAATAACTTCAGAGATGTTGCAACCATCAAGCTCAAAATCAACTTTATCGTCTAAAGTAGTAGGACTATTACTAGCCTCAACACTAGTGGTGGTAATAGTAGAAACACTAATGTTTCTAGCAATTTCATCTTCTCTTTCCCACTTAGCATGTAATTCAGCTAATAGTCTAACATTTTCATCAATTCTTACTTGTATGGCATTAGTAGCTGCAAAGGGATTCTCATTAGTTTCAGGTTTAGCAGCTATTTTATTCAAAAAAGATTGAGCTTCAGCCAAAGATGCTATATTTCTTTCAGCATTAGAGAGTTTTTTCTCAATAGTTTTATTGAAAGCAGTTTGTTTACTAATAAACTCTTTAAGCATAACTTCAAGTTCAGAGGGAGCACTCTTATTATTGTTGTAAGAATTTCCATAAGCATTACCATTGTTGGGAGGATAAGGTTTATAATTGTTGTTACCAAAATTGTTCCTAGAAGCATTATTACCATAAGCATTGTTGCCAAAGTTGTTATTTCTTATGAAGTTCACATCAACTTGCTCTTCTTGAGCAACCAAAGAGGCTAAAGGAACATTATTTGGATCAATATGGGCTTTCCCATTAACAAGCATAGACATAATAATATCAATCTTATCACTCAAGGAGGAGGTTTCTTCAACAGAATTTACCTTCTTACCTTGTGGACCTCTCTCAGTATGCCATTCAGAATAATTAACCATCATATTATCCAATAGTTTTGTTGCAGCACCCAAAGTGATGGTCATAAAGGTACCTCCAGCAGCTGAATCCAATAGGTTCCTTGAAAAATAGTTCAATCCTGCATAAAAAGTTTGGATGATCATCCAAGCAGTCAGTCCATGAGTGGGACAATTCTTTACCAAAGATTTCATTCTTTCCCAAGCTTGAGCAACATGCTCATTATCAAGTTGTTTAAACTTCATTATTTCACTTCTCATGGATATAATCTTAGCAGGAGGATAGTATTTTCCAATAAAAGCATCTTTGCACTTAGTCCAAGAATCAATACTATTCCTAGTTAAGGAATTCAACCATTCTTTAGCTTTTCCTCTCAAAGAGAAAGGAAACAATTTCAGTTTAATAATATCACCATCTATATCCCTATGCTTTTGCATCTCACAAAGTGCAACAAAGTTATTTAGATGGGAAGCAGCATCTTCATTACCAATACTAGAAAATTGTTCTCTCATAACAAGATTGAGCAAAGCAGGTTTTATCTCAAAGAAAGTATTTTCAGCCACAGGTGGAGCAATAGGTGTGCTCATAAAATCATTGTTGTTGGTGCTAGTGAAGTCACACAACTTAGTGTTTTCAAGAGTAGTCATTTTTTGTGGGTTTTCAAATAAGAAAGCAAACAAGTAAAACTATTTTTTTTTGTTTTTGAAGAACAAAACAAGCAAACAAAGCAAAAAAGAAACTAAGCAAAACAAAAACAACAAAGTAAAGAGATTGGTTATGAGGGACTCCCCTTGTGAATATGTCCTTGACTCCCCCGGCAACGACGCCAGAAAAGATCTTGATGCACTCGACTTTCAACGTAGAGCTCGTTGGGAACCCCAAGAGGAAGGTATGATGAGCACAGCAGTAAGTTTTCCCTCAGTTATGAAACCAAGGTTTAATCGAACCAGTAGGATCAAGGAAACACCCCAAAGGTGTTACTAGCTGAGCTTTGGCAGGGCGCACTACCGGTGCTAGTAGCAACGTGGAGACCTGCATAACACAACCACAGAACTTTGTCCCCAACTTGCGATGAGGTTGTCAATCTCACCGTGTTTTGCGGAAAACAAAGGATTAAACGTATCGAGTGGAAAGAAGTAATAGTTTGCAGAAAGTAAACACAAAGCAGTAAAAGATTGTAGATTGTATATAAAAGACAAGGGTCGGGATCCATAGTTCACTAGAGGTGGCTCTCCTTAAGATAGATAACATGCTAGGTGAACAAATTACAGCGGGGCAATTGACAAACACCGAGAAAGCAATACATGCATATACTAATCATCTTGACTCCTCTGAGACTTGATTGGGCATTACAACATAATACATAGACCACCATCCAACTGCATCTATGACTAATAATCCACCTTCAAGTTATCATCTGAACCCCCTCCAGTATTAAGTTGCAAGCAACAGATTATTGCTTTACGAACTGCGTGTGAAGTAAACAATAAAATTGTTCTATGAACAAAGGATCGTTGTTTTCTCCCTAGTAGCAACAACACATCTAGTATCTTAGAGATTTCTGTCACTTCCCTAGATTACCAGAGGCATGAACCCACTATCGAGCATAAATACTAACTCTTGGAGTTGCTAGCATCTACTTGGCCAAGATAGCTACTAACAACGGAAAGCATGCAAGATCTCAAATAACAAAGACATGATAGAATCAATAATCAATCTGAAATAGCATCTCAATATCCATCGGATCCCCGCAAACACAACATGTATGAATTACAAATAGATGATCTTGATCATGAACGGAGCTCACGAGATCTAAACATGAAAGCACAAAGGAGGAGAAACCAGCCATCTAGCTACTACATGGATCTGTAGTCCAAGGATGAACTACTCACGCATCACACCGGAGGCTTGCATGGTGATGAAGAAGGCCTCCAGGGTGAATTCCCCTCTCCGGCAGGGTGCCGGGAAGAGCTTCAGATCCCTCCCGATCTAGGGATGGAGATGACGGCGGCTACAGACTCTTTTGTGGATTTTTGATCGGGTACCTAGGGTTTTCATCCTGAGGGCAACTTATAGGCGGAAGGAGAGGCCGAGGGGGTGCTGGGGTCGGCTAGACCACCCCCTGGCACGGGCCAAGCCTGGCCGCGCGGCCAGGTGGTGTGGCTGGCCCATGGCCCCTCTCCGTCTTGTATTCTGGCACTTGATCCCTTCCGGAAAAATAGGCACTTTGGCTTTTGTCCCGTCCAATTCCGAGAATATTCATTTTCTGACTTTCCTAGAACCAAAAACAGCAGAAAACAGGCAATGGCATCGTGGCTCTTGTTAATAGGTTAGTCCAAGAAATCATATGAAAAGTACTCCAAAGTTGGAACAAAACACAAGAAAGTGGATAAAACCAAGCATGGAACATCAAAAATAATAGATACATTTGCAATGTATCAAACCCCACCCACCTCTAGCCGACGCCGCTCGAGCTCTGCCTCGCCGGAATTGGAGCCGGAGCCGCCAAAGCAAGAGGAGAAGGGTGCCTGCGATTTTATGGCACCCCAAGCTCCGCCGCAACCGCGCCTCGCCTCGTCGTCATCTTCTAGTTCATTTGCCCGCCTCGCCGACCTTGCTAGAGCCCTGGTACGTCCCTGATAGACCCCCACCGAGCCGCTAGGGTTCAAGCTCGACGGCGACCTGTTTGTCGTCGACGACGACCCCCATCCGTAGATCCCAGTTCTAATCCTACGGCCCACAGCGCGCGTACAATTTCGCGTGTTAAGAGCCACTGACCAGCGAGACCCTCCTATCAGCTGAGCCTCAGCCATGAGAGCCATTGGGCCGCCCATGTTCGCTCCAGCTAATGACCATTCAAATTTGGATTTTTCTTTTTAGTTTAAATCTTAGTTCTGTCCCCTAGTTTGAAAATCAATTCAGAGAGTTTTATAAATCCAAATTGCATGAAACCAATTTTGTCTGAAAGGTATTGAAATGATCTATCCAAGCCCGTTGGCTTTAATTCAATTAGAGTTATAGATCGCTCCTAATAAAAATAACAAAACAGAAGCATTTGCACCTTGCAACATTTTTATAAAATCAACCAAGTTAGCTTTTGAGTTGATTCCAACTCTCAAAAATCACATTTCACCATATCTATCTAAATATGTAATAATATTAAGTTTTACATGCAGTGACTTTGGACTAGTACCAAAATAATGCTATATAGGCATTTCTAGTCACTTTAAATCATTAAATAATGAACTTAAACCAAAGTAATTATGATCCAACCTTTAAATCTCATTCCCACATGTTAGAATATGTGCTGATGACATGTGTCAACATGATCCCATATTTTAAGTGGTGACTATTAAATCTTAGTTAAAGATTTAATGAGTAGAAATTACTTTTCTAAAATAAAAAGGAGGAAACTATTGAATAAAACTTGTGATGCTTGTGATGATAATAGATCATCAATTGTGTGCCATAGAATACTAAGTAAACTAGTTAAGTATTGTTTGGTGATTGTGTACTCCATATGTATTTATAGAAGATAGTATCGACCAAGCTTACGAGGAGGAGGAGTGCTACCAAGAAGAAGAAGAAGAAGAAGAAGAAAACTTCAACCATTGCACCAACTAAGGCAAGCTAGCCCTATCCATGTTACCCTTGCAAGTTGTACTTGCAAGCCACCATTAACAGTGCAAGCTATTGTAGTGAACTTGAATTAAGCTAGTTAACTTGATCCAAGATGCTATAGGCATGCTTGAGTCATACCACTTTGACTATTAGTTACCCCAAGTCTTCTTTACAAGTTTTACCTCCCTTAGTTTACACAAAGTCCCTTACTTGTTTTGAAGGTAGCATAAAAAGTATAAAACTTGACCTATTTAGCTAAGCTTTAGATGTCATTCTATGGCATGAGATTGAACCCCTCATCTTTCCACCTTAGTGAACACTCTTAACTTAGTAGTTAGAGTAGATCAAAACTTGAGTCACTTTAGATGGGAACAATTGGTGAAAATGAATTGTGAAAACCTTGGAATGATGAGTCATTCTATTGAGATGTTTTGACATGTGTTGAGAAACACAAATGGTCTATGATGATGAAAATGTTGAGGCATGAGCCTTAGCCCTTTTATAAAACTGATGGTTGGATTCGGATGCGATACCATTCCAAATTTACCATACAACCACACTACCTGAATTGGGTAAGGCTTAGCTAGAAATTTATATGCATTAGTATTAGTTCCCTCGCGGGAGAGGTTTGAGCTGAGGCTACCTCTCAATGTTGTCCACCTATGCAGTGCCCAAGATGACTGATGGGGTCATGGTTGGGAGGCCATGCTCATAGGATAGGTGCTTCTACTAGGGTGTGTAAAGGGAAGGTTATGTTTGATTATCTGCATACTAAGTATGATGATTCAGGGTTATCCCTGACAGATGTATCGAATCTTGTGGTGAAAGTGTACCACCTCTGCAGAGTGTCAAACTATTCGAATACCCACGCCCGCGGTTATGGACAGTTGGAATGGCCATACAGTTTTGTTGTCAGGTGTTTTCCAAATAACTTATGAAATTAATGATGAATCTTGACTTGACCACCACAGGGTGGTGTTTATGATATTAGCTTCCCACCTTAAGTGATTCTAGAACTTTATTTTATCTTTCTTTGCTTCAGAACTCAGCTTAGGTTTCAAACTTAACTTTATAGTTAAACTTAGATTTAGCACTTTAACTTAGCACTATACTACTTGTTAGTGGTAGTTTGCGAGTACTTAAAGAGTACTCATGGCTTTTGTCCCTAGCTATTATCATGGCCAGACTATGAAGGAGACTATCAAGATGATGGCCAGTAGGACGGCTATGATAACTAGGACTATCTCGCCTTCACAAGGCATTACTGTACCCCTGAAGATGGACCCCACCGCTATGCTTTATATTTATTTCCGCTGCTTGTTGTACTAAGACTGGATCATGAGATCCTTATTTGTGTAAGACCTTATGTATGGTTTGTAATGGATGATGTACTGTGATATCCAATCCGTTATGTCTCGTAAAAATGGTAATCCTGGGATTGCGAGGTATGGCATAACGGGCATCTAGGATTAAAAATCTAGGTGTTGACACTTCCTCTGGATCATCCAAGGGAGATTCCTTAGAAGATATCATCAACCCATACATGAGAGAATTGAAGAGTCATCCCAAGGAGTTGTTGCTCGAAGTGGGGAAGTCCGGATTAAAGAGGTTCAAGGCCCTAAAGGTGAAGGAAGTCTGGAGGACAGGATGGAATCATTGGAACAAGAAGTATTTAGGTACAAGAAGATGGCGGAGCGCGAAGTGGATATCATCCATAAGATTTGTTTCGAACTCATCACCGAGCACCAGAAGGAGACTGCTGAACTCAAAAACGAAGTCCTCTCACTCCGCCAAACAACCAACAAACTACAAGCACAGTTCTGTGACGTTCAAAATCAAAACTGTGAGTATGAGGCTAGATTTAAACGCATAAGTGCTGCTGCAAGTTTCAGGATGTTGGAAACCACGATGTCCTTTGTTGATGGGAAGCCTTTACCCTGGAAGATGGACGAAGATGAGAAGACACCACCACCACCGAAGGAGTAATTCGTCATAAGGTTTGGCATACCCTTGCTGTATTCCAAGCTTGGGGGAGTGCCGCGGTATCACATCACTATCTTCTATCTTTTTACCTTATTAGTAGAGTCATATCATGAATAGAGGAGTTATTATGTAGTATGGTTTGCATTATGGAAGTGTCCCCTCTCTCGTTAGATATGTATCCCTTGGTGTGAGTTTCCGTTATGGAATATTAATGAGAAGTTCTATCATTCACTCTTTTGCATAGCTTATATTAGTTTTCAATTCATGGTTATATGATTGATCTTGTTGTTAGTATTGGTATCACTTTGGGATCATTGAGTTAATTTATTTGGTTTTGGCAAACCTGGCTCGGTCAGTAGCAACACCTTTTTTAGAGTTGAAAAGAAAATGATAGAAGTACTCTAAAGAAAAATAATTTCATCATCTTTCTTTCTTGATTTGCTCATAAGTCTAGTATTCTCTAGTTAAGATCTTTTGTGCTTCCAAGGAAGATTGCATGTTTGTCTTTATCACTTGTATGTTTGTTTGTTTCCTTCAACTCTTGTACTTGCTACCCAGCCTTGCTAGCCAAAAACCTGTACTGAGAGGGTATTCTTCTCGTGCATCCACTCCTTTAAACCAAAACCTTTGCCATTTGTGTCCACCATACCTACCTATTAGCATTATTTCTATTCCAAGTAAATGCTTGTTTTATCTACCTCCCAAATTAAACTTGTTATGTGGAAGTTAGTGATTAAAGCTCTCATGAACTTGATGGCACACTTTACTTTCTTGCATTTAATAAACTTGAACCATTGTGCTCACCTATGTTGCGTATATGCTTGCGCTTTGTAAGTTGTGAATTAGCAGAACCATGATGTCATGGGGAATGCTTTCAACATTGCACTGATACTTTGTACCAAGTTGATATCATGTTCTTTTGTCTATGGATGTCGTCGGTGTGAAATGAAAGGGGAGCTTGTAAGTCCATGGAGTTATGCATATGTGTTAGAGAAAGCACTTTGGCGCTGGTCTAATCCATGCTGACATGGTGGAAACCTGCATCGTAACCATAACGAGTATCTATGAAGCATTCTTCTTATAAAAAAGAGATAGAGATTGAGAAAAAAGAAAGAAAAAAAGAGAGATATTATGAAAAGAGTAAGGAGAGAAAAAAGCACCATATTCCCATGGTAAATAAGAAGATTGCTGAGATACTTGTTGTCTGCTTGCCTTGTCATTTTGATATGGGGATTCTTCCGTATCATCGGGCAAGGGGTACCCCGTTGGCGGTTCTCAATGATACACATATGCTTACGATGACAAGAACTTACCGATGACTAAACTTGAGTAGCATGAGGAGCGGCCCTCGTATTCAAGGGACATGAGATTCTCAATTTACAACTTGTCAATCCATATCCTCATTTTTGATAACTTTAACCTTAATCACCTAAAGATGACTATGATAGGGGCAATGAGAGCTGAAAGCTAGTAAGTATCATAATTTTTGGGAGCTCTTTATGAGACTTGCAATCCCTACTTCCCTCTGCGAAGGGCCTTTCTTTTACTTTGTAGTTGAGTCAGTAAACCTACTCCCTTCTATCTCAGCAAGTATTTTGAGTTGTTGTGTTTCATTCATTCATATGATGATTTATCCAATCATGTTTTCTTATGTTCCTTGCTTAGCACATTTCTCTTATCTTGATGTTTACTACTTTGGAAGCTATCTTTGAAAAACCAGCTATTTGTGAACTCCAGCAAATTTTCAACTATTCTTAGACCAAGAGCTAAGTTTGACATTACCAATTATGATTCACTTTATGTATCTTTATTGCGTTTCCTTTACTCATTACAAGTTGAGTTATATAATAGTGAGTTGTCTTCTATTATGAGCTATGTATTGATGAATGTGATGCTTCTTGTCCGTATTCTTTTATCGACTCTTCACTCCATAAACCTGAGGCCATGTTTATTGAGCTCGGTTTAAACAGGGACAAGCGAAGTCTAAGCTTGGGGGGAGTTGATACGTCCATTTTGCATCACTATTCTATGTCTTAATTCACTATTATTCATTGATATATTTCGTACTGAGAGGTGATACTTATGTTATTTCATCTGTTTTTGCATGGTTGATGACCTTTGGAGCATGGACCGCTGCAGTCAGGATTCTGATGGAAAAGGTGCTGTTTGGAGGCAAAATTCGCGAAGGTCAGAAAATCCGGGAAAATATATGGAAAATCCTATTTTTCCAGAAGACTAAGGATGCCAGAAGATGGAGTGGAGGTGGGCCACAGGGGGCCCACACCACCCCATGGCGCGGGCAGGCCTAGGCCACGCCTGGAGGTGGTGTGGCCACCCTGGCCCACTCCAGCCTCTCCCCTCTGGCGTATATCATCCTCCCGAAACCCTAAGACTCAGGGAGCGACCACAGAAAGATTCCGCCGCCTCTGCGGGGCGGAAAACACCGAGAGAGAAAGATCTCTCCGGCAGACAGATTTCTACCGGGGGAATTCCTTCCCCGAGAGGGGAGATCGTCGCCAGCAAGACCACCATCAAGCTGGACTTCATCGGGATCATCATCATCACCACCACCATCATCACCATCAGCACCCTCATCACCATCTCCATATTGCTGTAACAATTGCGTTGAATCTTGCATTAGTTCATAGGGGAAACTTTCCCGGTGTTGATTACTCTTTGTAGTTGATACTATTGAGTGAACCATTGTATTATTGTTTATGTTCAGATTGTTATACATCATTATTCCATCTCTGATCATGATCCATATGATGTCTTGTGAGTAGTTCGTTTTGTTCTTGAGGACATGGGAGAAGTCTTGTTGTTAGTAGTGGAGTTGCATTGAGAAAGATTCAATAGATTGTTATTTAAGTTGTGGTGTACTTCTTCTAGTGGTGTCATGTGAACGTCGACTAGATGAAACTTCACCTATATGGGCCTAGGGGAATGCATTGTGTTTTTGGCTACTAATCGTAGGGGTTGCCAGAGTGACAGAAACCTGAACCCCCGTTAGGAAACCATTGCACAAGGGACGTAAGGGTCTTAGAGTTTAAAGTCGTGGTTAGGTTTCTACCTTAATTACTTTCTTGTACTTACGGATGTTTGCAAGGGGTTTAATCACAAGTATGTATTAGTCTTGGATGGGGCGGTACATTAGCACAGGTTCACCCACACAACACTTAGCAAGCTAAAGAAGATTAATCGACTATATGAAGCGAAAGCACTTGACAGTCTTCCCATGTGTCCTCGAGAACGTTTGGTCATCTTAAGTAAAACAACTGGCTTGTCCTTTGCTGCATAAAGGATTGGGCCACTTGCTGCATTTATTCCTACTGTCTTTTATTTACTCGTACTTTGTTTACTTGCTTTATCGAAAACCCCTAAAAATCCGTTTGCTAAGTATTTGCAGAGAATTCCTGATCCATACCACTAGCCAGCACCTTCTGCTCCTCGTTGGGTTCGACACTCTTACTTATTGAAAATACTGCGATACTGTTGCCTGTCAAAACCCACCGGCGAGCAGCGACGAGCAACACGAAGAGCCGGGAGGCTCCCAGAACTGCTGGTGGGCCCTGGTCCCACGGGCAACGGCCCGCAAAACTCCGGCACACGTCCCGGCTGGTGCAAGGGCGTGCCACCTGACCTATACCTGGTCAGGAAGGTGATGGGTTGCTTCGATTAGTTTCCTGCATGGCAAACAAACATACGTAAAATTCGAGCCGCGACCGGCTCCCAGGTTTCCCTGTGAATCGGCTCCTAGAGCCGATTATCCCATGGTTCTGCATTAGATCTACGATAACATGGGGTTTTGCTTCATCAATACAAGTCAAATCGATCTACGACAGTTCAACGTTTTCACCACATAGTTGGAACATCCTACACGTAATTGAGCCTGGTAGATACAAAAGATGATAGAAAACTAATCCTAGAGAAGGCCTAACAACCGACGTAAAGTCAATTCCCGGAACAACTCCTCTCGAATTGGCAAACCATATCCTTACATACTACTGGATCGTTCAACTCATTTGCAAGGCCTGACCATGTGGATATCAAACTAAACCTTGGAAAACAAGGCATAACTATAACAGATCAAGTCAACTAAATAAAGATCAAGCAAGATGCTACCCTTACACCCAAAAAGGTGCAAAAGCGTGGGATAAATAAAAAGCATAACTAAGCAATCATAACAAAAAAGTACCAATGCTAGCCCAAACAGATCTATGATAACAGTATTACTCGCCATCAACAAGGCTTCAGCACGAGTAACACTAAATAACGCATAAGCATGTACTGCCTAGATCGCAAGATGCGATCTAGGCATGACATATTACCCAGAAAAACCCTAGAAACAAGGGGTGGCGATGCTTGAGATTGTGTTTTTTGTTAACGTGATTGTCATCGTTTTCTCTATAAAATTTGGTACATATTTATAGTCCTGAGACTTTATATCTTTTGAATAACTCTTACAACTCTATCTCTTACTTAAACCAAGCGTAACCTACTACAATATACTGATACACGGGCAATTTAGCCCAAATCCACGCACAAGGCCGATCCAGCAATACGTTGTATATATGTATCCTCCAAGCCCATCTTGATTACGGCCCATCTCCTCCTTTGGCCAAAATGTGGCGATAACACATGCCCCCCTGGTTTTGGCAATAATAATTCCAAAACCACTCCGTTGATGTTTTTTCTTCCCCCTTCTTTTTTTTATCGGGTTACGCGTTGCAGAGCAGAATCGTCACGCCACCCCCTCATCATGATGCCCTGTCTTCTCAACTTCTCCATGATTGCGATTTGACAATTTTGGCACCACATTAGGAAACCGCTATGGCATTGAACCACCTCCCACTATTCCCCTTATTTAAATTCATCTGAGCAGTTTGCAGCCCCCATCTTCTTCCATTAGCCAAAAAACCCTCTTCCTCCGCCAAAAAACCCTCTTCCTCCGCCATGGCCTCCTCTTCTTCCTCCAAATCATCCGCCCTTTCCTCCCAATCTTCCAACACGATGGCGGCCAGAGCCCGGCCTTGAGCACCGCCAATGGCGGTGTACGAGGCTCTCGCCCCACAATGGTGGGACGAGAGGGACTGGGACTTCGCCGCCTGGTCAGAGGACGATGAGTCCCTGACAGACGGTGAGGAGGGCCTCCAGTTCCTTGTCGACAGAAGGCTGGGCGGAGAGCACCGACGACGCCGTGTCTGGGGCCGGCGTCGATTCTTCGACGAGGAAGAAGAAGCGTGAGAGGACACCTCCTCCGGCGAATACCCGCCGGTGAAGCGCTTCGCGCGGGTCCAGCGAGGACACCGAGCAGCGACGAGGGCGAGGCCCCGGCCCGACATCTTCAAGACGGCGGCGAAGACAGCGCCGACAGCAATGCGACGGCGGCCAGCTGACGATGACGGCCTCTAGATTAGGAACTAGTAGTAGTAGTACTAATAGCAGATTTCCTTTTGTAAGAAATCGGCTCCATTGTAAACAATCGTCTTTTGAATCAACAAAGATTGCCCTCCCAATTCGATTTTGCCGATAGTCAAAATAGGTCAACGTTCCAGAAGCCGATAGCAATGTATCGGCTTTCACCATACTACGCTCATATGGTCAACCAAGTCAAATCCCAACGAGCCGATGGTAACACATCGACTTTCCCCACAAACGTTGACAAAGTCAAATTTGGTCGCATATTTAGATAAATCTGAGCGGCCACTCTCCAACTTCAAACGGTAGCCTGCGACCCTCTTCAAAAAGGCTAAACCAGATCTCCAATTTCCTCACCGCATAGATCGAGCTTACAGCGACAAGAACCCTCGATCCCCAATCGCATAGATCCATCTCCGCCGGCAAACTAGATGGCGGAATCGTCCAATACCAGCGCAGCGGTCTCTGGTCTGAAGGTAAGCCTGCTCCTCGCAGTCTGAACACGGTGCTAGAATTAATAGCAAACACCTGAATTAATGCTTTATTCCACCGTTAAATTTTAGGTTTCAGACATCCTGCTGCCGCATCCTTCTCTCCCAAATTCTCTCTGTCTTGGTCCCCGTACAGAATCTAGTCCTGCCCATCTGATCTCTTGCGAGGCAAACAGAATCCCCTTCGTAAGCCAAAACCTAGATTTGAATTCTTGGGCCGACTGCTTGCGAGCCTGGCCTAATCCCCCTGAACATTGGGTCTCTTGGTACAATGAGGTAGCCAAAACTTACCAATCCCAATGGGAAACCACGGAATAGCCGATGCCTTGTATTTGTCATTGTCTCCCTTGAGAAACATGAAAATCTTCTAAAACCATCGGCTATTTCTGGTCCGATGCTGAATCGCTTCATGTTCGTCATGGCCCCATGACACCAACTCATTAGGCGTGGTGATGATTCTGATGCGGGCGTTACATCACCCAGCCCTTCCTTTTAAGGTGACAAGGTTCCTACAAACTTTCTTCTAAGACAGCCTGCACGAACTGGGGTGCCTATCTTCAAAGCCACATGAAAACTAAAGGCCCTGTCACAGAGAAAGAACACACAGCTTTCCTCAACTTCTGGCTGGAACATTTCATATTCTGTGGCCCTTCCCTTGCTCCAACCAAGAATTATCTCTCCTTGGCCTATGAACTTGCCAGAGGCACTCAACTTGGTATCGGCAAACTGTTCCTTGGAGAAGTCTATCGATATCTTGATTGATGTCACAAACTATCCTCCGCATAGCAATCAAAAGCAGGAGGTCCTTGGTGGTTCATTCAGCTATGGTCTCAACTATTTTCAAAACCATGTCCCAAACTTCCCCTTTTGGCGAGTTGCACCTTTCCAGATGCCAAAGGGAAGCGGATCCAATGCACCAGCTACGGCCAAGCTCAGATAGACCGCCGGGTAGCAAGCGATCCCTCAGAAGCATCCAAGTGGTTCAGCATTTTCTTCCAAGGCACAGACAATCCTATCTTCTTTCCTTACGGAAGAATCGGAACATTTGAAAATCCAATCTCCTTTAGGCTAGACAACTTTGCCGATGACACCAGCACTCGGCAGCTATTTTCCACTGTGATCCGTCCCTGCTTCCTTCCGGTTGACGACATCGATGCCATTTCGCCTGCCGAGTTGTGATATCTCACTGCTCGACGTTCGACCCTGAATCCATCGAACCAACTCTCTCTGTTGCCAACGATGAACTACGAGCAAGGGCTGTTCTACCTCAATTCCAGCGTCTCAAAGCCTTGTTGTCCTCCCCGATCGAGAAGTTGATCGAGGGTTCTGAAGAGGTGAAGAGTGTTCTTGCTGAAATCAGGACCAACTCCAGAGCACCGCAGTGAAGCTTTGGCCGCTTGTAACTCTGTCTTTCTACGGGTCAAGGGTGAAGTTGGCTCGTGAGAGGATTAATCTGCCGTGCCCAACTTCCACCAAGGCCAACATTGCGCACAAATGTCGCAGCTCAACGAGAAAAAGGCGTCTCGATGCCAAAATCGACACCTCTCACAAGACCGCCGAGCTTGCATCCTTGAAAAAGGGGGAGATCTTGAAGAGAAGGTCCGCGACTAAACAGCTCATCCGTGACAAAGAAGCATTCATCGCCCGCTCCCAAGACGGAAGGCCTCAAAGCTCAATCGAAGACTGATCTGGCGGAAATCGTGCCTGAACAAGCAGCTAGTGATGGGCAAGGGCGAAGATGACGGCCGAGATCGAGGTGGATCGTGTCCGCTAACGCCCTCCACGCCTTGAGGCATTCCTTCAAGAGTTCTTCATGTAAATCGACACCTGTTAAATAGTTTAAACCTCTAGAGTCGATGGTACATGCATATATATATATATATATATTTATTGGCCGATTTCATGTATCGCCCCATATTTCACATCCATCATCCCACATGCTTGGGAAATATTTCTTGAGATGTTGACCGTGATGACCATGGGAATTTCACGCCCAGCTCCTCAAGCATGTACGCTGCTCCCCTTAAAACTTGATCGACTGTATGGCCCGTGCCAATTTGGAGACCATTTACCGTATGCTGCATCCTTAGTCCCCAATGGCAATACAGCTTCCCATACCAGATCGCCAACGTGGAACTCCTTTGGTCTCACCTTCTTATTATATGCACGAGCTACCTTGGCCTTGTTCTCTTTGATTTTCTCAAGCGACCACAGCCTAAGCTCAGTTAAATCCTCAACAACATCACTCATCAGGGCTGCATATTCTTCAGTTGTTAGGTCGTTCTGAAAAGTGACACGTCTCGATCCAGCCGTAATCTCCCAGGGCAATACGGCTTCTTGTCCATAGACTAGATGGTATGGCGAGGTTTTTATCGCTCCATGACACGACATGCGATAAGCCCATAAAGCCTCTGACAAAACTTCGTGCCAACGCCTAGGGTGCTCATCGACTTTCCTCTTGATCAGCTTGATAAGGCTCTGGTTGGACGCTTCAGCTTGCCCATTTGCTTGAGCATAGTACGGAGATGATCGGATCAGCTTAATTCCCGTGTCCTCACAAAACTTTCCAAACTCGTGAGAAATGAAGACCGAACCTCCATCGGTCGTGATAGTTTGGGGGATCCCGAATCTATGAATGACGTGTTCTTTCACAAAATCGATAACATCCTTCGAGTTCACTGACTTCATAGGGACGGCTTCCACCCATTTAGTGAAATAATCCGTAATGGCCAAAATCCACATGTGGCCTTTGCTTGATGGAGGATTGATCTTGCCAATCATATCCATGCCCCAACCTCGGAATGGCCAAGGCCTGATGATGGGGTTCATTGCTGACACGGGTACCATCTGAATTTTTCCAAATTTCTGACATGCTTGACACCCTTTGTAGTACTTAAAACAGTCCTCAAGCATGGTGGGCCAATAAAACCCTGATCGCCTGATCAACCATTTCATCTTGTGAGCCGATTGGTGAGTTCCACAGGTGCCTTCGTGTACCTCGTGCGAGAGCCGATTATTGGCCTCGGTTAACCCTGACATTTGAGCAGTAACCCTTACAGAGTCCTGTAAAACATGTCGTCCCCAATAAGCACATACTTCATGGCCTTGTACCTTATCCGTTTAGGTGCCCCCCGAGCCGAATCTTTCAAGTAATTGAAGATATCGGCTCTCCAGTCGTCCGCCTCCAGGAACTGTACTTGAACATCGGTTCATACGCCACGTCCTTGTAGCCTGAAGCCATTTGTGCGAGATCATTCGCCTCGGTCTTCTGCGATCGCGGGATCCAGTTAAAGTTTATGTACTGGAACTGTGCCATCAGCTCACGGCATTGCAACCATAATGGGAAGAGCGACTCGCTCTCACACTTGTATTCCTCCGTGAGTTGGGAAATCACCAATTTGGAGTCTCCAAAAATTTCCCTTTACCGCTCCGCTTCCATGAGCAACTCCATTCCCTTGCGTATCGCCTCATACTCAGCGACGTTGTTGGTGCGAGGGGTAGATAGTCTGATGGAGAAGGAATATGTTGCCCCCCGGGGCGACACAAGTAGAATGTCGATGCCGCAACCATCATCACAAACCGATCCATCGAAAAACATGGCCCATGCTCGTATAGACAGCGCTGCAATATCAGTGTTGATTCTTTCAGCAATAAGGTCGGCCAACGCCTGACCTTTAACCGCTTTCAGCGGGTTGATACGGATATCAAATTCGATAATGCAAACATCCATTTGCCGAGTCGGCCTTTCAACATAGGAGCCGACGGCATATGTTTTATGACATCTGATTTGCATATAATGATAATCTCCGCTGAGAGCAAGATGTGGCGCAAGCTTTGCGGTGAAAAACAGGCGAGGCACAACTTATCGATCTTAGGATACCTTGTCTCTGCATCCAGCATCCTTCTGCTGATGTAAAATACAACTCGCTCCAGACCATCATAAACCTGCACCACCACCGAGGCGATGGACGTGTCAGCTACTGACAAGTAAATGCAGAACGGCCTATCTGGCTGGGGCGAAATCAACACTGGCGGCTTCGTTAGATATTCTTTGATCTCGTCGAAGGCTCGTTGTTGTTCTGTCCCCCAGCGGAACTCCTCATCAGATTTAATTTTCACCAGTCCCATGAACGGCTCTATTCTTCTGACAGATTGAGATGAATCTTCGGCGAAGTTGATCTTGCCGATGAGAGATGCAGTTCTTTCTTCGTGGTAGGTGGCTTCATTGTTCGCCGCCTCGACTTTCAGGCCGATCTCAATTCGCGTTCATGGACCAAGAAACCCAGAACTGGCCGTCACCCGAAGGCACACTTCTTTGGATTCATCCGTGGCAATTTTCTTGTTCGGTCCAGACGCTGCAGATCGCCCAGGTGTCCGTGTACTGAAGCAGACTTGACCACCACGTCATCGATATAAATTTCCACCAGCTTGCCGATCAGATCATGGAAGATGTAATTCATGGCTCTTTGGTATGTGGCGCCGGCATTCTTCAGTCCAAACGTCATGACTACATATTCAAACAACCCCACCGAACCTAGGACTCTGAACGCAGTCTTGTGTATATCCTCCGGAGCCATAAAAATTTGGTTGTAACCGGCATTGCCGTCCATGAAGCTCAAGATCTTATGACCAGCAGCTGCATTGATCAGTGTCTACGCTACGCATCGGATACTCATCCTTTGGAGTAGCTCTATTGAGATCCCGAAAATCTATGGCAACACGCCAGCGGCCATCCTTTTTCTCTACAGGTACGATACTAGAAATCCACTCAGCATACCTGCATGGCCTGATTAACCTAGCTGTCAACATTTTCTCGATCTCTTTCTTGACTTCTTCCAAAATTTCGGCCTTCATCTGTCGTGCTCGCTGCTGGAATGGCCGAAACCCTTTTTTAAGCGGGAGTCGATGCTCAATGATGCTCCTGTCTAACCCAGGCATCTCTATATAGTCCCAGGCAAAGCAGTCTAGATATACTTTCAACAAAGCTATCATCGGACCCCGAGTTCGGATCTAACTTCTGCGATAAATGTTGGTCGTGGCTTATCCCGGGACCGATGTCAATCTCCTCTAGCTCATCAGCAGAGGTAAACCCATACCCTAGCTTTCCGTCACCTGCTAAATCGATGCTAAACACGGGGCAAACAGTTGGTGAGGATAACAAAAATAATTTGGGCCGATTGCCGGAATCGGCCCCCTTTTTGATTGCATTAGTGAAAGAAGGTTTACAACTTATTTGTGCTCCACAATGGCAGGGAATCTCCCTACTACGACTGCATGACCTGTTTGTCGTAAGATTACTGCTTATTTTTTGTGGCGATCGCGAGGATCGGCCGTACCTACGATCGTGGTCTTTGCTATTACGTGGCGATGGATAAGACCAGCCTCACCCTGTTTTTGTAGCTTCAATGGGTTCACAGCCGTCTAGACCGACTCGGAAGATCGGCTCTTGGTCTTCCTTCCCGGATGTTCATGCCATATGGAGATCTCGATCGAATCATCTGCCTGAATGACCTCCACTTCATCTCCATCCCTGTATTAGGCACTGGTGCATCGTGGATGGAATGCAGCAGTTAGCGTGAATCCAATCCCTCCCCAGCAAGACAGCGTAGGTGCTTTTGTCACATCAGCACGAAGAATGACGTGGGATGGTTTTTCTGCCCACGGTCGATCCACATTGAGCACGCCTTTGCGTTCTGAAGTTTGGCCGTTGAAGTCGCTTAAACAACGTGGCGTTGGTTTTGATCAGATCTCGTGGAGCGTCCCCAAGCGCCGTAGCATGGAGTATGGCATTATATTGATTGCCGCTCGGTGTCAACCAACATCTTAACGGACAGGCGCCCATTGATATAACCTCGTAGGTACAGGGCTTTCAGATGTTTGTAGCCCTTCTCTCGTGGCTTTTCAAAGATGACCGGCCGTGGGCCGCAGTCGAACTGTGCCACTGGTAGTTCTTTGGTCCTTGGAGCGCAAAACTCTGACGGAAGTATGAACACCATGTTTGTGCCAGCCGATGTCTTTGCATCGCTTTTATTGGTTTGGGCGCCACTCCTTCCTTTTCGACGAGCCTCCGTTTCCAAGGTTTGTTTAATTTTCACGGCAGATCGGGCCGTGCTTTCCTTAAAGCATGGAGGTACTGCTTCGCTTCCTCCATTACGCAGATCGCTGAACTCTCGCTTTTGGGTGTGCAGAGTCCATCGGGACACCACCTTGGCCGATGATATCTGTCTTCTTCTTCTTCACCCTTTGGTTCCTCGAGATCTTTTGCTCGAGATGACTTCCCTTGTTTGTTCTGAGGCGGGAGAGGCCCTAGACGCTTGAACACTGAAAATGGACCTGTGTCCTCCTTCTGCTGTCCACATTCCGGGCAGTTGTCGATTGTAGGCAATCGGCTCATTCCCGCGTCCCAGCAATACTTGAAGAAAGGACAATCCCAATGTTTATCCACGCCTTCTTTTTCCTTGAATTTTCACTAGCGTGCTCATATCCTTCATCAACTCTATCGTGCCGGCGACGCCGGTCATCGACGCTCATACTTGTTAAGGAGATGCGGAGTGTGGCTTCACGATATCGCACGCTTCTCACTTGCTCCTCGGTTAAATACCGCCTGTCATCATAACAGGGCCGGTCGCGTGGACCAGCCTCCTCTCTTTCTTTGCCCCGAGAGCGACCGCCTTCCTCCTTATATGAGCCATGGTGGTACACAGGCCCTGTCATATTAACATCGAACGAGAAATCTAACTGACGCCTCGTGGAGTGGCTGTGTTCTACCATGTTGACGCCGGGAAACGGGTTTGTGTCTACTTTCATGGCGAACTGCCCAAGGATCAGACGGCCCTGTTCTATCGCCGTTTGGATCTGGCGACGTAGCTCTTTGCAATCATTGGTGGTGTGGGTGAATGAGTGATGCCACTTGCAGTATGGTCTCCCGTTTATTTCTTGAGCCGTAGGGATTTTATGGCCTTCGGGTAACTTCAGCTGCTTTTCTTTCAGTAGTAAATCGAATATCTGCTCAGCTTTGCTTACATCGAAGTCGAATCCTTTTGCAGGCCCTTGCTGTTTTACCCATTTGCAGGACACAGGATCTGCCCCCCGAGCCCATTCAGCCACGGCCACCTCCTGGTCTTGTACGGGATCCTCTTCTTCTGTATCGACCAGGCCTATCGGACGTTTGAACTTGTCTTGGTACAACTCAGGGTGGCGCTGTTCATACATTGTCAGTTTCTGGGCCATGTGCGCCAATGAATTGTATTCTACTTGGAAAGCCAGATCCTTGATAGGTGCTGAGAGACCCAACACTGCCAGCTCGACTGCTTCTTTCTCAGTCAAACGAGCCGAATAACATCGGTTCTTGACAGTCCTGAAACGCTGAATGTACTCAGCTACCGTTTCTCCCCGCTTTTGCCGCACTCGCCGGTCTGCAATGCCAGCCTCGGTAGCTTCAATGATAATCGAGCGTGGAACTGCTCTTCTAGTTGCTTCCAGGTATGGATCGAATCCGGCGGCAACGAGGTGTACCACCCAAAAGCTGGTCCTGTCAGAGATTGCGCAAAGAACCTTACGCGTAACTGATCCGATGCTGAAATCATGCCTAACTGTGCCAGGTATCGGCTCACATGCTCGATCGAGCTCGACCCTTCTGATCCGCTAAACCTTGAGAACTCAGGGAGCCGATACTTGGGTGGCGGTGAATCAGATCAAACTTCGTTAAGTGCGGCTTGGAATAGCCGATTGTCCTTCTCTTGACGGCCGAACTGGTCTCTCAAGATAATGGATTTGCTCCACCGTTTGAGCTGCAGGGCTAAATTCTCATGACTCGTTCCGTGGCATACTTGGCTAGCCATGCCTTTATCGGCGTCCATCCTGGAGATCCCTGCCCGGAGATACCGCTCCGAAGCCCTGCTCCGAAACTCCCGCTTCAAAGAATCCCTGCGGTTGCAATCTGGCTCGTCTGGTTGCGAAAGTTATTGGTCCGGCACGTAGGTGCACACATATCCATGTGGGATTTCTTTAGGTGGTTCAAACAGGAATTGGCAATCGCCAGGGTCACCTCCAACCTTGTAGACGACGTACGCCGGTGCCCCTGGTGGCTCTGGAGCCGCAAGCGTGAATGGCGGTGGCCTGATGCAGGCGGTCTTTCTCCCTGGTGAGTCCCTAGAGTAGGCCCCGACGGAGAGTACTGATGTTTCATGATCTCCTGAACTACAGCGAACCATGCTGCTTTTCAGCGTTCACTAGGCTCTCAGAATGGCGATGAAGAGAATGAGCCACCATGTAATTGACTTCCTGCCTCAGAGCTCTGGTGCGCTCCTCTGAAGGAACGGACAGATCCACCTCATCAAGAGCACCTTCGGGTGAGAACCCTTTCCACCTGATGCCATGCTTACGGGTCCTCTCAAAAGAGCCGATGAGATCGGCTTCAAAGAGAGCTTTGATATCATCATACCGCCTTGTGCTCCTCGGGCGAATCGTCAGACGTGACCGGCCTGTCCCCCATTCTGGCGTCGGATGTTGACGCAGATGTCGTTGAGTGTCCCACCGGGCGAAATGTGTTGCTGTCAAAACCCACGGCGAGCAGCGACGAGCAACACGAAGAGCCGGAGGCTCCCGTAACTGGTGGGCCTGGTCCCCTGCAACGGCCCGCAAAACTCCGGCACACGTCCCGGCTGGTGCAAGGGCGTGCCACCTGACCTATACCTGGTCAGGAAGGTGATGGGTTGCTTCGATTAGTTTCCTGCATGGCAAACAAACATACGTAAAATTCGAGCCGCGACCGGCTCCCAGGTTTCCCTGTGAATCGGCTCCTAGAGCCGATTATCCCATGGTTCTGCATTAGATCTACGATAACATGGGGTTTTGCTTCATCAATACAAGTTAAATCGATCTACGACAGTTCAACGTTTTCACCACATAGTTGGAACATCCTACACGTAACTGAGCCTGGTAGATACAAAGATGATAGAAAACTAATCCTAGAAGGCCTAACAACCGACGTAAAGTCAATTCCCGAACAACTCCTCTCGAATTGGCAAACCATATCCTTACTACTGGATCGTTCAACTCGTTTGCAAGGCCTGACCATGTGGATATCAAACTAAACCTTGGAAAACAAGGCATAACTATAACAGATCAAGTCAACTAAATAAAGATCAAGCAAGATGCTACCCTTACACCCAAAAAAGGTGCAAAGGCAGCGGGATAAATAAAGGCAGCATAACTAAGCAATCATAACAAAAAAGTACCGATGCTAGCCCAAACAGATCTATGATAACAGTATTACTCGCCATCAACAAGGCTTCAGCACGAGTAACACTAAATAACGCATAAGCATGTCGCCTAGATCGCAAGATGCGATCTAGGCAACATATTACTACGAGAAAAAACCCTAGAAACAAGGGGTGGCGATGCGCCGAGATTGTGTTTGTTGTGAACGTGATCGTCCTCCTTTTCTCAATAACCTTAGGTACATATTTATAGTCCGGAGACTTTCTATCTTTGGAATAACCCTAACAACTCTATCTCTTACTTAAACCGAAACGTAACCTACTACAATATACAGATACACGGGCAATTTAGCCCAAATCCACGCACAAGGCCGATCCAGCAATACGTTGTATATATGTATCCTCCAAGCCCATCTTGATTACGGCCCATCTCCTCCTTTGGCTAAAATGTGGCGATAACAGATACACCCCCTATACTTGTGGGTCATCACGCCACAGGGTGGTGTGAGCCACCCTGGCTCTGTTTCCGTCCCTTTTTCGCTTCGTAGCTTTCCTTATTGACTAAAAACTGCAAAAATATAGTTGGATAGTATTTTCGCGGAACTTTTCTTACCGCGTACCTATTTGAAAACGGACTCTGCAGGTCTCTGAATTTGGTATCTAGTAGATTCTTCCAGAGTCATCACTTGAATAACATCAATATCTTCATCTTCATACACTTATTACTTGAGTCATTAAACCCTTCTCTTCCTTATTACACCATTATCTCCACTTCCTAGAAATGTCTTTCACACAAAACTTCAGACAGTTCTCATTAGCAACATTAGTATAAGTGAAGTGATAAAACCTTTTGTGTACAACTTCAATTGAAAACCATCAAAACAAAAGCTACTATAGCAACTCATTCCGAAAACCCAAAAAGAATTCAAAAAGGAAATCGAATAAAGAAGCAGATGCAAGAGTGGCAAAATCTCTCAAAACAGACCAGCAGGTAAAGATCAATTTTTTCGAAAATATTCTGTTGCTCAAATCAAAAAGTGCAACACTAAAGAAATTTAAATAACAACCTGGGGCAGAATCACAAAAAATTACAGCTTAATCCGACATACAGAGATCTCTCACGAATTTTTACGGTGAAGCACAAAAATCTGTTTTGGGACAGCAACTTCCCCAAATATTACTTCTCTCTCATTAGAGGTTGATCTTGACACAAAAACCAAACAAAACGGATAAGAAGCGGTTATTACCGAAGTAATAACTTCCAAGACTTAAAGAAACAAAAACCAAACTGAAAGAAAAAACAAATTGGGTTGTCTCCCCAAAAGCTCTTTCTTTATAGCCATTAAGATGGGCATAATAATTTTGAAGAAACTGTCATAGGGATATGAATTGAAGTGAAAGAGAGCATTAAGAAGCAAAAATACACACACACATTTAAGTCTAACCCACTTCCTATGCAAGGGAATTTTTTAAATAAACAAGTTGTTGAAACCAGAGGCAACTTGCATAAGAAGGCAAAAGAAGTGCAACATTAAAACTTTCAGCATAAAGCGAGGAAACTTGATATTATTGAGATGCATAAGAACACTTTTCCCTCTCTCATAGTAACTTTCAGTATCATGCATAAACTTAACAATATAACTATCACAAGGTCCATCATAGCACTGATCGCTTATTCTAACAGAAAACACAGGAATACTAGCTCTCATAACACTACTATGTGAAACAATATTAGAGGTATCCTTACAAAGGATAGGGTGTCCCTCTTTTTAATATTTAGTGACAAATTCTTTCACATTTGCTATTATAGGTTCATCAACCATTTGTTTATCAGGTTCAACAGCTTTATTCATACTTTCATCTACCATACTAGCCATCATAGAATGTTCCCTTATCTTAACTGGGAAAGGCATTTTCTCAATATAAGGTTTAGGTAAGACATGATTAGTAGTATAAACTTCAGTATTTCTTGCGGGAACACTTTTAGCAACATCTTTATAAGGTTTATGATACTTATTCCACTTCTTTTTAGGCACTTCAATGTAGGAAGCAAAAGCCTTAAAATAAGAAGCACTAGCTTGAGAGTCTAGACCATAAGCATTTTTAATATTTTAAAAGTCATCACTTCCCATAAAAGATTCAATGCATTCATAATCATAATTTATACCTGACTTTCTACCTTTGTCATTCTCCCAAGCTTCAACATTTTCTTGAATATGGTCCAGAAGATCCCATTTATCTTCTTCTTCCATACGAGTGAATGATCCAGCACATGAAGCATCCAATAAATCCTTGTCATGTAGAGGGAGTCTTGCATAAAAGTTATTGATAATAATATTGTTGGGGAGCTCATGAATGGGACATTTGAGCATTAGTAACTTCAATCTCCCCCAAGCTTGAGATGTATTCTCTCCATCAAGAGGCCAAAAGTTGTATATTTGATTCCGATCTTTATGAATCTCACTAGGAGGATAAAACTTTGAGTAAAAGAGAGCCACTATTTCCTCCCATTCCAGAGCTTGACCATTCTTCAGCAGCTTATACCATTCCTCAGCTCTTCCTTTCAGCGATAATGAGAATAACTTCTTCTTAACTTGATCTGTAGTAATACATGCACACTTGAACAACCCATAATTAGGTGTATAAAGAGTAAATGATCACCGGGATGGACAGTTCCATCCCCAACATAGTAGTTATCCATAACACGATCAATAATTCTTGTAGGTATTTTGAAAACATCATTCTCAGCAGGTGGTGGCTTATCTACTATCTTAGCAGTGGTAGTAGCATTACCAAATAAGAAACTCAGCGAATTATCCATAACAAAAATAAAGCAACTAACAGAAGTAAACAATACTCACAGTAGAAGTTTCCTTTACCAGTTCCACTCTCCAATAGCGCTTCACTCCCGACAGCGGCGCCGGAAAATAGTCTTGATGACCCACAAGTATAGGGGTGTATCGCGTATTTTCGATAAGTAAGAGTGTCGAACCCAACAAGGAGCGTAAGGTCTTTGGCTAGTGGTATGGATCAGGAACTCTCTGCAAATACTTAGCAAATGGATTTTTAGGGGTTTTCGATAAAGCAAGTAAACAAAGTACGAGTAAATAAAAGACAGTAGGAATAAATACAACAAGTGGCCCAATCCTTTATGCAGCAAAGGACAAGTCGGTTGTATTACTTAAGATGACCAAACATTCTCGATGACACATGGGAAAACTGTCAAGTGCTTTCGCTTCATATAGTTGATTAATCTTCTCTAGCTTGTTAAGTGTTGTGTGGGTGAACTTGTGCTAATGTACCGCCCCATCCAAGACTAATACATACTTGTGATTATACCCCTTGCAAACATCCGTAAGTACAAGAAAGTAATTAAGGTAGAAACCTAACCACAGCTTTAAACTCTAAGACCCTTACGTTCCTTGTGTAATGGTTTCCTAACGGGGGTTCAGGTTTCTGTCACTCCGGCAACCCCTACGATTATTAGCCAAATACACAATGCATTCCCCTAGGCCCATATAGGTGAAGTGTCATGTACTCAACGTTCACATGACACCACTAGAAGAAGTACACCACAACTTAAATAACAATCTATTGAATCTTTCTCAACACAACTCCACTACTAACAACATGACTTCTCCCATGTCCTCAAGAACAAAACGAACTACTCACAAGACATCATATGGATCATGATCAGAGATGGAATAATGATGTATAACAATCTGAACATAAACAATAATTCAATGGTTCACTCAATAGCATCAACTACAAACAGTAATCAACACCGTGAAAGTTTCCCTATGAACTATAGCAAGATTCAACACAATTGTTACAGCAATATGGAGATGGTGATGAGGGTGTTGATGGTGATGATGGTGGTGATGATGATGATGATCCCGATGAAGTCTAGCTTGATGGTGGTGTTGATGGCGACGATCTCCCCTCTCTGGGAAGGAATTTCCCTGGCAGAAATCTATCTGTCGGAGAGATCTTTCTCTCTCGGTGTTTTCCGCCCCGCAGAGGCGGCAGAATCTTTCTGTGGTTGCTCCCCGAGTCTTAGGGTTTCAGGAGGATGATATATGCCAGAGTGGAGAGGCTGGAGTGGGCCAAGGTAGCCACACAACCTCCTGGAGCGGCCTAGGGCTGCCCGCGCCAAGGGGTGGTGTGGGCCCCCTGTGGCCCATCTCCACTCCATCTTGTGGCATCCTTAGTCTTCTGGAAAAATAGGATTTTCCGTATATTTTCCCGGATTTTCTGATCTTCGCGAATTTTGCCTCCAAACAGCACCTTTTCCATCAGAATCCTGACTGCAGCGATCCATGCTCCAAAAGTCATCAACCATGCAAAAACAGATGAAATAACATAAGTATCACTTCTCAATATGAAATATATCAATGAATAATAGTGAATTAAGACATAGAATAGTGATGCAAAATGGACGTATCAACCTGCACAACACAACCACAGAACTTTGCCCCCAACTTGCGATGAGGTTGTCAATCTCACCGGTCTTGCTAAAAACAAAGGATTAAATGTATCAAATGGAAGGAAGTAATAGTTTGCAGAAAGTAAACACAAAGCAGTAAACAGTTTGTAGATTGTATGTAAAAGAAAGGACCAGGGTCCATAGTTCACTAGAGGTGGCTCTCCTTAAGATAGATAACATGTTGGGTGAACAAATTATAGCGGGGCAATTGACAAACATCGAGAAAGCATACAACCATATACTAATCATCTTGACTCCTTTGGAAATTGATTGGGCATTACAACATTATACATAGACCGCCATCCAACTGCATCTATGACTAATAATCCACCTTCAGGTTATCATCCGAACCCCCTCCAGTATTAAGTTGCAAGCAACAGATTGCTAGCATCTACTTGGCTAAGATAGCTACTAACAACGGAAAGCATGCAAGATCACAAATAACAAAGACATGATAGAATCAATAATCAATCTGAAATAGCATCTCAATATCCATCGGATCCCCGCAAACACAACATGCAGAATTACAAATAGATGATCTTGATGATGAACAGAGCTCACAAGATCTAGACATGAAAGCACAAAGGAGGAGAACCAGCCATCTAGCTACTACATGGACCCGTAGTCCAGAGATGAACTACTCACGCATCACACCGGAGGATTGCATAATGATGAAGAAGGCCTCCAGGGTGAATTCCCTTCTCCGCGGTGTCTTTGGAGAGCTTCAGATCCCTCCGATCTAGGGATGGAGATGACGGCCTCTGAGACTCTTCGTGGATTTCTGATCGGGTGCCTAGGGTTTTGGTCGAGGGCATATATAGGCGGAAGGAGGCCGAGGGGGTCTTGGGGCGACCACCCTGGCACGGGCCAGGATCTGGCCGCGGCCAGTGGCGTGGCCCTAGCCCTTCTCCGTCTCAAATTCGCAGATGTCTTCGAAAAATAGGCACTTTGGCTTTTGTCCGTCAATTCGAGAATATTCATTTTCTGACTTTCCTGGAACCAAAAACAGCAGAAAACATGCAGCTGGCATTGTGGCTCTTGTTAATAGGTTAGTCCAAGAAATCATATGAAAAGTACTCCAAAGTGTGGACAAAACACAAGAAAGTAGATAAAACCAAGAATGGAACATCAAAAATTATAGATACATTTGCAATGTATCAACATCCCCAAGCTTAACTCCTGCTCGTCCTCGAGTAGGTAAGTGATAAAAAGAAAGAATAAATTTTGAGGTGACATGCACCATCATAAACTTGATCAAAGTATTTGTAAAACATTCAAAGCTGGGATCATAGTACTTCAATCATAACATGAAAGACAAAGTTCTAGCAATAATACAAAGAAACTATGATGCAACATGAAAAGGCACAAACAAAAGATTCATGAATAACAATGCTTTGCAAGACGTTTGTTTGTTTCACATAAAGAAAACATAGCATAATAGTATTCAGCTTGTCCCTCATAGAGTAGCAAATATAAATGCATAGGACATCTTCAAAGTTTATAAGAGTGACTAGATACAAATAGTTTAAAACAAGCAATATCAAGTTATGCATCAATCAACTAGTCTTGGGACAATGCATATAGAACTAGGAATGGCCACTATGCTCTCAAAGCAGGTGCATAAAGATAGAAGGTGGAGACTCAATATAATGGTGGAAGAAAGGCCTTCATAGAAGGAAGCAGAGATTCAAATTTCATAAAGAGCTTCCAAAAATTATGGTACTTATAGCTTTCAGCTCTCATTGCCCCTATCATAAGCATCTTGAAGTGATTAAGGTTAAAGTGAACAAACTATGGTGTATATGCTTGACGGAGTATAAGTTAGAAATCTCATGTCCCTTGAATACGAGGGTCGCTCCTCATGCTACTCAAGTTTAAGTCACCGGTATGTTCTTGTCATTGTAAGTACATGTGTATCAAAGAGAACCGCCAACGGGGTACCCCTTGCCCGATGATACGGAAGAATTCCCATATCAAAATGACAAGGTAAGCAGACAACGAGCATCTCAGCAATCTTCTTATTTACCATGGGAATATGGTGTTTTTTCTCTCTTTCCTCTTTTCATAATCACTTTTTTTCTCTTTTTCTCTTTTTTTCTCAATATAGGACTCTTTTTTTTATAAGAAGAATGCTTCATAGACAGCTCATTATGGTTACGCTGCAGGTTTCCACCATGTCAGCATGGATTAGCGGCCCAGGCGTTTCTCTAACATATATACATAACTCCATGGACTTACAAGCTCCCCTTTCGTTTCACACCGACGACATCCATATACAAAAGAGCATGATATCAACTAGGTACAAAGTACCAAGTGCAATGTTGAAAGTGTTCCCCATGACAACATGGTTCTACTAATTCCCAACAAATAAGTGCAAGCATATACAACATAGACGACACAATGGTTCAAGTTTATTAAGGGCAAGAAAAGTAAAGTGTGCCATCAAGTTCGTGAGAGCTTTAATCACTAGTTTTCTCATAACAAGTTTAATTCGGAAGGTAAACAAAAGCATGAATATACTTGGAATAGCATAAGCTAGTAGGTAGATATGGTGGACTCTTTGGAATAACTTGGTTTAGGGAGTTGCATGCATGAGTGGAACTCATACTTGGTTGTGGAGGCTAGCAAAAGACTGGGAGCGACAAACTAAGAGAGCAATAATGGCCATAATCATGCAGAGTGACAAAACAGCATTGATCAAAGCATAAAGTGATACTACAAGTTGAAAACTAAAGGATCATAAAGGCTTATGGTGACTTGAGATAGTCATAACATGGTGTGAGCATGCGCCAAGTCAACCCAAATAAAGCATCAAAGGAGAATACCACAATACTATGCTTTAATATGCTAAAACAACGCATGATTCAACCAAGGCACATTAAGCAATCTCAATTGTTTATAACAAGTCATGCTACAGCAAAGAATACTAAGCATAAAGCCAAAACAATATCAAGCATGGCATGACAAAGCATAGGCCACAGTCAAAAACAAGCTCTCTTTACCACTTAAGCATGAGCTTTCCTACTCTTTTCCAAACCAAACCAAACTATTTGAAAACCAATGTATGAAAGAGGGGGTCCAACCAATTTATTCAGCAAACTAAGCAAACGAAGCTAACGAAAAACGAAAACGAAAAACGAAAAAGAAGACGCTCCAAGAACAACACAACTGTGCATGAAACAATAAAAATGAAGCGTTTGGAAGAAACCTGGATTTTTTATTGATGAAGAGGGGGATGCCTTGGGAATGCCCAAGCTTTGACGCTTGTACTTCTTGGATATTTATTGGGGTGACACGTGTGGCATCCCCAAGCTTGAGATTTAGTCCATCCTTCATCTTATTACTCATTCCTTCCATACACCTGAAATTTTTCCTTCATACAAAACTTCACACAATCTTTATTAGCAACATTAGTGCACTCAAGATAATAAGTCTTAAGGTTCAGTTCTAACACCAAATAAACTTCCATTAGAACACTAGCTACTATAGCACTCCCCTCAAAAAGCTCAATTCCCCAAAAGAACTCAAAAAGGAACCAACAAGAAGCAAATGCAGAAAATGACAGAAATCTGTCAAAATAGACCAGCAGGTAAAGACGAATTTTTTTGAAGACCTTCTGTTGCTCAAATCAAAAAGTGTTGAACTAACGAAAGTTAGATAACAACCTGGGGCAGAAGCACAAAAATCAAGCTTCAAAAGGACGTACAGAGATTTTACACGATTTTTTACGGTGAAGCACAGAAATCTGTTTCGGGACAGCAACTTTCCCAATCAATACTTCTCTCTCATTAGAGGTTACTCTTGGCACAAAAAGCAAATAAAAAGGATAAGAAGCGGTTATTACTGAACTAATAACTTCCAAGACTCATCTAAAACTTTTGGGTTATCTCCCAATAAGTACTTTTATTTAACGCCTTTAAGTTAGGCATAAGAAGCAAGAAAAAGAATCAAGTGTTCTCAAATGAAGAAGCATTAAAACCAAATTTTGTTTCATAGGAGAGGCAAAAGAAATCTTCTCTCTCTTCTTAGGGAAGTGTTCTATACCTTTCTTGAGTGGGAGTTGATATTTAATGGTGCCTTCTTTCATATCAATAATGGCACCAACAGTTCTAAGAAAAGGTCTTCCCAAAGTAATAGGACAAGAAGCATTGCATTCAACATCCAAAACATAGAAATCAACGGGGACATAGGCATTGTTAACCATAATAAGAACATCATTAATGCTCCCCATGAGTTTCTTTTTAGCATTATCATCAAGTGGGACATTCAAATAACAATCTTCAAGTGGTGGCAAATCAAGCATATCATAAATCCTTCTAGGCATAATAGAAACACTACTATCAAGATCACATAAAGCTTTGAAATCAAAATCATTCACTTTCATATTAATGATGGGTTCCCAACCATCTTCTTGTTTAGGAATAGAAGCTTTATGTTTCACCTTTTCTTCTTTAATCTTTATGAGAGCATCAGTAATGTGTTTTGTAAAAGCCATGTTCATAGCACTAGCATTAGGACTTTTAGCAAGTTTTGTAGGAACTTAATAACTTCAGAGATATTGCAACCATCAAGATCATGTAACACCCTCGAATCGGCCCTATGCAAGTTTTAGCCCTTTCCGCCAAACCCGCATAGAAACGATTCAAGGACGCCCACCAGGCACTTTCGTGCGGGTGGAAAACGAAGTAATACCATTACACATTAGTCCACGATGGGACCACAGAAAAGATATATATACAGTAGCGACTCAACGAGTCAAGAATATAGATATACAACACAAAGATCCAAATCACCTTGAAAACGATACAGCGTCCGAGTACGGACAAGATGCAAATGGGGCTAAGAGCCCTGAAGAATAACCAATGGCGTCCATAACCCTGCCCAGGCCAAGCCGGAAGGGTAACCCTGCTAACGACGTCGGTCTCAAACCTGCTAAAACAAAAGGGGTGCCGATAAAGGGCAAAGGGAAAAGAGGAGCGTCAGTACTGAGTCTAGTAAACAGCGAGGCTAGAATTTGGCGTCTCTCGCCTACATAGGTATGGTGGACTGAAGCGGCAGCACAACAGCACTAAACAACCTATAGAGACTCAGTAAAACTGGCGGCTATGAGAGAGGGATAAGAAAGACCTATTCGGATCCAACCTGATAGTAACACCAAACATACCCATCCTGATATTCCCCCTCGAGACCAAACGAGGAAGTCAAACCGAGGAACTCACACAGTTGGCAGTTTTATTCATTCGATTATAGTTGAAGCACTTACTAGTCAGATATAGATAGCACGAGTCATCCTGATAGCATAAGTAGTGGGTAGTTTTAATCACCATTCCGTTGTAGTTGGAACATTTACTCGTTAGATATAATTGTCCTGAGGAATCCCAAAACCCAGCAATTGTTGGCACTTTTATCACATTCCATTAGAGTTGCAATACTTACTAGGCAGGTACAGCATGTCACAAAACAACCCCAGATCCACCAGTTGTTGGCATTTTAATATGCATTCCATGATAGTTGAATCTGATTACTAGTCATATATTAAGTCAAGTTTATAGCACTACTTTAGTTATGCTTGTCTATGATCGAGATACTGTGCTCCAAGTCGTCCATAACCGCGGACACGGCTTTCAGAAAGATTTACCCTGCAGGGTGCACAAATAGCAACACACACTCGATCAACCTCGGAAAAACCAACTCAAAACCCAACGAGGCTTTCACGACAAAGCAATCACAGGATTCATAAATTATTTTAGGGGGCCACCCCACTTAGCTACCCGCAACAAAGTTGGCCGGCTCCGGAACAGACCCAGGGTTTGCGTCAATGGCTGTAAACGACTGGGAACCCGAAAGTGTGATTGGGCTTGTCGATATCGCGAAAACACTCCGCAATCCTAAACAGTACAGGTGCTCCACGCACAATCTTAAATAAAGCAGTAAACATGGCATAAGTACAGGATAGTAATAAAGCCCCAAACTACTTTGTGGCCCCATGAAATAGAAATGAATCAAGCTCTGGCTCAGGGGGGTCCATAAGGCCTCCCGGATGTGGATAGTGCGAATAGTCAAGGAACATGTATCAAGTACTCGGGGTCCTACGAGACACAAGTGAGCATGGAAGAACCAAATAACATCTATTGCTCACCGATGCCTCTGCATTAGTTATATCTAGCATTTTAATAGTTGTATTTAAAGTCATGATCAACTCTACCATAAACATCTGCCAGCATTCCAACAATTGTGGTACTCGACAACACAAGATCGCACCTGAGCAAGCAACTACGACTCGCAAGGCCAGCTATCTACCAAACAACAGGTATTAGGAGGTGTCCAAGGCAATATAGAGGCTGCACGGGATATATCTGGTACAGAACACTAGAGCATCGAGACACGGATAGCAATAGATCAACGGGAGGAAATAAAGACTATAAATGCAAAATAGGTAGAAGGGGGAGAGATGCTCGCCTAGGAAACACTACCGACGGATCATATCCGGAGAACTTGTCAATACTCGCATCAACTCATCGGCCTAATCCGCGAAGAAGCAAACACTAGAAGAAACACCGGATGCAATATTTAATACTACGGCAGAAGCTCTAGCATGATTATGATATGATGCATGGCATGGCACAGATGCGGTGCAATCAGGCAGTATTACATGGAACCGGGGTCCCGACAATTAATTAGGCGGTTAAAGTTATTTAGAAACCCCGCAATTTAAATGTTGTCTTAACAAGGCAAAACATTGCATTGGTTCGCTACACAAATTTAAATAGAGGCAATATAAGACTAGAATAGTCCTCATATAGCCTCCATATTTAGTTATGAGTGAATCGACAAAATACCCCAAACACATGAATATGAATGCCATCATGAACAATTTAATATGCAACATTGGATAATGTCATATTATAAAATTAGGGGTCTCGGAAAGGGAATCACATTAGGGTTCGACGAACTTGGGCTCCGAGGGTCTAGGGGTCGACGAGATCGGCCTTCGCCGGGGTCGATGGGGTTCGATCTCCGGGATCGGTTTTCGGAAACAGGGTCTTCAGATCCAGGTGGAAGAACACGGCGGTCTCGGCGTCTTTGGGTCCGGGAAGATCTTGTCGTCCATGATGGAGGACTTGGTTTTCCATGTTGATGGCCTATCGGATGCCGCCGAGTTTTGTACGGTCTTTGGTGTTCAACTTCTCGCGTCGATCTCGGGTTATCATGTACAATTGTTGGTCTTGTCCGCGGACGACCTTGTCTTGACGGTTTGATGTCACTGCAGCTCATGTAGTGGCAGCTCTTGTCGTCAGTCAAACTTGGCTAAACAGGGTGTACATCTCACTAGCACGTTTTCCTCACGTAACCACACCTACCAGAACAATTCGCTTACAGAGGAAAGGCGGTGGTCGCATGCTCGCATGGCACTTGACAGGGGCACGCAGGAGATCTCGGTGAAGGACTCACCGGGGACGGACTCGACGGCGGCGTGGTTGTCCGAGACGGCCGGATGCGGGGTGCGCAGACCATGGGGAGGCAGATGGGCGGCAAGGTGACGTGGCCGGCAGCACCACGCCCTGCTATGCTGCAGGAAGGCCGGCGCGGGAAGCAGTGGCACGAGGTCGCGCTGAAGGGCCTAGGTCAAGGGCGACGCGGCGGCTGATGGTGCCCATGTCACGGGGAGTCCCGGGACAAGGACGAGGGCCAGCAAGGAGGGTGCAGAGGAGAGGGGCTTGAAGGCGACGGCGGTTCCAACAGGAAGAGGGCGAGGTCGGACATCGAGCGAAGACGAGGGAGCACCGGAGACGAGCACGGGGCATGGAGGCGGCCGAGGGCGCGCGCAGGCGGCAACCATGGCTGGGATGCAGCCTGCAGAGGGAGGCGTTGGAGGTGGTAGTCGTAGAGGCCGGCGAGGCTTGGCCCGAGGAGGAGGAGAGGCTGGCGGCAAGGCGAGTCGGGCGGCGGTGGTGCGGGATCTGGGGAGGAGCGGGGAATGCTGCGGGGTTGGTGGCTCGCGGAAACAAAGGGAGTCAGGCGGGAGGAGAGAGGAGGGAGGTGCGCCTGGGGGCGGGGGAACCGAGGTGGGGGCCGAGCGAACCAGATGCGTGACAGGGTTGGGAGTGGGCGGGCGCGTGCGAGGTAGGGCCGGGTCGAGCGGGAGTTGGGGGACGGTCACGTCAGTCATGGTCGCATAAGCGTCGTCTTCTTGTTGGCCAATGGTGGGGAGTTGAGTAGGGGCTGGTTGTGGAGTGCGGTGCACAGGAGGTGGGGCCAGGTGAGGTGGCCAGGGAGGTGAGGGGGAGGGCTGGGAGTGGCTGGGGGTAGGTAGAGGGTTAGGGTTAGGGTTAGCTGGTTGGGGTTTTGTTTGTGGGGTGGTAGGTGGCTGTCGGCTGGGCCTTTTGGGCCTGGCCGACGGCTGCCTCCCCCACTAAAAATATTTATTTCTACTTAACTTTTAAAATATTTTTATAAATAGTTTTTAGACGAATAAAAGATCCAGATAAGATCGAGGTTTTTATTTAAAGCAAAGACGGGGGATGTTTAGAAAACATAACTAGGCTTTTAGAAAATAGTTTTAGACAAACAAATGCATGATGACATGACAATGCTCAAATGCAATGTGGCATGATGACATGAGCATGCGGTCATGTTGATGCGCAACACAAAAACACAGCGATTTTCCAGTAGTGGTTTTAGCGGGATGCCACAGATCAAAACCATAATTATCATCTAAAGTAGTAGAGCTATTACTAGCCTCAACACTAGTGGTGGTGATAGTAGAAACACTAATGTTTCTAGCAATTTCATCTTCTCTTTCCCACTTAGCATGTAATTCAGCTAATAGTCTAACATTTTCATCAATTCTTACTTGTATGGCATTAGTAGCTGCAAAGGGATTATCATTAGTTTCAGGTTTAGTAGCCATTTTATTAAAAGAAGATTGAGCTTCAGCCGAAGATGCTATATTTCTTTCAACATTAGAGAGTTTTTCCTCAATAGTTTTATTGAAAGCAGTTTGTTTACTAATAAAGTCTTTAAGCATAACTTCAAGTTCAGAGGGAGCACTCCTATTATTGTTGTAAGAATTTCCATAAGCATTACCATTGCTGGGAGGATATGGCTTATAATTGTTGTTACCAAAATTATTCCTATAAGCATTATTGCCAAAATTGTTATTTCTTATGAAGTTCACATCAACTTGCTCTTCTTGAGCAACCAAAGAAGCTAAAGGAACATTATTTGGATCAATATGGGCTCTCCCATTCACAAGCATAGACATAATAACATCAATCTTATCACTCAAGGAGGAGGTTTCCTCAACAGAATTTACCTTCTTACCTTGTGGAGCTCTCTCAGTATGCCATTCAGAATAGTTAACCATCATATTATCTAGAAGCTTTGTTGCGGCACCCACAGTAATGGTCATAAAGGTACCTCTAGCAGCAGAATCCAATAGGTTCCTTCAAGAATAGTTCAATCCTGCATAAAAAGTTTGGATGATCATCCAAGCAGTCAGTCCATGAGTGGGACAATTCTTTACCAAAAATTTCATTCTTTCCCAAGCTTGAGCAACATGTTCATTATCAGATTGTTTAAACTTCATTATTTCACTTCTCATAGATATAATCTTAGCAGGAGGATAGTATTTCCCAATGAAAGCATCTTTACACTTAGTCTAAGAATCAATACTATTCCTAGTTAAGGAATTCAACCACTCTTTAGCTTTTCCTCTCAAAGAGAAAGGAAACAGTTTAAGCTTAATAATATCACCATCTATATCCCTATGCTTTTGCATCTCACAAAGTTCAACAAAGTTATTTAGATGGGCAGCAGCATCTTCATTACCAATACCAGAAAATTGTTCTCTCATAACAAGATTGAGTAAAGCAGGTTTTATCTCAAAGAAAGTAGCTTCGGGCACAGGTGGAGCAATAGGTGTGCTCATAAAATCATTGTTGTTGGTTCTAGTGAAGTCACACAACTTAGTGTTTTCAAGAGTAGTCATTTTTTAGTGTTTTTGATAAAGAAAGCAAACTTGTAAAACGAATTTTTTTGTGTTTTTGATAACAAAACAAGCAAACAAAGCAAAAAGAAACTAAGCAAAACAAAAATAACAAAATAAAGAGATTGGTTATGAGGGACTCCCCTTGTGAAGATGTCCTTGACTCCCCGACAACGGCGCCAGAAAAATAGCTTGATGGCCTAAAATATATCGAGCTCGTTGGGGAACCCCAAGAGGAAGGTATGATGAGCACAGCAGCAAGTTTTCCCTCAGTACAAAACCAAGGTTTAATCGAACCAGTAGGAGCAAGGAAACACCCCAAAGGTGTAGCTAGCTGAACATTCGCAGGGCGCACTACCTGCACAACAGAACTTTGCCCCCAACTTGCGATGAGGTTGTCAATCTCACCGGTTTTGCTGAAAACAATGGATTAAATGTATCGAATGGAAGGAAGTAATAGTTTGCAGAGAGTAAACACAAATCAGTAAACAATTTGTAGATTGTATGTAAAAGAAAGGACCGGGGTCCATAGTTCACTAGAGGTGGCTCTCCTTAAGATAGATAACATGTTGGGTGAACAAATTACAACGGGGCAATTGACAAACATCGAGAAAGCATACAAGCATATACTAATCATCTTGACTCCTTTGGAACTTGATTGGGCATTACAACATTATACATAGACCGCCATCCAACTGCATCTATGACTAATAATCCACCTTCAGGTTATCATCCGAACCCCCTCCAGTATTAAGTTGCAAGCAACAGATTATTGCTTTACAAATTGCATGTAATGTAAACAATACGATTGTTCTATGAACAAAGGATTGCTGTTTTCTCCCTAGTAGCAACAACACATCTAGTACCTTAGAGATTTCTATCACTTCTCCAGATTACTAGAGGCATGAACCCACTATCGAGCATAAATACTAACTCTTGGAGTTGCTAGCATCTACTTGGCTACAACGGAAAGCATGCAAGATCACAAATAACAAAGACATGATAGAATCAATAATCAATCTGAAATAGCATCTCAATATCCATCGGATCCCGCCAAACACAACATGCAGAATTACAAATAGATGATCTTGATGATGAACAGAGCTCACAAGATCTAGACATGAAAGCACAAAGGAGGAGAACCAGCCATCTAGCTACTACATGGACCCGTAGTCCAGAGATGAACTACTCACCCATCACACCGTTAGGCTTTCATGATGATGAAGAAGGCCTCCAGGGTGAATTCCCCTCTCCGGCAGGGTGCCGGGAAGAGCTTCAGATCCCTCTCGATCTAGGGATGGAGATGACGGCGGCTACAGACTCTTTCGTGGATTTTTGATCTGGTACCTAGGGTTTTGGTCCCGAGGGCAATATATAGGCGGAAGGAGAGGCCGAGGGGGTGCTGGGGTCGGCCAGACCACCCCCTGGCGTGGGCCAGGCCTGGCCACGCAGCCAGGTGGTGTGGCCGGCCCCCAGCCCTTCTCCGTCTCATATTCTGGCTTCAGATGTCTTCCGGAAAAATAGGCACTTTGGCTTTTGTCCCGTCCAATTCCGAGAATATTCATTTTCTGACTTTCCTGGAACCAAAAAAGCAGAAAACAGGCAGCTAGCACTATGGCTCTTATTAATAGGATAGTCCAAGAAATCATATGAAAAGTACTCCAAAGTGTGGACAAAACACAAGAAAGTAGATAAAACCAAGCATGGAACATCAAAAATTATAGATACATTTGCAATGTATCAGTGTGCGCCCAATCTCTTGGAGAATGTCGTGCCACTTGCTGCACGCCTGCTGCATGAGTCCCTAGTGATTGATCATGGCCTTCTCGCCGCACACCATGTGGGTCTTGCTGAAATTCGGGTCCGTGAGGTTGCGTTCATTGAACGCCAGCTTCACACGCTTCTAATAGTTATCCGAGTTTTGATTTGTGCCTATGATGGGGTCCATGCTTCGGCGAGGCAAGGTTCCTCAAGCGTTGTCCAGTTCATGCAGGGATCCGTTGTCCTCGCCTTCTTCTTGCCTTCGCCATCACCAAGGTGTCCTCTTCGGTTGCGTCTGGTCGGCGTCCGCCTCGGCCAAGGCATCCTCTTCATTGGCCCGGGACTGCTCTTCAGTGAAGAAGACGGCTTCTACAGAACCGGAGGCAATCATGTCTGACATGTAGGTGTCGCCCGCCATACCGCCGAACACATTGCGAGCGTCTGCGTCGCCGAAGTGGACGGGCGAGGAACTGCTGCCGGCAAACAAAAGAGGACCACGGCGCATGGCCGACACAGTGTTGGTGTACACCGGAGAGCTGGCGTAGGGGACGTTGATGTCGATATTGAAGGCCGGAGGACGAGGTGCGGGGCAAGGGAAGAGCGCGTTTAGGTTGAACCCACCATCAAACTCGAGGGAGGGCGCGAACCTCTGGTGTGGGTTCGCCTGGCTCTCCTGGAACATGGCCGGCAAGATCGGCGAGAACCTGGCCAGATATCCGACGCTTGGCTGGCTTCCCAATGCACGGCGTACTGCGCGGCAACCACCGGCGTGGGGCGTGACATCGTCGTACGCACGGCGTGCTCCGAAGCCTCCTGCACTTCCCTCATCGCATTTGCATGCTCCGACCTTGCCGTCCTATCCTTGCGGCTCTCTGTTTCGATCTTCCTCCACCAGCACTCCTTCAAACACTCGGCGTCCGTGAAGCCGTCCGGCCTCGGCGTCGGCTTCCTCGGCTTCTTCTCCTTTGGTACACCGACGGAGGCTGGTCGGGGTTTGATGAAACCCTTGGGCGGCATGGTGGGTGGGAGCTTGTGGAACTAGCGGGATATGTGGCGGGGAATAGAGAAGAAATACGGGAGGGAAGAAGAAAGGCGGGAGGGGAGAAGAAAGGCGGGAACTCGGCCTAGAGACATTGACAGGGTTGGCCCACATATTTTCCCACAGCGTTCGGCGTTCCTAGGCGGTTCCCAGCGCCCCAGGTTTGACCTGAGAACGCCGGATGAAAGTTGGGCCAAATCCGACGCAATTCGGCATCCTGGGAACGCGATTGGGCGAAATTTCACTGTCCGGATAAAAAATCGCCCTGAGAACACTCTCCTAGGAACGCGAGTGGAGATGCTCTTAGAACCAGACGATCACCATATGATAATAATTTACCCATCCAACATGCCAATTTTTTCTCTGAACATTCTTTGACAGGTTTCCATTCATCATTCTTATGTTCTTTAAAGTGAGTAAGAACTTCCAATTATTTTAAAGTGATGGATCTTGATTCATTGCCAAATAATTCGTTGTATTGTGCTTCTAATTTCTTTGCTTGTCCAAAGTAGAAGATTTCACTCTTATGAAAACTATTCTTTAATCTCGAAATTGTTTAATATGAAAAGAATTAATTCCATGTTTAAAGCCTTCTCAAGATTAGGTTTCATGCAAAGAATTACTGCTACAAGATACTTTGTAAATATTTCTGGGCCTTCTTGTGTATTCTGTGAGAAGCGAGAATTCTTAGGAAACCCCTGGTCCAATATCTACTTTGGTGTATAGGTGAACTTGGGCGCCATCGATTTTGCTAGGGTAAAAGATTCACATAAAAAGAGACGACGTTTCACACCGAGAGCAGCTCTAGCAGGTGCTCTAAAACAACCCATTTCCTTGAAAAACTTCTTGTTTAGAGGATGGAGGGCAAAAATGTAGTTACTCTGTAAATACCCATCCCTTTGTAAATTAAGATCCCGGATGGGACAGGTTAAGGACAACGCTAGGCATTCCTAGGAAACCCCAATCCCTTAGGTCGAGAGCCTGTCACGTGTTGTAGCAGGGTCTCTAGCAGGGTCGACCACCCGTTGTAGCAGGGTTGACGTGCCTCTGTAGCAGGATCGATGTGCCTCTATTGCAGGGTCGGCCACCCCCTTGTAACAGGGCCTTGATCCCTGCCCATGGCGAGCGCCTCCTCCCTTCTTCACTAGTAGAATACAGGGCTTCCATCTAAGCCTTTAGTACCGGTTCGGCTCACTTGTCCAGGCGGCCTAGGAACATTAATACCGGTTAGTTGAGGGACTTTTGTACCGGTTGTTATTCTGAACCGATGCAACTTCTCGATCAATTTTGAAGCAAGGTGGGCCCAGTGCTGAACCTTTAGTACCGGTTCGTCTTAAGAACCGGTACTATAGGGTCCCTGCCCTATTTCACAAGCCCGATCGGCCTTGCATCTCATTTCCCCTTCTCCTTCTCCTCTCTCACATTTCCAAATATTTTGCACCTCTCACACTCCAACAAATCTCCATTTTTTCCACCATTTTATCAACATTGACGGCACCCATCTATCCAAGGGTTAGCAATATCATCCTTTCTTTCGGCATTCCTAATTTAGCTCATTTCTTTCCTAGTTTAACTCGTATTATTTTTGTAGTGCTAGCAAGGTGTTCGATGAAATGCCTAAGTTAGGGATTTCATTCTTTTTATATGCAATTTGAGCTCAAATTAAAGTATGATTTGTAGGTTTTAGTATCATCCCCGTCCTCACCACCGTCGATCGCCAGCGTTGTCCCCCAGCACCGTACCACCTCGGTGAGCCTCTTCTTTTTTATAAAAAAACTTAGTTTTATGTGATGAACTTGAATATTAATTAAGTTGGTCACTCATATATCCATGATGTTGTTAATGATTTTTGATATACTTATATATATAATGCAGATGAATCGACAATGGATGTACGGTGACCGATGCCATCCCGACTTCATTACTGACATGCATTATTTTCTCAACGTGGCTGAGGCAAACAGGTGGTCGAATGGTTTCATTTATTGTCCATGTAGTTCTTGTAACAATACGAAGGATTACTCTACCTCAAAGACCCTTCACGTCCACCTGCTTGAGAACGGTTTCATGCCCGGCTATAATTGTTGGACCAAGCACGGAGAAAGAGGGGTTATAATGGAAGACAACAAAGAAGAAGAGGATAGTGACAACTATCCTATGTTCACTGAAGATGGTGATAGTAGAATGGGGGAAGACGGAGATGAAGAAGAACCCATTTTTTATGAGCCCATTTTTTATGACCCCGATGACGATTTGGGTCGGGCCATTCTTGATGCAAAGATAAACTGCGGAAGTGAAAGGGAGAGGATGAAGTTGGAGAAAATATTAGAGGATCACAACAAACTGTTGTACCCAAATTGCGAAGATGGCCAGAAAAAGCTGGGTACCACACTAGAATTGCTGCAATGGAAGGCAGAGAATGGTACTTCTGACAAAGGATTTGAAAAGTTGCTGAAAATAATAAACAAGATGCTTCCAGGGGAGAACATATTGCACTCTAGTACATACGAAGCAAAGAAGGTTGTCTGCCCTCTAGGATTAGAGGTGCAGAAGATATATGCATGCATCAATGACTGCATCCTCTACCGCGAGGAGTACGAGAATTTGAATGCATGCCCGGTATGTGGTGCATTGAGGTATAAGATCAGGCGAGATGACCCTGGCGATGTTGAGGGCGAGTCCACCCCTAGGAAGAGGGTTCCTGCGAAGGTGATGTGGTATGCTCCTATAATACCACGGTTGAAACGTTTGTTCCAAAACAAAGAGCATGCCAAGTTGTTGCGATGGCACAAAGAGGACCATAAGAAAGATGTGATGTTGAGACACCCTGCTGACGGGTCGCAGTGGAGAAAAATCGATAGAGAGTTCAAGTCATTTTCAGATGACGCAAGGAACTTAAGATTTGGTCTAAGTACAGATGGCTTTAATCCTTTCGGGGAGCAGAGCTCCAGTCATAGCACCTGGCCAGTGACTCTATGTATCTATAACCTTCCTCCTTGGTTGTGCATGAAGCAGAAATTCATTATGATGCTAGTGCTCATCCAAGGCCCGAGGCAACCCGGCAATGACATTGATGTGTACCTGAGGCCATTGGTTGAAGAACTTTTACAGTTGTGGCGTGAAGAAGGTGTACCTGTGGGATGAGCACGAACAAAAGGAATTTAACCTATGAGTGTTGTTGTTTGTAACCATCAATGATTGGTCTTCTCTTAGTAACATTTCAGGATAGTCAAACAAGGGATACAATACATGCACACACTGTTTAGGTGAGACTAACAGTATATATTTGGGAAACAAGAATGTGTACCTGGGGCTTTGTCGATTTCTTCCAAAACAGCATCACATAAGAAAGAGAGGAAAACATTCCAGAGGTGAGGCAGATAACCGAACGAATCCTACCCGTCCTACTGGAGATGTTATATATGATATGGTCAAGGATTTAAAAGTGATCTTTGGAAAGGGTCCTCGCGGACAATCTATTCCGCATGATGTTGATGGACACGTACCCATGTGGAAGAAGATGTCTATATTTTGGGAGCTACCCTATGGAAAAATCCTAGAGGTTCACTCTGCAATCGACGTGATGCACGTGACAAATAATCTTTGCGTGAACCTGCTAAACTTCTTGGGCGTGTATGGGAAGACAAAAGATACACCGGATGCACGGCAGGACCAACAATGTATCCACGAAGGAAACAACCTGAATCCAGAGAAGTATCAAAACCTAAAGTCTCATGACTGCCACGTGATTATGACACAATTACTTCCGGTTGCATTGAGGGGGATTCTGCCAGAAAATGTTCGAGTACCCATTGTGAAGCTATGTGCGTTCCTCAATGCGATTTCTCAGAAGGTGATCAATCCACTAACTCTACAAAATTTACAGAAGGATGTGGTTCAATGTCTAGTCAGCTTCGAGTTGGTGTTCCCACCATCCTTCTTCAATATTATGATGCATCTCCTCGTTCACCTGGTCGAAGAGATTGGAGTTCTCGGTCCTGTATTTCTACACAACATGTTCCCCTTTGAGAGATTCATGGGAGTCTTAAAGAAATACGTTCATAACCATGCTAGGCCAGAAGGAAGCATCTCCAAGGGCTATGGAACAGAGGAGGTCATTGAGTTCTGTGTTGACTTTATTCCTGACCTTAAGCCGATCGGTGTTCCTAAATCATGCTATGAGGGGAGACTGCATGGAAAAGGCACGCTAGGAAAGAAAGCAACAATGTGTATGAACGGACATTCTTTCACTCAAGCACACTACACAGTTCTACATAATTCCAGCTTGGTGGCTCCGTACATAGTGGAACACAAGAATATTTTACGCTCTGAATACCCGGAGCAACGTGAAGATTGGATTGATGGAGAACAAATGAAGACTTTTAGCGGTTGGTTGCAAACACGTCTCATGAATGTCACTGATGAAGAACAGCTATACTTGTTGGCCAAGCAACCATCTTCGACTATATCGACTTTTCAAGGGTACGAGATAAATGGGAATACATTTTACACGTTCGCCCAAGATAAAAAAAAGCACCAACCAAAACAGTGGTGTCCGCTTTGATGCAGCAGAGGACAATGGGAAGAAGGTCACATATTATGGGTACATAGAGGAGATATGGGAACTTGACTATGGACCTAATTTCAAGGTCCCTTTGTTCCGGTGCAAATGGTTCAACCTGAAAGACAGGGTACAAGTAGACCCGCAGTACGGAATGACTGCAGTGGATCTCAAGAATCTAGGGTACGACATCGAACCATTCGTCCTAGCCAGTGAAGTGGCTCAGGTATTTTATGTGAAGGACATGTCTACCAAACCGAAAAAAAGAAAACAAAGGCAAGAGGACACATCATACGATGAGCCAAAGCGCCACATAGTTCTTTGAGGAAAAAGAAACATCGTGGGAGTAGAGGAAAATACAGACATGTCAGAATATTATAATAAGTTTGATGATATTCCACCCTTTAAGGTGCTGACCCAAGCATCATGTTAAATAATGAAGATTTTCCATGGTTGTGTCGCAATCAGAAGAAAGGGAAACACACGAAGAAAACTCAGAAGACTAGATAGGGATCATAACTTGTGTATCTCAATATGGAAATCACTTTCCCATTTATTTGTGTGTGATGATCTTACTGTATGTAAGATATTAACAATGGAGATGGTTGGCTTGTTTTACTAGTTAAGTAGCTTTCACGGGCTTGCAGGGAAATTTTTGAGAAGCTCCGCCACGGGAGATTTCCCAACCCTTTCCCCAACACTGTTAGAGGAGATGGTGTCTTTCACGGGCTTGCAGGGAAATTTTTACGGCGGAGCTCAAGATGCCGTAGGCGTGTGCACCAACGACATCTTCGAGAAGCTCCACCACGGAGATTTCCCAACCCTTTCCCAACACTTAGAGGAGATGGAATCTTTCACGGGCTTGCGGAAATTTTTGAGGAGCTTAGAAGATGCCTAGGGCGTGTGCACCAACGACATCTTCGAGAAGCTCCGCCACGGGAGATTTCCCAACCCTTTCCCCAACACTGTTAGAGGAGATGGAATCTTTCACGGGCTTGCAGGGAAATTTCCAAGGCGGAGCTTCCGAAGATGCCGTAGGGCGTGTGCACCAACGACATCTTCGAGAAGCTCCGCCATGGGGGATTCACAACCCTTTCCCCAACACTGTTAGAGGAGATGGAACCTTTCACGGGCTTGCAGGGAAATTTTTCCAAGGCGGAGCTTTCGAAGATGTCGTAGGGCGTGTGCACCAACGACATCTTCGACAAGCTCTGCCATGAGAGATTTCCCAACCCTCCATCCATGGGGATGAAACTCTCTCTACGTATGTTGGCTTGTTGAGCTGCTTGCCATGGCGTATCGATGCTCCTTTTATAGGCACGGCGCCGCTTCTACTTTGTCTTGTTCCTCCGACAGGGCGTCGTGCGCTACATGCTTTATCTCATCGAGCAGTGGGTCCACCCATAAGTCCTTATCCTGCCGACAGCTTTAGTCTCGGTTGCACCCACCAGCCGGGACTAAAGGTTACCCACGCGTCCTTATCCAACCGACAGCTTTAGTCTCGGTTGCACCCACCAGCCGGGAATAAAGGTTACCCACGTGTCCTTATCCCACCGACAGTTTTAGTCTCGGTTGCATCCACCAGCCGGGACTAAAGCTTCTTAGCCCGGGGTTGAGCTTCGCTGAACTTGAAGTGGATCTCTGATGAAATAGCATGTTGTGAACCTATAAATGATTTTTTTTTAAAACGAAATATAAAAAGAAATATAAAATAAAATAGAAATAGAAATAGAAAAGAAAAAGAAATACAAAAAACAAAATAAAAACAAAAAAATAGAAAAGAAAAAGAAATAGAAAAGAAAAAGAAAAAGAAATAGAAAGAGAAAAGAAATACAAAAAGAAATAGAAAAGAAAATAGAAATAGAAAAAGAAATACAAAAAAAGAAATACAAAAAAAATACAAAAGAAAATAGAAAAAGAAATAGAAATAGAAAAGAAAAATAAATACAAAAGAAAATAGAAATAGAAAAAGAAATAGAAAAGAAAAGGAGATACAAAAAGAAATACAAAAGAAAATAGAAATAGAAAAAAAAATAGAAAATAAAAGGAAATACAAAAGAAAATAGAAAAAGAAAAAGAAATAGAAAAAACAAAATAGAAACAGAAAAAATAGAAAAGAAATAGAAAAATAAATAGAAAAGAAAAAGAAATACAAAAGAAAATAGAAAAAGAAAAAGAAATAGAAAAAAACAAAGTAGAAACAGAAAAAAATAAAAAAGAAAAAGAAATAGAAATAGAAAAAGAAATAGAAAAGAAAAAGAAATACAAAAAGAAAATAGAAAAAGAAAAAGAAATACAAAAGAAAAAGAAATACAAAAGAAAATAGAAATAGAAAAAGAAAAGGAAATACAAAAGGAAATAGAAATAGAAAAAGAAAAAGAAAAAACAAAATAGAAACAGAAAAAAGAAAAGAAAAATAAGTTTGCTACCGGTTGCAGCCACAAACCGGTAGCAAAGGCCTTTGCTACCGGTTGCAGCCACAAACCGGTAGCAAAGGCCTTTGCTACCGGTTTGTGGCTGCAACCGGTAGCAAAGGACAACCTGGGGGCCTCCTTTCTCACTCCAAGGGGCACATTCGGCGCAAAGGTCTTCCACACACACGCCGCGTGGACTCCACGCCGCACGCCGCCACGCCGACGCCGTAGGTAATCCCCCACTCCTCCCCTTCTTCCTGGTCATGACGATCTCGACGACGACGCCCGCCACTGCACCTGCCACCGTGCCGACCCCGCGCTGCACCTGCCACCGCGCGGTGTGCACTACGTGTGAGGCTTCGTCGACACCGCCCTTAGTGTTGGGTCCGCAGCATAGAAAACAAAAAAATTCCTACGATGAGAAGTACATGCCAAGATCTATCTACTAGGTACAAAGCAACGGGTGGACATACATCCAACGAGAACTTACCCTCGAAGACAACGAGTTTTGTTAACGAGTAGGAACTCGTGGTTGATGTAGTCATACACTTGCCGATCTCAAGATCGTGAGGAAGTCCGAGCACCACAACTCAGCAGCACATCTGTACTCGCACACACGTTCAAGCCACCGGACAACCTCCACCTCCTCGCTCCAGCGATCCAGCGGAAGCAGCAACTCCTTCCATATGAAATGCCACCGAGAACATGTATCTCGCTAATCCGAGACCATGAGGGAATAATTATAGAGGGGGAGAGATATCCTTTACAAGGAGGTGTGAGGAAGAAGGAGGAGGAGGAGGGCCTTTTAAAGGAGGAGGGGGTGCCCCTCCTCTCCATGGCCGGCGCATGGGGGGTGACCCCTCACCTCCCCCATTCATGTGGTGGTAACCCCTCCACATTAAAATGCCTCTTCACATTCCCTTTTAAAGTCCCCACTTTAAATGCATTAAAATTCTCCAAGTTTAATGCTCTCCCATTTAATAAAACTCTTTTATTAAATTTATTCAGAATTTTGTTAATTACTTTAATTAACAAACATTCCCCACTTTCAATATCACATGCAGAACCACTTTCTGCAATTTCACCCGAAACAATTTCCGGTTTCTATCGAAATAATTCCTGCGCTTTGCGGTTCTTTCGTCTGAAACATATGTGCTCCAAAATGGTGCCCGGTAACTCTTAAGTGTGTCACCCTACGGTTCACGAATAATGCAGACATGATTGAGACTCCTCTCAGATCAATAGTCAGAAGCGAGACCTGGAGATCCATACTGACTCCTGCATTTTCAACGATGACTTCTGTGATCGTGAGAACCTTTAACGCTTGTAATTTAATCCCTTTGTCTCATGATATAATACATGTCCGAGATTCGATCATCGGTATCCAAATACCTAGTTTGATCTCGTTACCGACATGCACTCTTTTCTCGTTCCCGTGATATAACATTCTAGTGATCACATCACTTGCTTGCAAGCTATCTCAATGTGATATCACCGAGAGGGCCCAGAGTATATATATCCATCATCGGGATTGACAAATTCCACTCTTGATCCATGAGCCTCAACATAACACCTTCGTAGCACTAAACCCATCTTTATAGTCACCTTGTTACGGTGTGACGTTTGATGTTATTAAGATACTCTTCAGGTGTTAGCAATTAACATGATCTCATGGTATAAGGATAAATATTACTTCGTATGATGTTATAGCAATATAAACACAATTACTTGATCGTAATGCTATACTTCGGATGGATGTTCATCACATCATTCCACCAATGGTGTGACCTTGTTATTAACAACATCCAATGTCCATGATCAGGAAACCTTGATCATCTTGTTAATCAACAAGCTAGTCTATAAGTGAGGCATAACTAGGAACCCTTTTTGTTTATTAAACACACATGTATTGATGTTTCCGATCAATACAATTCTAGCATGCAAAATAAACATCTATCATATATAAGGAATACATAATAACAACTTTATTATTGCCTCTCAGGGCATATTTCCTTCAGTCTCCCACTTGCACTAGAGACAATAATCTAGTTCACATAGTGATAAATCTAACACCCATGGAGTTTTGGTGTTGATCATGTTTTGCCCTAGGGAGAGCCTTAGTCAACGGATCTGCTACATTTAGGTTCGTGTGTACTTTACAAATATTTATATCTCCATCCTTGACATGCTCACGGATGGAGTGAAACCGGCGCTTAATATGCTTGGAATTCTTGTGAGACCTCGGTTCCTTTGTGTTGGCTATGGCTCCATTGTTGTCACAATAGATCACCATTGGGTCCAATGCACTAGGAACCACACCTAGTTCCGTAATGAACTCTTTCATCCAAACCTCTTCCTGCGCCGCTTCTGAAGCAGCAACATATTCCGCCTCCTTCGTTAATCCAGCCACTACAGGTTGTTTGGAACTCCTCCAACTAACTGTTGCTCCGTTCAAGAGAAATACGTATCCGGATTGAGACTTAGAGTCATCCGGATCGGTGTCAAAGCTAGCATCGGCATAACACTTAGCGACTAGCTCTTCTTCACCTCCGTATATAAGAAACTTATCCCTTGTTCTTATCAAGTGCTTGAGGATGTTCTTGACTGCTATCCAGTGTTCCGAACCTGGATCAGATTGGTACCTACTAGTCAAACTAATAGCATGTGCCACATCCGGTCTTGTACATAGCATTGCATACATAATAGATCCTGTGGCCGAGGCATAGGGGATCTTATCCATCATCTCTCTTTCTTCCGCCGTAGCCGGGCTTTGAGTCTTACTCAATGTCTTGCCTTGCAACATAGGTAAGAACCCCTTCTTACTTCCGTCCATATTAAACTTCTTTAATATCTTATCAAGGTATGTACTCTACGATAGCCCAATTAGGCGCCTTGATCTATCTCTATAGATTTTAATGCCTAATATATATGATGCTTCACCAAGGTCTTTCATCGAAAATTTGCTATTTAGATAACTTTTAACACTGTTTAAAAGATCTATATCATTTCCAATCAATAATATGTCATCCACGTATAATATCAGAAATGCCACATTGCTCCCACTCACTTTCTTGTAAATACAAGCATCTCCATAAGTTTGGACAAATCCAAACTCTTTGATCACCTCATCAAAGTGGAGATTCCAACTCCGGGATGCTTGCTTCAGTCCATAGATGGATCGCTAAAGTTTGCATACCTTATTAGAATCCTTAGGATCGAAAAAACCCTTAGGTTGTATCATATACAACTCTTCTTCAATATTACCATTGAGGAACACAGTTTTGACATCCATCTGCCATATTTCATAATCGAAATATGCAGCAATTGCTAACATAATCCTAACTGACTTAAGCATCGCTACAGGAGAGAATGTCTCATCATAGTCAACTCCTTGAATTTGTCGAAACCCCTTTGCGACAAGTCGAGCCTTATAGATGGTCACATTACCATCAGCATCAGTTTTCTTTTGAAAATCCATTTATTCTCAATGGCCTTTCGATCGTGAGGTAAGTCCACCAAGGTCCAAACTTGGTTCTCATACATGGATTCCATTTCGGATTTCATGGCTTCTAGCCATTTGTTGGAATCCGGGCTCATCATCGCTTCTTCATACGTCGCAGGGTCATCCATTTCATCAACCATGAAATTCACAATAGGATTGCCGTATAGTTCAGGAGTTGCACGTGTCCTGCTTCACCTGCGAGGTTCGGTAGTGTCCTCTTTCAGAGTTTCATGATCAATATCATTAGCTCTCTCTTCATTAGGTGAAGTTAACTCTGAAACAACTTCTGGTGCTATGCTACTCGCCATTTCATGAAGAGAAGGTTCAATAACCTCTTCGAGTTCTACCTTCCGACTACTCACACCTTTCGCGAGAAAATCCTTCTCAAGAAAGGATCCATTCTTGGCAACAAAAACCTTGCCCTCGGATCTGTGATAGAAGGTATACCCAATCGTTTCTTTAGGGTATCCTATGAAGATGCATTTTTCCACTTTGGGTTCGAGTTTATCCGGCTGAAGTTTCTTCACATAAACATCGCATCCCCAAACTTTAAGAAATGACAGCCTAGGTTTGTTTCCAAACCATAATTCATACGGTGCCGTTTCAACGAATTTAGATGGTGCCCGATTTAAAGTGAATGCAGTTGTTTCCAGTGCATAACCCCAAAATGACAGTGGCAAGTCAGTCAGAGACATCATAGATCGAACCATATCCAATAAGGTACGATTACGATGTTCCGACACACCATTACGTTGTGGTGTTCCGGCAGGCGTGAGTTGTGAAACTATTCCACACTCTTTCATGTGTGTGCTAAACTTGTAACTTAGATACTCTCCTCCACGGTCAGACCGTAGAAATTTGATCTTTCTATTACGATGATTTTCCACTTCATTCTGAAATTCCTTGAACTTTGCAAAAGTTCCAGACTTGTGTTTCATCAAATAGATATACCCGTATCTACTCAAATCATCCGTGAAAGTAACAAAATAACGATATCCACCTCGCGCTGACACACTCATTGGTCCACACACATCAGTATGTATGATTTCCAATAAATCTGTCGCTCATTCCATTGAACCGGAAAACGGCGTTCTAGTCATCTTGCCCATAAGGCATGGCTCACATGTATCAAATGATTCAAAATCAAGTGATTCCAAAAGTCCATCAGAATGGAGTTTCTTCATGCGTTTAACGCCAATATGACCTAGACGGCAGTGCCACATATATGCAGATATATCATCATCAAGTTTAATCTTTTTAGCATTAACATTATGAATGTGCGTAATATTACTATCGAGATCCATCAGAAATAAACCATTCAACACAGGTGCATGACCATAAAAGATATTATCCATATAAATCGAACAACCATTGTTTTCAGATTTAAAAGAATAACCACTTTGCATCAAACATGATCCGGATACAATGTTCATGCTAAGTGCAGGCACCAAATAACAATTATTCAGGTTTATAACTAATCCCGATGGCATATGGAGAGGCAGCGTTCCAACGGCGATCACATCAACTCTTGATCCATTGCCGACCCGCATTGTGACCTCATCCCTTGCTAATTGTCGCTTGTTCCGCAGCCCCTAAATCGAGTTACATATATTAGCAACCGATCCCGTATCAAATACCCAGGTGCTACTGCGAGTACTAGTCAAGTACACATCAATAACATGTATATCATATATACCTTTGTTTGCCTTGCCGGACTTCTTGTCCGCCAAATACTTGGGGCAGTTGCGCTTCCAATGGCCAGTCCCCTTGCAATAGTAGCACTCGGTGTCAGACTTAGGGCCAGCTCGGGGTTTCTTTTCAGGTATGGCAACAGATTTGCCACCCTTCTTTCCCTTGTGCTTGCCTTTCTTGTCCTTCTTGAAACCGGTGGTCCTATTGATCATCAACACTTGATGTTCTTTCCTAATCTCCACTTCTGTAGTCTTAAGCATTAACAGAAGCTCGGGAAGAGTCTTCTTCATGCCCTGCATATTATAGTTCATCACGAAGCTCTTGTAGCTAGGTGGCAGAGATTGGAGAACACGATGTATGCCCAAGTCAATGGGAATCGTTATTCCCAAGGACACAAGCTTATCAGCGTACCCAGACATTTTGAGTACATGCTCACTAACGGAGTTGTTCTCCTCCATCATGCAGCTAAAGAACTTTTCAGTAGCATTATAACCCTCTACGGCAGCATGGGTATCGAAAATCATTTTCAATTCTCCCATGGTATCAAAGGCATTGCCATTTTCGAAACGCTTTCGAAGTTCTGGCTCTAGCCCATACAGTATGCCGCAATGAACTAAGTTGTGGTCCTCCTGACGAGTCACATAGACATTCTTTTCCTGGTCAGGGGCATCAGGATCTGGTGGGGGGCCTAGCGGCGCATCTAGCACATATTGCTTTTGTGCAGCAGTGAGGAGAATCCTCAAATTCATAGCCCAGTTGGTGAAGTTGCTACCATTCGCAGCAAGTTTCTCTTTCTCCATGAACACATTGAAATTAAAAGCAGGTGGTGCCATCTACAACAGAATTTGTAAAGTTTATTTAGATTAAGTTTATGATAGATTGAGTTCAACTAATCCAAATTACTAATGAACTCCCACTCAAAAATGACATCCCTCGTGTCCTTTTGGTGATTACATGAACCAAATCCACTACACCAAGTCCGATCATCACGTGAGTCGGTGTAGCTTCAAAGGCGAGCATCTATATGGGCATCATATCAACTATATGACTCATGCTTAACCTTTCGGTCCGTGTTCTGAGTCCATGTTTTTACATGCTAGGCTCGCCAAGTAAGAACCTTAGTACTCGCATGTGTAAAACTGTCTTACACCCGTTGTATGAAAGCGTAGAGTCGAGTACACCCAATCATCACGTGATGTCTCGAAACACGATCCATAGAACGGTGCATACTCAAGGAAGAACACATTTTATCTTGATATCTAAATGAGGGATCATCTTACAATGCTAACATCTAATGTGTAAAGTGAGATGATATGGTCCATGCATTTGATCTCTATCATTTGCATCGTGGTATGATCTCTATCATTCCTTTGTGTGTAAGGCTAAGGTCTATGGAACTTACACGTTGAATGTATTGTAAGAGTATCTATCATACATCTACTTACAACAATACCATATCAATACACTAGCCCAGCAACGATCTAAACTAGACGCCTCTAATTTATCAATTGCAAGTTTTACGTGGCTTAGGGCTTTCGGAGATAGAACCGTTCTCACCTACGAACATGAACCACAACGAGGATAACCAAGTTATTAGCAACTAGTTGTAAATCAGATATTGACTATAGTAGGAGAGACAGACACCCGCCAGCCACTTATGCAAAACAAGTTGCATGTCAGTCGTGGAACTGGTCTCATGTACGATGACATGTAAGGTTGGTCCGGGCCGCTTCATCCCACTATGCCACCAATATCCAAAATACATAGAAGATGCAATAACATGATCATCATCGCCCACATATAAACATATGTGTACTACCCGTGCAAAGCACCTACGCATAGATCAGGCTCTGATACCACTGTTGGGTCCGCAGCATAGAAAACAAAAAAATTCCTATGATAAGAACTACACGCCAAGATCTATCTACTAGGTACAAAGGAACGGGTGGACATACATCCAACGAGAACTTACTCTCGAAGACAACGAGTTTTGTTAACGAGTAGGAACTCGTGGTTGATATAGTCGTACACTTGCCGATCTCAAGATCGTGAGGAACTCAGCAACGCATCCGCACTCGCACACACGTTCAAGCCACGGACAACCTCCACCTCCTCGCCTAGCGATCCAGGAAGCATCAACTCCTTCCGCATTTAAATGCCACCAGGAACATGTATCTCGCTAATCCGAGACCATGGGGGAATAATTCTAGAGGGGGAGAGAGATTATTCACAAGGAGGTGTGAGGAAGAAGGAGGAGGAGAGGGCCTTTTATAGGAGGAGGGGGGTGCCCCTCCTCTCCATGGCCGGCACATGGGGGTGACCCCTCACCTCCCCCATTCATGTGGTGGTAACCCCTCCACATTAAAATGCCTCTTCATATTCCCTTTTAAAGTCCCTACTTTAAATGCATTAAAATTCTCCAAGTTTAATGCTCTCTCATTTAATAAAACTCTTTTATTAAATTTATTCAGAATTTTGTTAATTACTTTAATTAACAAACATTCACATATAACCCCTTGCAATATTTCAATATCACATGCAGAACCACTTCCTGCAATTTCACCCGAAACAATTTCTGGATTCTATCGAAACAATTCCTATGCTTTGCAATTGTTTCGTCTAAAACATATGTGCTCCAAATTGGTGTCCGGTAACTCTTAAGTGTGTCACCCTACGGTTCGCGAATAATGCAGACATGATTGAGACTCCTCTCAGATCAATAGTCAGAAGCGGGACCTGGAGATCCATACTGACTTCTGTGATCGTGAGAACCTTTAACGCTTGTAATTTAATCCCTTTGTCTCATGATATAATACATGTCCGAGATTCGATCATCGGTATCAAAATACCTAGTTTGATCTTGTTGCCGACATGCACTCTTTTCTCGTTCCCGTGATATAACATTCTAGTGATCACATCACTTGCTTGCAAGCTATCTCAATGTGACATCACCGAGAGGGCCCAGAGTATATCTATCTGTTATCGGGATTGACAAATTCCACTTTTGATCCATGAGCCTCAACATAACACCTTCATAGCATTGAACCCATCTTTATAGTCACCCTGTTACGGTGTGACGTTTGATGTTATCAAGATACTCTTCAGGTGTTAGCAATTAACATGATCTCATGGTCTAAGGATAAACATTACTTCGTATGGTGTTATAGCAATATAAACATAATGACTTGATCGTAATGCTATACTTCGGATGAATGTTCATCACATCATAACACCAATGGTGTGACCTTGTTATTAACAACATCCAATGTCCATGATCAGGAAACCTTGATCATCTTGTTAATCAACAAGCTAGTCTATAAGTGAGGCATAACTAGGAACCCTTTTTGTTTATTAAACACACATGTATTGATGTTTCCGATCAATACAATACTAGCATGCAAAATAAACATCGATCATATATAAGAAATACATAATAACAACTTTATTATTGCCTCTCAGGGCATATTTCCTTCACTTACGGTGTTCAACGAAATTCCCATGCCACGCCACGCCACACACGCAGCGCACACGGGCGACATGCCCGCTTTGCTCGCGCCGCACACGCCCACGCGGCCTCGCCACGCCACGCCACGCCCACGCCCACGCAGCCTCGCGACGACGCTGCTAGGCGGCCTCGCTAGCGCGTGCGGGCCGGCAGTGTCCGGTGTCGACGCCGCCTCGCTCGTGCCGGCTACGCGGCCTCACAACACCGCCACGCCACGCCGCCTAGCCGACAACGCCGGCTAGGTGGCCTCGCCACGCCACACGCCACGCCGGCTAGGCGGCCTCGCTAGCACGCGCGGGCCGGCAATGGCCGGTGTCGACGCCGCCTCGCCGCTGCTCGCAGCCGGCAGCGTGTCCGATGTCGACGCCGCCTACGCCAAGGCTACGACACGCTCGCGACACCGCCACGCCACGCCGCCTAGCCGACGACGCTGTCTAGTTGGCCTCGCCACGCCACGCGCCACGCCGGCTAGGCGGCCTCGCTAGCACGCGCGGGGGGCGGCAATGTCCAGTGCCATCGGCGACGGTGTTATCCATCTAGCAATCTGTTATGATCATGAAATGATGAATCAAATAATTCCACTTAATTTTGTAGTGACATTGAGCTATGGAGGACAACACCTTCATCCGAGATGAGGAGCAAGAAGAAATGGTGCAGAAAATGATATATGAGAGTGCCCATGGACCGGAACCCGATGGAGATGACGATGATTTCGCCTCACAATTTCTGAACGATGTCGATGAGGGATTTGAGTCTGAAGAAAGAAGAGACAACGAAGTGTTCTTAACAAACTCTGGCGAGGTGTATATTTATATATCAAGGCTAGATGCATTGATTTATTTGTATTGCACTTATTAACGAATTATTTTTCTTATAGCCTTCTGGATCATCGAGCAAATCTGTTAAAACCCAACAAGGCCCGATGCAACGTCTAAAGGGCGAGGGTAGGTTAGCCCTCACCGCATTTAAGGCTAGTGGTGAACCGGTGGAGCACTGTCGTACATTTGTAAATCAAGCTGGAGTTCGTGTTAGGGACCATGTACCGATCAGCATTGTACAGTGGCATAAGCTGAAGAACGCAGGGGTTGAAGCTAGTTATGTCAACGATACTCTAAAACAGTTTCTTTCGGACAGTCTACTGACACACTTCAGCCTACCGAAAGACATGACGGAAGGGCAGAAGAATAAAGTCAAGGAATGGAATTTTAAGAAGATGGCCACACAATTCTAAACCTGGAAGAAATATTTATGGGCCAGATATGAAGATGAAGATCCAGTATTCGCTGAAAGCCTAGTGAAGATAAAAGATCACTGGCCCGCATTTAAGAGGTATAAGAAATCGTCTACTATTGTGTCCCGATCAATCACAAATACGAAAAATGCTTCAAAGAAAAAACATTTCCATCATTTGGGCTCAGGTGGCTACAAGACTGCCATTCCGAAGTGGATAGCATTTGAAGCTAAACTAATGGAGGCAGGAATCACTCCATAGACATGGGACTGGCCCGACCGGTCCAAGTTCTAGTTGTTCACGCATGGGGCAGGGTTGGACCCAAAGACAGGGAAGATCGTTGCAAAGGGAAAATGGAAGAAAAAATTGAAGCAATCACGACGGAGCTTATAGATGCAATTGAAAAAGTTAGAAAGGGAGAGTACATTCCCGATAGAGAGAATGACGAGCTGACACTCGCTCTGGGGAATCCTGAACACGTTGGACGGATACGCCCTCCAGTGTCACCATGAAGGAAGCGTGGCGGTCTTGGACACTTATAGAAGTCGTTCGAGAAAGAAGAAGCAGGAGTCAGCCAAGTTAGCGGAATTGATAAATAGGGTGGAGGTGCTTGAGAAAAATCAGAGGGCACCTGACTAGCCGCTGTTTCTACAAGATCCTCAAGCCGATGCCGCCCCATCTCAGCGAAGAAGCAGTGTGGGTTCCTCGCATCTTGAATGTGGAGGAAGCTACCCCGTGGATTATGTCACGGAGAAGACAGATTGCGAGCTACATTTGCCAATGAGGACCGTGTCCGTTAAGGTGGCGGTCGGCTATGTTTACCCAACTGAAGATGGAGCAATGCACCATCATATGCCCATTCCAGTTGGCTATGTTCATGTCGGGGTGGATGATGTTGTTCCGGGTTATGAAACAGTGGAGCTTGATTTTCGTGGAGGTGACGAGGAGAAAACATTGGCCAATGTCAAGCAAGGTTTCGCCCTATGGTCCAAGAAATACATCATCCTTTTGCAAAGGCCACCGACTCTCCTCGTAGCAGTCCACATGAGTAGCAAATTCCGCATGAGCATCAATGGCCATCGACTCCTCCTGGTAGCAGTCCACATGAGCAGCAAAGTCCACACCTACCTGAGAGGGACCCCAGCGCGAGTCCACCATCTCGAGATCCTCCATGTAAGACTGCGCCCGTTAAGCGGCAGTCGCCGCCTAGGAAGAGACCTAGCAAGGAGAAACCACTGCTGCCTATTGAGAAGTTACCTTGGGAAAAAACTATCGAGGAATGCACCGAAACCTCTAAGTCCGAGGTGGAAAAACATTATTCTAAGAAAGTGCCAGAGATACCTTTTGAGAAGACTCTAGATCCGGTAAAAGTTGTGCGTACCGTTGAGAATCTATATGACCCTATACCATCGCCACCATCTGACTATAGGCGTTCTATTGAAAGGTCGTATGACGATATGGTGGAGGCGAAAAAACCCGATAAATCGGTGGTCTCGGGTATAAAAAGGAAACAAGTGCACCATCTCGGAGAACAACCCGTTCAATCAGTCCCCCTCTCAAGGTGTTTGACGAGAAGGCCGTTCAAAGTTCTCAACAAAACACAACCGATTACCCCATCGCTGAAGTAGCATATAAATTTGTTCTTGAGAAAGATTTGGTCGAGAATATCAGGTCGCTACCAACAAGTATGTGTCATTTGCATGTGTGGTACACTAATGCCACAAAGAGAGGGATCGAGGCTATCATGGTGCGAGTTAAGGATGAGCACTACTTCCAAGAATACTCTATGAGCATTGACTTCTGTGAACTTTTTCAGTTATACAATCTCCAGGCCCTCGACAAATCTATCATCAGTTGCTATTGTTTGTAAGTGATTTATTAATGTAATTTGAGAAGTCTTTAGCTTAGCTCGTTCATTGTCTACAAATTATCCTCAATTTAATCTTTTGTGCGCTATATTATGCAGATCGAAGAAGCTCGAATGCAAAAGGGATGAAATCACGGACATTGGGTTCATTGACCCAGATACAATGCATGAAATAACCATAGAAGATCCCATCTTTAACAAGGATACACCGGAGACTTAGCTAAGGTTTTTGAAGCGACAATGTGACAAAAAGATAATACTTTGGTCTTACAACTTCAAGTGAGTGTTACTGTCTTATGACACATTCTATTTTGCTCACCATATGTTGAATTTTTAACTGATGACTTATATCTATGACACTGCATATTTAAACGTCCGTAGGTTCCACTTTATTCTTATCGTCATTAAAATGTACGATGGAGAAGTTGAAGTCTTTGACTCACTAACCAAAGAGCCTATACTATACAAGACGGCTTTTGAGATGCTCAAAAAGTAATTTTAATTCTTATCGGTTTTTTCGTTAATTTTCTGATATCAACAAATTGATAACTCTTCTATGCATTTTCTTTTGTCGGGCAGCTATGAAAAAAATTCATCGAGGAAGATCAGGCCGGTGGATGGAAACAGAAGCTGATATGGCGTGCGAACAAAGTAAGTAGTACTACCTAGGTCCACACACCTTTATCATACTTGATTATTGTTTGATTGAATTATATTCTTATGCAATCATAAAACAACCAAAGGGGACTAATCTATGTGGATACTACGTTTGCGAAAACATCCACAAGATTGTCAGCGAGAGAATGAATAATCAAAGAAATAGAGAGGTACGAAAACAATATTCACAAATTTATTTTGTTACCATAACTTGTGCTGAGTTTTAGTCATAATTGTTTGATTGTGATTTTGATATATATATACACATAGCTCATGTATTCATTTGTATCTCATTCTTTTACAGTTGGCAAGAAAGCGGGACAGGATCTCAATCGAGCACCGCTTCAAAGCAATTGGCGAAGAATTGGCGGGATTTTTTCTTCGGGACGTCATACCTAACTTCGTAGAGTACCACTATGAATGAAGATCTACATGTAATATATAGTTTGACTCGGAGAGTACCACTATGCTACATGTAATAGATAGTATGCCTCGGAGAGTACCACTATGCATGAAGATTGATCTTCATGCATGTACTACTTAATTTTGCGATCTTATGCAATTACATGTGTTATATTATATGCACCAAGTTGATATGCATCACCTAGATCTTCATGTACTACCTAAACCCGAACGCGTTTTTGGCGCATCGACGCGATCCTCGTACGATGAAACGGTCGGATACCCCAAAACCCCTCCTAAAACCCTAAACCCTCGATTTTCTGCCATGGCAGAGATTTATGCACTTTCTCTGCCGCGGTAGCCAACCTTTTGTGGCATCCCGCTAAAACCACTACTAGAAAATCGCGGTGTTTTTGGTGCATTGCATCATCATGACTGCATGCTCATGTCATCATGCCACATTGCACTTGAGCATCGTCATCATCATGCATGGTTTTGCATAAAACTATTTTCGTAAACCTATTTTTGTTTTCTAAATACCCCGTCTTTAATTTCAAATCAAAAAGCCCGGTCGTCCGGATATTTTGTTTTGTCTACAAACTATTTACAAAAGGCTTTTAAAAATCAAATAAAGATAAAAACTATTTTTCCCGGGGGAGGCCGCCACCGGCCAGGCCCAAAGGCCCAGCTGGTAGCAGCCTACTACCCCAGATAAAAATCCGGACCAATCCTGGCTAAACCCTAGCCTAATCCCCACCAACCCAGCCGCCTACCCCATCCGCCTCCACCCTGGCACCCCTCCACCTCACTCCATCCACTCCTTGCCTGCCACCTCCCCACCTCCTGGCCCACCCGCCTGCCACGCACACCCACGCACACACACGCACGCCGCCGCAGCAAACCCCCATCCCGCGCCTGCCCTTTTTTCTCGCACACACCTGCCAGCAGAGCCACCCGCCCCGCTCACTAACCGCCAGCCTCCCTTCCCACCGCCTCCCACCTGCCTGCACGCCCTGCAGCCGCACCTCGCCTCACACGCTCAACCACGCTCCCCAACCACTGGTTGCCACCCACCTCCTCCCTCTCTTCCCACTCACCAACCACGCATCCAACCTGCATCCCCGGCCCCACCACTCGACCCCGCTCGCCCCGCTCCCCTCTCATGCCCCAAATCCCCCACCTACCCCCGCTCGCCTGGATCCCCGCGTGTCCTCCTCCTTCTCGCCTCGCCCAGCGACCCTACACTCCTCTACGAGCAAGCTCCGGCCGCCACCTCTGCTTGCCTCTCCCGCTCGCCCTGCCTCACCTCGCCGTCCCACGGAGCCTCTCCAGGCCGCTCCGTCCTTGTCTCGAATCGTCGCCGGCGCTATGCCTCACCGTCCCTTTCTACACGAGTTCTCTAGCTTGAGCAAGGACGTGTCCGCCTTGCCGGTTTTCCTCTCTGCGCCGCCTCAGAACCTGGAACCCCATCGCGAGTCGCCTTCTGTCGCAGGCGCGCCCGCCGATGCCGCCTCTCCGTCGGGCCCCACGCTCGCCGCCGGTCGCCAGTACATCATCCGCCCCGGTCTTGCCTCCAAGCCCCTACACCGGTCACCCCGGTCAACCTCGTCGTTCGCCCCTCGCGTGACCCCGAGCTCGCCCGCACCTTCCTCCTTGGACGCCATCGTCCCCTGCGAGCCGCCCTTCGTGGCTCTACCGTCGCTAGCAACCGCCACGGCACGCGCGTCTCCGCAGCGTCGCCGGCCGCTGTGTCCGCGTCGTCTCTACGGTCTTTCTCCCCAGCATCACCGTCCGAGCAAGCTCACCGCCAGGACCCCGTCGCCATGGCCGCCTCCACCACGGCGCTACTCACGGGCAAGTCCCTGCCCCATGTGCCAGCCTTCTCCTTGCATCCTGGCGCCCTCGACGCCCGTCCCTGGTCACCTGAGCGTCTTCTACCATGGAAGGTGTTGCAGCCGTGAACCCTGCTGCTAGGAGCTCCTCCTCTATTTGTTGTTTTGTTCCTACGATGATGTTGTGCTTGTGGTTCATGTTGCTTCACCTGACGCGGGCCTGATCGATGTATTGGTGTGGTTTGATGGTGACAGTGTAGTCACTGCAAGGATGGTTGGTTCACCCTAGGCACATGTGTCGCAAAGGATCGTCATAGGAACAACCCCGATGTCTAGTTCTCCATGGTGCCAAAGAGGTACCCCAAGATCTACCGACACCGGTACCGAGAACTACTGCAAGGACGCCAAGTTCTTCCCGGAGCCCGAAGATCCAAAGACCAAACCCTGAAGCTCCGACCCCGAAGACCGAACCCCGGCACCGGCTTCATGATCTCCTTCACGGACGACAAGACCCCGTTCCTGGAGGTGAACACCGATCCCGCCGAGACCAAACCCGAACCCCTTCAAACACCAAGATCGCCGATAACCGATGTGTGACCCCTATCCGAGACCCCTATTTTTTATAATATGACATATATACTTGTTGCATATGAATTACTCATACTCGCATGCATATTGTGTGGTTTGGGGGGCATTATGCCGATTCACCGCATGATTAAATATGGAGTCAATCTGCGGGATATCTTTGTCTTATTCCGGACTCCATTTAAATTGTGTAGCGAACCGATGCCATGTTTCGCCCGGTTAATACAACATTTAAATTGCGGGGTAGTTAAATAACTTGAACTGCCTAATTAATTATCGGGACCCTAGTTCTGCTTAATTTTGCCTAATTGCACCGCATCTGTGCCATGCCATGCATCATATCATAAGCATGCCGGATCTTCTGTCGTAGTATTAAATATTGCATCCGGTGTTTCTTCTAGTGTTTGCTTCTTCGCGGATTAAGCCGATGAGTGAATGCGAGAATCGACAAGTTCTCCAGATATGATCCTTTGGCAGTGTTTTCCCAGGCGAGCATCTCCCCCTTTCTACCTATTTTGCTTTTATAGTCTTTATTTCCTCCTGTTGATCTATTGCTATCCGTGTCGCGATGCTTTAGATTCCGTGCACCAGTTATATCCCGTGCAGCCTCTATATTGCCATGGACACCTTCTAATACCTGTTGTTTGGTAGATAGCTGGCCTTGCGAGTCGTAGTTGCTTGCTCAGGTGCGATCTCGTGTTGTCAAGTACCACAATTGTTGGAATGCTGGCAGATGTTTATGGTGGAGATGTTTAGTGGTGGATATGAACATGACTTTAAATACAACTATTAAATTGCTAGATATAACTAATGCAGAGGCATCGGTGGGAAATAGATGTTATTTGGTTCTTCCATGCTCACTTGTCTCCCGTAGGACCCCGAGTACTTGATACCTGTTCCTTGACTATTCGCACTATCCACATCCGGGAGGCCTTATGGACCCTCCTGAGCCAGAGCTTGATTCATTTCTATTTCTTGGGGCCACAAAGTAGTTTGGGGCTTTATTACTATCCTGTACTTATGCCATGCTTTACCGCTTTATTTAAGATTGTGCGTGGAGCACCTGTACTGTTTTGGATCGCGCCACGTTTTCGCGGTATCGACAAGCCCAGTCACACTTTCGGATTCCCAAATACGTTTATCGCGAAACCCAGGTCCGTTCGAGCTCCAACTTCGCTATGGTAGCTTAGTGGGGTGGCCCCCTGAAATATTTTATGAATCTTGTGATCGCTTTGTCGTGAATGCCTCGTTGGGTTTTGAGTTGGTTTTTCCGAGGTTGATCGAGTGTGTGTTGCTATTTGTGCACCCCTGCCGGGTAAAACTTCCTGAAAGCCGTGTCCGCGGTTATGGATGACTTGGAGCACAGTATCTCGATCATAGACAAGCATAACTAAAGTAGTGCTATAAACTTGACTTAATATATGACTAGTAATCAGATTCAACTATAACGGAATGGATATTAAAAATGCCAACAACTGCTGGATCTGGGTTGTTTTGTTATATATGCCTAGTAAGTATTGCAACTCCAATGGAATGTGATAAAAGTGCCAACAACTGCTGGGTTTTGGGATTCCTCAGGACAATTAAATCTGACTAGTAAATGTTCCAACTACAACGGAATGATAATTAAAACGGCCCACTACTTATGCTTCAGGATAACCCATGCTATCTATATCTGATTAGTAAGAGCTTCAACTATAATGGAATGAATAAAATTGCCGACCGTGTGAGTTCCTTGATCTGACTTCCTCGTTTGGTCTCGAGGGGGGAAATACCAGGATGGGTATGTTTGGTGTTAGTATCAGGTTGGATCCGAATAGGTCTTTCTTATCCCTCTCTAATAGCCGCCAGTTTTACTGAGTCTCTATAGGTTGTTTAGTCTTTGCTGCCGCTGCGCTTCACCATACCTATGTAGGCGAGAGCCGCAATTCTAGCCTCGCTGTCTGGCCTCGATCTTGACGCCTCTTTTTCCTTTGCCCTTTGTCGGCACCCCTTTTGTTTTAGCAGGTTTGAGATCGACGTCCTTAGCAGGGTTACCCTTCCGGCTTGGCCTGGGCAGCGTTATGGACGCCATTGGTTATTCTTCAGGGCTCTTAGCCCCATTTGCATCTTGTCCGTAGTCGGACGCTCTATCGTTTTCAAGGTGATTTGAATCTTTGTATAGTATATCTGTATTCTTGACTTATGGAGTCGTTGTTGTATATATATGTTCTGTGGTTTCCATCGTGGACTAATGTGTAATGGTATTACTTTGTTTTCCACCCGCATGAAAGTGCCTGGTGGGCGTCCTTGAATCGTTTCTATGCGGGTTTGGCGGGAAGCGCTAAAACTTGCATAGGGCCGATTCGAGGGTGTTACACCTTTGGTACCGGTTCTTGTTACAAACCGGTACCAAAGGTCCCTAGCCCTGCGGTCTGCTGGATGCCCACGTGGAGGCCCCTTTAATACCGGTTCGTAAGGAACCGGTAGCAAAGGGGGGGGCTTTTGTCCCGAATCTTTTGTATCGGTTGCGTTTCCGGTACAAAAGGGCCTCTGGAACCGGTATTGATGCCCATTTTTCTACTAGTGCTTCCTCATCGACGACCGCCTCCTCTGCATTGACCAAGACGTTGTGCTGCTCTGCCTCGCCTTGACTTCCTCGAGGGCAAGCAAGTCGTCGCCTCTAGATCTTCGCGATATCGTGGAGGGGGTGCGAGGACGCGGCGTTGGGGGTGAAATATGGTGGGTATGGGCCGGTGAGTTTTGCTCCGATGATGGCCAAGGCAACCAGAGTAGGCGTGGTAGGTGCCGAAGGGAGCGATCTTGAGGGAGAGAAGAGATAGGAGCAGAGGGCGAGCAAAGGAGGATGAAGGGTAAGGGTTGCTTTCGGTGGTGGTGGTGGGGGGTCTGCTGGGACACGTGTCCCACGGGTGAGGAGGAGGACACGACTGGCCGAAAGATGCAACGTCTGAAGAATCTGTATCATTTCAGCAGTTATCCATGCACGGCTTTTTTTTTGCGAACTTATCCATGCACGTTTTGGTGCCCGGGACTTCTTCCCTGCACTCCCGCTCTCACTCTAAATTTGGAGTCGATGCTTTACCCCTTTTTTTTTAGTACAACCAAGGATTTACTTGAGCTAGCACGTTTTTTTTTTTTTTGTTGCGAATCAGCTATAGCACGTTTCGTTAGGTCAGCGTGCCGATCTAACCTGAACTGTAAGGCCCGGCCCAGGTCATATCGATTGGGCTGCAAGCTCAGACCGTGCAAGAAGTCCATAGCGCTTTTCGAGCAGGGTCAGACCGACGACATTCTGTTTTGACTTTTGAGGTACGCACACGCACGCAGAGATTCTGCATTTGCATTGGAAAATGATCCCCTTCCCCCGGACGATGATCGTCCGGGTCAGGGTCGCGTTTTATGTTGCGTGCGTCTCGCACGGGACGTTGTGTCTGACAGTTCCTCTTCCCCGATGGGCCTGCCGTCGGAGCGCCTCCTCCCCTGCCTCCCTGCTGCGCGCCGTCGGCCGGAGCGCTTCCTCTCTGCTACGCGGCTGGCCGGAGGTCCTCCACCACCTACCTACTGCGCGCCGCCGCTGGCCGGAGACAGAGGCGCTCGTCGCCGAAGCTCACTGCTCCCTCATTTCTTCAGCAGGCACCCGCCGCCTTCCCGCCATGGTGGGCGTCATCGGCATCGTTGCAGGCCGGCCTCTGACCTCCGCGTCCGGCCCCTTCCTCCTTCCATGGTGGTTGTCGCCGGCGCCGCCGCCACGAGGTGGAGGTGCTCCTGTGAGCGGTGCTACCGGATGCCACCGGCACTGCTACGTACGACGCCGATGTGTGCTACCTGTGCCCAGCAGCTGTGCTAGAAACGGTGTCAAGTTTTGCTATTAGCAACCGGTGGCGATGCTACATGTGGGCTTAGGATTTTGCTACCTTAGCATATTATTTTTGCTATCTATTCATATATTTTTTGCTACTTGTGCACAATTTTTTTGCTACAACCAATGTCTACGGTTTTTCTACGAGGTCTCCGGTTGGAGTCTCCGGTGATGTCTCCGGCGATGTCCCCTTTGCTACACTAGAATATTTTTTTTGCTACCACCGTTTTGTGGTTTTGCTACAACAGTGTCAACCTTTTGCTACAAGGTCTCCGGCGAGAGTCACCGACGAGTTTTTTCCGATGATGTTTTCGGCGAAGTCGGTTTTGCTACATTAGTAAACATTTTTTTTGCTGCATGGTCTCCGGCGAGGTCTCCGACGAGACGTTCTATTTTTGGAACGAACCGTTTTTTTGCTTGAAAACAAAAACGAGGACATCTATAGCAAAAATGGGTGTTTTGCAGCAAACCGGGATTTTTGAGACATTGTGGGGACACGTGGCACGCGGTGGAGCAGGACGATGGGAAGCCCCGTCTTCGGGGGACGCCTAGCCAGCGGCGGGCCCAGGATTTCTAGAGTGTGTATTCAAAGTTTAAAAGGACATAAAAATTTTTAACAGTCTAAAGTCTAGTTTTTGGCCTATATATTATGATTATAGAATCATCTAGTTCTAACTGTATAATACATATCCCTCAAAAAAGAACTGTATAATACAAAGAATATATGAAATAAATTGGGACCATGGACGTGTGTACAGTGTACATGAAGATTGGTGTTAAACTGTTTGTACTGACGTCCTAGCGATTTAGGCAGGCGTATACCAGGCTAAGAAAGCTACTCCTATTGTAGTTGCTAGCAATAGTCGTTCCCATCTAAAAGTATATACATATTTGCCGTTCTGTTTTTTTCTTAAAAAATCTGTCTCAGATCCTTCTTGGAATAAAAATAAGATCAAAGATTTGTAATGCAATTTTGCATTTCCAGGCAGCCAAATGGGGCATTACATAGAAATTGATAAAATTATATAAGTTCCAACTAGTCAACATAATAAATAAGAAAAATCTGGAATACATAGAGGACAAAAAATATTAAAATAAATAGAAAGCTTACAAGTTATAGGGTAACTTTCCGACCCTTTAAGGCTTGAAAACTAGTGATAATGTCTTCATCCTTAACTTGCAAGAAGAATTCCCTCTCAATGAATGTTACCAAGCAACCATTCAAAAACCTCTTGCCCATCTTGCCTGACTTCCTCTTCATCTTTCAGAAAAAATGTAACCTATACAAAATTCAAAACGAAAATAACAATGAGATGTACTGAATTTCAGGCTATTTAATTCAGATTTCAGAAACTGAAAGTGCTCTCAATTTTTTACTGTGTCTCAACGACTGAACCAAAAAAACAGAGAAGAATCGAGCAGTCTAAATTACGTACTGTACCTGGTTCTGGAATCTGGTGAGCTACTGATTGTGATCGAGGACTTGGCTGGAGAATGCAAACAGAGACGCTGCGGGCAGTAGGCTGCCGGCTGCGGAGTCCAGCATGCCGTGACGGCCGTGTCTTTGGGGCTTTGGGACGAAGGGGCGTGGAGACGCGGCGGCCGGAGGGAGGGACGAGTTCCGCCTGTCGCGAGAATTCTATCGTCTCCGTCGCAAACTCTCGTATAGAATTAGGGTCGATTGATCAGCGGTTCTGGCCGGGGAATCAGGCGGCGATCGGGAGGAGCTAGTTACAGAAACAACTCGGACTTCTCTGCTTTGTACCTGTGGTGTGGATAGAGCCAATTGGGCTAAACCGCCAAAGTTAGCTGGGCCACGTAGAGAAATTGGCCTTTCTCACGTGAATACTCTGGTCGTGTCATTCATTTTTTTATTTTTCTCATACGTATACCTCCTATGTAGTGTATACATGTAGTTTTTAGTTAAAAAATTTGGGTATGCATCTGAATACCTTTGACTTCAAGTGGACCCGCCCCTGCGCCTAGCGCGATCCATTTGCATTTCCCCCACGTAACCAAAGCACCTCTCCACAGGAGACAACGTAGCTAGCCAGTACGTACTCGCATCGCACAGGTAAAAAACCCGAGGGCTCGTGCGGGGGACGGACGGGGCAGTTGAGCCGAACAGATCAGGTAGTTGGGAAACCGTTGCGTGAGCGATCCAGCTCTTCCTCTCGCTCACTCTCCCTGTCTCGTGGATCTCGCACTTGGCTTGCATGCAGCCATTCCGCACGCCCGGTTTGCCCACCCGATCCCACCTTCCCGTCTCACCCTCCAGTCACAGCTACCCGCAGCTGCAACCCATCAGTCTGTACATATACCGCGGCGCCCTCGCCCTCTCCGCCATACTTGCTCTCCGGTCGGTCGTCGGTCGTCGACCCCTCTACCTCCTCTCTCTCTCTACCCCGCCGAGAGCCACGCCGCGACAAGTACGTGTATCGTAGATCAACTATCCATGGACAATTTTCAAGAGGGAGATGATCACTTATCGCAACTGCAAGCGGACGACGAGCTGCTCCGCCACTTGCAGTACCTCGCTCCGCCGCCGCTGGCTCATCAGGCCGCGCTGATGGAGCAGCAGCAGCAGCAGTCCTCGGCGGCAGGGATTCCCGAGCTGGTCGACTGGGCGTCTCTGCTTCTCCCTCTCGGACCGGGCGCAGCCGGGACGTCGCAGCAGGTGCACGCGGCGGGTATGGGCGGGGAGGGGATGATGAGCAGCGTGGCGGCGACGGAGACCGGCGGCGGCGGGGAGGGAGGCAGCAGCGCGGGGGCCGGGGTAAGCGGCGGGGAGCAGGTGGCCAAAGAAAGGAAGGCCGCCGGCGGCGCGCGCGGGAGGAAGGCGACCCGGCCGCGGTTCGCGTTCCAGACCAGGAGCGAGAACGACGTCCTCGACGACGGCTACCGGTGGAGGAAGTACGGCCAGAAGGCCGTCAAGAACAGCGCCTTCCCAAGGTACCTGTATTGCTTGCTTTGCTTCTCGTCGGGTCTGACCTTTACCGTACGTTGCAGGGTATTTTTTTTTTTTGGGGTGTAATACGTTGCAGGGTAATTAGCATGTGAAGTATGCATACGTGTCAATCGAAATTAACGTGTTGTGCGTGGTTCTTTTTGTTGGCAGTGGAACATCGTTTATAGCTAGCTAGTTAATTGGTACTCTAATTTGATTCACCAAAAAGAAAAAGACTTCGTTACTATTGTGCTGTTTGAGACAGGAGGGGCGTAGCAATGCACAAAAATGCTTCAGGCAGTTGAGAATAAGCATAGATTCAGATATTGCCAATACAATCGCAATATTAGTTTCTTGTTTGAACCGAACATGCAAAAGACTTGCATGTCATGGTATTGGCTTGAACCTTAATTAGGGCACACGGCATCTGTTAAAATCTCTAACTTATGCATTGAAGAGATATCATCAAGCTACACCGTCATAATCAAAAACTGTGGGTCATCTCTCCACAATGTAGGAGTGTTGCTCGACACTTGAATTTCGTGAAGTAGTCTCTATAAGAATTCTTAGGTGATCATTCTCGCATGAATAGCCAAGGACAAAGACCTACTCCCTCCCTCCGTTTCAAAATATAAAATGTTTTAGCTTTGTGAAAGGAGTGTATCTAACCCCTTTGAGTGTGTAGGTTCACTCCAAACCTATATAAACTTACACACTAAAAGAGGTTTAGATACACTTCTTTCACAAAACTAAAACATCTTATATTTTGAAATGGAGGGAGTAGTAAGAAAAACATTGACTCTTTTGAACATGTCATTTAGGTACCTTTGTTGAGTCTCTCTGGCCGCATCTAGTGTGATCCCTATAGCAGCGCAACGCTACTACACTTATCGACATCATTTGTTCTCATCAACTTTATGTCTTGTCATGCTTTCGTATATGTGCATCGCAGGATGTTGTGATGTATAACCTCTTAAAATTTGTAGCAACTTAAGTTTCATTAATGAAGCTAGGAGAGGACCCCTTTTCTCAATAAAAATGGTTGCATTGGCATGATCAAGACTTGGGGAGGGGGTGGGGTGGAACTACACGGTATTATGGGATAGATGAACCGATGGGAAGACCCGGACAAAGAGGGAAGATGTATATATCTAGACAGTGGCGGAGCTAGGGCCCAGCATGCCCGGGTAGCTACCCGGGCTCAGCTGACTAGTTCCTTTGATATATTATAAGATGATTGATGAAGTAGTTTGAATGGGAAAACACTCCAACGATGCGTTGTAGCTATAGTTTGCCCAGGCTCAAATATTGGGTTAGCTCCGCCACTGTATCTAGACATACGAAGAGAGGAAGAACAAAGAAGGGTTGAGAGTTGGGCCCCACCCTGCTAATGAACTAAAGCTGCTACGTCGGCGTAACTCATATGGGATGACCCAAGGGGTGAAGTATGACATGTACACGTACCGAACGGCCCACACATACACCATCTTATTTTGTGCATGACTTCTCGCACCCTCGTTTCCCGCCACTTATCTATTCCGTTCTTCCTCCTAGATTCCACCACCACACACCTGCTCCTTGGTCTGTAGGCGCAGTAGTTGCGGCGATGTATAGTTGGCTAGTTGCGCCACAATTAGGCCATCCACTAAGATCATGTCTAGTCTGGGTGCCACCATGACACAACCAAGCATTCCACTATGACTTGGGTGAGGGGTAGGGAGGGGATGGGGATGGGGCGATCGTTACTCGTCTAGAAGCCAGTTAGCCACACCCATCTTCATTATCGCCATCTAGGTGAATGTCGATAGTAGTCAACACAACTACATGCTTCCTCATTCCCTCTCCCTTCCTTCTTGCTCACACCTCTCACCATTGAAATCTTTCTCCTTCGATGCCTTCTTTATCCTTCAACCCCCTCCCTCCCCCCCATAGACACATCAGACAATGTTCAAGCGTCTGCTCTATAATAGGACTAGGTCAAGCGAGTGTTTGATCCCTATATTTTCACATTTTACTCTAGATAGGCATACTAGACACATTAGATCTAACTGAAGCATGTATAGTTTGATTTCACAACCCAAGAATTTTTCTTTTCCACGAGTATACGTTTCGAAACATATGTTGTATTTGGAAGTTGTAAACTTAGTAATGTACCACAACAACACAAGCAAATGCAGATCATGCATGCATACAGTGGAATGAGCCATTGGCTATTGTTGTTGCCGTCAACCCAAACCCTAAACACAGCTACATACACCTGATTTATTTCTAATACTCCCTCCGATCCATAATAAGTATTGTAGGTTTAGTACAAACTTTATACTACAACAACACTTATTATGGATACTAAATCAGCAACACCCATTATGCATCAGAGGGAGTACAATTTATTGAAGTTATGCAAATGCCAAGTAAGTAGTATATGCAACTTTAGATTTACTTATTTCTCTTCACCGTTTAATGCATGGCATTGCCAACATTTTTGTGATGTTTCAGGAGCTACTACCGATGCACGCACCACACGTGCAACGTGAAGAAGCAGGTGCAGCGTCTGGCCAAGGACACGAGCATCGTGGTGACCACGTACGAGGGCGTCCACAACCACCCCTGCGAGAAGCTCATGGAGGCCCTCAGTCCCATCCTCAGGCAGCTCCAGTTCCTCTTGCAGCTCTAATAACCAGTCAATTAATTAACCGTCTGTGAAAAGCGCCTACAATAATGTACTCACTGATCTACATATACAGCCCAGCGTACTCAGTCCGGGGAAGAGAAGGAAAAAGCTTGTCCTACCTCCCAAGTCACCATACAGCAGCTGATCCACATTTGTATGTTCTACTTGTTGGTTCCGTCCTCTCGAGTCCCTTTATCGAAGAAAAAGAAAGATAGTCCTCATCTCACCAATTGAATTTATTATGTCCATCATACAAACAATCCATCCATATCTGTAGGGTGTAATCCTCTCTTGCACGAGAATTATATTAGCGCACTCTATCCATCACATATTTATAGGGCGTAATCCTCTCTTGCACGAGAATTTGCGCACTCCATCCGTTCCTTCTTTTTCTGTAGCGTGTAATCTTTCTATGTATACAAGACCACTTTTTTGCGGGGCATACAAGACCACTTCATATATTGGACATAACTTTTAAGATTAAACATACTACCAAAAGATGTGAGTTATATGACATAAAAATTATGTCAATGGATTCAGGTTCTAAGAAGATTGTTATGGTATGCTTTTAGTGAGATATAACTCATGTTTTCTTGGTCAATTTATCAGTCATAATTAGCATAAAAATATGAAGCCCTGCCTTGTATACATAGATTGAGGGATTATTTTGTTAGTTGGGTCGAATAATAAAGCCAGATCGTCCCTCAAAGGAAAGAACATGCACCAAACGTACACAAAAGGATTTTTGGAGGGGGCAAATTTGAAAGAGATCGATGAAAAGCTCCTCTTGAGGGGCAAATTGCATATATTAATACAGAACATTTCAAAATAATATCTCTCTAACAAAACATACATAATAGAAAATCAAGAATGAATCTATTTTTGATTCCATCGTTTTGAAGATATAGGTTAGGTTTTATTTTTCCTAATCTTCATGCACAATTTTATCATGATTATAATTTATAATATAATAAAATTTGGTAAAAAGATAAACATAAAAGTACTTTACAAGACAAAACAACGGTACTATTCTTACCAATCCATATACATACTTCTGTGCATATTGGTGGCCAAATTTTATAGCGTTGACCACACATGCGATATTGTAAATTATAATTTGGGAAAGGAATATCTAGATTTATATTCACTTTTTTCTTTGATAATCTTGGAAGAATATCGATTGTTATATATACTATCCATTTTGGTCATGTGCACAGTTCTTATATGCAACTTTGGAATTATTTTAATATGTCACAAAAAATTAAACTCGTGATATTATGAAAAACAAATCACATTTGCTGCAAATAAATGTGGAATTTAATTAGTAATGGTACATAGCAAATCTAATTATTTAGACGCTTCTCTTTATTTTGTAGCAAATTTTTGGATCTTGAAAATAAAATTATTTTATCTATCCCAAATTAGATGTCACAGATTTTATCTAAATTCACATATGTCTGAATATATGCCACCAAACAAATATACAACAAGTAATTCGAACCGAGTGAGTAGCATATTTGAGACACTTCTTTTTTTTGAACACTGATAATACTTTATTTATACGAAATCAAGGTTACATCCTTCAGGAGTAGGGGTAGAATAGAACTAGGTGGATCGTCGAGCCACACATGCTCGTCAGAATCCCTAGCTAACCGTGCTATTTCATGAGCTACATCATTTGCCTCACGATGAGAATGCTCGAAAATAATCTTTGGGAATTCGATCGCCGGATGATAGCAGTCTTCGAAGGTTGCGGCTGTTGTTCCTGCAGATCCCCCTTCTCTCATTGCATTTACCGCCTCCAAACAATCAGAGGACAATATAACTCTATTGCATCCCAAACTCTGCGCCAGAATCAAGCCCTCCTTGATTGCATACGCTTCCGCCGAGACAACATCAAGTATCAAAACTTTCTTAGAGTTAGCCGCTGCTATGAATCCACCCTTGCTATCTCGAACGACCACCCCTGTTGTACCTCTCAGTAGGTCTTCATCAAAAGAGGCGTCCACATTTACTTTCACATGATCTAGCAGGGGGCGTGTCCACCCATCTCTCTTTACCTTAGCCGATGGTGAGTTGGCGGCATAGAAATTTGTATACAGTGCCTCTATCGCTCTTGCTGAGCGAGTCGAATTCTGCGTCTTCTCCTCGTGTGTTCCTTGTCGGCGAGACCACCATAGGTACCAGCTGGTGACTGCCACCAATTCTGGGATTGAATGTGTACAAGAGGGCACTGAAATTCCTGAACGTAGCAAATATTCCAGGACCTCTTGGCCAGTACGATCAATATCACATGCTCGTTCAACAATCTTCCTCATATCAAGCTCTTCCCAGATTGTTATTGCATGCGAGCATTTAAATAGCATGGGCAGCACATCTTCTGCTCCCTGGGCACATAACACACATTGTGCATTGATCTTCATGTGCCTATTCGCCAAGGTCGCGTTACACGACACTATGTCCTGCATGACCCGCCAGATGAAAATTTTCACCTTGCTTGGAGCACGAAGTTTCCAAAAAAATTCCCACATAGGATGGTCCTTCATAGGTCCATCATGGCCCCTGTACACTCGATGGCCAAACTGGCCTTCCCATTCGGCATAATAGGCTGAACGCACTGAGAACGTTCCTGTCTTTGTCAAATTCCACGAGACGAAGTCCTCCATACCATTGGTTGATAAAGGGATCGCCATGATCCTTCTAACATCAACCATCCAAAATGTCTGTTTTAATAGATCCTCATCCCACGTATTCATAGCCGGATCAATTAGCTCACTAACCCGTGATAGAATGTTGTGACCTCTCGGGGTGAAAATCTTTCTATTTGGTCCATTAGGGATCCAATCATCTTCCCATATTTTGATCAAGTTACTATTTCCAACACGCCAGATATGGCCTTTCTTCAGAATTTGCAAGCCTGCCCAGACGCTCTGCCATGTAAAAGAGCTACCTTGCTTCAATGTAGAGTTCCGTAAGTCTCCTAATGAAAAATACTTAGCCCGGAGGACTCTGGCACATAGTGAATCAGGTTCTTCAATTAACCTCCAAGCTTGTTTAGCTAGCAAAGCTAAATTGAAGCAATGTATATCTCTAAACCCCATACCTCCTTTCTTCTTTGGGACACACATTTTCCATCATGCCATCCAGTGCATATTTTTTTGGTTAGCACTATCTCCCCACCAATATTTAGACATCGCTGCTATGATTCCTTTACAGATTTTTTGTGGAATCTTAAAGACCGACATCGCATAAGATGGTATAGCTTGTGCTACTACTTTTAACATCACTTCTCTTCCTCCCGCCGACAACAGCTTCTCCTTCCATCCACTAATTCTTTGGATGATCCTCTCAACCAAGAACTGGAAACAGTCACTCCTGTCCGCCCCCACAGTGGCTGGTAGACCAAGATATTTATCTGTCAAAGCTTCAGTGACAATATTCAAGATGTTGCAGATTGCTTCCCTCTCCTCCACACGAGTATTCGGACTGAAGAATATGCTTGACTTCGCCTCACTCACGAGTTGTCCCGAGGCTAAGCAATACTCATCCAAAATCCTTTTCAAACATTGGGCGTTACCTTGATCCGCTTGCATAAGTATCAAGGAATCATCCGCAAACAACAGGTTTGATACAGCTGGAGCATCCCTGCATACACGGACGCCCACCAATTCCTCGTTTAATTCCGCCTGAGCTAGCAATCATGTTAGACCTTCAGCACAGAGCAAAAACAAGTAAGGTGATAGAGGATCGCCTTGCCGTAATCCTCTTGTTGGAGTGAAGATTTCACTCTCATCCGAGTTAATCCTCACGCGATAACGAACAGAAGATACACATGTCATAATGAGCTTTACCCATGATTGATCAAACCCTATCTTCAGCATGATCTTCTCTAAAAATCCCCACTCGACGCGGTCGTAGGCCTTGTGCATGTCCAGTTTTACCGCACAAAACCCCTTCTTTCCTTGTCTCCTCTTCTTGATGGCGTGAAAGCATTCATAGGCCACCAAAACATTTTCCGTTATTAATCAACCAGGAACAAAAGCACTCTGAGTTGGTCCAATGATCTCTGGTAAAATACCTCGCAATCTGGCCACGAGCACCTTTGAAATGACTTTATAAACCACATTACAGAGGCTAATTGGTCTAAATTGAGTCACATTTTCAGGAGCTTTTACCTTGGGGATTAAGACGATCGTTGTGTCATTCCAGCCATCCGGGATTTTACATTTGTTTAACGCCTCCAAAACCTCAAACACAAGGTCATCCCCAAGTAAGTGCCAGAATCTCTTATAAAACACTGCGTGGAGGCCGTCTGGCCCTAGGGCTTTGAAATCTCCAATATTAAATAATGCCTTCTTCACTTCTTCTACCGTAGACGGTGCACCTAGTGTCTCGTTCATAGCTTGAGACACCCTAGTATGAACCGCATTTAGAACATTCACATTCTGGCCATTGTCCTCTGAGGTAAACAACTGTGAAAAATACCTCTTTACATGGTCATGTAGCTGCGTCCCTTCTTTCCACACTCCCGTGTCATCGAGCAGACGCCGGATCAGATTCCTCTTCTTTCTAGATGTCGCAACATTATGGAAAAAAGAAGTATTCCGGTCGCCATGCATGAGCCAGTTTGCCCGACCCCGTTGTAGCCAATAAATCTCTTCTTGTTCCAGGAGATTCTCTATTAGCACCTGCACTTCCTTTTGTCTACCGATCGATTCTACCGTGGAGGGACCCTGTTTCAGCGTCTCGAGTTCCCTTTGCAGCTTCGAAATCCTCTTTTTTGGTCCCTTAAGTGTGTTACGGTCCCACTCATGAAGATCATGGTGTACCGCATTGGTTCTCGTTGCCAGCGTGGGTGCGATACCCAAAAGCTTAGCCTTCTCCCAAGCGTTTTGACAATTTCCTCCACCGATTCTTCAGCCAGCCATCTAGCCTCGAATTTTCTACCTTCCCCATGACGTATTGCATGTTCATCGTAGTATTCAGTATTCACCACCACCGACTTGTGGTCTGATCGGTGATGCTGCTCATTCACCGCTGTAGACATAGTGAACGCATTCTTCCACTCAGTATTACATACTGCTCTATCAAGCCTCTTTTTTAACTCCCCTCTTCTCCAGGTGAATTTGTCACCGATAAATCCCATGTCATGAAGATCACAATCCGTCAAACAGTCTCTGAAATCTTGCATCATCCGAGGTGGTCTGGGGATACCTCCCTCCTTTTCATCTGAAAACAAGATCTCGTTGAAGTCTCCCATCATGATCCATGGTAGGGCGTGTCTGTTACTAAGGGTGCGAAGGCAAGTCCATGAGATGTGCTTGTCCTCCCATTTGGGATCTCCATAGAAGCCCGTAAAACGCCATGGACTACCACCATTTGTTTCAAACACCACATCAATATAATTAGGGGTCACATACTCGGAAATCAATTTATTATCACTGTTCCAAAATAAAACAAGGCCTCTAGCCCTTCCATCACTCTCATCGATACTCAAGAACTCAAAACCCAACTTACGGCGTAAAACCTCTGCACTATGTTTATTTAAATGAGACTCAGACAAAAAGAGAATGTCTATCCTTGACTGCTCTCGGAGGTCCAAGAGCGAGCGAACTGCCGGTGGCGAGGTTGCCGCCCGGCAGTTCCATCCACAGAGTTTCATTGGGACGGGCGGTCCTCCTCGAGGGAGGCCGCCAAATCATCAGAGAGGATTTCCTCTGAGTTGTCTTCACTGTCCTTCTTGGTTCTCTTCTTGTCGCGAGGCTTCACCGGTGACTCGGTCGCGACTACGCCTTCCATTGCCATAGCCCTCTCCTTCACCGATAGGTCCTCCTCCTCTGGAGTCTCCACACCGGAGCCATTCTTCTTATCAACAGAGCCATCAGGCTGCTTACGTCCACCATTGCTATATTTGTCTGAAGCAGGAGAATCAAAAACTTTAGAGTTTTTTAGGTCATCATATTGAACGCGGCCTCGCCCACGTCCAGCTCCCATCCATCTTCCACCACGTGCATAGAAGGTTCCTGCACGTCCACGACGGCTAGTGTCAGCAATCATCCACTCTCCAAATACGTGATCCTCAGGTTGATGGAATCCCGTACCACACTCTTCGAATTCATGGCCTAGAAACCCACAAATCTCACGGAATTTTGGTACTTTTTCATACTTCACCATGAAGACATCTCGATCTCCTTTCCTGATCACGGAAGTAAACCTCTCCAGCGGTTTGTTCACGTCGATCTCAACTCTAACACGGACAAAATTACCACCGCCCATGCCAACACTGTCTACCTTGACGAATTTGCCAACTCGTCCAGCTAGATTTTGAAGGATCTCCTTTTTATTCACATATGCCTCAGGTATGTCATGGATCTGAATCCAGATCGGTAGCCTGTCCAGGATCAATGTGGAGGGCTTCGAGTAGCCGTCATATGCTTGGATCACAATCCCCCAGTTTCTGAACAGCCACGACCCCTCTTCAACAACCTTCTTCCAATCCCCCAAGCAGCCAAGCTGCAGGATGAAAGTGTTGCTACCAACATCACAGAATTCTATCTTCTTTGCCAATGACCACGCGTAGCGCATAGTATCCTCAAAGGCTGCCGAACTGAAGGTCTTGTCAGTCAAAACCCTAGCCACGACCAGCAGATCCGGTTCTTCATCCATCGCCACATCCTCGTCAATGACAAGGTCGTCAAAAGCATCATCACCAATCTTCAGATCACGTAGGAGAGCATCAACGTCCAGCGTCCGCCTGACTCCGATCCGCTCGGCTTCGAAAGCCCACCTCTCGACGCCATCAGGAGTAGAGTTACGAGCAACAACGAGAGATACGATCTAGAGATCGTTCTCCGGTAGGGATTATACGAGGGTAGACCTCCGATCAGAGATCGAGATAGGGGACTCGAGATCGGCTTGGAATTGCCGCCGAGTAGGAAACCCTGACGGGTACTGACATATTTGAGACACTTCTGTAGTCTAGTCTACCATAGAAAATGGGCCGTTCAGAGAGGTCACGCAATACAGGCCATTACACAACGGACCACGCACCTAATAACTTAACCCATGTAAAGACCACGCGGCCCGCTAAGCGCGTCTGAACAAAGAGTCTAACTCCCATTCCCCCAGAGCATCGCGTAACCATCTCGCCGCCGGCCGCCGCCACTCTCCGTCCTCGCTTGCTGGCCTGAAAATTTCGTGGCGCCGAGATAATTCGCTGCAGATAGTGTCGCCGTCCACGAAGGTATTCACTGCACTAGTAGCAATAAGACTCCGGTTTTTGTTTGTGATGCTTGTTTCTCGTGTGCCAAACCTCAGCGCTAGGGTTCTAGGCACGGGAGATTCATAGGTGGTAGTAGAAGATTCGTTAGTAGCTACCGGATTTCTGATCGAACGGAACCCTAATGAGAGGAACCGAAGGAATTTCTGATTAGGCGCGATATGTGACAGGATTCATAGCTCGTCAGAGCATACGCTTGGATTTGGATCGTAGGGGCAACTGCAGGCTAGATTTTTCTTTTGGGTTGTTAGGCTGCAGACTGCAGGTATCGGCTTTAATTTGCAAGGGAGAGTCCCAAAGGCTTGTCGATTTTGGGACAGATTTACATATATTTGGGTGAGATTATATCCGGCAAACCACAGGGCAAGTGATGTAACTGGACTAATCTATTTGATTTGGACGAGATTATGTTCGTTGCAGACTTGCAGTGTCTAGTAGTTTTACCTTGTAGTTTCAGTGAGGAGAACTGCGCTAAGTTGCATTTGGGGGCAGCCTCTGTTAATGTAACAGCTATCAAAACACACAAATCACTGGATTATGCTGTGAAATAGATTCCGTTTTGGTGGCTCATTGTCTGAGACTGTTCCTTGTAACACATTATATGGTGTCATAGGTTAGGTTACTAATTGGTGTGGTAAGATGGGTCAGTGGGATAAACTTTATGATAGTGCAAGGTTATGTGCAAACCAATTAACCCTTTTGTACTGAGATAAGGGAATTGATTTCTGAACATCATACAGCTCATGTCATCCTTTACAAAAACACAAATTATCCATTCCTTTATCAGGATAAAATTTCTACCGACAGAATAGAAGATTAAATAACCGTCACTAGTTCTTTAAGGTGTCTATGAAGTTAATTATGGAAACTATCCCTTACATGTCTCATTTGTATGCATTCCGTACCCAGGGAAGAAACATCATATGTATATGTGCAGTATGAACTCTTATCTCATTACAGTAATTGATAGTTAGTCCATTGTTTCTTGATGTTGTGAACGTAGGGAGGACATAGTGTGTGAGTCCAGAACTCGAAGATGAACAAGGGGAAGATTTTCAAGTTAGCCAAGGGATTCAGAGGAAGGGCTAAAAACTGCATAAGAATAGCCAGAGAGCGTGTGGAGAAAGCATTGCAATATTCATACAGGGACCGGCGCAACAAGAAAAGGGACATGCGGTCTCTCTGGATCGAGCGCATCAATGCTGGCACACGGCTCCATGGGGTATGTATTCGTTGAGTTGTTAGGTTTTACTAGGAATTGAGTTTCTTGTATTCTCATGTTAAGTACAGTAGAAAATTTGAAAGAAATCATCAAGCATGTCCCATGTGTCCCTATAAAATACCAAGTCATAAGTTCTTGGGTTTCTAATTTTGCTAACTTAGGCACCTGCGTTTAACATCCTGTCTTTAAACTAACCATCTAGGTGAACTACGGCAACTTCATGCATGGACTGGTGAAGGAGAATGTCCAACTGAACAGGAAGGTGCTTTCGGAGCTGTCGATGCATGAGCCATACAGCTTCAAGGCTCTTGTTGATGTTTCCCGCACTGCATTCCCTGGGAACAAGCCGCCTGTCAAGAAGGAAGGACTGGCTAGTATTCTATGAAAACATCCTTCCCCAGCAATGAACTGATGATGTCACCATTCAGGATGTAACCCTGCAATGAACTCGTGCGATGGGTGCGTATCACATCACATTTTAGTCTACGTTATTATTGTGTCTGGTAGCCTGCTGATGCTGAACAGAAGTTGCTCAGTTTACCGTCAATAATGAATCCTTTAGAGTTGGTTATTATTTGTGTCCTGCGCATAATAATAAGCTAAGGTGGCAACCAAAACACGACCCATTATTTAAGCATGACAAAAGAAGATCTGTTCACTTAGCGTAGACAGTTTTTCAAACTACTTGCTTTCATATAAAGGTCATGGAGTCCCTGTGAAGATTTTTTGAATTGGCCACATCGTCTTCTTTTGGAAGAACAGGCATCCTTAAATAGTCACCGCGTGCTGATGCATATCATGTGCTTGTGCAAAACCTACCATGACAGCAACACGTCCGCACATTGCCTGGCCGTTCCTGCTGCTAGCGTTTCATGCACAGCTCCCAGTTGGGGTTACATATTTTCACATGGCTGTCTCTGTGCTAGCCCTGTTGCTTTTAACCTGTCCCTTATCTCTCCGGATGGAGAGCTGCATACCCTGAGGATGAAGATAGCAACCCTTAACTCCCAAGCACTAACATAGCTGGCACACGGTGTCACTATCCATCCTGGGTTGCCGTTGCTTCCTCCTTCATCTGGGAGGGCTCCGGGGGCAGGTTCCTCTCGAGTTCAGACTGCTGTTAGGTAGGCCGTTGGCGAGAACGAAAGCGATCTCCCCCGGAAGGCGGAAACGGCGCGGAACATCACATCGTTTTCGATCTTGCATGGCGGATCTGTTGTTTGTTCATTAGTATCATATACTACTAGATGTGTGTGCAAAGAGATTTAGGGTGTTGAGTGCTCAAATCGCACTCAGTTGGTGGCCAGTTCCCTGTTGGTAGGCGGGCACAGTACTAACTACAGTATAGTAGTACGTGTATACCAACATAAAGCATGCGTAACCAAGGCAAAGCCTGAGATAAACCGTCTCTCAGACGTGATTTTGGGTGCTTCTGGATTCGGTGATGTAACATTACATGACGTCGGATTAGATTAGCGTGGTGGGGTTTAATTAGTAGTAGTGCTGGCAGGGGCGGGTCCACTTGAAGTCAAAGGTATTCAGATGCATACCCAAATTTTTTAACTAAAAACTACATGTATACACTACATAGGAGGTATACGTATGAGAAAAATAAAAAAATGAATGACACGACCAGAGTATTCACATGAGAAAGGCCAATTTCTCTACGTGGCCCAGCTAACTTTGGCGGTTTAGCCCAATTGGCTCTATCCACACCACAGGTACAAAGCAGAGAAGTCCGAGTTGTTTCTGTAACTAGCTCCTCCCGATCGCCGCCTGATTCCCCGGCCAGAACCGCTGATCAATCGACCCTAATTCTATACGAGAGTTTGCGACGGAGACGATAGAATTCTCGCGACAGGCGGAACTCGTCCCTCCCTCCGGCCGCCGCGTCTCCACGCCCCTTCGTCCCAAAGCCCCAGCACGGCCGCCGGCCGGCCGGCCGCTGGACTCCGCAGCCGGCAGCCTACTGCCCGCAGCGTCTCTGTTTGCATTCTCCAGCCAAGTCCTCGATCACAATCAGTAGCTCACCAGATTCCAGAACCAGGTACAGTACGTAATTTAGACTGCTCGATTCTTCTCTGTTTTTTTGGTTCAGTCGTTGAGACACAGTAAAAAATTGAGAGCACTTTCAGTTTCTGAAATCTGAATTAAATAGCCTGAAATTCAGTACATCTCATTGTTATTTTCGTTTTGAATTTTGTATAGGTTACATTTTTTCTGAAAGATGAAGAGGAAGTCAGGCAAGATGGGCAAGAGGTTTTTGAATGGTTGCTTGGTAACATTCATTGAGAGGGAATTCTTCTTGCAAGTTAAGGATGAAGACATTATCACTAGTTTTCAAGCCTTAAAGGGTCGGAAAGTTACCCTATAACTTGTAAGCTTTCTATTTATTTTAATATTTTTTGTCCTCTATGTATTCCAGATTTTTCTTATTTATTATGTTGACTAGTTGGAACTTATATAATTTTATCAATTTCTATGTAATGCCCCATTTGGCTGCCTGGAAATGCAAAATTGCATTACAAATCTTTGATCTTATTTTTATTCCAAGAAGGATCTGAGACAGATTTTTTAAGAAAAAAACAGAACGGCAAATATGTATATACTTTTAGATGGGAACGACTATTGCTAGCAACTACAATAGGAGTAGCTTTCTTAGCCTGGTATACGCCTGCCTAAATCGCTAGGACGTCAGTACAAACAGTTTAACACCAATCTTCATGTACACTGTACACACGTCCATGGTCCCAATTTATTTCATATATTCTTTGTATTATACAGTTCTTTTTTGAGGAATATGTATTATACAGTTAGAACTAGATGATTCTATAATCATAATATATAGGCCAAAAACTAGACTTTAGACTGTTAAAATTTTTTATGTCCTTTTAAACTTTGAATACACACTCTAGAAATCCTGGGCCCGCCGCTGAGTGCTGGTAGCGGCAACCGAAATAAACTGCTGTCTCATTACCTCAATGTGAAGGACAATGTGTTCCAGACTCAAAAAAAAAAAAAGGACAATGTGTTTATGTGCAGGTTCAGGCCTCCTCCTCCGTAGAGAGTAGCAGAGGATGATATAATGGGGCATCTGAACCTACAATGATCAGTAATCTATCATGGACGCCGGATTGCGCATGTTGCTGGATCATGAAGGGGTAGTAGTAGTAGTGGGATCGATCGATCCAGAAAGTGTTGGGCAACTTCTGGTGGCGATGCCACATGACTCTGTCCAAGGTCGTCTCCTCCTATGCAAAGTCAGACGCGGAACATGGTGGCGCGATATCCAGGTCAACGGGAAACCCTACTTTTATCAGCCCTGATGTGCTGGATCTCCTTCTTCTTCTGATCCATTTACAAGGCCAAGGAGCAGCTCGGTATAGTAGTTTGTTCGTTCCTCTCTCTGAAACCGTCCACTGAATATCTATATCTTGTCAGCCGGAAGAGGAAGAATGGGTTAATTAATTCAGAGGAAAATATACGCTAAGAGGCCTTTCATTGACTACCAACAAAAAGTATGGAATTTGAGACGTGAACGGGCTATTGACAGAGATGCGATGGAGCTGCTAGCTCATGGTGTTCTCCACTAATATGCATAGCTTGGACTTTGTTATACAGTAGTAGTTTCCTTTTCCTAGAGTAGCTTGCTAAATAAAGTAGATCGATCAGGATTTGACTTGGCAATGCATTGACTCGGCTTGTCGGTCCCAACCGCCATGTTTCTTTCAGTGGTCTGGAGAAACGGTGGTGGTGTGGTGTAGTACGAACACCATCATCTTTATCCCAGCACGTATACAAATACCTTTGGCGCACGAGCTGGCGAATCATTCATGGAAGGTGAGTTAACTTATCGAGTTGAATGTTTCATTTCATCATCGAACGGGCGAATCATGAGGCGTTAGCAACTCATTGTCCGGCCGTGGTTCGTTGGGCACACGAAATTAAGGAGTACTAGTTTCCATGCTATTTTTGTCCTCTTCGCAGTGATTCCGTACGGGGAAAATTAAGGATCTGAAAGAAGTGCTGCTTGTATTCTGTATAAGAAGTCTCTTCGTTTTAAGCCGGCCATTTATTTGTTTCCGGCATCAGATTGAGAGCATGCATGCATGATGATGCATCCGTCCGACAGTGTTCGCCCCTTGACTTGCAACTTAGGGCATCTCTAACCGGTCCTCTAAAATAGGTTAGAGGAGTAAATTTACGCAGCGGCGGGATCTACCCGAACTCGTAAACGGTTAGAGGAGTAAATTTTTACTCATCGGCGGAGTAAACTTGGCCTCCGACTCCTAAATATACTCCTCCAAAACCAAATCCGAGAAAACACCCCGCCGCTCGACCCGCCTCACCCTTTCCCGCCGGAGACCCCCAACCCCCGCCGCCCCCATCCCGGTCCCTCCGCCGCTCTCCGGACCACCTTTTCCCTCGGCCGCCGCCTCTCGCCGTCGCCGGAATCGACGGGGCGAGGTCGTTTTCGCCGGCCGCCGGTCCGATTTGGAGGAAAACGAGCTCCGTCGCCGATGATTCGCCGCGACTTCGAGACGTCAGAGGCCGGGAAGGCTGTAGAAGGCAGGCACCGTCCCCCTCGACGCCTCCTCTGCCCTACCCAACCGCTACCCGACCTCCATCCGGCCAACCTCGTCGCCTCCTCCGCCCGTGAGGTGTTCGATGGAATAGCAAGGTGAGTTTTTTTAGCCGAATTTATTTGTTTTGTTTTCAAATTTGACCGGCGCCATCCTAGTGTAGATGAAGAGGTTGAGGGAGTATCTCTTGGGCGATTCATCGTCGGAGGAAGAGGAGGAGGACGACGACAACGTCGAGATGGCCATGGCCATCATATTGAATGATGAAGTTCGGCGGCCGAGGCTAGGCTCGCAGTTCGGCTACGCATACATCAGCCGGGATAGAGCCGAGGGCCATGCCAAGATCATGCCTAAACATTTATTTGATTGTGTGTGAACTATGCCGAATGTTTAGCTATGTTCCAGTTTGATTTCTAGAAAAAAAAATGTTTACTCCTCTTAAGTTTAAGGGATCGGTTCAGCGCCGCCAACCTTTAGAGGAGTAAATTTACTCCTCTAAGTTTTACTCATCGGTTTACTCCTCTAATCGATTGGGGATCGGTTAGAGATGCCCTTAGCCCACGAACGACACGACACCATTTGTTAGCACGAGAGTCATTGATGAAGAAAGAGAAAACAAAAAACAAGATTTCTGGACAGATCGCTAGAGTTTGCTCGGGACGAAAAGGACCAGCATTGTTGCAGCTTTGTTCGTGATAATGGGTAGAACGAGGCTGTAGGAAACGGACAGTCGCCCTCGCGTCGTCTCTCCGGAGGCGACTCGGGAGGAGAAACCCTAACCCCTCTCCCTTCCCTCCTCCCCCTCTCTCCGCCTCACCGCCACCTAAGGTGCTCCAGGGCAAGCCCGTGCGACACCAGTGAAGGTGGCGGCGGGGATCTCGCCGCTGCTCCTCCTGTGGAGGGCTCTAGGACGCCGGGGCCGCCGCCCCGGGCGGTGAGGACGACGTCGATCTAGCGGCAGGTGGCGTGCGTGGAGCGTGTGGTCCGGTTGTCTCGGCCGCGCAGGCGGCAGGGAATCGGCGGCCGGAGGTCGCAGCGTGGGGCCGATCCGCAGGCCTTAGTTCTAGATCCGAAGTGGAAGCCCCACCTCCTTGAGTTGTTCGTCCTCCTGCCCGATATGTTTCCTTGACGCTCCATCGGTTCTAGGTCCTTGTCAGGTTGGTAGTTGGGGGTTTGGTTAGGGGGAAACCCTTGGTAAGTGGATTTGACCACGACGATAGCGGCGCCGCGAGCACCGTGCCCTTCTTCAAGGCCTCGTCGAGGTACCACTCCCATGATTAGGTGAAAGCCTTGGTCCCCTTTAGGACGGCGACGACATCGTGACATTGTTCCCCTTCTTGGAGGCGTCGTCTTGGTGGTTGCAGGGTTGGTGGTCGAGCTTTGGTTTGCCTGGGGATGGCCGAGGCGACATTGGCGTATCCAGTGGGGTGCCATGGCACACCCTACAAAAATACAAATCTTTTTTTATCTACTAATGATTGTACTAACCATGGCTAAATGCATAGCTTAATAGGGTATTTTTAAGCATGCCACGCCTACCGATTTCATTCTAGATCAGCCACTGCGAGGCGACATGCCATTCTTGGTTGCAACATCGCCCATGTCGAGTGGCAGGTGTCTGGCTTGTTGATACGTTGCAAACGTATTTATAATTTTTGATGTTCCATTCTTGTTTAGCATCTACTTTGTTTTGCTTTCTCAACACTTTGAGGTATTTTTATATGTTTTTTGGGACTAACCTATTAACAAGGTGACATAGTGCCAGTTGTCTGTTTTCTTCTGTTTTTGGTTCCAGAAAAGGCAGAAAATCAATATTCTCGAAATTGGATGGGATAAAAGCCAATATGCCTATTTTTCCCGGAGCAACACGGAAACACGAAGCAGAGACGGAGTAGGGCACTAAGGTGGGCACACCATGTGGTGGCGCGGGCTAGCCCTGGCCGCGCCAGCAGGTGGTGTGGCCCCCCTGGCCGCCCACCGACCTTGCCTCTTCGCCTATAAGATGCCTCTCGATGCAAAAACCCTAAATCGTCAAGCCACCAGCCATGAAAAGTTTCGCAGCGCCGCCGCCACCGAAGGGGAGATTCGGGGGACAGAAAGTCTCTGTTCCGGCACTCTACCGGGACGGGGAAGTGCCCCCGGAGCCATCTCCATCGATCTCCACCACCATCTCCATCGCCATTGCTGATTCCCATGATGAGGAGGGAGTAGTTCTCTCTCAAGGCTAAGGATTCTACCGGTAGCTATGTGTTCATCTCTCTCTCTATGCATAATCATATTGTGATCATGAGTTTTGTAATCAAGTAGATCTACTTTGCTACTCAAGTGCTTTAATAGATCTCTTCTCTCCCCATGTATGTGAAAGTGACAGCGTGCGCACCATGGTGGCACTTAGGTTAGAGATTACAAATACTTGTTATGAGTTATATTTGGAGTTGGATGTCTTTATGAAATTGTGGTGTTTGTTAGAACCATCTAGTGCTCAAGGTGAAAGTGTGGGGTTATCTAGATGGGAAAGGCTTACTTTGAGGTGTGTTGTTATAGCCCTACCATGGATTAGAGTGTCCAACCGGGGAGTAGTTCAGAGTAGTATCATCAAGAGTTGATATTTATATGAGAGTGTTCACTAGTGAAAGTATGATTCCTAGGCCTTGTTTCTAAGCATTGAAACACCGTTTGCAACTAGATCTGTTACATGTTTGCTTGCTTCCGTCTTTATTTCAGTTTGCCTTTAGTCTCTTCCACGCCATTAAGCTATTTTCTGACACCGTTGTCTTATATCTATACCACTTGTATTTCACTATCTCTTCGCCAAACTAGTGCACATATACACCTGACAAGTGTATTGGGTGTGTTGGGGACACAAGAGACTTCTTGTATCTTGATTGCAGGGTTGCTTGAGAGGGATACCTTTGACCACTTCCTTCCTGAGTTCGATAAACCTTGGGTAATCCAATTAAGGGAAAACTTGTTGTTGTTCTACAAACCTCTGCACTTGGAGGCCCAACAACTGTCTACAAGAATAGAAGTGCGTAGACATCAAGCTATTTTCTGGCGCCGTTGCCGGGGAGGTAAGGTAAAAGGTACTCACATCCTCCGGTGTGAGTGCTCGAAGTTATTTCCTTTATATTCTGCAATTTTGTCTTTTTGTTTCTTGTTTTCACTAGTTAGGCTTAATGGAAAACAACAACAAAATTAGAGAGCTTTATAGTATTTATCTTGAGTTAGGACATGAAGTGTTTGAAGAGAAAATTAAAAAACCTATAGAACTTTATTTGCATGCTAATAGCAATGTTGTTAGTATGAATTCTTTGGACACTATTATTGCTAATGCTATGGAAAAGTCTAAGCTTGGGGAAGCTAGTTTTTATGAAAATGATCTTTTTAGTTCCCCAGCTTTGGAAGGTAGCTATTGTATTGCTTATGGTGATACCAAACCTCCAATATATGATGATTACAATGATGAGTATGATATTTTCAGTCCACCTACTATTGAGGAGAAAATTAATTATGATTACAATATGCCTCCTATATTTGATGACTATGGTGATGAGAATAATAATGATAGTTATTTTGTTTAATTTGCTCCCACCACAATTAATAAGAATGACTATGCTTATGTGGAGAGTAATAATCATTTTATACATGTAGCTCATGATAAGAATGTTTTATATGATAGTTATATTGTTAATTTTATTCGTGATGCTACTGAAAGTTATTATGAGAGAGGGAAACATGGTTTTATGTGGCCCAACAATATTAGGTTTCCCCTCTTTATGTTGAAAGTCTTGAAGTTACACTTGTTTTGCTTTCCTATGCTTGTTGCTTTGTGCTTTCATGACTTGTTGCTTTACAAGATTCCTATGCATAGGAAGTGGGTTAGACTTAAATGTGTTTTGAATTTGCTTCTTGATGCTCTCTTTTACTTCAATTCATATTTTTATGTGAGCACCTTCTCAAACTATCATGCCTAACTTAAAGGCGTTAAAGAAAAGTACTTATTAAAAGATAACTCAAAAGTTTTAGATGAGTCTTAGAAGTTATTGCTTCAGTAATAACCTCTTCTTATCCTTTTTATTTTGCTTTTTGTGCCAAGAGTAACCTCTAATGAGAGAGAAGTAATGCTTGGGAAAGTTGTTGTCCCGAAATAGATTTTTTGTGCTTCGCTGTAAAAATTCGTGTAAAATCTCTGTATGTCGGTTTGAGCTGTGATTTTTTTTGCTTTTGACCCAGGTTGTTATCCAACTTTCGTTAGTTTAACACTTTTAGATTTGAGCAACACAAGGTCTTCCGAAAAAATCGGTTTTTACCTGCTGGTCTGTTTTGACAGATTTCTGCCATTATTTGCATTTGCTTCTTGTTGATTCCTTTTTGGTTCTTTTTGGGGAATTGAGCTTTTTGAGGGAAGTTCTAAGTAGCTTGTGTTTTGATGGAAGTTTCACTTGTGTTGAAAATGAACCCAAACACTTATTATCTTGAGTGCACTAATGTTGCTAATGAAGATTGTGTGAAGTTTTGTATGAAGGAAAATTTTTAGGTGTTAAGGAAAGAATGATGTAATGAGATGAAGAATGGACTAAAGCCCAAGCTTGGGGATGCCACCCGTGTCACCCCAAGAAATATCCAAGAAGTACAAGCGTCAAAATTTGGGGATGCCTTTCATCAATAAAAATCTTAGGTTTCTTTCAAACACTTTATTTTTATTGTTTCATCCACAATTGTGTTGTTCTTGGAGCGTCTTTGTTTTATTTTTAATTTTTGTTTGCTTAGTTTGCTTTGAATAAGTTGGTTGGATCCCAACACACTTCTTTTGGAGAGAAACACACCCCGTTATTCATTGTTTAGAATACTCTAGTTTTCATTCTTATTGTTTTGTGAGTGTTCTCTTTTGCTAGCACTGTGTTTAGACTTAGTTTTCTTGTGCTTTCAGCTTAGAACTTTTTAGTTCTTCTTTGTGGATTCGTGAGACAAGCTCACTGATCTTTATTTATTATTATCTTTGTGAGTTGTTTCAAATAAGTCGATTGGTGTTGGAAAAGAGTAGGAAAGTTCATGCTTATAAGTGGTAAAAAGGAGCTCGTTTTTTACTGTGGCCTATGTTTTGTCATATCATGCTTGATATTGTTTTGGCTTTATGCTTAGTAATTTTTGCTGTAGCATGACATGTTATAAACAATTGAGATTGTTTAATGTGCCTTGAAAGAATCATGCGTTGTTTTAGCATATTAAAGCATAATATTGTTGTATTCTCCTTTGATGCTTTATTTGGGTTAACTTGGTGCATGCTCACACCATGTTAAGACTATACTAAGTCACCATAGCCTCTATGATCATTTAGTTTTCGACTTGTAATATCACTTTATGCTTTAATTAATGATGTTTTATCGCTTTGCATGATTATGGCCATTATTGCTCTCTTAGTTGGTCGCTCCCAGTCTTTTGCTAGCCTCCATAACCAAGTATGAGTTTCACTCATGCATCCAACTCCAAATAAAACCAAGTAATTTCAAAGAGTCCACCATACCTACCTATTAGCATTTGCTATTCCAAGTATATTCATGTTTTTATCTACCTTCCAAATTAAACTTGTTATGAGAAAACTAGTGATTAAAGCTCTCACGAACTTGACGGCACACTTTACTTTTCTTGCCCCTAATAAACTTGAACTATTGTGTCGTCTATGTTGTATATGTTTGTACTTATATGTTGGGGATTAGCAGAACCATGTTGTCATGGGGAACGCTTTCAACATTGCACTTGTACATTGTAGCTAGTTGATATCATGCTCTTTTGTCTATGGATGTCGTCGGTGTGAAATGAAAGGGGAGCTTGTAAGTCCATGGAGTTATGTATGTGTGTTAGAGAAACGCCTAGGCCGCCGGTCTAATCCATGCTATCATGGTGGAAACCTGCAGCGTAACCATAATGAGCTGTCTATGAAGCATTTTTCTTATAAAAAAGTCAGATATTGAGAAAAGGAGAAAAAAGATATGAGAAAAGAGGAAAGAGAGAAAAAATCACCATTTTCCTATGGTAAATAAAAAGATTGTTGAGATGCTCATTGTCTGCTTGCCTTGTCATTTTGATATGGGGATTCTTCCGTATCATCGGGCAAGGGGTACCTCGTTGGCGGTTCTCTATGATACACATGTACTTACTATGACAAGAACTTACCGGTAACTAAACTTGAGTAGCATGAGGCTACTCGTATTCAAGGGACATGAGATTTCCAACTTATACTTTGTCAAGCATATACTCCATAGTTTGTTCACTTTAACCTTAATCACTTCAAGATGCTTATGATAGGGGAAATGAGAGTTGAAAGCTAATAAGTACCATAATTTTTGGAAGCTCTTTATGAAATAATCCATGCTTCCTTCTATGAAGACCTTTCTTTCATTTTTATATTGAGTCTCCACCTTCTATCTTTATGCACCTATTGAGAGAGTATAGTGGTCATTCTTAGTTCTATGTGCATTGTCCCAAGACTTGTTGATTAATGCATAACTTTGATATTGCTTGTTCTTAAACTAATTGTATCTAGTCACCCTTATAAACTTTGAAGGTGTCCTATGCATTTATGTTTGCTACTCTATGAGGGACAAGCTGAATGCCAACTGTGCTATGTTTTCTTTATGTGAAACAAACAAACGTCTTGCAAAGCATTGTTATTCATGAATCTTTTGTTTGTGCCTTTTCATGTTGCAACATAGTTGCTATGTCTTATTGCTAGAACTTTATCCTTCATGCTATGTTGAAGTACTATGATTCCAGCTATCCATGTTTTACAAACACTTTGATCAAGTTTATGATGGTGCATGTCACCTCAAAAATTATTCTTTCTTTTTATCACTTACCTACTCGAGGACAAGCAGGATTTAAGCTTGGGGATGTTGATACGTTGCAAACGTATCTATAATTTTTGATGTTTCATGCTTGTTTAGCATCTACTTTGTTTTGCTTTGTCAACACTTTGAGGTATTTTTATATGTTTTCTGGGACTAACCTATTAACAAGATGTCACAGTGCCAGTTGCCTGTTTTCTTCTGTTTTTTGTTCCAAAAAAAGCAGAAAATTAATATTCTCGGAATTGGACAGGACAAAAGCCAATATGCCTATTTTTCCCGGAGCAACACGGAAACACGAAGCAAAGACGGAGTAGGGCACCAGGTTGGGCACACCATATGGTGGCGCGGGCTAGCCCTGGCCGCGCCACCAGGTGGTGTGGGCCCCCTAGCCGCCCACCGACCTTGCCTCTTCGCCTATAAGATGCCTCCTGGTGCAAAAACCCTAAATCGTCAAGCCTCCAGCCATGAAAAGTTCTGCAGCGCCGCCGCCACTGAAGGGGAGATTCGGGGGACAGAAAATCTCTGTTCCGGCACCCTGTCGGGACAAGGAAGTGCCCCTGGAGCCATCTCCATCGATCTCCACCACCATCTCTCCATCGCTATTATTGATTCCCATGATAAGGAGGGAGTAGTTCTCTCTCGAGGCTAAGGGTTCTATCGGTAGCTATGTGTTCATCTCTCTCTATGCATAATCATATTGTGATCATGAGCTTTGTAATCAAGTAGATCTACTTTGCTACTCAAGTGCTTTAATAGATCTCTTATCTCCCCATGTGTGTGAAAGTGACAGCGTACACACCATGGTGGCACTTAGGCTAGAGTTACAAATACTTGTTATGAGTTATATTTAGAGTTGGATGTCTTTATGAAATTGTGGTGTTTGTTGGAACCATCTAGTGCTCAAGGTGACAGTGTGGGATTTTCTAGATGGGAAAGGTTTACTTTGAGGTGTGTTGTTATAGGCCTACCATGGATTAGAGTGTCCAACCGGGGAGTAGTTCAGAGTAGTATCATCAAGAGTTGATATTTATATGAGAGTGTTCACTAGTAAAAGTATGATCCCTAGGCCTTGTTTCTAAGCATTGAAACACCGTTTGCAACTAGATCTATTACATGTTTGATTGCTTCCATCTTTATTTCAGTTTGCTTTTAGTCTCTTCCAGGTCATTAAGCTATTTTCTGGCACCGTTGTCTTATATCCATACCACTTGTATTTCACTATCTCTTTGCCGAACTAGTGTACCTATACACCTGACAAGTGTATTGGGTGTGTTGGGGACACAAGAGACTTCTTATATCTTGATTGCAGGGTTGCTTGAGAGGGATACCTTTGACCACTTCCTCCCTGAGTTCGATAAACCTTGGGTAATCCACTTAAGGGAAAACTTGCTACTGTTCTACAAACCTTTGTACTTGGAGGCCCAACAACTGTCTACAAGAATAGAAGTGCATAGACATCACTTGTGCTCATGGCCGCACCATGGCCTTGCTTGCAGGTGGGTAGACGCCATCGAGCCTGGGCGCGAGGGGAAGGGTCCCCTCTCCTGCAGCAGCGGCTCCTGGTTGGCGAGCATTCATTCTATGGTGGTCCTTTTCATCCATGTGGGTTATGGTTGCCCTCTTTCATCGCTTCTTCTTCGGTGCGTCTTTGTCCAGCATCTTCGATCCGATGGTGTGGTTTTGCTCCTAGTGGTGGTGGTCTCGGTGGAGCTCCGTATGCGTCCATCTACTTCCTCTCCGACTGCCTTGCTCTCGTAGTCTCGCCGTGTTCTAGGGGGAACTCCTTTGCCTCCCGATTGTACGGTGCCCTTCGATCCATGGCGAGGGACAAGGGACCCCTTTCCGGAGGTGAATACGGCGGTGATTGGGTCTTCAGGTGGCTGGCTGAAGCCCTCAATGGCGCGTGCACGCAGCTTCCCCTTGCACGGTCCTCCTGGTGTTGGTCTCGTCGTCATGTTGTAGCCTAGGTGTCACAAAGTTGTGCTTTTTGTGTATTTTTTGTTTGCTTGGACTGCCAGTGGCTTGTAAGCTGTTTGTTAGAGCAGCTCTAACGGAGCGTGTAAAAACGCGAACTGTAAATTGTGTTTACAGGACACGGTAAATCGAAAATAGACGACGCAGAATGGAACGGAGCCAGTTTTGTGAAAGAAAATATTTGTGGGACCCATCACTTTTTTCTTTTTTCCTACTTTATTCTTCCTCATACGAGTCCTCTGCTCGCGAGCTCGCCACCGGCCAACCGTCTGTCGCGCCCCGCGCCGTCCGCCGCCCCCTATGCCGCCTCGGCCCACCGTGGAATCGATTCGTGCTAGCCAGCTTGGAATCGATCAGAACCAAAATAGCTAGCTAGCTTCCTTGCTGCGCGTGCGTGCCGTGCGCCGCCGTGGCTGCGCGTGCGTGCCGTGCGCTGCCTCCGCCAGACCCTGCGCTCGCTCGCCGCTTGCCGCCCTGGCTGCAAGCTGAGCTCGCCGCGACCTGTCTGGTCTGGCTGTTGCGTGGCCACACCGCTGGAGCCTAGCACAAACGGCCAATTTTTACTAAGCCTTGCGAATTTTACGGCTGGAGTCACAGTGTACGGACGGCGACGGTGAACGTGAGCGGTGGAGAAAGTAAGGGCTCGGCATGTACCCGCTCATTGGAGCGCTACTTGTACATGTCTCGATATCGAATTCTCGGACCACTGTAAAAAGATATACAAGCCGGATTTTTTTACAGACTCCGCTAGTTCGACCGTTTGCTCGTGGACCGTAAACTCACTGGAACTTTACAGTTCCGGCCCGGTTTATAGGCTATGTTAGAGCTGCTCTTAGCACGGTGTATCTGACCGTTTTCGGTGCCATTAATAGGCCTTGTATTTAAAAAAAATGGGCAGAATTGCCCTGTTTCTGGAAGTTGGGCACGAAATAGACCGTGTCTGAAAATACTAGTTTACAAAATAGCCTCTTTTCATGACGCCCGGGGTGGGGTGACGTGCTAGATAGCGTGATGCACTGGGTTGCGGCGCCATGCGGGACGTCACGCCGCCCTTGGTAGACCAAGCTGCCGCGCCAACCTGCATTGCACGGCGGCCCAGCCCAAGCCGCCACGCTGTACACAGCACGGCGCCCGGGGGCGACGGACGCCGTGCAAACAGCCTATTTTACGTCATTTGTTCAAAACCTGGTTCGTTTCATGCTGGGTTTTCAGAAACATGCCATTTTTTTTATCAATCTATTTATACGCGTGAGAACCGCGATGTACTGCATCCGTTTCTCCCTCTCCTGTTTCACAGTTCAGAAGTCAGAACTTGAGATCGACCACCCGCTCGGTCGGTCAGCGGCCACATGTGGTGGTCGTCAGCCGCAGTTCACAGTCAGCGAGGATCCTATAGTGCCGTCACCACCTACGTAGTAGTGTAGTAGTACTGGCAGACCCGGCCGGGGGCCAGGAATGTTTGGGCGATGGAGCCAATGATCTACTACTGCTGGAGGTGACAGTCGTGGGCGCCTAGCTGCCACGCCAAAGGCCTGCTGCCTGGCCGTAGCCCCATGTTCGCGCTCATGATGGCGGCCTCGACACCCCGGGGGCCGGCCGTCACCACCGAGCATACGCGATGTATTCCCACGCCGATCGCGTTCGGTGGGTGCGCGCACTCGGCTGGCGACGACGATCGAGCCTTCCGTCCCCGAACGATCCCCCGCGGTACGCCGACGACACGGAGCCGTCCGCATCGTGTCGTGTCGTGAGATCAGGTGGATAAATCGTCGTGCTCGTGTCGTGCTGGATTCGCGCGCGCTCTCGGTCGCGTGGCCAAATGGGCAGCCTAGGCCGTGGTTGGATTTTTCTTTTGAATGAACAATATAAAAGATGCATTACCGTTAACTATCCCAGTGCAAGATTACAAAGCTCAAAACAGAGCAAGAGCCAACAGTGCTAAGCTGTATAGAGCAAATTCTAGATGACCATGATTTCCATAGAAGATACCCATGACTACAATTAGAGTCAAACAGCATTCGTTTCGTTTGTCCGGTGACAGCCTAGGCTCGAACTTGCTGCAAGTGCCGTCTCCACAGGGGTCATCGTTGTACTGCATACCAGTTGATGCCCCGCGGACAGGTGACTCTCCCGACGGTTTTTATGGCTGAGATGTCGATATTGAATAACCTTCGCCGACCTCAAACTCAAAGAGTCCCCCGCTATTAAAGGGGAGGAGCCGGTCGATATAGACAATGTGACTCCTACCTCCATCCCCACCTACCTCGCGCTCTCGCACCCCCTCCCCGAGGGCAACGGGCACGACCCTCCCCGATCTGGCGTACTCCCCTACTCCTCCCTCCCCCGTCGTCGCCACCGGGAGGGGTTGCCGGGCAAAACCCGGGTGGCACCGGCAGCGGCGGTTATTCTCTCCCCGCGCCATGGCAGTCGGTCGGGGCCGGCCCTTCTCACTCGTGGCGGTGCTCCTAGGGAAGCAGCGGCTCGGGGCGCTCCGGGTGGCGGGGCTCTGCAGCGATGGGCACGACGGTTGACGGCGGCTCCTCCTAGCCTAGACCCATCAGGGCCCTTGGGCCCGATCTAGGCTCTTCGATGGGCCGGTGCGCCCACTTCTGCACTTCCTTCTAGAGGTGGTGACACCGACGCTGCTCTGGTCGGGGATGGAGGCACAACGGCCGGCTGATTGCAGTAAGGCAGCGGGGGCTTACGATCCCCTCGGGGTCCGGCCGGGCCCGCCTAGGCCTGATGCCCTCGCAATGGGTGTATCTTAGCTCTATATCCTAGGCAAATAATAATGCTTTAAGGCCTTTTACAATGGGTGTATCTTAGCTCTATATCCTAGGCAATTTGCTTATGTGGCATCATAGTTAATGATGAAAGAGAGTGGTGTTGTATCTTAGCTAAGTTACACTTCCTGCACGCAACCATATGCAGAAAAATTGGCTAGCCCAATCATATGCATGCATGAGCCCTAGATCATTAAATTCATGAACTCATAAAATATACACCCTTAAGAAATACTACCTCCGTTCCAAGGCTTAAGGCATATAATTTTTTGAAAAAGTCAAACAATGTAAAGTTTGACCAAGTTTTTAGAAAAAAATATTAATATTTACAATATGAAATATATACCCTTGTATACATCATGAAACATATTTTCACGTGGTTTCTATATAATATCACAGTTCTTGATAGTTTTTTCAAAAAGTTTGGTCAAACTTTTCGTAGCTTGACTTTTCAAAAAAATTATATGCCTTAAGCCTTAGGACGGCGGGAGTAGTCCATTGGAGCAACCGTTTCTTAGAATATGTCAGTACCTATGATAGAGTGCTAAGAACGATCCATTGTGAAAGGGCTAAGAAAACGAAGTTGGGTATGCATAGCTCCGTCATTAATCTGCCGGTATGTCTCAAAAAATGCTTGTCCGGATTTCTTCTAGGTTTCACACGGCAACAAACATTGTCAAACTCAAAGAAATGGATTGGATCCCTCACATCCTCGATGATCATGCACACGTGTCGTCATGATATTGGTGAGAGATTTCTTATCTCAGAAACTACCTGGACCTCGAATAATTGCAAGGCGAGTTTGCAACACACCAGACGCTCTCTCGGTGTTTTTTCGGCCCACCTCTTAATATTGGGAAAAATGAGTTTGCTTTTTTTACTTTGAGTTGTTGTGATGGTATTCACAAATGTTGATCAATGAAGTATAACGATAGTCATTGACAGTGTAGTTGCAAGCCAAAGCATCTCTATTTGCAAGACTAGCAAATAAATGAGATATATGCAAGATGTTGATGTAACAGTGAGAACCAAGCGGTCCAAAGAAGCAATATCAACTCCACAAGTCCTCAGAGACAACTTCAACCACGATTGTTCGATCACGATGATGCCCAGTGTATTCCCTGTGGTGTGTTGTAGGGCGGTTCTTCCACCTGCACTGCATGCAATCGATTCTCCCAAGCAAGTCTGACCAACCTATTTCGTACTCATCACCATTAGCCTCTTTGTGTACATATTAGGAGCTCAGAGGTACTCGACACCCAATACCCAGATCAATGCCTTGGCAAACAACCACACACACTTGAGCATAGAATCTTCTCCAATACGAAAATACTCGTTGGTGTAATCCCTTGGAATATCGTATCCATAGGAATGCCTTATGTGATCACCCTCATTGTGGCATATATCTTTTGATACACACTAAAACCAATGAGCCAAGCAACAATTCTCTTGGGAGTAAAAAACGGCATTTGGCCTCGCATGCTTCCACTGTGCACACAAAGACACCTCGTTTCATTCAATAACATCTACGAAGCAAACGTGGAAGGTTGGTGCAAACCTTGGCGTAATAGTATTTCATGAGCATTTTGCGGCTGATAGCTCGGTTCCGAGAAATGCATATACGACCAATGGTGGATTCCCTCCGCCTTCTCTTCTTATTCTCATAATTGGTGTTTTCACGGTGACCATCAAGAGAATGTCCTTAGCCTCACCATCGATCAAAGCATCACAGTCTAAAATCATTTGAGGACAATGAGTCCTCAAAAAAAAGAACTCCACCAGCACACTCGAAGACGAGTCCACGCCTTTGACATAATTGAGGAAGTTGAGGTTGAAAGAGAATAAAATTGTCGCTATTTTCCTAGGTCTATGAAGTTAAGTGTCGCGGAAAAGAGAAAAAAAGAGAGATCAAAACAAGCTTGTTCAAGCTCTACAAGTCTATGCTAGGAGGTGGCGACTTCCGGAGGACTTCCGAGCGCCCTCCTCCTGAAAATTCAGGGGTGCCTCTTTTCCCAAGAGATGCAGGAAACAACAAAAAATGGCCTCGTGAACTATCACTATACCATGGTAGATTATTAGGGGCATAAAAAAAGTCTTAAAAATACTGAAAGTGCCTTTAAAAACTTTGAAGGCAATTTAAAAAATGCCAAATTAAATGGGGTAGGGAAAAATCAATTATGGCAATTTCAAAAATGCCTTTAAAAATAGATTTTTGTGGCACTTTCAAATTTGCCTTTAAAAATAGATTAATTGAGACACTTTCAAATTTGCCTTGGAATATAATTCGAGGCAATATTGAGCAATGCCTCTAATATTTTTTTGGCACTCCTCGAAAATGCCTCAAAAAACAATTGTAGGCATTATAATGCCTCAAAAAACAATTGTAGGCGTTATACAATATGTGAGACCAGGCACATGGCTTAATAGGATTGTTAGAATACTCATACCAACAAGTTACAACTTCTTTTTCGAAAGCTCATTCGAAAAGAACTCTAAGGTTAAGCGCGCTTGGCCTAGAGCAATTCTAGGATGAGTGACCAACCGGGAAGTGCGTAACCGGGTGCGCACGAGTAAGGACAAAGTGCGCAGAAAAGACTAGTGTTGGTCTGTGGAGCCAGTCTAGATATCCTATTAAGCTGCCAGGAGTGACACCCCCCGGGCCCAGGAGTGGACGGGGTGTTACAAGTGGTATCAGAGCCGACCCTTGCGATTACACGGGTGTGTGCGGGTCAGTGGCGGGACATGTGGGGCATGGCGCGTGTGGCCCGAAGTGGACACGACATGACACATGTGCTTGACTGGACGCCTGAGAGCGTGCCAAGAGGAACGTTCACTCGATGTGCTTGATCGATGAGGGCATCGATCTTCTAAAGGGTGGGTGTATGTGAGACCAGACACATGGCTTAATAGGATTGATAGAATACTCATACCAACAAGTTGCAACTTCTTTTCCGGAAGCTCATTCGAAAAGAACTCTAAGGTTAAGCGTGCTTAGCCTAAAGCAATTCTAGGATGGGTGACCAACCTGGAAGTGGGTAACCGGATGCGCACGAGTGAGGACAAAGTGCGCAGAAAAGACTAGTGTTGGTCTGTGGGGCCAGTCTAGATATCCTATTAAGCTGCCAGAAGTGACACCCCCCGGTCCAGGAGTGGACGGGGTGTTACACAATAGTGCCTCTATAAACAATTTCAGGCACTTCTAAACATGAATTTAAGCTCACATTGCAGGCACATTTTATATATATTCTAATGAATAGCTCATGATTGTACAACAAAAATAGTATTGCATTTGATCCAAATCATCATTCAAGTTACATCAGTTTCTACCATTCAATTGATTACAAAATTCAATCATATTAGTTAGTACTACAAAGTAGCCAACATATCCTACATACAGAAATTGCAGAGCTTCCATACCATCATAACTAGCTTACCATCATACATCTTCTCTCGCAACCCTTAATTTAGTTGTGAGACTTTTCAACTTCAGTAGCAAGACCATTCTGGCAAAAGAAACGGAGAAAATTAACTACAAGAATAACATATATTGAAGCATGGTCAATTTTACTTTGCTCAATTATTTAATGCTACATTCCCCTTAAAAATGCATCCAGTTGGGAGCTCTTTGGCTCTTCCATTCTTAAGGTCAATATGTCTTGGCCATAGTAGCATCTGATTAATTTTGCATCACACTAGTTGGCATAGTGCCATAAGCTTGTGTATGGTCTAAATATTGTAGAAAAAGAAATATATATATTCGCCTGTACCTTGATCAGATGGCTAACGAGACAAAATCAATTTGATTGCTCCTACCTTGTTGAGTTTTACTGTTTCTTTTCTTAATGAGCCTGTTCCGGTCACTCCAAATCCAAGTCCTCTCTAGGATTGCATCAACTTTGTCCATCAAGTAGCAAGATGCTAGCTGAAAAAGCTTGTGCGACTAGTAGATCAAATGGATTTTCTAGCCCACATACTATGCATTTTGCACTACCGCAATACGCATTAACCGTTCCTCATCCCATTGCTTCTACTTCTCTTTCATTACCTCTGCCTGGGATTTCTGCATGTTCTTCAGCAACTCAACCTCATTCCTCAATGCTTCACTCTGCTTGGAATTCATCACCTCAAATCTCGCATTGTTGTTATTTATCCTAGACAAGTTCTCCCCAACGCCTTCTTCTCTGTTTCTTCTATGAATTTCTTCACATCAACCCAGTAGACTTGAGTGCTCTTTGTCAAGCTTATTCTTCTCATCCTATAGTTGCTTCACCAAATTCGCATTCTCAATTCTCTTGTCAATTCTTGCACTGTTGCTCTCACCATACATCCCTTGTAGCTTTGCAATTGCATTTTTGTAGCATCTAGCCATTTATTGTCCATCCAAGCCATAAACCCATAGTTTTCGACCTCCTGAAATTCATTGGCACATACCTACTACTTGGCAAACAAGTGAATGACGATACAAGGAGCTAAGCACTTACATTCTGAACTTGGCAGAGGTAGAATCTGCGACATGTGTTGGTTTCTTCAAATGCAACACGCCTGGCATGCTCAAGTTTGTGGACGCGACAGACCTCGGGAACATCTTCTGCTATGCCGCAGAAGCTAGGATCTTCGAAGGAGCCAGGAGCATAGTCCATGTGTGTGATGTCCTAACACACCAAATCCAGTTCATCTGATTGTAAATCGACAATTTCCAACTCGCTACCAATCCCTAACCCTATGAAAGAATTGGGGGAAATTGGAGTTACCCCTGGATACGATTGACAGAGCTGTCGCTCTCATTCTAGCTCGGCATGGCTCCTTGCCGGTCTGACGCACAAGAGGCGATTGTCTTCTTAGGCGTTGTCATTGTCGCCGCCGTTAGGCTGATGATTGGCCGGAGTGTGAAGGGTGAAAAGGTGAATCTGGTTTCGGCGGTGAGCGGGTAGGGTGTGTTTCGGTGGGAGGTGAGGAAAAGGATCCCACCCCCTTCTCTAGGACAACGGTAAATCTCCTGTCTGGGCCATCGTCGCTTTTGCATCCACAAGGCGCACGACGAGAGTGGCTCGCTAGAAACGGCCGATTCAAGCGTACTAGTTGGCCATGGCCACGGAATGCTTTACGGTTCGTCCTGACAGTCCAACGCCTCGTGCAGGTAACAAAACATCCCGATTTTGCCTCCGGCAGACCTGCCCGGAGGTATGCAGCCTAGCAAACGCGCCCTGACTGTTTAGGATGGTGCATTGCCGCATTGGTGCGGATCGTGGGGGAATGCATGAAATCCGCGGAGAAATGACGAGACCTAAATGCCACATCAAAACACCTTATTAATGCACACACCTTCATATCGGTAAGCTGGCTAGGTTTGCGGTAAGTCTTTTTTTCCACGGCGGCTTGTCCGGGATATAATACCGGTAAAACCTTTTGTCTCCTCTTTCCTTCTTCTTGGACTCGCCTGTCCTGTCCATGCCATGACACGAGGGCGCGCCGTCCGTCCTCCACAGACGCACGCATTACGTTTAAGCTAAGCGCGTAGTATTAGGTCGCCGTCCTTGGACTGTTGCGTGAGCTATATCTCCCTTTCTCCCTCCCCCCCCCCCCCTCCCTCCTCCGCCTACCCCAAAATCGTCAAACCAGTTTGGTGGGTCGCAGCTGTGTCGGGCGGAAGCACCCGCGACCGTGTGGAACGAATGATGAGAGGCCCAGGCCCCGGCGGCGGCACCCCGGGCCGCCCGCGGTGGGGCTCGGGCGCCACCACGCCCGCGCGCTCCCTCAGCACCGGCTCCTCGCCGCGCGGCTCCGACCGCAGCTCCGACGACGGCGAGGAGCTCGTCGAGGTCACGCTCGACCTGCAGGAGGACGACACCATTGTGCTGCGCAGCGTCGAGCCCGCCGCCGCCGCCGCGGCAGCCGCGGCCGCCGCCCTCGCGTCGGGGGCGTCGCCGTCCGCCGCGGCGCCCCGGTGGGCGGCGGAGCCCTCGCGCTCGCGGTCGCCCGCGATCATGCGCACCTCCTCGCACCGCCTGTTGCAGTTCTCGCAGGAGCTCAAGGCCGGGGCCATGTCCCGGGCCAAGCAGTTCTCGCAGGACCTCACCAAGCGCTTCACGCGCACAGGGAGCCGCGCCAACCTCGTCGCCGAGCCCTCCTCCTCCTCCGCCGCCGCCGCGGGCCCGTCCTCGGGCATCGAGTCCGCCCTCGCCGCACGCGCCGAGCGCCGCCAGCGCGCGCAGCTCGACCGCACCAAGTCCGGCGCGCAGCGCGCGATCCGCGGACTGCGCTTCATCAGCGGCAACACCAAGGCCAGCAACAACGCCTGGATCGAGGTCCAGCGCAACTTCGACAGGCTCCAGCACGACGGCCGCCTCTCCCGCGACGACTTCCCGCAATGCATAGGTTCGTTTTGCTGAAATCAAATCTCCCTCGCTCCCTCCCTCCCGGCAATCCTTCTCGCTCCTTCTCACTCCCTAGCCGCCGCATTTGGTTTCTCTTAGGCATGACGGAGTCCAAGGAGTTCGCCATGGAGCTCTTCGACACGCTCAGCCGCCGCCGCCAGATGCAGGTGGACCACATCAGCAAGGACGAGCTGCGTGAGATCTGGCAGCAGATCACCGACAACAGCTTTGACTCGCGTCTCCAGATCTTCTTCGACATGTTCGTTCAATCACATACAATCTTTTTTCACCCTGCTAAATCTATTCCAATCTTCTACTGTACCATTTTTGTTTGCTAAATTAATGTGCCCCCATTTGCGGACGATTTAATCATCAGGGTGGATAAGGACGCGGACGGCCATATCACCGAGGCGGAGGTGAAAGAGGTACTAATTACACCATTGCTGTGCTTCATATATTTCTTTTTCACCTTCTCTAAGAAAAACTTGCTTGGTCGGTTGCGCTTGGTGTTTCTACATACAGTAGCATACAACTTTTTTTGGTAGAATTATTTGGACCATTTTGATGATGATTGACCTGTCAGTTTCCCGGACTCTGTATCTATGTCCTTGTTTGCTGGTTGTCTACAAGTTTGTATTCCTGGATTCTCGCAAAAGAAACAATTTCTGGAAATCGGTGGCTTGGGAAATACTGCCGACTAAACTGGCCGTGAAAGCATCGTCTCTGGCCGGTCTCCACACACAACAAACTTTCCTAGATATTGAATTGTAGCTTTGTTCTAGAACATGGAGGGGGTGTTGCGTAAATTTACTATACATGGATGGCGATGGAAGTCCAGATAGACCAGAACGCAGTAGTTGGTGGGGGCATTTACGTCAGACTGATCAATTATTATAATCTCTTCAGAAGGGGGGACTTTTGGATTAGAGGTTTAATTTATTATTTTCGTTAGTGGAATTGTGTAAAGGGCCGAGCCAGGTTGTTTGTCTATCTTACTTTTGCAAGGTGTGATTGAAAGGGATGGTTTCTGATAATTAAAGGTGGCAATTGCTTTGTTCCAGATCATCATGCTAAGTGCGTCCGCTAACAAGCTGTCGAAGCTTAAGGATCAAGCAGAAGAATACGCGGCCTTGATCATGGAGGAACTTGACCCGGAAGGCCTTGGCTACATTGAGGTAATAATCTATAGATTCCTTCTGGCTTCCTATCAGGCCATCACTATCCTCTGGTTTCCTTGAAATGTTAGGCTGTCAAGATAGCGAAGCTCTGTCTATTTTTCCTCTGGAAAAGAGCTCCGTTTATATTTTCTGGGAAGGAACCATTCCTGCGAGTCAAATGCTGCCACCAATCTCCAGCAAATATCCTAGACAAGAGCCTGTATTTGTTCTACATTTGTCCTCTTCCATGTATCTGTTTAACATACCCAAAGGTGTGCTAGTGACCATCTTACTTGATGGTCAGTCTGGGATACAAGTCCCCATCGCGTTTCTCTCTGTGCTTTGCTCCGTGTAATTTCTGGAGCTTTAGCACCATTCCAACCTCTACAAAACTGCAATTATCTGTAATAGAAGAATCCAGGGGCCCACATAGATCTTTAGAAATCAAACCATCTGACTTCAGCAAAGACACGTCATTAATAATAACTGTATATAAATTCATATATGTTAGTTCACTAAAGGATTTCCATTTTAAGCAATATCAACATAGTAGATGTAGCAAAAATGTTGCGGTGATTGGCATGTCTAATACTGAAACTGACAACCAAAATATCCAGCTATGACCAGCAAAACTGCGAAGAAGAAATGTCCCAGCTGCTGGAACCAATAATCTACCAGTCCCAACTATCAAAACAGAATATTAACTAAAAATCCTGATTATGCTTCCCCTGATGACTACTTATGTTCAAAGCTGGTGACCACCTGCATAGCAAAAGATCATATGTAGTTCAGACCTCAGTACAAATCTTCTCATAATTTGCTTCCTTCAAATGACATTTTCCCATTTGTGGATCTAAATGTATGTTGCTTAATCCTAGCAAGAAAGATATAGTTTATCTTTACCATCCAACCTGAAATCTTACAATATTGATTTTTTTTGTCCTATCAAGACTAGAGGCTATTGCAGGGCCTGTGCTTTCTGATTTACTCCTGAAATGATTTTGGTTCTGTCGGGATGGAGCTTTTCACAGTCAAATTGTATCCAGTATTCTACCTGATGTTGCATTTGTGACACAGCGACAGCCACATTGCCCTAATCATACAAGCTTGGTATCAAATCTCATTTTTAATAGGATTGTTGTTCTGGTATCATCAGGGGTACAATTACTGTTGATCTTTTATTAGATGTTAACTGTTATTTGTCTTATTTATTAGAGAAAGTAATTGTACCCATATCAAATACTGCAGCAGCTCCACTTCTGTGATATTCAGAAAATGCAGTGCATTACAAAAAGTCCTTTTGGCACACGAGCACCGGTGATTCTTGTGTAGCCTACAATATAACGTATTATCTAGCAAAACTCTACAGATGTGTAGATAACATGTGCACGCATCCATGTCATTTTTTAAAGAGTTTTTTGAAAATTTAAATACAATTTGAATTTTTTAAAATACCAAGATCACTAGAGCTCGGGAACCAAAACACCCCTCTCTAGTTAGCTCTATTTTCTTATGTGTGTATGCATCTTCGCTAGGCTGCCTTTGTTTTCTTGGCAGATTGTCCAAGTGTAGCACTTGTACTGGTGAATATTCAATTCGAGGCCCCTCTTTTTTGGGATGGAGTTATTGCATGCATGTTCCAAAAGATTTTAGCAGGTATAGTGCATCATACGGGAGCCATGTGTGCCACCAGATGTAATTAAAATCTCGTGGGGCCTTCTGCAGTTTGGTGGGCTATTTGACTTCGGTTCTTAGACTGATGTGCACTGTTAGCCTGCCCTGTATTTTCTGAGAAGTAAAACTAAGGATATTTTCCTTGTTGATTGAGTCATGGCTGTTCAGTCAGATTACACAATAACCTGCAGTGTTAAGTCCACAGTACTTAGTTATCCTATAATACCATGGTGGTTGTGGCATGTTAAAAAACACTGCTTTTGCTTTTCGTTGCAGCTCTGGCAGTTGGAGACGTTGCTATTGCAGAAGGATACATATGTGAACTATAGCCAGGCCTTGAGCTACACAAGCCAGGCACTGAGCCAGAACCTTGCTGGCCTTAGGAAAAGGAGCCCTATCCGGAAAATGAGCAGCAAATTAAGCTACTATCTGGAAGACAATTGGAAACGCCTCTGGGTACTTGCACTGTGGATTGGGATAATGGCTGGATTGTTCATTTGGAAATTTATCCAGTACCGCAACCGTTACGTCTTCAATGTGATGGGCTATTGTGTAACGATTGCAAAGGGGGCTGCTGAGACTCTTAAGCTGAACATGGCACTCATCCTCCTACCTGTATGCCGTAACACCATCACTTGGCTGCGGAATACAAGAGCTGCACGGGCATTACCGTTCGATGACAACATCAACTTCCATAAGGTTAGTCATTGGACTTCTCATTGGCTGTATCATTGCTTGTAGATTCTCTGTGGATTTACGCCATGCCCTACTGGCCTACAAATTCCCTGCAGAATTCCTGTTTGTCTTTATCATATGTTGTCATATGTTGTTGAATCATTGTTTGTAGATTCCTGTGGATTTACGCCATGCCCTACTGTCCTACAAATTTCCTGCAGAATTCCTGTTTGCCTATCATATGTTGTTGAATCCTGCGGAATTAACCCATGTCCTACTCCTATAAATTTCCTTCAGAATTCCTGTGTTTCAAACAGGCTCAGGATAAATATGTGTATTTTGTGTTGGAAGAGATATCTCTGCACAGTTCCCTTTTCTCTGCCTAGTTTCTGTAGTGTAGGGTGGTTGACCTCACATGGTTGATGGTGTGTACACCTGGGACTGACTTGGCACAGTGTGTCCAACACTACAAAGGCGACATAGGTACATCATAATAGAGCTTAGGTAGTAGATTCCTCCTGCATACTTTCTGTCTGAAAGCTTTCTCTAATGTCACTAGTACACAATAATTGTTTGGCCTGTATCAGTGCAGGCCTTCCTCCACTAGCAGGTTTTTTAGAAAAACAATCTATTCTGGTGTGGATGGCAAGAAGGCCTATATTTCTTTGTTTCAATAGGACTCCTTACGAGCGTTCTTTCTATCTACTACCACCTAAAAATAATCAAGTTTATAAACTGGATCACCTCTTTTCTTCTTAATGAATAGCCAGAGCTCCTGGCGGTTGCTCTTAAATTTTTTTTATTAATGACTGGACGAAACCAAGAAATTACCCCTTATGTGCGAAATTATAGAAGATCCCCTTCAAGATTTGGGTTATTAATCTGAAATAACAAACATGACTAGTTGTTTTTAATTTAATCAGGTCAAAATCTTTTTTATTGGCATGTGTCATATTAGATTTTTTGATTTAAAAAACCTATGGATGGAATAGTCAGATTCTTCCATCAGCAGTTTTGGCTTGCACAAGCTAGTCATGGAAGCTCAGACCGCGAAAGCATATTTCTATATGAGTGTTAAAGAAACAACCTCGGGTTACGTGTGCACTCAACTAAATTAAGGCACAAGAGAAGCTGAAATCTGTTGGCACCATGCAGAAGTCAGATGGGCCATGATGACAGCCATCAGCTGATAGTAATAGTTGGGCAATTTCAATGTAAAGCCAGCTCATGCGGGGTCCAGCACATTTGAATGCTCAAATGGAATAGTTTTTAAAAACAGAAGGAATCCAGACGTATAATGTGATCATTTGTGGTTCCTAATGTGTCATCATAAATTCCTATGCTAGGCTAATATGGACACATAATGATGTATTGGTATTCAGCCACACCAGGATTATGGCTAACAGTGAACATTTTTCTTGTGTTGTAATGGCAGACTATTGCAGTGGCAATTGTGGTTGGTGTTATCCTTCATGTAGGAAACCATCTTGCATGTGATTTTCCACGGCTTATAGCTTCGTCAGATCAGAAGTATGATCCGCTGAGACAGTACTTCGGGGATACTAAGCCAACATATTTGATGTTACTCAAAGGAGTGGAGGGCGTAACTGGAGTTATTATGTTTGTCTGCATGCTCATCGCTTTTACTCTAGCAACCAGGTGGTTCCGCCGTAGCCTAGTGAAGCTTCCAAAGCCATTTGACAAGCTAACTGGCTTCAATGCCTTTTGGTACTCTCATCATTTGTTCATCATTGTATACATATCACTTGTTATACATGGAGAGCGTGTATACCTTATTCTGGATTGGTACAAAAGAACGGTTAGTTTCTATCTTTTCTTCTCCTTCACCCCCTTTACCAGAATAATTTTGTAAGCATCTAATCTCTTTTGCAGACATGGATGTATCTTGCAGTTCCTGTTGGTTTGTATGTAGGGGAGAGAACTTTGAGGTTCTTCAGATCTGGCAGTTACTCTGTTCGGCTGCTGAAGGTCAGCCCACATAATAATATTGAAATTCGAGTTACATTTCCGTGGTTAGTGCGCTGACACACTTACTTTTCAGGTGGCCATATATCCTGGTAATGTTTTGACATTGCAAATGTCAAAGCCTCCAACATTCCGTTACAAGAGTGGACAGTATATGTTTGTTCAATGTCCAGCTGTTTCACCATTTGAATGGTACATGCCTCTAGTAAAAAATTACAGTTGAAAAAAATCTACTTTACATCATCTAATATGTTTAGTGTACAATTTGTTTGTAGAATAGGTACCCATTATACTGCATTCAATGTTAAATACCTCTTTACCCTTTTCAGGCATCCCTTCTCGATAACATCGGCTCCTGGGGATGATTATCTGAGTATCCATGTTCGACAGCTTGGTGACTGGACACGTGAGCTTAAGCGTGTATTCTCAGCAGCTTGTGAGCCACCTATGAGTGGCAAAAGTGGCCTCCTTAGAGCAGACGAGACAACCAAAAAGGCGTATGTTTATCGTTCCTATTCAGCAGCACTAATATGTTTGCGCAATTGGGGACTTGACAATTTCTTTTTTCAAATCGCAGTTTACCGAAACTTTTGATTGATGGACCGTACGGTTCTCCTGCGCAAGACTATAGCAAGTATGATGTTTTACTACTTGTTGGATTAGGAATTGGTGCAACTCCTTTCATCAGCATATTGAAAGATCTGATCAACAATATTATCAAAATAGAGGAAGAGGAAGTAAGTGAATCTTCTTTATTATACTAACTACGATAAGGGTGTACCCAGTGCTGAAAGCTCCCACACATTGTGGGGTCTGTGGAAGGGGATTTCTAGGCAGCCTTTCCCCTTGCTTTTTTATGCAAAGAGGCTTATTTGAACCCAGTACCTCCAGGACACAAGTGGAGATACTAACTATAATAAGGACTAGTATAATTGATTCTTAAAGTTCTCTATTGCAAATATATTTGTAATAAAACTATTGACAGACTAGACTTCAACCTTTATCATATTTGCAAACTGGCTTCTTCCTTATACCCTGAAAACAATAAGAACTAGTACTCCCTCTGTCCAAAAATAAGTGACTTAGATTTGTCTAAATTCGCATGCATCTAGACGCGTTTTAGTGTATAGATACATTCAAATCTAGACAAATCGAAGTCACCTATTTCTGGACTGAGGGAGTACAATAAGATTTGATTATTTAGTTTTGTTATGGGTTATTTATCCATCTATTATGATATATTTTACTAGTACCATGATAAACTAGACCAACTAATTAAATTCATCAACCTATATCTGCAGGAAGCTTCAACTGATCTTTACCCACCCATCGGACGCAATAATGCCCATGTTGATCTTGACACCCTTATGAGGATTACATCTAAACCAAAGAGGGCTTTAAAGACAACAAATGCTTACTTTTATTGGGTGACACGCGAACAAGGCTCTTTTGATTGGTTTAAAGGAGTCATGAATGAGATTGCTGAACTAGATCAAAGGGTATCTATCAGCTAAACTTTTTCAAGTGACATTATGTTTGTTCGCTATTTAGTTCTTACAGCTGTCTTTCTTCATTACTAGAATATCATTGAGATGCACAACTATCTCACAAGCGTTTATGAGGAAGGGGATGCTCGGTCAGCGCTCATCACAATGCTGCAAGCACTCAACCATGCCAAGAACGGAGTTGACATAGTCTCTGGAACTAAAGTAAGTTATGAGTTATAATAACACACCAATCAGCCCTCTTCCCAGTCTTGATATTTGCAGTGTTAGTGTTCTAATTTCGCGGTGTTGTTAGGGTGTATATGGTTTAAACGTGTTCTCACTTTTGTGAAGATAATTTCACGCGATCACAATTTACTGATATACTGATTTTGTAGGTGCGGACACATTTTGCAAGACCAAATTTTAAGAGGGTGCTATCTAAAGTAGCCTCCAAACATCCTTATGCTAAGATAGGTAAGTTACTGTTCATACTCCCGATACTATTAAAGCTTGTCTTCTCATGCTTTTAGCTGTGACATTATATCCATCATGGAGTAGATGGTATTTCTCAGTTCATAAAACTGGGACCAGCATGTATATAAATGTAACTAAAAACGTACACAAGCCTCTCAACTTTCAGCATCCGATACAGCAATTTATAGCGTGGTTCTGGCTGGCTAAGTAATTTGGGTTAATCTGGTAACCGTAACTCTGCTGCCGCATACAGGTGTATTCTATTGTGGAGCTCCGGTTCTGGCGCAAGAACTAAGCAAACTTTGCCACGAGTACAATGCCAAAGGCGCAACAAAATTTGAATTCCACAAGGAGCATTTCTGAGATTGAGGTAAATTGTGCACAATAGGAAAAATAACACAGGACAGTGGTGTATGTATGTGTGTTTGTTTGTTGCGCGCTGGATTCGGGGCAGCTAAGGGAGAGAAGAAGCATCTAGCGCTTTTCACGGTGCGCGTGCAGCCAGTTACCAGTGGACACTCGTTGCTTGGGGATACTCACATACAGTAAGAGCACCGACCGAGAAAGATAACTTGGGGATATCAGCTGGTAGTACGTACATACACAGGACATCAGTCATTGGTTCCGAAGTTCGTATCTCGGTTTTGCATTGGCTTGAGGGCATGATCCCCACCACACGATCTTGTATATGTGGAGTCTGCACGATGATGTGGATCCTCCTGAGTATTATGGTCTATGGTTTCGAGTTTCGGCTGATGTAGGACACAGGAAAAAGGCCACCATGTGCACAAGGCTAGGTAACTGTATATTTGCACACAGCTGGGTTGTCATCAGGCCACATCAAGTTTGTTCTAACTTTGTAATTATACACAGATATGGGAAACAGACAGGGAGTACAGTTTGAAAATGTAATTAGCGTTTGTAGGTTTGTTAGTGTTTTGGGGTCTAATTTGGGGGAACTGAAGCCTGTAATCGTCGTGTTCGTGTGCCACGAGAGAATAACAAAAGCATTCTTTTAATCTTTTTTCTAGGTGATGTTGTTGTTGGAATTAATCTTGACATTAGTTGTTAGGGGCCTGTTGACCGGTGGAGGCCACTTGAGTTTAGTCCCATCTCGTCTATGGAAGGATGCTACACCCACCTTATAAGGGAGAGATTCTTTTCTCCCTTTAGTTCGGGCTTTTGGGATGGAGTGAACTCTCTTCTTATTGTATTGGGCTGTGTGCGTATAAACGTCTAGAATATAGTGGATGCTAATATCCGATATCGGAGCCATCATCGTCATGCCTTCCTGAGGGGCTTATCAGGGGATGGGATGTTAGGGGCTTGTTGGTCGGTAGAGATTGCTTGAGTTTAGTCCTACGTCGTCTACGGAGGTCACACCCATCTGATAAAGAAGAGATTATTTCCTCCCTTCAGAGTAGTCTTTTGAGATGGAGTGGTCTCTCTTTTTATTGTTGGTCTATGTGTGCATAAACATTCAGAACATAGGCGCTAAGTGGACGCTAACATCTGATATTAGAGATAGTGTGCGTACCGCTATTAGGTGTGTGGCGATTTGCATCGCTCTTGTTCAGGAGGATGGGATGTCAGCAAACGGGTGGCACAGTTGGGAATGGTCCAGTGAACACTAGTTTAGTCCCACCTCGTCTATGGAAGGAGGTCACACCTAGCTTATAAGGAAGAGATTCCTTTCTTCTTTCGGTCCGGACTTTTGGTATGGATTGAATTTTTTTCTTATTGTTGAATTGTGTGTCGCATAAAAGTCAAAACGTAGGCCGAGTGGGCCAAGCGGATATTTAACCGTGCATGACCAAGTAGCATTGTTAATTTTTTTTTTTTGAGAAAAGTAGCATCGTTAATTAGTCATGTGCAAAGTAGCATCGTTAATTAGTCGTGTGCATGTGGAGTGTTTCGGCTCAGTGAATCGGTCACGCATGTAGTTATCCGGGCATCCAGCAGTGCATGAGTGGATGCGGATTAGCTTGGTAGAGGCCTTGAGAAGAGATAAGTTAGTGGATTAGTGCACGAGTTAGTGACTAGTTAGTGCGTGAGTGGATGAGAGAAAGGTAAGCCGAAGGTGTGCGACGTTCAGAGAATCATCATCAGCTATCGGAAATCCCTATTGGACTTTGCCCCTGTGGCGTCTTGACGCGTTGTCGTCCTTCCTTGACCTCCTCCCCAGATCTTGCCGCCGGCCTCTCTCCCCCCCGTCACCGGCGGCCATGGTGGTCGGCGATGAGTGGGAGGGAGGTCTGGATTCTAGTAGTTGTAGTCGTTTTTCTTTTTAACTTCTCCACGGCAAATAACTGGGCGTTTGGATCCAGGTCCGTTCTTGTCTCTTCTACTCTACCTCAATATCTTGTCCATGGGTGTGAGATGAGCTAGAGCAGGGCAGGTGATGGTTCTTATGCCGGTGCCCCTTGGCCGAATCCATGGCGACCTGTTGCTCCGGTGGCGGTCGCTCCCACATCGTTATCCCCTTCTTTCTTCTTCAATAATTTCATGGTGCAGTTTGAAGTTTCCCCCCTTCACGAACTTGATCTGGGGGATTTGTGATTGGATTTCTCGATCTGCTGCTACCAAAAAGTGGTCACATCCAAGATGCAGCAGGTCCGGATCAGGGCAATTCTCCCAGGCGTCACCTTGGTCGGCAGTTGCGGGCTTTCCATCCCGTATCTGTGATGAGGTGGTCCACATGGTCGACGAGCAACATTCTGGATGTGAGCAAGGTGTTGCAGGAGACGATCCTGCACATGAGGAACATGGCTTTCCTTGTTTCTTGTTTTTCTGCTCAGTCTGCTGCAACTAAGATTGAAGTTCGCCGACATGGGGATGATGATTTCGTCCTGCAGATAATAGTCTTGTTGGAAGCCATTAGATGGTGTCAAGATTGTTCACTGATTGATCAGATTTCAGCAGTCACCACCAGTCTATTGATGATTTCCTACAAATGGTATGCAAAGCTCAATTTTCTTCATGTCTTCATCTTGGAATTCATGGACGTTAGCTTCCAGCATGTTGATTTTGCTGCTCGTTGGTGCGAATGCCTGAACTGGAATAATCTGCCTAGTGTGAACTTGTGGTGTCAAGTTAATTTCACTGTTACAGATCTGCTAGACTATTATGTTCGCACACAATACATGAATTTCATAAGCAGCAAGATCTTGGGTTTGGGATTTTGTGGCTTCGGATTGATATTAAAGCAGATCCCATAATTCTGGAGTTGATGGCCAGTACTACTACAATTCATGAGCAACATTTTCTGTGTTGTTTAAGTTGCACTTGCTTGTCACTGTCAAAAGATCGCCATGTTGAAGATGCAGTCTCTATGCTGTTCGGGCTGTTTCACCGGAGGTGGACGACAACTCCTCCGTTGTTGATCCCCAGATTCAATGGCAGGGACATTGTAAGTTTGAGCTCGGTGAAGGCTATTCGACATCTACAGCTCATCTCTACACCTCGTGTGCATATTCCAGATAGACCGTTGGGAGAGCCACCCACGGGGCATCAACTGGACCGCACCTCTATCGAGGCCATTGGGGATTGCAGATGCGGCAATTTCGAGTCTGTGTTGTCGGCGGATGAACGAACGCCGTATGGTTCCATTTGTGATCTCCAGCATCTTCTTCGTGAGTTTAGATCGCCTTCTTCATGTGTTGTGCACTTAGGCACTTATTTCTCTTGCTCTACTGTTGAGAGCCTTGTAATGTTGTACCATGATCTTTAATCCTAATATTTCTAGCTTTGTTCAAAAAAAAAAAAAGGTAAGCCGAAGAGATGTAGCCCATGTGGTAAACCAGGGAGAGAAGAGCTCTTGGCAGAGCCATGATTATTTCTCCTTGGTGATGTAAGTTGTAACTCTTATTTTAGCAGAGGCCCTTGCATGCTCTTGTTATTAATTTGAACTTGTTCTGTTTGTATATGTTTGATGTCTGGAATCCTGTCGCAGAGGATGGGCTCGGCGTGCATCACATGGTGCTTACTGCCTAGTACTAATATGGTAGGCTGTTCCTGCCGAAACCGCCGCCATCGTCGTCTAGCCGCCTGGCCAAGCATGTCCAGTTCATGCGAGATGGATAATCCCACTAGTATGGTTTCCATGTTACACGATTACACAAAAAAAACTATGACACCGACCAGAACTCTAAAAATCCTTCAGGAACTCATCAAACGCGGCCTGAGACGCCCCGCCGTCGCTCAGCGCCTGCGACGCCTTCTCCTTGGCAGCCACCGCCCGCTCCCGGACCGCCCGCCAGCCGTCGGACTCCATCACCCACCTCACCTTCGCCTCCACCTCGGCCGCCGCCACCAGCTCCGCGTCGTACCCGGCCATCTCGACTCCCGCGCCCATCTCCTCCACGACGAACACCTTGTTCTGCCGCTGCTCCGCGTACAGCGGCCAGCACAGCATCGGCAGCCCGGACACGATCGCCTCCAGCGTCGAGTTCCACCCGCAGTGCGTCACGAAGGCGCCCGTGGCCCCGTGCCGCAGCACGTCCGCCTGCGGCGCCCACGACTTGACCACGAGCCCCCTGCCGCCGGTCCTCTCCAGGAACCCCTCCGGCAGCAGCGCGGCCAGGTCCGGCTCGGCGCGCGCGCCGGCGAGCATGTCCGGGACGCCGCTGTCGCCGCGCGGGGTCTGCACCACCCACAGGAACCTCTGCCCGGACCTCTCCAGCCCGACGGCGATCTCCGACAGCTGCCGCTTCGGGAAGGTGCCCATGCTCCCGAAGCAGAGGAACACCACGCTCTTCTCCGGCTGCGCGTCCAGCCACGCCAGGCACTCGTGCTGCTGTTGCTTCTCCTCACCTCCGCCGCTTTCGCCGGACGAGACCATCGGCCCGACGCAGTACACGGGCGGCGTGGCGCCGCCGGGCACGCACGAGCCGTCCCTCAGCGCTTGCAGCGCCCTCGTCTCCAGCGACTCGAACGTGTTGACGATGATGCCCCTGGACGCCTCCGGGATCCGCTCGAACGCGTGCAGGAAGCTCCTGTACACCTCGTTGTGCCGGTCCAGCGCGAGCCTGGGGAGCTCCGTGGGCCTGAAGGGGCGGTTCCCCGGGAAGGAGAGCGGCGCGTCGCCGACCTCCCCGAAGCTGGTGTCCCCGATCTGGGCCTGCATGTGCGGGAGGTGCAGGTTCACGGCCAGGCTGCTGGCGCTGCCGGTGTACAAGACGTACGCCGGCAGGCCCAGCTCCAAGGCCACGTCCACGGCGTCCACGCAGAAGCAGAATATGTCGAGGACCAGGGCGCGCACGGAGGGGAGCACCGACCGGAGGTAGTCGCGGAACGGCGCGTTCATGCGGCGCAGGGGCACGAACAGGTTGTTGGGCGCCTCGGCGGCGTCGACGTCCGGCGGCGCCGGCAGCACGTGGAAGTGGACGGACGGGTTGGCCGCCGCGGCGCGCGCGACGGCGGCCGAGGTGTCCGTCTCCTTGCCGGCCGGGGGGCCGTTGACGACGACGGTGACGGCGAAGCCGCGGCGCAGGAAGAGCTTGGCCAGCTCCACCATGGGCACCAGGTGGCCCACGCCCAGCCCCGGGTTCAGAACCACGGTGTCGCCCATGGCCGCCGGACGCTCCGTTGCACGGTCGGCGTGCACGCTGCTGCGTATGTCTTCGGGAGCCATGGAAACCAATCTACCGTATCTCGTAATATATCGGCCACAAGATATACGAGATAGTAACAGCATTTATTTATTAGGTTTAAAAAGATTGCAGATCGCGTGGTCTGGATCGAGATATGGAGGTTCGTTGTCTATATTATCCTCCTACGAAAGTACCAGATCAGCCTTGTAAAACAGTAGCAGATCGGGTATGAATACAAGGGACACGTACGTACGGCTACACCTGGAGGGGAGTTGCACGAATATACGATACGGCCGCTCCCTCTGTCCTGACTCGACACGCCAGCTCAAACTTAGTATTTTGCCTTAAAATTTGATGCTTCAGTTTTTTTTAAAACTTTCAAATTGTGGAAACAACACTGGTAAAATAATTGTTCCTGGATTATCTGGGATTTTTCAAGAGCAAAACACAAGTACAATTTTATTTTTTCATTTTTTTTCTAAAATTCGGATTTCTGATATGATTTTGGATATTTTATCATAATATTTTTTTAACCCTCTTAGTTTTGTCTACATAATTTAATAAATTAGGAGTTTATAGTTTGTACGAAAGGAACATAGCTTTCCTCAAAAAAGGAAAAAAATCCTTTATTTTCCAAATTCTAATCGATGGTAAAACTGTACCAAAAATTGTGTCGCTTAAAAGGATTTGGTTCAAAATATTTGAGAAAATTGCAGAAAGTAGTACAATTGAGACAAGGCCTTCAAAAAACTACCAGTTTTTGGGTCTTTTGCAAAAAAAAAACTATCATATTTATGCCTGATTGCTGCTGCAGAAAAAGCTACCAAATCGGTCTAGCACGCTATTTTAACTCGTTTGATCATGTTTATGACAGGGCTAGCCCACCTGGGTGCTGACGTGGGGGCTGATGTCGCACGTGGGCTCAGTCCAGGGGCGAAGCTCCCAGCAGGGCAAGGTAGGGCAGCCGCCCTACCTTGATTTTTGGCAAGAACCTTTAGATATGTATTTTTTTCTAAACATTTTGACTGGTCATACGCTAAAAACAGGCTTTATATGAGAAAGTTATGCTTGTTTTAGTGAAAACTGCAGAAAACTAATTCTGAAGTAAAATAAGGTCTAGGTATAGTCTAGTTTTAAACCAACTATTTCTATTTGCAGCATATAATTCTCAATCTAATAAAACAAGACTCTAAACAATATCCTAGATGAGGTATCTAAGGAGAACCTGAGAGTAATTTGGCCACCTTATGGCATGTGGCTAGAACCAACTCTAATTATGTGATGGTTGATGTTTCTATTTTGGCTTGTATATACAATTCATCTAAAATTCTAATTAACATTATGGCTCAATTGGAGAGATGATGTTTTAGATCCCTCCTAAAAGATGTGAATTCGCAAAAAATGAAGTCATAATCCTAAGTATGGATCAAATGGTAATAAAATGAGTGAAGAGTCATTAAAAGCGAGAAGACACTAGGTCACTATTGATTATTTTGGAGTATGTACACTTCATATCATCTATAGAATCTATTACAACTAAATTTTTATAGTTGCTTTGATGAGTTGTCGTTAGAGTTGTTTCAGAACTTCTTGTTTGACTCAAGTGACTCATTTTATAGTTTTAATGTGAATACGATTTCTCAGCTTACAGAGATTTATATTATTATGAGCATGAGTCTATATAAGATAACCTTTAGATATTTGTTATTCATATACAAGAATTAAATACTTCGGAGATTATGTTAGTATTTGAATAATACATCATGCTTCATATTGTTTATCGCCTTGTTGAGTCGGTATTGCTTTTACTCGTAGCAACAACAATTGAAAGGGCTTTGTCAATGACAAAGATCATCAAGACCGAGTTGGTATTTTCTTTCATTGGTGTTCGCCATACCTTAGAACTTTTCTGTCCTCCGCCACTGAACCTTGGCAAGCATATGCAAAATAGAATTGAGAAACATCTACAAGACTTGCTAATTAATTTTATTTTTCGTTTACCAGATCTTTCCAGTTTACTTTGTATCTTTGGCTTGTTTTCAATGATGAAGATAGGCTGGGTTGAAGATTCTCCTACATCTATGCATACAAATGAGATAAAGATAAAGTTAAATACATTCATGTGTAAAATGAACCAATAGTGATAGAAGTTGTGGGCAGTACATCCTTAGCTACTAAAACTCCTGAAACCACATGTGACAATAGTCACTTGGTCTAACCATTATACCACGAAACCACGGGTTACAACGATTATTAAGTAAAACAGACCAAAGCCTTAAGATTAGTGATGTTACGGTTGATCCCAAGCAAATCACTAAGCGAATACCGTACTCCCCTTTTTGTCACTAGGGTTTCGCGCGCCAGACGTCGTTCTCCCCTCATCTCACCTCACACCTTGATCAATCCGCAGGGTCTTGGGTACCTAGAAGTCTGTTAGAGTTCAATTCAAGGACAATGAACACATATAGAGGAAGACAGGGAGGTTTGAGATCACATATTTGCATTTGCTAGCTATAGTTGAGACCAAGAGCTATGAAATTATAGGATCTATGTATTGTCTGAATAAAGATGCAAATGGAGTGGCTAGATATGAGTTACTAGATGGAATTAGCAAGGTGCTGCAAATGGTGGAAAAATGTGAGCATAAGCAGGTCATGCCGGTGCTTGTTATAAACAAAAACAAGAAACCATCTCCTAGATTGATCACTGCTTGTGATGATCAAAGTGCACATCCCGTGGGTTAGATTACATCTCTATGAAAAAAACTACTCCGCTCACCCACCACGGGCGATGGGCCGAACCCACGCTTCCTCCCCACTCATCCCCCTCCTTCCCTCCTCCCGCGTCGCTGCCGCCATTCAGGGCCGCCGAGCAAACCTCGCGCAGTGCCGATGGTAGGGCATGTCTTGACCCGCTAGCTTGGAGGAAGGCACGGGGTCTCCCGATGGTGGAGGTACGGAGGTGGCGCGATTCCTTGGCCCGGCGGCGGTGGTCGTCTGTAGCGTTGGCGGACTGGCGATGAAGTTGCAAGGTGGTCGTGCGTAGCGGTGAGGGGCAGCGGTGAGTGCTGGCGGTCTCAGCAGCGGCCGAGCTGTGTGGGCCCAAACTGGGCCTACCGGGTTGTGGCTATCCCTTCCCCAGGGGGTTGTTGGGCCTACTCCTTGGCCGTCTATGGTCAAGGTGAAGGGAATATGCCCAAGAGACAATAATAAAGTGGTTATTATTTATATGATAAATATTTATTTTTATGCTATAATTATGTTAATTGGAAATGTTCATACATATGTTTTTAATAAACAAATAAAGAGTTCCTAGTTATGTCTCTCATATAAACTAGTTCGTTGATTAACAAGATAATCAAGGTTTTCTGATCATGGACATTAGATATTGTTAATAATGAAGTCACGACATTGATGACATGATGTAATGAACATTCACCCAGAGTATAGCAATACGATTATATTCATTATGTTTACGTTACTCCTTCCGTTTCGTTTTACTAGTCTTGCATGTATATCTAGGTTATCAATTTGACATATATAATTTTAATTATATAATATAAAAATTATATTATTAAAAAATATAAAGTTTAAAGTTTCCGGTGATATATTTTTTATGATATATACCTCGCTCAATCTGGCGACATAGAAGTACGCGCAAGACTCGTAAACCGAAACGGAGGAAGTACTATAACATTATACGAAATAAACTTAATCATTCAACCATGAGATCATGTTAATCACTAACATCGAAAGATTAAGTGTATTCAGATACTCTACCATGAGCACCAGGTGACCCACGCCCAGCCCCGGGTTCAGAACAACGGTGTCTCCCATGGCCGCCGGACGCTGCGTTGCACGGGTCGGCGAGCTCGCTGCGTATATCTTCGGGAGCCATGGAAACCAATCTACTGTGGGAGGAAAAAGGATTACCACCAACTAACTGCTTACACGTAATCCCGTATTTCCATAAGGTTTAGTTCGATACGAGATACTAACAGCATTTATTTGAACTGAACCGGCTTCCTTCCGGTTGATCGTGGACACGGTTAAAACCAACTGAGCCAGCAAATCCTGGGCCCACCACTCTCTCCCCTAATCTCTCGATGCCTCCACGGCTTTCTTGTCCTTCCTTTCTTCTTCCTCGGCCCCATGCTGCCCTGCAAAAAATAGAAAAAGAGAGACAGAGATGAGGGGAGGAAAGCCCACCTCATCGGAGCCGGCGACGTCGCGGCTGGCCGCGATACAGACGACAACGGCGAGCTTGGACCTCGCCGGAAGCGGCGCACGACGCGGAAGGGGCGGCACCGACGTAGGTGAGGAGGAAACTTAACAGGGGGGTAGGGGGTGCAGGTCGCCGATGCTGGAGTCAGAGCTTAGAGGGATGGCCGGGGCGGCGGCAGACCGACGAAGGTGGAGCTTCGAGGAGGACGGGGAAGCGAGGCGGTCACGGGAGGTGGTGGCAGGCGGTTCGGCCGGCGGTGGCTGCGGGGGCATGCGAAGAGGCCGGTGGTGGCTAAGGGGACGGAGAGCGGTCACCCTCTTCTCTTCTTCCCTCTCTCCGGTGCAGGCCGTTCGGTTTGTTCTGACAGGCGCGGTGTTACAGTACCTGTCGGAAATTCGACCGTAATGACGGGTGACCGTAAGCTAGCATTGCCCACATTTATTAGGTTTAAAAATATTGCAGATCGTGTAGCCTGGATCGAGATATGGAGGTTCGTTGTCTGAATTCGGCTCCTAGGAAAGTACGAGAACAACCTTGTGAAAGAGTAGCACATCGGGTATAAATACAAGGGACACGTACGTACGGCTAGGAATTTTCATCCGGAGGGGAGTTTCACGAATATATGATATGGCCGCTCCCTCCGTCCTGAGTCGACACGCCTGGTGAAACTTACTATTCCTGTCCCGATCTAGATATGACAGAAAACTGCTCCTCGCGTCGCCTCCTCCAAGCGGCCCGGGGAGGGGACCCTAACCGACCACCACTGCCTTGCCTCTGTAGCGCCTCGAGGCCGCCACCGGTGAAGCCGGGCGCCGCCAGTGAAGGGGGCGACGGGGATCTAGTGCCCCTTGGTCTCTAGCACGGTGGTGAGGAGGATGACCTCGTGCTGGGTTTCTAGGGGACTCCCCTACGTCTCGCATCTGGGTGTTGAGGAGGTTTTGTCCACACCGGGTGGTTGCCCACCATGCTCGGCGACCTCTAGGAGGGTGGCCTCTGCGTGGATCCAGGACGGGATGCTCGAGCGGGGAGCTGTGGTTCAGGGGATGGCGCAGGGCGCACTTGTTCCCCCGGGAGTTGGATGAGAGGGCTAACCCACTCCCCCCGTTCTTCTTGCTTGGTGCGTGTGGATCCACCCCCGACGGGAAAGGCCCTTCCTTGCAACTTGATCCAAGACTCGTTCCAGATTTGAGCTTATCTTGGCCCGTGGGTGATGCTCCTGCCGTGGAGTTATTGGCCGGTGGTATCCCTATGGTGTTGGGTGATCTCTTGATCCGTTCTGCTATAGCGGCGTGGGGGAGTTTTGGAAGACCGGGCGGTGGCCCGGGACGGAGAGGCAGAGTCGACCTGCGGCTGGTGACGTCTGCGGGTGCTGGCTGGTGGTCTTGGCCGCGTGGGCGGCGAGGCGTTGGTGGGTTCTGGTCATGAGGGAGGGCGGCGTCATCGGCCCTCTTCCTCTGATCTGAAGGGCAGTCCCCCTCTCCCTCTAGCTTGCTCCTCCCACTGGATCTAGCTGTTGCTGTCGTTAGCGCTAGAGAAGGCTGGGGGCTGGTGGGGTTTGTTTGGGACCGGGGGAAACCCTTGATCGGCTAACCCGACCACAATGGCAGTGACGCCCTTTGGGCGCCTCTCCCCTTCCTTGAGGCACCGTCGAGGTCCCTCATCCCCACCCCCGTTCTATGCTCCCGGGTGAAAACCCAAAATCCATGGATTGGGCGACAACGGCGCCATTGGTGTCGTTTTCCCTCTGGGGGATACCGCTTGGGGGATGCTAGTTTTTCAGGCGAGTAGGTCATGGAGCAAAGGGGTTGTTGGTGTTTAGGCCTAGGAGGTGGTGGTGGTGCTTTGGTTCGGCAGGTCCAGTGTGATCCTATGGGGTGCTCGCAACCGGCATGTGCTGCTGTTCTTTGGTAGGGTCGGCGCCCTTGCGCCTGGGCGGAAGGGGAAGGGTCCCCTTCTCGGCGACAGTGCCATGGTGGCGATTGCCTATGTTCTTCCTACATGGTGGTTGTTCTTGGTCCAGTCTCTGCTACTGGCTCCCGGGCTCATCATGTCTCCATCTTCGGCTGGATCCAAGCTTCTTGGTGGGCATCTTCGTTGGCAACGAGTGCTTCATATATCTATTCTTAGTGGTTGCTGTGTGCATTGTGTTGTAAGCTATTTTTGATCAGCACCCTTGTACCCTTCAAGCCATTTAGGGCTTTATTAATTTAAAGCCGGACCTTTGGCCTTTTATCTAATAAAAACTTACAATTAGAAATAACTGATTTAGGTTTATCTAAATTCTAATTTGTCTAGACATGTTTTAATTTTCTAAAGTTCGGGTTTTTGATATGATTTTGGATATTTTATCATCATATATTTTTTCCTCGAAATAGATTTTTCGACCTGCTATATTAATATAGCAAACCACCTGATACAACGATACAACTGCTGGGGCCTCAACGCAGTCACGCCCAAACGAAAAACTAAGAGAAACAAAAAAGAAATCAATGCCAACAGCAACAGATCAACTAAACGAAGATGGCTCACAACCGCCGCGCCCACCGAGAACTCCGAAACATCGCGTAACAAGCAACACCTTCAAGAAGGGGAGCGACGAGGACGACGTTGCTGCCCGTACCTGTCCTAGGGTTTCCCCTGTACGCGGAGGTAAGCCGGAAGTGGGTACACCCGATGACCTCCAAGAAGGAATAGCGACACCCGTAGGCGTCACCCCACCAGTGTCGGAATACGAAAAAGATTTCTCCCGACCCCCCAAAACCACTACCCTGAACGCTCTGTAGTCTTCCACCCCAACGACGCCGCCCACCAGCACGCGCCATCATGGTCTTGACGCCACCTTCATCGTCTCACTGTGAACCGAAGAGAGGCCTAGAGGACAAAAAAGGGAAATAATTGGTTCGAGGATCGAGAGTATTGCAGCTGCATGGGAGGGAACTGCCTCCACCGCTAACGCGGTAGCCGACCGAACGCGGCAGCAGGAGCACACCAGACGACCATTGGCATCGGAGGGTGGCAACAGAATAGCCACCTGGAGGACTTCCTCCACCGCCAAAGGTGGGTGCTGACCAGAACGGCAGCAAGGACAAACCAGACCAGGCAGGCCCAGCTGGACCTAGGGAATATCCGTAAAGTCCCCGTCGCCACACTACAACACATAGGCCATTGCCACTACCCTCTTCTTCGGCGCCATAGGTCTAGCCAGGCCCAGATCGGGCCTGTAAAGCCTCCGCCACCACGATGCAACACAAGAGCTCCATCGTCGCCATCCGAGCACCAACATCCCGCTCTTCATGCCACCAGAGCAACCATCACCGTGGCTGAGGCCCACCCTAACCCAGATGGGACCAAAGGGCCTAGATCTAGGCCAGGAGAGGCGCCGTCGGCCATGCCAGGAAGCCTCGCCGGAACCACCAACCAGCCATGGACCCCGCCGCCAAGGGGCAGCTTCCACGCCACCGTATCCACCTAGTCACGCCGGACTACCGCAAGGCCGAAGATCTCTGCCGCCGGACGCCATGCGTCGTGCCATCACATCCAAGCGCGCAGGGTGAGATAGGTCGCTACCGCCGGCACCACATAGACCACACCCGGTGGCCCTCGGCGGCAACAACGAAGAGAGGAAGGGGAGAAGTGTACGGAGGGCGTGGTGCTGATGGGAGGCCCTGATGTTTGCAAGTGCACATATCGTTTGTAGCTAGTTTCGAAGTATAGATATCGATCCCACAGGGAGCCAAAATGTAAGTGTTTATGAGTGAAGTCTCTATCACACCCGAAGTTGTCATAGGTCTTCGAGTGAATTGACTACAAGTGTTGAAATAAGAATGGAGTTTTGATTAAATGAGATGTATTTAAATAGAACTGAAATGTAAACTTCCGAAATATAAAGCATGAAAGTAAAGAACGACTTGGTTGTTTGTTGTTTTCTGCAGATGGAAAAATAAGGCACAGGGAGATTCAGTTCATGGTGATAGTGACTGTGCCAGGTGGATGAATGATAAATGTAACAATTATAATCTTATAAGTATATGTGTAGGCGAGCAACCCATAATTAGCCAGAACTCCTGTTGGTAGATTTCATCCCAACTTTAATAATCCTACTAGTCTGTTACCAAAACCATGGTCAGACACTAGACGATTAAGACCCTTCAGGTTACTGAGCGATTAAGCTCCTTGGATCGGACTAATGCAATAAGCATAGTGGTTCCTCGTTATCCTCGAGTCTACTAGTTTTCCATTTATATCCCCGTGTCACTCGGGGGTCGCCGGTCTGCTAGCGAACAAGATCCTATCTATGTAGAACAAAACATCATGTTGTCTGGGCCTTAATTGGACAACAAGCATTAGGAATCCCACAGATAGTCAAGCACACATAATAAAGTAATTAGAATCAATCACAAACTAATGCAAAATATATGAAGGCACATCACATCTCACCAATCCCCTACATCTCCCACGCTCAAGGAACTTACTCACACATGAGAGAAGAACAGATCATCGATACAATTAAATAAAGGGAATTCTTCTTGATATTACCGTGGGGATCCACAATAAGAATAGAAAAGTATCCAACACAATTCAAGATAGGAAGAAATAATCTCAAACCCTAGTCTTGCAAGGTGAAGATCCCTCTCTCTCTCAAGTACAAGTAGTGGCTATGGGGGTGTATTTGCAAGGATAGTCAAGGAATGAGTTCATGAATATTGCCTTACTCGAACCATCTGAATAATATTAGCAGGCTTCCACACCTTAGTAATCAACAGTTCATAAAAGATGAATCTCAACATAATGTAAAAGTATCCGGTTCAATCAAATGAGTTAGCGAGGTAGTCCCAAGTGTTTTAGGATCAACATATTCACTTGGGATTCAAAATCTCAAAAGTGTCTCTTTGTCATACTACAATATAGTGGTATATGCCTATTTGCTCTTTGCACACTCACTCTTTTCTTCCCTTTTCTCTTTGTATATATGCTCACACTTTTGTGTAAGTGCTGTGCAAAGGAGATAGCCATACATGATGGCTCAAGATATCTCGAGCTCGTTGGGAACCCCAAGAGGAAGGTATGATGAGCACAACAACAAGTTTCCCTCAGATATGAAACCAAGGTTATCGAAACAGTAGGAGCAAGGAAACAACTCCAAGGTGTTGTTACCAACTTGGAATCCTGCACAACACAACCACAGAACTTTGCGCCAACTTACAATGAGGTTGTCAATCTCACCGGTTTTGCTGAAAACAAAGGATTAAATGTATTGTGTGGAAGATTGTAATTGCTTGCAGAAAGTAAACAGTAAACAATAAATAGTAGATGGTATATCAATGGTAAAAGAATGGACCGGGGTCCATAGTTCACTAGAGGTGATTCTCCTTAAGATAAGTAACATGTTGGGTGAACAAATTACAGCGGGGCAATTGAACAGACTCGAGAAAGTATACCATGCATATACTAATCATCTTGACTCCTATGAGATTTGATTGGGCATTACAACATTATACATAGACCGTAATCCAACTGCATCTATGACTAATAATCCACCTTCATGTTATCATCCTAACCCCCTCTAGTATTAAGTTGCAAGCAACAGATAATTGCATTAAGAAAAGTGTGTAAAGTAAACAATACGATTGTCCCATGGACAAAGGATTGTTGTTTTCTCCCTAGTAGCAACATCACATCTAGTACCTTAGAGATTCCTATCACTTCCCCAGATTACTAGAGGCATGAACCCACTATCGAGCATAAATACTCCCTCTTGGAGTTGCTAGCATCTACTTGGCCAAGATAGATACTAACAATGGAAAGCATGCAAGATCACAAATAACATAGGCATGATAGAATCAATAATCAATATGAAATAGCATCTCAATATCCATCGGATCCCCACAAACACAACATGTAAGATTACAAAGATGATCTTGATCATGAACGGAGCTCACAAGATCTAAAGATGATAGCACAAAGGAGGAGAACCAACCATCTAGCTACTACATGGACCTGTAGTCTAGGGATGAACAACTCACGCATCACATCGGAGGCAGTCATGGTGATGAAGAAGGCCTACAGGGTGATCTCTCCCCTCCGACAGGGTGCCGGGAAGAGCTTCGGATCCCCCCGATCTGGGGATTGAGATGGCTGCGGCTATAGACTCTTCCATGGATTTCTGATTCGGTCTTTGATCGGGTACTTAGGGTTTTCGTCCCAGGAGGATTTAATAGGCGGAAGGGCAAGGTCGGTGGAGGCCAGAGGGGCCCACACCTGGTGGCGGCGCGCCTAGGGCTGGCTGTGCCATGCTAGGGTGTGGCCGCCTCGTGGCCCCTCTTTGGCTCCCCTCCGGACTCCGTGTTGCTTCGGGTAAAATATTGACTTTGGCTTTTGTCCGGTCCAATTCCGAGAATATTTCCTTACTAGCTTTTCTGAAACCAAAAACAGCAGAAAACAGGCAACTGGCACTGTGGCATGTTGTTAATAGGTTAGTTCCAGAAAATGTATAAAAATACCCCAAAGTGTGGACAAAACACAAGAAAGTAGATACTAAACAAGCATGGAACATCAACAATTATAGATACATTTACAACATATCAACATGCCCAAGCTTAACTCCTACTGGTCCTTACTTATAACTTGTCAAGTGATAAAAAAGAATAATTTTTGAGGTGACATGCACCATCAAAATCTTGATCAAGGTATTTGTAAAACATTGATAGCTGGGATCATAGTACTTTAACATAGCATGAAAGATATAGTTCTAACAATAAGACATAGCAACTATGTTGTAACATAAAAAGGTACAAACAAAAGATTCATGAATAACAATGCTTTGAAAGACGTTTGTTTCTTTCACATATAGAAAACATAATGAGAATGGTATTCAGCTTGTCCCTCATGGTATAGCAAAACATAAATGCATAGGACACCTTCAAAGTTCATAAGGGTGACTAGATACAAATAATTTATGAACAAGCAATATCAAAGTTATGAATCAATCAACAAGTTTTGGGACAATGCACATTAAACTAAGAATGATCACTATGCTCTCTCAATAGGTGCATAAAGATAGAAGATGGAGACTCAACATAAAAGTAAAAGAAAGGCCCTTCATAGAAGGAAGCAGGGATTCAAGTTTCATAAAGAGCTGCCAAAAATTATGGTACTTATTAGCTTTTAGCTCTCATTACCCCTATCATAAGCATCTTTAGGTGATTAAGGTTAAAGTGAACAAATATGAGGATATGGTTTACAAGTTATAAGTTGAAAATCCCATGCCCCTTGCTTACGAGTACCGAACCTCATGCTACTCAACTTTAGTCACGAGTAAGTTCTTGTCATTGTAAGTACATGTGTATCATAGAGAACCGCCAACGGGGTACCCCTTGCCCCATGATACATGAACTATCCCATATCAAAATGACAAGGCAACATACAATGAGCATCTCAGCGATCTTTTTATTTGCTATTTGCATAGGTTTTTATTGAGGATGCTTCACAGATTGCTCACTATGGTTATGCTGCAAGTTTCCACCATGATTAGGCATGGCTTAGGCTAGCCGCCCAAGTGTTTCTCTAACACATATACAAACTCCATGAGCTTACAAGCTCCCCTTTTATTTCACACCGCTGAGATCCATAAGCAAAAGAACATGATATCAACTAAATAATGTGCAATGTTGAAAGCGTTCCCCATGGTAACATGGTTCTGCTAATTCACAACTTATAAACCGCAAGCACATACACAACATAGATGGGCATAATGGTTCAAGTTTATTAAGTGCAAGAATGTAAAGTGTGCCATCAAGTTTGTGAGAGATTTAATCACTAATTTTCACATAACATGTTTAATTCGGAAGGTAGATAAAAACATGAATATACTAGGAATAGCAATAATGCTAATAGGTAGGTATGGTGGACTCTTTGGAATAACTTGGTTTTATTTGGAGTTGGATGCATGAGTGGAACTCATACTTGGTACATGTGGAGGCTAGCAAAAGACTGGGAGCGACCAACTAAGAGAGCAATAATGGCCATAATCATGCAAAGCAACAAAACATTATTAATTGAGCATAAAGTGATATTACAAGTCGAAAACTAAATGATCATAGAGGCTATGGTGACTGGTATAGTCTTAACATGGTGTGAGCATGCGCCAAGTCAACCCAAATAAAACATCAAAGGATAATACCACAATATTATGCTTTTGTATGCTAAAACAACGCATGATTCTTTCAAGGCACATTAAGAAATCTCAATTGTTTGGAACAAGTCATGCTACAACAATAATCACTAAGCATAAATTCAAAGCAATATCAAACATGACATGATAAAGTCTAGGCCACAGTCAAACCAAGACTTCTTTTATACCACTTATAAGCATGAACTTTCCTACTCTTTTCCAATCCAAATCAACTTATTTGAAACTATGTATGAATGCGGGGGTTCAACCAATGTATTTAAGCAAATTAAGCAAAAGAAAACTAAAAACAAAACAAAGACGCTCTAAGAACAACACAATTGTGCATGAAATAATAAAAATGAAGTGTTTGGAAGAAAACCTGAGATTTTTATTGATGAAGAAGGGGATGCCTTGGGCATCCCCAAGATTTGACGCTTGTACTTCTTGAATATTTCTTGGGGTGACACGGGTGGCATCCCCAAGCTTGAGCTTTTGTCCATACTTCATCTTATCACATTATTCTTCCCTACACTTTAAAATTTTCTTCATACAAAACTTCACACAATCTTCATTAGCAACATTAGTGTACTCAAGATAATAAGTCTTTGGGTTCAGTTTCAACACAAGTAAAACTTCCATTAAAACACAAGCTACTGTAGCAATTCCTTTTAAAAGTTCAAGTGATCAAAGAGAACTCAAAGAGAAAGAGATTAAGAGGCAAATGCAAATAATGGTAGAAATCTGTCAAAATAGACCAGTAGGTAAAAACTGACTTTTTCAAAAACCTTCTTTTGCTCAAATTGAAAAGTGATAAACTAACAAAAGTTAGATAACAACCTGGGGCAGAAGCACAAAAAATTACAGCTCAATCCGACGTACAGAGATTTTTCATGAATGTTTAAAGTGAAGCACAAAAATCTGTTTCGGAACAACAACTTTCCCAAGTCTTACTTCTCTCTCATTAGAGGTTATTCTTGGCACAAAAACCACAAAAAAAGGATAAGGAGAGGTTATTAATGAAGCAATAACTTCCAAGACTCAACAAAAGAAAAACTTACTGAATAAAAATTTGGGTTATCTCCCAATAAGTGATTTTCTTTAACGCCTTTGAGCTAGGCATAAGAAGCAAGATTCAAGTATTTTCATATGAAGAAGCATTAAGATCAATACCAAAAATATCTTCAACAAGGCAAGGTATCTCATCCAAATAAGTTCTAGAGGGTCCTCTCTCAATACTCTTGGGTTCACTATTCTCATCAAACGGGTTTTTAGGAACAATCCAATCAAAATTCTTTTCTAAGGCTACATGGATTCCTACAAGTTTAAAAGGTATTGGTATTTTAATTTCCTCTCCATTTTTAGGTTTGGTTTTGTCCATCTTTTCTCGTGTACCAATAACATCTACACATGAGCCTAGCATATTATAACAATTAAAGACTTTTCTAGCTTCCTTAACAACATCATAGAATTCTTTAAACAAAGTTTCTAGAATGAAATCTCTCTTTTCGGTATCCTCAATATCTTTAAGTTTAAGAAACATTACTTGCATTATGGGGTTAAGGTTAACAAACCTATCTTCCAACATGTGAACTAAAGAAGCTGTAGCAATTTCATAATTTGGAGCAAGTTCTGCTAAGGATCTATCCTCAATATCATCATGCTTGCTAACATGATTAAATAATTCTTCAATATTATCCTTACCAATTATGGAGCCACTACCTATTGAAAGGTCTTTCAGAGTGAACTTAGGGATCAACATGGTGTGCTAAGAACGAGGTGACAACTACTGAAAGAACTATTTTTTGTGTTTTTGATATTAAGAAGCAAACTGGTACAACTATTTTTGTGTGTTTTTGATAAAAGAAACAAGAAAACAAAGCAGAAATAAACTAAGCAAAACAAAAAACAAAGTAAAGAGATTAGTTGTGAGGGACTCCCCTTTAAAGATGTCCTTGACTCCCCGGCAATGGCGCCAGAAAAAGGCTCGATGGCTCAAGATATCTCGAGATCGTTGGGAACCCCAAGAGGAAGGTATGATAAGCACAACAGCAAATTTCCCTTAGTTATGACTAGGAAATATGCTCGTGCATTGCAACGGGAGTACGTGGCCTAATTTTTTTTCCCAAATTTGATCGGCCTGCAAAACAAATTTGGTTTGCCTATTGTCAATTTAATTTAGTTTATACATGCAGCGTCCTTTCATTCTTTCATTCATTCAAGCAAGACAAAAATATATAACTTCACACAAATGTAGTTCTATTTCCATTAGTGACAATAGTTGCCATGAATAAAGAATCTTCTGCCACAAATAATGAATCTTCGGCCACAACGGTGGTTAAAACTCTAAGAACGAGAATTACTTATGCTCACAATTTCATTCTGAAATTTTCTAGCAAACGGTTACTGAAAAAATGTTCATCTGAAGTTAAAAAGTACAAAACGGACTCTTGAGTCTTAACACTGCATTCCATACTAAATGGAACTGCATTGAATTATAGATTAGCAGGAGCAGCGTTATAGCTTATTCAAAATGTTAATGTTTCCATGACACATGCTTCATGTGCTTAACTAACTATACCGATGCATCCTCCGGTATACTCAAATTTACCCAAAATTAAGAAAATATTGTTTGAGGTGCCTCTTTTGGTGACATCTTTGTGATGACTGCTACTAAGGAAAGTCTGAACCGTAAGCTGGTCTTATTTCTTTCCTTCACTAACTGATTGTATATATGTTCTTTTACATGAGAATGGAAACAAGGTAATCCTGTAAGCTTGGACTCACACAGACTCACGTTGTACTGACTGAAACTAAGCATCAAACCCATTGAAAAAATTCTGGGAGCCAATGTTCCGAGCAACAACTCCATTCACCTGCAACAAAATACACAAGGGAAAAGGAAGTTTAGAATGGCATGCACCAATTATACTCTGTCAATGGCGAAACTGATATCCAGACACGTATGTCGAGGCACACCTCAAATGATTCGTCGGAGGACACCGATACCGGCGTGACGACCGTGCTCTGTTCCTGCATGTAATGGTTGCGGACAACAATGTCCAGCCCAAACCCAGCAGCTGACAGAGGTTGCGTCTGCTGCATGATGATCATCTGAACGCGGGACGGGTCGTGCATCCCATGCACCGGCTTCATCATGGTAGGGCTGCACGCTTGATGGTTCAGCCGCCTATCGCTGAAGAGGTCCTCCACAATGTTAAAGTTCACCACTGGGTTGGACGCCGCAATCTTCATAGACCAGTCCTGAGTCCCGACCCGTTCGATCTCCTCTTCTTCCTGCGAAGCATCACCTCTCCTCTCGCTCGCAGCAGCGCTCGACCTTGCCCATGGCCACCCTCTGCTTCATGGGTCCCTGCCGCTTGCCGCTTCACGGCTCCCCGCTGCTTGCTGCTCCTCCCACCGGTGATCTCCATAGCCACCCTCTGCTTCACGGGTCCGCGTTGCCAAGACCGAGGGTGGCGTCTCCTGATGACCCACAAGTATAGAGGGTGTATCGCAGTATTTTCGAGGGAAGTGAAACCCAATTTATTGATTCGACACAAGGGGAGCCAAAGAATATTTATCAGCCTTAACAACTGAGTTGTCAATTCAATTCACACTGAAACAATCTTGCTCACATCAGTTTATCAAGAGTAACAGTTTTGTAGTAGGAATAGTAAAGTAACAGCAGTAGTAGAGCAAAGATGTAGTAACAAAAGCGATGTGATGGGATTCGAAAAGCGGTAGGCATAGGGATGGATGGATGGGCGTTGCATGGACAAGACAATTCACATAGCAATCAGAACATAGGGCAATTGCAGATAAATAAGATAAAGCACCCAAGTACTAGACAATCCTAGGCATGTGTTCCATATATAGTCATACGTGCTCGCAATGAGAACATGTATAACATCTTTTATCCTGCCAGCCCGTTTGCAGCGGGGCCTCTAGGGAACTACTGGCAATTAAGGTGCTCCTTTTAATAGAGCACCGGAGCAAAGCATTAACACTCCATGAACACATGTGATCCTCACATCAAAGCCTTTCCCTTCCGGTTATCCCGATTTCTGTCACTTCAGGGCCATAGGTTCCGGACAACAACGTGTGTATACAACTTGTAGATAAGACCAAGAACAATACTATCATAATGAATCAATAACATGTTCAGATCTGAAATCATGGCACTCGGGCCCTAGTGACAAGCATTAAGCACAACAAGTCGCAACAAAGTCATAAAGCACTAATAAAAGATACTTGGCACCATGCCCTAACAATCTGAAGCCATTACATGAACGATCGCATCCGATCCCTACCATCCCCATAGCCTACAGTGGGGGATTACTCACTCATAGATGGGGGAAACATGGATGGTCGATGGAGAAGCGATGGTGATGATGATGTCGATGATCTCCTCCAATTTCCGTCCGTGAGGTGCGGAACGGAGTTTCTGGTGCTGTTTCGTGGAATCTGGTGGTGGCGGCGGAGCGGAACTCCTTCTGGAAAACATCAAACCCCCCGAAGTTTTTAGGTCAGAAGGCTTCTTATAGGAGAAGAGGGAGACCGAGGGGGTGCCTGGGGCCACCACACCATGCCCTGGCGCGGCCAAGCCCAGCCCGCACCTGGGGGTGGTGTGGCCAGGCCCTGGCCCTCCTCCGTATCGTATTCTGGCTCCCCGAGTCTTCTGGAAAAATAGGCACTTTGGCTTTTGTCCTGTCCAATTCCGAGAATATTCATTTTCTGACTTTCCTGGAACCAAAAACAGCAGAAAACAGGCAGCTGGCACTGTGTCTCTTGTTAATAGGTTAGTCCAAGATATGAAAAGTACTCCAAAGTGTGGACAAAACACAAGAAAGTGGATACAACCAAGCATGGAGCATCAAAAATTATAGATACATTTGCAATGTATCAACATCCCCAAGCTTAACTCCTGCTCGTCCTCGAGTAGGTAAGTGATAAAAAGAAAGAATAATTTTTTGAGGTGACATGCACCATCAAAGGCTTGACCAAAGTACTTGTAAAACATTCATAGCTGGGATCATAGTACTTCAATCATAACATGAAAGACAAAGTTCTAGCAATAAGACAAAGCAACTATGTTGCAATATGAAAAGGCATAAACAAAAGATTCATGAATAACAATGCTTTACAAGACGTTTGTTTGTTCCACATAAAGAAAACATAGCATAGTGGCATTCAGCTTGTCCCTCATACAGTACCAAACATAAATGCATAGGACACCTTCAAAGTTTACAAGAGTGACTAGATACAAATAGTTTAAAACAAGCAATATCAAGGTATGCATCAATCAACAAGTCTTGGGACAATGCACATAGAACTAAGAATGGTCACTATGCTCTCAAGAAAGTGCTCATAGAATGTGTGGAGACTCAACAAGGAAATGAACAGGTTTTGAAAAGTTTGAAAGGCTTCCAAATGCTGAAAGTATGGTACTCATTAGCTTTGAGCTCTCATTGCCCCTGTCATAAGCATCTTTAATGTGGTTAAGGTGAAAGTGAGGTCCAATCTGAGTTATATGCTTGACAGACTATAAACTGAAAATCCCAAGTCCCTTGAGTACGATAGCTCCTCATGCTACTCAACTTTAGTTACCGGTAAGTTCTTGTCATCGTAATTATGTGCGTATCATTGAGAACCGCCAACGGGGTACCCCTTGCCCGATGATACAGAAGAATCCCCATATCAAAATGACAAGGCAAGCAGACAATGAGTATCTCAGCAATCTTCTTATTTACCATGGGAAAATGGTGCTTTTTTCTCTCTTTCCTCTTTTCATAAAACTCTTTTTTTTCTTTATCTCAATAGCTATCTCTCTCTTTTTTTTATAAGAAGAATGCTTCATAGATATCATTATGGTTATGCTGCAGGTTTCCACCATGTCAGCATGGATTAGACCAGCGGCCCGGGCGTTTCTCTAACACACATACATAACTCCATGGACTTACAAGCTCCCCTTTTATTTCACACCGACGACATCCGCAAACAAAAGAACAAGGTATCAACTGGGTATATATTTACAGGTGTTGAAAGCGTTCCCCGTGACAGCACGGTTGTGCTAATCCCCACCCTATAATTAGCAAGCATATAACTTTCATGGAGAATTCACAATGGTTCAGGTTTATTAAGTGCAGGAAATAAAGTGTGCCATCAAGTTCGTGAGAGCTAACTTTCTCATAACAAGCAAACATTTTATTCGGAAGAAAACAAAGCATATTGAATATGCACGGAAGTAGAAAATGATGCTAATAGGTAGGTATGGTGGACACTTTGGAAATATTTGGTTTAAGGGGGTTGGAAACATGAGTAAAACACTCAGTGGAAGTGAAGGCTACCAATAGTAAGGGAGCGACAAACGAGAGAGCAATAATGGCCATAATCATGCAGAGCGACAAAACATCATTGATCAAAGCATAAAATGATACTACAAGTTGAAAACTAAAGGATCATAAAGGCTTATGGTGACTTGAGATAGTCATAACATGGTGTGAGCATGTGCCAAGTCAATCCAAATAAAGCATCAAAGGAGAATACCATATACTATGCTTTAATATGCTAAAACAACGCATGATTCATCCAAGGCACATTAAGCAATCTCAATTGTTTATAACAAGTCATGCTACAGCAAAGAATTCTAAGCATAAAGCCAAAACAATATCAAGCATGGCATGACAAAGCATAGGCCACAGCCAAAAACAAGCTCTCTTTACCACTTAAGCATGAGCTTTCCTACTCTTTTCCAAACCAAACCAAAATATTTGAACACCAATGTATGAAAGAGGAGGTCCAACCAATTTATTAAGCAAACTAAGCAAACCACTCAAACTAAAAACCAAAACGAAAACGAAAAAGAAGACGCTCTAAGAACAACACAACTATGCATGAAACAATAAAAATGAAGTGTTTGGAAGAAACCTGGGATTTTTTATTGATGAAGAAGGGGATGCCTTGGGCATCCCCAAGCTTTGACACTTGTACTTCTTGGATATTTCTTGGAGTGACACGCGTGGAATCCCCAATCTTGAGCTTTAGTCCATCCTTCATCTCATTACTCATTCCTTCCATACACCTGAAATTTTTCCTTCATACAAAACTTCACACAATCTTTATTAGCAACATTAGTGCACTCAAGATAAATAAGTCTTAAGGTTCAGTTATAACACCAAATAAACTTCCATTAGAACACTAGCTACTGTAGCACTTCCCTCAAAAAGCTCAATTCCCCAAAAGAACTAAAAAAGGAACCCACAAGAAGCAAATGCAGAAAATGGCAGAAATCTGTCAAAACAGACCAGCAGGTAAAGACGAATTTTTTAGTAGACCTTCGGTTGCTCAAATAAAAAAGTGTTGAACTAACGAAAGTTATATAACAACCTGGGGCAGAAGCACAAAAAATTACAGCTCAATGCGACATACATAGCTCTCTCACTAATTTTTACGGTGAAGCACAGAAATCTGTTTCGGGACAGCAACTTTCCCAATCATTACTTCTCTCTCATTAGAGGTTGCTCTTGGCACAAAAAGCAAAATAAAAAGGATAATGAGCGGTTATTACTGAGGTAATAACTTCCAAGACTCATCTAAAACTTTTGGGTTATCTCCCAATAAGTACTTTTCTTTAATGCCTTTAAGTTAGGCATAAGCAAAAACTGAAATGGATAGAATAGAAGTAAACAAAGATAATCATGGTGAAAACATTGTTTTGTTTAATGAAATCCTTTTGTTAACAAGGTTGATCAGGTCTTGTTACCAAAACAATTTCATATGAGACACAACTTTGTATTCCACTAATGATTATGTTATCTCAACCTTGATAGCAATGGTGCTAATCATAATAGTATCAAATTTTTCTCTTCGTATGGGACAATATATTTCTCCAACTTGAATGCCCTCAACATGTTCAATTTAATTCAAAACCATAAGTCTATCAATCTTCTTGGATAAATAGATAGTATGTTCCTTGTCATTGACATTCAAGGTCACCTTCCCTTGATTACAATTAATAACAGCTCCTGCAGTATTTAAGAAAAGGTCTCCCAAGAATAGTAGACATATTATCATCTTCAGGCAAAAAGTTTGAGAGGATTCTCTCATAAGAAATATGAGTTGAAGTAAAAGAGAGCATCAAGAAGCAAATTCAAAACACATTTAAGTCTAACCCACTTCCTATGCATAGGAATTGTGTATGCAAATAAACTCACAAAGAACAAAGTGACAAGCATAGGAAGATAAAACGAGAGTAACTTCAAAACTTTCAGCACATAGAGAGGTGTTTCAATACCATGAAAACTTCTACAACCATATTTTCCTCTCTCATAATAATTTTCAGTAGCCTCATGAATAAACTCAACAATATAACTATCACATAAAGCATGCTTTTCATGATCTACAAGCACTAGAGCTTTATCATAAACATCTTCAAAAGAATCCTCATGAACATAACATTCATCCTCCTTTAGTAAGCATGGAGGACAATCAAATAATGTAAGGGATAAAGAGTTACTCTCATTAGAAGGTAGGCATGGGTAGCTAATCCATTCTTCCTCCTTTTGTTCATCACTCTCCTCCTCTTTTTCATCTAATGAGATTTCAGGTTCATTAATTTCTTCTTCCATAGGATCCTGCAAGGCATTACTCTCTTCCATTTGTGGAAAGCATCTATTAAAATATTCAACAATATAGCCATTTTCGTCCTTGTAATTATCAAAGCAGAATTTAAGTATACCATAAACCTCATATTTGTAAGGTGAATCATCAATATTTTCAAGCAAACTAGCAAGTTCAAAAGCACCCTTCTAAGCAATAAATTCTTCAATTTGTTCCGCATCATAAAAGTCATAAATTCCTTTAGCATAGGAATATATGGTATCATTATCACTATACTCACATTGAAAAGGAGGTGTTTATACCTCTTTCTGCAACAAGACTCATCACGGCAATAAGTAACATTATAAGTAGAGCACACGTTTCTAGCAATGGTATACAATCTATCAATTTATTCCCATAAGTGTTTCCCTTTTTGTGACAAGCGGTGTTCCTTATAATAATATTTTTGATCTTCCGTGAACCCACCTTGCCAATAAGCTTCAGTTTCAAAGAAACCAACCATTGAAAACAAGCATGCTAAAGCAAGACAATAACAGACCAACGAAAATAACAACTAGAGTAGGAACTAATTTTTTTGTATTTTTGATAAAGAAACAAGCAAACAAGGAGAAAGATAAACTTAGCTTGAACAATAGTGATTCCAAGTGAACTTGATAAATAAAGCTATGCTCCCCGGCAACGGCGCCATAAAATAGTCTTGATGACCCACAAGTATAGGGGGTGTATCGCAGTATTTTCAAGGGAAGTGAAACCCAATTTATTGACTCGACACAAGGGGAGCCAAAGAATATTTATTAGCCTTAACAACTGAGTTATCAATTCAGCTGCACCTGGAAACAATCTTGCTCACAGCAGTTTATCGAAGAGTGACTTTGTAGTAGGAATAGTAAAATGCAGTAGTAAAGCAAAGACAGTAGTAACAAAAGCAGTAAACAGTGGGATTCGAGTGCGGTAGGCATAGGGATGGATGGACGGGCGTTGCATGGACAAGACAATTCACATAGCAATTAGAACATAGGGCAATTGCAGATAAATAAGATAAAGCACCCAAGTACTAGATAATCCTAGGCATGTGTTCCATATATAGTCATACGTGCTCGCAATGAGAACTTGCACAACATCTTTTGTCCTGCCAGCCCTTTTGCAGCCGGGCCTCTAGGGAACTACTGGCAATTAAGGTGCTCCTTTTAATAGAGCACCGGAGCAAAGCATTAACACTCCGTGAACACATGTGATCCTCACATCAAAGCCTTTCCCTTCCGGTTATCTCGATTTCTGTCACTTCGGGGCCATAGGTTCCGGACAACAACGTGTGTATACAACTTGTAGATAAGACCAAGAACAATACTATCATAATGAATCAATAACATGTTCAGATCTGAAATCATGGCACTCGGGCCCTAGTAATAAGCATTAAGCACAACAAGTCGCAACAAAGTCATAAAGCACTAATAAAAGATACTAGGCACCATGCCCTAACAATCTGATGCCATTACATGAACGATCTCATCCAATCCCTACCATCCCCATAGCCTACAACGGGGGATTACTCACTCATAGATTGGGGAAACATGGATGGTCGATGGATAAGCAATGGTGATGATGATGGCGATGATCTCCTCCAATTCTCGGTCCCGGCAGGGTGCCAGAACGGAGTTTCTGGTGCTGTTTCGTGGAATTTGGTGGTGGCGGCGGAGCGGAACTCCTTCTGGAAAAACGTCGACCCCCCTGAAGTTTTTAGGTCAGAAGGCTTCTTATAGGCGAAGAGGGAGACCGAGGGGGTGCCTGGGGCCACCACACCATGCCCTGGCGCGGCCAAGCCCAGCCCACGCCTGGGGGTGGTGTGGCCAGGCCCTGGCCCTCCTCCGTCTCGTATTCTGGCTCCATGAGTCTTCTAAAAAAAATAGGCACTTTGGCTTTTGTCCCGTCCAATTCCGAGAATATTCATTTTCTGACTTTCCTGGAACCAAAAACAACAGAAAACTGGCAGCTGGCACTGTGGCTCTTGTTAATAGGTTAGTCCAAGAAATCATATGAAAAGTACTCCAAAGTGTGGACAAAACACAAGAAAGTGGATAAAACCAAGCATGGAGCATCAAAAATTATAGATACATTTGCAATGTATCATCTCCCTCCTGGTCCTAACTATCGCTATGGGCGCCCGCACCAAGAGGATCTCATCCCCAGCTGCTCCTGCCCGTGACCTCTCTCGCCCGCTCGATTTCCCCCATCTCGCCTCCACTTCGTTGCAAGCTCTGCCACCGGCTTGGCCAGCCATGCCAGGCCCTCTCTACCAAAGTTCGAGACCAAGAATGTCCATGCCAGATGCTACCGGGGCAGCGTGGGGCTGGATGGGCACGCGACGATGCCGGCGAACAGATGTTTTAATGTAGGTGTGATATCCCTCAAATCATGGAGATTCGATTTTTTGCCTAGCTACTTAATTGTGATCCGATCTGAGGTCTGGCTACTTAATTATGATTTGGAGTGTGAAATCCCTCAAATCATGGAGATGCTTATTTGATTATGCAAGAGTTAATTTATCGATTTTTTATTAGGCGAGAGTTAATCATGCCTTACTTGATTAGGTGGGAGCGCAAATTGGTCATTTTTGAAAAAGTGTTGACGAAACCGGTGACCGGAGGAAATAGAGGAAATTCGTGCTTTTTTAAGTAGTAGAGATAGAGATTTTTTGCCTGGCTACTTAATTGTGATCTGATCTGATGCCTGGATACTTAATTATGATTTGGAGTGTGAAATCCCTCAAATCATGGAGATCCTTATTTGATTATACGAGAGTTAATTACCGATTTTTTATTAGGCGAGAGTTAATCATGCCTTACTTGATTAGGTGGGAGGGCAAATTGGTCATTTTTGAAGAAGTGTTGACGAAACCGGTGACCGGAGGAAACAGAGGAAATTCGTGCTTTTTAAGTAGTAGAGAAACCAAGGTTATCGAACCAGTAGGAGCAAGGAAACAACTCCAAGGTGTTGTTACCAACTTGGAATCCTACACAACACAACCACATAACTTTGCCCCAACTTACACCGAGGTTGTCAATCTCACCGGTTTTGCTCAAAACAAAGGATTAAACGTATTGTGTGGAAGATTGTAATTGCCTGCAGAAAGTAAACAACAAACAGTAAATAGTAGATGGTATATCAATGGTAAAAGAATGGACCGGGGTCCATAGTTCACTAGAGGTGATTCTCCTTAAGATTAATAACATGTTGGGTGAAAACATTACAGCTGGGCAATTAACAGACTCGGAAAAGCATACCATGCATATACTAATCATCTTGAAACCTATGAGATTTGATTAGGCATTACAACGTTATACATAAACCATAATCCAACTGCATCTATGACTAATAATCCACCTTCAGGTTATCATCCGAACCCCCTCCAGTATTAAGTTGCAAGCAATAGATAATTGCATTAAGCAAAGTGTGTAAAGTAAACAATACGATTGTCCCATGGACAAATGATTGTTGTTTTCTCCCTAGTAGCAACAGCACATCTAGTACCTTAGAGATTCCTGTCACTTCCCCATATTACTAGAGGCATGAACTCACTATCGAGCATAAATACTCCTCCTTGGAGTTGCTAGCATCTACTTGGCCAAGATAGCTACTAACAATGGAAAGCATGCAAGATCACAAATAACATAGACATGATAGAATCAATAATCAATCTGAAATAGCATCTCAATATCCATCGGATCCCCCCAAACACAACATGTAATATTACAAATAGATGATCTTAATCATGAACGGATCTCACAAGATCTAAACATGATATCACAAAGGAGGAGAACCAACCATCTAGCTACTACATGGACCCGTAGTCTAGGGATGAACTACTCATGCATCACACCGGAGGCAGTCATGGTGATGAAGAAGGCCTCTAGGGTGATCTCTCCCCTCCGGCAGGGTGCGGGAAGAGCTTCGAATCCCCCTGATCTAGGGATCAAGATGGCGGCGGCTACAGACTCTTCCGTGGATTTCTGATTGGGTCTTTGATCAGGTACTTAGGGTTTTTGTCCCAAGAGGCTTTTATAGGTGGAAGGGCCAGGTCGGTGGAGCGCCGAGGGGCCCACACCTGGTGGCGGCGTGTCTAGGGCTAGCCGTGCCACCCTAGGGTGTGGCCGCCTCATGGCACCTCTTCGGCTCCCCTCCGGATTCCGTGTTGCTTCGGGTAAAATATTGACTTTGGCTTTTGTCCGGTCCAATTCCGAGAATATTTCCTTACTAGCTTTTCTGAAACCAAAAACAGCAGAAAACATGCAACTGGCACTGTGGCATCTTGTTAATAGGTTAGTTCTAGAAAATGTATAAAAATATCCCAAAGTGTGGACAAAACACAAGAAAGTAGATACTAAACAAGCATGGAACATCAAAAATTATAGATACGTTTACAACGTATCAATACATTCCACTTCATGTAGGAATCTAAAGTTTTAACAATCTCAATTATCAAATTCCAATTATATATGAAGCATTACTATGACTTGAAGATTCTACCTCGACTTGTTCTCACTCTATTTTGATAGCACTTTCATTTTCCTTTGTTCAAGGTTTCTTTTTTCAAATCAATTGCATAGATAGTTTTTCTTTGTAAATAAAACCGTAGACTTACAACATACTGACCAGATTATCTTCATGTGTTCCATTAATACCAATGGTGTGAAAGTCTCCTATTGCTATCATCAAGTGCAAGTAAAATTATACTCAAGCCATTCATATATCCAATAAAATAAGCACAAACTCAATATTGCTCCATATGTAATAATAAACTCAGAATTTCATTAAAGGGATCGGGTATTCCGGAAGGGAATTTAATGATGCAAACTTTATTGCTAGTTTGAACTAATGTAAAAAAATAGTAATAAAACTTTATAAGATAGATTACAAGGTCTTAAAGATCTCCCCAAGCTTGGAATCAAGCCAGGCAGGATCAAATAATCCCTTGCGATTATTTGATACCGTGATTATTGTAGATTACTGTCACACCATGGCATGTAACACCATGGTGCGTAGCTTCTTGTTGGTATCCTCCAGGGCAATGCAGCTATAACACCTCCGCAAATCAGATTGCAGAGTGTCTACTCTATCTGCGAGCTTAGTCACCAATAGAAGGAGGTCTTCCTTCTTCTCCATCTCATTGAGATGGTGACGGACTTCAACACGATGGAGTAGCTCCTGCTTCTGATATGTCTCCAATGCCCGCACACGATTCTTGGTTCTGGGGACAACTTATTCATCCTCATCCATAATTGATGGATCGGGGAAGTGGAAACCGTACCTCCAATCTTCTTGAGGCTTAACCTTCATACGAGCACCAACGGTTGGCTTCGAGAGTGGTGCATTCGTTCCCTTGCTAGCACCTGCACCAATATTAGATAATTCCTTACGCTTGTGCGGCCTTGGATCCATGGTGATGAACTTGACCGTCTCCACATGCCCTTTTCCATGCGGCTTGCGATCTTCTCTCTCTTGTTAAGCTTTCTTCATTGTAGCCCAATCTATCTCCGGTGGATCATAGATGTCACGACAGATGTAGATGTCAACCACGTCATCATTAGAATCGTTGTTGTAGTAGCTTGGCTCGATGTACTCCTTGTACCTCGGGCTAAACCTCTCCACCTCCTCGTCGTCGTCCTCCATGGACAAGCTGCTAGAGCGGTCCCTGGAAGGAGCAATGAGACCCATGGGTTGCCCACGGCCTGGGACGGGATATCATATTGCTAGATTGGTTCCTGAAGATTATGATTAGAGAGAGAGACAATGGCAGTATCTAAGGGGGTCAGAGGTCGGTAAAACTGGCGAGAAACACCAAATTGTTGCCCAAGAAAAGAATCTTAACAAAACAGGGAAAGAAATCATGGATTTGGAAGTGTCCTGCCGCATAACGACCAACTATACGGGCGTGGCCCGTATAGCTCCGGCCGTATAGTTGGTTCCGGGCAGATATTTCCAAATATCTCAAGTCCAGGTCGATTAAATCACGACTCGGAACCGACAATAAGAGTTTTTTTGAATGAATAAACGAAAAGACAAACGAAAAGTGTCTGATAGTTTAACGACCAGCTATACGACCGGAATTTTGGTTCTGGTCATATAGTTGCGATCGTATAGATACAAACACCAAAAATCAAAAGTGTATGAGAGTTTAACGACCAACTATACGGCCGGAATTTTGGCTCCGATCGTATAGTTGTGACTGTATAGATACAGACACCAAAAATCAAAAGTACCTGAGAGTTTAACGACCAACTATACGGCCATAATTTTGGTTCCGGTCGTATAGTTGCAACCGTATAGGCTCAGATATCGAAAACAGTTTCACGACAATGATACAGAGAGGTTAACGACCAACTATACGACGGGAGCTTCCTCTCTGGTCATATAGTTCCACCCGTATAGTTGGTAAAAACCCTCAAAAAGTTCAGAAAAACATAAGAAATTCAAAGGCAAAATTTGCAAAAGTAAAAATTGTGAAAACAAATCACTTATTTGGGTAATAACACTTACCTTGCACTTACCATTTGCTTATTCGAGAATGAAAAGCTCCTCCAACAACAAAGACTTCTTATCTCTTGGAGGAATTGACCTTAATTCATTGAATAATTCTCGTAAACGAAAATCACCAGGAGTAAAGTTCCTCTCAACAAGATTGGTGTCTTGCTAGGCAATCATGGACACTGCATCTAACATCTTTATTTCTTGCCTCTGCATAATCTGCAACTCAAATTCTTGAAGTAAAAGAATCCAACGGATCAGTCTTGGCTTATGGTCTTTCCTCTCAAGGAGTTCTTTTAAACCATCACGATTCGTATGAACTCTTACCTTTGCATCAACTATGTAAGAACAAATTTTTTCACAAGAGAAAAATACAACAAAAAGTTCCCTTTCTTCTTTAGGGTAAATCTTTTGGGCACTATTAAGAGTTCTACTAGAATGATGTATAATATTAAATTTGGGACCAATGTGTTGTCCCAGAGTTACTCCTACAACATCATCACTAGCTTCACATATTAAGTCAAAGGTTGTATCCCAGATAGGTGGTTTAATAATAGGAGCACGGAATAAAGCATTTTTGAGTTTATCAAAGGCTTCAAGACATTTATCATCAAAATTAAATCTTATTCCTTTTTGCAGGAGGTTAGTCAAAGGTTTAGACATTCCAGATAAATTTCTAATGAACCTTCTATAAAAACCCACATGACCAAGGAAACTTATTATACCTTTAATATCCCTTGGTTGTGGCATTCTCTCTATTGCCTCAACCTTTGCCCTGTCCGCTTCAATTCCCTTACCTGATACCTTTTTTTCAAGGACTCTACCTTCTTTGACCATAAAATAGCACTTCTCCCAGTTTAGAACAAGATTAGTTTCTTCACAAAGCTGCAAAACTCTTTTGAGATTATCTAAGCAACTAGTAAACGAAGTTCCATAAACAGAAAATTTATCCATAAATACTTCCATTATAAGTTCTATAAAATCCGCAAAAATAGCAGTCATGCACTGTTGAAAAGTAGCTGGAGCATTACATAAACCAAAAGGCATACACCGGTAAGCATGTAAACCATAATGACTAATGAAAGTTGTTTTAAGTTGGTTGTCCGGATGAACAACTATTTGAGAAAAACCAGCGTATCCATCCAAGTAGCAAAAATAAGTATGGTTTGCTAACCTTTCTAAAGTTTGATCTATGAACGGTAAAGGATAGTGATCTTTCCTAGTTTCTTTATTTAATTTCCCGAAGTCTATGCACATCCTATGCCCAACAATAGTTCTAGTAGGTATGAATTCATTGTTTTCATTAGGAACAATAGTAAAACCACCCTTATTAGGGACACAATGAACATGACTTACCCATTCACTTTCTTTAACAGGATAGATTATACCTACGTCCAGTAAGCATACAATTTATTTTCTTACCACTTCCTTCATTTCAGGATTCAATCTTCTATTAAATTCTGCAACTGGTTTAGCACCTTCTTCCATGAATATTCGATGAACAACTATCATGGGACTGATGCCCTTCAAGTCATCCATTGAGTACCCAAAGGCCTTGCGATGCTCCTTAAGTATCCTCATGCGTTCTTCTTCTTCTCCTGAAAGTTTAGCACTAATAATAACAGGAAATTTATTTGTATCATCTAAAAACCTGTATTTAAGATTATCCGGTAGAGTCTTCAACTCTGGGGGTGGTAATTCCTCATCCCCTCTCTTTTCTAGCTCTTCAAAAGCCTCACCAGTTGGAGGTCCCATAATGGGAAGTGAATCAAATTCATCTTCAAGTTCTTCTAGGGACTTGTCCTCCATAATTACACTACAAGAAAAGTTTCCTTCCGCAACGAATTGGCCCGACGGTTGTCGTAGAAGGTGCATCTTCCGCGACGAAATTCTCGGCTCGGCCGTGGCCGATGGGAAACTTTTTTTTCCGGTTTCGCGGCCCTCTACTATGACGGATCTGCTAAAAATGTGGAGGAAGCTCGGCCAACGCGTGGCAGAAGCAAGATTTTCGTTTCCTCGCGCGATGTTGACTCGCTGAAATCTTTTGAGGCGTGTGGGTCCCGAACATCAGTGTCTCTAGCAGACCATACTTTTTGGTCGCGACTCTCTGATTTGAACTCGATAACGTTGCTCGAGGCACCTACCGTTTAGTCAGGCTGCTAGGTCCCACATGTCAGCCTCTCATTAGAAGGATCATGTGCATGATGGGATTTTTTCATTCGCTTGCGCTACCCTGTTCTGAACTTGATAGCGTTGTTCGATGCATCTACCGTTTAATCATGATGTTGGGCCCCACATGTCATCCTCTCATTAGAAGAAACATGTGTATGATGGAATTTTTTCCTTCGCTAGCACTACCCCGTTCCGAGTTGATAACGCTGCTCGACGCATCTACCGTTTAACCAACCTCCTGAGCCCCACATGTCATCCTCTCATTCGAAGAAACGTGTGTATGATGGATTTTTTCCTTGGCTCGCGCTACCCTGTTCTGAACTTGATAGCACTATTCGATGCATCTACCATTTAATCACGATGCTGGGCCCCACATGTCATTCTCTCATTACAAGAAACATGTGTATGATGGATTTTTTAACCTCTGTCGCGCCTTCGTGTTCCGAACTTGATAGCGTTGCTCCCTGCATCAGCCGTTTATTCAGGCCGGTGGGTCCCTTATGTCAGCCTCACATTAGAAGAATCGTCGGTATGATGGAATTTTTTTCTTCTCTAGCGCTACCCTGTTTCGAACTAGATAGCCTTGCTCGACGAATCTGCCGTTTGCTCACGCTGCTGGGCCCACTATTTCAGCCTCTCATTACAAGAAACGTGTGCATGCTGAACTTTTTTCTCGCTCGCGCCTCCCTGTTTCGAACTGGCAACATTGCTCGATGCAGCATATGTATAAGGTCGCGCTGCTGGGTCCCACATATCATCCTCTCTGTAAATGAAACATTGATTGCTCGATGCAACATCTGTATAAGGTCTCTGCTGGGTCCAACATGTCAGCGTCTCTGCAAATGCAAAGTGTGTATGCTGCACTCCGCTGTTTTGACCTTGGCAACATTGTTGGGTCCCAGATGTCAGCCTTCTCTGTGTAAGAAACGTGTGTATGCTAGAAAAAAATGTAAAAGAACGACAGAGATTATACTATATATTATATATTTATATTGAAAAAACTATATAAATCAAACTCAAGACTTCAACAAATAGGAACCGCGTGTGCTTCCACTACGCTAGAACCATCTATGCCACTACTAGAAAAGATTATATTTAGAAATGTTGAAATCACTTAAAATGAAAAGGCAGCGACCCTGATGACTTGCCATTAAAAATGCTAAATACTCTGTACAAATACAACAAGGGTAGGAGAAGCTTGTCCTATACTTTATCAGAATGGTACGGAAATACTAAATTAAGATGATTTTGGGCGATAAGAAAATAACTTGGGTCCAATCTTGTGAACCAATGGGCTTCTTATCGTGGGCTCCTTACCGAAACTTCTTCAGTGTGGTTCAAGCTTAAAAAACCAAGTAATAATGTGTTGAGGGTTGGCGGCCCACAGCCAACCTGAACCCGGAAGGATAAATTAGCTAGGTTTTGGGCCATAGTTGGGTAGAATGTAGTACTATTTTCTAATAACCTCCTCACTGAAAATTCAATATACTCAATATGTTGTGGGTCGGCAGTCCACCTGACCCGACAGGGTAAATTTGCAAGGTTTTGGGCTAGTGTTGGGTCGAATGTGCAATCTTTTTGCTAGGTCCTTAATGAAAATTCAATGTAGTTCGTACCCCATCCTCCAAAAAATACAGTTGGTACCCTAGAAAATATATACTCTTCTCACCACAAAAGGCTAATTAATGGTTTTTCTTTTGAAACAAGAGTATGGGAAGTTTTTTGTCCGAAGTGGGGTTGAAGTACTCGTTTTCATAGGCTAAGTAGTAAAAATATATTGTACTGAAGGTCGATGGTCCACCTGACCTAGTTGTACCTATGCCGATTCTGAAAGAATGAAGTTGGAAATGAAGAAAAGTGACCGATATTGCGCCTTATTATACATAGCGAACATAGCGAGGAACTTGGGTAGCGCATGATTCGAACATGGAAAGTACTGGAGGGAGTTTGACTGATTGACATAAAATCGTGTCATATCAAGTCTTACAGTGCGCAATCATCTTTTCAGCAAAGGATATATTTCGAGATGGTTTGGGCAGCTTTGAATCGGCCTAAGTGCCCAATCGATTTGATGTACTCAAAACCATGTAATCATGCCATATAAACTATTGGCGATAGACACACGGTGGCCTTGCTTGCCCAGCCGCAGAAAGCTCGGGTAAGCACCAACTTGAACTGATCACTCGAAGTTGTATGCTTCCGTACGATGAAATTAGTACATGCCGCAATTAGCGCCAACATGTGGCATTGTCATCATGCAAAAAGGCTCAGAATTTGTACATTTAGTTCACAGTTTCAAACACAATAATACAACCAGTTTGTACACTACTTTATCTGATACAATGTCAGCACATCAGAGCTTGACTTGTTCATGTCACATCAGAGTTTGAGTTGTTCATTTCACATACAGAAGAATGAGCAAGGATACATACTGTATTGAACAAGTAATTTCACGGTAGCATCAAAAGTATGCCATGTATCAGAGACAATATGGGGTCTGCGTAAACAATTTTTCTTTTTTGGAAGGGTGTGCATTAACTCTCTTTTTTATAATATCGGCATAAACATTTGCGGCTATCATCCTATGGCGTCTTGGCCTGCTTTGGCGTACCAAGCCAAGATCAATTACAGCCCAGTTAAGGCCTGTTTCGTGGACCTATAAGAAGTAGTGACCTATTTTTCCCTGTTCGCTAAGAGGAAAGAAGGAATATTCCTCTCAAAACATAAAGCTGCACGAGGTGCGATGTTTCAAAAAAAAATACACGAGTCGCATATATACTACAAGCCAGTAACAGTACTAAAAACTATAGTACAGAAATTACGCTACGAAATAAGAATGGCTACATGGATTATACCGTGGAAGGCAACACTAAATACAAAAGCACGACAGGGCTCATATAAACTGATTCAAGCTGGCCACTAAAACCAGTGTACTAACAGTTAACTGTTGAACCACGATGCAAAAAAAGATGACACAACGATACACCAGAAAGATCCACATCTCAGTCTAGGGATGGCACAATGAGCATACCAAACCTAAACTAGGCCTAAACCAAATTACCGCCTGTCGCACAGAGTTCCAACCATCTTTGGGAAGGCTGATAACTGCCATAGGCTCACCTTCAATTAGCAGCAGGTTGCAGCGTTTAATCCGAGGGAATTGTATTCTGCGAAATCTACTGTATGTTGTGTACACACAGTTTTTCCTCATGAATGGGAACAATGTGCCATCAGCAGCCTTGCATCCGCGTTTCTTCATCATCTTGTCAATGATTGGATAATTGAGACCAAGAAACAGAGAGTTGTCCCTCAGGCTGTTAACCTGCCTCCAAACGATGACCCCTGGAGGTCCAACAGAGCTAGGATCCTCTTCAAAAATGTAGACACGAGAGGCAGGATATAGGCGTAGCTTAGTCCTATTTTGAGCATGATGAATGATTTCACCATCTTCACCATGGGCAACCCCCATGCCATACGTTGTAATTATGATCATCAAGCGTTCACCGTCAGCTGATCGAGCAAGGAACCACATGTCTGGCCGATCATTCAGAATAGGTGCTGGGATTACAAACGGAAGCTCCTTGTTTCCTGCAACATCTAAATTCGAGACAAAAAGTGCATTACTGGCATACATATTGTAACACCAGCATTCTTCATTGTTCATGCTAACAGTGTGAATAGGAAAATCCTAACAATAATATTACTCAATAAATTAACAACATTAGGAATTGCATTTCTTACTCTGCTATTCCGAACATTTGGATTTCTTGCTTATCTTAGTTTCCTAGTTGTTGTAAGTTTCAAAAGAGGAAGCGCCACTTTGTTTATATAGAGGCATGCCCACTTGAATCCTATAGGATTAGATGCCTGCTGTAATGCCCAGGAAAATATCCCCAACTAGATTTGATTGTTTGTTTTTATTTTGTGCATCATCATGACATCATGCATATTTCTGCCTAAAAATATTTTCACCAAAGCCTATTTTGTTTTCTAGTTAGTCCCCTCCTTTATTTCAAATTAAACCCTAGGTTTTTCTGGGTCTTTTATTTGTCTAAAAACTATTTACAAAAGCGTCTCTGAAAATAAAACAAAATAGATATTTAATAAAAGTATTTTTAGGGGGAGGCAGCCGGCCAGACAAAAAGGCAAAGCCAGCCAGCCTACAACCCCGGCCGACCCAACCAGTCTAACCCTAACACTGACCCAACTACTACCTAACCTAAACACACGCATCACACAATGCGCGCGCAGCCGCACCGACGCGACCCAATGACACACACAACATGCGCTCAACGCGACCGAACCCAGCCCCACCGACTCTACACGACCACCTGCCCCACTCCCGTCGCACCGCAACCTAGCCCGAGTGGTTTGTAATGAAGACTATCAATAGAATCTTCAAGATGCTAGAATGGAAAAGAAGATCCAACGACTGGAAATGTTGGGATTCGTGACTCTTGATCCAACGGTCAATATTTAGTAAGTTGTTTGTACACTATATAGTGGTAAAGTTAACGATTATTAGCTACTAGTAAGTTGCACAGGAGAATCATATAGTAGACGTGTGACATATCATCACTAGATAAAATTATAATTGGTAAAGCACAAAACATTATAAATTTGATCAGCATCTATAAAGTATATGGGTGTATATTTGATCCTTGTACTTTGTATCATCGTGTAGAAGTCAAAGATTATTAGCTACCTAACACATGACATTTTTGATAACATGGTCTAGAGAAACAAGGGAGTAGAGTCTAGTATGGTGGAGAAGTGTGTTTTGAGGTTTGTGCGTAGCATTCATTATGCCGAAGATTATCAATAGAATCTTCTAGATGCTAGAATGGAAAAGAAGATCCAACGGCTTTAAATGCTGGGATTCACGAGTCTTAATCAAACAGTCAAAATTCAAAGTTATCCGTACACTATATAGTGGTTTGTAAAGAAGACTATCAATAGAATATTCAAGATGCTAGAATGGAAAAGAAGATCCAATGACTGGAAATGTTGGGATTCGTGAGTCTTGATCCAACGGTCAATATTCAAAGTTGTTTGAACACTATATAGTGGTAGGATCATGTAGAAGTCAACGATTATTAGCTACTAGTAAGTTGCACATGAGACTCAGATAGTAGACGTATGGCATATCATCACTATATAAAATTATAATTTGTAAAGCACAAAAAAATATAAATTTGATCAAGGTCTATAAAGTATGGGTGTATATTTGGTCCTTGTACTTTGTATCATCATGTGTAGAAGTCAAAGATTATTAGCTACCTACTAACACATGAAATTTTTGATAACATGGTGTAGAGAAACAAGGGAGAAGATTCTAGTATGATGGAGAAGTGTGTTTTGAGGTTTGTGCATAGTACTCATTATGCCAAAGACTATCAAAATCTTCTAGATGCTAGAATGGAAAATAAGATCCAGCGGCTAGAAATGCAGGATTCATGAGTCTTGATCCAACGGTCAACATTCAATGTTATTCGTACACTATATAATGGTAAGATAAGATAAGATACTAGTAGGTTGCACGTGCCCTGCAGGTGAGGCTCAGATAATAGACGTCTGGCATATCGTCACTATATAAAATTATAATAGGTAAAGTGGAAAAAATATAAATTTGATCAACATCTATTCAGTATGGGTGTATATTTGGTTCTTCTACTTTGTATCATCATGTGTAGAAGTCAAAGATTATTAGCTATCTAACACTTGAAGTTTTTGGTAACATGGTCTAGAGAAACGAGGGAGAAGATCTAGTATGATGGAGACCTGCGTTTTGAGAGGTTTATGCATAGTGCATTCATTGTGTTCAAGACTATCAATAGAATCTTCTAAATGCTAGAATGGAAAAGAAGATCCAATGGGTAGAAATGTTCGGATTTGTGAGTCTCGATCCAACGGTCAATATTCAAATTTATTCGTACACTATATAGTGGTAAGATAGTGGTAAGATAAGATGTCTAAAACCATGGCTTGTGGCATACAGATCCATACTCTTTAGACTGTCTTTACAAAAAGGAACAATCTCGTCGTCACTCAGAAAATTAAGAATGATATTTCCTGATATTTGGAAACTCACATCGACGACATTGTTTACTACAAGAAGATGCACCCGTCTACCTCCGAAAAGACAATTAACTCAAGAGAAATCTATCGCATTTACTTGTAGCTCAAGCTTGATATAATTTCGTTAAATTTTCAATATGAAAAATCTTAGCAAGAAGTTGAACTTGTTGTAAAAACTATCGGTGGTGGTTTGTGATATATTAAATCAGCCCCCAATGGTTACCTCCAAAAAACGTAAATCTTTCAATGTAACCTAGAATTTACTTATAGTTCAAAATTGAACTAATTTCAATAAACCGACATAAAATCAATTTCAAGTGGGCAAAGTTAGCTATAGAATAAGTTTGAAAACTTATAAAACACGGGAATCATAAGTACAACATGAGGGTCCACTATATATGTCTGAAAGCTTGGCTTGTGGCATTCAGGTCCATATCCTTCGGACTTTGTTTACAAATGCGAACAATAATCTCATCATCACTCAGAAAATTGAGAATGTTCTTTCCTGATAGTTGGAAATTCACACCGACGATACTGATTACTACAAGAAGATGCATCCATCTACCTCCAAAGAGACATTTAATTAAAGAAAAATCTATCGCGCTTACTTGTAGCTCAAGTTTGAGCTAATTTTTCATTAAATTGTCAATATGCAAAATCTTAATTAGAAAGGAGTTAAAACCTATTGTCAAAACTCTCGGTTGTTTTCTGATATATTAACAGAGCCCCCAATGGGTACACCTCCAAAAGTTTTTTGTAATTCTTTAGAATCAACCTACAATAATTTAGTTGTTGTAGTTCAAGTTTGACCAAATTTCGATAAATATAGGCATGAAGTCGTTCAAGTGGGGCAAAGTTAATTAGCTACATAGGGAGTTTGAAAACTCATAAAACATGGTAATCGTAAGTAAAATACGTTGGTCCACTTAATATGTTTAAAAGCTTGGCTTATGGCTTTGAGATCCATATTCTTTAGACTTTCTTTACATAAAAGAACCATCTCGTCATCACTCGGAAAACTGAGGCATTTCTTTCCTCATAGTTAGAAACCCACACCGACGACATTGTTTATTAGAAGAAGATGCACCCATCTACCTACGAAAATACATTTAATTCAAGTGCTATCTATCGCGCTTACTTGTAGCTCAATTTGATCTAATTTTGTGAAATCGACAAGAAGTCACTGAAGTGTGCAAAGTTTGCTAGGACGAAGCTTGAAAAATCCTAGTACTAAACACTTAGGCATTACGTATAAGAAACCGTTGGTTTAGTTTGTGTGATAATTGGGGTCGTTGCATTTTCTTTTAACTATGGTAGGTCTCGTAGGAGAGAGGTGCTTGAGAGTTAACACGATCGATGGAAGTACAACTTACATAAAGGACCTCATAATAAAATGAAAATTGCAACCAAGTCCATCCATTTAACAAAATGACCCTAAAACTGAATAATGAAGTGTGTGTGTTTTGTGGTTTGCACATACTAGCGTTCATCGAGCTAAAGACTATCAATAGAATCTTTCTCGATGGAAAATAGAAGATCTAACGGTTATCAATGTTTGGATTTGGTAGTCTTGATCCAGCGGTCAATGTTCAAAGTTAATTCGTACACTATACAATGGTGGTATGGTATTGTAAGAGATAAGGCAAGATAAAGATAAGATAAGAAGTAACGTGAATGGCCGATCTAATGGTTGGTCTCGTAGGAGCGAGGTGCTTGAGAGTTAACACGGTGGGTAGAATTACAATTTACATCAAGGACCTCATAAAAATGAAAATTGCATCCAAGTCCATGCATGCATTTAGCACAAGGACCCTGAAACTGAGCAATGAAGTATGTATTTTGAGGTATGCGCATACTAGCATCCATTGTGCTAAAGACTATCAGTAGAATCTTTCTAGATGCTAATAATGGAAAAGAAGATCCAACAGTTAGCAAAGTTTGGATTTGCCAGTCTTGATCCAATGGTCAATGTTCAAAACTGGTTCAAAATTGCCTTCCCTCCTAATGTTTGGCCGATCTTTTGGATAACCATCCCTCCCTATGTTTGGGAAGTAAGTAAAAATTTCGAAAACCGGAAAAGTTTGATTTTTTTTGCCGCCAAGGACCAAAGTGGCTTCCTTCCTATGTACTCCTCCTCGTCCCTACTACACACCAATGTGCGACGGCCGAACACGCAAGAGACACAGAGCCGCCGTACCAAGGCACACGTGTGCAGCGCCACGCTATGGACGAGGGGAGAGAGATTAGCCGGACCGGTGCGCGAGGGCAAAGGGGAGGAGAGATGGAGCATAGGGAAGGAGAGAGAAAACACACGATTTGTTTTGCGTGCATAGGTCCTGAAATTTACTACTAGTAGAGTGTACACTGTAAGGCCACATGAGTACCTCGTGTCAGAAACCCATCATAACTTTGCTCTGACATGGAACCGCCTTCAACTTCTCTTCGCTGCTGCCCTCTTCCCCTGCCAACATTTTATTCTCTCAGCATGTACAACGCATGGACAGAGGTGACCATATGTATAAGCAAAGAAATATACTAGTCCCGCATTGTGTAAAAAAGCACACCTTAATAAGGCTCAGGTAGTAAATTGTATGACATATCATCACTATATAAAATTATAATTGGTAAAGCACAAAAAATTATAAATTTGATCAACATCTACTGTATAAAGTATGGGTGTATATTTGGTCCTTGTACTTTGTATCATCATGTGTAGAAGTCAAAGATTATTAGCTACCTAACACTTGAATTGTTTGGTAACATGGTCTAGAGAAACGAGGGAGAAGATTCTAGTATGATCGAGAAGTGTGTTTGGAGAGGTTTATGCATAGTGCATTCATTGTGTTCAAGACTATCAATAAAATCTTCTAGATGCTAGAATGGAAAAGAAGATCCAACGGCTAGAAATGCTAGGATTCACGAGTCCTGATCCAACGGTCAACATTCAAAGTTATTCGTACACTAATCTCATCATCACTAATTTCATAGCATAGTAGACTGTATTCTCTCTACTTATATACTACTATAGTGGAGAAGTTTTGAATTGGATCCATAGCACTAATCATGACCGTTGGGCTGTTAGATCCAATGGTTCAGAGCAACTGGATTCGTGTTGAATAGTAATCCCTCCACCAAAATATAAGGTGCCTAAGGATTAGTCAAAAGTCAAAATTGTTTAAGTTTGACCATGATTATACACAAAACTATAAAAATTTAGAATACTAAATTAATATCAATATATTCACCATAAAGTATATTTTCTTAATATGTCCATTCAATGTTGTAGATGTAGATATTTTTTTTTAAATATTTAGTCAAAGTTAGTAAGGTTTGACTTTTGACCAATCCTTAGGCGCCTTATATTTTGGGACGGAGCGAGAGAGTACAGATTGAAGGAAATATGCCCTGAGAGGCAATAATAAAGTTGTTATTATGTATTCCTCATATATGATAGATGTTTATTTTGCATGCTATAATTGTATTGATCGGAAACGTCAATACATGTGTGTTTAATAAACAAAAATGGTTCCTAGTTATGCCTCTCTTATAGACTAGCTTGTTGATTAATAAGATGATCAAGGTTTCCTGATCATAGACATTGGATGTTGTTAATAACAAGGTCACAACATTTGAGAAATCATGTGATGAACATTCATCCGAAGTATAGCATTACGATCAAGTCATTACGTTTATATTGCTATAACATCATACGAAGTAATCTTTATCCTTAGACCATGAGATCATGTTAATTGCTAACACCAGAAGAGTATCTTGATAACCTCAAACGTCACACCGTAACAGGGTGACTATAAAGATGGGTTCAGTGCTACGAAGGTGTTATGTTGAGGCTCATGGATCAAGAGTGGAATTTGTCAATCCCGATGACGGATAGATATACTTTGGGCCCTCTCGGTGATATCACATTAAGATAGCTTGCAAGCAAGTGATGTGATCACTAGAATGTTATATCACGGGAACAAGAAAAGAGTGCATGTCGGTAATGAGATCAAACTAGGTATTTGGATACTGATGATCGAATCTTGGACATGTATTATATCATGAGACAAAGGGATTAAGTTACTAGCGTTAAAGGTTCTCACGATCACAGAAGTCATCGTTGAATATGCAGGAGTCGAGATGGATCTCGTGTCCCGCTTCTGATTATTGATCTGAGAGGAGTCTCAATCATGTCTGCATTATTCGCGAACCATAGGGTGACACACTTAAGATTTACCGGACACCATTTTGGAGCACATATGTTTCAGACGAAAGAATTGCAAAGCGCAGGTATTGTTTCGATAGAAACCAAAATTGTTTCGGGTAAAATTGCAGAAAGTGGTTCTGCATGTGATATTGAAATGTTGCAAGAGGTTTTATGTGAATGTTTGTTAAATAAAGTAATTAACAAAAATTCTGAATAAATTTAATAAAAGAGTTTTATTAAATGAGAGAGCATTAAACTTAGAGAATTTTAATGCATTTAAAGTGGAGACTTTAAAAGGGAATGTGAAGAGGCATTTTAATGTGGATGGGTTACCACCACATGAATGGGGGAGGTGAGGGGTCACCCCCATGAGGCTCCGGCCATGGGGAGGGGAACCCCCTCCTCCTATAAAAGGCCCCCCTCTTCCTCCTTCTTCCTTACACCTCCTCGTGAAGGATCTCTCCCCCCTCTAGAATTATTCCCCTATGGTCTCGGATTAGCGAGATACATGTTCCTGGTGGAATTTCGTCTGGAAGGAGTTGCTGCTTCCGCTGCATCGCTGGAGCGAGGAGGTGGAGGTTGTCCGGTGGCTTGAACGTGTGTGCGAGGACGGATGCGCTGCTGATTTGCGGCGCTCGGACTTCCACACGATCTTGAGATCGGCAACTGTACGACTACATCAACCACGAGTTCCTACTCGTTAACAAAACTCGTTGTCTTCGAGGGTAAGTTCTTGATGGATGTATGTCCACCTGTTGCTCTGTATCTAGTAGATAGATCTTGGCATATAGTTCTCATCGTAGGAATTTTTTTGTTTTCTATGCTGCGGACCCAACACAGACCTAGATGCTAGAATGGAAAAGAAGATCCAACGGTTAGCAATGTTTGGATTTGCCAGTCTTGATCCAACTGTTAATGTTCAAAGTTAATCTCTACACTATATGTAGGGGTATGGTATATATTGTAAGAGATAAGAGACAAGATAAAGATAAGATAGAAGTACTGCGAATGGCTGATCTAATGGTAGGTCTCGTAAGAGCGAGGTGCTTGATAGTTAACACGGTCGGTGGAAGTACAAGTTACATTAAGGATCTCACAAAAAATGAAAATTGCATCCAACAAGTCCGTGCATTTAGCACAAGGACCCTTAAACCGAGTAATGAAGTACTATGTGTTTTGAGGTTTGTGCATACTAGTGTTCATCATGCTAAAGACTATCAGTAGAATATTTCTAGATGCTAAGAATGGAAAAGAAGATCCAACGCTTTGCAATGTTTGGATTTGCCAGTTTTGATCCAACGGTCAATGTTCAAATAAGTTAATCCCTACACTATTTAGTGGTGGTATGCATGGTATTGTAAGAGATAAGAGACAAGATAAAGGTAAGATAAGAAGTACTGCGAATGGCCGATATAATGGTAGGTCTCGTAGGAGCGAGGTGATTGAGAGTTAACACGGTCGGTGGAAGTACAAGTTACATCAAGAACCTCGTAAAAAATGAAAATTGCATCCAAATCCATGCATTTTAGCACAAGGACCCTGACACTGAGCAATGAAGTACTGTGTGTTTTTAGGTTTGTGCATACTAGCGGTCATCATGCTAAAGACTATCAATAGATCGAATCTTTCTCAATGCTAAGAATGGAAAAATGATCCAACGGTTATTAATGTTTGGATTTGCTAGCCCTGATCCAACGGTTAATATGTTCAAAGTTAATCCCTACACTGTGTAGTGGTATGGTATTGTAAGAGAAATGGGACAAGATAGAAGAGAAGATAAGAAGTACTACGAATGGCCGATCTAATGGTAGGTCTCGTAAGAGCGAGGTGCTTGAGAGTTAACACGGTGGGTAGAATTACAATTTACATCAAGGATCTCATAAAAAATGAAAATTGCATCCAAGTCCATGCATTTATCAGAAGGACCCTAAAACCGAGTAACGAAGTACTGTGTGTTTTGAGGTTTGCGCATACTAGTGTTCATCATGCAAAGCACTATCAATAGAATCTTTATAGATGCTAAGAATGGAAAAGAAGATCCAATGGTTAGCAATGTTTGGATTTGCTAGTCTTGAGATCCAACAGTCAATGTTCAAAATAAGTTAATCCCTACACTATGTAGTGGTGGTATATATGGTATTGTAAGAGATAAGAGACAGGATAAAGATAAGAAGTACTACAAATGGCCGATCTAATGGTAGGTCACGTAAGAGCGAGGTGCTCGAGTGGTCGGTGGAAGTACAAGTTACATCAAGGACCTCATAAAAAATGAAAATTCCATCCAAGTCCGTGCATTTGGCACAAGGACCCTAAAACCGAGTAATAATGAAGTACTGTGTGTTTTGAGGTTTGCGCATACTAGTGTTCATCATGTTAAAGACTATCAGTAGAATCTTTCTAGATGCTAAGAATGGAAAAGAATATCCATCGGTTAGCAATGTTTGGATTTGCTAGTATTGATCCAACGGTCAATGTTCAAAGTTAATCGGTTAGCAAAGTTTGACCTAATTTCATGAAACAGTGAGCAAAGTTTGACCTAATTTCATTAAATAGTTAGGATGCAAAATCTTAGCAAGAAGATGAACCTATCGTCAAAACTCTCGGTGGTTTCTGATATATATTAATTGACCCTTCCCCCCGATGGGTACCTCCAAGAGCTTTTTCGTAAAACTTTCAAAGCAACCTACAATTTACATGTAGTAGTCCAAATTTTACCTAATTTCTATAAATCGACATAAAATCATTCAAGTGGGTGAAGTTAGCTAGGAAATTTGAGAACTAATAAAACATGGGAAAGTGTAAGTGCATCGTGTTGGTCCACTATATATGTGTGAAAACTTGGCTTGTGGCATTCAGATCCATAGTCTTTAGACTTTCTTTAGGGGAAAGAACAATCTAGTCATCGAAAAATTAAGAATTTTCTTTCCTAAGATAGTTGGAAACTCACACTAGCGGCATTGTCTACTACAAGAAGATGCACCTATATCTACCTCCGAAAAGACTTTTAAGTCAAGAGGAATCTATTGCACTTACTTGTAGCTAAAGTTTGGCCTAGTTTTGTTAAACTGGCAAGATGCAAAATCTTAGCAAGAAGTTAAATTTGTCATCAAAAATCTCGTTGGATGGTTTCTCATATATTGACCCCCCGATGGGTACCTTCAAAAGCTTTTTCGTAAAACTTTCACAATAACCTACAATTTGCTTGTAGTAGTTAAAATTTGACCTAATTTTGACGAATCGACATAAGGTCATTCAAGTGGGCGAAGTTAAGTAGCGAGTTTGAGAATTCATAAAACACAGGAAATCATAAGTACAATATGTTGGTCCACTATATATATGTGTGAAAACTTGGCTTCTGGCATTTAGATCGATATTCTTCGAACTTCTTTTACGAGAGAGAATAATCTTGAGATCACTCAGAAAGTTGAGAATGGTCTTTCCTGATAATTGGAAACTCACACCGACGACATTGTTTACTACAAGAAGATGCACCCATCTACCTCTGAAAAGACATTTAATTCAAGAGCAATCTATCGTGCTTACATGGAGCTCAATTCTGACTTAATTTTGTTAAATTGTCAAGATACAAAATCTTAGAAAGAAGTTGAACCTATCATCAAAGCTCATAGTGGTTTCTGATACATTAATTCACCCCTCCCCCGAAATGTACCTCCAAAAGCTTTTTCATGAAACTTACAAAGCAACCTACAATTTACTTGTAGTTCAAATTCGACCTAATATAATTTCGATAAATCGGGATAAAGTCATTCAAGTTGGTAGAGTTAGATAGGAAGTTTGAAAGCACATAAAACATGGGTATCTAATACGTTGCAAACATATCCATAATTTTTGATGTTCCATGCTTGGTTTTATCTACTTTCTTATGTTTTGTCCACACTTTGGAGTACTTTCTATACACTTTCTTGGACTAACCTATTAACAAGAGCCACAGTGCCAGCTGCCTGTTTTCTACTGTTTTTGGTTCCAGGAAAGTCAGAAAATGAATATTCTCGGAATTGGACGGGACAAAAGCCAAAGTCAGTTTTTCACCGAGGGAGACCCGGATCCAGAATACGAGACGGAGAGGGGACCGAGGGCAGCCACACCACCTGGCCGCGTGGCCAGGCCTGGCCCGCGCCAGGGGGTGGTGTGGCCAGCCCAGGTACCCCCTCGTCCTCTCCTTCCGCCTATAAGATGCCTCCGATACAGAAACCCTAAGTACCCGATCAAAATTCCACGAAAGAGTCTGTAGCCGCTGTCATCTCCATCCCTAGATCGAGAGGGATCTGAAGCTCTTCCCGGCACCCTGCTGGAGAGGAGAATTCACCCTGGAGGCCTTCTTCATCATCATGCAAGCCTCCGGTGTGATGCGTGAGTAGCTCATCTCTGGACTACGGGTCCATGTAGTAGCTAGATGGCTGGTTCTCCTCCTTTGTGCTATCATGTTTAGATCTTGTGAGCTCCGATCATGATCAAGATCATCTATTTGTAATTCTGCATGTTGTGTTTGCGGGGATCCGATGGATATTGAGATGCTATTTAAGATTGATTATTGATTCTATCATGTCTTTGTTATTTGTGATCTTGCATGCTTTCCGTTGTTAGTAGCTATCTTGGCCAAGTAGATGCTAGCAACTCCAAGAGTTAGTATTTATGCTCGATAGTGGGTTCATGCCTCTGGTAATCTGGGGAAGTGACAGAAATCTCTATGGTACTAGATGTGCTGTTGCTACTAGGGAGAAAACAACAATCCTTTGTTCATAGAACAATCATATTGTTTACTATACACGCAATTCGTAATGCAATTATCCGTTGCTTGCAACTTAATACTGGAGGGGGTTCGGATGATAACCTGAAGGTGGATTATTAGTCATAGATGTAGTTGGATAGCGGTCTATGTCTAATGTTGTAACGCCCAATCAAGTCTCAAAGGAGTCAAGATGAGTAGTATATGCATATTGCTTTCTCGATGTTTGTCAATTGACCCACTGTAATTTGTTCACCCAACATGTTATCTATCTTAAGGAGAGCCACCTCTAGTGAACTATGGACCCCGGTCCTTTCTTTTACTATCAATCTACAATCAACTGTTTATTGCTTTGTGTTTACTTTCTGCAAACTATTACTTTCTTCCATTCGATATGTTTAATCCTTTGTTTTCAGCAAAACCGGTGAGATTGACAACCTCATCGCAAGTTGGGGACAGAGTTCTATGGTTGTGTTGTGCAGGTCTCCACGTTCTGTCAGCCGCACCGTAGTGCTCGCCAAAGTTCAGCTAGCAACACCTTTGGGGTGTTTCCTTGCTCCTACTGGATTGATAACCTTGGTTTCATAATTGAGGGAAAACTTGCTGCTGTGCTCATCATACCTTCTTCTTGGGGTTCCCCAATGGGCTCGATATATTTTGGGCTAAGCAACTGATTTTCTGGCGCCATTGCTGGGGAGTCAAGGACATCTTCACAAGGGGAGTCCCTCAACCAATCTCTTTACTTTGTTATTTTTGTTTTGCTTAGTTTACTTTTGTTTTGTTTGCTTGTTTATTTATCAAAAACACACAAAAAATTAGTTTTACCAGTTTGCTTTCTTTATCAAAAACACAAAAAAATTAGTTTTACTAGTTTGCTTTTATTTATCAAAAACACAAAAAATTAAGTCTTTCTATAGTTGTTACCTCTTTCTTAGCTCACCATGTTGATCCCTAAATTCACCCTGAAAGAACTTTCAATAGGCAGTGGTTCTATAATTGGAAAAGATAATATTGAAGAATTATTTAATCATGTTAGTAAGCATGAGGATATTGAGGATAGATCCCTTACAGAACTTGCTCCAAATTATGAAATTGCTGCGGCTTCTCTAGTTCACATGTTGGAGGCTAGGTTCGTTTACCTGAACCCCTTAATGCAAGTGATGTTTCTTAAACTTAAATAAATTGATGACCCTGAAAAGAGGGATTTTATCCCGGAAACTTTGCTTAAGGAATTCTATGATGTTGCTAAGGAAGCTAGAAAAGTGTTTGATCGTTTTAATATGCTAGGCTCATGTGTAGATGTTATTGGTACACGAGAAAAGATGACCAAAACCGAACCTAATGTGGAGGAAAATAAGATACCAATACCCTTTAAACTTGCAGCAATATATGAAGCCATAGAAAAGAATCTTGATTGGATTGTTCCTGAAAACCCATTTGATGAAAGTAGTGAACCCAAAAGCATTGAGAGAGGATCCTCTAGGACTTATTTGGATGTGATACCTTGCCTTGTTGAAGATATTTCTGGTACCAATTTTAATGCTTCTTCATTTGAGAACACTTGATCCTTTTTCTTGCTTCTTATGCCTAACTTAAAGGCATTAAAGAAAAGTACTTATTGGGAGATAACCCAAAAGTTTTAGATGAGTCTTGGAAGTTATTACTTCTGTAATAACCACTCCTTATCCTTTTTATTTGCTTTTTGTGCCAAGGTAACCTCTAATGAGAGAGAAGTAATGATTGGTAAAGGTGCTGTCCCAAAACAGATTTCTGTGCTTCACCGTAAAAATTCCTGTAAAATCTCTATACGTCCTTTTGAGGCGTGAATTTTTGTGCTTCTGCCCCAGGTTGTTATATAACTTTCGTTAGTTCAACACTTTTTGTTTGAGCAACAAAAGGTTTTCGAAATAATTCGTCTTTACCTGCTGGTCTGTTTTGACAGATTTCTGCCATTTTCTGCATTTGCTTCTTGTTGGTTCCTTTTTTAGTTCTTTTGGGGAATTGAGATTTCTGAGGGAAGTGCTACAGTACCTTGTGTTTTAATGGAAGTTTTATTGGTGTTATAACTGAACCTAAAAGACCTATTATCTTGAGTGCACTAATGTTGCTAATAAAGATTGTGTGAAGTTTTGTATGAAGGAAAAATTTCAGGTGTATGGAAGGAATGAGTAATGAGATGAAGGATGGACTAAATCTCAAGCTTGGGGATGCCACGCGTGTCACCCCAAGAAATATCCAAGAAGTACAAGCATCAAAGCTTGGGGATGCCCAAGGCATCCCCCTCTTCATCAATAAAAATCCCAGGTTTCTTCCAAACGTTTCATTTTTATTGTTACATGCACAGTTGTGTTGTTCTTGGAGTGTCTTCTTTTTCTTTTTTGTTTTATTTTTTCGTTTGCTTGGTTTTCTTAGTGTGCTGAATAAATTGGTTGGACCCCCTCTCTCATACATTGGTTTTCAAATAGTTTGGTTTGGATTGGAAAAGAGTAGGAAAAGTTCATGCTTAACTGGTAAAGAGAGCTTGTTTTTTACTGTGGCCTATGCTTTGTCATGCCATGCTTGATATTGTTTTGGCTTTATGCTTAGTATTATTTGATGTAGCATCATTTGTTATAAACAATTGAGATTGCTTAATGTGCCTTGGATGAATCATGCGTTGTTTTAGCATATTAAAGCATAGTATTGTGGTATTCTCCTTTAATGCTTTATTTGGGTTGACCTGGCGCATGCTCACACCATGTTATGACTATCCCAAGTCACCATAGCCTTTATGATCCTTTAGTTTTCAACTTGTAGTATCACTTTATACTTTGATCAATGATGTTTTGTCGCTCTACATGATTATGGCTATTATTGCTCTCGTAGTTTGTCGCACCCAGTCTTTTGCTAGCCTCCATAACCAAGTATGAGTTCCACTCATGCATCCAACTCCTTAAACCAAGTTATTCCAAAGAGTACACCATACCTACCTACTAGCTCATGCTATTCCAAGTATATTCATGTTTTTGTCTACCTTCCGAATTAAACTTGTTATGAGAAAACTAGTGATTAAAGCTCTCACGAACTTGATGGCACACTTTACTTTTCTTGCCCTTAATAAACTTGAACCATTGTGTTGTCTATGTTGTATATGCTTGCACTTATTTGTTGGGGATTAGCAGAACCATGCTTTCATGGGGAATGCTTTCTACATTGCACTTGTACTTTGTACCTAGTTGATATCATGCTCTTTTGTCTATGGATGTCGTCGGTATGAAATGAAAGGGGAGCTTGTAAGTCCATGGAGTTATGTATATGTGTCAGAGAAACGCCTAGGCCGCTGGTCTAATACATGCTGTCATGGTGGAAACCTACAGCGTAACCATAATGAGCTGTCTATGAAGCATTCTTCTTATAAAAAAAGAGTCCTATATTGAGAAAAAAGAGAAAAGAAAAAAAGATACTATGAAAAGAGGAAAGAGAGAAAAAAGCACCATATTCCCATGGTAAATAAGAAGATTGCTGAGATGCTCATTGTCTGCTTGCCTTGTCATTTTGATATGGGGATTCTTCCGTATCATCGGGCAAGGGGTACCCCGTTGGCAGTTCTCTATGATACACATGTACTTACGATGGCAATAACTTACCAGTGACTAAACTTGAGTAGCATGAGGAGCGGCCCTCGTATTCAAGGGACATGAGATTTCCAACTTATACTTTGTCAAGCATGTACACCATAGTTAGTTCACTTTAACCTTAATCACTTCAAGATGCTTATGATAGGGGAAATGAGAGCTGAAAGCTAATAAGTACCATAACTTCTGGAAGCTCTTTATGAAACTTGAATCCCTACTTCCTTCTATGAAGGCCTTTCTTTTACTTTTATGTTGAGTCTCCACCTTATATATTTATGCACCTACTTTGAGAGCATAGTGGCCATTCTTAGTTCTATGTGCATTGTCCCAAGACTTGTTGATTGATGCATAACTTGATATTTCTTGTTTTAAACTATTTGTATCTAGTCACTCTTATAAACTTTGAAGGTGTCCTATGCATTTATGTTTGCTACTCTATGAGGGACAAGCTGAATGCTACTATGTTATGTTTTCTTTATGTGAAACAAACAAACGTCTTGCAAAGCATTGTTATTCATGAATCTTTTGTTTGTGCCTTTTCATGTTGCAACATAGTTTCTTTGTCATATTGCTAGAAATTTGTCTTTCATGTTATGATTGAAGTACTATGATCCCAGCTTTGAATGGTTTACAAATACTTTGATCAAGTTTATGACGGTGCATGTCACCTCAAAAATTATTGTTTCTTTTTATCACTTACCTACTCGAGGACGAGCAGGAGTTAAGCTTGGGGATGTTGATACGTTGCAAACGTATCCATAATTTTTGATATTACATGCTTGGTTTTATCTACTTTCTTATGTTTTGTCCACACTTTGGAGTACTTTTCATATGATTTTTTTGACTAACCTATTAACAAGAGCCACAATGCCAGCTGCGTGTTTTCTGCTGTTTTTGGTTCCAGGAAAGTCAGAAAATGAATATTCTCGGAATTGGACGGGACAAAAGCCAAAGTCAGTTTTTCACCGAGGGACACTTGGAGGCAGAATACGAGACGGAGAGGGGCCAGGGGCCACCACACCACCTGGCCGCGCGGCCTAGCCTGGCCTACGCCAGGGGGTGGTCTGGCCGCCTCCGGCACCCCCTCGGCCTCCCCTTTCGCCTATAAGTTGCCTCCGATACAGAAATCCTAAGTACCTGATCAAAATTCCACGAAAGAGTCTGTAGCCGCCGTCGTCTCCATCCCTAGATCGGGAGGGATCTGAAGCTCTTCCCGGCACCCTGCCGGAGAGGGGAATTCACCCTGGAGGCCTCCTTCATCACCATGCAAGCCTCCGGTGTGATGCGCGAGTAGTTCATCTCTGGACTACGGGTCCATGTAGTAGCTAGATGGCTGGTTCTCCTCCTTTGTGCTATCATGTTTAGATCTTGTGAGATCCATTCATGATCAAGATCATCTATTTGTAATTCTGCATGTTGTGTTTGCGGGGATCCGATGGATATTGAGATGCTATTTCAGATTGATTATTGATTCTATCATGTCTTTGTTATTTGTGATCTTGCATGCTTTCCGTTGTTAGTAGCTATCTTGGCCAAGTAGATGCTAGCAACTCAAGAGTTAGTATTTATGCTCGATACTGGGTTCATGCCTCTAGTAATCTGGGGAAGTGACAGAAATCTCTAAGGTACTAGATATGTTGTTGCTACTAGGGAGAAAACAACAATCCTTTGTTCATAGAACAATCATATTGTTTACTTTACACGCAATTCGTAATGCAATTATCCATTGCTTGCAACTTAATACTGGAGGGGGTTCGGATGATAACCTGAAGGTGGATTATTAGTCATAGATGCAGTTGGATGGCGGTCTATGTATAATGTTGTAATGCCCCATCAAGTCTCAAAGGAGTCAAGATGAGTAGTATATGCATATTGCTTTCTCGATGTTTTTCAATTGCCTCGCTGTAATTTGTTCACCCAACATGTTATCTATCTTAAGGAGAGCCACCTCTAGTGAACTATGGACCCCGGTCCTTTCTTTTACTATCAATCTACAATCAACTATTTACTGCTTTGTGTTTACTTTCTGCAAACTATTACTTTCTTCCAATTGATATGTTTAATGCTTTGTTTTCAGCAAAACCGGTGAGATTGACAACCTCATCGCAAGTTGGGGACATAGTTCTATGGTTGTGTTGTGCAGGTCTCCACGTTGCTGCTGGCACCGGTAGTGCACCCTGCCAAAGTTCAGCTAGCAACACCTTTGGGGTGTTTCCTTGCTCCTATTGGATTGATAACCTTGGTTTCATAACTGAGGGAAAACTTGCTGTTGTGCTCATCATACCTTCCTCTTGGGGTTCCCCAACGGGCTCAATATATTTTGGGCTAAGCAGTATCGTCAGTACAACATGTCAGTCCACTATATATATATATATATATATATGTCTGAAAACCTGGATTGTGGCATTCAGATCCATATTCTTCGGACTTTCTTGATGAAAAATAACAACCTCGCTTGTCATCTCTCGGAAAATTGAGAATTGAATGTTCTTTCCTGATAGTTCGAAACTCACACCAACGACATTGTTTACTATATATTGATTTTTTTCAACGAGTATACTATTTAATACTATATATAGTTTGGTCAAACTTTCTAACGGTTGACTTTGACTAAACCTAATATGCTGAGTAATACTCCCGCCGTTTAGAAATATAAGATGTTTTAGCTTTGTGAAATGAATGTATCTAGAAGCCTTTTAGTGTATGGGAGTCGAGATACATTCGATTCACAAAGCTAAAACATCTTATATTTCTAAACAGAGGGAGTATTAAATAAATGGAGTATAGGATAAGATTAGGAAAACAAAATTTTTTTAGAACCCTCACAAGCTTTTTCTTAGCATCACAAATCTGAATATTACATTGACACTAATGATTAACCAAACTGCAAACAGAGCAAACCCAAACACATACAGAGTAGTAGTAGTACAACTTAACGACTTCCAGGGGACTCCACGGTCTTCTCAGGCGACTCGGCAGCATCCTCCGCGGGCAACATGGCTGCATCCTCCGTGGTACCATTGCTGCGAGGGACTCGTGGATCTTTGGCTGTTGCAGGCGCGATGGTAACACCGGCCAACAGCTTGCTGAGCTCCTCGTCACGCATGACGCCAAGCATCACGTGCCTCGGGATGATGCGGATCTTCTTGCTGTCCTTCGCGGCTTGCCCGGCAAGCTCCAACACCTCGGCGGTAAGATACTCGAGAACGGCCGCGAGGTAGACGGGAGCCCTGAAGCCTATGCGCTGGGAGTACCGATCCTCCTTGAGGTAGCGCCTGATCTGGCCGACGGGGAAATGCAGCCCGGCCTTGACAGACCTCGACACCTTCTTCTTCCTGCGGCTGCCTAGTGCGAGACTGCGACTTGGAGTGGCCAGAGTAGGATTCGAAAGCCGGCGACATGACTTCTTTTTCTCTACGGCCTTTGTCGCCGCCACCTGGGTCTTCTTCTTCCCACGGGGAGCTCCGGTCTTTGGAGCCATAGGTGCAAAGTCTAAGAGGAAGAAAGGTTAATTGTGGAGGGCCGGTGAAGGTGCCCAGGTCCCTTGTGTTGAAACTTTAACAACACCATCTTTACTGTTTTACATGTATGAATTTGTAGTTCAAAATTTACCTACTTTGGTTTTATTGACAAAATGTCATTTAATTATGCGAAATTAGCTAGAAGGCCTGAAAATTAATGAAACTTGTTAACCATGAAACATACTCTATTTTGTGTGAAATTTAGTGCGTTGTGGCATTTGGAGCCATACTCTTTGCCTTTTCTTTAAAAAATAATTATATGTGGCACTTCTAAAACAATTTAACAAAATTCTATACATAAAAGTTGAAAAGTCCAATTAACAACATTAGTATGCCATGCCAAGATGCACCCCGTCTACCCAAAATGGACACGACCTTTGTCATTATTTAACTTGAAACCCAAGTATATGTTAACACATCGCTGGTCATATTGTGAAGAAGTGTTTTTAAACCTTATCAAAATTCATGTTTATCATTTACGGAAGAGGACACCATACATAAGTGCTTAACATTTTTTTATTGTTTTCTTTACTTTTCTTTAATTTATCCCAATAAATGGGACGAGTGATGCAGATATGACCTTGGCATTGGTAACTTGGCTTAAAATGTGAACAATGTTCATATATGGTTATTCTACTATTGTGTAGCAAGTTTCTCAAAAGTTGTCCAAATCCATGTTTGTAGTTTTCGTCCAAACAAGCACAAATATAAGAGGACACCATGTAAGTTTCAACTATGTATCATTACCACCCACCTCCCGCAAAAAAATTATGTATCATGACACACATTGAAATAAGTATTTTCATATAGTACTAACATGGGGTGGAAATTATCTATACATTTTGCTAGAATACAGTGAGTGCACTCTAAGCCTAATTATCAGGACGTACTTAATTACTAAAAACAAATCCTATCACTTGGAAATTGAAAAGCATTTTCCTAAAAGTTCGGAACTCTCATTGACAACATTATTTACCAAAGCCAAGATGCTTCATAGAACGAGATATAGTACACTGCCCGCCTCTTCTCTGGATGCCATTTAATTTTGCACTCGGGCACGCTTCTTTGGTGGGGGGCAGGAAGAGACCTCCTCGTCGTCGTCCTCGGCCTCCTCCCCACCACCGTCCTCGGCCTCCTCCCTGCTATTGTCTTCAGCCTCCTCCTCAAGGTCGACCTCAGACTCCTCCTCTTCCTCAGTCTCATCTTCCGTCTTACCGGAGTCGCTCGGTGTTGGTGGTGGTGTCCCTTCGAAAAAGCGCTGCCAGTGGCTATCTTCTTCATCAGGAGTCAGACAACAGCGACAACCATGGCCCGTCGACTGAGTCTGGGCTTCCAGGTGGAGTTTCGGGGCCTTTCCCATTTGTCAAGTCAATCGATGTGTTCTGGAGAGAGTTGTCATACGACATTTTGGAAGGAAATAGAGAGAGATCGAGTTCTAAGCAACGGTGGGTTGGGTATTTTGGGTGAAAGTAGGGGTGCGTACTGTTGCAATTTATAATGTTTATTTATAGTCGTGCTTATGTTAATACCATGAAAACTATCCCAAAATATCATAAATAGATTGTACCAGACTCGTCCCGTCAACAAAAAAAAGGATTGTACCAGACTTGTTGGTTCTTGATTTTTCTCGGCCTAGAGAATTCAGGAGGCGCCCCGCTTTATCCAAAAATGAAGAGAATCATGCATATCATGCTGAATTACTCGGTGTCTCTTACTTCCTCCATTAAAAATTAAGTGCCTATAGTAGTACATAGTTATCTAGCTATAGTACTACTAGTATATGTATACTCTTCACAAAGTTGCGTCACCGAACTTGATTGATGGTGGTATGGTGTGGGCCTCATCTTTTTCTGCACCGCTGCATCTCAGACAAGAAGTATAATCATTGCGTGAAAGCTTACACAGGAAGGAAGGAGAAATGGAGAGGATAGTGGATGGATGGTGAGAGGGGGGCGAAGGAGAGAGAAAATCTACTACGTAGTACTGTAGTATTTGTACTAGTACAGCGTGTCACGACCCATCGTAATATGTATACTTTTAGCTGAAGTTAGACAGGAAACATGATCAACTACATTATGTGTGGCTTGTGGCATTCTGAACCATATTATTTGGACTTTCTTCACAAAAAACATCACCGTCCTCACTGGGAAAATTTAAATTCTTTTTTTTCCTAATTGTTGGAAACTCCCACATGCAAAAATGCTTACTATGCCAAGATGCACCCATCTACCAAACTATCGTGGGAACTCTATCAAATTGTAAACTATGATGTCAATATGGCCTTGATGACCTTGGTCATTCGGGTTGAAATAAACCCGATGTTTGGTCGATCTTTTGGATAACCTTCCCTCCTGATGTTTGGGAAGCAAGTGAAAATTTCGAAAACCAGAAAAGTTTGAATTTTTTTGCCGCCAAGGACCAAAGTGGTTTCCTTCCTATGTACTCCTCCGCATCCCTCCTCCACACCAACGCGCGGCTGCCAAACACGCCAGAGACACAGAGCCGCCGTACCAAAACACACGTGCGCAGCGCCACACTATGGACGAGGGGAGAGAGATCAGCCGGACCGGTGTGCAAGGGGAAAGGGGAGGAGAGATGGAGCATAGGAAAGGAGAGAGAAAACACACGATTTGTTTTGCATGCATAGGTCCTGAAATTTACTACTAGTAAAGTGTACACTGTAAGGCTGCATGAGTACCTCGTGTTAGAAGTCCATCATAACTTTGCTCTGACATGGAACCACCTTCAACTTCTCTTTGCTGCTGCCCTCTTCCCCTGCCAACGTTTTATTCTCTCGGTATGTACAACACGTGGACAGAGGTGACCATATGTCTAAGCAAAGAAATATACTACTCCCGCATTGTGTAAAAAAGCACACCTTAATAAGGCTCAGATAGTAAATCGTATGACATATCATCACTATATAAAATTATAATTGGTGAAGCACAAAAAATTATAAATTTGATCAACATCTACTATATAAAGTATGGTTGTATATTTGGTCCTTATACTTTGTATCATCATGTGTAGAAGTCAAAGATTATTAGCTACCTACCACTTAATTTTTTTGGTAACATGGTCTAGAGAAACGAGGGAGAAGATTCTAGTATGATCGAGAAGTGTGTTTCGAGAGGTTTATGCATAGTGCATTCATTGTGTTCAAGACTATCAATAGAATCTTCTAGATGCTAGAATGGAAAAGAAGATCCAACGACTAGAAATGCTGGGATTCGCAAGTCTTGATCCAACGGTCAACATTCAAAGTTATTCGTACACTATATAGTGGTTTGTAATGAAGACTATCAGTAGAATCTTCAAGATGCTAGAATGGAAAAGAAGATCTAGCGACTAGAAATGTTGGGATTCGCGAGTCTTGATCCAACGGTCAATATTCAAAGTTGTTTGTACACTATATAGTGGCAAGATCATGTAGAAGTCAATGATTATTAGCTACTAGTAAGTTGCACGTGAGACTCAGATAGTAGACGTATGACATATCATCACTATGTACAATTATAATTGATAAAGCACAAAAAATTATAAATTTGATCAACATCTATAAAGTATGGGTGTATATTTGGTCCTTGTAATTTGTATCATCATGTAGAAGTCAAAGATTATTAGCTACCTAACACATGATTTTTTTTGATAACATGGTCTAGAGAAACAAAGGAGAAGCTTCTATTATGACGGAGAAGTGTGTTTTGAGGTTTGTACATAGCATTCATTATGCCGGAAGACTATCAATAAAATCTTCTAGATGCTAGATTGGAAAAGAAGATCCAACGGCTAGAAATGCTAGGATTCGCGAGTCTTGATCCAACGGTCAACATTCAAAGTTATCCGTACACTATATAGTGGTAAGATAAGATAAGATAAGATAAGATACTAGTAAGTTGCACGTGCCCTGCACATATGGCTCAGATAATAGACGTCTGGCATATCATCACTATATAAAATTATAATAGGTAAAGTGGAAAAATATAAATTTGATCAACATCTATAAAGTATGGGTGTATATTTGGTTCTTGTACTTTGTATCATTATGTCTAGAAGTCAAAGATTATTAGCTACCTAACACTTGAAATTTTTGGTAACATGGTCTAGAGAAACGAGGGATAAGATTCTAGTATGATGGAGACGTATGTTTTGAGAGGTTTATGCATAGTGCATTCATTGTGTTCAAGACTATCAATAGAATCTTCTAGATGCTAGAATGGAAAAGAAGATCCAATGGCTGGAAATGTTCGGATTCGCGAGTCTCGATCCAACAGTCAATATTCCAAATTATTCGTACACTATATAGTGGTAAGATAAGATGTCTAAAAACATGGCTTGTGGCATTCAGATCCATACTCTTCAGACTGTCTTTACAGAAAGGAACAATCTCGTCATCACTCGGAAAATTAAGAATGATATTTCCTGATATTTGGAAACTCACATCGATGACATTGTTTACTACAAGAAGATGCACCCGTCTACCTCCGAAAAGACAATTAACTCAAGAGCAATCTATCGCATTTACTTGTAGCTCAAGCTTGATATAATTTCGCTAAATTGTCAATATGCAAAATCTTAGCAAGAAGTTGAAATTGTTTTAAAAACTATCGGTGGTGGTTTGTGATATATTACATCAGCCCGCAATGGTTACCTCCAAAAAACATAAATCTTTCAATTGAACCTACAATTTACTTGTAGTTCATAATTGAACTAATTTCAATAAATTGACATAAAATCAATTTCAAGTGGGTAAAGTTAGCTGTAGAATAAGTTTGAAAACTCATAAAGCACGGGAATCATAAGTACCACATGAGGGTCCACTATATATGTCTGAAAGCTTGGCTTGTGGCGTTTAGGTCCATATCCTTCGGACTTTGTTTACGAAAATGAACAATAATCTCATCAGCACTCGGAAAATTGAGAATGTTCTTTCCTGATAGTTGAAAACTCACACTAGCGGTACTTATTACTACAAGAAGATGCATCCATCTACCTCTAAAGAGACGTTTAATTAAAGTAAAATCTATCGCGCTTACTTGTAGCTCAAGTTTGAGGTAATTTTTCGTTAAATTGTCAAGATGCAAAATCTTAATTAGAAAGGAGTTAAAAACCTATTGTCAAAACTCTTGGTTGTTTTCTGATAGATTAACTGAGCCCCCAATGTGTACACCTCCAAAAGTTTTTTGTAATTCTTTAGAAGCAACCTACAATAATTTAGTTGTTGTAGTTCAAGTTTGACCAAGTTTCGATAAATATAGGCATGAAGTCGTTCAAGTGGGGCAAAGTTAATTAGCTACATAGGGAGTTTGAAAACTCATAAAACATGGGAATCATAAGTAAAACACGTTGGTCCACTTAATATGTCTAAAAGCTTGGCTTATGGCATTGAGACCCATATTCTTCAGACTTTTTTACATAAAAGAACCATCTCGTCATCACTCAGAAAAATGAGGATTTTCTTTCCTCATAGTTAGAAACTCACACCGACGACATTGTTTACTAGAAGAAGATGCACCCATCTACCTATGAAAATACATTTAATTCAAGAGCAATCTATCGTGCTTACTTGTAGCTCAAGTTTGATCTAATTTCGTTAAATCAACAAGAAGTCACTGAAGTGTGCAAAGTTTGCTAGGACGAAGCTTGAAAAATCCTAGTACTAAAAACTTGGGCATTATATATAAGAAACCGTTGGTCCAGTTTGTGTGATAATTGGGGTGGTTGCATTTTCTTTTAACTATGGTAGGTCTCGTAGGAGAGAGGTGCTTGAGAGTTAAAACGATCGATGGAATTACAACTTACATCAAGGACCTCATAAAAAAATGAAAATTGCATACAAGTCCATCCATTTAACACAATGACCCTAAAACTGAATAATGAAGTGTGTGTGTTTTGTGGTTTGCGCATACTAGCATTCATCATGCTAAAGACTATCAATAGAATCTTTCTTGATGCGAAGGGAAAATAGAAGATCTAACGGTTAGCAATGTTTGGATTTGGCAGTCTTGATCCAGCGGCAATGTTCGAAGTTAATTCGTACACTATACAATGGTGGTATGGTATTGTAAGAGATAAGACAAGATAAAGATAAGATAAGAAGTACCGCGAATGGCCGATCTAATGGTTGGTCTCGTAGGAGCAAGGTGCTTGAGAGTTAAGACAGTCAGTGGAAGTACAAGTTACATCAAGGACCTCATAAAAATGAAAATTGCATCCAAGTCCATGCATGCATTTAGCACAAGGACCCTGAAACTGAGCAATGAAGTATGTGTTTTGAGGTATGCGCATACTAGCGTCCATTGTGCTAAAGACTATCGGTAGAATCTTTCTAGATGCTAATAATGGAAAAGAAGATCCAACGGTTAGCAAAGTTTGGAATTGCCAGTCTTGATCCAACGGTCAATGTTCAAAACTGGTTCAAAATTGCCTTCCCTCGTGATGTTTGGCCGATCTTTTGGATAACCTTCCCTCCCGTTGTTTGGGAAGCAAGTGAAAATTTTGAAAACCAGAAAAGTTTGAATTTTTTTTGCCGCCAAGGACCAAAGTGGTTTCCTTCCTATGTACTCCTCCTCGTCCCTACTCCACACCAACACGCGGATGCCGAACACGCCAGAGACACAGAGCTGTCGTACCAATGCACACGTGCGCAGCACCACGCTATGGTCGAGGGGAGAGAGATCAACCAGACCGGTGCGCGAGGGGAAAGGGGAGGAGATATGGAGCATAGGGAAGGAGAGAGAGAACACATAATTTGTTTTGCGTGCATAGGTCCTGAAATTTACTACTAGTAGAGTGTACATTGTAAGGCCGCAAGAGTACCTCGTGTCAGAAACCCATCATAACGTTGCTCTGACATAGAACCGCCTTCAACTTCTCTTCGCTGCTGGCCTCTTCCCCTACCAACGTTTTATTCTCTCAACATGTACAACGCGTGGATAGAGGTGACCATATGTCTAAGAAAAGAAATATACTACTCCTTCATTGTGTAAAAAATCACACCTTAATAAGGCTCAGATAGTAAATCGTATGACATATCATCACTATATAAAATTATAATTGGTAAAGCACAAAAAACTATAAATTTGATGAACATCTACTGTATAAAGTATGTGTGTATATTTGGTCCTTGTACTTTGTATCATCATGTGTAGAAGTCAAAGATTATTAGCTACCTAATACTTGAAATTTTTGGTAACATGGTCTAGAGAAACGAGGGAGAAGATTCTAGTATGATCGAGAAGTGTGTTTGGAGAGGTTTATGCATAGTGCATTCATTATGTTCAAGACTATCAATAGAATATTCTAGATGCTAGAATGGAAAAGAAGATCCAACGGCTAGAAATACTGGGATTCGCGAGTCTTGATCCAACAGTCAACATTCAAAGTTGTTCGTACACTAATCTCACCATCACTAATTTCAATAGCACAGTAGACTGTATTCTCTCTACTTATATACTACTGTAGTTTAGCAGTTTTGAATTGGATCCATAGCACTAATCATGACCGTTGGGCTTTTTGATCCAATGGTTCAGAGCTACTGGATTCGTATTGAATAGTACTCCCTCCGCAAAAATATAAGGCGCCTAAGGATTAGTCAAAAGTCAACATTTTTTAAGTTTGACCATGATTATACACAAAAATATAAAAATTTAGAATACTAAATTCATATCAATAGATTCACCATAAATTATATTTTCTTAATATGTCCATTCAATATTGTAGATGTAGATATTTAAAAAAAAATATTTGGTCAAAGTTAGTAAGGTTTGACTTTTGACCAATCCTTAGGCGTCTTATATTTTGGGACGGAGCGAGGGAGTACAAACCTAGATGATAGAATGGAAAAGAAGATCCAACGGTTAGCAATGTTTGGATTTGCTAGTGTTGATCCAACTATTAATGTTCAAAGTTAATCTCTACACTATATGTAGTGGTATGGTATATATTGCAATAGATAAGAGACAAGATAAAGATAAGATAAAAGTACTGCGAATGGCTGATCTAATGGTAGATCTCGTAAGAGCGAGGTGCTTGAGAGTTAACACGGTCAGTGGAAGTACAAGTTACATTAAGGACCTCATAAAAAAATGAAAATTGCATCCATCAAGTCCGTGCATTTAGCACGAGGACCCTTAAAACGAGTAATGAAGTACTATGTGTTTTGAGGTTTGTGCATACTAGTGTTCATCGTGCTAAAGACTATCAGTAGAATCTTTCTAGATGCTAAGGATGGAAAAGAAGATCCAACAGTTAGCAATGTTTGGATTTGCCAGTTTTGATCCAACGGTCAATGTTCAAATAAGTTAATCCCTACACTATGTAGTGGTGGTATGCATGGTATTGTAAGAGATAAGAGACAAAGATAAAGATAAGATAAGAAGTATTGTGAATGGTCGATCTAATGGTAGGTCTCGTAGGAAGCAAGGTGCTTTGAGAGTTAACACGGTGGGTAGAATTACAATTTACATCAAGGACCTCATAAAAATGAAAATTGCATCCAAGTCCATGCATTTAGCACAAGGACAACCCTGAAACTAAGCAATGAAGTGTGTGTTTTGAGCTAGAGGTTTACGTATACTAGCGGTCATCGTGCTAAAGACCATTAGTAGAATATTTCTAGATGCTAAGAATGGAAAAGAAGATCCAACAGTTAGCAATGTTTGGATTTGCCAGTCTTGATCCAACGGTCAATGTTCAAAGTTAATCTGTACACTATATGTAGTGCGTGGTATGGACGTTATTGTAGGAGATAGGACAAGATAAATATAAGATAATAAGAAGTACTACGAATGGTCGATCTAATGGTTGGTCTAGTAGGTGTGATTAGCTTGAGAGTGAACACGGTCGGTGGAAGTTCAAGTTACATATCAAGGACCTCATAAAAAATGAAAATTGCATCCAAGTCCATGCATTTAGCATAAGGACCCTAAAACTGAGCAATGAAGTGTGTATTTTGAGGTTTGCGCATACTAGCGTTCATCGTTCTCATCAAGACTATTAGTAGAATCTTTTTAGATGCTAGAATGGAAAAGAAGATCCAATAGTTAGCAAAATGTTTGGATTTGCGAGTCTTGATCCAACTTGTCGTCAAAACTCTTGTTGGATGGTTTCTCGTATATTAATTGTGACCCCCGATGGGTACCTCCAAAAGCTTTTTCGTAGAAATTTCGCAGTAACCTAAAATTTACTTATACAAGTTCAAATCTGACCTATTTTCGATATATAAACATAAAGTCATTCAAGTGGGTGGAGTTAGGTAGGCAGTTTTGAATTGGATCCATAGTACCAATCATGGTCGTTGGGCTATTAGATCCAATGGTTCAGAGTAGTTGGATTCGTGTTGAACAGTATCTAGGGCAAACTCCACCATGTTCTAGATAGTTATTATTAATATACTTAATGTATGCCTTTTTCTCTAACAAGACTACTAGTTAATAACAACTTAATATTCGTTAAATCACATTTCATACAGTATATACGAGTGTGGCACGTGCATGTGTGTGTGTGCGTGTGAAAACTTTGGCTTGTGGCATTTATTTAGATCAATATTCTTCAGACTTCCTTTACAGGAGAGAATTATCATGACATGACTCGAAAAATTGAGAATGTCCTTTCCTGGTAGTTGGAAACTCACACCGACGACATTTCTTACTACAATAAGATGCACCCATCTACCTTTAAAAATACAATTAATTCAAGTGCAGTCTATCATGCTTACTTGTAGCTCAAGTCTAACTTAATTTCATTAAATTGATGCAAAATCTTAGCAAGAAGTTGAACCATACCTATATATCATCAAAACTCTTGGTGGTTTCCCATATATTAATTGACCCCTCCCCTCGATAGATATGGTCATATGGGTACCTCCAAGAAAGATCTTTCGCCAAACTTTCAAAGCAACCTATAATTTACTTGTTGCAGTTCAATTTGTACATAATAATTTCAATAAATCGGCATAAATCAATCAAGTGGGCGAAGTTAATTAGGAAGTTTGAGAACTCATAAAACATGGGAAATCATAAGTACACCATGTTGGTCCACAATATATGTGTGAAAACTTGCCTCGTGTGTCATTCAGATCCATATTCTTTAGACTTGCTTTACGGGAAAGAACAATCTCGTCATCACACTCGGAAAATTTAGAATGATCTTTCCTGAGATAGTAGGAAACTCATAGTGATGGAATTGTTTACTACAACAAGATGCACCTATAGACATCCTAAAAGACATTGAATTCAAGAGCAATCTATATCGCGCTTACTTGTAGCTCAAGTTTGACCTAATTTCGTTAAATTGTCAAGATGCAAAATCTATCTTAGCAAGAAGTTAAACCTATTATCAAAACTCTTGGTGTTTTGTGATATATTAATTGACCCCTCGATGGGTACCTCCAAAAGCTTTTTTGAAAAACTTTCAAAGCAACCTACAATTTTCTTAGACACGAGGCTAGTAAATTTCTAAGCTATGTATAGTAAGGGCATGTGCGGTGTCTAGAAGTAGCTATGGAAACTACTTTGGGTCCAGCGTTTAGAACTGAAGTGGGTCCACACAACCATGCTAAAAATAAAAATAGACTGTTATCCACTAAATAGATGGTTACGAGGGTAGTAGGTGCCTATGGTGACTTCGTGTCAACACCCGTATTTTTAATCCCAGATGCCTATTATGCCATACCTCGCAATCCCAGGATTACCATTTTTGCGAGACATAACAGATTGGATATCACAGTACATCATCCAACCATAATAAGGTTTTACATGAATAAAGGATCTCATGATCCAGTCTTAATACACACAAGCAGCGGAATAATAAAGCATAGTAGTGGGCTCCATCTTCAGTGTCCAGGCAATGCTAACAATGGGAGATGATCCTAGTTGTTGTAGTCGTTCTGATGTCCATCTTCTGGATAGTCCTCCTCATAGTCTGGCCACGGGAATAGCCAGGGACAAAGCCATGAGTACTCTTTAAGTACTCGCAAACTATCACTAACAAGTAAGGTAGTTCTAGTAGGAATACTAAGCTCTAAGTTTATTTGCAAAAATCCAGATTTATCTAAAGCTGAGTTCAAAAGTAAAGAAAGCTAATTTAATGTTCTAAATCACCTAAGGGGGAACTTAGTTTTCATAGTCACAACCCTGTTGTGGTTAAGTCAAAGTCACAATTCATTTCACAAATCATTTTGAAAACATCTGACGACGGAATAGTATGGCCACTCCAACTGTCCATGACCGTGGACGCGGCTATTCGAATAGTTTGACACTCTGATGAGGTGGTACACTTTCACCACAAAATTCGATACATCCGTCAGGGATAACCCTGAATCAATCATACTTAGTATGCGGATAATCAATCCTAACCTTTCAATTACACACTCTAGTATAGGCACCTCCCCTATGAGCTTGGCCTCCCAGCCATGGCCATCTGCCATCCTGGGCACTGCATAGGTGGACATACATCAAGAGGTAGCCTCAGCTCAAACCTCTCCCGCGAGGGAACCCATACTAAGGCATATAAACTTCCGACTAAGCCCTACCCATTTCAGGTATCGTGGTTGTACGATAAAATTGGAACGGTATCGCATCTGAACCCAACCATCAATTTTTGTAAAGGGCTAAGGCTCATGCCTCAATATTTTCATCATCAAATCCATTTGTGTTTCTCAACACATGTCAAAACATATCAATAGAATGACTCATCATTCCAAGGTTTTCATAATCATTTTCACCAAGTAGTCCCATCTGAAGTGATCAAGTTTTATGCTTAGCACTAGCCACTAAGGTTAAGAGTGTTCATTAATGAGGGGTGCTAATATTCAATCTCATGCCATAGAATTGTGGGTGCTAATATTCAATCTCATGCCATAGAATTGTTGGGTCCACAGTATAGAAAACAAAAATTTTCCTACGATGAGAACTATACGCCAAGATCTATCTACTAGATATAGAGCAACGGGTGGATATACATCCATCGAGAACTTACCCTCGAAGACAACGAGTTTTGTTAAGGAGTAGGAACTCGTGGTTGATGTAGTCGTACACTTGCCAATATCAAGATCGTGTGGATGTTCGAGCACCGCAAATCAACAGCGCATCCGTCCTCGCACACACGTTCAAGCCACCGGACAACCTCCACCTCCTCGCTCCAGCGATGCAGCGGATGCAGCAACTCCTTCCAGATGAAATGCCACCAGGAACATGTATCTCGCTAATCCGAGACCATGGGGGAATAATTCTAGAGGGGGAGAGAGATCCTTCACGAGGAGGTGTGAGGAAGGAGGAAGAGGGGGGCCTTTTATAGGAGGAGGGGGTGCCCCTCCCCATGGCCAGCGCCACATGGGGGGTGACCCCTCACCTCCCCCATTCATGTGGTGGTAACCCCTCCACATTAAAATGCCTCTTCACATTCCCTTTTAAAGTCTCCACTTTAAATGCATTAAAATTCTCTAAGTTTAATGCTCTCTCATTTAATAAAACTCTTTTATTAAATTTATTCAGAATTTTGTTAATTACTTTAATTAACAAACATTCACATAAAATCCCTTGCAACATTTCAATATCACATGCATAACCACTTTCTGCAATTTCACCCGAAACAATTCCGGCTTCTATCGAAACAATTCCTGCGCTTTGCAATTCTTTTGTCTAAAATATATGTGCTCCAAAATGGTGTCCGGTAACTCTTAAGTGTGTCACCCTACGGTTCGCGAATAATGCAGACATGATTGAGACTCCTCTCAGATCAATAATCAGAAGCGGGACCTAGAGATCCATACTGACTCCTGCATATTCAACGATGACTTCTGTGATCGTGAGAACCTTTAATGCTAGTAACTTAATCCCTTTGTCTCATTATATAATACATGTCCGAGATTCGATCATCGGTATCCAACTACCTAGTTTGATCTCGTTACCGACATGCACTCTTTTCTCGTTCCCGTGATATAACATTCTAGTGATCACATCACTTGCTTGCAAGCTATCTTAATGTGATATCACCGAGAGGGCCCAAAGTATATCTATCCGTCATCGGGATTGAAAAATTCTACTCTTGATCCATGAGCCTCAACATAACACCTTCGTAGCACTGAACCCATCTTTATAGTCACCCTGTTACGGTGTGACGTTTGATGTTATCAAGATACTCTTCTGGTGTTAGCAATTAACATGATCTCATGGTCTAAGGATAAAGATTACTTCGTATGATGTTATAGAAATATAAACATAATGACGTGATCGTAATGCTATACTTCGGATGAATGTTCATCACATCATTTCTCAAATGCTGTGACTTTGTTATTAACAACATCCAATGTCTATGATCAGGAAACCTTGATCATCTTGTTAATCAACAAGCTAGTCTATAAGAGAGGCATAACTAGGAACCCTTTTTGTTTATTAAACACACATGTATTAACGTTTCCGATCAATACAATTATAGCATGCAAAATAAACATCTATCATATACGAGTAATACATAATAACAACTTTATTATTGCCTCTCAGGGCATATTTACTTCAGTCTCCCACTTGCACTAGAGACAATAATCTAGTTCACATAGTGATAAATCTAACACCCATGGAGTTCTGGTGTTGATCATGTTTGGCCCTAGGGAGAACTTTAGTCAACGGATCTGCTACATTTAGGTCTGTGTGCACTTTACAAATCTTAATATCTCCATCCTTGACATGCTCGCGGATGGAGTGAAACCGGCGCTTAATATGCTTGGAATTCTTGTGAGACCTCGGTTCCTTGGCATTGGATATGGCTCCATTTTTGTCACAATAGATCACCATTGGGTCCAATGCACTAGGAACCACACCTAGTTCCGTTATGAACTCTTTCATCCAAACCGCTTCTTGCGCTGCTTTTGAAGCAGCAACATATTCCGCCTCCGTCGTTGATCCAGCCACCACAGGTTGTTTGGAACTCCTCCAACTAACTGCTGCTCCGTTCAAGAGAAATACGAATCCGTATTGAGACTTAGAGTCATCCGGATCGGTGTCAAAGCTAGCATCGACATAACACTTAGCGACTAGCTCTTCTTCACCTCCGTATACAAGAAACATATCCCTAGTTCTTCTCAAGTACTTAAGGATATTCTTGACTGCTATCCAGTGTTCTGAACCTGGATCAGATTGGTACCTACTAGTCAAACTAATAGCATGTGCCACATCCGGTCTTGTACATAGCATGGCATACATTATAGAGCCTATGACCGAGGCATAGGGGATCTTATCCATTATCTCTCTTTCTTCTACTATAGCCGGACTTTGAGTCTTGCTCAGTGTCTTGCCTTGCAACATAGGTAAGAACCCCTTCTTACTTCCGTCCATATTAAACTTCTTTAATATCTTATCAAGGTATGTACTCTGCGATAGCCCAATTAGGCGCCTTGATCTATCTCTATAGATTTTAATGCCTAATATATATGACGCTTCACCAAGGTCTTTCATCGAAAATTTGTTGTTTAGATAACTTTTAACACTGTTTAAAAGATCTATATCATTTCCAATTAATAATATGTTATCCACATATAATATCAGAAATGCCACATTGCTCCCACTCACTTTCTTGTAAATACAAGCCTCTCCATAAGTTTGGACAAATCCAAACTCTTTGATCACCTCATCAAAGCGGAGATTCCAACTCCGGGATGCTTGCTTCAGTCCATAGATGGATCTCTGAAGTTTGCATACCTTATTAGCATCCTTAGGATCGACAAAACCCTTAGGTTGTATCATATACAACTCTTCTTCAATATTACCATTGAGAAACGCAGTTTTGACATCCATCTGCCATATTTCATAATCAAAATATGCAGCAATTGCTAACATAATCCTAACCGACTTTAGCATCGCTATGGGAGAGAATGTCTGATCATAGTCAACTCCTTGAATTTGTCGAAACCCCTTTGTGTTAAGTCGAGCCTTATAGATGGTCACATTACCATCAGCATCAGTTTTTCTTTTGAAAATCCATTTATTCTCAATGGCCTTTTGATCGTGAGGTAAGTCTACCAAGGTCCAAACCTGGTTTTCGTACATGGATTCCATCTCGGATTTCATGGCTTTTAGCCATTTGCTGGAATCCAGGCTCATCATCGCTTCTTCATACGTCGCAGGGTCATCCATTTCATCAACCATGAAATTCACAACAGGATTGCCATACAGTTCAGGAGCTGCACGTGTCCTATTTGACCTGCGAGGTTCGGTAGTGTCCTCTTTCGGATGATCAATATCATTAGCTCTCTCTTCATTAGGTGAAGTCAACTCTGAAACAATTTCTCGTGCTGCGCTACTCGCCATTTCATGAAGAGAAGGTTCAATAACCTCTTTAAGTTCTACCTTCCGACTACTCACACCTTTCGCGAGAAACTCCTTCTCAAGAAAGGATCCATTCTTGGCAACAAAAACCTTGCCCTCAGATCTGTGATAGAAGGTATACCCAATTGTTTCCTTAGGGTATCCTATGAAGACGCATTTTTCCGCTTTGGGTTCGAGTTTAATCGCCTGAAGTTTCTTCACATAAACATCGCATCCCCAAACTTTAAGAAATGACAGCTTAGGTTTGTTTCCAAACCATAATTCATACGGTGTCGTTTCAACGGATTTAGATGGTGCCCGATTTAAAGTGAATGCAGCGGTTTCCAGTGCATAACCCAAAATGACAGTGGCAAGTTAGTCAGAGACATCATAGATCGAACCATATCCAATAAAGTACGATTACGACGTTCCGACACACCATTACGTTGTGGTGTTCTAGAAGGCGTGAGTTGTGAAACTATTCCACACTCTTTCATGTGTGTGCTAAACTCGTAACTTAGATACTCACCTCCATGGTCGGACCGCAGAAATTTGATCTTTCTGTTATGATGATTTTCCACTTCATTCTGAAATTCTTTGAACTTTTCAAAAGTTTTAGACTTGTGTTTCATCAAATAGATATACCCGTATCTACTTAAATCATCCGTGAAAGTAACAAAATAATGATATCCACCTCGCACCGACACACTCATTGGTCCACACATATCAGTATGTATGATTTCCAATAAATCTTTCGCTCGTTCCATTGAACCAGAAAACGGCGTTCTAGTCATCTTGCCCATAAGGCATGGCTCACATGTATCAAATGATTCAAAATCAAGTGATTCCAAAAGTCCATCAGAATGGAGTTTCTTCATGCGTTTAACGCCAATATGACCTAGACGGTAGTGCCACATATATGCATATATATCATTATCAAGTTTAATCCTTTTAGCATCGACATTATGAATATGCATAATACTATTATCGAGATCCAATAGAAATAAACCATTCAACACAGGTGCATGACCATAAAAGATATCATTCTTATAAATCGAACAACCATTGTTTTCAGATTTAAAGGAATAACCATGTTGCATCAAACACGATCCGGATACAATGTTCATGCTAAGTGCAGGCACCAAATAACAATTATTCAGATTTATAACTAATCCTGATGGCATATGGAGATGTAGCGTTCTGACGGCGATCACATCAACTCTTGATCCATTGTCGACCCGCATCATGACCTCATCCCTTGCTAGTTATCGCTTGTTCCGCAGCCCCTGAACCGAGTTACATATATTAGCAACCGATCCCGTATCAAATACCCAGGTGCTACTGCGAGTACTAGTCAAGTACACATCAATAACATGTATATCACATATACCTTTGTTTTCCTTGTCGGCCTTCTTGTCCGCCAAATACTTGGGGCAATTGCGCTTCCAATGGCCAGTCCCCTTGCAATAGTAACACTTAGTGTCAGACTTAGGGCCAGCTCGGGGTTTCTTTTTAGGTGTGGCAACAGATTTGCCACCCTTCTTTCCCTTGTGCTTGCCTTTCTTGTCCTTCTTGAAACCGGTGGTCTTATTGATCATCAACACTTGATGTTCTTTCCTAATCTCCACTTCTGCAGTCTTAAGCATTGACAGAAGCTCGGGAAGGGACTTCTTCATGCCCTGCATATTATAGTTCATCATGAAGCTCTTGTACCTAGGTGGCAGAGATTGGGGAACACGATGTATGCCTAAGTCAATGGGAATCGTTATTCCCACTGACACAAGCTTATCGGCGTACCCAGACATTTTGAGTACGTGCTCACTAACGGAGCCGTTCTCCTCCATCATGCAGCTAAAGAACTTTTCAGAAGCATTATATCTCTCTATGGCAGCATGGGTATCGAAAATCATTTTCAATTCTCCCATGGTATCAAAGGCATTGCCATTTTCGAAACGTTTTCGAAGTTCTGGCTCTAGCCCATATAGTATGCCGCAATGAACTAAGTTGTGGTCCTCCTGACGAGTTATATAGACATTCTTTTCCTCGTCAGGGGCATCAGGAGCTGGTGGGGGGCCTAACGGCGCCTCTAGCACATATTGCTTTTGTGCAGCAGTGAGGAGAATCCTCAAATTCATAGCCCAGTTGGTGAAGTTGCTACCATTCACAGCAAGTTTCTCTTTTCCATGAACACATTGAAAATAAAAGCAGGTGGTGCCATCTACAACAGAATTTGCAAAGTTTATTTAGACTAAGTTTATGATAGAGTGAGTTCAACTAATCCAAATTACTAATGAACTCCCACTCAAAAACAACATCCCTCGTGTCTTTTTGGTGATTACATGAACCAAATCCACTACACCAAGTCCGATCATCACGTGAGTTGATGTAGCTTCAAAGGCCAGCATCTATATGGGCATCATTCCACTATATGACTCATGCTTAACCTTTCGGTCCGTGTTCCCAGGCCATGTCTGTACATGCTAGGCTCGCCAAGTAAGAACCTTAGTATTCGTGTGTGTAAAACTGTCTTACACCCGTTCCTATGAAAGCGTAGATTCGAGTACACCCGATCATCACGTGATGTCTCGAAACACAATCCACAGAACGGTGCATACTTAAAGAAGAACACATTTTATCTTGATATCTAAATGAGGGATCATCTTACAATGCTACAAAAAAGCGCCAAACTAGCAGTATAAGATGCTAACATCTAATGCGTAAAGTGAGATGATATGGTCCATGCATTTGATCTCTATCATTTGCATCCTGGTATGATCTCTATCATTCCTTTGTGTGTAAGGCCAAGTTCTATGGAACTTACACGTTGAGTGTGTTGTAAGAGTATCTATCATACATCTACTTACAACAATACCATATCAAGACACTAGCCCAGCAACGATCTAAACTAGACGCCTCTAATTTATCAATTGCAAGTTTTACATGGCTTAGGGCTTTCGGAGATAGAACCGGTCTTACCTACGAACATGAACCACAACGAGGATAACCAAGTTATTAGTAACTCGTTGTAAATCAGATATTGACTATAGTAGGAGAGACAGACACCCGCCAGCCACTTATGCAAAACAAGTTGCATGTCAGTCATGGAACCGGTCTCATGTACGATGACATGTAAGGTTGGTCTGAGACGCTTCATCCCACTATGCCACCAATATCCAAAATACATAGAAGATGCAATAACATGATCATCATCGCCCACATATAAACATATGTGTACTACCCGTGCAAAGCACCTACGCATAGATCAGGCTCTGATACCACTGTTGGGTCCGCATCATAGAAAACAAAAAATTCCTACGATGAGAACTATACGCCAAGATCTATCTACTAGATACAGAGCAACGGGTGGACATACATACGTCGAGAACTGACCCTCGAAGACAACGAGTTTTGTTAACGAGTAGGAACTCTTGGTTGATGTAGTCGTACACTTGCCGATCTCAAGATCGTGTGGAAGTCCGAGCGCCACAAATCAACAGCGCATTCCTCCTCGTACACACGTTCAAGCCACCGGACAACCTCCACCTCCTTGCTCCAGCGATGTAGCGGAAGCAGCAACTCCTTCTAGACGAAATGCCACCGGGAACATGTATCTCGCTAATCCGAGACCATGGGGGAATAATTCTAGAGGGGGAGAGAGACCCTTCACGAGGAGGTGTAAGGAAGAAGGAGGAAGAGGGGGTCCTTTTATAGGAGGAGGGGGTGCCCCTCCCCATGGCCAGCGCCACATGGGGGGGTGACCCCTCACCTCCCCCATTCATGTGGTGGTAACCCCTCCACATTAAAATGCCTCTTCACATTCCCTTTTAAAGTCTCCACTTTAAATGCATTAAAATTCTCTAAGTTTAATGCTCTCTCATATAATAAAACTCTTTTATTAAATTTATTCAGAATTTTGTTAATTACTTTAATTAACAAACATTCACATAAAATCCCTTGCAACATTTCAATATCACATGCATAACCACTTTCTGCAATTTCACCCGAAACAATTCCGGCTTCTATCGAAACAATTCCTGCGCTTTGCAATTCTTTTGTCTAAAACATATGTGCTCCAAAATGGTGTCCGGTAACTCTTAAGTGTGTCACCCTACGGTTCGCGAATAATGCAGACATGATTGAGACTCCTCTCAGATCAATAATCAGAAGCGGGACCTAGAGATCCATACTGACTCCTGCATATTCAACGATGACTTCTGTGATCGTGAGAACCTTTAATGCTAGTAACTTAATCCCTTTGTCTCATTATATAATACATGTCCGAGATTCGATCATCGGTATCCAACTACCTAGTTTGATCTCGTTACCTACATGCACTCTTTTCTCGTTCCCGTGATATAACATTCTAGTGATCACATCACTTGCTTGCAAGCTATCTTAATGTGATATCACCGAGAGGGCCCAAAGTATATCTATCCGTCATCGGGATTGAAAAATTCTACTCTTGATCCATGAGCCTCAACATAACACCTTCGTAGCACTGAACCCATCTTTATAGTCACCCTGTTACGGTGTGACGTTTGATGTTATCAAGATACTCTTCTGGTGTTAGCAATTAACATGATCTCATGGTCTAAGGATAAAGATTACTTCGTATGATGTTATAGAAATATAAACATAATGACGTGATCGTAATGCTATACTTCGGATGAATGTTCATCACATCATTTCTCAAATGCTGTGACTTTGTTATTAACAACATCCAATGTCTATGATCAGGAAACCTTGATCATCTTGTTAATCAACAAGCTAGTCTATAAGAGAGGCATAACTAGGAACCCTTTTTGTTTATTAAACACACATGTATTAACGTTTCCGATCAATACAATTATAGCATGCAAAATAAACATCTATCATATACGAGGAATACATAATAACAACTTTATTATTGCCTCTCAGGGCATATTTCCTTCAAGAATGACATGTAAGTATAACTAGATAGGCCTAGTTTTATACTCTTTATGCTATCTATCTTAAAAGTAAAGAACTTTGGTAAAGTAAAAGAAAGTAAAGCTTGCAAGTAAAACTTAGGATTGGTATAATCAAAAATGGTATAACCAAAGCATGCCTAGTGCATCTTGCTTAGGTTAATACTTGCACAAGTATGAGACTTGCAAGTTTTCCTCGTAATGATGGCTTGCTACTGATAGCTTGCCTTGGTTGGTGCAGTGATTGAAGTTTTGCTCGTCTTCTTCGGGGTAGAACTCCTCCTCCTCATAGACTTGGTCGGTACTATCGTCTATAAATGAATACGGGTACACAATCACCAAACAATACTTATCTATTTCTATTTAGAACCCTAAGGCTCACACTTGATGATCTAGCATCATCACAATCATCACATGCATTAAAGAACTAGTTTCACTTACTTTATTTGAGAAAAGTAATTTCTACTCATTGAAATTAACTACGATTTAATATTCTCGAAATAGAATATGGGATCGTGTGGACACATGTCATCACCACATACTATAATACACGGGAATGTGATTTAAAGGGTTGGTCACATTTTATAATGTTTAAGATTATTATTTAGTAGATTTAAAATGACTAGAAATGCCCTAATAGCATTCTTTTGGTAGTAGCACAAAGTCACTGCATGCAAACCTAAATATTTTTACATATTCATATAGGTATTATCAAATGTGATTTTTGAAAGTTGGAATCAACTCAAAAGCTATTATGGTTGATTTTTAAGAATGTTTGAATGTAGAAAAGTCTTTATCTTGTTATTTTTACTAAAGATTATCTCTAACTCTAAATGATTTAAATCCAACGGACTTGGATAGATATTTTAATTACCTTTCTAGAAAAATTTGAGTCATGCAATTTGGTTCAGCGAAAAACTCTCTGAATTGATTTTTGAATCTAGGCACAGAATGTGGTTTTAGTTAAATTGGAAAAATCCTTATTTGAATTCTCAGGCCTGCGTGGGAAACTAAACTGGTCGGCCCAAATACACAGCGCAGCGCAGCGCGCAGCTGACAGAGGGGGTCCACTAGTCAGTGACTTAAACTAAGCGAAGCGATATCGTTTAACCTAAGCCCTACGATTAGAAGACAGATCAATGGCTAAGGGTCGTCGTCGATGACAAACAGCTCCGGTGACAAGCTAAACCTAACGCGGCGGTGGGGGTCTCACGAGGCTCACCTGGGCTCCATCTAGGGTTGGCGATGAGGGCAATCGACGTGGTAGACGATGGCGAGGCGAGGCATGGTCACGACAGAGCTTGGGATGGTCAGAATTGCTGGCACCCTTCTCCTCCAGTAGTAGTGGACTCTGGTGAAATTCCGGCATGTTGGTGCTCGCCTTGCTCCGGGGAGAAGTGGGGAAGGTCAGTGAGGAGTGGGGAGTGGGGTGGTATGGATAAATGGGGTGGAGAGGCCCTCTATTTATACACCTATGAGGCGACCGAGCGGGATGGGTTAGCGTCTCTGGCGAGGACGGTACAGTGAGCTAAAGGCACGGGCGGGGGTGTAGGACGGTGCGGTGCTCCCTGGCGGTTCCCATGGAAGTAAGGGCGCGGCACGGGGTGGTCTAGCTTGGTCTGGCGCGTGCGGTGCTCCGTGCGGGACATGCGGCGTTCTTGACGGTGCGCGGGAGCTACGGGTCATGCGGCGGCGAACGGGGGTGTCTGCCGGGGTGGCGTGATCATAGTGAGGCTACACGTGCACAGAGAGGGCAGGGAGCGAGCTGGCGGGGCTGGTCGGGCATGGCGCACTGGCGCGCTCTGGACATGGCGCAGAGGTGTAGAGCGCGGCGGTGCTAGGGTGGTCCACGGCTCGGCTGGGGCTGTGGCCTAGACAGGGGGTGACGGTAGGCTGCGACGATGCTCCTCGACATCCTGTTCGGGCGCGGGGCTGTCTGGTGCGAGCTAGTTGTGGTCGGCCGGTGATGACCACAAAATGGCAGCGCTCCACTGTTCTCCATGGTGAAGGGGGGCTTGTCTGTTGCTGCGAGTCACTCAGGGGGACAAGGGGGTTAAGACAGAGATCAATTGGTTGATGATCACTGTACAAAACAGTGAAGTTAGGCTAGAGATTATTCTGTGCATACCAAGTGTTTGTGTTAATGGCCGCATGAAATTTATTTTTGAATTTTTGATTCAAATTTTTTGAGTGATCTTAGATTAAGCTTGAGAGACTATGTTTGCTTGGAGAGGTCAAGGTTTATTGATTTGGTGGTTTTTTGGAAAAGTGTGATCTTAGCACATACACTTGATTCAATTTTCAAATGTCCTTTAAATGGATTTGCTAGATGTTTTTGTAAGTTTGTAAAGTGGGCCTTTATACACTTTTACTTGGTCTAGCAAGGGGTGAAAAGAAATAGAATAGTTTCTATTAGCAATTTTCTTCTAGGAACACCTAAAGTGGCCTAGTGGTTTAAAATGGTCAAAATGACCATTTGGTTTATTTATTCTTATTTGATTTCTTTCTCCTTTGATTTTGCTTGTAAATGGTCTAGATGATGTGGCATTCACCTTTAAACCATTTCATATCATTTAGAACAATCAAGCATGGCATATACACTCAATTCTACAATAATGCAAACACACATGCATTCATATGTTTTTTTTCTTAATAAAAGTTTTTGTTAACCCTAAATTGGGTGATTAGGATTTAATAACCTTGATTAAAGTTTTGGGATGTTACAAACCTTCCCTCCTTAAACAAAATCTCGTCCCAAGTTTTAAGAAAAACTAGGAACTAAAGAGATCTAGAGACTTAGTCCTAATGTAATCTTCTTGCTCCCAGGTAGCTTCTTCGGTATGGTTGCTCCATTGGATCTTGAGAAATTTGATACTCTAGGTCCTGGTGGTTCTGAAGGCTTCTTCCAAGATACGGATGGGCACTACACGATACGTCAAATCCTTGTTGATATCTATGGCTTGGTGATCGATGTTCTTGAAAACTTCGGCCTTCTCAAGAACTTCTAAGCATTTGTGAAGTAACAAGATATGGAACACATCATGGATGGCTAACAGCTCCTCTGGCAGTTCCATATCTCCAACATTGAAAGTCTCTTTGAGATACAAAAAATCTCCAACATTGAAAGTCAGGTCTCTACGTCTCTTGTCAGCATAACTCTTCTTTCTGGATTGGGTGGTCTTGAGGTGCTCACAGACTTTGTGAACCTTCTCTTCGGCTTCTTGTAGGATGTCGGGTCCGAAAATCTGACTCTCTCCTACTTGCGACCAATTCAAGGGGGTACGACACTTCCTTCCATATAAGAACTCAAATGGGGCCATTTGCAAACTGGCTTGATAACTATTGGTGTATGAGAATTCTGCAAAAGGCAGACAATCTTCCCATTTTGATCCATACTCTAACACACAATCTCTCAACATATCTTCTAAGATTTGTTGACTCTTTTAGTTTGTCCATCAGTCTGCGGGTGATAAGCTATGCTGAAATTCAACTTGATTCCTAATCCTTCTTGGACTTTCTGCCAAAATCTTGAGGTAAACTGGGTTCCTCGATCCAACACTATGGTCTTAGGGGTTCCATGCAAACTGACAATCCTAGCAATGTACAACTCTGCTAGCTTCGAACTCTGGTAGGTTGTCTTGACAGGTATAAAATGGGCTACCTTGGATAGTCTATCAACTATGACCCAAATAGAGTCATTTTCCCTACTAGAAGTAGGCAAACTAGTGATAAAGTCCATTCCGACAGAATCCCATTTCCATTCCGGAATCTGCAATGGTTGCAAAAGTCCTGTGGGTCTCTGATGTTCCTCTTTGACTCTTTGACATATATCACACTTGGCGATGTAGCTTCCGATTTCTCTCTTCATCTTGTGCCACCAAAATTGCTCCTTCAAATCCTGATACATCTTGGTTCCTCCAGGATGGATATAATAAAGAGTATCATGAGCTTCCTGCATGATAACTTGTTTCAACTCTGAATCTGCTGGCACATAGATATGTCCTTTGTACCACAAAACTCCTTCTTCATCTTTGGTGAATCCAGGTACCTTTCCTGTACCGATATGACGTTTGATTCCATCGATACTTGCATTTCCCTTCTGGGCTTCCTTGATCTAACTGATCAAAGTGGGTTGAAGTTCAATGCTAGCTAAAAATCCTTTGCTAACTAGCTCAGTTCTAAACTTCTCTAACTCTTCATGCAAACTTGGTTGAGCTTCTTTGATCATGGTGTTTAATCTACATGGCAATCTGCTAAGAGCATCCGCTACCACATTGGCTTTGCCAGGGTGATAGTGAATGTCAAGGTCATAATCCTTGATTAACTCTATCCATCTCCTTTGCCTCATATTCAACTCCTTCTGAGTGAAAATATACTTCAGGCTCTTGTGATCCGAATAAATCTCACAGTGGTTACCCATAAGGTAATGACGCCATGTCTTCAATGCTAAAACTACAGCTGCTAGTTCAAGATCATGGGTAGGGTAGTTTTTCTCATGTTGCTTCAGTTGTCGGGACATATATGCTATTACTTTACCTTCTTGCATCAACACACATCCGAGACCAATCGTGGATGCATCACAATACACATAAAAAGGCTTCTTGATATCTGGCATAATCAAGATTGGGGCTGAACTCAATCTCTTCTTGAGCTCTTGAAAACTCACTTCACATATGTCCATCCATTCAAACTTCTTATCTTTCTTCAAAAATTGGGTCATCGGTCTTGCGATGCTCGAAAATCCTTCAACAAACTTGCGGTAATATCCCGCTAATCCGAGAAATGCACGAACTTGGGTTTGAGTGGTTGCGGCTTTCCATGCTTCAACATCTTTGATCTTGGCAGGATCGACAGCGACTCCTCCTGCCGACACGATATGTCCTAGGAATCCTACTTTCTTCAACCAGAACTCACATTTGCTAAACTTTTCATATAACTGATGCTCTCTAAGGGTTTCAAGGATGGTTCTCAGGTGTAGCTCATGGTCTTCTTCTGACTTGGAATAGATAAGCATGTCGTCGATAAAAACAACGACAAACTTATCCGGGAAGTTCATAAAAATCTGATTCATGAGATTCATGAAATAAGCGGGGGCATTGGTTAATCCAAAAGACATGACAATATACTCATATAATCCATATCTGGTGGTAAAGGCGGTCTTTGGAATATCCGTTGCACGAATCTTGAGTTAATGATAACCAGCTCTAAGATCAATCTTAGAGAACACTCTGGCACCAGTCAACTGGTCAAACAGATCCTTGATCTTTGGCAGTGGGTACTTGTTCTTGATGGTGACGTCATTTAGCTTCCGGTAATCCGTGCACAAACGGTTACCTCCATCCTTCTTATCAACAAACAAAACCGGTGATCTCCATGGTGATGCGCTTGGTTGAATCAAACCTTTCGCCAGCATAGCATCAAGTTGCTTCTTCAGCTCCACTAGTTCAGACGGGTTCATACTATAAGGTCTCTGAGCTATGGGTCATGTTCCTGGAATCAGTTCAATAATGAACTCGATATCCCGATCCGGGGGCATACCGGGCAATTCATCTAGGAATACATCGGGGTATTCATAGACTACTCTAACTTGGTCTATGGTTGGTTGGGCTAAACTCTTGTTGCACTTGAATTGACGGGGCAAGATTTCAGATACATGCTCTACTGATACTCCAGAGCTACTGGTCATGGTTATGGATTTCTTGGCACAGTCGATCAATCCTTTATGTTTTGACATCCAATCCATTCGTAGTACTACTTCCAAACCTTTGGTTCCAAGTACTATTAGATTGGCATAAAAATCTATTCCATGGATTTTGATAGGTACATCCTTGCAAATTTTTCTAGCTTTTGTGGTTGAACCAGGTATTTGAACTATCATTACATGCTTCAATTTTGTTGGTTGAATCTTACTAGTGCATGCAAATTCTTCTGTAACAAACGAGTGTGATGCTCCAGAATCAAACAACACTCTTGCTAATACTGAGTTAACAGAAAACATACCCAACACGACATCTGGCGCTTCTTGGGCTTCTTCAGCATTCATGTGGAACAGACGGCCATTGTGGTTGAGCGAATTCCCTAGGGCAAATCTTCTTCCAGGCTAAACATGGCGCTGTTGCTGACGGGTGCATTCACATTGGTGGCTGCTGCAAGCTTCTTGGGACACTCGTTGGAGTAGTGACCCTTGACTCCACATTCAAAGCAAGTAATCTGGGACTTGTCTTTGGCTACAACAGGCACAACATTGCTTCCAGTCCTTGGGGCAGTATTGTTGCTTCCAGTCCTTGTTGCTTCCAACAAGCACACAATACAAACACACACCACACACACAAAGGAAAACAGATGGTTTTAAGAACCATTCTGTGAACTAAGCTACAGTGGGATCGATACAACTCATTCCTATGGTAGTGATCAAGTGCATCTACTCATCGTCGATGAAGTCGGAATCATCATCATCAGTGTGGAACTCCATGGCATCATCCTCCAGATAGTCGTTGTCATCACTGAGGTAAGACTAAAGATCTCCTTGGATATCGTCACCTTCCTCTTCCTCCTTTGCTTCCAGCTGAATTTCCTGCTCACAGATGGTCTTCTCGGAGTCGGCCACCTTCTTGCAAAGACGAGCGATTGTGCGATCCTTCTTCTCGCATTAACGTCGAAGTGATTTGCGATCCTTGACGAGCATGGAGAGAGTATGGTCCTTCTTGGCGGCAATGGCAAGGTTGTGGTTGGCATAGGCTCAAGCATTGTCCAATTCCTTCTGCCTATCATACAGCAGGAAGTCATGGTTCTCCACTTGGCGCTTCATCTCTGGGTTATTTGGCATCTCCAATGGCATTCCCATAGAATCAAGCCTCGCGTAGTGCACAAAGCAAGTTCCCTGGATCAAGTTGATGTTTTGGCCACACAGACGGGCAAGAGCTTCATGCATGGCCCCGGCTAATCCATCTAGCCAGTTGTTCTCTTGCACAATGAATTGAATCTTCTCAGAAATGGGTGCTTCCATCTTGCCTATGAGGTTTGCAACTATCAGCCATTGCAGATCTCCTCCTGGGTACTCCTTGAGTTGGGCACCGAAGAATTCCGGATGCGGGCGCTCTAGGTACTCTGACAGTGCATCTAGATCCCTCTGAAAGATCAGTTGGCTTCCGTTTCCCAATTGGTAGAACTTGCAATACTGAACTTCCATCTATAAGAATTTAGGATGAGTAAGTTAGTGACGTGATCAAGTGTGTCAATTTTTATGTAGAATGTAAGAAGTTTTGAGGAACATGATTTTTTTGAAAGAATCTCAAGGGTAAGAGTGGGAATAGGTTTTCATAAATACTCACTTTCTTTGTTTTTGAAACTAAGTTTTTGTTCGGACGTCCATTCTAACTAGGGTCTCCTATGGTCAGGATGGCTCTGATACCAACTTCTCAACACCCGGATTTTTAATCCCAGATGCCTGTTATGCCATACCTCGCAATCCTAGGATTACAATTTTTGTGAGACATAACAGATTGGATATCACAGTACATCATCCATTACAAACCATAATAAGGCTTTACACGAATAAAGGATGTGATGATCTAGTCTTAATACACGCAAGCAGCAGAATAATAAAGCATAGTAGTGGGCTCCATGTTCAGTGTCACAGGCAATGCTGACGATGGGAGATGATCCTAGTTGTCGTAGCCATTCTGTTGTCCATCTTCCGGGTAGTCCTCCTCATAGTCTGGCCACGGGAATAGCCAGGGACAAAGCCATGAGTACTCTTGAAGTACTCGCAAACTATCACTAACAAGTAAGGTAGTTTTAGTAGGAATACTAAGCTCTAAGTTTATTTGCAAAAAGCCAGATTTATCTAAAGTTGAGTTCAGAAGTAAAGAAAGATAATTTAATGTTCTAAATCACCTAAGTGGGAACTTAGTTTTCATAGTCACAACCCTGTTGTGGTCAAGTCAAAGTCACAATTCATTTCACAAATCATTTTGAAAACATCTGACAACGGAACAGTATGGCCACTCCAACTATCCATGACCGTGGACGCGGCTATTCAAATAGTTTGACACTCTACAGAGGTGGTACACTTTCACCACAAAATTCGATACATCCGTCAGGGATAAGCCTGAATCAATCATACTTAGTATGCGGATAATCAATCCTAACCTTTCAATTACACACTCTAGTATAGGCACCTCCCCTATGAGCTTGGCCTCCCAGCCATGGCCATCTGCCATCCTGGGCACTGCATAGGTGGACATACATCAAGAGGTAGCCTCAGCTCAAACCTCTCCCGCGAGGGAACCCATACTAAGGCATATAAACTTCCGGCTAAGCCCTACCCAATTCAGGTATTGTGGTTGTACGGTAAAATTGGAATGGTATCGCATCCGAACCCAACCATCAGTTTTTGTAAAGGGCTAAGGCTCATGCCTCAACATTTTCATCATAAAATCCATTTGTGTTTCTCAACACATGTCAAAACATCTCAATAGAATGACTCATCATTCCAAGGTTTTCATAATCATTTTCACCAAGTAGTCCCATCTAAAGTGATCAAGATTTATGCTTATCACTAGCCACTAAGGTTAGGAGTGTTCACTAATGAGGGGTTCTAATCTTCAATGTCATGCCACAGAATGACATCTAAGTATAACTAGATAGGCCTAGTTTTATACTCTTTATGCTATCTATCTTAAAAGTAAAGAACTTTGGTAAAGTAAAAGAAATTAAAGCTTGCAAGTAAAACTTGGGATTGGTATAATCAAAAATGGTATAACCAACGCATGCCTAGTGCATCTTGCTTAGGTTAATACTTGCACAAGTATGAGACTTGCAAGTGTTAGCTTGCTTAGTAATGATGGCTTGCTAATGATAGCTTTCCTTGATTGGTGCAGTGATTGAAGATTTCCTCGTCTTCTTTAGGGTAGAACTCCTCCTCCTCGTAAACTTGGTCGGTACTATCGTCTATAAATGAATATGGGTGCACAATCACCAAACAATACTTACCTATTGGTATTTAGCACACTAAGGCTCACACTTGATGATCTAGCATCATCACAATCATCACATGCATTAAATAACTAGTTTCACTTATTTTATTTGAGAAAAGTAATTTCTACTCATGGAAATTAATTAAGATTTAATATTCTCCAGATAGAATATGGGATCATGTGGACACATGTCATCACCACATACTATAATTTATGGGAATGTGATTTAAAGGGTTGGTCAAATTTTATAAAGTTTAATATTATTATTTAGTAGATTTAAAATGACTAGAAATGCCCTAATAGCATTCTTTTGGTACTATCCGAAAGTCACTGCATGCAAACCTAAATATTTTTACATATTCATATAGGTATTATCAAATTAGATTTTTGAGAGTTGGAATCAACTCAAAAGCTATTATGGTTGATTTTTGAAAAATGTTTGAATGTAGAAAAGTCTCTATCTTGTAACTTTTACTAAAGATTATCTCTAACTCCAAATGACTTAAATCCAACGGGTTTGGATAGATATTTTAATTACCTTTCTAGCAAAATTTGAATCATGCAATTTTATTTAGTGAAACTCTCTGAATTGATTTTTGAATCTAGGCATAAAATGTGGTTTTAGTTAAATTGGAAAAATCCTTATTTGAATTCTCAGGCCTGCGCAGGAAACTAAACGGGCTGGCCCAACCGCACAGCACAGCGCAGCACGTGGCTGATAGAGGGGGTCCACTGGTCAATGACTTAAACTAAGCGAAGTGGTATCGTTTAACCTAAGCCCTACGATTAGAAGACAGATCAACGGATAAGGGTCGTCGTCAACGACGAACAGCTCCGGCGACGAGCTAAACCTAACGCGGTGGTGGGGGTCTCACGAGGCTCACCTGGGCTCCAGCTAGGGTCGGCGACGAGGGCAATCGACGTGGTAGACGACGGCGAGGCGAGGCATGGTCACGGCGGAGCTTGGGATGGTCGGAATTGCTGGCGCGCTTCTCCTCTAGTAGCGGTGGACTCCGATGAACTTCCGGCATGGTGGTGCTCGCCTTGCTCCGGGGAGAAGTGGGGAAGGTCAGTGAGGAGTGGGGAGTGGGGTGGTATGGAGAAATGGTGTGGAGAGGCCCTCTATTTATACACCGACGAGGTGATCGAGCGGGATGGGTTGGCGTCTCGAGCGAGGACGGTACAACGAGCTAAAGGCACGGGCGAGGGTGTAGGACGGTGCGGTGCTCCCTGGCGGTTCACATGGAAGTAAGGGTGCGGCACAGGGTGGTCTAGCATGGTCTAGCGCGTGCGGTGCTCCGTGCGGGACATGCGGCGTTCTTGACGGTGCGCGGGAGCTACGGGTCATGCGGCGGCGAACGGGGGTGTCTGCCGGGGTGGCGTGATCATGGCGAGGCTGCGCGTGCACAGAGAGGGCAAGGCGCGAGATAGCTGGGCTAGTCAGGCACGGCGCATTGGCGCTGTAGACATGGCACAGAGGTGTAGAGCGCGGCGGCGCTAGGGTGGTCCACGGCTCGGCTGCGGCTGTGGCCTGGACAGGGGGTGGCGGTAGGCTGCGATGATGCTCCTGGACATCCTAGTCGGGCGTGGGGCTGTCTGGTGCGAGCTGGCCATGGTCGGCCGGTGATGACCACAAAACGGCAGCGCTCCATTGTTCTCCATGGCAAAGGGGGGGCTTGTCTGCTGCTGCTAGTCACTCAGGGGGACAAGGGGTTAAGAGGGAGATCAATTGGTCGATGATCACTGTACAAAACAGAGAAGTTAGGCTAGAGATTATTCTGTGAGATGCCAAGTGTCTGTGGTAATGGCCGCATGAAATTTATTTTTGAATTTTTGATTCAAATTTTTTGAGTGATCTTAGATTAAGCTTGAGAGACTAGGTTTTCTTGGAGAGGTCAAGGTGAATTGATTTGGTGGTTTTTGGAAAAGTATGATCTTAGCACATACACTTTATTCAATTTTCAAATGTCCTTTAAATGGATTTGCTAGATGTTTTTGTAAGTTTGTAAAGTGGGCCTTTATACACTTTTACTTGATCTAGCAAGGGGCGAAAAGAGATAGAATAGTTTCTGTTAGCAATTTTCTTCTAGGAACACCTAAAGTGGCCTAGCGGTTTAAAATGGTCAAATTGACCATTTGGTTTATTTATTCTTATTTGATTTCTTTCTCTTTTTATTTTGCTTGTAAATGGTCTAGATGATGTGGCATTCACCTTTAAACCATTTCATATCATTTAGAACAATCAAGCATGGCATATACACTCAATTCTACACTAATGCAAACACACATGCATTCATATGTTTTTTCTTAATAAAAGTTTTTGTTAACCCTAAATTGGGTGATTAGGATTTAATAACCTTGATTAAAGTTTTGGGATGTTACACTTCATTAAGCTCAAGCCCCCCACCGGACAGTCTGAAGACACAATCTTTCGTAGGTGCTCATAGGGGTAGGATGTGCGTTCATGCGTTCATAGGGGTGAGTGTGTGTATGCATTTGTGAGCGTGTGCGTTTTGTAGTGGATTTTCACAAAAATGAGAGAGATGGGCCTTCTGTTTGTATTAAGTTTTGATCGGTTTTCCCAAAGTAATTGTAATGGTCACTAGTATCTAGGGTCTATGAGCTCACTACCGAGGGACACATTATTAGTGGTTCAATTACATCCCATAATAGCCAACGAATATGAGCTCCAACCCCCTAGCACTTCCTTCGCCACGAAGCCTCGGCGCTCGACTTTGAAGGATGGTTATGAGGGTAGTGAGAGGCGACGTTCCTGTCAATATCTAGCGAGGTG